>JAYESA010000003.1:74007322-75312322 GCA_036927795.1 Iris macrosiphon
TTTTTGTTGGTAGTCTCTTTTGAGCATATTTAAATTATAAAGCCAATAAAAATTGGTTACATGAGGTTAAAACTTAGTGATTCACAAGGTTCAGTGGCTGCAATGCAGCCTTGTACGATTGCAGCTTTTCTTTCCTTAGCTTATAGTTATAGCTGTCTTTGCTAGGTACTTGCTGCCAACTAATAGATGTTTAGCTTCAGAATGAAAACGGTCATTTTACTTTCCCATGAAGATTTCTACACCTTATGGTCAATGAAAGGTTGCCGCTTGTAGCCGTTCTGCTAATTGATAGGATAGGCTTGTGGATAATAATAATAGTAAGAATAATAATAATAATAATAACTATGTTGAATATACTTCAAATTCCTTTCTTGTCATTTGCTGCGTCATTCTTTCTTTCTTCAAGCCTTTTAAAGGATCCTCTGCATCCTTGTGGCTCTCCTTTGCATCCTTTTTTCACACACATGTTCTCCTTTATTGGCCATAGGTTGCTTCTAATACAATATCACTACTTCCTAGGAAAGTGCATTTTTTTTCATTCTTTTTTATTTTATTTCCTCAACGTTCATCCTTACGCATGGCTGCTTTCCTAAAGGAATGCGCAGCTTTGTTGATGGGCAACTCATTAAACAGAATATCACACTACTGCATGTTATTTGACCTTGTTAGTGGCTCATAATGATGGATCAAATGCTGCTTCTGTTGTTGCTAAAATATTTGAGGTGTCTATTTCAGTATATGCTATAATAATATTGTATGCAAGTGGCATGGCACTTCTAGGGCCTTTCCACAATTACCTGGGTTGTGGTTCGCTTCAATATGCAGTACTGGTACATGTACATGGTACGTTACTTTTCCTGCTACACAGTTCTAGGGGTAGGCTTAAGTAATACGTTTTAGTTCGGCTTAAGAGGGTTGTCTGTATTTGTGAAGAATATTAGTACCGAATCTTACAACAACCTACTCTTGTATGCTTCATTTTTACAATTAATTGATTTTATTGTAGGTTACCATTTTATGGATATCCTTGTTGAACTTCATCTTTTAAGGATCCGGCTCGTCCAGATTGTCAGTGTTTATTATCCAGATTAGGAATCTGTCTCATTTGGGATGGAGGATCCGGAACATGGTTCCTAGTGTGTGTGTGTGTGTGGGGGGGGGGGGGGGGGGGGGGGGGTGGGGTGGGGTTAGGGGTAGGGGGACCCAGTAACTATGAGCCTTTCTCCTGTGTGATGAACTTGGTATAGCTGTTTTTTCTTGCAGTTCACCAACTTCCTAAAATTCCCAAGATATGATCGTCTTATGATCTAAAGATGCAAATTCATTCTAAAAGTCATTCATTATATTGATACTTGTCATGACAAATGTTGCAATGAACATTGTTGGCACTAATTGGGCGCTGCAGAATCTGTCACTTGAAATTATTCAAGTCAAGTCTGATACAAGATTGTGGAGTATCATTTTGTGGGACTTGGATGGTTTAGAATATTATATGGTTTGTAACTTCAACAAATAGCAAGGACTGGTCTAAGTGGTCATAACTAAGATCCGAAACCGGTTAGATGTTCCAATCCCCCTTGGGCACGCTATGCACTTAAATCAAAGGGTGCATCATTATTCTAAAAAAGTTAGTCAGTGGTTAACTGGTCAAGTAATCTTACACTTAAACCAATTAATTAGGTGTCCAATTAATCGGAACTTTCAAGTGACTATAGAATTGCTATTAATTGGTTGAGTAATCCGATTAGCCTGTTACCAGCAATGAACCGAGCACATAATGAAACCGAGGACTTTAACATTGGGGACGATGAACCGGTAGTTGATTGAGAGTTACATCTGGAGGTGTGATCTACCAAGGTAGAGGATCGTGTAATAACAATTAGTCCAAATATATCATGAGGCGGATATCTAGTGGATCGAGGACTGAAGGTTGCAAGAAACACACATATGGAGGATTTGTGTACACAACTAGACTTGTTCACAGCCTTGAGAGATTAGTAAGGATGTTATAAAAGACCGACCATATTCGTCGGGATATGTTATTTATCTATCAGGGTTCACAATATCAGTTGATACCACTACATATCAGCCGTATCTTATCAGTTTGGGGTTTGGGATACTTACCCAACGATACTGATTGAGTACTGATATATTCTGGTCAAATCAACAAAGAAACAATTAAAAGAAAAAGAGAAGTATGAACAACATAATGTCGACACAATAAATAGGTTGTGTCGAATTTTGACGTGGTACAGTGTCAGTGAGATTCTTTATCGACACACAGTAACCATTAGCATTTGTCAAAGTTGGATATCTATAAATTCTACAACACTCATCCATCTTATTCCATTCACTCTCTAAATAAACAAATAATATTGTCGGTGAACAGTTATTCAATGTTGAATAACATCTCATTCAAAGCTTTCGAGAAACAACAAATACTACATAAAATTATGCTTTTATATATAAACTATTTACCCTTTCTTTTACTAACTTTGTATTTTATTTTTTGGCATTGGGGCACGAACTCTGAACTCCGTAAGAAATTGCTGAAACCGGCAATACTGATACTCATATGAGGGTCTGATATTGATAATGTGAACCATGGTAGGAATGCAAGTAGCATTATCACAATATCTAATGTAGTGCCATACAACCAAGATGTTACATTACATATTATTGTAATCTGTGCTTCTTTTCTGTCTTTGCAATCTGAAATGAATGAGTAATCTAACCTAAGAAGCATGGAGACTTCAAAATTCATGTCATGTCCGTTTTGTGTTTGACACATGTATCAGGCACGTCAATGGCACTCCAAAATACACTAGGACACACCAAAATAGGCAATGAATCCGTGTCGCAGTGTCTGAAATGGGTCATGTCAAATCTGTGTCCGTACAACATAGAATCTAACCCTAAGTATACAAAGTATATACAACTTTCTAAATATCTATGAGTGATCTTTAGTCCTACAATATTAGTAATGAGATATTTATAATGCTTTTGGCCTGTTAAATGAATTAGGTCCGAATCAAATCAACTTAAGATGAACTTGGACCAAACACTGTCTGTGCATACGTAATAGGTTGAACGGATCGGAATCTGAGACTTTTACACCCCAATTATAGGGTTGTGGATTTTTTAGACTGGACATGGTGTATCTCTAATGTAATCAAGCCAAATCCAATCTGGTCTAAAACCTATACCTTTGTTATAACTTATATGGTAAAGGGAAGTGATTACTGATTAGTTCACCAAAGCCAGACTCGAACCAGCATCCCCTAGTCATTGGTTCTGTAACCAGGCTCAAAGAAACTTTAACCCTGCTATAAGGAATATTTAATTCCCAGTTTGCTCTCATATTAATGAGAGGACCAAAGAAAGGCGGTTTAGCACGGTAGTATGGGCTGCTAGTTTTTTTCGAGGTAAGTTCAGTTCTCTTCAGCCTATGTTATCTGTTTCTCTTTTTTTCTTTTGTTTGCCCCAAATCAGTAGTTTAATCGTCTGGTTCATCTGAAACTGATTGAAATTAATAAAAACTATAAACTTAAGAGTGATATCGCACATAATCAGCTGATAGTAATGTTTCAATCTACTCTCAAATTGGGTTTATGCAAAAACACATACAACATGGACAATAGCTATAGGTATAAGTATAATGGCCATATTGTCCAATCCTTGATTCCAACAATGGGGTTGGAGTTTTTCGTGGTGGATATCTAATAGTGAAGTAAAACCTCATGTGACCATAATTGCATCAAATTGAGTACATTGCATACAAACAATAACATATTCTAAGTGTGGAGTCAACAATTAGAATTGTTTTATGCTGAATTAAATCCATCAAATGACATAATTGCTATGAAGGCTAACTTTTCCCTGCTAAGGTCCCAATATATTACTAAATCTGCTAGAGCACTCACCGAGGTCATAACACTGAATCCAGTCTGTAGGCCTGCAAAGTCTCCCATTCACAGCTTTAATTTTGGAGATAGTACTTGTCATTAAGCTCCAAGTGTCATTCAAATATGGCACAAGGCATTGGATTTCCATGGAAGTTGGTTTGTGATTGAATTAACTGGGAAAGCACATTACAACAAAAAGTGTGATTGAAGGATCAAACTTATCATGAGAAGGTTTTGAAAGGAAAACAGGTGGATGTGACGTGGATTCCAACCCCATTTTTAAATTGATAGAGGAGATACAACAGGAAGAAGTTACATACATGCTCATACTATTAGCAGAGTAGCGGCATTATAAATGTTTATATGAAGTATCATTCGACTTCTTATCTGGTGATGGATCCTTGCCTTTTTCTTGCTCAAATCCTTTTTTGCCTGTGTAGGACACAATCATACCAACCCCTTCACTCGGCTCTTTAGTTTGTAAAGATTTATCAAGTTGCACCAGAAATTTTATTGCCATCGCTTTTAAATGTTTTGTCATCTTGTGAATCATAAACACTAATTCTTTTATTTACATTTTGTTACATAGGTCCATCCTGCTGCCGGCGTGATAAAGCCTGGTCAAATCATTGAAGTCTCTGTGCAATATGAAGAATACTCTACCCAAGAAGAGTATTTGGATGGGATTCCAAGCAACTGGTGGTGTGAAGATACCCGAGACAAGGAAGTGGTATTGTTAGTGAATGTAACAGGTAGTTACACCACTGAGCGAAGGCTTCACAGGATACACATACGTCGTGGTTATTCCCCCCAGTCGTCATCCAACGATACAAAGGGGACGGCACCCAGAAGACCTCCCTCAAACCATCTACATAGGTCGGATTTTGCTAATATCAACAGCAGTACTACAGATATTAATGACTTGTGTCATGTGCGCCATCTTTAAGACTACTGCATGAAAGATGAGTTCTATAAAGGAAAGTAAGTTTTTTCTTTCCATCATTCGGCAAGAGGAAACAGTGGAGGAAAAGTCTCCAGTTGCTCCCCTTAAAGGTCTTATTTAGAACGAGTCCCTGAAATGATTTTTTTTGTACATACCCATTAATGTCAATTCCCAGTATTTGTTACTACTAGAAAGAAGAAGATAACATACTCTAGTGGTAGTGTTGTGGCAATATTCTTTAGACAGTTGATTATTTTAAGAAGTTTCAGTTTGTTGGTTGTGATATGGTTGTAAAGAATGACTTTGCTCAACGAATTCTTGAGAGAACTAGAAGTGGTAATTTTTGTAACTTTTCTTGTATTGCTGGATTTCAGGTGTTGTAAGATTTTTATGTCCACTGTAAACTATTTGGAAAACAATCTTATTCAGAAAATTTGTGATTCCATACTTTTGGAGGCCTCTTATGGATTGTCATTTTATTTTCTACTACGATTGTGGCTTACCAATTTTAGCTTCCTCTACGTCCCCTTCCTTTCAGACGTACTCTTTTCATCTCAATTTTCAAAGAAGTGATTACTTCAGAAGTAATGATACTTCAGTTTTCTCTCATTTCCCCCCCCCTTTTTCTTTTTATTTTCAGTTAATGATATAGTTGTGAAAGTATAAGGGAATGTCGATTTTATAGTTAATGTTTGGTGTCGAGACCTCATAGTTTTGGCTGCAAAATGAGAAGTTCACTTTTGTACGATGGGAAGGAAGTCTGCAATTTGTTATTTTGATATTTTCCTAAGCTTATGAGCCTATTAAGAAATATAGAATTTCAAAATTCAATAACCAATTTATTTTAATTTTCTCCAGCCTATGAGTTAGGTCCATTGATTTACTTTTTCATATTATTTTACTTTGTACTAGCCTTTGGGCTTAGGCAAAAATTGTACTTCAAATTGAAAAAAAAAATCTTTTCTTTTTTGTCCTGCCTTGCTCCCCAAGCAGCAACTCCATCTCCTTCCTACATAACTCATCACCCCCACCCAACCCCATCTTCCACATCGTCTACTTCTTACTTTCTCCATCTTCAACATCATCATCATCATCCCCCGACCTCAGCATAGCAAAGACCCGACCCTCTGATAAGAGCCTAATCTTGCTCACTGAATCAATTTACAAGCCAATGCAAAAGTCTACAAAGTTTTATCACTTCTCTTTAAAGGTATCAGTCTACATTATCAGACTAGTATCAGTGAATCTTTAGTTCTAGCTAGACAGTCTGTATCAAGTTCAGTAGACAACATTTCAGTTAGTATTCAATTCTTACTTAGTTAAACCAATTGGATTGAGCCCAACAAACAAGTCCAATAGTTAGCCCATTCATTAGGAGGATGACTTAATTAGTTAAACCAATTGGATTAGAACATTTCCTCCTTAATTAAATCCTTCATGACAAGCCCCAAGGAGTACTGTAGACTTTTCATAGTAACTTGGAGTATGGGGCAAGGCCGGTCATAGTAGGGGGAGGAGAGAGACTCCATCTCTTTATCCATTCATTTCAATTCTAGATCTAGAATTTTTCTTTTTCAAATAACTTCATCCCTACCCAAATTCTCTTCCAATTCCTTCTCTACTCACCATTGGAGGCTATTGGAACAAGGATGAGGCAAGGATCTACAAGGAGGAGGAAGGAGCATAAGTTGAAGGCTCTTGACACTCATTTGGAGACTTGCATTGAAAATTTCATCTCCCAATAGGTACAATTCAGTTTTTTTCTCTAATTAGACTATAAATATGTAATTTAATCATAAGAACCCTCCTATTTACTAAGGCTACCCATAGGAAGTGAAATTAGGTTCATAGGAGGCCTATGGAGAAAGTTATGTGGTATTTTGTGTCAATTTTGGAAGAATTTCGAGATTGACACATCTTGTGTTTGGCAATAGATCAATTAGACTAAATTGACATGTGTTTGGTTGTGTGAGACTAGTGTCACGTCAATAATTGGATACGTGTAGGCCGTATCATGATAATTTGGCGATATGGATTGATTTGGGGGTTTTCTTCCGACATGGGGGTTTGAGCATGTTATATTTTGACACGGGCACGCGAATGAGTAGCTAGCACTTTGTGTTGTTTCTAATTGTGATTCTAGACTTGCTCGTGTTCTTCGGGTTACGTTTGGTGGTGTGGTGGAGCCGTATCACAAGCGTATCATAGATTGAGTGTAATACGGGTGCGGTGCACTCCACATGTTTGATACTTTGCATTCTAATTCAATTTACCTTGGTTATAGCTATTAGAGTATTGTATTTGTAGTTGTTATATATATATATATATATATATATATATATATATATATATATATATATATATATATATATATATATATATAAGAAGTTATAGTGTGTGTGTATGTTTGTGTGATTGTGTCAGTGAGGCAAGGTAGAGGAGGGACTCAGGCCTGTGCACTTGGTGCACAGGTAGTGTAGAGTAGCAACAGCCGCAAGGTAGTGTAGAGCAGCAGTAGCAGCAGCAGTGGAGTGTGCCATGTTGCTGTGTCAGTTGGGAGGTTGAGGGGCCGGGTTCTGCCCACTTGCAGGCTCAACAACAGTAGCAGTAGGTTGGGGTTGTTTGATAGGTTGTCAGTTAGTTTGAGATTGGAGTCAACTGTTAGTTGATTAGCTCATGTGCTGGTTAAGGTTAGTATGCTAGTAGTAAATATAAGTTATGTTATTAGTTATCAGTTAACAAGATTATAGTTACATAGTTAGTTAGAAAAGGTTGATGGTTAGATTAGTGTTTAGTTAGATATTAGTAACTGTAGTCATTAGTTAGTTGATTTTCTTAGTTAGTTAGAGAAAATCTGTTAGTTATTTAATTAGCTAGTGAGTTAGCAACTATTAATCAATTATAGTAGTATATGTTAGTAGTTATTTAGTTGGTGGTATAGTTAGATGTATATGTATGTGATAGTGTATATATATATATATATATATATATTGTTATACATTAGCTAGTTAGTTAAGTATTTAGTTAGTTTAGTATTACTTGAGATACACCAAGGTAATTGTAGGTATTGGTATCTCATACCAATTGGATAACTTATCGTCATGTTTGGCTAAATGCCAAGTAGTGTTATGATACTAGTATAGTATTAGTATTACTATTAGATAGTTATATTAGTGTATGTTGAGTATCTTGAGATACGTAATAGTATCACTACTCGGGTATCCTAATATAGCTAGTATAGCCTAGCTACATAGTATATGGACCCAATATCATAGAGATGGACTCATACAACCTAGAAATATCTAGTTTGACCAAAGTTTGACTAGTTTGACCTAGGGTTGACCTAGTTTGACTGTTTTGACTTAGAAATGACTTAATGACCTAGAATTAGACTAGTTTAACTTATTTGTATTCCATAATCTTGTATTGATGTAATATTCCATATTTAGGTCTTCGAGGCACCGTTCCAGAGATCTTTGATATTGTTCACCGGATTTAAGGCAAGTACATTCTCTAATAGTTTTCCAATTATAAAATTCTCTATGTTTCTTGTGTTTAGTATAGATATCCTTGATTTTGACATGATGGTTACACGGATTGGTATATTCGGATCTCGTCATGAGATGTTATTCCTTGGTATATATGGTATATCTTTTGTAAGCCTTGTTCCTCATTTTTCTTGTACATGTACAGACATCGATTCTTAGGGAGACTAGCTACCTACCCAGTGAATCCTGTGTCATAATGTACCATGGTTGGATCCACTATACCAGTCGGGGCAGGGAGTGTTAGTGTAGATATGTGATCATACCCTCCTTGTGCATGTCATTGTGAGTGTTGATCATACAATGCACGTATGATTAACCAGGCCCTAATTATTGCGTAAGTTCCCAAGCCGATCACATGTTGAAGCTGGTACTCACTCACATAGTAGTAGTATTTCTTGCTCATTTCCATGATGCTCATTTCTTATATTTAATTGCAGTATTCCTATTTTGTATATCTCTTGTACCTGTATATTGCATCTTGTATATTCGCTTTATTTACTATTACATAGCTTTTATCATTTATTGGAACTGATGTTAGTGGTGTACTTTGCTCCTTTCCTGACTGAATTTTTTTTCCAGATGACATTCAGGAGTGGTATCCCACTAACTACGGGCCTCAGGACGTAGTTGGCTTAGAGTCAGAGACTTTTACTCAGGAAGGTCTCATTCCGGTTGAGACAGACGACCCAGTACCTGTAGATCAGTAGATAGATTTATTTGTACTTGATTTGTCTCCAGCATTTTGATATTAGTATTTTTATTATATTAGATGACTCAGTGGATATTATTTTGTCTTGTGAGTTGTATTTGACTTTTCAGTTCTTATATCATATTCGTGCGATTGTTCCATCTTATAGATATGGGATTGAGTATTCATACTTCTTTGGTAGCATTATTACTAACAACGTTCTACCGCCGATGCTACGGCATAGGCTGGACATTGTTTACTACTCGTGCCCCTATACCAGGTGCGGGTCGTGACACATTTTTAGTAGTGACCCATGTAGGTCTTTGAGGTCGCAATTAGTGCGATTCGTAGTGGTGCTCTGATTTGAGTGCTATTACGAGCCTATTTTATGATATAGGATATAGGCTATAGGCTGAGAATACTCAATAACATCTAGAAAAAATTCTATTGATCTATTTCAACTGTTCTTTCTTGATATTGATATTTGATCTTTAACTATCCTTCTTTGAATACATTATATCATGTGCCATATTGATTCTTTCTTTTTGCTTTGCCTCAGGATGCCGCCTAAGACTCAATCACAGCAGAGAGGAGCAGTTTCTGAGAGATCTGCGACTTTTCGAGGGCCTGCACCAGTCACTTCTCTTGTGGTTGGTGTATCAGCTGCATTCGGGGGTCCACCTCCAGCTCAGAGGACTATTCCGGCTGTATTAAGGGGCTTCCACCTCCACCTTCCGTGCCGACAGATGCGACTAAGGTGTTCGCATTATTTTGCGAGATGCTGGAGGCTTAGAAGGCCTAGTCAGAGGCTCACCAGAGGCAGACCGACGTGTTACGGCAGGGTATTGAGAGTGCTCATCATCTTGCCCTTGCTGTAGTAGAGAGAGAAGCTCCGGTCCAGCAGCAGGTTGTCCAGCTTCGGCCGAGTAATATCCAGGACTTCAAGAAGCTGAAACCTCGGTCTTCAAGGGGATTGAGGGCATCATCTACGCTAATGATTGGCTTGAGGACATCGAGCGTCTCATGAGGGTGTCCCGTCTTGCTGGGGATATGAAGGTTGAGGTAGTAGGACTTCAGCTATTCGACATCGCCCATACTTGGTTCAGGAATGAGCCACTTCTACTGATGCGGGGTAGTCTTGGGAAGTGTTCAAGGACCTCTTCAAGAGGAAGTTTTTTGTTCGAGCGGACAGATTGGACTTGGGGAGGCAGTTTTATGTCCTTACTCAGGGGAGCATGTCCGTGGAGAAGTATGCCACAGAGTTCGGTAGGCTGAGCCGATTTGCAGAGTATTTGGTGAGGGAGCCAGAGGTTCGGGCTATTCGCTTCTACGAGGGTCTGAACTAGGAAGTGAAGATCCTCATTCCGTCTTTCTATGAGACGTATTCAGAGATACTTGCGGATGCACGCAAGATTGAATGGGAGTTGGGCTTGAAACCCAAGAGAGACCGTAATTCTTTTCTGGGGGCTAGTAGCAGCACAGGGCCTGCTAAGCGTCCTTATTTCCAGTCTAGGCCTTTTCAGTAGTTACAACAGCACCAGACTCCATCTAGGGCGCCGGTTCATCAAGCACCACAGCAGCAACAGAGACAGTCATAGCAAGCTTTCTGCCACTACTGTAAGAAGTTCGACCACATATAGGAAGTTTGCAGGAAGAGGTTGAAAGTTTGTCTGTATTATGGTGCCGAGGGGCATCAACTGAGGGATTATCCTTCCAACCCATATCATGCAGTTCATGGGGCAGCTCTAGCTCTGAGAACACATGCGAGGCCACTTTAAGTATAGCCGAGGGGACCGTCGCTTTTGACCCAGTAGCAGCTTATGCCCAGCACCAGTAATAGGGGGTGCACCTCAGGGACGAGCATTTTTTATGACGGTCGAGGAGGCTGATTCCACCGGAGATGTCATTGCAGGTTCTGTTCTTCTTGATTATAATCCAGCTTTAGCATTGTTTGATAGTGGTGCTTCCCATGGTTTTGTATATGTTTTTTTTGCTTTGAAGCATCAATTGGTAGTTGAGTCTTTGCTTAGGACTTGCAAGATCATGACCGGGGGAGGCATTATCCTGGTTAGTAATATTTACAAGGATCAAAGAGTTACTCTGGGAGACCGAGAGCTGAGTGCGTGTCTACTTGTAATGCCACTTCTGAGCTAGGATATTGTACTCAGGATGGATTAGTTAAGTAGGCACCATGCTAGTACAAATTGCAGAGGAGGTAGAGTTTTGTTTAGCCCTCCAGGAGAGCCAGAGTTTGATTTTACTAGAGGAGCTGTAGAGCAGAGAGAAGGCATTATCTATAGAGCTATGGTGGAAGACAAGGAGTTGTCGCATCCTTTGATAGCAGAGTTGTTGGATGTGTTTCCTAAGAAATTGTCAGGATTGCCGCCTGATCGAGATATTGAATTCTCTATAGATTTGGTGCCAGGTGCAGAACCAATTTTACAGTATATCTATAGAGTGAACAATAATGAGCTGGTCGAGCTGAAGAAGCAAGTGGATGAATTTCAGGATAAGGGGTTTATCATGTCCAGTTCTTTACCGTGGGGAGCCCCGGTAATGTTTGTACCAAAGAAGGATGGATCGGTGCGCATGGGCATCGATTACAGGGCATTGAATAATCTCACAATAAAGAATAAATACCCGTTACCACGGATTGATGACATGTTCGATCAGTTGAGTGGCGCCAAGGTATTTTCCAAGATAGACTTGAGATCAGGCTACCACCAGGTGAAAGTAAAGCCGGAGGACATTCTGAAGACTGCTTTTAGGACTTGGTATGGCCAGTATGAGTTCATAGTGTTACTGTTTGGGTTGACTAATGTCCCAATGGTATTTATGAATTTTATGAACAAGGTGTTCTACCAGTACCTTAAAAAGTTCATGGTGGTGTTCATTGATGACAGTCTCATATACTCGAAGACACCAGAGGAGCACGAGGAGCATCTGCGAATTGTGTTGGATATGTGAAGGAAGGAGAAGTTGTATGAAAAGCTGTCCAAGTGTAATTTCTTCCTAGACAATGTGGAGTTCTTAGGACATGTTGTGACTTGTGATAGAATTTCAATAGATCCGAAGAAGATTGCAGCAGTAGAATCTTGGAAGACCCCGAGTTCAGTAGCAGAGATCAAAAGTTTTTTAGGTCTGGCAGGCTACTACAGGAAGTTTGTGTAAGATTTTTCGAGGATTGTCGAGCCGATGACTAGACTCACTAGGAAGGACGCAAAGTTTGTTTGGACAGAGGAGTGCCAGGCTACTTTTGAGGAATTGAAACAAAGTTGACATCTGCTCATATTTTGACGTTGCCATCAGGGTCTAGAGGTTTCACTATTTATAGTGATGCATCGGGGAAAGGGCTGGGTTGTGTTCTTTAGCAGAATGGGAAAGTGATTGCCTATGCATCCAGGCAGTTGCGTCCTCATGAGAAGAACTATCCTACCCATGATTTAGAGTTGGCAGCAGTCATCTTTGCCTTGAAGTTGTGGAAACACTATTTGTACGGAGAGCGTGTAGAGATCTTCATAGACCACAAGAGCTTGAAGTACGTTTTTACTCAGAAGGAGTTGAACATGAGGCAACGTCGGTGGCTGAAACTAATGAAGGATTTTGATATATCTTTACAGTATCATCCAGAAAAAGCCAATGTAGTTACCGATGCCTTGAGCATATATCCGGTAGCTATATTTTTGACGTAGGACCAATATTTGTTGGAGGATTTAAAAAGTTTCTGCATTGAGGTGATAGTCCCTGGTTTTGCCATACAGATATGGGTGTTGCAGATACACTCAGAGTTGATGGACATGATCAAGGCAGTCCAGTATGAGGATGTATCTCTGAGGAGCATTAGAGCTTAGATGAGAGCATGATTAGAGGATGATTTCACCATTGCTGAGGATAGTTCTTTGTGGCATGGTGCTAGATTATGTGTGCCTAGTGGGGATCCGGGTGAGAAGATATTATAGAAAGCACATCGTTCTTAGTATTCCATGCATCTAGGTGCCAATAAGATGTATCAGGATATGCGAAAGAGTGTGTGGTGGTATGGCATAAAGAGGGAGGTGGCACAGTTTGTATCCAGATGCTTTGTGTGCCAGCAGGTAAAAGCCGAGAGGGAGATGCCAGGTGGATTACTTCAGCCATTACCCATTCCAGAGTGAAAGTGAAAGCACATTACTATGGATTTTGTGTCCAGACTTCCATAATCTCCAGGAAAAAAATACGCGATTTGGGTCATCGTTAACAGGTTGACCAAATTGGCCCACTTTTTGCCTTTTAAGGTGGGTTTGTCTACGGAGAAGCTGGCAGAGATGTATGTCAGATAAATTATCAGGATACATGGAGTTTCCGTCAGCATAGTCTTGGATCGGGATAGTCATTTTACTTCTTATTTTTGGAGGAGTTTGCAGGCGAGTTTGGGCACCCAGTTCAAGTTTAGTACTGCATATCACCCCTAGATGGATGGGTAGTTTGAGAGGACCATTTAGACTCTCGAGGATATAATATGCATGTATACTAGATTTTGGGGGATCTTGGGAGGACCATCTCCATTTGGTAGAGTTTGCTTACAACAACAGCTACCAGTCTAGTATAGAGATGTCACCATTTGAGGCTCTGTACGGTCGGAGATATCGTACTCCCTTGTCATGGGACGATGTTGGAGAGAGAGCTTTGCTAGGGCCAAAGATGGTTGTGGATGCAGCGGAGAAGGTTAAGTTGATCAGAGACAGACTTCGAGTGATGCAGGATAGCCAACGGCATTGGGCCGATAGCCACCGGAGACCTTTGGAGTTTGATGTATAGTTTTAGATTTTTATTTTGTGTTTAATATTGGTTGTTTGTTAGAGATTTAGTTTTTAAGGTTGTGTTTTGTTCTAAGTTGGAGGTTTGGTCTTTCTAAGGATTTCTCCGACACGAGGCACGATTCGTTTCGGTGGAGGTGAAAAGCTTAGTCCGCGATTCATCAAACCTTTCAGTATTCTCGAGAGGTTCGGTGTAGTTGTTTATAAACTAGACTTGCCACCTGCATTGGAGGAAGTACTCAATATACTTTACGTATCACAGTTGATACGGTATATGGCAGATCCTAGTCACGTATTGGATTACTCGGAAATAGAGGTGGGCCCTACTCTTAGCTATCTAGAGCAGACAGTTAAGATTCTGGATCAGAGAGAGAATGTGCTAAGGATCCATACCATTTTCTTAGTACGCGTCGTATGGAGGCATCACTCTCTGGGTGAGTCTACTTGGGAGAGGAAGGATGAAATGCGAGAGCGTTACCCATATTTGTTTGTACCTTGAGGTATGTTCCTTCCTGATTTTGTTTTATTTTTCTGGGGGTAGTTTCATCTTTGAATTTCGAGGACGAAATTATTTTACGGGGGTAGACTTGTCACTACCACATTTTCTAGGAAGAATATTTTGGTCATTTTATAATTATTTAATTTATGTGCTTATTTAATATTTACTTATTATATTATTTAATTATTGTTAGATGTTAGATTTGATTTTTGGACTTGTGTTAGTGGACATAACTTGTTTAGAATAGACTCATGGACCCACAATAATTCTAGTTAGATTGAGCCCAATAAACAAGCCCAATAGTTAGCCCATTCATTAGGAAGATGATTTAATTAGTTAAACCAATCGAATCAGAACTATCCCTCCTTAATTAATTCCTTCATGACAAGCCCCAAGGGGTATTGTGGAATTTTTATAGTAACTTGGAGTAGGGGGCAAGGCCGACCATAGTAGGGAGAGGAGAAAGACTCTCTCTCTTCATCTATTTATTTTAATTCTAGATAAATTCCTTCATCCCTATACCAATTCCTACCCAAATTCTCTTCCAATTTCTTATGTACTCACCATTGGAGGCTATTGGAACAAGAAGGAGGCAAGGTTCTACAAGGAGTAGGAATGAGCACAAGTTGAAGGCTCTTGACACTCATTTGGAGACTTGCATTGGAAAATCCATCTCCCAATAGGTATAATTTAGTTTTTTTTCTCTCTAATTAGACTCTAAATCTATAATTTAATCATTAGGAACCCTTCCATATACTAAGGCTACCCATAGAAAGTGGAATTAGGTTCATAGGAGGCCTATAGTGAAAGTTATGATGTATTTTGTGTCAATTTTGAGAGAATTCCGAGATTGGCACATCTTGTGTTTGTCAATAGGTCAATTTGACCAAATTGACATGTGTTTGGTTGTGTGAGACTAGTGTCTTGTCCACAATTGGATACGTGTAGGATGTATCACGATAATTTAGCCATACGGGTTAATTTGGGAGTTTTCTTCCGACACAGGAGTTTGAGCATGTCATATTTTGACACGGGCACGCGAATGAGTAGCTGGCTCTTCTGGTTGTTTCTAATTGTGATTATAGACTTGCTCATGTCCTTCGAAATATGTTTGGCTATGTGGTGGAGCCGTATCGTAAGCATATCATAGATTGAGTATAATACGAGTGTACCTTGAGTATAATACGGGTGTGGTACACTCCACATGTATGATACTTTGTATTCTAATTAAATTTACCTTGGTTATAGATATTAAAGTATTATATTTGTAGTTGTTATATGATATATATATATATATATATATATATATATATATATATATATATATATATATATATATATATATATATATATATATATGAAGTTATAGTGTGTGTGTGTATGTTTGTGTGATTGTGTTAGTGAGGCAAGGTAGAGGAGGCACTCGGGCCTATGCACTTGGTGCACAGGTAGTGTAGAGCAGCAGCAGCAACAAGATAGTGTAGAGCAACAACAGCAGCAAGGTAGTGTAGAGCAGCAGTAGCAGTAGTGGAGTGTGCCATGTTGTTGTGTCAGTTGGGTGGTTGAGGGATTGAGTTCTGCCCAGTTGCAGGCTCAGCAACAGTAGTAGTAGGTTGGGGTTGTTTGATATGTTATCAGTTAGTTTAAGGTTGGAGTCAACTGTTAGTTGATTAGCTCATGTGTTGGTTAAGGTTAGTATGCTAGTAGTAAATATAAGTTATGTTATTAGTTATCAGTTAACAAGATTAAAGTTAGATAGTTAGTTAGAAGAGGTTGATGGTTAGATTAATGTTTATGCAGTCATTAGTTAGTTGATTTTCTTAGTTAGTTAGAGGATATCTGTTAGTTATTTAATTATCTAGTGAGTTAGCAACTGTTAATTTATTAGAGTAGTATATGTTAGTAGTTATTTAGTTGGTGGTATAGTTAGATGTATATGTATATGATAGTGTATATATATATTGTTATACATTAGCTAGTAGTTAAGTATTTAGTTAGTTTAGTATTACTTGAGATACACCAAGGTAATTATAGGTATTGGTATCTCATACCAATTAGATAACTTATCGTCATGTTTGGCTCAATGCCAAATAGTGTTATGATACTAGTATAGTATTAGTATTACTATTAGATATTTATATTAGTGTATCTTGAGATATGTAATAGTATCACTACTCGGGTATCCTAATAGTATCACTACTCGAGTATCTTGAAAACTTCTACTTGGACTACGTCTTTATTGGAAGTGTTGCCCTCCTGTGCACTCACACTATTCTCCGGAATGTCTGCGATAATAATGTTCTTGTGCCTTGCAAACTTATCTTCAAAGAATTCTGGGTTGCGATATTCGATGATATGACTTGACACAATATCAAGAAACCTCTGAGCATCACTCTTTTCAGCATATCCCAGGAAGACGATCTTAGTATTCCTCGTATCCAGCTTCTGAATCTTCAAGTCGGGAAGCTTCAAATACGCCAAGCACCCCCACACTTGAATGATATTCAAGTTGGGTCTGACTTTGAACCAGAGTTCATGAGGAGTGACATAGAAAGTTGCGTAATGCACTCTGTTCAGAATGAACGTAGCCATAACCGTAGCTTCACCCCAGAAGTAGTTTGGAAGACCTGCAGTTAACCGCATTGAGTTCATCATCTCTATCAATGTCATATTCTTTCTTTCAGCTACTCCATTTGATTGAGGAGAATACTGAGCAGTTGTCTCATTGACAATTCTATGTTCTTTGCAGAATAATGCGAATTCAATAAACCTATACCCTCTGCCATGATTACTTCTGAGTCTCTTGAGTTGTTGCTCTGTTTGACGTTCAGCCTCAGCCCTAAACTCCTTGAACTTCTTGAACACTTTATCTTTTGACTTGAGTAAATAGATGAACGCATACTTCGAGTAGTCGTCGATGATTGTAATAAAATACTTCATCCTGGCCTTTATGGAAAATTGTTTGAAGTCACAGATATCTGAGTGCACCAACTCCAGAAGATATGTGCTTCGGTTAACCCGTTTGAACAGTTTTCTTGTGATCTTTGTCTACACACAGACCTCACACTTCTTCACCTTCTTACCCCCATATTTGGAGATAAGCCCTAGACTAGACATCTTGTTTATCCTTTTACAGTAAACATGTCCTATATTGACACAAAGTAGTCACGGTCAACCTGATTCTGATAATCGATAAAATAACAGACTAAATACAAAAAAATAGATACAAGATATAGAGAAAAGCAACTAAGATCAACTTCAAAAGACAGACTTATGCACCAGACTCCAGATCTTTTGAGTCGAGCCTTTTACTATTTTAGCAATATAATTTTATATTTATTGAGTCTAGGATCAATATAAGCTGAGTTACACTAGCAAACTCAACTACCTATACTCAGAAATCCAGCCTGCTCAAATAAACCACCGAACCTATCCACTAAACCAGTCCACATTCATTCAAAAACCATACCTGATTAGGTAACTGAACTTGGGCCGAATTCATACCAAACTCAAACCGAACTCGGTCACCATTTTAGTATAAAATCATCACAGCTATTCAACCCCTGATTTTTTGGCTCATCGTTCAAAAATTTGAATCAAATTCCATCTGAATTTATGCCAAATTCTGTTTACCAATACACTACAAATAGGATTGGATTTCTCATATTTTAAATCATGCATAACTCACCTTTTCTAAATCCTCCTCTCCTATTATAAGAAAATAATCTGAGCCTCAACCTTCCTATATCCAAGATTAACTCCCTAGCCTTCTAAGTGCCAAGTACGATCTCGGTTAGAAGTCTTCTAAGTTATAACAGCTTGGTTCATCAAGATCTTCTTCTGTATAAAATTGCGAGCCTTTGAATCAAAACTCGTGGTGTGTGAAGTTGCGAGACTTTGGATCAAATCTCGTGGTTGTAAAGTAGTGGCAAGCTTTCGGATCAAAGCTTGTGATTCACTATTGGTGATTATAGTGGATAAAACTCCGAGCTTTAGTTTTCGGGACTGGACTAGTCCTCTCAGAGGAAAACCAGTATACATCTTGGTGTTTGCATTTGCTTTCTCTCACTCTACTGCATATATATATATATATATATATATATATATATATATATATATATTTGTCTTGTACTTTCTATATTCAATGCTAGTATTAGTAACTCTCTTATATTCATACATACTGCTCGTAGTATCACTTACACATTAGATATATTCTAACTGCTAGTAGTTGATCACCATTGCATGTCATAGAATTATTTTTAACAGTTGATTTTATTTTGCTTCATACAAAAACTCTATTTATCGCCCTCTAGAGTTGCCTTACAGGTCCCATAATTGGTATCAAAGTAAGTTCTCTTGATTACCGAATTAACGTCCAAAGAGTATAACACATGGAAATAACACAATCACTCTTTCCCATCATTGGTGAAAGCTAACTCTTTGATAAGCCACCTATTTTTTACAGCACTAACTATTTATTATAGAAAATAAACATGAGTGCATTTCTAAAATCTCTTAGCTTTGACTTATGGACTTATGTTACTAATGGTTACAAAAGAGTTGACAAAGCAGATAATGAATATACAAAAGATGAAAAGAAAGCAGCAAGTGATGATGCAAAAGTAATGTACATGCTCTACTGTTCTCTAGGCGAAGATGAATTCAAATGCATTTTCAAGTGCAAAACATCACATAAAATATAGAAAATGCTGGAAGAAACAAATGAGAGTGACGATGAAGACGATGAAGAAGGACCTCAAGACAAAACAAGCTTGAGTCCTACTAAGCAAGAAGCAAGTATAGAGAAAGATGCTGATACTCCAACCAACAATAATGGCAATAAAGAGACTTCAGACTTATGCCATACTATAAGTCCTGGAACTGATGCAAGCATTCAGTATGAAAATGACAAAAACTTTTAACATACGGCAAACTTGTGCTTAATGGTAAGCGCGGTAAAAGATGATTCACTAGCAAAATATATTTCGTATGATGAATTGTCTGAAACTTTTAATTATTTATTTGAAGATTTTAATAAGCTTAGAAATAACTATAAGCAAGCTCGAAAAGTTATCAAATCTTATCAGCTTAAGAATGATCATCTTATTTGCTTACTTAAGAAAGCTAGAGAAAACTCCTCTTCTGATGAATCAATTAAAATCCCCAAACCTAAGTTTAGTTTAAACGAAGCTCTTGACTGCTTTGATGAAAGCAATCAAGAAAATTCTAAACTTAAGGAGGACCTAAAGCAAGAAAAGGAGAAGTACTCTAATACCTCACTTAAGATTACTGATCTCTCTACTACGTATGATAAATTACTTGCTACCTATAAAAAGTTAGAGATTAGACTGGGTAAACAGGTCATGCAACCTATAGCCCAATGTAAACACGCAAAACACTTGACCAAACAAAAGGTCACCAACACTAGATACTCAAAAAGGATTAACAAGATGATTGGTAAAACACACAATCACGCCTTTATCTATACTAGGCCAAAGAAAAATACTCATGTCACACATTATGTTCACACACCTATTACTAACTCAACTAGCTTCATTATATGTCACTACTATGGTTTGAAAGGACACACCTCACACTTGTGTAAAGCTCTAAGATTAGTGAATATGAATATGTTTATTTGGGTTCCAAAAACTAATCACTGTGGATCCAAATCCTGGATACCAAAGTCATGTTCTAATCATATAGGTGGAATACTTTGCAGCAAGATGTGATATCAACAAGCAAGTTGGTGATTGCAAAAAGCTACATGGGACATCCTCATGCAATTGCACTAACATAAAATATGATAATTAAAGTTATTTCGGTAACGCTAATCTTATAAAGTTACATTGACTATGGTAGTATGAATATGTCATACTTTTTTGCTTCTGATTAAGAAAGTTTGCATTAATTTCATGCCAAAGTATTTTTACTATGTACGAAGAGACATTTGTCAATGACTCTATTAGGTCATGCTCTAAAGGTCTAAAAATATCATTGGTTAATAGCCGAAAGGGTCCTTCTGTCAAAAAAGGCATAACAACCTTAAGCGACACGGTACTTAAGAGTTTGCGGACCACCGCTAGCTGAGAACCGACCCCTACAACTAATTAATGATATTAAATTACATCAATGAGAAAATGATATACAAAGAGTTATTTACAAACGTTTCCAAAAATATAACTTTTATTATTCTTTTTACAAATGATTATGGTTATAGCTATTTAAATTTTGGAATGATCTGTCAAGCATTGAATTATGATAAGCATATAGAATATGTATAATGATTAGTTTAATGTTGCTAATAACTATAATCAGTTTTTCTGAAAAATATATGATTAAAATGCCATACTCTCTATTACCAATGTTAGCTCTGACTAGAATTTACTTGAATAGACTTATGGAATATTATCTTATATATATATATATATATATATATATATATATATATATATATATATATATATATATATATATATATATATACACACACACACACACACACTCTTTTATGGCATATTAAAACTTTTATTTTTAAAAACCATAACCATAACACAACTCGGACAGAGTTTAGTCCGAATTCGGTTTAGGCATCTAGCAGATTATAGAAGCTCTCGGGATTTTGAATTATATACATATCTCCTTCAAAACCCTCATATTCCCAAATTGAGAACAACCTCTTTCTACCGAAACCCTAACCCTAGATTCCTATCTTCTTCTCCAAAGGCCCTCTTCCTTCAAGCTTTTGAATTCGAGACTCTCTCAAGGATCTCCATTGCATTCTTTCATCCATTTGAGGTATCTCTCTCTATCCATGTCACTCCCCATTCCCGAAATACTTATTTTTAGGATATATTTATTTCTTGCTTGTATTTATTCCTGCTTAGAGTATTTCTTGCTCACATGATCATTATGTTGCATACATGGAGACTAGACCCATTCTTTGGTTTAGCATGGTTCATGATTTATTTGTAGGTTAATTTATTCATGAATTTGAACCCATGGTCTAAACCTCAAATCATAGCTATATAAGCTAACTTGTTTCTCTCTCTTTCGTAATTCTTTATTTCCCCCCATTCTTTTATTTCTAGGCAAGTATACCTTGCACTATATGAAGAAACATTTTGATTTTTTATTCTTTTCTTATATTTTATTAGTCTATTCTATGCTTATGATGATTCTGACCGCTTTTAATACTTGGAGTTCTCGGTTTTGATCTATAGATTTGCTTAGATCAATATTTCTAACTTAGAGTTTCATGGATTTTTTGAGTTTTTGGTGGTTTTGATCTACTAAAAGATAGTATTCTGGAAAAATAGTTTTTGGTAAGGATGAGGCACTTCATTTCGAATGTTTTAGCTTTTGGTTCACTCAATTCGGAGTTAAAATATAGTTTTTATGAAGAAAATAAATTTCAGATTTTGGAGCTTTTTTGCCATTGTCGAACCTTCTGTTGGAGAAGATGAAGTCTTCATGTGGCCAGCGAGCTATGTGGCTAAGAGTGCTATATGACCCAAGAGGGTTATGCGTCCAAAGCTCTAACCATATATTGACCAACATGAGTCCATCTTGTTGGACGCATGACTGCCATAACATAGGTGCCCTTGAACACTTGTGTTCACTCGCTGAACGAATAAATTTTTTGCTAAAGTCCAAAATACTCCATGTGACACCGACACATATGAGGCAAGCAAAGTATGCGACCACCATCCTAGGATGCATGACTTTGAAATTGTGGCACATCTTTCTATGATTTTGTCCTTTCTTTCTGACACACTTTATATCATATCATACTTTATGCCACATTACTGACCTTTATTTATTTCTGTCAGATCATCACTTATCCTGAGGAGTAGACCTTAGCCCTGACTCCATGCTGCATGATACCATGCAGCATGACTCCATGTGGCCAGGATTATCGTGCGACCTGACTTGTCATGCGTCCTGACTTCTCATGCGGCCTTGATCCTTCTGCGCGCATGCAGCCCCTTGCACACATTTTATTGGACTAGTTTTTGTTGAATGTTTCTTTGGACTTTATGAGTTGTATGTGTTAATTTGATGACCACAAAATTATTAGACCCATCTACGCATCATGATCCGACCACTTGTATCCGTACTAATACACTTACTATGTGCTATGTGTTCCTACGTGCTAAGTATTCCTACGTGATTATATTACATATTTACACTACGATGTACCTACGCTATGTGACATGTGATATAACTCAATCTCCAGCATGGACATAAGGGTTAGTCGATGACCAAGCGTGGCTAGGATTTGTTGATTGTTGCATCACGCTGGGGTGAATCCGAATTGAACTATCAAGTGACAAAGTAGATTCATATCTAGAGTGGCCATACTATAGTACGTCATATAAGGGGAATACTATATGGCCACGCCATGAGAATCCAGTTAACATTAGGGTTAACTAGGCAACTAAACTTGTAAAGCATTGTGAGGGAATGGAATATCAAGATTATGCCTAACTAGCCACCTCCAGTCATCTGAATTGGGGTGTGCAGGCTAGTCCCCATGGATATTATTTAAATTCTCATTAGTGGATGGCAATATTCGACTATTATATGATACTATGTGTTCTATGCAATCTTAACACGGCGGCCTTACGAGGGACCAGTGCATACTACTATGTGCTATACAATAATTTATGGCTCGGCTAACCCTGCTAGTACCTAGTTCGATCTGAGGATTCCTATATGCATAATATCTCAGGGATTACCCAGACTCCATCTAGTAAGTCGTACAAGTGATTGGCCGATTATGTAACTGAGCGTGTTTGTGTATTATATCTGTTGTCAAATAGTCTAGGGACATGAACTATTATGGTGCGATTGTTTAACCCTTGTCCTTGTTTGGTTGTAGGGTTAGATTATTGTGTCACGATAGGCTATGAACCAAAACTATGAGACATAACTATATATATATATATATAAAACTATATATATATATATAAAACTATATATATATATATATATATATATATATATATATTATAACCTGGTTTTATTTCTGCATTCGTACTTTCTTTGTGGTACTCGCTATTTGGGGCCTAACCCCACTAGTTTTGTATGGCCAGGTTTAGAGCCAGCACCCGAGGATCAAGTATACTTCTTCCTGAATAATAGCGCACACCAAGCAGATGGCCACTGAGGGAAACGAGTGGCTCCCTTCTTCCCTGCTCCTTATTTCATATTTTACTCATTTTAGGCGTTTAGCCACCGACACTTATTAGCCATGAATCTGGATATTTAGTTCCCTACATAATTGTAATTAATCAAGCTACAGCTAATCATGGTCATGTACTCTTGTTACTCTGCCAGGCTTCTCATTTTTGCGCAGCTGGTTCCTTGAATATCGTGGCAGGGTATTTGGAATGCCTTACTTTCTTGTCATATATGTTCTATGTTTACTGTCCTTATTTAACCGATTGAGACAATATATGTTCTATGTGACCCTAAGTGACTTTCTTGCAGTATGTACCCTCTTGTCTAGTTACAACTGTGACCGCCGTACAACGTTCTATATCTTGTACGGGGGAGCTGGCCATGTCCGTCTTCGTATTCTGGTACTGGGGCATGATAATGTTTTAGTGGTGGCCCATGTAGGTCTGTATTTTCAGACTTGTGGGGTGTTTTGGTCATAATGAGTCTCAATCAAAATTTGTCCCCTTGATATCTTGCTTAATCTTCCTCGATACCACTGCTTGAAATATTAAACTACTTTCCTACTTGATCCTTTCCATCCTGTTCTTGATGGTTCTTGTCCTTTTCTTTAGGGCTTCTTTAGTTACTAGAAACAACAGGCATGGCAGGACAGGGTTCCCCTGGACAACAATGGAAGGTAGCACCTGTTCGGAGTCAAATTCGAATAGAGCCAAAAATTGAACAAGCTGGCACAGTGGAACCAAAGGTGGGACATATTGAGCAACCAGCCCCTGAAATACCCGTACCCCCAGCAGGTGCACTAGTACCAGTGGTACTTGATACCCCGACATTGCTGGAGATATTCTGGGGAATAATGGCTATGCAGCAACACCAGATGGCGGTACAACATCATCAGCAGTTTCAACAGCAAGAACAAAATATCTTGTTGAGCCAAGGTTTATAGACGGCCATGGAAAAAGGAGGAAGGACTGATTCGGGGGCATCGGTATAATTTTGCCAACTTAACCCAAGTTACTTCGTTGGCACGGAGGACGCCATCACAACAAATGCTTGGTTACAAGATATTGAGGTTATTATGACAGCAGCAAGGGTTCCGGCCGATGAACACGTTGATTAAGTTCGATTGTAGCATCAAGACCTTCCCAGTGACTGGTAGGCATAAGTAGAGGTTAGCTTGAGGCATCATATCTCCTGGAATAGTTTTAGGGATGATTCAGGGCTAAATATTTTGGAGTCGTAGCACAGTATTAGCTCCAACAGAGATTTATCGGTCTCAAGTAGGCCGGTAGAACAGTGGATGCATATGCAGCTGAGTTTTACAGGCTGAGTATATTTGCTCCAACTATGGTAGCTATGGAGTCCGATAGAGCAATAAGGTTCCAACAAGGACTTCATCTAGAGATTTTACAACTGGTAGAAGGGCACAACTACCCGACTTATAAATAGGTACTGATAGCAGTTCGGAGGTACGAGCTTACTACGCATATGCAGCTGCAAGGATAGGAGGCCAGAAGAGGTTCCATGCTCAGAGTGGAGGAGGAGGTAGAGGAGTACCTAGGATGTTAGCACCATCACCTGGCATTCGTGTCTATGATTCAACGCCGAGGAGGACGACATTATCGACGATGAAAGTACCGGCTCGGCAGCAGCTGAGACAACAACAACAGTAACAACGCCAGGGAGCACCGGTGGGTTGCACTTACTATGGTAAGGGATGCCATACTAGAGAGGTATGTAGGACAACCAATAGGTTGTGTATGAGGTGTGGCAATCCAGATCACCGAATTGTTAATTGCCCGATGATATAGAGGCCAGGAGGGCCAGTCCAAAAGTTACCAGCACTGCCAGCACTAGGATAGTCCAGCAGAGAGGGCCAGAAATAACAGTGAGTCCATTAGCTTAGCGTCTATTACTGATGCAAGTTGAGATATACCAGCAGTAGCAGAACCAATAGCAGGGCCAGTAGAGGCCACAATAACGTCATCAAGGGAGACAACAACGAGGAGCACCATAGGCCAAGGGAAGGCATTCACCTTTTCTTTGGATGAGGCTTTAGCATTGGGCAATATGGTAGCAGGTAACATTTTTTTCACATCCATTCCTATTGTGGCATTGGTTGATTCAGGCATATCTCATTCATTTGTATCTTCATAATTTGTGACACGTATTAGATTGGAGTTCGAGGTATTACCAGAGAGGTTGAATATACTCACTAGTAATGGGCTTGTAGGAGTTAGTAGAATATGTATAGTGTGTCCAGTCCTAGTGTACGGTCGTTCACTACCAGTACGATTGGTCAAGTTTCCTATGGGTAACTTTGATATTATCTTAGGCATGGATTGGCTGAGTGACAGTCATGCTACGATAGATTGCCATAAGGATAAGGTATTATTTAGTATCCCGGGCACGAAAGATTTTACCTTCCATAGATATGTGGAAGACCAACATGAAGAGAGGATCGCAGCGACAATGTTAGTAGAAGAATAACTCCCCGAGATAGATAAGGAGTTCCTAGATATCTTTTCGGAAGAACCACCAGGGTTACCCCCAGTAAGAGATATTGAGTTTTGTATAGAATTGATCCCTAGGGCAGGGCCAATATCTTGTAAGGTTTACCAAATGGAACCATTAGAGCTAGATATATTGTACCAACATATAGAGGAACTAAAGTCAAAAAAGTTTATTCGAGCCAATGGATCACCTTGGGGAGCGCCAGTAGTTCTAGTGAAGAAGAAGGATGGGTCATCACGGTTATATATTGACTACAGATAGTTGAACGGTGTAACAGTGAAGAACAAGTATCCATTACCAAGTATTGATAATTTGTTTGATTAGCTGAGTAAAGCCAAGGTTTTCTCCAAGATTGATCTTCGATCAGGGTATCATCAAGTAAGAGTTCAGGAGCAAGACATACCCAAGATAGCATTTAGGTCACGATATGAGCATTATGAATTCTTAGTTATGCCATTCAGGCTGACTAATGCTCCAGCGATATTTAATGATTTGATGAACCGTATTTTTATGCCATACCTAGATTAGTTCGTGGTGGTTTTCATAGACGATATTCTTATTTATTCCAGTAGTGAAAAGGAACATAAGGGGCATCTTTGAAAGGTCATACAGATTCTAAGAGAATACCAGTTATACGTAAATCTCAGCAAGTATGAGTTTAGTTAGATCACGTGTCATTCTTAGGTCATATCATCTCTGGAGCAGGAGTCACAGTAGATCCGAAGAAGGTTGAGTCCGTGGAGAGTTGGCCAATTCCTAAGACAGTAGCTAAAGTACATAGTTTTCTGGGATTGGCAGAATACTACAGAAGGTTCATTGCAGACTTTGTAAGAATTTTAGTACCGCTGACTCGATTAACGTGCAAGGAGGCTAAGTTCGATTGGTCAGCAAAGTGTAGACATCATTTGAAGAATTAAAGAAGAGATTGATTTCAGCTCCGATTCTCACGCTTCCAGTGGGTTCTGGAGGGTTTATAATGCATTGCGATGCATCGGGCAAATGACTTGGGTGTGTATTGATGCAACACGGAAGAGCGATAGCTTATACATCATGACAACTTCGAGATCACAAGAAAAATTATCCGAATCACAATTTAGAGTTAGCGGCGGTAGTATTTGCACTTAAGCTATGGAGGCATTGCTTGAATGGTGATCGGGTGAAAATATTTACAGATCACAAGAGCTTCAAATATGTATTCACCCAGAAGGAATTGAACATAAGGCAGAAGAGGTAGCTAGAATTGATAAAGGACCATGATGTGGAACTTCAGTACCATCCAAGCAAGGCAAATATGGTAGTGGATGCTCTTAGCAGGAGAGGTAGTACATTTATGTTGACATCGTAGTGACATATCTTAGAAGATCTTCGAGAATTAGGGATTGAGATTATATTTCCACAAGACGTAGGAGTATTGTCTAGTTTATAGGTACAATATACCATTATAGAGAGGATTAAGGCAGCTCAGACAGAGGATCCAAAAATTTAGAAGCTTCGGGCGGAATATAAATCTGGTCTCAGAAAAGAGTTGACTATTCATGAATCTGGAACTCTTAGGTTCAGAAACTGTCTCTGTGTACCAAGTGGAGATATCCGGCAAGAATTAATGACCGAGCCGTATAGTTTTTAGTATTCAATTCATCCAGGAGGTACCAAGATGTATAAAGACATCAAACAATATTTCTGGTGGAATCGGATGAAGAGGGAGATAACATAATTCGTTTCTTGGTGTTTGGTATGTCAGCAAATAAAAGTCGACCAGTAGAGACCAGCAGGATTATTGCAGTCGCTTTCTATTTCGGAGTAGAAATATGAACATATCACGGTGGACTTTGTAACTAGTTTACCTAGATCGCCGACTGGTCGTGACACAGTTTGGGTAATAGTAGATCATCTCAGAAAATTAGCTCACTTCCCTTTCGAGTGGGGTAATCTATAAAGCAGTTAGCGGAGTTGCACATATGACAGATAATAAGCTATTACGGCATCCTATTGAGTATCATATCAGATCGAGACACTAGGTTCACTTTAAATTTTTAGAAGAGTTTATACCAGATTTTGGGCACTAAGTTGAGATTTAGTACAGCTTACCACCCTCAGACAGACGGACAATCAGAGAGAACCATCAAGACATTGGAGGATATGTTGCGAGCTTGTACTTTGGTGGGTCTTGGAAAGATTACCTACATCTCGTCGAGTTCTCATACATTAACAGTTATTAGGCCAGCATCCAGATGGTACCCTTTGAAGCATTATATGAGAGAAAGTGTAGGCACCATTGGCATGAGATGACATTGGAGAACGAAAGATGTTAGGCCCTTAAAATCACACAGACAGTAGAAGTTGTCAAACAAATCATAGAGCGACTTTAGGTTGCGCAAGATAGGCATTGGCATTGGGTAGATCAATATCGTAGACCATTAGAGTTTTGTGTCGACGACCACGTATTCTTGCAGATTTTTCTAACCGTGGATTCATTAGATTTAGGATTCGCGGGAAGCTTAGTCCGCGATATGTCAGTCCGTTCGATATTCTCGAGCGGGTATACGATGCTGCTTATTGTCTTGCCCTTCCGCCTTCGCTACATGAGGTACACATTATATTTTATATATCTCAGTTGCGTAGGTATTTCTCGAATTTGAGTCATATCCTTGACCATTTTGAGCTATTCGTTGGTATCGACTTATATTATGAGGAGCAGCTCGTATCTATTTTGGACCGAAGAAAGAAGGTGCTCAAGAATTATACTATTCCTCTTGTCCGAGTTGCTTGGGGTCATCACCCTTTGGGAGAGTCAACGTGGGAGCGCGAGGATGATATCCGATCTAGGTATCCACACCTATTCGATTTGGAAGGTATATTCATTCTTATTCCTTCGTATCTTGAATCGCCTGATTCATTTATCCATGCTATGTGACACTATTTTTGCATATGCTTGAATTTGATTGCATGATCTTGTAGTGAGCCTAGTGCTTGTTCGAATTTCTCTAGTTAGCCTTAAGTTTGAATTTCGAGGATAAATTTTTTTTTTTTTAGGTGGGTAGAGATGTCACTCCCCGTTCCCAAAATACGTATTTTTGGGATATATTTTTTTCTCGCTTGTATTTATTTCTGCTTAGAGTATTTCTTGCTCATATGATCATTAGGTTGCATGCGTGGAGACTAGACACATTCTTTGGTTTAGCATGGTTCATGGTTTATTTATGGGTTGGTTTATTCATGAATTTAAACCCATGGTCTAAATCTCAAACCCTAGCTATATAAGCAAACTTGTTTCTCTCTCTTCCCTCATTCTTTATTTTTTGTATTTCTTTTATTTCTAGGCAAGTACACCTTGCACTACATGAAATAATCTTTTAATTTTTTTTCTTGTTCTTTTCTTGCATTTTATTAGTCTATTTTGTGCTTATGATGATTCTGACCGCTTTTAATACTTGGAGTTCTCAGTTTTGATGGATATATTTGCTTAGATCTATTTTTCTAACTTAGGGTTTCATGGGTTTCTTAAGTTTTTGGTGTTCTTGATCTACTAAAATTTATTATTTTTGAAAATAGTTTTTGGGAAGGATGGAGCACTTCATTTCGAACATTTTGGCTTTTAGTTCACTCAATTCAGAGTTAAAAAGTAGATTTTATGGAGAAAATAATTTTTAGATTTTGGAGCTTTTTTGCTATGGCCGAACCTGCTTTTGGAGAAGATGAAATCTTTATACGGCCAGTGAGCTATGCGACTGAGAGTGTTAAATGGCCTGAGAGGGTTATCCGACCAGAGTTCTTGCCGCATATTGACCAGCATGGCTCCATCTTATTGGACGTATGACTGCTATCACACAAGTGTCCTTGAACACTTGTGTTCACAAGATAAACGAATAAGAATTTCACTGAAGTCCAAAATACTGCATGCGACATCGACACATATGCGACAAACAAAGTATGCAGCCACCATCGTTGGACACATGACTCTGAAATTGTGGCACATCTTTCTATGGTTTTCTCTTTTCTTCCTAACACACTTTATGTCACATCACTGACACTTTATTTATTTTTGATACTTCATCACTTATCCTGAGGAGTAGACCTTAGCCTAGACTCCATGCGACATGACTCCATGTGGCCAGGATTGTCATGCGGCCTGACTTCTCATGCAGCCTTGATCCTTCTGCGCATGCGGCCCCTTCCATATATTTTATTAGACTAGTTTTGGATGAATGTTCCTTTGGACTTTATGAGTTGTATGTGTGACTTTGATGACCACAAAAGTATTAGACCCATCGATGCATCATGACCCGACCACTTGTATCCGTGCTGATACACTTACTACGTGCTATGTGTTCCTACGTGCTAAGTGTTCCTATGCAATTATATTACATGTTTACACTCCAGTGTACCTATGCACTATGTGACATATGATATGACTCAATCTCCATCATGGACATAAGGGTTAGTTAATGACCAACCGTGTCTAGGATCTGTTGATTGTTGCTTCATGCTAGGGTAAATCCAAATTGAAATATCAAGTGACAAAGTGGATTCGTATCTAGCGTGGCCGTACTATGGTACGTTATATAAGGAGAATACCATATGACCACGCTTTAAGATTCTAGTTAACATTAGTGTTAACTAGGCAACTAAACTTGTAGAGCATTGAGAGGGAATATAATATCGAGATCGAGCCTAACTAACCACCTCCAGTCATTTGAATTGGGGTGTACAGGATAGTCCCCTTGGATACTGTTTAAATCCTCATTAGTGGATGTAAATATCCGACTCTTATATGATACTATGTGTTCTAAGCGATCTTAGCATGGTGGCCGTACGAGGGACCGATGCATACTACTATATGCTATGCGACAATTTTTGGCCCGGCTAACCCTGATAGCACCTAGTTCGATCTGAGGATTCCTATATGCATAATATCTCCAGGATAATCCAGATTTCATCTAGTAAGCCGTATAAGTGATTGGCCGATTATGTAACTGAGCGTGTTTGTGTATTGTATCTGCTGTCAAATAGTCTAGGGACATGGATTATCATGGTGCGATGGTTTAACCCTTGTCCTTGTTTGGTTGTAGGGTTAGATTATTGTGTCACGATACTCTATGAACCAATAAACCAAAACTATAAGACAAAATTATATATATATATATGTATATATATATATATATATATATATATATATATATATATATATATATATATATATATATATATATGTATATATATATATATATGTATATATATATATATGTATATATATATATATATATGTATATATATATATATATGTATATATATATATATATATATGTATGTATCTGTTTTATAACCTGGTTTTTTTTCTGTGTGCTTCCTTTGTGATACTTGCTATATGGATCCTAACCCCACAGGTTTTGCTTGGCCATGTTTAGAGCCAACACCCGATGATCAAGCGTACTTCCCCCTGAACAATGGCGTGCACCAGGCGGATGGCCACTGAGAAAAATGAGTGGGTCTCTTCTTTCCTGCTCGTTATTTCATATTTTACTCATTTAGGGTGTTTAGCCACCGATACTTGTTAGCCGTGAATCTGGATATTTAGTTTCCTATATGATTGTAATTAATCAGACTACAGCTAATCATGGTCATGTACTCTTGTTACTCTGCCAGCCTTCTCATTTTTGTACATCTGGTTTTTTGAATGTTGTGGCAGGGTGTTTGGGATGCCTTACTTTTTTGTCATATATGTTCTATGTTTACTGTCCTTATTTGACTGATTGAGACAATAGATGTTCTATGTGATCCTAAGTGACTTTCTTGTAGTAAGCACCCCTTGTCTAATTACAGCCGTGACCGCCATACGATGTTCTATACCTTGTACGGGGGAGCTGGCGATCTTCGTCTTTGTATTCCGGTACTGGGGCATCACAATCCATCTCAATCTATGGATCCAAAAATCTTCAAAAAGAAGAAGAAAATTGGAGACACATCTCCTTCTTCTCATCCTCCACTAGAGGACACACACCACTCTCTATTTTCTCCATCCATGCCTCCTCCTGGAGAATTTGATGAATTTATTTTTACATCTCTTGAAAACTCAAATTCATGGTTTAAGAATTTTGGTGAAAGAAATATATGTAAAGGAAAACCCATCAATTTTACAGTATTTCATGAACAAAAACCTAAACTTGTCGAATTTTGTATTGATCGTCTAGTAACTACTAGGAGACCAATCTACTTGAATGGCATTCGAATGTTTTGTTGCATTATGTCCCATGACCAAGGAACTATCTATTCTAGAGTTGGCAGAATTGACATTAAATTTGACGATGTAAACTTGGGTAAAATTCTTGAAATCTCAAATGAAGGTGGACCCCTAGTTTCAATTTATCAAATTGAATTTGACGACAACATAACTATTGACACCTTCAAGGATATCTTGTGTGCCCCTCATTCTTATCCCGACGAAAAGTTCTGTGCCAAATACCTTAATCAATTCTATTATGAACTTTACTGCATTATTTACTCTGCTATAATTCCCAAGCAAACCTCAAAAGATATGGTTACTTTTCAAGAGATGTCTGTTTTATAATACTTCTGGTCTTCCACTCCTTTTAGTCTTCCAAAGACTAAGATGTGGCAGATGGTAAGCTGTTGTAGGCTTACTCGCCAACTTCCTTTTGCGATGTACCTACCTATTATCTTTGAGCACTTCCGTATTCCTTTGGATGAACCTACCGTTCTGGCCAAGCCACTTTACTTGACCAAAGCTCATAGGACCCATCCTACCTTTCCTTCTGATGACTCTGACGCTGATTCTCCAGCCGATCTAGCCGATCCAGCTATCCCTACTCCTCCAGCCCCAGCTCCTACTTCACCATCCTCTTCTGCACCATCCTCCTCAGCTCCACCAGCTACTTTGGACTCCATCCAGGAGATATTTCGTGAGAGGTTCTGTCTGCAGACTGAGATGATGGTTGCTCAGCATCGAGAACAGACTACAATAATTGTCACCAGTATCCATGATCTGAGTAATCGTACCACCATTCAGGCCCATACCCTGGCCAACTCCATTACTGATATTCACTACCACCAGGCTCATCACCTGGTCTCGCCTTATCTAGTGGCTCATGATCTTTCTCGCACAGGCTATCAGTTCGATGATCCCTTCGTCCAGCAGTACTTTGATCCGACCAGAGCTTACCTTGTTGATCACCCGCCTGCTGATGATCCTGCTGCCGATGATGATCTGTGATTACCTAGGAGATGCTTTATTTATGTTTTAGTTTATTTAGTTATGTGGACTTTATCTTAGTGTACTAGAACTTTTATGACTTATGCTTATTATTTTGAGACTTTTGCTTAGACTATGCTATGACATCTATGACTTTTGCATTACATGTTTCTAGTATGTGATCTAAAGCTTCTAGTTTCTAAAATGCACGATCTATATTTGATGATATGTGATCTATGACTCTTGATTTTTAATATGCTTTATTTGACTTCTTTATCCTTGTCATTGTTTTTGGGGGAGCTGTTATTTCCCTCATATGATATAATGACAAAGGGGGAGAAATGACAAAATATAAATTATGATTAGATTATGATAATCTTTAATATATGATGATACATGATTAGACTATGATAATTTTTGATAAATAATTATACATTATTGGACTGTGATAATTTTCTGTTAGACTCTTGCTCGCTGAAAAGAAATAACAGGTTATATATTTTTTGACTCAACACCCATTTGAAAGATGGCTTTTCTTACGGGGGAGCAAACTCTTCTTACGGGAGAGCTATTTTATCTCAAAAAGCGTACATCAAATATTCATCAAGGATATATCAAATTTGTATTTTGGCATAGTTTGTCAAAGTATCATAATAAAAGAGATTATTGGCACAATGTGGTCATAGTCAACCTGATTCTGATTGATAATCGATAAAATATTAGACTGAATACAAAGAAGTAGATACAAGATGTAGAGCAAAGCAACTGAGATCAACTTCAAAAGATAGACTTGTGCACCAGCCTCCAAATATTTTGAGTTAAGTCTTTTACTATTTCAGCAATGTAATATTTTATTTATTGAGTCTAGGATCAATGTAAGCTGAGTTGCACTGGCAAATCCAAGTACCTATACTCAGATAACCAGCTTGCTCAAATAAACCATCGAACCTATCCACCAAACCAGTCCACATTCATTCAAAAACCATACCTAATTAGGCAACTGAACTCGGGCCAAATTTATGCCAAACTCGGATCGAACTTGGTAACCATTTTTGTATGAAATCAGCACCGCTATTCAACCCCTGATTTTTTGGTCCAACGTTAAAAAAATTGAATTAAATCCCATCCAAATTTATGCCGAATTCTGTTTGCCAATACACTATAAATATGATTGGATTTCTCATATTTCAAATTATCCATAACTCGCCTTCTCTAAATCCTTCTATTCTATTGTAAGCAAATAATCTCAGCCTTAACCTTCCTATATCCAAGATCAACTTCCTAGCCTTCTAAGTACCAAGTGCGATCTCAGTTAGAAGTCTTCTGAGTTGTAACAACCTGGTTCATTAAGATCTTCTTCTGTGTGAAGTTGCACGAGCCTTCGGATCAAAACTCGTGGTGTGTGAAGTTGCGAGCTTTGAATCAAATCTCGTGGTTGTAAAGAAGTGGCAAGCCTTCATATCAAAGCTTGTGATTCACTATTGGTGATTATAGTGGATAAAACTCCAAGCTTGAGTTCTCGGAACTGGACTAGTTCTCTCAAAAGAAAACTAATATATATTTTTATGTTTATGTTTGCTCTCTCTCACTCTACTATATATATATATATATATATATATTTGCCTTGTGCTTCTATATTTATTGCTAGTAGTAGTAACTCTCTTATATTCATACACAGTAGTATCACTTACACATTAGATATATTCTAACTGCTAGTAGTTGATTACCATTGCATGCCATAGAATATTTTTTATAGGTGATTTTTTTCTGCTACATACATAAACTCTATTCACCCCCTCTAGAGTTGCCATATACGGTCCCATATCCTAGTCTATTATGCCATAACTCAAGAGAGTAATCAGAAGAATAGACTATATTAATATTGTTTGCAGGTGTTATAAGCTGAAGTGTCACTCCCCGCTCCCAATATACATATTTGGAGCATATTAATTTCCCTGCTTATATTATATGTTGCTTGCATGATTAATTATGTTGCATGTCATGGAGACTAGACCCATTCTTTGGTTCAATTAGACCCATGATTTAATTGTTGTGTTGGTTTGGTCATGAGTTGATCCCATGGTCTAAACCTCAAATCCTAACTATAAAACCCAACATCTTTCTCTCTCTTCCCTCATTCTCTCTATTTTCTCTTCTTTCTTCATTTAGACAAGTACACCTTGCACCATAGAAAGAAATCTCTTAATTTTTGATTTCTTATTTTTTTACATTTTATTAGTATATTATGTAGTCATGATGATTCTAAACACTTTTAGTACATGGGGATTTTAGTTTTAATAGATGGATTTGAGTAGATCTACATTCGAAGTTTAGAGTTTTCATGAGTTTTTTGAGTTTTTGGTGGTTTTGATCTATATAGTATTTTTGAAAAATATTTTTTGGGATGGATGGAGCACTTAATTTTGAGCGTTTTGGCTTTTGGTTCAATCAATTCGTAGTTAAAATGAAATTTTTTATTAAGAAAACAAATTTTTGGTTTTTGATTTCTCGCCATAGCTGAACTTGCTGCCTGGAGAAGATGACTTCCTATGCGGCAACTGATCATATGTGGCCATGACCCATATGCCTCAATTGGACTCATACGATCTTGAGCTTATGCGACCTCTGCGGTCTGCGACCATGCGGTCTGAACTCATGGGGCCATACAGCCTGAAGTCATGCGGCCATGCGGTCTGAGCTCTTACGGTTATGCGACCTTGATCTTATGCGACCTCTGCGGTCAGCGACCATGAGACCCATATGTCTATGCGGCCCAAATTTCTATGCGCAATTGATCCTACGCGGCCTAGACCTATACGAAAATTAATTCAATGCGGTAGCTGATCCTCATGCGACCTTAATCCTTATGCGCATGCGATCCTTACACACGCTTTATTGGACTAGTTTTGTTTGAATGTTCCTTTGGACTTTATGGGATGTATGTGTGACTTTGATGACCATAAGAGTATTAGACCCATCTATATGCCATGACTCGACCACTTGTATCCGTGCTAATATACTTAATATGTGCTATGTGTTCCTACGTGCTAAGTGTTCCTACACGATTATATTATATGTTTATACTGTAGTGTACCTATGCGCTACGTGACATGTGATATGACTTAATCTCCAGCATAGACATAAGGGTTAGTCAATGACCAAGCGTAGCTAAAATCTGTTGATTATTTTATCACACTTGGGTGAATCCAAACTAAACTATCAAGTAACAAAGTAAATTTTATCTAGCGTGGCCGTACTATGATATATCATATAAGAGGAGTAACATGTTACCACGGTATGTAATTCCGATTAATAATAGGATTAACTAGACAACTTAACTTGTAGAGCAATGGGAGGGAATGAAATCTCGAGATCATACCTAACTAGCCACTTTCAGTCATCTGAATTGGGATGTATAGGCTAGTCCCTATGGATATTGTTTAAATTCTGATTAGTAGATGACAATATCCGACTATTATACTATACTATGTGTTCTATACGATCTTAGAACGGTGGGTATGTAATATTATATGCTATACAGCAATTTATGGCTCAGTTAACCCTGCTAGTACCTGGTTCGATATGAGGATTCCTATATGCATAATATCTCGGGGATATCCCAGACTCCATCTAGTAAGCCGTACAAGTGATTGACAGATTATGTAACTGAGCTTGTTTGTGTATTGTATCTGCTGTCAAATAGTCCAGAAACATGGATTATCATGGTGCGATGGTTTAACCCTTGCCCTTGTTTGGTTGTAAGGTTAGATTATTGTATCATGATTGGCTATGAACTAAAACTATGATACAGGAATATATATATGTATCTATTTCATAACCTGGTTTTATTTTTTTATTCGCGCTTCCTATGTGGTACTTGCTATTTGGGGTCTAACCCCACTAGTTTTGCATGACCAGGTTTAGAGCCAGCACCCTAGCATCAAGCATACTTTTCCTGAACAATGGCGTGCACCAGGCGGATAGCCGTTGAAGGGAACGAGTGGGTTTCTTCTCCCCTGCTCGTTATTGCACACTTTACTTATTTTGGATGTTTAGCCAACGATACTTGTTAGCCGTAAGATTTGGATATTTAGTTTCCTTCACATTATTATAATTAATCTGACTGCAGTTGATCATGATCATGTACTTTTGATACTCTGCTAGCTTTCTTATTTTGCATAACAGTTTTCTAGAATATCATAGCATGGCATTTGAGACGCCTTACTTCCTTGTCATATATGTTCTATGTTTATTGTTCTTGCTTGACTGATTGAGACAATAGATGTTCTGTGTGACCCTAAGTGATTTGCTTATAAAATGTACCCCCTTGTCTAGTTACAGTCGTAACTGCCGTATGACATTTTATACCTTGTACGAGGGAGTTGGCCATGTCCACCTTAGTATTTCGGTACTGGGGCGTGACAAGGTTTTAGTGGTGGCCTATGTCGGTCTGTGTTTTCAGACTTGTAGGGTATTATGTTCATAGAAGTCTCAATCAAACATGTGCCTTTAAAATCTTGAATTCGTTCTTCTCGAAGCCTTACTTGACTATCGAATCAATTATTTTCTTAATCCTTTCCGTCATGTTTTTGAAATTTTTTGTCCTTTTCTTTAGGGCTTCTTCAGTTGCTGGAGTAGCAGGCATGGCAAGACAGGGTTCTAGGCAACAATGGAAGAAAGCACCTATTTAGAGTCAAATTTGAGTAGAGCCAGTAGTTGGACAAGCTTGCACAGTTAGGCGAGAAGCTGGACATATTGAGCAACCAGCCCTGAAGATTCCCGTACTCCCAATAGTATTAGCAGTACTAGTGGTACTTGATACCCCGACATTGCTGAAGATCCTTCGGGGAATGATGGCTATGCAGCAGCATCAGAAGGCAGTGCAACAGCATCATCAGTTTCAACAGCAAGAGCATAATATCTTGTTGAGTCAGGGTTTGCAGACGGCCCTAGAAAGAGGAGGAATGACTGATTCGGGGACGTCGGTTAGATTTTACGACTTAACCCGAGATACTTTGATGGCACGGAGTACGCATCATGGTAGATGCATAGCTCCAAGATATTAAAGTTATTCTATCGGCGATGAAAGTTTCGTCTGAGGAACAAGTTGATCAAGTTCGATTGCAGCTTCAAGACCTTTCCCATGACTGGTGGGCATCAGTATGGGTTGGCTTGAGGCATCCTATATCTTGGGACAGTTTCAGGGCTTGATTCTGGTCTAAATATTTTGGAGTCTAGTGTAGTATAAGCTCCAGCAGAGATTTATTGGTCTTAAGCCGGCAGGTAGAACATTGGATATATATACAACCAAGTTTTGCAGGCTGAGTAGATTCACTCTGACTATGGTGGCCACAGAGTTTGATAGAGAAATGAGGTTCCAACAAGGACTTCATGTGGAGATTTTACTAGAGTGGAACGACTACCAGACTTATGAAGAAGTACTGATAGAAGCTCAGAGGCACGAGCTTACCATGCAGAGGTTATCGACAAGGATATGAGGCCAGAAGAGGTCTCATGCTCAAAGTAGAGGAGGAAGTGAAGGAGTACCTCGGACGTCAACACCATCACCTGGCATTTGTATCTTTGATCCAACGCCAAGGAGGGCGACAGTTTCGATGGTGACAGCACTGGCTCGACAACAGCCAATAAAACAACAATAACAACAACAACATGGATAACCGACGGGATATACTTATTGTGGCAAGGGAGGCCACACTGAAGATATATATAGGGCAACCAATAGGTTTTGTATAAGGTATAGTCGTCTAGATCATCGGATTGTTAATTATCTAATGATATAGAGGCCAGGAGGTCCAGTTCAGCAATTTTTAGCACTGTCAGCACCAGGAGCAGTGCAACAAAGAGTGCCAGCGATAGCAGTACGACCATTAGCTCAGCGTCTGTTACTGATGCAAGCTGAGATATACCACCAGCCATAACAGTGTCACCAAAGAAGACAGCAGCGAGGAGCACAGCAGGACCAAGGGCAAGCTTTTACCTTGTCTTTGGAAAAGGCTTTAGCATTAGGCGACGTGGTGGCAGGTAACATTTCTGTCACTTTCTTTCCTGCTGTAGCATTATTTGATTCAGGCGCATCTTATTATTTTGTATCTACACGATTTGTGACACACATTGGATTAGAGTTTAAGGCATTTCCATAGAGGTTGAATATGCTCACTGGAAATGGGCTCGTAGGAGTTAGTAGAATATGTATAGCATATCCCGTCGTAGTGTGTGGGTGTTCACTACTAGCACGGTTGATCGAGTTCCCTATGGGTAACTTTGATATTATCTTAGGCATGGACTGGCTGAGTGATCATCATGCTACGATAGATTTCCATAAGGGTAGGGTATTATTTAGTATCCCGGACACGAAAGATTTCACCTTTGACAGATTTGTGGGAGACCAGCATGAAAAGAGAATCGCAGTGACAATTTTAACAAAAAAATAACTTCCTGAGATAGTTAAAGATTACTTAGACGTCTTCTCAGAAGAACTACCAAGGTTACCCCCAATAAGAGATGTTAAGTTTTGTATAAAGTTAATACCTGGAGCAGGGCCAATATCTTCTAAAGTTTACCAAATGGCACCGTAAGAGCTAGACATACTATACCAACATATAGAAGAACTGAAGTGAAAGAAGTTTATTCGAGCCAGTGGATCACCTTGGGGAGTGTCAGTAGTTCTAGTAAAGAAGAAGGATGGGTTATCACGGTTATGTATTAACTATAGACAATTTAACATGGTGACAGTGAAGAACAAGTATCCATTACCAAGGATCGATGATTTGTTTGATCAGCTGAGTAAAGCCAAGGTTTTCTCTAAGATCGATCTTTGATCATTGTATCATCAGGTAAGAGTTTGGGAGCAAGGCATATCTAAGACAACATTTAGATCAATATGGGCATTACAAATTTTTAGTTATGCCATTCGGACTGACTAATGCTCCAATGATATTTATGGATTTGATGAACTGTATTTTTATGCCATATCTAGATCAGTTCGTAGTGGTTTTCATAGACGACTTCTAGTTTATTCCAGTAGCGAAGAGGAGCACGAAGAGCATCTTTGGAAGGTCTTGCATATTTTAAGGGAACACCAGTTATACGCAAAGCTCACCAAGTGTGAGTTTTGGTTGGATCATGTATTATTCTTGGGTCACATCATCTTTGGGGCAGGAGTAGCAGTAGATCCGCAGAAGGTTGAGGCCATAGAGAGTTGTCCAGTTCCTAAGATAGTAGATAAAGTATATAGTTTCCTGGGATTGGCAAGATAATAAAGAAGGTTCATGGCAGACTTTGCAAGGATTTTAGCATTGCTGACTCAATTGACGTGCAATGAGGTTAAGTTCGACTAGTCAGCAGAGAGTCAGACATTATTTGAAGAATTAAAGAAGAGATTAATTTTAGCTCAGATTTTTATGCTTCCAGTGGATTCTGGAGGGTTTATAGTGTATTATGACATTTCTGGCAAAGGACTTGGGTATGAGTTGATGCACCATGGAAGAGTGATAGCTTATACTTCGTGGAAGTTTCGAGATCACGAGAAGAATTGCCTGACTCATGATTTGGAGTTGGCGGCGGTAGTATTTGCAATTAAGTTGTGGAGGCATTACTTGTATGGTGATCGGATGAAAATATTTACGGATCACAAGATCTTAAAGTATGTATTCACTCAGAAGGACTTGAACATGAGGCAGAGAAGGTGGCTAAAATTTATAAAGGACTATGATGTACAACTTTAGTACCATCCAAACAAAGCAAATATGGTAGAAGATGCTCTTAGCAGGAGAGGTAGCACATTTATGTTGATATCGCAGTGGCACATCTTAGAAGATCTTCAAGAAATGGGGATCGATATAGTACTTTCGCAAGACATAGGAGTATTTACTAGTTTATAGGTACAATCTACCATTATAGAGAGGATTAAGATAGCTCAGGCAGAGGATCCGAAAGTTCAGAAGCTTCGGAAAGAATGTGAGTCTGGTCTCAGAAAAGAGTTGATGATTCATGAAGATAGAACTCTTAGGTTTGAAAATTGTCTCTATGTACCAAGAAGGGATATCCGGCAAGAAGTAATGATGGAGGCACACAATTCTCAGTATTCAATTCATCTAGGAGGTACCCAAATGTATCAAGATATCAAGCAATATTTTTGGTGGAACAGGATAAAGAGGGAGATAACACGATCCATTTCTCGGTGTTTGGTATGCAGCAAGTGTAGAAGCATGAAAAATACGTTGGAGAATCATATGCGTAAAACCCTCAACATTCAGGAAGCCCGCGTAAAACAGAGCTCCAGCACTGGGTGGCGTTAAATATGACTTCAGAGCCATTGGCGTAAAGCAGAGCTTCAATGTTATTCAGCGTAAAATATAGCTCCAGAACAACCCGCGTAAATGCAGTATTTCCAGACTACTCTGGCGTAAAAAGGTTGCTACATCACCACTTTGGCGTAAAACCTATCTGCTTTTAATGCAGCGGAAAGTTGTACGAGGAACTCTTCGTATTCCTCGAATGAACCTGTCAGACGAAGCAGTAAACCTGACTCCTGACAAAGAGTACTGCACGACTATCAAGAGGACGGCTGTAATAATAATTCTACACAGAGCCCCAAACTATCGTTTAGTGACAAATCCTTGATATAAGACATCGTTTACGCATTCAAGGAATACGCTGCCTACTCTACACTGGCAGAGATGAGCTTTTACGCTCAGGATGAGACGAAACCAACTGCCACATCAAAAGCTGCTCTTCGTACAGAACTCGAGGCACGTCTCTGCAGTTAATGCGCGAGATGGGGGCAGATCTCTGCATTTAATGCATGAGATTTGGTTCTACTTTTAATGACTGAGTGAGCTATAATTAGGGCTAATACGTCCATATCACCATCCCTGCACATTATGCCAACTAGGCTATTTTCAGCTATAGGAGTACGCCGTATGCTATCTCCTCAAAATACGCCGACCTGGCTATTTTCAACTATAGGAGTACGTCGTATGCTATCTCCTCAAAATACGCCAACTCAGGCTATATTTGGAAAGGTGCGTGATAAGGCTATTTGGCCCAGAATATGCTGGCCCAGAATACGCTCAAGACCTCAGTCAAGGAAGGATAATCGGCTATCTTTACGCTGGTTACCTATCCATGCAGCATTAAGCTTTACACAGAACTTGGCTTCTACGCCAACACGATAGCTATTTGGCTTCTACGCCAATAAAATAACTACTCGGCCTCTACGCCAACACGATAGCTATTTAGCTTCTACGCCAACATGACAGCTACTTGGCTTCTACGCCAACTTGACAACTATTCGGCTTCTATGCCTACTTGGCTTTTACGCCATCAGAACAGCTATTTGGCTTTTACGCCAACGAGACAGTTATTTGGTTTTTATGCCAACCATCTCTATGCGAGGGGCAGTTATCTATGTGGCTTGCATGCCGTGATCTTCTATGTGCGATTATACGCGTTACCTCGTAATGGGACACGCGTCACATGCCGATTCAGAAGATCATTCATACATGGGTGGCAGTTATTATAACCGTCGGGTAAAAGGTGCAGCTCTCTCTGCTGTTCGGTTTCTACGTCGACTATGTCTGAACCCTTTAAATAGAGACCTCCAGCCACGGAGGTCCAGGGTCGAAGATATTTGGAAGAAGGTGGAGGATTTTTCAAGAAGAGAGATTATATCTAGAGAGTGTTGATTAACTACTTTGGCAACGAGAGTTCAATCCCTCATACAGTCTTTAAAGCTTCTTTTTCGTCTTCTACAGCACTTCTTCATCATCATGTGGTCAAAGGGACAAAGTGATCGACCGCAGATCAGACTCTTATAGTAATATTTCCCCAGAATTAAATTTTTGTACTTAACATCATCGTATAGGATTAATTGTACTTTTTTTTCTTGTTTGTAAACCAAAGAAAGGATTTCGTATAAACCTAGTTTTATTTCTTTCGTTTATTATCAAGCACAAGATGGCGATTCTGTTGGGGTCTTCTTTCTCATCTGACGAGAAAGCCATCGCTCAACACGATACTGTATCCGTCGGATCAACGAAGAAGACTTTGGTCATCCAATTCGACCAATCTGCTTATAAAGACATGCTTCGCGCAGGGGATGGCTCTTGTTCTCTCTCTGTCCAAGACAACAGGAAGCTGCGTAAAGTATGGATGCCCCGGACATCCTCTACCCTTCTTATGGACTCTCTCTGACCAATAAGGTTGTGATATCGCAACCTATGCACCCCGCGCGTAAAACTCTGTCTCCCATCTATGATGTGGCAGACAGAGCTTCTGGCAATGCCTTAGCGCTAATCTAGAAGTCTACTCCGTGCCTCAAGCATAAAACTATGTCTCCCGTCTGTGACGTAGTAGACAAAGCTTCTGGCAATGCCTTAGCGCCAATCCAGAAGTCTACTCTGCCTCGTACGTAAAACTCTGTCTCCCGTCTGTGACGTGGCAGACAAAGCTTCTGGCAATGCCTTAGCGCCAATCCAGAAGTCTACTACACGCCCCGTACATAAAACTTTGTCTTCCGTCTATGACGTGGCAGACAAAGCTTCTGGCAGTGCCTTAGCGCCAACCGAGAAGTCTACTCCGTGCTCCACACATAAAAATACATCTCCCACCTATAAGGAGGTAGATGGTCCCTGCAATCACCGTAAGGAAAAACAAGTGGCAGATTTCCCGACCTCTCGACTTTTACGCCATCAAGAGATAAATTTGCCCGCTCTTCAAATTATGCGGAATGCTGACGGCCGATTGAGAACTTCCTCGGTTTTTGCCAACCTGTGCAAAGCTTCATATTACACCAGGACAAGCCCCTCGGCGTAAAGAAGACCCAGTTTATGGGAAGATACGCTCCTCATGGATCATGTGCTACTCACATGGCTGAACTATTATATTTATATGGCAGGAAAAGGGTTATGGTTCTCAATCTCCATGTCCCTATTGACGTAAAAAGGCAGAATAAGCCTTCTTCTTCTTCTTCTTCCGGTCATCTCCTTGATTTACGTGATTTCTTGATCCAAAAACACAAAGACAAGGGTCAAAATCAAGATACAGTGCCCCTAACTACCAAGCATGGGGAGATCATGTGGGAAGATATGCCAACATCTAATATCGTCACGATAGATAGGCCATATGAAGAATCTGTCTTCATTATTCCACCTACTCGCAACGATCAACATCAAATAATCTTCGGTCGAATACAGAATGGACCGATTGTACAAGAAGATTCTCATGAGTCTGATGCTGGGAGAAGGCAAATCCAAAGATATAGCCCACAGGCTTTAAAGATTATACAAAGCATGGGTTATGATTTAAAGTTGAAACAAGGCCTCAACTATAGAAAAGGCAGACGAACACCGTTGCATGGTAATCCTTACTGTCAATGAACTCATTTTGGGTTAGGATATACCATATCCCCTGCAAACTCTAAACCTCTACGGTCAGATCCTGTAATATCAAAGCCAGGTCTTTCTAGATCAACTTCTGTGGACGAACGCAATGACAGGTCTGGGGGTAGTCTTCCTCGACAAAACGGGGCAGCATCCAAAGCTGAGAGAAGAATTCTTTTTGGGTCCGAAGACGATGCAACGATGACCATCTTCCCGGAAGATCGTAAAACTCGGGCATCGGGAGCCCGAAGGCCAAAGGGGACTTTCTCCTTCAATGAAGATGACATCATTAAAATCTTCAATATATTAATAAAGGAAAACAAACTTCGGCTACCCAACATCAAATACCCTGAAAGGGCTGGCAAGGTCGATGACCCATAATATTGTCTCTTTCATAGGTACATTCATCACCCCATAAAGGCGTGCTATGTACTAAAAAGGAGAATTCAGGAGTTGATCGACGCCAAAATTATCACTTTACATCTATAAACAAGATGACGGTCTCAACAAATTAATCTCACTCCAATGTGTCAATTTGCCCCTCAAGGGGTACTGGAGAATGAGTCCCTAAAATCTCTCCAGAGGAACAACCTTCAGCTCTATCCTCACCCAGCAAATCACTCTCCAGTGAATTTTTTGGACATCGGTTCACGTCCATATTACCTCTGAACTGTTATCCGAAGATTCCTTTTTCCCCAGCTGAGTTTTCCATGTCCAAATGACCTCTGAGCAAACCTCCTAGGTTGTTGCTATCGATCAGTTCACGTCCATACTACCTCTGAACTGTGTTTCTCCACTTTCTCCGGCAGAGTAAATCTATCACCACAAAAATGGTCATATTACCTCTGTCCTGTTTTTCTTTATCCCCACAAAGACCTATCTTACCACGTCCATATTACCTCTGAGTAAGATATTTTTAGAACTTTTCTATGTCCAATTTACCTATGAGTAAAGTTCTTCTCTTCGACTTTCTACTATCACGTTCGCATAACCCCTGGTAGTGCTAGTCATTTCAGCTTATTACCTGTACTTAAGGTACGCCATAGGTAATAAGTCCATAACTCAGATGAACAAACCAATTCTTGGGTTTTCATCCCCAGCAAGTGCCTATGTGTAGCATTTACTCCTTCGCTACAAATTCTTATAAAAAGCCATCGTCCGTGTCCAAGAGTCTCGGATACGCAATGGATGATGGATCCTCAAAATTTTCCCAGCGAAGCAATCGTTAGGTCTACTTGAACACTCCTGCAGTAACTATTCAAACCAATCTCGTTAGACACTAGCCATGTTCATATTACCTCTGAGCTATCGTCCCATCAGTCTCCCCAGCGGAGCAATCCTTTGGTCTGTCTTCATATTTGGATAGACCACACTCAATGAATTACTCCTCAATGAGTCTTTCGGACAAAACTGCCATGTCCATATTACCTCTGAGCAGATATATACCTCCATCTCCAGTGGAGTCACAACTCAAAAGTTTGTCATGTTCATATTACCTCTGAGCAAACTTTTCGACTACTTGGCTATCGATATCACGTCCATATTACCTCTGATATCGGTTGTCATCTCAGCTTAGCACCCGTACTTAACTCTAAGTACGCTAGTGGTGTTAAGTCCACAATAATTGCCATGTCCATATTACTTCTGGCAGGGATTGTCTTAAACTTATTACTTATACTCTTGTGCGCAAGAAGTAATAGGTCCAATAGAAATAAATTGTTCATGTCTATATTACCTCTAAACTATCCTCATTTTCCCCAGCGAAGAAAGAGTTAGTCCTTGTTCATCCCCACAGAGTCATATTTTACAAGCATCTTGTCTCAAACCTATTACTTGCACAAACGTGCGCAAAATGTAGTGGGTCCATAAAAATTCTCCAGCATGATGTCTTTACTAGCCAGGGGCTTGTTTCAAACTTATTATTTGCACTCAAGCGTGCACAACAAATAATACGTCCACCAAAGTTCTCCCAGTGGGATTTTTTTGACAAATACGGTATTGTACTATATCTATACTACCTCTAGTACAAACATCCGAAGTGCACACAAACAATCATAAAGAAATGTGAGGGCCCTTATATGATTTCAAATGGCACTTTTATCGTAGCCAATCCTAATAAAAATTGGTAATGGCTCCTATCAATGATAAATTCCCGAAGAAGTACTATTCTTGATCTCCTTCGCCTAACGGAGTATGATAAAGATCTTATTCTGACGATACCACGCACAAAGGTTAGCTGGATTATATTCTATCAGATTCATATGACCTCTGAATAGATATCCTTAACTAATTTATAAACCTATCATGTTCATATTACCTCTGATAGTGTTTAGTATACAAATTTAGTTGGATTATAGTCTATCTGGTTCATGTTAACTCTGAATAGATTTACATTCAGCAAAAACCTTAACAAAAGTATGTCATATTCATGATACCTCTGATATCACTTTCACCTTAGCCTATCATTTATATTCAAAAATGATGGGTCTACAAAGTCAGATAAAGCCTCTTTATTATCTCCGGGAAGAGCAAATTACATAGAGAAGCAAAAAGTACATCATCGGGGAGGAGCAGTCAAATCACGAATCTGCTGCACCAGAGCGTCCATCCTCTCATTCCTAGAGTCTAAGATGTTAGCGCGAGCCCGCTCCAGACGTGCCTCATCATCACTCAGAAGGGATAGTTTGGACCGAACATGAACAAAATTAGCACGGATGTTGCCCGCACGTGCCAAGTTCCGTTGAGCTGTATCCATTCGGCCCTTCAGCACATCTCGAGCTGCCGATGACTTGAGAGCCCACTCCTTTGCTTGAGCAAGTTTGGCTTCCAATTTATGGACACTCGTATCATTTCTCTCACACTCGGCCTCTCACTGGGTTAGCTGAGAAATAACCTCCTCCAAGACGGCCTGCTCTTCCATCTCTCGCTGCTGTGTCCGGATGGATTTGTCCAAAGATTCTATCTGCTCAGCAAGCTTTGCAGTCAAGGAGTCGTACTCAGCCTGAATCATATCATCGACGTTGCCTCGAGATAATTACAAATATTTATTAATAGGTTGTCCTAAACCATTAACTATTTGCTCCAGCGCATCAGCTATTCCAGCGTCGTTGAAATTTCTGATCGGCGCTATCGCAAGCTGGGTGGACGTCAGCAGATTATCAAAGCTCATGTTCTTTTCCAACACCAAGGATATCAACTCCTTCAAACTGTGATAGAATAGGCTGGTATAATTTTTAATCAGCATATCAAAGACCGGATGCACGCTAGGAGTGGCTGCGATACCGGGAAATCTTCTCTCAAGAATGACCGCAGAGGATGTTGCCATGGCCGTCGAATCAACAGATGGTGCAACAAAAGAAAGAACACCAGCAACGGTTGAAGTTGCTGGCGTACTCAACGAACACAGTCGCAATGATAGGCTCATCCTCCTCCGATGATATCTGAACTGCTACGGGCGAGACGACTCCCAAAAATACGACAGACGAAGGTTCGATAGCTTCAAAGCATGCCCCTTCGGTATCAAACACCGCCATTTTATCGGCATGATCCGCAACAAAATCAAAGGTTGCGTCAACTCCGCCCTCTCAAGAGATGTCTTCACCTGATAAAGACAAGAGAAAGTTAATATCAAATTGATGTTAATTTTCCTAAAAGAAGCATAAGGACAACATTTACCCATGGCCGATGGTATATATGTCGCGTCTGCAGCCTATACAACTAAATCATTTCTTAATGATGCTAAGTGGGCTATCATACTTGGGAAAGAGGGTGCACCAACTGATGTTGGAGGATAGTATTCCCAGTCGTCACCAAGATCCACTCGAGGCTCATCGGGTGGAATCTTACTGGAAATACTCACAGACGAAGTAGGGGTTACTCCCATTATTTGTCTGGATAAAGGTATCCTTAAAATGCTCAGCCTCGTAGGCTATCTCGTAGCACTACCAGAAGCAGTAGTAGCAGCAGCAATCTCGAGCAAAGAATCTCCGACATTGCCAGCCGAAACTATGGAGGTTCCCTCTCTAAAAGGCGAAGGACCTCTGATCAAAGAATCATCCCCAACAGGAGAAACGACAGGCTCGCTCCTAGAAGCCCCCCTGGTGGAAGCCCTTTTCGGACCGCTGGCAATCCTCTTCTTGCGAGGGGAAGGCTCTTTCGGAGTAGAAGCCTTCCATTTCTGGGGGATAACGGGAGGCTCTGCCGGCGGAGCTATTACGCCTCTCAGAATTATTAACAAGAACTCGTCCGCCCCGGTGGTGCCTTTATTCTTATCCGAGAAAACAGACAGAATCTCCTCCCTTCCAGTGGACCTATGGGAGAAAATCCTAAAACTTCCATGCACATCAAAATCACGATGGAAGGTATTAATAGACGCATAGAACTGCATACGAGTGAAGGATGCGTAGCTCCATAGAGAGAGAAGTCACGGGCACGGTAAAAGTTGTACCAGTACAACCCGTGATGAAATACCGCCACCCTCTGGATCCATCAATAAGTCCACCTTTGGACTTGAAGTTGGTAATGTCATTCCCAACATGCAACTGGTCATACCCAAACTGCCTGGCGAACCGACTGGGCAGATAGGGCTCCAAGAAGCAATGGTCATCACTTCTGTACAGTAAGTGGGAAGGTCTAATACAGACCAACCAGTAGAAGGCTTCCAGAGAAAGAATGGTTCTCCCACGACCTTCACCCTTAAGTTTTGTCCCCTATTGATTGATATATATGGGGGGGGACGATACAGAAGAGCTTCCAGCTTTGGGCAACGTTTAACGCCCGCCGACAATCTGTGACGGTCGCCACGTTCCAAGAGGAATTCTTGTAATTCAACAAGAAGTTATTTCCTGAACCGCAGGCAAAACTGGGAGACATCACCCTGGTGTTGTGGAGGATCAACCATCCCATCAGGTACAAGAAGGGTAATTTCACCCTGGGAAAGCTTTCACGCTGCGTCTCATCAGCGAGAAGCCCATCAGTAAGGACCCTCAGGCCTGCATGTATTCTACATACCACAGCAGGAAGTAGGCCCAGTCTTGCTCCAAATACCATACGTACTACGGGCCATAAGATGTTGTGATGGATTCGATTCGCAGATGCGATGCCAGGCACTACCCATCGGTGTAGCCAGACGGAGAGAAAGCTAGCCAGTTGAGCTTCCTTTGACAGAGGCTTACGACAATGCCTCATATAACTTAAGGCTTTTGTGCCTGCAGGATAACCCCCTATCTCCTCGTCAAAAATATGATTCGGAGCCCCTGCATCTTCGATAAGGTCATCGACTGTATCAGCATTGAGCATGCTCAGGAGGTTCAAGGGCCTATCTTGGCTATCTACCACTTTGTCCGTCTTAGCATTTCTGGCCTGGTAGAAAAAGAGATCGGTTGTCCACTTGTTGATGTGAGCCAAATCATATGGCTCCTTGTAGAAAGTGGTGCAGGCAAGGTAGTGGCTCATCAGCTCCTGATACACTGCCACTGCCCGAGGGTTTATATCCCTCAATTCCCTGTTTTTAGGGACATACTCTTCATAAGGAGCATCCCCCATCGGCAGCCTTGAAATCTCTGCCATCTCATGAAGGGCTAAGCCCAACTCACCCAGCGGAGTGGCAAAAGTCCCAGTGAGCAAATTGTATCGCTCTATCAATATTAAGAACAAGTTTGGGTTGACAGGCAGCCCAATACTTGTGGCGCTCACAGCCGCGAATAAGATAATATTTTCCAGCTCCACCTGGAAGTGCTTCCGGGCCCAGGCAGTCAAACTGGCCCATCGAAGATTCCTCGGGCTAAGCCATCCACTGGTCCGAGGGTTGACCCTGGGGTACATTCCTCCCTACCCTATGAAATCATTGCAGAAGGTCGATATCTGAACCGGCTGGATCAGCGAAGTATCCTCACTCGGGATACTACCCAGCAATAATCCCCTAAAGGGCATAACAGGGCACGAAGGATAGCTCATATAGGCCCCCCGGTCGTATCCCTTGTTGTATAAGATCTTACCGGTCGGCCGTGAAGATCGGGAGTCAAAGTCCATACCATCTTCCTGGGATGGGTAGCATGGAAGAATGCCGAGATAGGGTTATCCCTGAGCATCCTGGGCAGATACATCACCGTGCCCTCAGCAGTAAACACCCAATCCTCTTTCTTGGGCTTGGTCTGGGATTGTTTGTAATAACATCCCCGAATAAAAAACCTGGTTTCTTATACTCCGTCCCATCTATGTATGTCAGGGGCTCCCCACTGATCATACTTAGCAGCATGCGTTCTCCTTGGGACGATATCAGGGTTCCCCTTTCTTCAGGATAATTTGCTCCAAAAATGGGGAATGTCACATGGGACAAGTCCTCCAAGTAATTTGAGTTCAGCATCCCGGCAGCAGAGCCCATCACTTCAGCCAATAGAGGGATCTGCAAGTCTACTACAAAATGCAAGAGAACAAGTCAGTTTCTACACTAGAAGATACACTCTTACAGTTTACGCCAAAGATTATCATTCTGAGCTTTTACGCCAAGATTGCAAAACTTTAGCTATTACGCTGGAACCTATTTCCAAGGCATAAAATTCAAGGTTGGTAGTATACATAAAAATCTAACAGTCTGAGTTTTTATGCCGGACGCCAAAATTTGAGTTTGTATGCCGGAATTAACATCCAGTGCGTAAAACTCAAAGTTTATAGTATACGCCAAATTTTGACAGTTTGAGCTTTTTACGCCAGACTGCGAAAAGATGGTTTTACGCTGACATATTAGAAATATGGGCATATTGGTTAGCATACACATACAACGTATACGGAAAGTCCTCTATTCCCCTCGGAGTCCTTTTACCTGTGACGTCTGGAGCACATCTCGACGGCGGAGCGCTGCATTCCGATCGAGGCTCGTTCAGCCTAATGGGTGTTGCTCGTATTGGAGCAGCAGAGCGAGAAGAGGAAGAGATCTTCTTTCCCTTAGCAGTGGATGCCTGTTTAGGTGCCATGGCGATTTTGAGTTCTCAAGAAAGAGACGAAGAAGAAAGGTTCTTGAAAAGCTAGGGTTTTGTGAAGTCAGATAAAAATTTTCTCTCTCAGGACCTTGGGCTATTTACAGAGTTCGGATAACTCTTCGAATTCCTAACCAAATTCGATATTTAATATTCAGTTATGATTTGGGACCACGTCAGCCTATCATTTAAAAAAAGAAGATGGACAGTCAGTGGATCCAGAATTTACGTGCAGAGCAGATCTATGATTTTACGCTCAGGAGCTTTTTCGCTCGAGAGGCTACAAATCTACGGTTTTATGCATAGAGGCTATAAATCTATGGTTTTACACTCAGATACTTTTATGCTCAGGAGATTTTATGCTCAGAGGCTACAAACCTACGATTTTACGCTCAGAGGCTACAAATCAATGATTTCACGCTCGGAAGCTTTTTACGCTCAGAGGCTACAAATATACGATTCTACGCTCGAAAGCCACAGATGGCCAATTGTAAGGATTTACACAGAAAATGCTCCTTCTTGGCTATAAAATATTCTAAGTTCCCAAAATATACTAGGTTCAACATTGAAGATGACTCTTCTTCTTCGGTCGATTGGAAGCTCATCCGAAGTCCAGCCAGAATATTTCTCAAAAGTTCAAGTATGGCCTGTTTGACGGCCATTTCTTGCCCTATTTCATAGGATTTTTGGGAAACCATTCTTGAAGATGATGGTCTGAACAAGAATCCTTCGTATCAAAGAAGTGAAAGTTCAAAAATTCTACGCGACTCCTCGTCCAAAATAGCATGACAGTTTGAATCTTCAAAGACAACTTAATACTAAGAAGCTTTCTACGCGTCTTCATTTACGCGTAAAAGATGGGACAAGATCAGATACTCTTTTATCAGAGTCGGCGTAAAGATATTCAGACGTGCTGAAGCTGCACATATTCAAACATCCTCACAATAAATATGGCAAATCATCATATGCGTAAAAGAAGACAACTCTATTAATCATGATTACATATGATGGAAATACAGCCTACAAAGGGTTTTTTATCTTCATGATTACATATGATGGAAATCCTTTTTCTACAAAGGGTTTCTTATTTTTATTTAAGATCACACCAAGAATCTGCTGTGCCAGGTTATCATATTGGTGTAGATCCTTTTTGTCTTCTATAGCAGTTAATCGGCTTCCGCGGCCGATTAACAAGAAAATGATTAATGGCAGGAGGATACACAACTGGGCATGTATCAATTTCACAAGCCCATCCTCCATACGCCATGGCAGGCATGCCCTAGATTTGTGTTAGGGGTTCAGACCCAACACAATACTAGAAGATAAGGCCAAACTGCCTACCCTCGTCCAGCCCCATGATGGAAGAGAATACAGCTTGCAAGCTGTGTGGTCCAATACGACCCTTCCTCTCTCCTGGACGAATCACCATATAAAATTGCTGATTATCCCGAGCTAAGGAAGCGATAATATCCTTCCATGATCCATCATTACAGAGGATATTTGCTCGAAGATGCCTCTTTTTATGGCTCCTTATATGCTGGAAGAACATGATCTTCTTCTTCCTCAAGTCAGCACGGCGAAGCTCGGCAACCATCTCTATGTGGTAAAGGAAGTATGGGAAAAATATGTTAACTCATTCGCCTTTATATAGGCAGAGGAGAACACACCAAATCCCAATAAATTCCTAAATATTTGCCGAGAAATCAACCTCGCGGAACGAGTCAAACTTGACTGTTTCATGCTTCATTCAAAGTGTTTCAAATTACGAGGAATTTGAAAACTTTAAAGGGGGTCTTGTAGAAGCTTGAAAAATACGCTGGGGAATCATACGCGTAAAACCCTCAACATGCAGGAAGCCCACGTAAAACAGAGCTCCAGCACTGGGTGACATAAAATATAACTTCAGAGCCATTGGCATACAACAGAGCTTCAACGCTATTCAGCATAAAACATAGCTCCAGAACAACCCGCGTAAATGCAGTATTTTCAGATTGATCTGGCATAAAAAGGTTGCTACATCGCCACTTTGGCGTAAAACCTATCTGCTTTTAATACAGCGGGAAGTTGTACGAGGAACTCTTCGTATTCCTTGAATGAACCTGTCAGACAAAGCAGTGAACCTGACTCCTGACAAAAAGTACTGCACGACTATCAAGAGGATGGCTGTAATGATGATTCTTTACAGAGCCCCAAACTATCATTTAGTGACAAATCCTTGATATAAGACATCGTTTACGCATTCAAGGAATATGCTGCCTACTCTACACAGGAAGAGATGAGCTTTTACGTCAAAAGCTGCTCTTCGTACAGAACTCGAGGCACGTCTCTGCAGTTAATGCGCGAGATGGGGGCAGATCTCTGCATTTAATGCACGAGATTTGGTTCTACTTTTAATGACTGGGTGAGCTATAATTAGGGCTAATATGTCCATATTACCATCCCTGCACATTATGCCAACCAGGCTATTTTTAGCTATAGGAGTACGCCGTATACTATCTCCTCGAAATATGTCGACCTGGCTATTTTCAACTATAGGAGTACACCGTATGCTATCTCCTCGAAATACGCCAACTCAGGCTATATTTGCAAAGGTGCATGATAAGGCTATTTGACCCAGAATACGCTCAAGACCTCAGTCAAGAAAGGATAATCGGCTATCTTTACGCTGGTTACCTATCCATGCAGCATCAAGCTTTACGTAGAACTTAGCTTCTACGCCAATACGACAGCTATTTGGCTTCTACGCCAACAAAACAACTACTCGGCCTCTACGCCAACACGACAGTTATTTGGCTTCTACGCCAATATGACAGCTACTTAGCTTCTACGCCAACTTGACAACTATTCGGCTTCTACGCCTACTTGGCTTTTACGCCATCAGAACAGCTATTTGGATTTTATGCCAACGAGACAGTTATTTGGCTTTTATGCCAACCATCTCTACGCGAGGGGCAGTTATCTACGTGGCTTACATGCCGTGATCTTCTATGTGCGATTATATACATTACTTCGTAATGGGACATGCATCACATGCCGATTTAGGAGATCATTCATACGTAGGTGGCAGTTATTATAACCGCTGCATAAAAGGTGCAGCTCTCTCCGCTGTTCGGTTTCTATGCTGACTGTGCCTGAACCCTATAAATAGAGACCTCCGGCCACGGAGGTCCAGGGTCGAAGATTTTTTGAAGAAGGTGGAGAATTTTTCAAGAAGAGAGAGTATATCCAGAGAGTGTTGATTGACTACTTTGGCAACGAGAGTTCAATCCCTCCTGCAGTCTTTGAAGCTTTTTTTTCGTCTTCTACAGCACTTCTTCTTCATCGTGTGGTCCAAGGGACAAAGTGATCGACCGCAGATCAGACTCCTATAGCAATATTTCCCCAGAATCAAATTTTTGTACTTAACATCCTCGTATAGGATTAATTGTACTTCTTTTTCTTGTTTGTAAACCAAAGAAAGGGTTTCGTATAAATCTAGTTTTATTTCTTTTATTTATTATCAAACAGCATGTGAAGGCCGATCAACAAAGACCAGGAAGATTATTATATCCACTTCCTATTCCTGAGTGAAAGTGGGATCATATCACGATGGACTTTGTGACCAGTTTACCTAGGTCCCCGACTGGTCGTGATGCAGTTTGGGTAATAGTGGATCATCTCACTAAAATAGCACACTTTCTCCCTTTCTGAGTAGGGAAATCCATAGAGCATTTAACAAAGATGTACATGCGATATACAGTAAGACAACACGATATCCCAATGAGTAATGTATCCGATCGAGATACTTGGTTCACTTCATATTTTTGGAAGAGTTTGAAGAAGAGTTTGGGTACCAAGTTGAGATTCAGTATTGCTTACCATCCACAAACGGACAGGCAATCAGAGAGAACCATTCAGACTTCGAAAGACATGCTAAGATCTTGTACTTTAGATTTTGGAGGGTCATGGGAAGATCACCTTCATCTCGTTGAGTTCTCATACAATAACAGTTATTAAACAAGTATCCAAATGGCACCATTCGAAGCGTTATATGGGAGAAATTGTAGGTCACTTTTGGCATAGGATTATATAGGTGAGCGAATGATGTTAGGCCCAGAGATGATCACACAGACAGTAAAAGTTATTAAGAAAATCAAGAGCGACTTTGGGTTGCGCAAGATAGGCATCGGCATTGGACATATCAACATCATAGGCCTTTTGAGTTTTATATCGGTGACCACGTGTTCTTTCAAATTTTGCCAACCTATGGAGTCATTAGATTCTGGGTTCACAAAAAGCTTAGTTCACGATACGTTGTTCTGTTTGATATTCTCGAGCGGGTAGGCGATGTTGCTTATCATCTTGCCCTTCCGCCTTCACTACGTAAGGTGCACGATGTATTTTATGTATCTCAATTATATTGGTATGTCCCAGATCTGAGTCATATCCTCAATCATTCTAAGCTAGTCATTGGTACCGACTTGTCTTACGAGGAGCAATCCATATCCATTTTGGACCAAATAAAGAAGGTGCTCAAGAATCGGACTATCCATCATGTTCGGGTTGCTTGGGGTCGTCACCCTTTGGGAGAGTCAACATGGGAGCACGAGGATGATATACGATCTTGGTATCCGTACTTGTTCAACATGGAAGGTTTATTCATTCTTATGTCTTCGTATCTCGAATATCGTAATTTGTTTACCCATGCTATGTGACACTATTTTTCTGATTTCTCTATCTAGCCTTGAGTTTGAATTCCGAAGACAATTTTTTTTTAAGATGGGTAGATATGTCACTCCCCGCTCCTGATATATATATTTAGAGCATATTAGTTTCTTGCTTATATTATCTCTTGCTTGCATGATTAATTAGGTTGCATGTCATGGAGACTAGACCCATTCTTTGGTTTAATTAGACCCATGGTTTAATTGTTGGCTTGGTTTGGTCATGAGTTGAGCCCATGGTCTAAACCTCAAATCCGAACTATAAAACCCAACATATTTCTCTCTCTTCCATCATTCTCTGTATTTTCTATACTTCCTTTATTTAGGCAAATACATCTTGCACCACATGGAGAAATCTCTTAATTTTTGATTTCTTACTTTTTTTTGCATTTTATTAGTCTATTATGTGCTCATGATGATTCTAAACACTTTTGGTACTTGGGTTTTTTGGTTTTAATAGATGGATTTGAGTAGATCTATATTCTAAGTTTAGAGTTTTCTTGGGTTCCTTGAGTTTTTGGTGATTTTGATATACTAAAAATAGTATTTTCGAAAAATAGGTTTTGGATGGATGGAGCACTTCATTTCGAACGTTTTGGCTTTTGGTTCACTCAATTCGGAGTTAAAATAAAGTTTTATGAAGAAAACAAAATTTTGATTTTTGAAGTTCTTGCCATGGATTAACTTACTGCCTGGAGAAGACGACTTTCTATGCTGCAACTAATCATATGCGGCCTTGACCCATATGCGATAAGTGAACTCATGCGGCCTTGAGCTTATGCGACCTCTGCGGTCAGCTACCATGCGGCCATGCGGTCTGCGACCATGAGGCTATGCGGTCTGAATGCATGCGGCCATGCGGCCTGAACTCATGCGGCCATGCGGTCTGAGCTTATGCAGTCATGTGGCCTTGAGAATTTGTGACCTCTGCGGTTAGTGACTATGTGACCCATTCAGCTATACGACTCGACTTTCTATGCGACAACTGATCCTATACGGCCTAGACCTATGCAGAAACTGATTCTATATGGCAGCTGATCCTCATGCATCCTTGATCCTTATGTGCATGTGCTTTCTTGCACATGCTTTATTGGACTAGTTTTGTTTGAATATTCTTTTGGACTTTATAGAATGTATATGTGACTTTGGTGACCATAAAGTATTAGACCCATTAATGCGCCATGACCCGTCCACTTGTATCCGGACAGATAGACTTACTATGTGGTATGTGTTCCTATGTGCTAAGTATTTCTACGCGATTATATTACATATTTATACTGTGGTGTACTTATGCGCTACATGATATATGATATGACTTAATCTCCAGCATGGTCATAAGGGTTAGTCAATGACCAAGCGTGGCTAGGATTTGTTGATTATTTCATCATGCTGGGCTGAATCCAAACTGAACTATCAAGTGACAAAGTGGATTTGTATCTAGCATGGTCTTACTATGGTACATCATAAAAGAGGAGTAACATGTAATGATGTTATGTATTTTTGGTTAATAATAGGGTTAAGAAGGCAACTTAACTTGTAGAGCATTAGGAGAGAATAGAATCTCGAGATCGTGCCTAACTAGCAACCTTCAGTCATCTAAATTATGGTATGTAGGCTAGTCCCAATGGATATTGTTTATATCCTCATTAGTGGATGGTAATATCCGACTATTATACTATACTATGTATTCTATGCAATCTTAGTACGGTGGCTTTATGAGGGACCGGTGCGTAATACTATGTGCTATGCGATAATTTATGGCTCGGCTAACCCTGCTAGTACCTAGTTTGATCTGAGGATTCTTATATACATAATATCTCTGGGATAACCCAGACTCCATCTAGTAAGCCGTACAAGTGATTGATCGATTATGTAACTGAGCTTGTTTGTGTCTTGTACCTGTTGTCAATAGTCTAGGGACATGGACTATCATGGTGCGATGTTCTAACCCTTGTCCTTATTTTGTTGTAGGGTTAGATTATTGTGTCACGATAGGATATGAACTGAAACTACGAGACATGAATATATATATATATATATATATATATATATATATATATATATATATATATATATATATATATATATATATATATATATATATATATATATAACCTAGTTTTATTTTTTCATTCATGCTTCCTTTGTGGTACTTGATATTTGTGGTCTAACTACACTAGTTTTGCATGGCCAAGTTTAGAGCCAGCACCCGAGGATCAAGCGTACCTTCCTAAATAATGGCATGCACTAGCTGGATGGTCGTTGAAGGGAACGAGTGGGTTTTTTCTCCCCTGCTCGTTATTACATAGTTTACTTATTTTGGGCATTTAGCCACAGACACTTGTTAGCCGTAAGATCTAGACATTTAGTTTTATTCACATGATTGTAATTAATCAGACTGCAGCTGATCATGGTCATGTACTTTTGATACTCTGTCAGCTTTTTTATTTTGCACAGTTGATTTCTAGAATATCTTGGCAGGGCATTTCGGATACCTTACTTTCTTGTCATATATGTTTTATGTTTACTGTTCTTGCTTGACTGATTTAGATAATAGATATGATGTGTGACCCTAAGTAACTTTCTTATAGAATGCACCCCTTGTCTAGTTACAGCCTTGACTGCCGTACAATATTCTATACCATATACGGGAGAGTTGGCCATGTCCGTCTCTGTATTCCGGTACTAGGGCATGATATAAAGTTTAAACATCCCTTTGATACAAAATACTTTTTTGAAGTATGTCCTTTTGTAAGACATCACGATATGTCTAACATTGATGTCCATCCTCAAGCCTGCGTTATAGAGTAGACTTCTTGAGACCAATTTTTTGGCAATTACCGGTACGTACTTCACATCCTGATGTGTCAGTGACTTCCCCAAAGTCAAATTTAGTACCACTGTTTCGGTCCCAAGTACTTCAACTTGTGCCTAGTTTTCTACCATAACCTTCTCAGATATAGGCTTGTAGATGGTAAATAACTCATTCTTCGATCAAACATGGAAGGATGGGCCAGTGTCCACCATCAATCAGTGTCAACACCAGCCATCATAACCTGCGTAATCATAGCAACCTTGTTAGGCTCACCTTACTTTGTCTGTTTGGGCTTGGATCTGTAGTCTCTCTGATAGTGGCCCTTCTTGCCACAGTTAAAGCAAGTCATATCTGACTTGGACTTTGGCTTCGACTTAAACAAAGTCAAATTTACCTTGAGATAGTTGAAGTCCTTCTTCTTATAGTGAGAAGCCTTCTTCTTCCCCTTGGAGTCGCCCGCATGCACCAAGTTGGCTTTTTCCAACTGCTTGGACAACATGTCCACTTTATTTTGAGCTCTCATCTTACCTTCAATATAGATGTTGTGCAGTAGTTGATCAAGGCTAACTTGTATCTTCTTTCGGTGCATGTCCAAAATAAAATTGCTCCATCATGGCGGAAGCTTGGCCACAATACACCCATAAAAAAGGCGTCGATTAAGGTTATGCCATCATCCTCAAGTTTTTGACGTAACTTAAGAAATTCCTTAACTTGAGGAGCATATTCTTATCGTCCTCAAATCGCATGTTCCAGACCTTTTCGGTCATATGAATCTTATTGCGGTTCTCATCCACCTTGTAATGCTTGTCTAGAGACTCCCAGACAACCTTAGCATGGTCCATCTTGCTGTGTATCATGACTTCGTCAGAGTATCCTCCATAAAATTCAGAATCAGCAGCTTGTAAAGGTTTTTGTCTCTTCTCCAATTTTTATGCTACTGTAACTGCCCGAACAGTAGCATCATCACCTTCTGGAACAACAGGCTCCTGTTCTGTCAGAACGTAGTCCACCTCTGCGAGATAAAGATTAAGATAGACCTTCCTCTTCCAAGCATTATAATGATCCCCATCAAACTTCTCAAGTTTGTTAAAACTAGTGTTGAGAAGTTTCGCATGGTTCTTCTCTATCTTTCTCGGATCTTGCTTTGAGATTGTTAATCCCGAGGCTTAACCAAAGATGGAAGAACGCGTGGTCGAGATCATAGGTTCACACAAAAGTTTCTACTCTAATTGTTCTTAATTTCTACGAAGAACTATAAAAGGATTCAGATTATAACTTGCTCTCAAGATTTTAAAAGAATCAGAATTAACCAAATTTCTCGTTCTTCCTTGCAATCGTAATTGCAGACGGACATAACAGAGTTTCAATAAAATAAAAAATATCTTCGTTCTTCCTTATAAAACGTAGTTGCAATCAGATATAAGGAACCAAGAAAAAAGAAGAAGGAGACAGAATAAAAAATTATTCTTGCTGGGGCAGTGAAGACCATAATTTCTCGAAGCAAGATTCATCCTAAATCGACGATCTGTTTCCAGGAGCCAGCAATTTTACAAGAGAACTTCTGGAACACTCGTAGTCACCTCTTTATTTGACTCGAACGGACTCCTTTGGACTCCTCTTTCTCAATTTTTGGTGTGTCTCAAAAGGAGGCTAGAGGGCTCTTTATATAGGGAAGGATGGAACCCCAACCTCCTTTTCTTTCCGATGTAGGACTAAAAAGCCAATATAGAAAATTAAAATCCCACAATCGCACCCAAATGCATAGCCCGCTCAGCGCTCGTTCAGCACCCGCTCAGCGCCCGTCCAGCGCCTATTCAGCACCCGCTCAGCACCCGCTCATGCAACATTTGCATGCAACCCAAGCATAAAATTCATGCATAAAATGAGCACACGAGCGTAACAACAGTGCACAAGCACCTTGCCACGATGCTGACATGCTAAGTACAAAGTGTGCCAACAAAGCACTTTTGTGCCCTTGAGCCCGTATTCGAGTCTGAGTCTGAATCCAAGTCTGAGTCTCTAAGCCCATTTGGAACTTAGCTCCTATGGAATAATATCCAAGAGCAAGAAAAAAAAGCATAAACGCTTTCATGAGGAGTTAATCCCTTTTCCTCCTAGGAAAATACTCCCAAATGGAACCAATGTGTCCCACCACACCTCATGTGCACACCTCAACTCATACAAAATATTATATTGAGATACCCACTAGATGGTGTAGCCAATATGGGACTATCTTTACTAGTCCAAAGGCAAAAATACCAACAATCCCCTAGATATTTTAATATATTTTGGTTAAGTGTTCCCTACAGTGACTACCCATCATGCATTAGGATAGATGTTACTTCGACTTGAATCTTCCCGAATTGGTCAAAAAATATTATGATACAAGAATTGACTAAGCCTTGAATTCAACACCATAGCTATAATTTTTTCTACTCACACAATAAGATCAGCTGTGCTTCCGGTTGAACATTAAAGGCCATGTGCACATATGATTTTGGTGTATGTATTTTGGGCATCTACAAGTTTTTTCTTAAGAGAGGGCCTATATATCTTTTCATACACTCTAGGTGAGTTCTTTCAAAGAGTACTTGGCATAAAGCCTTGAGCTTCCTTGTGATGATACTCCGCTATGACATAGTCCAGAGCCGAGGCTAAACCTTATCTTAGTGTCATGCCACTGTAGCATGGGGTCCCAGCCTCTTTGTAGTGCCAAACTACCCAGCATAAAGCCTTGCGCTTCCTTGTAGTGTTATACCGATGTGACATGGCTCGCGTAGCCTAGGATTTATATCTTTTACCTTTGTGGTGTCATACCACTGTAACATGAGGACACCGGCCTCTTTGTAGTGCTACTTATACTATTCATTCTACAGAATTAGGCTACCTGCCTATGTGTGGTACTATGCCACTATGACATGGCTTACGAAGTCGAGGTATTACCCTTACCGAGGAACCTCTTAATGGTGTCACCCACTGTAGCATGGAGACCTTACGCTCCTTTGTAGTGCTGTGCTACCATACTTCCTATTAAGCACACCAGATATTCAAAATGCCTGAGAACTCATTAAGGAATCTAAGTCATCCTCCCATAGTACTTGTAGACAACAGTAATTCTGGGTCCGTAACCCCTCAATGTCTTAAAGGACTACCAACTGTTCCTAATATTCTCCCAGTCAATGATCCTCCTATGAACAAATATCTAGATGCTTAGTAGATTTTTTTTGAACTAATAGCATAAAACTAAATGGTAGGTTTACAAAGACACAATATTAGAATATCTTTAAGACCATTTTAATTATTGTATCCTCGACCAGCTGGCGCTTAAGACCTATGGTAAATGAATCGGCCAGATTTTTCTGGTTCCGAACATTAATCACGGTAATGAATTTGGTCTTGGTAAGATCATTCAATGCACCGTGTATCAGTCGCACAGTCCTCCTCTTACCATTGAAGAGATCATTTGATGCCACAGCTATAGTCGCTTGGTTGTCGCAGTAAATTGGTGCGGCAAAATCTGCGCACCTACCACTGAAAGATCCTATATGAGCTTCCAAAGCCACTATGTTTTATTTGATGCAGCCTCCAGTACATAAAACTCAGATTCCATCGAGGAATGAGAGAGTGTCACGACCCGCTCCCAGAGTAGGGGCATGAGTACATGGGTACGTCCCGCCTACGCCGCAACATCGACGGTAGAACGCTGTCTAGGTCAACTATACTAGCTAATCATCTCACAAATGATGCATAAACCTCCCATAATATCATAACTCTAAGAAGAAAGTAATAAACTCAATTCAACACAATACTGAATCATAATTCTATAGCACGATAAGGTCTCAATATATGTCGAAAATAAATTCGGTACCAAATGCTAAAAAAAACTAACTATGAAAGACTAGTGATCCGGATAAACCTTCCGGCAATCACTCCAGAACTAGTGGGTCTATGTCTGCACCATCTATAAGTCGAGGTCTGTAGTATGTCGGTGTCACGACCCGCACCCTGGATTTGGGCATGAGTCATGAGTCATGAGTACGCCCATCCTACGCCATAGTGTCGATGGTAAAATATTGTACAATGAGCCACAAGTAATATACAACTCATAATATATATATATATATATATATATATATATATCTATATTATACTCAATCACAGGCACTAGTTTAAATGAATACACCAAGATAATATTGAAATAATAATCTTGATGTGGGTTCAATGAATCTTCCACAAAACTAAATATCCAAATTATAATATTTAAAATACTTTAGAAAAACTATTGGAGAATATTCCAGTCCAAAATAACTAACAAAATTAACTACTACTAAACTACTCTATCGTAGACGGTATCTGATCTGCTAACTCTCCCTGATCATCTGAAAGGGCAAGATCAGGCTCTATTATGTCGCTAACATATGGTCCATAATGTGTAGGGATTGTATCCTCATTGTAGTCACCTAAAATATTTATCCAGTCAGGAAAGGAACAAGTACATCACAGTAAAAACAGTTCCAACATATGGTAGAAGCTATAAGACAATAAATTGCAAGAAATATATGATAGCAACAACTGAACTCACAATAAAGCAACTAGAATAACCAAATGTTGAAGTCCTGTCATGGCAACATATAGTACAATATCTCCAAGCAACAAAAGAAATACCTACAATGGATGGTAGAACAGATAAGAACAACTACTCTATGTGATTTAAAATACCTTGTTGACATGTGAACGACTAGGGGATAATATTCGGCAAACCACACATGTCGTGCATGGCTGCAATTATTTCAGAAAGACCATGGGATAGAAATGGTAGTTCACGCGTCCACTAAGTATTTTTTCTTCCCACAAGTACACATAGATTCTAAACCAATTACGAAGAAATAATAATAATCCCGAACAATCACGTATCTCATAATAAGAATCCATCATACTAATCCATGTAATAAGTGTCAATGAATCAAATAAACAATACTAAGCATGCATTATAGAGACTATCAAGCACTTAAAGTAATCACAAAAATGTACTCGCCTGTGGTCCTTAGCTGGTATGAATCAGAATCCAAGTCACAGTCCAAATAGCCTATGTATTACAAATTCACCATGTCAAAAGATAATTTATTTAATTCTGGAATAATTACTCTAAAATCCTATTTTAATCTTATTATTCTAATTTTTAGGTCAATTCCTAAATTTTGTCCAAAGAAACTAAATTTTATCAACTCAAGACTCATGGCACGCAAATCGAAACTATTTGTTGATCGAAATGTCAATCGACATAAACTCAACTTTCATGCATGATTTCCTGTAGATTTCAGCATCAAAAACATGCAAAAATTTATGGCTCATCCAAATTCAAATTTGTTTCAGAATTATGGCACATACAAATTTCGTATTATACACCGATGGTTATATTCTAACCTAGAAGATCTACAGAATTAACAGTATAAAAATATTTCAAATTAAATTATAGGAAAAATATATGTTAATGATCTTGACATTAGATTTTTGAAACTTTAAACAATTCATGATTCTGATCCTGGTTCTCCCGAAATCTCAAAAATATCGAGACACTTCTATTTTTGGATATACTGTGTTCTACGAATTTTTTAGAATTTAATACTCATAATTTAGTAAATAAATTATATATTCAGAAATCTAACCTCAATACGGTTCTAACACAAGAAACTGGGGCTCGTTTGGAGTCCAGAGCTATGCATAATGGCTTTTGGAAGATGAAGGAACCCTAGATGATAATTCTCCAAAATTTGGCTCAAAGAAAACACAAGAATTCCTAAACTAAATACCCTATATATAGAGGAGAGAGAAGCAGCCGCGGCTCAAAGTTTGTCACGTGGTGTGCATTCAAGCAGCCTCTCCCAGATTGGACGGTCAGGGTTTGACCCGACTTGGCTCAGCTGAGTCCGACTCGGACTAGGACGCGGCTCGGCTCGACTCGACTCGACTCGACTCCCAGTCGGCTCGGTTACACCCGCACCCACGCCAACGGTCGCTGATAGGAGGGCCCCACCCAGTTCACTGCAGAAGGCTGACGGGGGGGCCCCTGTTGGCTGACTGGGCAGAATATTTACTATTATGTATTTTTTTCAGAAAATAGTTTTTAGTTCAGTGTTTCCCAATAAACTCAAAATAAATGTTAAAATAATCAGAAAATTTCCAAAAAATTCTAAAAAATATATTTGATTATTTAGAATCTAAAATAAAAGTTTAGGATATTTTTAACTATGTTTGACCCTAAAATAAATTCTTGTCAGTCCTAAAAAATTAGTGTTACTAGTTTTTAATTAACCAAAAATTATGGAATAATCCTACTAGCCACAAATTAACCTAAAAACAATATTTAGGCTAGAATTTTAGGATACGGAGGTTACAAGTCTACCCTTCTAAGAAAATTTTATCCTCAAAATTTAAGGCAGAACAAATAAGAGAAAAATTACCTCATGGTGCAAAAAGATAGGGGTAGCGCTCTCGCATCTCCTCTTTCCATTCCCAAGTGGATTCACTGGGAGAATGATGCCTCCAAGCAACACGAACCAAGGGAATTACTTATTTATGAAGTACCTTATCTTTGTGGTCTAAGATCTCCACTGGCTGCTCCGGATAACGGAGGCTTGGTCCAACCTCAAGCCCCGAATGGTCTAATACATGGCTAGAATCTGCCACGTATCGTATAAGCTAGGATACATGGAACACGTTGTGTACTCCTTCCAATGTAGGCGGTAAGGCTAGTCGATAAGCTACTACTCTGACCTTCTCCAGAATATTAAAAGGTTCGATAAATCTTGGACTAAACTTTCCACCTTCCATCGAAATGAATTGTTTCACGTATCAGAGAGATCCTCAAGAATACTAAGTCGCCAACCTCAAACTCTAGCGGTCTCCTGTGGCTATCGGCCCACTACTTTTGTCTGTCCTGAGCCATCCGAAGTCTCTCTCTAACCTGCTTTACCTTCTCTGCTGCATCAACTACCATCTCTGGTCCCAAAAGTACTCTCTCCTACGTCATCCCAAGATAATGGAGTTCGGCATCTCTTACCGTACAAAGCCTCGAAAGAAGATATCTCGATACTGGCCTGATATCTATTGTTGTATGCAAACTCTACTAGGTGAAGATGATCCTCCCACGAGCCACCAAAATCTAGTACACATGTCCGAAGCATATCCTCGAGCGTCTGAATAGTCCTCTCTGACTGTCCATCCGTCTGAGGGTGGTAAGCAGTGCTAAATTTGAGTTGGGTACCCAAGCAAGCCTGCAAACTCCTCCAAAAGTGAGACATAAATCTACTATCCCGATCGAACACGATACATACTGGAACTCCATGCAGCCTGACTATCTGTCTCACATATAAATCGGCGAGCTTCTCCATGGACAATCCTACTTTGAAAGGCAAAAAGTGGGCTAATTTGGTCAGCCTGTCAACAATGACCCAAATTATGTCCTTTTCTCCAGGTGTGCGTGGAAGTCCGAAAACAAAATCCTTCGTGATATGCTCCTATTTCCACTCAAGAATTGGTAGTGGCTGTAGCAATCCTCCTGGTCTCTGTCTCTCGGCTTTGACCTGCTGGCACACTAAATATCTGGCGACAAAATATGCTACCTTTTGCGTCATTCCATACCACCACACGTGTACCCTCGGGTCCTTATACATCTTGTTAGCTCCAGGGTGTATAAAATACTGAGAATAATGAGCCTCCTGCATGATCTCTTTACGTAGGTCCCCACTAGGCACACATAACCTAGTCCCGTGCCTTAAAGAACCATCCTCTGCAATAGAGAAGTCATCCATCAATCCTGCATGTACCTGAGCTCTGAGGCTTCGTAGACCCTCATCATGGTACTGCGCCTCTCGAATCTTCTCCATTAATCCTGATTGAATCTGCATGCCATCATCTGTGTTTCAACTCCTGGAATAATAACCTCGATGCCCAAGCTATCCAATTCTGTTAATAAGTGACGATTCGTTGTTAAGTACATCGCTACTGGATATCTGCTCAATATATCGGCAACTATGTTAGTCTTCCCTGTACTGCAGTAAAATATCAAAATCCTTCATCAGTTCTAGCCACCTGCGCTGCCTCATATTCAGCTCTTTCAGCGTAAAGACGTACTTCAAGCTCTTATGGTCAGTATATATTTCCACCCGCTCATCGTACAGATAATGTCTCCACAGCTTTAGAGCAAAGATCATCGCTGCTAATTCTAAGTCGTGAGTAGGATTGTTTCTCTCATGTGGTTGCAACTGTCTAGGCCACCACCTTCTTGTTATGCTCTAGAACATATCCCAAGCCCTTCCCTGAAGCATCGCTATAAATGACAAATCCTCTTGTCCCTGATGGCACCGTCAAAACAGGTGCTGTGGTCAATCTCTTCTTCAGCTCATTAAATATAGCCTGACATTCTTTAGTCTACTTGAACTGCACATCCTTCCTAGTTAGTTTAGTCAACGGCTCTGCGATCCGAGAAAAATCCTTTACAAATTTCCTGTAATATCAGGCCAATCCTAAGAAGCTTCTGATCTCTGCAACAGAACTCGGAGTGGTCCAAGACTATACAGCAACAATCTTCTTTGGATCCACCAATATCCTGACTCCCGTTACCACATGCCCAAGGAACTCTACCTTATCCAGGAAGAACTCACATTTTGAGAGTTTTCCATAGAGCTTCTCCTTCCGAAGGGTCTCTAGCATAATCCTTAAATGCTTCTTATGCTCATTTGGTATCTTTGAATAGACAAGAATATCATCTATGAATACTACTACAAACTTGTCAAGGTATTGGTGGAACACCTTGTTGATCAAGTTCATGAAGACTGCCGGGGCATTAGTCAACCTGTCACGCCCCAGTCCCAAAATACACGGGACCAGGCCATGTGGCAATGGCCAGCTAATACGACTCCATGGGATTACCCAATTTAATGGACCCGACGAACACGTACTATGCTATCCTAAAACTAATAAATCTAATACTATCATACATCAGGAAGTGTCTAATCTCATCCACAATATAAATAAGAAGTACTGAAATAAATACTGGAAAATAAACGCCTTCCTAAAATATTATGGCACCATCCAAAATATGTCTGGTGGGAACAAACCCACTATAAAGACAAAATAAAAAGTACTGAAAGACAAATAAAAGTGTAATGACTAGAACAGTAGCTAACTAGATAAGAAATGCTCCAGTCCTAGGCAAAAGGCCTATCAATGATCAAGGAAACTCAGATGGAAGCACCTCTAGCTCCTCCTCGGATGCGTACCTTATCTCCTGCCCAGGTCCGTACACAGTAGGATAATATGCCTCATCCAAATCTGGAAGAGAACCAAGTCCTCAGAGGAATGTAACAAGATACAAAAATACATGCCATATATAAATATTGAATAAAATAAAGGGGTATGCTAACCATCTATGTGAATGCAATATGAGGACAACCTTAGTACATATGGGTAGATGTAGGCATAATATCCATACTCTGAAGAGCATAGTATCTGTATATGTTACGTCTATTATTTTGAAGAATGAGGTATCTACAAATATATACGTCCGTATCACTCCGAAGAACGCAGTATCTGTATAAAAGAAATCATTGGATCCGTGGCTCCTCCGGATACTACAGAGTCCAATGTGTGTATCCCATACGCCTACTAGTTGTCCTCCCCGCCTAATGCTGATATACAAGTCAAATATACGACATGTATACCACGTAACTATATGCCAAGTCTCAACTAATAAGATAACCTTGATTACGTACTAAACCGTGATGCATGTCACACGTACTGATAGCTAGTCGAGTACGCGAACCCACATCCCAACATGAGTTTGTCACCGTGATGCGTGTACAAGTATCTGGGTCTAGGAAGATATCAGAATATCCTCACAATAGTGGGTGAGTCTGCCAGTGACTATGTCAATTTATACTACACATCGACGCATTCATCGACTGCACCCGAGTCAATCTCGGATGCGCACAGTTATAGGAAATAGTGCAACATGTTATCATACAATATTTTATAATTTAAATTAAACAGTAAATATGGCAAGGTATCTTGCCTGGGTCCTCAAGCTGCGAGTGCTAATAACCTGCTCCTGAAGTCTCACCTTAATGGTCCAGCGACCCTATACATAATATAATATAGCAATACGATCATCAGTCGCTACAATAGAACGTGCAGGAACGCTACACTGCTCTTAAAAACTGGCACAAGGGTCACAACTGGTCAACTAACAGGGTTGCATGTGCACGCAGCTAAGACATACACGTGTCATATCCTCAGTTACCGTGTAGATCAAGACAGCAAAGTACTAAGAATTTGTTATGAAATAATCAACGTATAATACGGAATATACCAGTCCTAACTATCATATTAGAGTGCACCAGGTCAATGTCTAGGCTTTTAGGTCAATACAGTATTTATATTAATTAATCACTTTTTATTTGAGTAGTTACTTAACATCAATTACTAATTTACAATTAACACACACACATATATTATGCTTATGGATTCACGTTTACCTGTATCCGTTCAAGACACGTTGATACCTCGACTTATGAAGGAAAGAATAAAATACACATGTACCTAGTTGTGGCTGAACGGAGGGTCTGTGCTCGTCGATGGCCTGTTCTCCGACCAGGGGCGGAGCTTCGGTGTTGCAGGGTGAGAGCAGCAACAGCCTCGCCAGTAGTTGCAGCAGCGGCTGGCGGGTGCTGGTGGTTGTGCTGGTCATGGGGGACGGCGGTCAGGGTGGTGCTGGGTGGCTGAGATGGTGGCAGGCAGAGGTTAGGCGGGCTGGAGGTGATCGGGGGGTCGGGTTGGGGTAGAGTCGGGGAAGGTTATGGTTATGGTGATGGTGATGAGGAAGATGGAGGTGATAATGAAGATGGGGGTGATGATGGCGGCTGCTGAGTTATCGTCGACGGGAAGGGAAAGGCGGAGGAGGTGGTGGCTGAGATGTTGGTCAGGCGGTGCTGTGCAGAGGAGAAGGAGGAGACGGTCGGGTGGAAGGGGTAGGAGAATAGGATTCGACTAGGGTTTTGTGTAGGATTGGGTTTGTAGAGAGAATGTTATATTTATATAGAAGAGAGAGGAATGGGGGTCCTCCTAGATAATTGGGCTGGCTAGGGTTTCTTGGGGCGGGAAACATGTTGACATGAAGGAGTGTAGTGTGTAGATGGGCTAGGTTGGTCTAGTTTTGGGTGAGGTTGGTCTTTATACTAATTTAAATAAGAATTAGTGCAAGTGATGCTTTTTCGTTAATTGAAATTATATGGGGTTAAAATTTTGTGGAGCGCATTCACCATGGACATTGCAGACTCAAAATAAAATAATGTCCTGATTTGGGTTGCATGAAAATGGGTTGGGTTAGTGTCTCCAATTTCGATTGAAGCGTACAATTATGCAAGGTTAGATTTATTGGAATTTAAATCTAGACATTTGTAACAAATGTTGTGCGACTATAATGAAGCACAATATAGAGTAATTAAGAGTTACACAAATGTTATAATGGACGGCTGGCTAGTCTAGAAAAAGTGTATAAAACTTGTTTGAAGGTAAATACTAGTGTAGTGCTTCAAATATCGAAGCAACGATAAGGTGTACTAAGTGATATAAATATCGCACAATAATTCTAAAGCACTGTGTTCTAATTCTAATTAGATTCAATCTAACCCTAATCTCTCTATCTAAGCTATGTAGACCAAAATTTGGTCGAGGAGGGTTTACAATCTACCCTCCTTAGAGTATTTTGTCCTCAAAATTAAAAAAGACATATGGTAAAAACTACTGACTGAAATTAAATGCTACTACATACCTAGGCCTTCGAAGAGATGGGGCTAATGCTGTCGAACCTCGCCCTCTCTTTCCCAGGTCGATTCTCCTGGTACATGATGCCTCCATACGACACGAACTATAGGGATAGTCTAACCTCGCAATACCTTCTCGCTTTTGCCCAGAATCTCTACAGGCTCCTCTTGGTATGACAAACTCGGCCCAACTGTGATCTCTGAGTGGTCAAGTACATGACTCAGATCTGGCATGTACCTCCTTAGCTGAGATAAATAGAAGACGTTATGAACTCCTTCTAATGTCTGTGGTAAGGCTAATCTGTAAAAAACCTCTCCAATTTGTTCTAACACATCGAATGGTCCGATGTACCTCGGACTCAGCTTTCCTCTGCCTCTAAACCTGATGGTTCCACGGGTAGGTAAGATTTTCATAAACACAAGATCTCTAACCTGGAACTATAGGGGTTGTCGATGCGCATTTGCCCAATGCTTCTGTCTATCCTGTGCTACTCGCAGGTGCTTTTGGATCTTCTTCGCCTTCTCCACTGCACGAACAACCAATTCTGGCCCTAGGATCTGTCTCTTGCCCACATCTCTCCAACATATTAGGAAACGATACTTTTTACCATACAATGCTTCATAGGGAGCCATCTGAATGCTTGTGTCACGCCCCGATCTCCCGCAGGCTATATCGGCCGTTCCCGCTAGGCGGGAATCACCCTCGCCAGCGCTCCCGTGGAACGATCGCTTTGACCCATCCGGGTGTGATGCCGCACGAGCGTGATCCACGCCTGTACAAGGCCATGGTTCGTTGGCTGGCGACAAGAGTTCTAAGTCAGAGAGTCGCACATATTGTCCGAGTGCAGCGGAGTCATAAACGCATAGCGATTTGATAACAGGTTCACTGAGTCGACAATATAGCGAAAGCATTGAAACACAAGTTTGAAGTAAAGCAACTCTTTTATTTGATATAAACATGTGTTACAGGCGGTATATAGCCGAGATTACAAGTCGCTCAAGCCTCTCTCTCTGAAATAGTAAAAGCGTGCCAAGTGGCTACAATTGTGGAATGATTGTACAAACGATGGTCAGGCGATGTTCACAACATTATGTCTTGTATATGTGCTTCAGTCCTGGACGCACCGTTGCAAGGCTTCAGAGGGAACTCCTGACCTTAGCACGCACGTTGGAGGCATCCGCACCGAACGAGGTTCTCCCGCACCCTGCACACAAACTGGTGGATTATCAGTACATTGAATGCACTGGTGGGGAAGCTACTCGCCCGCTCGACAAATCCAAACACGTAATACAGGTTCCGTGCACCAACTATTAAGTTATCTTTCTAGTTGCCTTAGGATCAGTTTCATGCAAGTATTGAATAGCCTAACGTGTCAGGCAGTGCGCCGTACAACATGAGAGAAAACACGGCGAGACTTACCACTTACCCTTTCTCCTTCCCTGTCCAAGGCAAACATTGTTAAATCAAGCACGGTAAGTATAATTATTCAGGAGGCATAGCATATGAAAACACGAGGGTTCTTATAACATGATCGTTCAGGTGTTCAGTTATCCATTGATGCTATACAATGACTCGCACGCGGATAGCCGCTAAGCGAGGATGACTTATCTATATGACAATTGTTGCTGGCAAAGCCATAAAGGACGAGTTATAGTCACGGGATAGAAGATGCTATGCGACGCAGGTAGTGAGCCCCGCCACATGCCATCTTCATCCTTAATTCCAATTGACTAATCCATATGTTTCGTCCGGATCAGATCGGTCCCAGTGCCCCGGCGACCGTCCGCGAAACCTCCAAAACCTTGTGCACTAAGTTATCCGCGACATGCAGGTCCATAGGGTTATCTATATCTATTCCATATCCATTCCATTCCATTCCATATCCATTCCATATCCATTCCATGTTCATATCGATCACGATACAATCAATATCACATTTTCCATTATGAACATGCTTGGACAGGATCCTCGTTCAAAGGTAAAATTGATGTGATCACAGTACAGTATTTATTTGCCTTGATGCATGCCCCTGTTTCGGGGATGCCTTGGTGACCTAACGGTCCCGGATACTTATAGGTTCATTCAGGCACGGAATGACTACGTAGTAGTCTCCCAGGGTTTGGATGAAAACATAGCAACGTACAAGCAGACAAGCATGCGTTTCTAAGGAACATAAGTAAACACGTTTTCTCGGACCCAAAGGTAAGCCGAGAGATGAAGCCGTTAGGGACTTAGCATGCGAGGGTCTGAATACAAGCAGTATTTTAATTTCCATGTTCTAGCAAGCAATACAAGTTGGGATTATTGTCACTACCACATTCTGGAAACAGGGGTATTTTCGAATTTTTTTTTTTACAATATTTAATATTATGATAGTTATAATTAATTAATTGCATGATAGTGTATTTGATTCAAATAATTTTGTGCGATGTGTAAATATATATATATTTATATGCAGTGTTAATTATTTTATTTTAGCTAGCAGACTAGACCTAGAAGCCCAGTAGACGAACCCCTGTCCGAATTATAGAATTCTGGATTTTATTATTTTATTTAGAATTTGATATTTGGGGATTGTAACTAATTACTGTATTTATTTAATATTTTTGCGCATTGCCTTTGCTTCAATATTTGGAGCACTATCCAGACTTTTGTCTTCCAACAAATTTCACAATCTTGCTCTAGGCATGCCCGCCTTCAATTCTGCTATTTTTGCAACTCATAATTTTGCTCCCTGTACATTGTTTCTGGCCGCACAAAAGTTGTCGCGGACGTTTATTTTAAATTCCTATTTTTGTATCGTTGTGTGTTCCAATCGAAAATTGGAGGCCATCTTGACCTATTTTTCCTGCGGCCCAAATTAGGGTAATATTCTGTTCTGAGTCTTCTTCAATATTGGTATTGATGACTTGATCTGATTTTGACCCCAAGTGCTCCTAATAAATTGTTGAACCCAACTTTCATTTTATTCCTATTTAAATTGAGGATACCATTTTATCTGATTTTAAAATCCTAATTTAATTCCAGTGCCCTGCAAATTCAGCCCATACCCATCTTACAGCACCCCCCTGACCCTACAAAACATCGGACCCCGAATCGCCCGCCCAATTTTCGTCATTTTATGTGTTTGTGCAATTTCCCGAATTTAAGGGGCTAAGTTGCAATTATTCAATTGTAGGTGCCAACACCTAATTATTTTAACCAATGAGGGAGCCTATTAATTTTAATTAAGAACCCTCATCCCCATGAATAATTTTCTCATGTTCAATCCTAGCCATTCATTTGAAATTGGCCCATCACAACCCTCCATTACACCCTCTCTCTCCCTATTTAATGACTTGTACTCTCAAACCCTAATCCCTATGCAACCTAGGTTTTCCCCCACCTCACAAGCCTCCAAAATTCCTCAAGCCCCACATCCCCTCTCCCATACGTAGGTAATTTTCTCCTTCTTCTTTCTTCTTCTCTTTTCTTTTCTTCTTCTTCTTCCTCCTTTCTTCTTCTCATTCTTTTATATTGAGTTTGAAATTTCAAATTATATAAAGAGGGGGGAATCATAGCATCCCTACTGTTCTTTTCCTTCAACACATCAGCCGACCTCCGGCGTTGGCTGCCCTGTTCCCGGCGGCCCTCTTCCCAGCCGACTCCGGCCGGCTGTGCTCACCACCACCAACAGCGCTCCGGCGGACGCTGCTCCTCTCCCATCTCCTCCCTCTGCTCTCGTTCTCCCCGGCCGGCCTGCTCCAGCCGTGCCGAGCGGCTGTGCTCCCCATCCTCGACGCACCTCCGGCGGTCCCCGACTACCCCTCGCACCCGACAGCGCCCCTGATCCCCGCTGTACTCCGGCCCCGACCCCCTACTGCCTCCCTGCTGCTCTTCTTCCCGTCCGGCTGTACTTCCTCTAGTCCGGCGGTCCCTGCCTACTCCGACACCGCCCCAGACGAGCCCCTCCCGCTGGCCATCAGTCCGGCCGGCCTGCTCCCTGTGCTCCGGCGACACCAGCCACTGTAAGCTTCATCTTCCCTTCTATTCCTTTCTTTTCTATTGTAAGTGTTCTGTTCTTTCTCCTCCTTCCTTTTAATTAGCTTTAGGTTTGATTATTTGTGCACAGTAGGTTAGGTAGCACAGATGTTAGGTTGTGTATTATGTTTTAGTTTTAGTAATATTACAATACTTTTAGTATTAAGCAGTAGATGTTAGTTAATAAGTTGGGTTATGTTATAGTTAATTTTGGTTATATTATTATTGTATTACTATTTCTATTATTATTTATTATATTACGATTAATATAGTTGGACTTGATAATGGGTTGTTTTGCAAAACTACTGATTTTGGCTCTTGTATTAATTATAGTCTTTCTATAAACAAACTTTATATTACAAATAGATTAAATCGGAAAAGTTTTTATAGGTTTTAAAACAATAATTTCTTAAATGAGTTTCATAGCATAACGGAGTTTAGCTGAATTTTAGTCTAACGAGGTTGGTTTAATCATTGACTAAATTGTGCATTCTTGTTTCTTTGCGAGCCGTTGTGAACCCGGTATCTTCGTCTCAAAAATTCGTACCAAGTTTTGATCATGGACCCCTTATATTGCCCTTGACTATTTGGACTGCCCGGACTCATGGGGACTGGTTGTTACTTCATTTGGGATCACCTTGAGAAGTGTGATATATATATATAATTGTAATTTGGTATATATATATATTTAGTATATAAATATATATTCTTTTGTATATATATATATAAAACTTTGGTAGTTGTATATATATAAGTGTATATGTATGTATATGCATTTAATTAATATGAATGTAAGTGTACATATATTTATACTTATATCTATTATGGTAATTAAGGGATATTAAGATATAGTTGGCCTATCTAGTAGATGACCCCTACCGTACCAGCGTAGCCCTAAGGCCAGTGTATTTCTATTGTGTGTTAGGACAGCTTCTGATACAAATGTCATATTGTGATGTGTTTATAGGACTGTTGGTTTACCAGGGGATACTCTGGAACAGGACATCCATAATTACCAGCTAAGGACCCGAGGCAAGTACATTCTCTGATAATTTCCAATTCTTGATAATAGCTATAAGTTCAATGATCTTGAAATGTTACAACTGAATCTTTGACACTGTGCTACACGGACTAGTATAGCTTGGATCTGCAGTCATGAGATGTTACCTTGATTTTCGTATCGACATTGTACACGACATTTACATTGACATTGACATTTACATTAGACATTGATATTAGACATTGTAAATAATTTATTAGACATTGTACTTAATATATTAGACAATGTTGTGTATTCGTGACGTGTCATGATTGGATCCACAGTACTAGTTGGGGGCGGGGAAATGGCTAGTGAGAAATGTGATCAAATACCCATTGCATAATTAAATATTATTGGTGTCAATCATACCCCCACGTATGATTAGCCAGACTGTAGCTACTGTACATGTCCCAAGCCGATCACATTTTGAAACTACTATTTCAAACACTTAGAATAGTTACAGTTCTCTATTTTAGATCATATACTACATCACCCGTATATGATACTGTTCCTTGTTCTTCCATCTTTATACATGCACTGACTGTATCATATTGCCTATTGCCTGTCTCTTTACATTGCCTGTCTCTCTTAAACTGTTATTACATTTTCTTCTCAGTAGCTAGCATGACATGTTTTATTGTATTATAGACATTATCAATTAATGGAACTGTTATTTGAGATTGTGCTTTGCTCCTTCCTGACTGGAAATATTTTTCCAGACTATGCCTTAGAGGACCGCTGTCCGACACTTTATGGACTATGGTGAGTAGCTGCAGACTTGGTAGTTAGCTGTGATTCTGGAAAGTCTAGTCGGAGTTATTATTTCTTGTTAGTTCTTTTAGTAGACTTTTTGGTACCGGATTTGTCTCCGGCATTTTTGATTTTTTGGATATTGTTAAGTTATTCTTGTGGACTTGTGTTGTGTTTAATTTTAGTTTATTATTCAAAATCTTATCGTGCTGTTAGTTTGTGATTGAGTATATGTTCATTTATTTGTGTCATCCGTGCCTCCTAATGGAGATTGGATATTTGCGTGACATTAGTTAGATAGTATCAATACCTAGACAGCGTTCTACCGCCGATGCTGCGGCGTAGGCTGGACGTACCCACGCACTCGTGCCCCTAAACCGGGTGCGGGTCGTGACACGTTTTTAGTGGTGGCCCATGCAGGTCAGACTTCGCGAGTTGTGCGATGTCGTAGTAGTGTAGCATCCTTGTTATACTACTGCGTACCTGCTATAGAATCTAGGACATAGGATACTAGGACGAGAGCAAATACTCAATCACAATTCCTTGAGAGATTCCTGGGATGACCCCTGAGAATCTTGTTAAAACTTCCAATTTAAAATCATTCCCTTGTTCTGTCCATTCTCACTTGTTGATATTGATTTGATTGTTGATTAATTAAGGTATTAAGTTAGGATTTTGGGTTTCATTGTAGGGTTGATTTTATATTAAAAAGAATTTGCAGACTGAATTATGATATTATCTGATAACACATGTCGATGAGGACAGTGAAAATGATTAACATTAGGGCTATTGGACTACGAAGGGTGGATTTTAATTTTTATTTTTGAGGATTGAAAATGAATTTCAAATTTTAAAAAATTTTGAGAGGTTGAGATATTATGTTAATAAAATTTATTTTGATGATTTCAATGAATTACAAAAACTTTGAAATTGAGGAGTTGAAATATGGTTATTAAAAAAAAAAAAATTTATTTTGAGGATTCGGAATTCAGATTTAATCTGATGAACCTAAACAAGCTGTAAGGATTTTTGAGTGATTAAATTTTCATTTCAGTATTTAGATAATTAACCTTGAGGAAAGTGTATGCATTTTACTGTAAATTTATTTGAGGAGTTATTTTGAGGAATTATTTCGAGGAAAGGATTTTATAATGGGAGAGATATGATAAGTAGGTAAGATGCATGTGTAAGGATATGTTGGCTTGAGCATGATTGATATTCACTGCAAACTGACTTGGGTGATCATCAAGGGTTGTACTAGAAAGTGCAGTACTTAGTATAGTGTATTGAAATTGATATGCACTTGAGTGATAAGGATAACTAGTATTAGCGATTGCAGTAGGTAAGGTAGCTAGCAGTGAGTGTGCTTGTGATAGAACTGTGGTACCTATAAGGATAGAGGTATTAGACCATGGATACATCTTGACCATGCAATCACAACTAGGGTTTATTTCCAGTCTATCTATCTTGAATGTTGCTTCTTTAGAACTGTACTGTCCTCCCTTGATGATATCGTATTTTGCCTAAATTGATTCTTTGGGATCTGTCTTCAGGATGTTGCCGAAGACACTATCTACGAGAGAGGGAACACCAGCTTTAGAAGGGTCTGCCACCTCTCCACCTGAGGGACAGACAGCAGTAATTCCTCCTACATCTCCAATGCACGTAGGTGATCTTCCTTCTCCACCTATTCAGAAGATTACCGCGGCTGTGACGGACAACCTTCCTCCTCCACCGACTCTGATTCTCGGAGGGTTGCCCATTGATGGAGCACAGATGTTCACCTTGATCCAAGGCATGGTAGATGCCCAGAAAATGGCGGCAGATGCTCAGCGAGTTCAAGCTGAGGCTCAGAGGGTGCAAGCAGAAGCGCACCAGGCACAAACCAAGCTGATAAGAGAGAGCATGGAGAACGCTCACCAGATGGCACTACAGACAGTTGAGAGAGTTGCCCAGCAGTATCCTGGCCAGTGGCAGCCGAGGGCATTTCAGTATCAACAGCAGTACCAGGCACCAGTTCCAATTCGGCGACAACCGAGGGCATTTCAGTATCAACAGCAGTACCCGACACCAGTTCCTGTACAGCAGGATCAACGAACTTGTTATTTCTGTAAGAAGCCAGGTCACCTTCGGAAGAGCTGTAGAACGAGGTTAGGACTTTGTTTGCACTGCGGCGCTGCGGGACATCGAGTAAGGGATTGTCTTCGAGTTTCTTATCCTCCCGGCCAGCGCGCAGCTTCAGATTATAGAGATCCAGTTAGGCTACCTGTAGAACCGCATGTTGCTCAGCACCCGCAAAGGGAACCACCCCAGCAGGGCGAGCATTTGCGATGACGGTCGAGGAGACCGATACTGCAGGTAATGTGTTGACAAGTTCTGTTCTTTCCTTCATTCTGTTCCTATCTACTTGATTAATTGATTGATTCCTTGGTACAATAATTGTATGCATGAATTCTTGTTATAATGTAGTTAGTAGTACCCCTGTTACAGAGACTGTAATACCCTGGCAAAAGACACCATGATCATACATAATTCCTTTAGGTTGCATGTTGTATGGGTGTAGGTAGAATTCTCTTAGACTTTGATTGTTGAGGATTTAACTGTAATAAAGATTAACAAAGAGGTTATGACTTGACAAAGAGAGACAAGGTGCCAAAATTTTGAGGAAAAATATTAAATTACATAAAGAGTTGGGAATTTAATATGGCGTAATTGAAGTTTTTGTTAAATTATTGATTTTTAGAAAATTATGAAATGATTGAATTTATTATTAAATTTGAGGAATTTAAGAAGGCCATCGATATATTTGTTGGACTGCAAGTTGAGAACTTATATTTTGAATATTGTATTGGAGGTTCCATAAGTATTACATCGTTGCATATTATGAGAAAAAAAAAAAAAATCGAGGGATAAAGAACACAAATGGATTAGTGTTAAATTCAAATTTGGGACGAGATTCAATTTTTGAAATATGCATTGAATAGAGTTCAATTAGAGGATTGAATATTAAATTCTTGTATTTCGTTATAAACTTAAAATTTTAGAGAATATTGTGATAAGAATGTGATTTAATTTATTTTTGAAGATTTTTAGGGTTATGCTATTTATAGAATCTTTGAAAGAATTTATTGTGAAATAACAATATGGAGTAGTTCATGATTATATGATATAAGGAATTTAAATTTGATGGGAATAAATACATAAATAAAACCATCGAGGATTTAAAAATTCGAGGATAAACATTGATTTAAATAAAGGGTCAAGAATTTAACATGACGGAAATTATGATGTATTAATTCCAGGAAGGATTATGACATGTTTAAGTTGGTTATTAATTTGGAAATTTGGGAGATTTATCAATGTATTTATTTAGTTGCAAGTTATGAATTTTAGAACTTTATACTTGGATGTAACATTTGGAGAATCCTTAGATATCATATTGTTGAGGAGTGGATATTAAAATTCCGGGTATTGGATTATAACTCAAAACTTTCAGGAAATTTTTTATAAAAAGGGACTTTGATTCTATGTCGAGGAATTTTACAGGAATACAGATAATTTCAGATTTTTGAAATTGTGAGAAGACCTTGTGGATTATTCGTGGTTGATGAATTTAATGGAGGGAATAAAATGTGTATGATTAAATGCTAATATGAGGATTTTAAATTTCGAGGACGAAATTCTTTTAAGGTGGGTAGACTTGTCACTACCACATTCTGGAAACAGGGGTATTTTCGAATTTTTTTTTTTACAATATTTAATATTATGATAGTTATAATTAATTAATTGCATGATAGTGTATTTGATTCAAATAATTTTGTGCGATGTGTAAATATATATATATTTATATGCAGTGTTAATTATTTTATTTTAGCTAGCAGACTAGACCTAGAAGCCCAGTAGACGAACCCCTGTCCGAATTATAGAATTCTGGATTTTATTATTTTATTTAGAATTTGATATTTGGGGATTGTAACTAATTACTGTATTTATTTAATATTTTTGCGCATTGCCTTTGCTTCGATATTTGGAGCACTATCCAGACTTTTGTCTTCCAACAAATTTCACAATCTTGCTCTAGGCATGCCCGCCTTCAATTCTGCTATTTTTGCAACTCATAATTTTGCTCCCTGTACATTGTTTCTGGCCGCACAAAAGTTGTCGCGGACGTTTATTTTAAATTCCTATTTTTGTATCGTTGTGCGTTCCAATCGAAAATTGGAGGCCATCTTGACCTATTTTTCCTGCGGCCCAAATTAGGGTAATATTCTGTTCTGAGTCTTCTTCAATATTGGTATTGATGACTTGATCTGATTTTGACCCCAAGTGCTCCTAATAAATTGTTGAACCCAACTTTCATTTTATTCCTATTTAAATTGAGGATACCATTTTATCTGATTTTAAAATCCTAATTTAATTCCAGTGCCCTGCAAATTCAGCCCATACCCATCTTACAGCACCCCCCTGACCCTACAAAACATCGGACCCCGAATCGCCCGCCTAATTTTCGTCATTTTATGTGTTTGTGCAATTTCCCGAATTTAAGGGGCTAAGTTGCAATTATTCAATTGTAGGTGCCAACACCTAATTATTTTAACCAATGAGGGAGCCTATTAATTTTAATTAAGAACCCTCATCCCCATGAATAATTTTCTCATGTTCAATCCTAGCCATTCATTTGAAATTGGCCCATCACAACCCTCCATTACACCCTCTCTCTCCCTATTTAATGACTTGTACTCTCAAACCCTAATCCCTATGCAACCTAGGTTTTCCCCCACCTCACAAGCCTCCAAAATTCCTCAAGCCCCACATCCCCTCTCCCATACGTAGGTAATTTTCTCCTTCTTCTTTCTTCTTCTCTTTTCTTTTCTTCTTCTTCTTCCTCCTTTCTTCTTCTCATTCTTTTATATTGAGTTTGAAATTTCAAATTATATAAAGAGGGGGGAATCATAGCATCCCTACTGTTCTTTTCCTTCAACACATCAGCCGACCTCCGGCGTTGGCTGCCCTGTTCCCGGCGGCCCTCTTCCCAGCCGACTCCGGCCGGCTGTGCTCACCACCACCAACAGCGCTCCGGCGGACGCTGCTCCTCTCCCATCTCCTCCCTCTGCTCTCGTTCTCCCCGGCCGGCCTGCTCCAGCCGTGCCGAGCGGCTGTGCTCCCCATCCTCGACGTACCTCCGGCGGTCCCCGACTACCCCTCGCACCCGACAGCGCCCCTGATCCCCGCTGTACTCCGGCCCCGACCCCCTACTGACTCCCTGCTGCTCTTCTTCCCGTCCGGCTGTACTTCCTCCAGTCCGGCGGTCCCTGCCTACTCCGACACCGCCCCAGACGAGCCCCTCCCGCTGGCCATCAGTCCGGCCGGCCTGCTCCCTGTGCTCCGGCGACACCAGCCACTGTAAGCTTCATCTTCCCTTCTATTCCTTTCTTTTCTATTGTAAGTGTTCTGTTCTTTCTCCTCCTTCCTTTTAATTAGCTTTAGGTTTGATTATTTGTGCACAGTAGGTTAGGTAGCACAGATGTTAGGTTGTGTATTATGTTTTAGTTTTAGTAATATTACAATACTTTTAGTATTAAGCAGTAGATGTTAGTTAATAAGTTGGGTTATGTTATAGTTAATTTTGGTTATATTATTATTGTATTACTATTTCTATTATTATTTATTATATTACGATTAATATAGTTGGACTTGATAATGGGTTGTTTTGCAAAACTACTGATTTTGGCTCTTGTATTAATTATAGTCTTTCTATAAACAAACTTTATATTACAAATAGATTAAATCGGAAAAGTTTTTATAGGTTTTAAAACAATAATTTCTTAAATGAGTTTCATAGCATAACGGAGTTTAGCTGAATTTTAGTCTAACGTGGTTGGTTTAATCATTGACTAAATTGTGCATTCTTGTTTCTTTGCGAGCCGTTGTGAACCCGGTATCTTCGTCTCAAAAATTCGTACCAAGTTTTGATCATGGACCCCTTATATTGCCCTTGACTATTTGGACTGCCCGGACTCATGGGGACTGGTTGTTACTTCATTTGGGATCACCTTGAGAAGTGTGATATATATATATAATTATAATTTGGTATATATATATTTAGTATATAAATATATATTCTTTTGTATATATATATATAAAACTTTGGTAGTTGTATATATATAAGTGTATATGTATGTATATGCATTTAATTAATATGAATGTAAGTGTACATATATTTATACTTATATCTATTATGGTAATTAAGGGATATTAAGATATAGTTGGCCTATCTAGTAGATGACCCCTACCGTACCAGCGTAGCCCTAAGGCCAGTGTATTTCTATTGTGTGTTAGGACAGCTTCTGATACAAATGTCATATTGTGATGTGTTTATAGGACTGTTGGTTTACCAGGGGATACTCTGGAACAGGACATCCATAATTACCAGCTAAGGACCCGAGGCAAGTACATTCTCTGATAATTTCCAATTCTTGATAATAGCTATAAGTTCAATGATCTTGAAATGTTACAACTGAATCTTTGACACTGTGCTACACGGACTAGTATAGCTTGGATCTGCAGTCATGAGATGTTACCTTGATTTTCGTATCGACATTGTACACGACATTTACATTGACATTGACATTTACATTAGACATTGATATTAGACATTGTAAATAATTTATTAGACATTGTACTTAATATATTAGACAATGTTGTGTATTCGTGACGTGTCATGATTGGATCCACAGTACTAGTTGGGGGCGGGGAAATGGCTAGTGAGAAATGTGATCAAATACCCATTGCATAATTAAATATTATTAGTGTCAATCATACCCCCACGTATGATTAGCCAGACTGTAGCTACTGTACATGTCCCAAGCCGATCACATTTTGAAACTACTATTTCAAACACTTAGAATAGTTACAGTTCTCTATTTTAGATCATATACTACATCACCCGTATATGATACTGTTCCTTGTTCTTTCATCTTTATACATGCACTGACTGTATCATATTGCCTATTGCCTGTCTCTTTACATTGCCTGTCTCTCTTAAGCTGTTATTACATTTTCTTCTCAGTAGCTAGCATGACATGTTTTATTGTATTATAGACATTATCAATTAATGGAACTGTTATTTGAGATTGTGCTTTGCTCCTTCCTGACTGGAAATATTTTTCCAGACTATGCCTTAGAGGACCGCTGTCCGACACTTTATGGACTATGGTGAGTAGCTGCAGACTTGGTAGTTAGCTGTGATTCTGGAAAGTCTAGTCGGAGTTATTATTTCTTGTTAGTTCTTTTAGTAGACTTTTTGGTACCGGATTTGTCTCCGGCATTTTTGATTTTTTGGATATTGTTAAGTTATTCTTGTGGACTTGTGTTGTGTTTAATTTTAGTTTATTATTCGAAATCTTATCGTGCTGTTAGTTTGTGATTGAGTATATGTTCATTTATTTGTGTCATCCGTGCCTCCTAATGGAGATTGGATATTTGCGTGACATTAGTTAGATAGTATCAATACCTAGACAGCGTTCTACCGCCGATGCTGCGGCGTAGGCTGGACGTACCCACGCACTCGTGCCCCTAAACCGGGTGCGGGTCGTGACAATTATTCCCTTAGCTAGGTGCGTTGGATTTATTAGCATGCAGGGGGTGAATCACCTAGCGACTAGCATAAATATTCTAGATTTTATGTGTACTGGCTAAGCAAAGACAAGTTCACCGTAGCCACCCACCTTAGCGATAATTCGCCTCGGTAGAGCGATACGTCAAGCGAGCCTCTGAAAGCCTAAGTCGGGTTCCTGTAGGGACAAGTCTGGATATCCTTTGCATTCTCGTTTGAGGCAAAGTGGGTCGGGACAGTTGCACTATTGCCGTTTGAAATGGCACTCCGCTTGAGCGGAACGGGGTGTTACATCCTACCCAACTTAGAAAAAGTCTCGTCCTCGAGTTACTAAGGACAAGTAGTGATCTAGGGCTGAGGCAATCCTAGACAAGTTGTTGCACTTGTTCATTTGGATATTCACTTGCACAAGCTTCGAAATCAGCATATCGCTTAGACTGGATCGTGCGCACTTTCAAAATGCATTTTTAGCGTGAACACGTCAACCAGCTTAGTGATAGCGAAGTCTTAGCACTCGAGTTTCACCTTTTCTTAAGTCTTGGATGGTGCACTAGTTCAAGGTGTCCCTCGAATAGATGCATTCAACCAAACTTAGGGTTAGTGAAATTCGGACAAGCTACTAGTGATACTCTCCAGGGTTCGCACAGGTTGGCACAAAGGCCACTCGCAGCATAACAGCAGACTAGCAAGCATATCATTCAAAATGCATTTTGAAAGTATTTAGACTTATTGTTGGAACATCCCATCGAGGCATTGAGAGAGAGCGTGCACATAACCCATGAACGAGCTTTCGAAACAGTAATAATCGAAATGAAGTCCAAAGGCGTAGAAGCCAGGCTCTGATACCAACATGTCATGCCCCGATCTCCCGCAGGCTATATCGGCCGTTCCCGCTAGGCGGGAATCACCCTCGCTAGCGCTCCCGCGGAACGATCTCTTTGACCCATCCGGGCGTGATGCCGCACGAGCGTGATCCACGCCCGTGCAAGGCCATGGTTCGTTGGCTGGCGGCAAGAGTTCTAAGCCACAGAGTCGCACAGATTGTCCGAGTACAGCGGAGTCATAAACGCATAGCGATTTGATAACAGGTTCACTGAGTCGACAATATAGCGGTAGCATTGAAACACAAGTTTGAAGTAAAGCAACTCTTTTATTTGATATAAACATGTGTTACAGGCGGCATATAGCCGAGATTACAAGTCGCTCAAGCCTCTCTCTCTGAAACAGTAAAAGCGTGCCAAGTGGCTACAATTGTGGAATGATTGTACAGGCGATGGTCAGGCGATGTTCACAACATTATGTCTTGTATATGTGCTTCAGTCCCGGAAGCACCGTTGCAAGGCTTCAGAGGGAAATCCTGGCCTTAGCACGCACGTTGGAGGCATCCGCACCGAACGAGGTTCTCCCGCACCCTGCACACAAACTGGTGGATTATCAGTACATTGAATGCACTGGTGGGGAAGCTACTCGCCCGTTCGACAAATCCAAACACGTAATACAGGTTCCGTGCACCAACTATTAAGTTATCTTTCTAGTTGCCTTAGGATCAGTTTTATGCAAGTATTGAATAGCCTAACGTGTCGGGCAGTGCGTCGTGCAACATGAGAGGAAACACGACGAGACTTACCACTTACCCTTTCTCCTTCCCTGTCCAAGGCAAACATTGTTAAATCAAGCACGGTAAGTATAAATATTCAGGAGGCATAGCATATGCAAACACGAGGGTTCTTATAACATGATCATTCAGGTGTTCAGTTATCCATTGATGCTATGCAATGACTCGCATGCGGATAGCCGCTAAGCGAGGATGACTTATCTATATGACAATTATCGCGGGCAAAGCCATAAAGGACGAGTTATAGTCACGGGATAGAAGATGCTATACGATGCAGGTAGCGAGCCCCGCCACATGCCATCTTCATCCTCAATTCCAATTGACTAATCCATATATTTCGTCCGGATCAGATCGGTCCCAATGCCCCGGCGACCGTCCATGAAACCTCCAAAACCTTGTGCACCAAGTTATCCGCGACATGCAGGTCCATAGGGTTATCTATATCTATTCTATATCCATTCCATTCCATATCCATTCCATATCCATTCCATGTTCATATCGATCACGATACAATCAATATCATATTTTCCGTTATGAACATGCTTGGACAGGATCCTCGTTCGAAGGTAAACCTGATGTGATCACAGTACAGTATTTATTTGCCTTGATGCATGCCCCTGGTTCGGGGATGCCTTGGTGACCTAACGGTCCCGGAAACTTGTAGGTTTATTCAGGCACGGAACGGCTACGTAGTAGTCTTCAGGGGTTTGGATGAAAATATGGCAACGTACAAGCAGACAAGCATGCGTTTCTAAGGAACATAAGTAAACACGTTTGCTCGGACCCGAAGGTAAGCCGAGAGATGAAGCAGTTAGGGACTTAGCATGCGAGGGTCTGAATACAAGCAGTATTTTAATTTCCATGTTCTATCAAGCAATACAAGTTGGGATTATTCCCTTAGCTAGGTGCGTTGGATTTATTAGCATGCAGGGGGTGAATCACCTAGCGACTAGCATAAATATTCCAGATTTTATGTGTACTGGCTAAGCAAAGACAAGTTCACCGTAGCCACTCACCTTAGCGATGATTCGCCTCGGTAGAGCGATACGTCAAGCGATCCTCTGAAAGCCTAAGTCGGGTTCTTGTAGGGACAAGTCTGTATATCCTTTACATTCTCGTTTGAGGCAAAGCGGGTCGGGACAGTTGCACTATTGCCGTTTGAAATGGCACTCCGCTTGAGCGGAACGGGGTGTTATAGCTTGCTTGATAGCTATTATTGTAGAAAAATTAACCAAATGTAAATGGTCCTCCTATGATGCACTAAAATCAAGCATGCACGCCCTCAACATGTCCTCTAGCATCTGAATGGTGTGCTCGGATTGGCCATCTGTCTGCGGGTGATACGATGTGCTAAACTTTAGGCGGGTACCGAGACTCTCTTGGATACTCTGCCAAAATTAAGATATAAACCTCATATCCCTGTCAGACACTATATTGACTGTCACTCCATGCAGTAACATGATCTCCTTCATATACATATCTACTAAGACCTCTGTAGACTGCCCAACTGTGAAGGGTAAGAAGTGAGCGGACTGAGTGAGTCTATCCACGATTATCTATAATGTATTACGACCACAAGGACTCCTCGGAAAGCCCATAACAAAGTCCATAGTGACGTGCTCCTATTTCCACTCAGGTATCGGGAGTGGTTGAAGTAAACAGGTAGACCTCTGATTCTCAGCCTTGACTTGTTGACACACCAGGCACTTTGCCATAAAGCAGGCTATCTCCCTCTTTATTCCATGCCACCAATAGTACTGCCTCAGGTCTCTGTACATCTTTATGCCTCCTGGATTAATAGAGTATGTTGAACTATGCGCCTCCGATATTAGCTCCTAATAAAGTTCTCCATTCGGAATATAGAGACGATCTCCACATCTTAAAGTCCCGTCCTCATGTATACGCAATCATGTCTGTATCCTGACCTCTATCCTCTGTCCTCTGTCGAAGCCTCTAGAATCTGGCATCTGTTGGCAAGGCAACCTTGATCCTCTCAACCAATATCGATTATAATCGAAAACTCAATAACTGGTCGTCTACTCCGGGCATAATGACCTCTATACCCAACTGCTCTAGATCTCTCAACAGATGTTGCTGGGTAGTCAAAAAGAATGCCTGGGTCTTTTTCTCAATTTGTCCGCTACTACGTTGGCCTTTTTCAGATGGTACTGTAGCTCAATCTCAAAGTCTGTCATCACCTCAAGCCAACGTCTTTGTCTCTGGTTCAGGTCCTTCTGAGTATAAAGGTACTTCAGGCTTTTGTGATCAGTGAATATCTTCACTCGCTCTCCGTATAGGTAGTGCCTCCAAAGCTTCAAGGCATAGATCACTGCGGCAAGCTCTAAGTCGTGAGTAGGATAGTTCTTCTCATGGGTCCTCAGTTGTCTAGAGGAATAGGCCGTAACCTTCCCATGCTGCATTAAGACGCATCCTAATTCTTTCCCAGATGCATCGCTATAGATCACGAATCCTCCGGGTCCAGAAGGTATGGTCAAGATAGGTGCCATAGTCAGATGCTTCTTCAGCTTATCGAACACCGTCTGGCACTCCTCTGTCCAGGTGAACTCCTGCTTCTTACGGGTCAAGCGGGTCATCGACTATGCGATCCTTGCGAAGTTCTCTATGAACCTTCGGTAATATTTGGCAAGTCCTAGGAAACTCCTCACCTCCGAGACGTTGGTAGGGGTCGGCCACATCTCTACTGATGAAATCTTCGTTGGATCTACCGAAATGCTATCTTCCAAGATAATGTGTCCGAGAAAAGTGACACGATCTAGGAGAAACTCACACTTGCTTAGCTTTGCATAAAGCCTTTCACGCCTCAACATTTCTAACACTAGCCTCAAGTATTCTCCGTGCTCCTCGTGGCTCTTTGAATACACCAAGATATCGCCGATGAAGACTACCACAAACTGGTCCAGATATTGGTGGAAGACCATGTTCATCAGGTTCATAAATATGACAGGCGCATTCGTCAGTCCAAAAGGCATCACCAAGAACTCGTAGTGACCATAACGAGTCCTGAATGCCATCTTTGGAATGTCTTCTCTCTGCACCTTTACCTGATGATAACCCAATCTCAAGTCGATCTTCGTGAACACCACTGCTCCTGTCAGCTGGTCAAACAAATCATCAATCCGTGGTAGGGGATACTTTTTCTTGATAGTTAAAGCATTAAGGGCTCTGTAATCAATGCACATACGTACTTTCCTATCCTTCTTTGGTACAAATAATACTGGTGCTCCCTAGGGTGATGCACTAGGACATACAAATCCCTTGATTTGTAACTCCTCTAACTGTAGCTTCAGCTCCTCTAGTTCCTTCTTTGTCAACCGGTACACATTGGAAGGTACCAGCGCTGCTCCGGGTACTAACTTAATAGTGAACTCTACGTCTCTATCTAGCGATAAGTCTGATAAATCCTCCAGAAAAACATTCTCGAATTCTGCAACTATCGGTGGGGGTGCCGTCTCCATAGCCATGTAAGCTCCAGTTGTCTGTCCTACTCCTCGCTCGACGGTCCCTTGTATGTACTCGAACTCCTGTTGATCTGGCGGCCTAAAAATGATGCTAACCTTTCGGCAATCCAGGACGACATTGTACTATCTCAACCAGTCCATGACTAACACAATGTCAAAGTATGGCATCAGAAATACCAAAAATCGCGCTCTCATCTCCCAACCACATACGACTACCGAGCACGTTCTAATAGTATTGGTAACCTGCACGATGCCTCTTCCGGTAAGAATCTTCTAACTCTTAGGTAAGAAAAAAGTAGCTACTCTATGCATAGCTACGAAACTATTAGATATGAAGGATAGTGTAGAACTAGAATGAAATAATACAGTCGCAGGTAATGATGCAACTAAAATGGTACCTATGATAGATTCTTCTTCTGTTTCTTTCTCAGTCGCTGCTAGTGCAAAGGCCAGTCCGTGCCTCTTTCCTCCAGCCTGCTGCCTGGCTCGATCAAACTGTGCCTTCTGTGGGGCCAAGGGTGGTCCCCTCTGAAATCCTTCAGGTGCTGGTGGACGTTGAACTCCTGGCGGGGTAGTATCCTCAGGGCTGGTACTGCTGGCCTCTGTCCTGTCTGTGGTGCTGCATCTCTGTGTTATGGGCAATCTCTGTCAAGGTGCTGACTTGCTCCATATATCATGCACAATCCAACCTTCTTTCGGCAATCTCTGATAACGTGTCCCTTCTTGCCACAATAGTGATAAGTCGGAAGCTCCTTGTGCTGGTATGGCACTGTCCTCTCCTGTATCGGTCCTCCTACTTTAGGCTGGACTCTGGTTGGTATGGTCATGCTGGAATATCTTACTCTTCTACTAATGGCCACCTGGATCCTCGCCTCTAATAGAACCTCTTCATAAGAAATCCTCGCCTAGGTGGTGTTGTACCTCTGCAGCTCAAAAGTAAGGCCGTGATGGAATCTTTGGGCCTTCTCTAGATTGTTGGGTATCAAGGCGACACCAAATCTGTTAAGTCAGCTAAACTCCACGTCGTATGTGTCTACGATCATATTTCCTTATTTTAGATGCAGGAACTCGAAGTATAGGGTATTTCTGACTGTAGTCGGGGAATACTTTGTATTGAAGTACTCTAAGAACTACTCCCATGTTTTTGTCTTGCCTATACTGCGCTCTATGGAATCCTACCAGTGATGGGAATTGCCTTTCAGTTGGGCCCTCACTGCGGTCATCCAAAGGTCTGGATTTAGCTGAGAAGCCTCTAGTAGCATCTCTTTATTGGCGACCCAATTGGAGATCTCCTCTGTAGTCTCGTTGCTCGAAAAAGTATCCGGGCACATCTAGCGGAAACCTCGTACAGTACCAACTGTCTGAACTGGTGTAGGTGCTGGGGCAGGTGTCCTCTCCCGAACTGCCATCAAGCTCTATCTCAATGTCTCGGTCTGATGCCACTGAGCCTTTATCATCGTCTGGAAGAACTGAAACATCTGTGACTATCCTTCCAGATGTGGCATCTGAGGTGGATAAGGTGGAGGTGGTGGCAATGGGACCTCCGATTGTGCGGTAGCTGTCTCCTCAGATGTTGACCTCTCGGATTGCGGTATCGATATAGCCTCCAAAGTCTGGCCCTCGAAATACTGTATTGGGATTGTCTGTGAAGTCTAAACCTCGTGCTGCTGCGTCAGGTCGTCAGGACATATCTGGGACCAAGGTATCAGCGGGGCCTGTGGTGGTGGTTGCTCTTCGGGTGGTCCCTGGGATATCTCCTCCCTCTGTTTGGTGGCAGTTGGCTCTACGATACTCTATGCCCCGCGTCATCTCGCTGCAAGGGATAGATCTTTATTAAAAGAGTAGGAAATAAGCAAACATGTTGTAGTTTATTTAGAAATAATACGAAGGAGGTTCAAAGGCGTAATCAAAGTGGATGAGACTTAGTAATTCCTATCTTATTATAGGCTCGCTGGGCATGTTACCATACCACAAGCGATAAACATGACCTGCTTGGGCTACCACTAAAACTATGTCATGTCCCAGTCCCAAAATATACGGGACCAGGCCATGTGGCAATGGCCAGCTAATATGATTCCGTAGGATTACCCAATTTAATGGACCCGATGAACATGTACTAGGATGTCCTAAAACTAAAAGTTTAATACTATCATACATCAGGAAGTATCTAATCTCATCCACAATATAAACAAGAAGTACTAAAGTAAATACTAGAAAATAAACGCCAGTCTGAAATGTTATGGCACCATCCAAAATATGTCTAGTGGGAATAAACCCACTACAAAGACGAAATAAAGAGTACTGAAAGACAGATAAAAGAGTAATGACTAGAGCAACGACTAACTAGATAAGTAATGCTCCAGTCCTAGGCGGAAGGCCTACCAATGATCAAGGAAACTCTGATGGAAGCACCTCTAGCTCCTTCTCGGATGTGTACCTCGTCTCCTGCCTAGGATCGTACACTGTAGGATAATATATCTCGTCTAAATTTGAAAGGGAACCAGGTCCTCAGAGGGACATAACAAGATACAAAAATACATGCTATATATAAATTCTAAAAAAATAAAGGGGTGTGCTAACCATCTATGTGAATGCAATATGAGGACAGCCTTGGTATGTATGGTTAAGTGTAGACATAACATCCATACTCTGAAGAGCATGGTATTTGTACATGTAATATCCATTATTTCAAAGAATAAGGTATTTACAAATATATACGTCCGTATCGCTCCGAAGAACGCGGTATCTGTATAAAAGAAATCATTGGATTCGTGGCTCCTCCGAATACTACAGAGTCCAATTTTTATATCCCATACGCCTACTAGTTATCCTCTCCGCCCAATACAAATATACAAGTCGAATATACGACGTGTATACCACGTAACTACATGCCAAGTCTTAACTAAAAACATAACCTTGATTACATACTAAACCGTGATGCATGTCACATGTACCGATAGCTAGTCGGGTACGTGAACCCACATCCAAACATAATTTTATCACCGTGATGCGTGTATAAGTGTCAGGGACTAGAAAGATATCAGAATATTCTCACAATGGTGGGTGAGTCTACTAGTGACTTTGTCAATTTATACTACACATCGACGCATTCGTCGACTGCACCCGAGTCAATCTCGGACGCATACAATTATAGGAAATAGTGCAACAAGTTATCATACAATATTTCATAATTTAAATTAAATAGTAAATATGGCAAGGTATCTTACCTGGGTCCTCAATCTGCGAGTGCCAATAACCTGCTCCTGAAGTCTCTCCTGAATAGTCTAGCGACCCTATACATAATATAATATAGCAATACAATCATTAGTCACTATAATAGAACGCGCAGGAATGCTACCCTGCTCTTAAAAACTGGTGCAAGGGTCACAACTGGTCAACTAACAGGGTCGCATGTGCACGCAACTAAGACGTACACGTCATATCCTCAGTTACCATATAGATCAAGACAGCGAAGTACTAAGAATTTGTTACAAAACAATCAACATATAGTAAAGAATATACCAGTCCTAACTATCATGTTAGAGTGCACCAGTTAATGTCTAGGCTTTTAGGTCAACACAGTATTTAAATTAATTAATCCCTTATTATTTGAGTAGTTACTTAACATCAATTACTAATTTATGACAAACACACATATATTAAGCTTATGGATTCACATCTACCCGTGTCCGTTCAAGACACATTGACACCTCGACTTATAAAGGAAAGGATGAAATACACATGTACCTAGTTGTGGCTGAGCGGGGGGTCTGTGCTCGTCGATGGCCTGTTCTTCGGCGAGGGACGGAGCTCCGGCGTTGCAGGGTGAGAGCAGCAGTAGCCTCGACATCAGTTGTAGCAGCGGCTGGCAGGTGCTAGCGGATGTGCTGGTCTTGGGGGATGGCGGTCAGGGTGGTGCTGGGTGGCTGAGATGGTGGCAGCCGAAGGTCAGGCGGGCTGGAGGTGATCGGGGGATCGGGTTGAGGTGGAGTCAGAAAGGTTATGGTAATGGTGATGATGAAGATGTGGGTGATGATGGCGACTGCTGAGTTGTCGTCGACGGGGAGGGGCAAGCTGAGGAGGTGGTGGCTGAGATGGTGGTCAGGCAATGCTGTGCAGAGGTGAAGGAGGAGGCGGTCGGGTTGAAGGGGGAGGAGAATAGGATTCGGCTAGGGTTTTGTGTAGGGTTGGGTTTGTGGAGAGAATATTATATTTATATAGAAGAGAGAGGAAAGGGGGTCCTCCTAGAGAATTGGGCCGGCTAGGGTTTCTTGGGGCGTGGAACGTATTGACATGAAGGAGTGTAGGGTATAGATGGGCTAGGCTGGTCTAGTTTTCGGTGAGGTTGGTCTTCACACTAATTTAAATAAGAATTAGTGCAAGTGATGCTTTTCCGTTAATTAGAATTATATGGGGTTAAAATTTTGTGGAGCGCATTCGCCTTAGACATCGCCGACTCAGAATAAAATAATATCATAAATTGGGTTACATGAAAATGGGTTGGGTTAGTGTCTCCAATTTTGATTGGAGCGGACAATTATGCATGGTTGGATTTATTGGAATTTAAATCTAGACGTTTGTAACAAATGTTGCACGACTAAAATAAAGCATAGTATAGAGTAATTAAGAGTTACACAAATATTAAAATGGAGGGCTGGCTAGTCTAGGAAAAGTGTATAAAACTTGTTTGAAGGTAAATGCTAGTGTAGCGCTCCAAATATCGAAGCAACGATAAGGTATACTAAGTGATATAAATATCGCACAATAATTCTAAAGCACTGTGTTATAATTCTAGTTGGCTTCAATCTAACCCTAATCTCTCTATCTAAACTATGTAGACCTAAATTTGGTTGAGGGGAGTTTACACAACCTAAATGGCATCAACATAAACTCATATTGGCCGTATCTTGTCCGAAATACACTTTTTGGAAAATCTTCATTCTTCACCTTCAATTGATGATAGCCAGACCTCAAATCAATCTTTGAAAATACTCTCGCACTGCTCAATTAATCAAAAAGATCTTCTATTCTTGGTAGCGGATATTTTTTTTGATGGTGAGGTTGTTCAGAGCCTTGTAATCAATGCACATTCGCACCGACCCATCTTTCTTTGGTACAAATAAGACCGGGGCTCCCCAAGGCGAGGAACTCGATATAATATAACCCTTGTCTAGCAAATCATCCACCTTCTTTTCAGTTCTGTCAGCTAGCTATTGTTGATCCTGTAGACTTGCTGCGACACCGGTTCTGCCCCAGGCACTAAGTCTACAGAAAATTCAAGATCTCTATCCGATGGCAATTCGGGTAGCTCCTCAGGAAATACGTCTAAAAATTCTGCAATAATAGGGTATGGCAAGTCCTTCTCTGCTACCATGGCTCCATAAATAATTCTATCATTCTGCTCAACTCCTCCCCTAACAAACTCAAATTTTGGCTTTCCTGGAGGGCGGAACAGTATACGTCCTCCAAGACAGTCTATGCTAGCATGGTGCATACTCAACCAATCCATTCCAAGGACAATGTTAAAGCTCAAAAGTGGCATTACGAGTAAACTAGCATCCAAATTATGGCCTTCCAAGGTAACACGATACCCCTTACAAGTATCACTGACTAGGATAGTGCCTCCACCAGTCGTGATCTTGCAACTCCTACTCAAGGATTTTGTTACTAAACTATGCTTAAGCACAAAGGATACATATATGAAGCTATACGATACGGGTGGTATGGGGAGAGCACCATTTGCTCTGGAACTGCGTACTCTGGTCTTGGGTGGTATTTTAAAAGGTTGAAAACAACAAGAATAAATTTGATATGGCACAAGATAAGGAATTATTTAAGAAGGACAATCAACTATGAAAGAGGTCCGATTGCTCAAAAGGAATTAATAAGGGTTATCAAGTTGAGTATACGGGATCCTTAGTTATGATTGAGTATTTTTCTATTCCTAGTATGTATATCCTATGGCAGGCTCGCAGTCATACTTCTAACTTGAGTTCGCAACCTTGTGTGAAACCTAACCTGCGTGGGCCACCACTAAAAATGTGTCACGATCTGCACCCTGAATTTGGGCATGAGTCTTGAGTACGCCCAGCCTACGCCGCAGTGTCGATGGTAGAATGCTGTACAATGAGCCACAAGTAATCTATAACTCACAATATATATATATCTCTATATTATACTCAACCACAGCCACTACTTTAAATGAATATACCAAGATAATATTAATAATAATCTTGATGTGGGTTCAATGAATCTTCCCCAAAACTAAATATCCAAATTACAATATTCAAAATGCTTTAAAAAAATTATCGAAGAACAATCCGGTCCAAAATAACTAACAAAATCAACTACTACTAAACTACTCCATCGTAGACGGTATCTGAGCTGCTAACCCTCCCTGATCGTCCAGAAGGGCAAGATCATGCTCTATTATGTCACTAGCATACGGTCCATAATGTGTAGGGATTGCATCCTCATTGTAGTCACCTAAAATATTTAACCAGTCAGGAAAGGAACGAGTATATTACAGTAAAAATAGTTTCAACACATGATAGAAGCTATAAGACAATAAATAGCAAAGAATATATGATAGCAACAACTGAACTCACAATAAAGAGACTAGAATAACCAAATGCTGAAGTCCTGTCATGGCAACATATAGTACAATATCTCCAAGCAATAAAGTAAATAACTACAATGTATGGAATAACAGATAAGAACAACTACTCTATGTGCTTTGAAATACCTTGTTGACATGTGAACAGCTAGAGGATAATATCCGGCAAACCACACGTGTCATGCATGGCTGCTATTATTCCAGAAAGTCCATGGAATAGAAAGGGTAGTTCATACGTCCACTAAGTATTTTTCCTTCCCACAAGTACACATGGATTCCAAATCAGTCAAGAAGAAATAACAATAATCCTGAACAATCACGTATCTCATAATAAGAATCCATCATACTAATCCGTGTAAGAAGTGTCAATGAATCAAATAATCGATACTAAGCATGCATTATAGAGACTATCAAGTACTGAATGTAATTATGAAAATATACTCGCCTGTGGTCCTTTGCTGGTATGAATCAGAATTCAAGTCACAGTCCAAATAGTCTATGTATTACAAATTTACCATGTCAAAAGATAATTTATTTTAATTTATTTAATTCTAGAATAACTACTCTAAAATCCTATTTTAATTTTATTATTCTAATTTTTAGGTCAATTGCTAAATTTTGTCCAAAGAAACTAAATTTTATCAACTTAATTCTATAACATTTAAGCTAGAATTTTAGGATAGGGAGATTACAGTCGAACACTAATCTTTCGGATCCTCTGAAAAATATTTTTTAGTCAGGAATAGAGCAAAGTATATCTCTAACAGCAGTTCTAATCAATAATATAAACTATGTAACAGTAAATAGATGTGAATATACAAGATGCCATATACATATTCAAAAGATACACAATAAAGAAAATAATGGAAATAAATACAAGAATGAGCAATATGGAGTGAATAAGAAATACTAATGACTAAGTGAGTGAGTACCAGCTTTAATATATGATCGGCTTGGCAACTTGCACAAGAGAAAATGACCTGGTTAATCATATGTACGGTGTATGATTAACACTCACAAAAAATAAGACATGGACAATGAGGGTATGATCACATATCTACACTACATACTCCCCGCCCCCGGCTGGTATAGTGGATCCAACCATGGTACGTAATGACACAGGTTTCCACAAGAAGGGTGCTACTCTTCTTATGAACCAATGTATGTACATGTACAAGAAGAACAAGGAAACAAGGCTTGCACAAGATACACCATACATACCAAGAAATAATATCTCATGACGAGATCCAGATATACCAATCCGTGTAACCATCGTGTCAAGAAATCAAGGATATCTGCACTAGATACAAGAGACATAGAGGATATCATAAATGAGAAACTATTAGAGAATGTACTCGTCTGTGCTTCAGAGCAATTAATGTCAAACTGTGTCCGAACTAGTGTCATACAGACTTATATATAGAATATTACATTAATACAAGGTTGGAATGAAATTAAGTTAAACTAGTTCAATTCTAGGCTATGAGGCAATTTCTAAGTCAAAATAGTCAAACTAGGTCAACCCTATGCCAAACTAGTCAAATTTGGTCAAACTAGCTATTTTTAAATTGGACGAGTCTAACTCTAGGATACTAGGTCCACACACTATGAAACTAAGCCACACTAGCTACGGTAAGATACTAGAATATAACCAAAATACCGTATCATAGGATACGCAAGTTTTTAGCTATGAAAATAGTAATTTATATGCATATACAAGATAATACCTATAATATCTTAGCTAACTAATGCAACTTGGATATCTTGGCTTTGAACCAATGCGTATCTCACTACCTACACACCCATCTCGATACTCAAACCCAATATCTTGAGTATCGACCAATTAGCTTGACATTACCTTGGTATCCAAGGTAATTCAAATCCTAATGTATAGCTAATATATATAGTTAACCCCCATATACTAAACTATATGTCAATCATTAACTAACTATTAAATACTACTAACTACTAACATATGATACATATCAATACAATACTATATATCTAACAAGTATGAATCTATCTATCTATCTAACTACTAGCTAACAAGGTATATAACTAACTATTTTACTAACACTTAACGACTACACTATCAAGCTATATCTTAACAACTAAACCAATTGAACTACTACCCATCTTAACTAACTGCCTAAAACACCTAACTAGCTAAACCTGAATGCTTCCTGTGCTCAGAGACTGATATTGTGCTGTCGTTGCTGTGCATATACCCCTTGCTATTGAATGCTTCTTAGTGCATTGATGCACTCTCCTTTCTATGATCGTAGTGTTAAATGCACTGCTGTAGCTAACTCAGTTGTGCAGTTGGCTGCACTAAATTGGTTCTCTGTTATTCTCTGCTTGCAGGCTGCTTGCTATCTGATGCTCTTGCATGCTCGCTGTGTAGCTAGTACAAGCTGTTGCACTGGCCATTGAAGTTGTTGCTGATGCTGCAGCTTGCTGCAGTAGTTGCTCTTGCATGTGGGTGCAGCTACTGTGCTTCCCCTGCCTTTGATGCAACTGCAAATTGTACTTGCTGCTCAATACAGTGTACTGCTACTGCACTGGCTCATGCTTGCAGTATTGATACTGCTATTCTGTTGTATAATGTAACTACTACTGCTCTCTGTAGTTGGCTCTCTGCAGTTTATATTGCTGCTGTGCTTCTCAGGCTACTGCATCCTCTCTTGCTGAAGGTAAGCTGCTATGCTCTTTGTTTAACCTTGCTCTTTAGTTAAAGTATGCTCGACTGAATGAAATGTTATTGCAGTGGCTCGATGCCTCATGCTGAACTAAAACTGATACAACTGATACTCAGTTCGATGCACACTGCTAACTGAGCTCCCTCTCACTCACAATACTACACACACATATACATATATATATATATACTGCTACCTACCTATATATCAACCTATACATATATACATTCTCATCTTGATACATAGATAGACCCAACTCTATACATTTATAGATATATATATACAAACAAACACACACACACACACACACACACACACACACACACACACATATATATATATATATATATATATATATATATATATATATATATATATATATATAGGTATATAAACACATACGCCTATAGGTCTACATATACATATGTGTATCTTGTATATACACTTATAAACACATAGACACATAGATATATATATACATACCTATATAATATGATATAGATACATACACATACACACACACACACACACACACACACACACACACACATATATATATATATATTATACATAATATATCATATCTAATATATACACAAGTCAATGAGTTAAGGAGCAACAAAGCAAACACGTGGAGTGCACCGTACCTATATCACACTCATTCTATGATACGCTTGCGATACGGCTCCACCACACAACCAAACGTATCTCGAATAACACAAGCAAGTCTAAAATACTAATTATGCATAATACGAATAACTAATTAATCAACTACGTGTCTATGTCAAGATGTGGCATGCTCAAACCCCCGTGTCGGAGAAAAACTCCCAAATTAATACGTATATCTAAATTAATGGGATACAGCCTACACGTATCCAATTGTGGATAAGACACTATCCACACACAATCAAATACATGTCAATTTGGTCTAATTGACCAATTGACAAACACAATATGCGTAAATCTTGGAATTCCCCCAAAATTGACACAAAATACACCATAACTTTCTCCATAGTCCTCCTATGAACCTAATTCCAATTTCTATGGGTAGCCTTAGCATATGGGGTAGTTTTTAATGATTAAAATATAGATTTAGAGTCAATATAAAGAGAAAAAATTAAATTGTACCTATTGGGAGATGGATTCCCAATACAACCTCCAAAATTGGTGAAATGAGCCTTCAACTTGTAGATCCTTGCTCCTCTTTGTAGATCCTTACTTTCTCCTTGTAGATCCTTGCTCTACTAGCCTCCAATGGTGATATAGATAGAAATTGGAAAGAAATTTGGTATAGGGATGAATGAATTTGGTTGAGGAAAATTATAGATCTAAATTTGGAATGACAAATAAAGAGAGAGAGAGAGAAAGTTTTTACCCCCTTTATAGGCCTTTCTTGTCCTATCCATCAAGCTACTATATAAAGTCTAAACTACCCCTTGGGGCCTCTCATGAAGAGATTAATTAAGGAGGAAAGGTTCTAGTCTAATGTGTTTAACTTAATTAATTCATCCTCCTAATGAATGGGCTTACTATTGGGCTTAAATCTAATTAGAATTAAATGTTGGTCCATGGATCTAATCTAACTAGTTAGGTCCACTAACACAAGTCCAAAAATAAAATCTAACATGCTAGCAATATATAAATAATATAATAAATAAATATTCAACATGCACAATATTTAATTAATAACCAAATGACTAAAATATCTTTTTCTCGAAAATGTGGTAGTGACAAGTCTACCCCCCTTAGCAGAATTTTGTCCTCAAAATTAAAACTCTCAACCCTCTCTCTTGGGCCGGTCATACAGATTTATACAATTGTTAAACCCCCATCAATCATAGTCTAAAATAGTCCTATCATACAATCCTACCATTCTACTGAAAGAGAAATCATACTTGGATATAGTCTTTAACTATCATAAATTTTAGTCTCTGCCTTGCTGCGGGGTCTCCCTCTACTGGTACGGGATAATCTGTTATGCCACTTGTGGCCTATTCCATCACACACTAAGCATTCACTAATCATCAACCTAGTCAAGATATTTTTAATATTGAGGGTTACCAAATACTCGTGATATACTATAGTTCTAGGTCAGGGACATGCTTCACTCACTGACACTTGTTACCTAGGATACATACCGCTAAAATACTACTTTCTTTATCCATTTCAGTTCTTGTAATCACCAAAATTTCTCAATCATTCTCTTGCAAGGAATACTTGTATACTTTTTTAATTATGTGTTTTATTAGCACACCCTTGTCCAACTTTAATACTCCCAATATGATGCCTTACTCAAATTTTGTTACTGTTTATATGAGACACCAGCTCTTATATGCATTTGTCACTACCCAATTCTAAAAATAGGATTTTTTTTTTATTTTAATTTGGTAAATTATGTATTGATCATAAATATTTATATTTATATTTAATTAGTTTGATGTATTTATTTTTTATTAGTTGTTTTAGGGTTTTGGCTAGTTTGGACCCGTGTCAGACCCTAGTGGACCCTTGTCAGACCCAACCAACACCCTTGTCAGATTTATTTATTGGTTTAGAGTAGTTATTTATATTATAATTAGTTAGTTTGAGTGATTAGGGTTTAGTTAGAATGTATTTGGAACCCCAAATCCAAACCCTAATTAGCATGACTTGTTTGAGGGGTATTTTAGACTTTGTACCTATATCTAACCCTAACCCTACTCTCCATGACATGGCCGGCCCCCTCTTCCCCCTTTATTTCATTCATTCACTTCTCTCTTTCCACTCTCTTTCTTCATTTCTCCTTCCTTTACTCCTCCAACCAATTTCAAGTAAGTTTCCTTCCCCATTTCTCTTTCTGCCTCCAATCTTCATTCATATCTAACCCTAACATTTCATTTTCCTCTAACCTAGTTATATAGGAGTTACTTTGGGAGTAGATCTTAGATTTGAGAGCTTGGAAGCTAGTTTGGAGCTTTTAGGGTTTTTTGAGGACTTTGACCTTGAGATTCCAACTCCCAAGAGGTAAACCCTAATATTTCCCTTTGAAATTACTCTAATATAGTGTAATTAGTAGTTTAGAACCTTTCTAGACCTTAGGGCTACCCATAGGAGGAAGTTAGAACTTGTTTGGATAGGTTTGGAGACTTTGACCTAGGGTTTTGTGTCAATTTTGGGTGAAATCTGAGATTGGCCCATTTTGGGGTTACCCTAGGTTAGACGGACCTTGGTAGACATGCTTGTGTGTCTTGAGGGTAGATTTGTATCCCCGTTTGGACACGCGAGGTCGTATCGATGAGTTTTGGGCATTTCGGGCAATTTGGGAGTTTTCCTTCTCCGTGGGTTCCACGTGCATGTAGAATTTTCTCACGGACCTAGAATCTGAGAGTTAGCATTTTTGTGAGGTTCTAGACATCGATTAGAACTCGTGGATAAATTTTGGGTCAATTTTGATTAGGTTTGGCGTGAGTTTCGCGAGGTATCGTTTAAATGACCATTTGGCCATTTTGACTTGGTTTCTAGTTTTCGGGTTTGTGCGCGGGTTGGTTTAGCCTTGGAGAATGTGTATTAGGGTTTTTGAGTTTATATATATATATATATATATATATATATATATATATATATATATATATATATATATATATATATATATTTATATGTATATGGGTGAGTGTGTGTGTGTTGGTGTTTCGGGATGAGTGTGTTTGAGTGTGTATAGGTATGGTTGTGTGTGTTTTTTTGTGTAGTGTGTATAAGTGTTGAGGATAGGTCTGTGTTTGAGTGTGTATCGGTGTGGTCGTGTGTGTGTTTGTGTGTAGTGTGTATGAGTGTTGAGGATAAGTGAGTGTGTTTGAGTGTGTATAGGTATGGTTGTGTGTGTGTTTGTGTGTAGTGTGTGTGAGTGTTGAGAATAGGTGTGTGTTTGAGTGAGTGAGATAAGGAGAGTGAGTGAGTGAGATTAGAGAAAAGACAGAGGGACTGAGAGAGGGATCGAGAGTGAGAGAGTGAGATTGAGACAGATGGAGCAACAGCAGCAGCAAGTAGTAGCAACAGGTAGCAGCAGCAACAACAATAATTATACCCTCCCTTAGCTAGAGATGAGAGAGAGAGAGAGAGAGAGAGAGAGATTAGATATATAAAATATATGTATATAGATATACATATATACAGATTTACATAGATAGATAGATAGATAGATAGAGATATATATATAGGTTAGATTGTGAGATAAGAGAGAAGGGTGAGGTAAGGTATTGGATTTTAATACCTTGAGGTATTGAAGGTAAGTTGAGGTATTGCCTATATACTAGGTTATTTATATATATATATATATATATAAAAATTGATATTTATATATAGTAGTATATATAAGTATATATATAGATAGTTAGTAAGTTAGATTTAGAGAGGGGTAAGACTAGAGATATCTCAATACCTTGAGATACTCAAGGTATTGGGTATCGGGACGAGGTAGTGGATATTTGCCCGTGTATGGGATAAGTGATGCTTTTATATATATAGATATATACATATATACATGTTAGGATATATATTAGAGGATATAGGCAGGTGTATAGCGTAGGTTGATATATCGGATACCGAGGGTATCCCGGTATCTCAAAGAGGCGAGTTTGAGGGTTTACTAGCTTAATGAGCTAGTATTGACCTAGAATTTTAAGGGCATCCTAGTTTAACCTAGAGTTGACCGTAATTGCTCCGGTTGACCGCCAAAGTAGTTTCGGCCTAGAGTTGACTTTTTAGACCCAGGGTTGACTTTTTGACCCAGATTTTACCGATTTGACCCGTTTGACCTAGAACAACCCTAGAAGCTTATTTTTAGCTATTTTATATATGTTTAACTCTTTAGAACTCCGTTTAACCTTACTTTTCGTAATAGGTCCTTGCGATGCTAGTCCGGATCTCGATCCTCACCAGTTGCTCAGGACGTCAGGCGAGTACCTACCTCTGATTATTTCCATTTCATGATAGCGTATATATCACCTGTTCTATAATTGTTGATACTTGATTCTGACACATTATTTTATGAGCTGGTACTAGTTGGATCCCGTCATGAGATGTTATCCCTCTTACCGTGTTCCGTGGGTACTCTATCACGTAAAATTTATCATGTGCTTCGGGTATTGATTCTTATGTGCTTCGTGTGCTCTCGCTTTTATGGGCGCGAGTTATTTATTATGTACGTAACGTGTCGTGGTAGGATCCAAGAGTATTAGTGGGGAAGGAGAGTAGAAGTTGGTTATATGATCAAATCTAAACAATATTCATGTGTATGTCGGTTATGCAACTCACGCATAATAGAGTTATCATAGAATAAATCATGTGCAACCCAAGTAGATCACATAACGAACTTGTGCTCAAGGCAGTTAGCTAGTATTCCTATTTTCTCACATGCAGTTACTTCTCTACTACTTGTATTATTCTCCAATTTTATATTATAGTTACTTTATCAGTTCTATCATGTATTTATTTTTCTGTGCATCTTGTATTCTTTTCTATTGCTAGTCATATACACCTTACCATGTATTTAGAGTTGCTTTCAGAGTTATGTACTTGGCTCCAATCCTGACTGGATATATTTTTCCAAAGGATCCTGAGGACTTTTACCAACTTACTATGGGCCAGGCGTCAACGATTGTTGTGACCACGAGATAGAGGAGGAGCCCGTCCCAACTGAGGAGACGCCGCTAGCGCCCTAGTATAGCTAGGTGGGTTTCACTGGATTTGTTCCTAATTGATTTTGGATAACTGTATTATTTATTTTGCTGTTGTGAGATATTGTAGACTCTTAGACTTGGACTGTATATTTTGGATATTGTACTTGCTCTCTTTGGTTCTTAGTTTCTTTTGTTGTTATCTTATCGTGCTTTTACTTTTCCCCTAGTTATTATAATTGAGTTTATGTATATATTATAATGTTGTCCTCCTTTTGGAGAGGTTATCTTGACTGGTTATTGTGAGATATAGATAGTTATGACCTAGACAATGTTATACCGCTGATTCTGCGGCATAGACTGGACGTACCCATGACTCATGCCCAATTTTTTTGGGTACGGGTCGTGACACATTTTTGGTGGTGGCCCATGAAGATCTAGTTTCTAGGTCTACCTGCGATAGGATATAGGATATAGGCTGAGAGAGAGTATTCTCAATCACAACTAGGACCCTTACTGATCTTTTATTATTTTTAATTTTTCTAAAATTGTTTTCTTTTGAAATATTACTGTCCTTCCTTGATGATATCGTATCTTGCACCGTATTGACTTCTTTTGATCTGTGTTCCGGATGCCTCCGAAGATACGGTCTCACCGTACCGTTCTAGCAGCTGCCACTGAGAGGTCTGCTATCTCTCGTCATGTTCAACTTCAGGCGGCTGCTACCGCTCTACTCACTACTCCTGCAGTTGAGGGAGCATCTGCTTCTCTCGAAGATTCTTCTCCACCTGTCGATCCGAGAGCTACCTCTGTTATTCCGGTGGTACCTCCTCTACCACCTCCTGTACCAGTAGATGCTGCCCAGTTGTTCGTATTCTTCAGGGATATGATGGACACACAGCACTGATAGGTAGATGTGATAAGATTGGATATTGTGAATGCCCACCAGGTGGCCATGATGATAGTAGACAGAGTGGCTCAGATCCAGCCACAGGCAGAGCAGGCACAACATCCTAGGCCGGGCAATATCATTGACTTCCAGAGGATGCAGCCCAAGGAGTTCTAGGGTACAGAGGAGATCATGTATGCAGATGACTGGATCGAGCATATCAAGGGGATCTTTAGGCTGGTACTGATCCCAAACAGCATGTAGATAGAGGCAACGGGTAGCAAGATGTTCGATCTTGCCCTTACTTGGTACCGTACTGACACAAGGATAGCGGTACCGGGACTTACTTGGGAGGCTTTTAAGAAGCTTTTCTAGGAGAAGTTCTTTTCGAATATGGCTCTCAGTGCTTTGGATAGCTAGTTTGAGGCACCCATCCAGGGGAGCATGTTGGTGGACGAGTATATAGCAGAGTTCTGCCGTCTGGGCAGATTTGTAGAGGGCTTAAGCGAGGCAGCGAAGGCGCGAAAGTTCTGCAAGGGTTTGATCATGGCGGTCAAGTCCTTGACTAGGAGTGACCGTGAGGCAATCTTCGAGCAAATTGTCAGTGATGCTCAGAGGGCTGAGAACAACTTAGAACTGAAGACCAAGAGGAGTAGAGATGCTTTCGGAGCAAGCAGCAGTGCGGGCCCAACCAAGAGGCCCTATTTCAAGCAGACGAGGCCGTTCTAGCAAACTTAGCAGCACCAGGGTCAGGTTCGTGCGCCTTTCCAGTAGGTGCCCTAACAACAGAGATAGGGACAGCAGCAGGGTCCGTGGCAGCCCATCACTTGCCCTTTATGTAGGAAGCCGGGGCACGGATTGGACATTTACAGGAAGTGGTTGGGCAGATGCTTGTTATATGGTACGACAGATCAACAGTTGAGGGATTGCCCTTCAGCACTCGCTCGTACAGCTCAGGGCGGAGGATTCGCTCAGATGGGACCAGCCAGAGCACTTGCAGTACAGTAGAGAGGACTGCCTTTGTAGACTCAGCAGCAGAGATTTGTCCAGCACCGAGGTGGATAGCAAGGGTGAGCTTTTTCCCTGACTGTAGAGGAGGCCGAGCCCGTTGGTGATGTGATCTCAGGTTCTGTTCTTTTTTATTCCATTCCAGCACTTGCTTTATTTGATTTTAATGCTTTCCATAGCTTTGTGTCTGTATCTTTTGCTGTTAGACACCATCTTGTTGCTGAAGCTTTAGCTAGACTCTGTAAGATTATGACCGGGGGTAGCATCATCCTAGTCAGTGATGTCTGCAGAGACCAAAAAGTTACCTTGGGAGGCCGGAAGTTGAGTGTGTGCCTACTCGTAATGCCACTTCCGAGCTACGACATTACACTCGGGATGGATTGGTTGAGTATGTACCATGCTAGTATATATTATCGTGGAGGCAGAGTATTGTTTAGTCCACCGGAAGAGCCAGAATTTAAGTATGCCAGAGGAGCAGCGAAGCAGAGCGAGGGAGTCTTCTGTGGAGCCCTAGTGGTAGAGCAGAGGTTGCCACATCTATTGATAGTGGAGTTCATGGATGTCTTTTTGGAGGAGTTAGCAGGGTTACCTCCGGACAGAGATATGGAGTTCTCTATAGACTTGGTGCCAGTCGCGGAGCCGATATCCTAGCATGTCTATAGAGTCAGCAACAGTGAGCTGGTAGAGTTGAAGAAGCAAGTGGATGAGCTTCAGGACAAGAAATTTATCAGATCTAGTTCTTCTCCGTGGGGTGCTCTGGTACTTTTTGTGCCGAAGAAGGATGGGTCGATAAAGATGTGTATCGACTACAGGGCTTTCAACAACCTCACAATCAAAAATAAGTATCCGCTGCCGCGTATTGATGATCTCTTTGACCAGTTGAGCAAAGAGAGGGTGTTTTCCAGGATTGATCTGAGGACAGGCTACCACTAGGTGAAGGTCAGGGGAGAGGATATTCCGAAGACGGCTTTTCAGACCAGGTATGGACAGTATGAGTTCATGGTGATGCCGTTTGGGTTGACTAATGCCCCTACAATGTTCATGAATCTGATGAACAAGGTATTCCATCAGCATCTGGACAGGTTTGTGGTAGTATTTATAGATGATATCTTGGTGTATTCGAAGACCCCAGAGGAGCATGAGGAGCATCTTAGGATAGTACTGGAGACTCTCAGAAAGGAGAAGCTTTATGGAAAGCTTTTGAAGTGCGAGTTCTTCCTTGATAAGACTGAATTCCTTGGTCATGTGGAGACAGGAGAGGGGATCTCGGTGGATCTGAGGAAGATCATGGCAGTTGAGACATGGAGTGCTCCGAGTTCAGTAGAAGAGGTCAGGAGTTTCCTGGGGCTGGCAGGTTACTACAGGAGATTTATTCAGGATTTTTCTCGGATTACAGAGCCATTGTCTAGGATGACCCAGAAGGACATAGAGTTTGTTTGGTCAGAGGAGTGCCAGGTCACCTTTGATGAGCTGAAGAGGAGGTTGATAATAGCTCTAGTATAGACGTTGCCATCAACGTTTGGAGGATTCACTATCTATAGTGATACATCGGGGAAGGGTCTGGGTTGTGTGTTATAGTAGAATGGGAGGGTGATTGCCTGAAGTATGTGTTTACCCAAAAAGAACTGAACATGAAACAGAGAAGATGGTTGGAGTTGATGAAAGACTTCGACATATTATTGTAGTACCATCCAGGGAAGGCGAACGTAGTTGCAGATGCGTTGAGCAGGTATCCGGTAGCTATGTGCCTGACTACAGATTGTTATCTTCTGACAGATCTAGAGAGCTTAGGCATTGAGGTGATAGTACCTGGAGTTGAGATACAAATGTGGGGACTGCAGATTCAGTCAGAGTTGATAGACCGGATCAGGGCTACACAGTTTGAGGATGAGTCCCTGAGGAGCATCAGGGTGCAGTTTTAGATTAGAGTATCATATGACTTTACCATTGCTGATGATGGTTCATTGCGGCACGGTACCAGGTTGTGTGTGCTAGTGGATCATTGCGCGAGGAGGTTCTTTAGGAGGCGCATCGATCCCAATACTCTATGCATCCAGGTGCCAACAAGATGTATAGAGATCTAAGAGAGCATATATGTGGTACGGGATGAAGCGGGAGGTAGCAAGCTTCATATCCCGATGCTTAGTGTGCCAGCAGATGAAGGCGGAGAGGCAGAGGCCAGGAGGGTTGCTCCAGCCGTTACCCATTCCGGAGTAGAAATGGGAGCATGTGACCATGGATTTTGTTTCTGGGCTTCCCCGTTCTCCAGGAGGGAAGGATGCGATTTGGTTCATCATAGACAGGTTGACCAAATTGGCCCACTTTCTACCATTTAAAGTGGGTATAACTACGGAGAGACTAGCAGAGATGTATATGCGCCAGTTAGTCAGACTGCATGGAGTTCCTGTGAGCATAGTATCAGACCGAGACAGTCGCGTTACTTCGTATTTCTGGAGGAGTCTACAGGCTAGCTTGGGCACCCAACTCAAGTTTAGTACTGCATATCACCCGCAGACAGACGGTCAGTCAGAGAGGATCATTCAAACCCTCGAGGATATACTTGGAACTTGTGTTCTAGATTTCAGAGGCTCATGGGAGGATCACTTATACTTGGTAGAGTTTGCTTACAACAATAGCTGCAAAGACAGTAGCGAGATGTCACCATTCGAGGCATTGTATGAACGGAGGTGTCGTACTCCGTTATCATGGAATGATGTAGACAAGAGAGCTTTGCTTGTCCCGAAGATATGGTGGATGCAGCAAAGAAGGTCAAGCTTATTAGAGATAGACTTTAGGTGGCACAGGACATGCAGCGACAATGGGCCGATAGCCACTGAAGACCTTTGCAGTTTGAGGTATAGCTTAGAATTTAGATTTTGTTCTTGTGTTTGCTTATGATTGCTTATTTTAGATTAAGTGCTGAGACCTTGTTTATGCTAGGTTGGTGATCTGGTGTTCCTGAGGATTTCTCCGATGTGGGGCACTATTCACTTCGGTGGAGGCAGGAAGCTTAGCCCATGTTTCGTCGGACCCTTCAGCATCCTTGAGAGGGACGGCGCTGTAGCGTATAGGCTAGATTTTGTGCCTATGCTAGAGGGAGTTCATGATGTGTTCCGTGTGTCACAATTAAGACGGTACGTAGTGGATCCCAGTCACGTATTGGATCACTCAGAGATTGTGGTGGGCCCTACTCTTGGCTATCAAGAGCAGCCGGTGGAGATTCTGGATCGGCGAGAGAAGGTATTGAGGAACCAAACTATTCTCTTGGTTCACGTCACGTGGAGGCATTACTCTCCAGGTGAGTCAACCTGGGAGAGGGAGGACAAAATACGCGAGCGATACCCTTATCTTTTCGAGCCTTGAGGTATGGTTCTTTCTTTTCCTTGCATTCCTGTCCTAGTTTCGTATTTTAATTTTGAGGACGAAATTATTTTAAATAGGGTAGGCTTGTCAATACCCAATTCTAAAAATAGGATTTTTTTTATTTTAATTTGGTAAATTGTGTATTGATCATAAATATTAGTATTTATATTTAATTAGTTGGATGTATTTATTTTTTATTAGTTGTTTTAGGGTTTTGGCTAGTTTAGACCTGTGTTAGATCCTAGTGGACCCTTGTCAGACCAAACTAACACCCTTGTCAGACTTATTTATTGATTTAGAGTAGTTATTTATATTCTAATTAGTTAGTTGAAGTGATTAGGGTTTAGTTAGAATGTATTTGGACTCCCAAACCCAAACCCTAATTAGCATGACTTGTAGGAGGGGTATTTTAGACTTTGTACCTATATCTAACCCTAACCCTACTCTCCATGACATGGCCGGCCCCCTCTTCCCCCTTTATTCCATTCATTCACTTCTTTCTTTCCACTCTCTTTCTTTATTTCTCCTTTCTTTACTCCTCCATCCAATTTCAAGTAAGTTTCCTTCTCCATTTCTCTTTTTACCTCCAACCTTCACCCATATCTAACCGTAACCTTTCATTTTCCTCTAAACTAGTTGTGTAGGAGTTACTTTGGGAGTATAGCTTGAATTTAAGAGCTTGGAAGCTAGTTTGGAGCTTTTAGGGCTTTTTGAGGACTTTGTCCTTGGGATTCCAACTCCCAAGAGGTAAACCCTAATTTTTCCCTTTGAGATTACTTTAATATAGTGCAATTAGTTGTTTAGAACTTTTCTAGACCTTAGGGATACCCATGGGAGGAAGTTAGAACTTCTTTGGATAGGTTTGGAGACTTTGACCTAGGGTTTTGTGTCAATTTTGGGTAAAATCCGAGATTGGCCCATTTTAGGGGTTGTCCTAGGTTAGACGGACCTAGGTAGACGTGCTTGGGTGTCTTGAGGGTAGGTTCATGTCCCCGTTCGGATACGCGAGGTTGTATCACAGAGTTTTTGGCATTTTAGGCAATTTTGGGGTTTTCCTTCTCCGTGGGTTCCACGTGCATGTAAAATTTTGCCACGGACCTAGAATCAGAGAGTTAGTATTTTTGTGAGATTTTAGACATCGATTAGACCTTATGGGTAAATTTTGGGTCAATTTCGATTTGGTTTGGCGTACGTTTTGCGAGGTATCGTGAGCCGCACTCCAAGTATTCGTCAAAATGACCAATTGGCCATTTTGATTTGGTTTCTAGGTTTCGGGCTTGTGTGCTGGTTGATTTAGCCTTGGAGAGTTTGTATTAGAGTTTTTGAGTTTATATATATGTATATATATATATATATATATATATATATATATATATATATATATATATATATGGGTGAGTGTGTGTGTGTTGGTGTTTGGGGGTGAGTGTGTATAGGTGTGGTTATGTGTGCGTTTGTGTTTGTGTTTGTGTGTGTGAGTGTTGAGGATAGGTGTGTGTTTGAGAGTGTATAGGTGTGGTTATGTGCGTGTTTGTGTGTGTGAGTGTTGAGGATAGGTGAGTGCGTTTGAGTGTGTATAGGTGTGGTTGTGTGTGTGTGTTTATGTGTAGTGTGTGTGAGTGTTGATGATAGGTGTGTGTTTGAGTGAGTGAGATAAGGAGAGTGAGTGAGTGAGATTGGAGAAACGACAAAGGGACTGAGAGAGGGATCGAGAGTGAGAGAGTTAGATTTAGACAGAGGGAGCAGCAGCAGCAAGTAGTAGTAGCTGCAGCAGCAGGTAGCAGCAGCAACAGCAACAATTACCCCCCCTTCGCTAGAGATGAGAGAGAGAGAGAGAGAGATTGGATATATATATATATAGATTTACATAGATAGATAGATAGATAGATAGATAGAGATATAGGTTAGATTGTGAGATAAGAGAGTAGGGTGAGGTAAGGTACTGGATTTCAATACCTTGAAATATTGAAGGTAAGTTGAGATATTGCCAATATACTAGGTTATATATATATATATATTGATATTTATATATAGTAGTATATATAAGTATATATATAGATAGTTAGGAAGTATACTAGGCTAGAGATATCTCAATACCTTGAGATACTCAAGGTATTGGGTATCAGGGCGAGGTATTAAATTTTTGCCCGTGTATGGGATAAGTGATGCTTTTATATATATAGATATATACATATATACATGTTAGGATATATATTAGAGGGTATAGGCGGGGTTTATAGCATAGGTTGATATATCGGATACCGAGGGTATCCCCGTATCTCAAAGAGGCAAGTTTGAGAGTTTACTAGCTTAATGAGCTAGTTTTGACCTAGAATTTTAGGGGCACCCTTGTTTGACCTAGAGTTGATCGTAATTGCTTCGGTTGACCGCCAAAGTCAACCTTTGACCTAGTTTCGGCCTAGAGTTGACTTTTTGGACACCAAGTTGACTTTTTGATCCAGATTTCACCGGTTTGACCCGTTTGACCTAGAGCAACCCTAGAAGTTTGTTTTTAGTTATTTTATATCTTTTTAACTCTTTATAATCCCATTTAACTTTGCTTTTCGTAATAGATCCTTGCGACGCCAGTCCGGATCTCGATCCTAACCAGTTACTCGGGACGTCAGGCGAGTACCTACCTCTGATTGTTTCTATTTCATGATAGCGTATATATCACCTATTCTAGAACTGTTAATACTTAATTTTGACATATTATTTCATGAGCTGGTACTAGTTGGATCCCTTCATGAGATATTATCCTTCTTACCGTGTTCAGCGGGTACTCTATCACGTGTATTTTATCATGTGCTTCGGGTATTGATTCTTATGTGCTTTATGTGCTTCGTGTGCTCTCGCTTTTATGTGCGCGAGTTATTTATCATGTATGTAGTGTATCGTGGTTGGAATCAAGAGTATTAGTGGGGGAGGGGAGTAGAAGTTGGTTATGTGATCAAATTCAAACAGTATTCATGTGTATGTCGGTTATGCAACTCACGCATAACGAAGTTATCGTAGAATAAATCATGTGCAACCCAAGCCAATCACATAACGAACTTGTGCTCAAGGCACTTAGCTAGTATTCCTATTGTTTCATATGCAGTTATTTCTCTACTACTTGTATTATTCCCCAGTTTTATATTACAGTTACTTTATCAGTTGTACCATGTATTTATTTTCCTGTGCATCTTGTATTCTTTTTTATTGCTGGTCATATACACCTTACCATGTATTTGGAGTTGCTTTCAGAGTTATGTACTTTGCTCCAATTCTGACTGGATATATTTTTTCAGAGGATCCTGAGAACTTTTGCCCGACTTATTATGGGCCAGGCGTCGACGATTGTTGCGACCCTGAGATAGAGGAGTAGCCCGTCCCAGCTGAGGAGACGCCGCTAGCGCCCTAGTATAGCTAGGTGAGTTTCACTGGATTTGTTCCCAGTTGGGTTTGGATTACTATATTATTTATTTTGCTATTGTGAGATATTGTAGACTCTTAGACTTGGACTGTATATTTTGGATATTGTACTTGCTCTCTTTGGTTCTTTGTTTCTTTTATTGATATCTTATCGTGCTTTTTCTCTTCCCCTAGTTATTTTGATTGAGTTTATGTATATATTGTAATATTGTCCTCCTTTTGTAGAGGTTATCTTCACAGGTTATTGTGAGATATAGATAGTTGTGACCTAGACAGCGTTCTACCATCGATTCTGCGGCGTAGGCTGGACGTACCCATGACTCATGCCTGATTTTTTTGGGTGCGGGTCATGACAGCATTTTTGATGATATCCTCATACAAAGTTACTCATTTCTCTCCTCTATATTATTATACTAATTACTAAAATACTTATGCCTAAACTTTCATAATACTTGAGGTACTCTAACTCTTGTTACTAGGGTATCTCTTTCTATCTGATACTTGGTGCAACTCATCCTATAATATTTGTTAATTATCCTAAGGTTCTTATCTATTCATTAGTATCATAATATATACACAATTACCTTCTAGTCATTTCAACACCATGATATCTCACTAGTATCCTTATACCCCTCGTACTATTCTCTGATACATACGACCTCTATACTCAAAATTAGCAAGGTACTATATACCTACTAAACTTACTTATATATATATATATATATATATATATATATATATATATATATATATATATATATATTGTCTCTCTCCTCTACTGCTTGGATCACTTGTATTATTACTTCCAAATATTTTTCTATCCATATTAACTAATACACCAATTTATCACACAAGGTACTTACTGTTACTAGCACATTACTAAACTAATCCTTGATATAGAAATACTAGCACTCTTGATATAGTAACACTAGCTTCCTAACTACACAATATATGTCCTTAATATTCTAGGACACTAGCTTCATCATTAGATTGCCTCATCACACTCACTAGAACTCATGATCACTTGCATCCAATGCTCTAGTTATTAACTTCTATAATACACATGTTTCACTTTACTCTCAAAGGCAGGCACATAGTTTCACATCTCTATTGATGTATATATATCTTTTGTTAAACCTTTTATAGACTTATACACTAATCAGTGATACACTACATATATTCTATGACCAATCTTGATATTTCTCAACCCATGACATACTATTAAAAATTTTAATACTCAAGTTTTCACTTTTATGAACTTCCACACTAACACTCATTACCCACTATGCATCATGCACATAATTTCTAGATACTTCTTCCACCTATTGCTTTCAATATATCACTAGCCTCAATATCAGGTGATATACCCATCACTAGTCATATACTGGTACACTCTTATCTACTTACATCAATGATCTACATTTACCTGTAACACAAGTCTTACTACTTTAGTATAATATATTATTATTTCCATACACTCTCTCTATACCTATTGGTACCACTCTACTATGGCAAACTCAAGCGTCAATCACCCAATAGAGTATCATGCTCCATTGATATCCAACAAAAATCCTGTGATACTTAATTGTTACATGGCTCACCCAACTACCTGAATTCCTGACTATCCAGGGCATGCATGCTGATACTGATACTAACTCATGGAACCACAACTGATACTCTCTACTCCCCCTTCTACCTATAGTACCAATACTAACTATAATGACACTTATCATAAAACTATTGCTACAAGATACTACGCTATGGGTTATCTCTAGATTGATGTCTATTGCTCACATGCCCAACCAAGAACCACTTACAGACTTACAAGCCATACTCCTAACAGTCAATACTGATACTCAAGACACAGACCTAATTGTAAGTCACTAATTATCACACTAACAAGGACCCTAATGGAATGAAGCTTTATAAGGAACTGGACTAAAGAACTGAAGGTATCTATACTGCTAAGCTAAAGAATGATGGAACAAAGTCCTACAATAATAGGAGTGGATAAGTTTTGAGATAATATTTTAAGAACCAATTTAAGATATAACCTGATAATCATACACGTCTGTCCAAAATTATGACACTTAGAATCCTCGCCATGCCAGTAAGCATAGCTACAATAAACGATAGGTTCCATAACTAGGGTATACAACTCTATAATTATGTCATCTTGAATCGTCACCACGCCAACCGGTATGGCTATGAGAAACTCTAAATTTTATAACTAAGATATGTGCATCCGAAGTCAGGTTCGTACTTTTCTGCCACGCCAGCTAATATGGCTGCGATAAACTCTAGGCTCCATAACCAAAGCAGATATTTTACCTTTCACACTGTCCTCATCAATATATATCATCAAATGATACCGTAATTTAGTCCGTAAAATTTATCTGAAATCAGACTCAACAACGAACACCAAGAATTAAATTCAACAATCGATCACCAAGAATCAAATTCAATAACAAAAAGTGAGAGCGAACGAAAATAAGAGAAAATATTTAAATTGAATTTATAATAAGATTCTCAAGGGTCGTCCCAGGAATCTCTCAAGAAATTGTGATTGAGTATCCTCTCATCCTAATATCCTATATCCTATATCCTATCGTAGGCTCACAGTAGTACAACAAAGCCATCACACTACCATGACATCGCACAAATTGCGAAGCCAGACCTGCATGGGACACCACTAAAAATATGTCATGACCCATACCCGGTAAAGGAATACGAGTATGTGGGTACGTCTAGCCTACATAGCAGCATCGACGGTAGAACGTTGTCTAGGTCAACTATAGTAGCTAATCATCTCACAAATAATGCATAAACCTCTCATAATATCTCAACTCCAAGAAGAAAGTAATAAACTTAATTCAACACAATACTCAATCACAATTTTATAGCACGATAAGATATCAAAAAAGTCTAACATAACTATATAATATAACAACAACAATAGAAATAAAACTCTAGGTCTCAATATATGCCGAAAACAAATCTGGTATCAAATACTAAAGAAAACTAACTATGAAAGACTAGTGATCCGGATAAACCTCCCGGCAATTACTCCAGAACTAGTGGGTCCATGTCTGTACCATCTATAGGTCGAGGTGCATAGTATGTCAGACACCAATCTTTGAGATCATCTAAAAAATATTTTTCAGTCAAGAATAGAGCAAAGTACATCTCTAATAGTAGCTCTAATCAATGATATAAACTATGTAACAATAAATAGATGTGAATATACAAGATGTCATATATATATACAAGGGATATGCAATAAAAAAATAATAGAAATAAATAAAAGAATGAGCAATATGGAGTGAACAAGAAATACTAATGACTAAGTGAGTGAGTACCAGCTTTAACATGTGATCGACTTAGGAACTTGCACAAGAGTAAATGGCCTGGTTAATCATACGTGTTATGTATGATCAACATTCAAAAAGAATAAGACATGCACAAGGAGAGTATGATCACATATCTGTACTACATACTCTCCGCCCCTGACTGGTATAATGGATCAAACCATGGTACGTCATGACATGGGTTTCCACAAGAAGGGTGCTACTCTTCTCATGAACCAATGTCTATAAATATACAAGAAGAACAAAAAACCAAGGCTTGCACAAGATATACCATATATACCAAGGAATAACATCTCATGACGAGATCCGGATATACCAATTCGTGTAACCATCGTGTCAAAAAATCAAGAATATCTACACTAGATACAAGAGACATATAGGATATCATAAATGAGTAACTATCAGAGAATGTACTCGCTTGTGATCCAGAGCAATGAATGTCAAACTTTATCCAAACTGGTGTCACACATACCTATATATAGAATATTACATTAATATAAGGTGTTGGAATGAAATTAAGTTAAACTAGTTTAAATCTAGGTCATGAGGGCATTTCTAAGTCAAAATAGTCAAACTAGGTCAACTTTATGCCAAACTTGGTCAAACTAGCTATTTTTAAATTATAAGAGACTCTAGGATACTAGGTCACACACTATAAAACTAAGCCACACTAGCTACGCTAAGACACTAGGATACAATCAAAATACCGTATCATAGAATACGAAAGGTTTTAGCTATAAAAATAGTAATTTATATACATATACAAGATAATACATATAATATCTTAGCTAATGTCACATCCCAGTCCCAAAATACACGGGACCAGGCCACGTGGTAATAGCCAGCTGATACGTCTCTGAGGATATCCTAATTTAATGGATCCTAACGAAAAGTGCTACGCTGTCCTAAACTACTAATAAGTCCAATGTCAAACAACAACAGGTTATCTAATCTCATCCACAATATAACCAAAAAGTACAAAAATAAATACTGGAAATAAACATCAGTCTGAAATATTAAAGTACAACCCAAGATGTCTGGTGGGAACAAACACACTACTATGACGAAATAAAAGTACTGAATGATAGATAAAAAGAGTAATGACTAGGACATCTGCTGACTAGATAAAGATTCTCCCAATCCTAGGCAGAAGGTCTACCAAATGATCACGGGAACTCTGACGGTAGCACCTCTAGCTCCTCCTCGGATGCGTATCTCGTCTCCTGTCCGGGTCCGTACACAGTAGGATAATATGTCTCGTCCAAATCTGGAAAGGTACCAGGTCCTCAAACGGACATAACAAGATGCATAGCAGCATGCCATAAAGTAAATATTGTGAAAACTTAAGGGTGAACTAACCAGCTAAGTGAAATACACAATACACTTTGAAGTTAAGCTTGGTACGTATGGGTAGGTGAAAAGTATAAAGTGTAGCCAGAGGCTATGTATCTGGCATTAGTTGTAAACTGGATGCCAAATGTATATGCTGACTACATCACCGATCATGATAGCGCACAGCTAGTAACCTCTGCCGGATGTATCGACAAGGATATATGCCCATAATCGGGTAACACTGATCCCATAACCGGGTAACCTGAGCCCATAACCGGGTAACACATGGCCCATAATTGGGTAACACTAAGGCTCACGGCCCTGTAGTTTACTCTAAAACTACAGCAACTAATTATCTGTCCTATACGCCTACTAATTGTCTTCCCCGCCCAATGTCAATGTACAAGTCGCAAACACGACGTGGACATCTTATACTATAATGTAAATTTCTAAAGAAATAAACAACTAAGATAAATATCGTCACACGTGTTGCTCACACCTATGGCCAGTCGAGGATGAGGCACGCGTCCCTACATAAACTCACTCTGTGATGTGTAATGATACGTGTCAAGGCCTGGAGAGTCATACCGATAACTCTACAACTTCTGGTGGGTCTACTAGACACTAGGTCAGACACAAGTCCTAACGTCAATGCCTTCGTTAACTGCATCCGAGTCTCTCTCGGAAGCGCACAATTAAAATAATAAACATGCAGCTAATACTACAGAATTTAAATAATATAACAAGGCACGGTATACTTGTCTAGAATTCTGGTGTGCATAAGCAATGCTCCGGAACCAACAGTCAAGGTAGCACCATCTCGGATGCCTACGAACAGATAACAATAATTATAAATCACTACGTTACTCTTGCTTAATTACTTATGCTAACATAGTACATGTATACATACCTATCATATATACCTATATCTATATTAGATAAATTTATAAACATACATACATATATATACAATTACATATATATACATAATTCACATATATATATATATATATATATAGTAATAATACATTTAATACATAAATATATTAAATGTAACTACATAATTATATATATATATATATATATATATATATATATATATATATATATATATACAATGAATAAACATATGTACATATATACCTATACATATGTATAACACATATATACGTATATAAATACACACTAAAACATATATACATACATATAATACATATATACATTAAATAACATATATACACACATATATATACACATAATAATACATTAATACACTAGATAATATATATAAATACAACAATACATATATAAATACATATATATACATGTACATACATATATATATATATATATATATATATATATATATATATATATATATATATATATATATAAAACAAATCATACATATACAAACATATATTCATATGTACATATAAACATTATTATAATATACATACCTATCATATATACGTATATGCATATAAATAATACATATATACATAATATACATTATTACATATGTATACATATACCTTTATACATTATATATACATAGATACATTATAATCATAAATACATAAATAAAATACATATGTACATATATATATATATATTCAAACAAACATATATATATATATATATATACATAATAATAAAATATGTATACCTATACATATACATATATATATATATAGAATAACAACATAGGTACATAAATACATACATAAATATGTATATACATAAAGTATACGTTTTAATATGCATATGTATATATATACATAAACACAAAATAGTACATATATATTTATACATAATACATTATATAGTATATACACATAACAAATTAAAATCGTACATACATTAATAACATATACAATACAATATAATTTATAACATATACATATAATATATAACATATACATACAATATAAAATAAAATAACTAACTATACATTGATATACATGTATAAATACTCGTATAATACGAGGTGAGTGTATCTCGGTCGTGTCTAGGGGGGTATCCGCCGTACGCGTCATCGTCGGCGAGGGGGGGCGGAGCTCCAACGGGGGTGCACAGAAACAACGACAGCAGCAATAGTCACAGCAGCAGTTGCAACAGTGGCAGCTTGGCGGTGGGGGACGGTGGTCAGGGTCATGGGGAAGACGGTGGTCGGCTGGCGAGTCTTGTGGCAGTGTTTGGCGGTGCTAGAGGCGGCTGGGGGCAGTCGGTCGGGTAAGGATGGAGTTAGCGCTGGTGGTGTTGGTGCGGATGTGACAACGGAAAGGAGGAGGAGGGTGGCGGTCGTGGTGGTAGTGACGGTGGTCCTGGTGGTAGTGATGGTGATGGGGATGATGCCGGTGGCGGTGGTAAAGGGTTGAGGGAGGTGGCAGGGTGGTCGGGTTGATCGGGTTGGGGGAGGCTGTTGATGATGGTGAAGGGGTAGTGATGATGGTGGAGGGGATGTGGTCCGGCGGGTGCATGCGGCCTGGTGGGGTGGTCCGGCGGCTAGGGGAAGGGCAGGCGGAGGAGGTAGTGGCTGTGGCGGCCTGGAAGTCCGGTCGGAGGAAGGAGAAGGTAGTGCACGGGTGGGAGAGGGAAGTTCAACTAGGGTTTGGGGTTGGTTTGATTTTTAAGAAAATAAATAAAAGAGTGGAGTTAAATTTATACAAATATAAGGGGGTTGGTTTGACCTAGAAAAAGTTTACTTTGGTCAACATCCTCTTGGGTTGGGCCTTGGGCTCATATGAGAATGTTTGGGAGGGCTATAACTTGTATTATTTAAATACGAGAATAGGTTTAAAATGAAGGGGCGATGTTTCGCATTTGTACATTCCAAAAATTTAGGGAAAAAATTCAAAGAAGGGAAAATTGGGTTTCTTCATGCATTGTCCAATGGTGTGGATACCTCAATGTATTTTTGAATAAAAATGCCCAACAATTAGGAAAATTGCACAAAGATAGAAATTGGATTTTAATTAATTAAATTACCGTGCACAATATTCTAGAATAAATTAGAAGTACATGGGGATAAAATTAGGTGGGACACAAGTGTCATAGACGTAGAGGATTTAGAATAGAATATTATCATAATTTTGGGTTGCACAAAACGGTCAAGATTGTGTCTCCAATTTTAATTGGAACGCACAAGGATGCAAAATTGTATTTTATTTAGAATTAAATAATAACGTTTGGGAAGAATATTGTGCGACTAAAATATAGCACAAGAGAGAGTGGTCATGAGTTATACAAGGGTCAGAATTTTAGGTTGGCACGTCTAGGAAAAGTGTATAGAATTTGTAGGAAGGCAATGGCTAGTGAGGTGCTCCAATTATCGAAGCAACGGTAAGGTGCACTAGGAGATATAATGTTGTACAAAATTCTAAAATACTATAATCTAATTCTAATTGTCACCAAATTAAATCCTAGTCTCTCAATCTAAACTAATAACCCTAAATTTGGTCAGGGGGTTTACAATCTACCCAACTTATAAGAATTTTGTTCTCAAAATTAAAATAACACATAATAAGCTACAAATTATCATGCAATATTACGGACATACCTAGGACTGGTGAAGCTGGTCTTTGTACTATCTGTTGGGCTCTATCGACATACTGGAAATAATCCTGAGCTTGATGTTGGTTTGATCCGTACCTCAAACATAGTCCTAATCTTCTTCTGTAATCTTTCTGAATATGTCCCTTCTTTCTGCAAAAGTGACAGGTCGGTAGCTCTTTCTATTGATACGGCACACTCTTTTGTTGCGTCTGTACTTCTGGATGACGGATCTGTCCTCTTGCTCTGGGCTAGGCTCGGGCTGGTGTGGTCGTACTGGAACGTCTTGCTCCTCTGCCGATAGCCTCCTGGATCCTTGCCTCTGAAAGAACCTCCTCATAAGAAATCCTCGCCTGGGTGGTAGTGTACCTTTGTAGCTCGAAAGTAAGGCCGTGATGGAATCTTTGGGCCTTCTCTATATCTTTGGGTATCAAGACGGCACCAAATCTGCTGACTCAGCTAAACTCCGCGTCGTATGCGTCAACAGTCATGTTCCCTTGTTCTATATACAGAAACTGGAAGTACAGGACATTTTTGACTGTAGCCGGGAAATACTTTGCCGTTGAAGTACTCTAATAACTGCTCCCATGTCTGGGTCTTGCCTACACTGTGCTCTATAGAATCCCATAGTTATGGGCATTGTTTTTCAGTTGGGCCCTCACTGCGGTCATCCAAAGGTCTGGATGTAGCTGAGAAGCCTCCAGTAGCATCTCTGTGTTAGCGACCCAATAAAAGATCTCCTCTGCAGTCTCATTGTCCAAAAATATATTCAGGCCCATCTAGCTGAACCATCATATAGTACCAACTGCCTGAGTTGGTGGAGGTACTGGTACGGGTGCTGGGGCAGGTGTCCTCTCTAGAACGGCCATCAAACTCTGTCTCAATGTCTCGGTCTGGTGCTATTGTGCCTATATAATGGCCTGGAAGAACTGAAGAATCTATGGTTGTCTATCTGATTGTGGCATCTAGGGTGGATAAGGTGGAGGCGGTGGCAATGGGACCTCCGGCTGTGCGGTAGGTGTCTCCTCGGATATCGGCCTCTCGGTTTGTGGCATCGGCGTCGCCCCCGAAGTCTGGCCCTCGAAATGATGTGTGGGGATCGTCTGGGAAGTCTGTCCCTCGTGCTGCTGTATAAGATCGCCCTGAGAAGTCTCGTGCTAGTGTATCAGCGAGGCCTATAGAATTGTCCGGGCCTGCAGTGGTGGTTGCTCTCCAGGGGGTCCCTGGGATATCTTCTCTCTCTGGGTGGTGTCGGCTGGCACCACAACACTGGGTGCTCCTCGTCCTCTACGCAAGTTTATCTTGCTGTAAGAAATAGAACTTCATTAAAAGAGTACAGGAATAACAAACAGGATGCAGATATTCAATTAACCAATGCGAAGGAGGTTCAAAGGCGGTAATCAAAGTGGATGAGATCTATTAATTTCTATCTTATTGCAGGCTCGCTGGGCATGTTACCATACCACAAGCGATAAACAGAGACCTGTATGGGACACCACTAAAACTATGTCATGCCCCAATCCTAAAATATACGGGACCAGGCCACGTGGCAATAGCCAGCTGACACATCTCCGAGGATATCCCTATTTAATGGATCCTAATGAAAAGTGCTACGCTATCCTAAACTACTAATAAGTCCAATGTCAATCAACAACAGGTAATCTAATCTCATCCACAATATAACCAAGAAGTACAAAAATGAATACTGGAAATAAACATTAGTCTGAAATATCAAAGTACAACCCAAGATGTCTGGTGGGAACAAACCCACTACTAAGACAAAATAAAAGTACTGAATGACAGATAAAAAGAGTAATGACTAGGGCATCGGCTGACTAGATAAAGATGCTCCCAATCATAGGAAGAAGGCCTACTAAATGATAGCAGAAACTCTGACAGTAGCACCTCTAGCTCCTCCTCGGATGCGTACCTCGTCTCCTGTCTGGGTCCGTACACTGTAGGATAATATGTCTCATCCAAATCTAGAAAGGTACCAGGTCCTCAAAGGGACATACCAAGATACATAGAAGCATGCCATAAAGTAAATACTGTGAAAACTCATGGGTGAACTAACCAGCTAAGTAAAATGCACTTTGAAGACAACCTTGGTATGTATGGGTAGATAAAAAGTATAAAGCGTAGCATCGAGCCAGAGGCTATGTATCTGGCATTAGTTGTAAACTAGATACCAGATGTATATGCTGACTACATCACCAATCATGATAGCGCACAGCTAGTAACCTCTGCCGGATGTATCGACAAGCATATATGCCCATAATCGGGTAACACAAATCCTATAACCGGGTAACCTGAGCCTAAAATAAGGTAACACATGGCCCATAACTGAGTAACACTGAGGCTCACGGCCCTACAGTTTACTCTGAAACTACGACAACCAATTATCTGTCCCATACACCTACTAATTAACTTCTCCGCCAATGTCAATGTACAAGTCGCAAACACGACGTGGACATCTCATACTATAATGCAAGTCTCTAAAGAAATAAATAACTAAGCTAAATACCATCACACGTGCTGCTCACACCGATGGCCAGTCGAGGATGAGGCACGCGTCCCTACATAAACTCACTCTGTGACGTGTAATGATACGTGTCAAGGCCTGGGGAGTCATACCGATAACTCCACAACTTTAGGTAGGTCTACTAGACACTAGGTCAGACACAAGTCCTAACGTCAATGCCTTCGTTGACTACACCAGAGTCTCTCTTGGACGTGCACAATTAAAATAATAAACATGCAGCTAATACTATAGAATTTAAACAGTACAACAAGGGAAGGTATACTTGCCTGGAACTCTGGTATGCACAAGCAATGCTCCGGAACCAACACTCAAGGTAGCACCGTCTCGGATGCCTATGAACAGATAACAATAATTATAAATCACTACATTACTCTTGCTTAATTACTTATGCTAACATAGTACATGTATACATACCTATCATATATACATATATCTATATTAGATAAATTTATAAACATACATACATATATATACAATTACATATATATACATAATTCACATATATATATATATATATATATATATATATATATAGTAATAATACATTTAATACATAAATATATTAAATATAAATACATAATTACATACATACATATATACATATATATATATATATATATAATATATATATATATATATATACATATATATATATATATATATATATATACACACACACACATTAATACATTGAATAAACATATGTAAATATATACCTATACATATATATAATACATATATACGTATATACATACACACTAAACATATATACATACATATAATACATATATACATTAAATAACATATATACACATATACATATACATAATAATACATTAATACACTAGATAATATATATAAATACATATATATATATATATATATATATATATATATATATATATATATATATATATATATATATATATATATATATATATATATATATATATATATATATATATATATATAACAAATTATACATATACAAACATATATTCATATGTACATATATACAATATTATAATATACATACCTATCATATATACATATATATATATATAAATAATACATATATACATAATATACATTATTACATTATTACATATATATACAGATACCTTTATACATTATATATACATATATATATATATATACATAAATACATTATAATCATAAATACATAAATAAAATACGTATGTACACATATATATATATAATATATATATATATTCAAACAAACATATATATATATATATATATACATAATAATAAAATACATATACCTATACATATACATATATATAGAATAACAACATAGGTACATAAATACATACATAAATATGTATATACATAAAGTATACGTTTTAAATATACATATGTATATATATACATAAACATAAAATAGTACATGTATATTTATACATAATACATTATATAGTATATACACATAACAAATTAAAATCGTACATACATTAATAATATATACAATACAATATAATTTATAACATATATATAATATATAACATATACATACAATATAAAATAACTAACTATACATTGATATACATTGATATACATGTATAAATACTCGTATAATATGAGGTGAGTGTACCTCGGTTGTCCAGGGGGGTGTCCGTCGTACGCATCATCGCCGACGAGGGAGGAGCGGAGCACCGGCGGGGGTGCACAGAAACAATGGCAGCAGTAGTAGTCACAACAACAGTTATAGAAGCGACATCAGCAGCAGCCTTGGCAACGGCGGCAGTGACAGCTTGTCGATGGGGATGGTGGTCAGGGTCGTGGGGAAGATGGTGGTCGACTGGCGAGTCTGGTGGCTGTGGTTGGCGGTGCTGGAGGCGTTGGGGGCAGTCAGGTCGGGCAAGGATGGAGTTGGCGCTAGTAGTGTTGGTACGGATGTGATGATGGGAAGGAGGAGGAGGGTGGCGGTCGTGGTGGTAGTAGCGGTAGTCCTGGTGGTAGTGATGGTGATAGGGACGATGCCGGTGGTAGCGGTAGTGACGGACTGAGGGAGGTGGCAGGGTGGTCGGGTTGATCGGGTTGGGGGAGGTTGTTGATGATGGTGAAGGGGTTATGATGATGGTGGAGGGGATGTGCTCCGGCGGGTGCAGGTGGCCTGGGGGGGTAGTTCGACGGCTAGGGGAAGGGCAGGTAGAGGAGGTGGTGGCTGTGGTGGCCTGGAAGTCCGGTCGGAGGAAGAAGAAGGTAGTGCACGGGTGAGAGAGGGAAGTTCGGCTAGGGCTTGAGGTTGGTTTGATTTTTGAGAAAATAAATAAAAGAGAGGAGTTGAATTTATACACATGTAAGGGGGTTGGTTTGACCTAGGAAAAGTTGACTTTGGTCAGCATCCTCTTAGGTTAGGCCTTGGGCTCATATAAGAATGTTTGGAGGGCTATAACTTGCATTATTTAAATGCGAGAATAAGTTTAAAATAAAGGGGCGATGTTGCGCGTTTCACATTCCAAAAAATTAGGAGAAAAATTCAAAGAAAGGAAAATTTGGTTTCTTCATGCATTGTCTAATGGTGTTGACACCTCAATGCATTTTTGCATAAAAATGCCCAACAATTAGAAAAATTGCACAAAGATGGAAATTGGGTTTTAATTAATTAAATTACCGTACATGATGTTCTGGAATATTAGAAGTACATGAGGATAAAATTAGGTAGAACACAAGTATCATAGACGTAGAGGATTCAGAATAGAATATTATCATAATTTTGGGTTACATAAAACGGTCAAAAAGAGTGATTTTAGGACTCGGTATAGCCAGTATGAGTTCATGGTTATGTCGTTTGGGTTGATTAATGCCCCGGTGGTATTTATGAATTTGATGAACAAGGTGTTCTACCAGTACCTTGACAAGTTTATGGTGGTGTTTATCGATGACATACTCATATACTCAAAGACACCAGAGGAGCACAAGGAGTATCTGTAGATTGTGTTGTATGTGATAAGGAAGAAGAAGCTGTATGGAAAGTTGTCCAAGTATGAGTTCTTTCTAGAAAAGGTGGAGTTCTTAGGACATGTTGTGACTGGTGATGGAATTTTAGTATATCCGAAGAAGATCGCAACAGTGGAATCTTGGAAGACCCCGAGTTTAATGGCAGAGATCAAAAGTTTCTTGGGTCTGGCAGGCTACTACAGGAAGTTTGTGCAAGATTTTTTTAGGATTGCTGAGCCGATAACTAGACTCACCAGGAAGGATACAGAGTTTGTTTAGACAGAGGAGTGCCAGGCTACTTTCAAAGAATTAAATATAGTTGTCGATGCCTTGAGCAGGTATTTGATAGCTATATTTTTGACACAGGACCGATATTTGTTGAAGGATCAAGAGAGCTTGGGCAATGAGGTAATAGTTTCTGGTTTTGCCATACAGATGTGGGGGTTGTAATAAATTCAGATTTGATGGACAGTATCAAGGCAGCCCAGTATGAGGATATATCTCTGAGGAGCATTCGAGCTCAGGTAAGAGCAGGGTTGGAGGATGATTTTACCATTACTCAGGATGGTTCTTTGCAGCATGGTACTAGATTATGTGTGCCTGATATGGAGCTGCATGAGGAGGTGTTACAAAAAGCGCATCACTCTCAGTATTCTACGCATCTAGGTGCCAACAAGATATATCGGGATATACGAGAGAGTGTGTGGTGGTATGGCATGAAGAGGAAAGTGTCACAGTTTGTATACAGATGCTTAGTGTGCCAGCAGGTGAAAGCAGAGAGGCAGAGGCCAGGTGGATTACCCATTCCGGAATAAAAGTGGAAGAATATTACTATAGATTTTGTATCCGGACTTCCACGATCTCCAGAAGGAAAAGATGCAATTTGGGTCATCGTTGACAGGTTGACCAAGTTGGCCCACTTTTTGCCTTTAAAGATGGATTTGTCTACGAAGAATATGGCAGACATGTATGTGAGAAAGATCGTCAGGATACATGGGATTTCCATCAACATAGTCTCGGATCGGGATAGTTATTTCACTTCTCATTTTTGGAGGAGTTTGCAGGCGAGTTTAGGTACCCAGCTCAAGTTTAGTACTACATATCACCCCAGACGGATGGGCAGTCAGAGAGGACCATTCAGAATCTCGAGGATATGTTGCATACCTGTGTACTAGATTTTGAGAGATCTAGGGAGGACCATCTCTATTTGGTAGAGTTTGCTTACAACAACAACTACCAGGCTAGTATAGAGATGTCACCATTTGAGGATCTGTACGGTCGGAGATGTCGTACTCCCTTGTCAAAGGATAATGTTTGAGAGAGAGCTTTACTAGGGCCAGAGACTGTTGTAGATGGAGCGAAGAAGGTTATGTTGATCAGAGACAGACTTCGAGTAGTGTGGGATAGACAGCGATATTGGGCCGATAGCCACCGGAGACCTTTGGAGTTTGAGGTATAGTTTTAGATTTTTTTATTTTGTGCTTGATATTGGTTGTTTGTTATAGATTAAGTTCTTAAGGTTGTATTTTGTTCTAGGTTGGTGGTCTAGTATTTGTAAGGATATCTCCAACATGAGACACGATTCATTTCGGTGGAGGCGAAAAGCTTAGTCCGCGATCATCGGCCCCTTCAGTATTCTCAAGAGGGTCGGTGCAGTTGCTTACATACTAGAATTTCCCCTTATATTGGAGGGAGTGTACAACATATTTTACGTATCACAGTTGAGACGGTACATGGTGGATCCTAGTCATGTATTTGATCACTCGGAGATAGAGGTGGCCCTACTCTTACCTATCTAGAGCAGCCAGTTGAGATTCTAGATTGGAGAGAGAAGGTTCTGAGGAACCAGACCATTCCCTTGGTACGCGTCACATGGAGGCATTACTCTATGGGTGAGTCTACCAAGGAGAGGGAGGATAAAATGCGAGAGCGTTACCTATATTTGTTCGTACCTTGAGGTATGTTCTTTGCTATTTCTATTTTTTGGGATAGTTTCATCTTTGAATTTTGAGGAAGAAATTATTTTAAGGGGGGTAGACTTGTCAGGGGGTAGACTTGTCACTACCATATTTTCTAGGAAGAGTATTTTGGTTATTTCATAATTATTTAAATATTATGCATATTGTATAGTTATTTATTATATTATTTAATTATTGTTAGATGTTAGTTTTGATTTTGGACTTGTGTTAGTGGACCTAACTAAATTAGACTAGACTCATTGACCAACATTAATTCTAGTTAGATTGAGCCCAATAATCAAGCACATTCATTAGGAGGATAACTTAATTAGTTAAACCTATTAGATTAGAACCTTCCTTCCTTAATTAATTCCTTCATAAAAAGCCCCAAGGAGTATTGTAGACTTTTTATAGTGACTTAGAGAAGGGGGTAAGGTCGGCCACAAGGGGGGAGGAGAGAGACTCTCTCTCTCTCTCTCTTCATCCATTCATCTCATTTCTAGATATAGAATTTTACTCTTCCAAATTCCTTTATTCCTACACAAATTCCTATCCAAATTCTCTTACAATTCCTTCTCTACTCACCATTAGAGAATATTAGAAAAAGGAGGCTGTAAGGATCTATAAGGAGGAGGAAGGAGCATAAGTTGAAGGCTCTTGACACTCAATTGGAGACTTGCATTAGGAATCCATCTCTTAATAAGTATAATTTATTTTTTCTCTCTCTAATTAGACTCTAAATCTGTAGTTTAATTATTAGAAACACTCCCATGTACTAAGTCTACCCATAGAAAGTGGAATTAGGCTCATAGGAGACCTGTAGAAAAAGTTATATAATATTTTGTGTCAATTTTGGCAGAATTCCTAGATTGGCATATCTTGTATTTGTCAATAGGTCAATCAGACCAAATTGACATATGTTTGGTTGTGTGAGACTAGTGTCGTGTCCATAATTGGATACATATAGGCCGTATTATGGCAATTTTGCGATACAGATTGATTTGGGAGTTTTTTTCGACATGGAGGTTTGAGCATATCATATTTTAACACGGACACGTAGTGGTATAACTAGCACTTTATATTACCCTTAATTATGATATTGGACTTGTTCGTGTCCTTCGGGATACAATTGGTGTGGTGTTGGGGCGGTATCATAAGCGTATCATAAAATAAGTGTGATACGAGGGTGATGCACTATTTGTGTTTGAATTAAAGCTTTATATTCCATTGTACACGAAGTGTTAGTAGGTTATATAGCTATTTGGCTCATATATATATATATATATATATATATATATATTATATATATATATACTCGATGATATTTATATACATCACTAGTTATTTGTATAGTTATTTACATTATGCATTTTGTGCTAAGAAGAGTGTGGTTACTATGTTGACTCTCATTGCTATAGGTATATATAAGGGTAGATATATTAGTAGTTGGGTTGTTTACTCTAGTTTTGAGTTGTGTAAGTGAGGTAAGGTAGAGGAGGGGGACTCGGGCCTGTGCACTTGGTGCACAATTAGAGAGCAACAGTACATAACCAGTAAGAGCAGCTGCAGCAGCAACTAGAAGCAACAGCAGCTAGCAAGAGCAACTGTAGCAGCAACTAGCAGCAGCAGGAGCTAGTAAAAGCAGCTACAGCAGAAACTAGTGAAAGCGGCAACAATGCAATAAGGGGGAGCAGTAATAGGTAGTATGCAAATACTGAAGAGGGGGCTCGGGTTCTGCCCAGTTGCAGGCTCAACAACAGTAGCAGTAGGTTAGCATATTAAATGTATGTTGGTGTGATGTTTAACTGTTAGCTTTCTTAGTATGTATTAGAGTAGTTAGCCAATTATTATGATAGTTAGTTAATATTGTTAGTTATATATATATATATATATATATATATATATATATATATATATATATATATATATATATGAGTTAGTATATATAAGTATATATATATGACCCTCACATATATATACTTATATATACTAACTCACACACACACACACACACACACACACACACACACACACACACACACACACACACACACACACACACACATATATATATATATATATATATATATATATATATATACTAGTTAACATAAATATTAGTATTGGTTAATATTATTTCTAGTTTACCTTGAGTTATACCAAAGTAATGAGAGATGAAGTATCCTGGGATATTGGTATTGAATACCAAATGGGTAGCTAAGTGTGATATCGAGTTGGCTCAAAGCCAAAGTATCATTATAGTGTTAGACTTAGCTATAGGGATACATGTATATTTTATATGCAGTATTTTGAGTATTTATGATATTGCTTAGCTAAGATACTCTAGTATTCTAATATAGCTAGTATAGTATTACTATTACTATTAGATAGTTATATTAGTGTATCGAGTAACTTGAGATGCGTAATAGCATCAATACTCGGGTATTTTACTATAGCTAGTATAGCCTAGATACATAGTGTATGGACCAATAACTTAGATTTAGACTCATACAACATAGAAATAGCTAGTTTGACCAAGTTTGACTAGTTTGGCCTAGAGTTGACCTAGTTTGACTGTTTTAACTTAGACTTGGCTTTGTAACCTAGAATTTGACTAGTTTAGCTTATTTTTATTCTAAAATCTTGTATTGATATAATATTTCATATTTAGGTCTCTGAGGCACCATTCAAGACATCTTTGATATTGTTTACCGGATTTCAGGCAAGTACATTCTCTGATAGTTTTTTATTTATGATGTCCTCTATGTTTTTTGTATTTAGCGTAGATATCCTTGATTTCTTGACATAATGGTAACACAGATTGGTATATCCGAATCTTGTCATGAGATATTATTTCTTGGTATTTATGGTGTATCTTATGCAAGCCTTGTTCCTCGTTCTTCTTGTATATGTACATATATCAATTCTTGGGGAGACTAGCTACCTACCTAGTGAATCCTTTGTCATAACGTACCATAGTTGGATCCACTATACCAGTCGGGGGGGGGAGAGTATTAGTGTAGATATGTGATCATACCCTCATTGTGCATATTATTGTGAGTGTTGATCATACACCGCACGTATGATTAACTAGGCCCTAATCCTTGTGCAAGTTTCCAAGCCGATCATATGTTAAAGCTGGTACTACTCACATAGTAGTAGTATTTTTTGCTCATTTCTATGATGCTCATTATTGTATTTAATTCCAGTATTCCTATTTTATATATCTTTTATACCTATATATTGCATCTTGTATATTCGCTCTATTTACTGTTACTTAGTTTATATCATTCATTGGAACTACTGTTAGAGGTGTACTTTGCTCCTTTCCTGACTGGATATATTTTTCCTAGATGACACTGGAGAGTGGTATCTTACTCACTACGGGCCTCAGGACATAGTTGGCTTAGAGTTAGAGACTTTGAATCAGGAGGGTCTCATCCCGGTTGAGACAGCCGACCCAGTACATGTAGATCCGTAGATAGATTTATTTGTATTGGATTTGTCTCTAGCATTTTGATGCTAGAATTTCTTACTATATTAGATGACTCATTAGATATTATTTTGTCTTGTGAGTTGTTTTTGTCTCTTTAGCTTTTTAAATCATATTCGTGCGATTGTTTTATCTTATAGATCTGTGATTGAGTATTCATATTTTATTGGTAGCATTATTATATCTTGATTTCTAGATAGATAGTTTACCAAACAGCATTCTACCGTCGATGTTGTGGCTAGGATGGACGTTGTTCACTACTCGTGCCCCTACACCGAGTGTCGGTCGTGACAACTCTGAACATGAGCAGTGTGTGAACACAAAGTATACTAAAATTAATACCTGATATACATATTAAAATACATATAAAGGAGTACCCACTGAATATGGTAAGGGATAACATCTCCTGCCATGATCCATATAGTATCCGTCCGTGTAACCACTATGTCGGAATCAAGTATATAGTTCTAGAACATACGATATATACACTATCATGAACTAAAAACTAACAGAGAGATGTATAGAAGCATAAAAAATATGCTGGAGAATTATACGCGTAAAACCTAACATACAGGAAGCCAGCATAAAACAGAGCTCCAGCATTGGGTGGCATAAAATATGACTTTAGAGCCATTAGCGTGTAGCAGAGCTTCAACGCTGTTCAGCATAAAACACAGCTCTAGAATAACCCGTGTAAAGCAGTACTTCCAAACTGCTTCAGCGTAAAAAGGTTGCTACATCGCCACTTCGGCGTAAAAACATGTCTGTTTTTAATGCAGTGGGAAGTTGTACGAGGAACCCTTCATATTCCTCGAATGAACCGGTCAAACGAAGCAATAAACCTGACTCTTGACAAAGAGTACTACACGACTATCGAGAGGACAGCTGTAATGATGATTCTGTACAGAGTCCCAGATTGTCATTTAGTGACATAATCCTTGATATAAGATATCGTTTACGCATTCAAGGAATACGCTGCCTATTCTACACAAGCAGAGATGAGCTTTTATGCTCAGGATACGACAAAACCAGATGCTACGTTAAAAGCTGTTCTTCGTACAGAACTCGAGGCACGTCTCTGCAGTTAATGCACGAGATGGGGGCAGATCTCTGTATTTAATGCACAAGATTTGGTTCTACTTTTAATGACTGGGAGAGCTATAATTAGGGCTAATATGCTCACATCACCATCCCTGTATATTATGCCAAACCAGGCTATTTTCAGCTATAAAAGTACGTCGTATGCTATCTCCTCGAAATATGCCGACCTGGCTATTTTTAACTATAGGATTATGCCGTATGCTACCTCCTCAAAATATGCCAACTCAGGCTATATTTGCAAAGGTGCGTGATAAGGCTATTTGGCCCAGAATATGCTCAAGACCTCAGTCAAAGAAGGATAGTGGGCTATCTTTATGCTGGTTACCTATCCATGCAACATCAAGCTTTACGCAGAACTTGGCTTCTACGCCAATAAAATAGCTACTTGGCTTCTACGCCAATAAAGAGAACTTGGCTTCTACGTCAATCAAATAGCTATTTGGCTTCTACGCCAACAAGACAGATACTTGGCTTCTACGCCAACAAGACAGCTATTTGGCTTATACGCCAACAAGACAGCTACTTGGCTTCTACGCCAACCAAATAGCTACTTGGCTTCTACGCCAACAAGATAACTATTTGACTTTTATGCCAACATGATAGTTATTTGGATTTTATGCCAACCTTCTCTATGCGAGGGGCAGTTACCTACGTGGCTTGCATGCCGTGATCTTAAATGAGCGATTATACGCGTTACCTCATAATAGGACATGCGTCACACGCAGATTCGGGAGATCATTCATATGTGGGTAGCAGTTATTATAACTGTCGCATAAAAGGTGCAGCCCTCTCCGCTGTTCGGTTTCTACGCCGACTGTGACCAAACTCTATAAATAGAGACCTTCGGCCATGGAGGTCCAAGGTGGAGAGAATTCAGGAGTCACAAATGAAGGTCGAAGAAAGGTCAGAAAAAAGGCAAGGGTCAAATACAGAGGTCAAGGTCAAGAGAGCACATATAGAGAGCTTTGGCAACGAGAGTTCAACCTTTCCTGCAGTCTTTGAAGCTTCTTCTTCATCTTCTATAGCACTTCTTCATCATCGTGTGGTCCAAGGGACAAAGTGATCGACCGCAGATCAGACTCCTATAGCAATATTTCTCCAGAATAAAATTTTTGTACTTAACATCCTCGTATAGGATTAATTATACTTCTTTTTCTTGTTTGTAAACAAAGAAAGGGTTTCGTATAAACTTAGTTTCAATTTCTTTCGTTTATTATCAAACACAAGATGGTGACTCTGCTGGAGACTACTTTCTCATCTGACAAGAAGGCTATTGCTCAACACGATGTTGTATCCGTCGGATCAACGAAGAAGGCTCTGGTTGTCCAATTCGACCAGTCTGCTTATGAAGACATGCTTCTGCAGGGGGTGGCTCTCGTTCCCCCTCTATCTAGGACAACAGGAAGCTGCATAAAGTATGGATGCCCCGGACATCCTTTACCCTTCCTGTATGCTCTCTCTCTCTCCGACCAACAAGGTTGTGACATCGCAACCTGTGCGCCTCGTACGTAAAAATCAGTCTCCTGTCTGTCATGTGGCAGACAAAGCTTCTGGCAGTGCCTCAGTGCCAATCCAGATCTACACCGTGCCACGCGCGTAAAACTTCATTTCCCGTCTATGACGTGGCAGACAAAGTTTCTGGCAGTGCCTCAGTACCAATCCAAAAGTCTACACCGTGCCCCGCGCATAAAACTTCGTCTTCCGTCTGTGACGTGGCAGACAAAGCTTCTGGCAGTGCCTCAGTGCCAATCCAAAAGGCTACACCATGCCCCACGCGTAAAACTTCGTCTCCCGTCTGTGACATGGCAGACAAAATTTCTGACAATGCCTCAGTGCCAATTCAGAAATTCCAAATATGCCCCGTACGTAAAAATACATCTTCCGTCTATAAGGAGGCAGATGGTCCCTGCAATCACCGCAAGGAAAAACAAGTGGCAGATTTTTCGATCTCTCGGCTTTTTGCCATCAAGAAAAGAAGTTTCCCACTCTTCAGATTATGCGGGACGCTGAAGGCCGATTGAGGACTTCCTCAGTTTTACGCTAACCTGTGCAAAGCTCAAGATTACGCCAGGACAAGCCCCTCAGCGTAAAGAAGACCCGGTTCACGGGAATATACGCTCCTCAGACGGATGACGGATCGTATGCTACTCACATGGCTAAACTGTTGTATTCTTATGGCAGGGAGAGAGTTATGATTCCCAATCTTCGTACCCCAACTGATGTAAAAAGGCAAAATAAGCCTTCTTCTTCTTCTTCTTCTTCTTCTCCTTCTCCTGTTAATCCCCCTGATCTGAGTGATTTTTTAATCTAGAAGCGCAGGGACAGGGAATCTTCTAATATGTCTATTATGTCCCCTAGGAAGCACTGTTGTAATAGTCATAAAGTTGTAGTTAACTACTGCTGCTCTGAGGCAAAATGGTCAGTTTTTGACCGGTTGAACTACTCTTTGCCCTTACAGGAAGAAGAGCCTACATTCGCATCAGTGAACATAGCTTCACACATTTCTATAGGAAGGTCAAGTTCAAGATGTCATCCCTCTAGAACTCTGAGCCAAAGGAGATTTGACAGACTCCTAGAGAATATTGAAGCATGTGTCTTTCGAAACACTCGCTCGAGGTCGGGGTAATCGGCTTTGTATTATTCCGATTCCAACACTGGGGGTCACCAGTTTCCTGAAAGTGATACTGACAGTATAGACTCAATCTCCACAGAGCTGTATACTGATCCCTCGGTAGCACCCAAAGAAATGGGGGTCTATGCCATCAGAGATTAACATGAAGAGGCTTCCCCATCAGGGAGTACTGAGCAACGCATCACTGTATTGGAGACATCATTGAAAGAGATGCATTCCATAATAGAGAATATGCACCAGATAATGCTGACTCAACATGCAGCTGCTATAGCTCAAGCATCGGTTTCTTCAACTCAACTATGTGTGGGGGTGGACATGCCACCATCCAATACAAACCAGGAGCCTGCTCCAAATCAAGAGTCAACGGCTCCTCCACCTCTGAACCTGGAGAATGTATTCCCTCCTATTGGAGTTACAATACAATCGACCTCTCACCCCTCTGCGATCTCTTTCCCAGCTGAAGATCCGATGCAGGCAGTTCGGGAATTAAAAGCCCAATTTGATACCTTGAAGCATAAGGATCAGCTCAAGAAATTGGGAATCAACCAGCCATACCCAGCTATCTGGGACGAGATCCCTTTCTCACCAAAATATAAACCACAGGCTATGGTTTTGTTTGAGGGACAGATGTCACCAAGTCAGTACATGAACTACTTCAGCATAATGACGGTGTTGCTGCAAGGGAATGACGCCCTTCTCACTCGAGTATTTAAGGGCTGTCTGTCTGGAGTAGCCTACCAATGGTACCGTAGTCTTGCGGACAACTGTATTACTTTCTTTGAAGACTTCAAGACTCTGTTCTTGCCTCAATTCTATGAAGGAGGGATAGACATATCTATGTCCTCGCTCATCGAAGTGAAGCGGAAGGAGAAAGAGAACGTTCGTACTTTTATTGAACATTTTTGTCAGGCCACTTTGTAGATGCCTCCCGGAGTTTCGGATTCAGCCTTGGTGGACATTTGCAGGAAGAACCTTCTTCCACTGATATCGGTATTCATAGGACCATATCAGTTCCATGATTGGCCCTCATTTATCATCTCAGCGGTAGCCGCTGAAGATAATAGTCGAAAGGCGCATGACAATGGAATCATGATCTCTACCTCTGAAAGAGGGAAGAGGTCATCCTCCAATAGCGACCATCCTCGTGGTTCCAAAGAAAAAAAAGCTCTGGCGATCAACACGTCCAGGCAACATACTCCAGGGACTACGCAGACGAATCCTGGGACTTCTAGGCCTAAAGAAGAATATTCTTTTGACAATGACGATATTCCGAGCATATTCGATTGTCTAGTCAAAAGCGGCAAGCTCATCCTCCCCGAGGTAAAGTGGCCTAATAAAGTTAGCAGTACCAATAACCCAAAGTACTGCATTTTTTGTAACCTCCGACTTCCAAATTTCAGAAATATTTAGATTTTAAATATTTTTTTATATCAAGTTTATAAGATATTTTCTCCTTGAAAATTTTTATGTTTGAGTGTAGAAGGTGATTAAAATCTTTTATAAAAATCATTTTTCCTAAATGTCGATTTCTTATAAATAAATAAATAAATAAATAATAATGTATATATATTTCTCTAGTTTCAAATGTTTATTGGCTTGAAATCATAAAGTTAGTTATTTGATAAAATTAATTAAAAGACTAGTGTTTCTTCATAATAAAATTTTTTTATAATTAATCGGGGTAGTAAATAAATGAATTACATACTTTCTAATATTTTAAAAAATGAGTTTAATTAGTAGCTAATCGAAAGACTCTTAAAAACATTTTTTCTTAAATTTCTTTTCTATTTAATTTACCGTTTTTCCGTCTCCCATTCACGCCCTCATTCTTCCCACATGAAAAGCCCTTTATATTTAATCCTGGCCATTCATCATTGGGCCGATCCTCACCCTTTAGCCCACAACTCTCTCTCCCTATTTAAGGCTCTCATCACCATTTCCCTAGAAACCCTAATCTTCAATTCATTGGCTAGCCTCCACAAATTCCCTCAAACCAGAGCCACCACCATTTTTGTGTGCTCGTGTCCGTGTGTCCAGCATCACCGTGTCAGCCGTGATGGCCTCGGGTCCGACCCCGGGTGTCACCCGTATCCATTCATTCCTGTGTCCAGTTACAATATTACAAACGGATTTTTCCGTGTCCGACACACCCGGACACATCCACATCCTCCACTGTACAACCTCATCCCCGTGTTCGGCAGACCCGGACACGTCCACAGTACAGCTACCCTCGTGTCCAGACCGGACACGTACCCAAACCCCGACACAGAACCTAACCCTAAACCTAACCGTGGCCGCGTCGAGCCGTGGCCGCTGAAGCCGGTAGCCGTCGCCGGACGCCGCCCAGATCCGCCGAGGAAGACGTCGACCGCCTCGGATCTGGAGCCGCTGCCACGCCGCCGCCCCTCGGTGTCGACCACCGCCGCTGAGTCGTCGACCGCCGCTGCTCCAGAGAACCGCCTGCAACCGCCCCTTCGATCCAAGCGCAGCCGTCCTCGAGCGCTGAGCGCCGCCGCTGAACCGAGCGCCGCCTCGCCGAGTCGAAGCCGCCGCCGCCTCCCCTCAGCGTCGACCCACAGCCGCCTCGACCAGATCCACCTTTCCTCGAAGCACAGCGGCCGGCCACTCCTCTTCTCCGTCGAGATGCTGTTTCCCTCACCGGAGCCGACAAGCGCCAGATCCACCGCCGCCGCCGAGTCCCCGGCGGACTTCCCCGCGCCGGCGACGGGAAAACCCCATCGTGAGCCTCCGCCCTTTCTTCTTCTTCTTCTGTGATTTGGTTTAGTTAATAATTAGGGATATGTTAATTATTTTAATTAATTAATAATTAGTTTAATTAACTTATAATTAGTTTAATTAAGTGTAATTAGTTTAGTTAATGATTAGATTAGTTAATTCTTAATAAACAGTAATTAACCTCTTAATCATTTGATTAAATTCTTAATCAGTTTAATTATTATTAATCAATTCTTAATCAGTTAATTTATTATTAATTAATTAGTTTAGTTAATATATGATTTGATTAGTTAATTATTAATAATTAGTAATTAGTTAATTAATTTTAATCAGTTAGTTTTTATCAGTTAATTAATTCATTAATCAGTAATTATTAATTAATCAGTTTGGTATTTTCTTATAATTAGTTTAGTTAATTTGTAATTGATGTAGTAAATAAATGTAATTGCTTTAGCATATGTAATTAGCTAATTTTATGTAATTAGTTTATTTAGTTATAATAAAAAGGTTTTTGATTATTAAAAATATAGTTCCAATAATAAAATGAGTTCAAAATTAGTTATTTAGATCGGTGACCGATTTTACCATAAATGAAAATATATTGGCTTTTACGGAAATTCTAGATTTCTATAAATAAACCTTTAAATTCTAATTTTGTTCAAAAGGGAAGTTTTAACAATTATTGTTCAAAATGATTTCCAAATGATTTTTCATAAATTAAGGAGTTACCTTGATTACGAACAATCGACCCTTTCTCTTATTAGCTAACTTGTAAATCTTAACCTTAGCTAAACCCCAGTGAATTTCTCTATGTATTAAGGACTCGGTATCCTTATCTCGATTTTCGTGCCGAGCTCCGATCTTGGACTTCTTTATATAGTTTCTAGCTAATTGGACCGCTCCGGACCCATTGGAACTAACTGCTACTTCATTTGGGATCACCTTGAGAAGTGTGGCATGATGAACATTCTCTGGTTAGTCAAATATGTATAAAATATATTTGATTGATATATATATATTCAAATATGTATTTTGGTATATATATATTATATACAACTATTAGTGTATATACACAAATACGTATTTTGTACAATTACTAAGAGACACTTGTATATATTATATACGTTTTATTGGTATACTTTGAGTGTAAATGTATATTATATACGTGTCCCTACTAGATGACCCTAGTTGACTAGTGCCCTGCCTGACATGGCCCTGAGACCAGTATTTTTGACTGTGTTAGTGTAGCATCTGATGCAAATGTGGTTTGCTTGTGTTATGTTTATAGGACTGTTGGTTTACCCAGGGGATACTCTGGAACAGGACATTGGTTTTACCAGCTAAGGACCCAAGGCAAGTACATTCTCTGATTGGTTTCTAATTTATGATATCACCTATGTTCACTGTATCTAGTGTAAATATCCATGATCTTGACACATTGGTTACACGGATTGGTATACACGGATCTCGTCATGAGATGTTATTCCTTATTCATGGTGTAGCTTGTACAAGACTTGTTTTCCTTGTTATCTTGTGCATGTACAGACACTGATTCCCGGGGAGATTTGCTACCTTCCTAGGGAATCCCGTGCCGTAGCGTACCATGATTAGATCTACTATACCAGTCGGGGGTTTGGGGAGTATTTTAGTGTAGATATGTGATCATACCCAACTATCCATGCATCATAGCTCACCCCACATCTCACGTCGGGTGCGGCCTGACCATCTCCATGCCTCATAGCTGTTACGTGTGATTAGCCTGACCTCTCCATGCATCATAGCTAACCTTCGGTTAGCCTGACCTTCCATGAATCATAGCTAATCACATGTAACCAGCCTGATCAAGTTCCCAAGCCGATCACATGTTAAAGCTAGTACTCACACACTTAGTCATAGGTTTCTTGCTCTTGGACATATTGTTTCTTTTCCTGCAGTTACTTACAGTATTTTCAGTATTTTTTTCATTGTACATTTCTCGTACCTATACATGCATCTGGTATGTTTCCATCTAGAACTGCTACATAGTTTATGTCATTTATATAGAACTGCTATTTAGAGATGTACTTTGCTCCTTCCTGACTGGAAAATATTTTTCCAGACTGTGACCTTAGTGGACTTGTTCTGACACTTGGAGATTGGTTGTTACTGATTACAGGTATGATTGTTTTATCATTAGTCTTGTGTTGTACTCTTTTGTTCTTCAAATTCTTATCGTACTGTAATTGTGATTGAGTATGTTGTTCATCTTTATAGTGTTATCCGTGTCTCCTTATGGAGTTGGATACTAGTGTGAGATTATTTAGATAGTACTTGACCTAGACAGCGTTCTACCGCCGATGCTGCGGCGTAGGCTGGACGTACCCACGCACTCGTGCCCTAAACCGGGTGCGGGTCGTGACACATTTTTAGTGGTGGCCCATACAGGTCAGACTTCGCTAGTTGTGCGATGTCGTGGTAGTGCGACGTCATAGTTGTACTACTGTGTACCTGCTATAGAATATAGGACATAGGATACTAGGATGAGAGAGGATACTCAATCACAAATTCTTGAAAGATTCCTGGAATGACCCCATGAGAATCTTATTATAATTTCCAATTTAATTCCTTCGCCCTTGTTTCCGTCCGCTCTCGCTTGTTGTCACTGAACTTGATTCTTGTTGAGCAGTTATTAAATTAAGATTCTTGGTATCATTGTTGAGTTTGATTCTTGCTGACCAGTTGTTAACTTTAATTCCTGGTATCGTTGTTGAGTTGATTTCAAATCGAGATGAGTTTTTACGGACTAGAATTTACGGTATCATCTGATGACATATACTGATGAGGACAGTGAGAAAGGTAAAACGTCTACTTTGGTTATGGAACCTAGAGTTTATCGCAGCCATATTAGCTGTCGTGACGAGAACGTAGGAACCTAACTTGGATGTACATACTTTAATTATGAGATTTAGAGTTTCTCGCAGCCATACCGGTTGGCGTGGCGAGTATTCTAGATGACATGATTATAGGGTTGCATACCTTAGTTACGGAACCTGTCGTTTATCGCATCTATGCTTACTGGCGTGGCGAGGGTTCTGAGTGCCATAATTTCGGATAGACGTGTATGATTATCAGGTTGTATCTTAAATTGGTTCTTAAAATATCATCTCATCTATTTCTGTTATTCCAGGACTTTGTTCCATCGCTTCTTTCTTTACTAGCAGTAAAGATACCTTCTGTCCTCAATTCAGTCTTTGAGCTCCTATTCCTTGAGGATTCCTTGTTAAGTATGATAATTAGTGACTTGTAATTTTGTTTGTGTCTTGTATTAGTATTGATTGTGTTGCTAGTGAGTTATAAGTGTTTCTTAGTTGGACATGTGAGCAGTAGGCTTTAATCTAGAGTTAGCCCTTAGCATAGTACCTTGTACCAATGATTCTAGGAGTAGTGTCATTAGAGACTGAGAGTTAAGGAGAGTATAGAGTATCAGTGATAGTTCTCAGAGTTAGTATCAGAGCCAATTATCCGTCCTGGATAATCATGATTATGTAATTGAGTGATCTATGTAAACGATTAAGTATCCGGGAATTGTGTTAAGGATTTATGGAGCATGATGTCCAATTTGATGATTGATATCGGAAATGCTAAAGGTAAAGAAAAGTATATGTATAAAGGGTTTAATGAGATGTCATAAGTAGAGAAATATCAGGATTAGTAATGGAAGTTGTGAAGCGTATCACGGATTAGTTTAATAGGCTTTAAAGGATTAAAGGAAATGCATATACAACCATCGAGATGAGAAACCATATACTTGCCCATGAGAATAAGAAATATGGGTGTTATAAAAGGTACAGCTAATCATGAGTTCTAATGAGCTTGATGAGATGATGCATTAATGGAACTAGTGATATAATACCAAGAGTGCTAATGATTCTATATCGAGGATTTGTCGAGAATAACGTTAAAAACAGTAAGCACTCTGTGTATTGATAATTAAATGATATACCAGTTGACATAAATTGAAAATCATGAAAGAAATTATAGGTGATGATAACTTTGAATCAATGGAGATAATGGTGTAAGTGATTTAGGCAGTACAATTTTAGTACACAGTTATAGACACTAGATGCATTGAGTGCACTTTGAGTATCAGAGACCGTGAGCACTGATATGTACAATTATGGAGTTATAAATTAAAGGGTGGAAATAAAATTTTATTTTAATGGAGGAGTTGAGATTTCGTCATTAAATTTTGAGGATTCAAATATGAATTCAATAAACATGGTTAAGGCTACAAAGATATTAGAAGTGATTAACATTAGAGCTATTGGACTACAGAAGGTGGATTTAAAATTTTTAATTGAAGATTGAAAATGAATTCCAAATTTTAGGAATCTGAGAAGATTAAGATTGCTATTAAAATTTATTTTGAAGATTTCAATGAATTGCAAAAATTTTGAAATTTGAGGAATTGAAATATTGTTATTAAAATTTATTTTGAGGAATTCAGATTCGATTCAATGAACATAGACAAAACTGTAAGGATTTTTTGAAGTGATAAAATTTTCATTCAGTATTTGAATGTTTGACTTTGAGGAAGGTATATGCATTATACTTTAAATTTTCGAGGACTTTATTTGAAGGATAAGATTTTATAGTGAGAGAGATATATTAATATATAAGTAGATAAGGTGCATATGTAAGGATCTGTTGGCTTGAGCATGATTGAGATTTCACTGCCAACTGACTTAGGTGTCAATCTAGGGTGGTAGTAAAGTGTGGTACCTAAAGAGATAGAGGTATCAAACTTTTCATGCATCATTTGACCTATGATTATGTTAGAAGATATTGCAAGTATATATTAGCAGGTTCTTTCTTTTCTTTCCTCATGTTCTTTTTGTCTTCTGATTGATTGATACCTTAGTACCGTAGCTGTATGCATGAATTCTTGTTATAATGTAGTTAGTAGTACCCCTGATACAGAGACTGCAATACCATGACAAAAGACACCATGATCATACATATTTCCCTTAGGTTGCATGTTGTATGGTTGTAGGTAGAATTCTCTTAGACTTGATTGTTGAGGATTTAACTGTAGTAAAGATTAACGAAGAGGTTATGACTCGACAAAGAGAGACAAGGTGCCTTAAGTTTTGAGGAAAAATATTAAATAAAGAGTTGGGAATTTAATATGGCATAATTGAAGTTTTGTTAAATCCTTGATTATGAAATGATTGAATTTATCATTGAATTTGAGGAATTTAAGAAGGCCATCGATACATTTATTGGACTGCAAGTTATGAACTTATATCTTGAATATTGTATTGGAGGTTGCACAAGTATTACATCGTTGCATATTATGTGGAAAAAAAAAAAAATCGAGGGATAAGAACACAAATGGATTAGTGTTAAATTCAAATTTGGGACGAGATTCAATTTTGAAATATGCATTGATTGGATTTCAACTAGAGTATTGAATATTAAATTCTTGTATTTCGTTATTAACTCAAAATTTTGGAGGATATTGTGATAAGAATGGGATTTGAATTATTTTTGAAGATTTTTTTAGGGATATGATATTTATAGAATTTTTGGAAGAATTTATTGTGAAATAACAATGTGGAATAGTTCATGATTATATGATTTGAGGAAATTAATTTTTTTGATGGTAGTAAATACATAAATAAAACAATCGAGGATTTAAAAATTTGAGGATAAACATTGATTTAAATAGAGGGTTAAGAATTTAACATGACAGGATTTATGATGTAATAATTCCAGGAAGGATATGATATGATTGAGGTTATCATTAGAATTCAAGGAAATTAAGGAGATTGTCATTAAATTATTTTGATTGCAAGTTATGAATTTTAAAATGTTATATTGGGATGTTGCATTTGGAGAATCCTTAAATATCATATTGTTGAGTATTTTGAGGAGTGGATATTGAAATTCCGGGTATTGAATTATAACTCAAAACTTTCAAGAAATTTTTGATGGACTTTGATTTACTTTGAGGATTTTCAGGTTATACAACAATTTTAGAATTTTGAAATTGCGAAAGGACCTTGTGGATTATTAATTGATTCGTGGATGATGAATAAAATTTGAGGGAAATAATAATGTGTATGAATAAACGCTGCTATGAGGATTTTAAATTTCGAGGACGAAATTTTTCTAAGGTGGGTAGACTTGTAACCTCCGACTTCCAAATTTCAGAAATATTTAGATTTTAAATATTTTTTTATATCAAGTTTATAAGATATTTTCTCCTTGAAAATTTTTATGTTTGAGTGTAGAAGGTGATTAAAATCTTTTATAAAAATCATTTTTCCTAAATGTCGATTTCTTATAAATAAATAAATAAATAAATAATAATGTATATATATTTCTCTAGTTTCAAATGTTTATTGGCTTGAAATCATAAAGTTAGTTATTTGATAAAATTAATTAAAAGACTAGTGTTTCTTCATAATAAAATTTTTTTATAATTAATCGGGGTAGTAAATAAATGAATTACATACTTTCTAATATTTTGAAAAATGAGTTTAATTAGTAGCTAATCGAAAGACTCTTAAAAACATTTTTTCTTAAATTTCTTTTCTATTTAATTTACCGTTTTTCCGTCTCCCATTCACGCCCTCATTCTTCCCACATGAAAAGCCCTTTATATTTAATCCTGGCCATTCATCATTGGGCCGATCCTCACCCTTTAGCCCACAACTCTCTCTCCCTATTTAAGGCTCTCATCACCATTTCCCTAGAAACCCTAATCTTCAATTCATTGGCTAGCCTCCACAAATTCCCTCAAACCAGAGCCACCACCATTTTTGTGTGCTCGTGTCCGTGTGTCCAGCATCACCGTGTCAGCCGTGATGGCCTCGGGTCCGACCCCGGGTGTCACCCGTATCCATTCATTCCTGTGTCCAGTTACAATATTACAAACAGATTTTTCCGTGTCCGACACACCCGGACACATCCACATCCTCCACTGTACAACCTCATCCCCGTGTCCGGCAGACCCGGACACGTCCACAGTACAGCTACCCTCGTGTCCAGACCGGACACGTACCCAAACCCCGACACAGAACCTAACCCTAAACCTAACCGTGGCCGCGTCGAGCCGTGGCCGCTGAAGCCGGTAGCCGTCGCCGGACGCCACCCAGATCCGCCGAGGAAGACGTCGACCGCCTCGGATCTGGAGCCGCTGCCACGCCGCCGCCCCTCGGTGTCGACCACCGCCGCTGAGTCGTCGACCGCCGCTGCTCCAGAGAACCGCCTACAACCGCCCCCTCGATCCAAGCGCAGCCGTCCTCGAGCGCTGAGCGCCGCCGCTGAACCGAGCGCCGCCTCGCCGAGTCGAAGCCGCCGCCGCCTCCCCTCAGCGTCGACCCGCAGCCGCCTCGACCAGATCCACCTTTCCTCGAAGCACAGCGGCCGGCCACTCCTCTTCTCCGTCGAGATGCTGTTTCCCTCACCGGAGCCGACAATCGCCAGATCCACCGCCGCCGCCGAGTCCCCGGCGGACTTCCCCGCGCCGGCGACGGGAAAACCCCATCGTGAGCCTCCGCCCTTTCTTCTTCTTCTTCTGTGATTTGGTTTAGTTAATAATTAGGGATATGTTAATTATTTTAATTAATTAATAATTAGTTTAATTAACTTATAATTAGTTTAATTAAGTGTAATTAGTTTAGTTAATGATTAGATTAGTTAATTCTTAATAAACAGTAATTAACCTCTTAATCATTTGATTAAATTCTTAATCAGTTTAATTATTATTAATCAATTCTTAATCAGTTAATTTATTATTAATTAATTAGTTTAGTTAATATATGATTTGATTAGTTAATTATTAATAATTAGTAATTAGTTAATTAATTTTAATCAGTTAGTTTTTATCAGTTAATTAATTCATTAATCAGTAATTATTAATTAATCAGTTTGGTATTTTCTTATAATTAGTTTAGTTAATTTGTAATTGATGTAGTAAATAAATGTAATTGCTTTAGCATATGAAATTAGCTAATTTTATGTAATTAGTTTATTTAGTTATAATAAAAAGGTTTTTGATTATTAAAAATATAGTTCCAATAATAAAATGAGTTCAAAATTAGTTATTTAGATCGGTGACCGATTTTACCATAAATGAAAATATATTGGCTTTTACGAAAATTCTAGATTTCTATAAATAAACCTTTAAATTCTAATTTTGTTCAAAAGGGAAGTTTTAACAATTATTGTTCAAAATGATTTCCAAATGATTTTTCATAAATTAAGGAGTTACCTTGATTACGAACAATCGACCCTTTCTCTTATTAGCTAACTTGTAAATCTTAACCTTAGCTAAACCCCAGTGAATTTCTCTATGTATTAAGGACTCGGTATCCTTATCTCGATTTTTGTGCCGAGCTCCGATCTTGGACTTCTTTATATAGTTTCTAGCTAATTGGACCACTCCGGACCCATTGGAACTAACTGCTACTTCATTTGGGATCACCTTGAGAAGTGTGGCATGATGAACATTCTCTGGTTAGTCAAATATGTATAAAATATATTTGATTGATATATATATATTCAAATATGTATTTTGGTATATATATATTATATACAACTATTAGTGTATATACACAAATACGTATTTTGTACAATTACTAAGAGATACTTGTATATATATTATATACGTTTTATTGGTATACTTTGAGTGTAAATGTATATTATATACGTGTCCCTACTAGATGACCCTAGTTGACTAGTGCCCTGCCTGACATGGCCCTGAGACCAGTATTTTTGACTGTGTTAGTGTAGCATCTGATGCAAATGTGGTTTGCTTGTGTTATGTTTATAGGACTGTTGGTTTACCCAGGGGATACTCTGGAACAGGATATTGGTTTTACCAGCTAAGGACCCAAGGCAAGTACATTCTCTGATTAGTTTCTAATTTATGATATCACCTATGTTCACTGTATCTAGTGTAAATATCCATGATCTTGACACATTGGTTACACGGATTGGTATACACGGATCTCGTCATGAGATGTTATTCCTTATTCATGGTGTAGCTTGTACAAGACTTGTTTTCCTTGTTATCTTGTGCATGTACAGACACTGATTCCCGGGGAGATTTGCTACCTTCCTAGGGAATCCCGTGCCGTAGCGTACCATGATTAGATCTACTATACCAGTCGGGGGTTTGGGGAGTATTTTAGTGTAGATATGTGATCATACCCAACTATCTATGCATCATAGCTCACCCCACATCTCACGTCGGGTGCGGCCTGACCATCTCCATGCCTCATAGCTGTTACGTGTGATTAGCCTGACCTCTCCATGCATCATAGCTAACCTTCGGTTAGCCTGACCTTCCATGAATCATAGCTAATCACATGTAACCAGCCTGATCAAGTTCCCAAGCTGATCACATGTTAAAGCTAGTACTCACACACTTAGTCATAGGTTTCTTGCTCTTGGACATATTGTTTCTTTTCCTGTAGTTACTTACAGTATTTTCAGTATTTCTTTCATTGTACATTTCTCGTACCTATACATGCATCTGGTATGTTTCCATCTAGAACTGCTACATAGTTTATGTCATTTATATAGAACTGCTATTTAGAGATGTACTTTGCTCCTTCCTGACAGGAAAATATTTTTCCAGACTGTGACCTTAGTGGACTTGTTCTGACACTTGGAGATTGGTTGTTACTGATTACAGGTATGATTGTTTTATCATTAGTCTTGTGTTGTACTCTTTTGTTCTTCAAATTCTTATCGTGCTGTAATTATGATTGAGTATGTTGTTCATCTTTATAGTGTTATCCGTGTCTCCTTATGGAGTTGGATACTAGTGTGAGATTATTTAGATAGTACTTGACCTAGACAGCGTTCTACCGCCGATGCTGCGGCGTAGGCTGGACGTACCCACGCACTCGTGCCCTAAACCGGGTACGGGTCGTGACATTTTCCATAGGTACATACATTACCCCACAAAGGCGTTTTATGTACTAAAAATGAAAATCTAGGAGTTGATCGACGCCAAGGCCATCACCCTACATAATAGCGAGAAGACGGTCACCGCCAACATGATCTCTCTCCAATTCGGTAATCTGCCCCCTCAAGAAGTCTCGGATGGTATTGTACCTATTTCCCGGACGATGATGAACATTGTTAATCTTCCTCCGACTATGGGTCAAAATCATGACCTGGTACCCCTAACTACCCAGCGTGGTAAGATTATATGGCTTCATCCTGATCTGGTATCAGAGATTGAGGAAAAGACTCAAGCTGCTAAGGCTAAGTCCAGAAAGAACTCAAGATGCAAATCATGTCATATGGTTGCAATATCCCCAACATCAGAAGAAGAGGCTTTGGCTACCGGAACTCATTCAGGGAAAGCCTACCTCAAGGACTATGAGAGAAATCAGGGAGAAGCGACGGCAGACACTTCAGCTACAAAACTTCCAGAACCCGAACCTGTCATACCAGAGGCAGGTCCTTCTAGACCAACTTCGGCAGACAAAGGCAAGCAGAAAGAAGTTTGTTTCGATAAACCTTTAAAGAATATTCAAAATAAAAGTTTAGAGAAGCCATATAACTTCGACATCTTGGCCTAGTTGGCGAATACTCTAGCCAGATTATCCATTTTTGAGCTGCTTAGGCTGTCCAAAGACACTCTTCAAGCCTTGAGCGAAGCTTTAATATAGGCGGATGTATGCTTGGCCCAGCTCAAGTCCCCGGATAAAGAGCTTGTGGCATGTCCCCAATGCCATAGTGTGATGGAAGTGGTCCCTAACATCACTTTCACTCAAGAAGATATGTTGTTGAAATATGGCAAGCATGAAAGGCCCCTCTATTACACCGGATACATCGGTTCCATGGAGATAGATCGGATTCACATAGATCCGGGATCGTCGATCAGCATTATCCCTTATAGTCTGGTCAGGCCATTGAGGATTCCTACAAGCGAACTGGCTTACACCACCACTACAATCGTGGGCTTCAACGCCAGGAAAAGTAAGCCGTTGGGAAAGATTCGTTTGAGGATCCAGATTGGTGACCTTAGATCAGTGGCTTCTTGCTACATCATCGATTCAGAGGTATCCTACAATATTTTGTTGTGTAGACCATGGATCCACGATCATAATATTGTTTCTTCCACTCTACATCAATGCTTCAAATATGTAGATGTCCAAGGAACAGTAAAAACGGAGTTTGCTGACCTCAACCCATTCAAAGTAGTAGAGTCCTACTATTCTGATGCCATATTGTACACCCAAGACTACATGAAGGAGGTGTCAGGCAAGATAGAGGAGGAATCCCACCGGGAGCCAGTTGAACCATCTACTGAGCAACCTCTGTCAATCCAGGTGAAAGGGCAGACTACCCGTCCGAAAGTCATGGAACCCATCGCTATCCACTTGAACAAAACCAAATCAGGAGAAGGAAGTGATCCCCTAGTAATCACTCTAAACCAGAAGCCTTCACCTTTGGTCATCAACCTTTGGTGCAGCACGCAACCGACTGATGTAAATACAACCGGGAACGTGGTTTCTGACGATAATAAAGATTCTATTTTCCAGTATACTGACGCTCAATTTCCAAATCATGAATCCTCCCCTCATAACGATTTAGTGCCTATAGCACAAAAATTCTTGGAGGCTATAGACTCCTATCATCCGTATGTATGGAAAGCAGCGTCAACATCTAATGTCATCACGACATACGGGCCATATAAAAATTCTATCTTTATTATCCCGCCTACTCGCAACAATCAGCATCCAATAGTCTTTGGTCGTATACAGAGCAGACCGATTGTACAAGAAGATTCTCACGAGTCCGATGCTGGGAAAATACAGGTTTACAGATATAGCCCACAAGCTTTAAAGATTATGCAAAGCATGGGTTATGATCTGAAGTCAGAGCCAGGCCTCAACTATGGGAAAGGCAGGCGAATACCGTTTCATAGTGATCCCTACCGTCAACGAACTCACTTCGGATTAGGGTATACCACGTCTCTTGCAACTTCTGAGTCAAGTGAGGATACCTTTTCCTCTTCTCAGGATGGTTCGTCGTCCTCTGACTCACACGATGATCTTGAACGAGCATTGTCAGTAAATATGGTATTGACAGATTCTCTTGAAGCAGACGAACAAGAATCTGAACCGTTTGAAAATGACTCCTGGGCACAGCAAATGGATACACAATGGGAACTATGGTTCCAGCAAAAAAAACTACCTACTGAAGATAAAGTTATCCAAATCGATGTTGGGGATGAATTTTCACTAAGGTCGATATTTATCAGTAACAATCTTTCCAAAGAAGAAAGGAAAGAAATAATCTAGCTGATAAGAGAATATATCAACGTCTTTGCGTAAAATTATGAGGATATGCCAGGTCTTGATCCAAAAGTGGCTACCTATAAGCTCAACATACTGCCCAATTTGAAGTCTGTAAAGCAGCACCAATGTCGGTTCCGCCCAGATATAATGGATGCCATCGAAGCTGAAATCAAGAAGTTGATAGCCTGCGGATTCATCCTGGAAGAACAATATCCTGATTGGGTCGCCAATATTGTCTCGGTCATGAAGAAAAAAGGAAAAGTTTGTATTTGTATCGACTTCCGAGATCTCAATGCTGTCTGCCCCAAGGATGAGTTCCCTCTTCCCATCACAGACGTCATGATCGATAAGACATGCAGTTTTGAACGCATGTCTTTCATGGATGGATTCTTAGGATACAATCAGATTAAGATGCATCCTGAAGATGAGAAGCATACTGCCTTTCATACGCCACTGGGGGTATATTGCTACACAGTTATGCCCTTTGGATTGAAGAATGCCGGGGCTACATATCAGCAAGCTATGAGTAACATCTTCCATGCGCATCTACGCAAAATAGTGGAATATTACGTAGACAACATTGCTGTCAAAAGTTGCCTCAAGGGTACTCACATCCAAGACCTGAAGACAGTGTTCGAGTTGATGCTCCAATACCAACTCAAAATGAACCCTACAAAGTCCTTTCTCGGTGTATCCAGTGGCAAATTCCTGGGATTTGTCATTACTGCCAAAGGCATTCAAGTTGACCCTGATAAAGTAAAGGCTATCTTAGAAATGCAACTGCCCTATAATCTTAGAGAACTCAAGGGATTTCAAGGTCGCCTAGCTTATATCAGGAGATTCATATCCAACCTTTCTGGGAGATGTCAACCATTTTCCCGCCTGATGAAGAAAGGTGTGTCATTCGTATGGGACGAAGCATGTCAGTAAGCGTTTAATAATATCAAACGCTATCTCACTAATCCTCCAGTTCTGGTGCCTTCCGTCATAGGAAGACCATTTTTGCTGTATGTTCGAGCAATGGATCATTGTTTAGGAGCTTTCCTCGCACAGAAGAATAATGAGGGTCATGAACAGGCTATCTATTACCTAAGCAGGATGATGGTCGAAGCTGAACCCCGGTACAATCCAGTGGAAAAAGAATGCTTGGCCCTAATGTTTGCCATTCAGAAGACGTGACATTACATTACAGGCCAAACTATTCATATCATCTCCAGAATCAATCCCCTTCGGGTATTGATGAATAAGCCGAGCGTCCTTAATTCCCAACTCACGACTTGGGCGATGTTATTAACACCGTATGATATGGTATACGTCCCTCAGAAGTCCATAAAGGGTCAAGCCTTTGCAATTTCTTAGCTGCTCATCCAATTTCGAAAACCTCCAAACTATACAAGGATATTCCCGACAACGTTATAGAATGTAATTCTGCAATGGAAGGTGATACATGGCAGCTATTCTTCGATGGCGCCTCCAGGACTGGTCCCAAGGGAAACATAGTTTCAGGAGTAGGAATTGTCCTTGTAACTCCTGATAAACTCGTCATCTATCGAGCATATTCTCTTAGCGAACCCTGCTATAATAATGTGGCAGAGTATAATGCTCTACTAATCGGGCTTCAAGTCGCTAAAGAATTGGAGGTCGAATACCTGGAAGCTTTTGGTGATTCTCAGCTGATCGTCAATTAGGTCAGAGGAATATATGAAGTCCGCAATCCAGATCTCATTCCTTATCACCAAGCAATGATCGAGATAGCCATATCTTTTAAAGGATTTTTCCTAGAGCATGTGCCTCGATCTCAGAATTTGGAAGCGGATGCTCTGGCCAGTCTAGCTGCAGATCTAGTTATTCCTATAAGAAGACATAATTTGGTGATCCTTCTCAACAGAGATCTATTATGCGTAAAAAATAATTTTCACATAGAACGCAGTTGTGCCTCAAACACGGTTCCTCCTAAGAGAGACTGGAAAAGTCCCTTTATAGATTTTATGGCATACGGAATCTTACCAGAGGATCCTAAAGAAGCAGTATCTTTCAAAAGATGATCAGTACGCTTCTATTTTGATGCTTCTTCACAAAGTATATATCGTTGAACATACTACTACTATGATGTCTCTCCGATGATGACGCAAAGAGGGTTATTCGTGACACGACGGTGTATGTGGTACACATCAACCCGGTCCTAAGTTACATGATCGTATCAGGAGGATGGACTACTACTGGCCTACTATGATTGTAGATGCAGTAAAATATACAAGACACTGCAAAGCCTGTCAGGTTCATGCAGATTTTATACATCAGCCTTCTAAGTATCTACATTCTACTATTGCATCATGGCCCTTTGAAGCATGGGGTATGGATATCATTGGTCCAATTTACCCATCATCTTCTAGAGGACATCGGTTCATATTGGCTATCACTGATTATTTCTCTAAATGGGCGGAGGCGATCCCCCTTGCTGAGGTAAAGACATCCAACGTGATCAGCTTTATCAAGCACCATGTCATTTATCGCTTTGGGTTACCCCGAAGGATAATTCATGACAACGGGCCTCAATTCATTAGCCAAGCATTTCACCGATTTTGCGATAAGAATCGAATATAAAATATGGCATCTACGGCATATAATTCGGCTGCTAATGGTTTGGCGGAAGCCTTCAACAAAACAATCATCAAACTCCTAAAGAAGTCCGTCTCTTCAAACAAAAGAGAATGGAATAAGAAGTTGGAAGAATGCCTCTGGGCATACCGCACAACAGTACGAGCACCGATGGGTTGTACCCCATTCTCATTAGTCTACGGGTGTGAAGCAGTTCTCCCCATTGAAATTCAAATTCCATCACTCAGAATAGCAGTGGCCAATGAGTTGACTCGGGAAAATAATGACCGACTACGACTTCAAGAGCTAGAAGGATTAGACGAGAAACTCCTTCAAGCCCAACAGCGTATTGTGTTCTACCAGGCACACATTTCTAGAGCTTTTAATCAAAAGGTGAAGGAAAGAGTGTTCAAAGTTGGTGAGCTAGTTTTACCTGTGAAAAGGCCAATGATCATTACGCACAAGAGTAAGGGTAAATTCCAGCCCAAATGGGAGGGCCCTTATATGATTGAAATAACGTTTTCAAACGGCGCTTACAGATTAGCCAAGCCTAATGGAGATCTGATAATGGCTCCTATCAACGATAAATTTCTGAAGAAGTACTATGCTTAATCTTCCTTGCTTAAACGGAGTATGGTGAAGATCTCATTCTGACGATACTACGTACAAAGACTGGTTGGATCTTATTCTATTATGTTCTTATGACCTCTGAATAGATATGTTTAACTAATTTGGAACTTCAAAACCTATCACGTTCATATTACCTCTGATAGTATTTTGTATACAAATTTAGTTGGATCATATTCTATCATGTCCATATAACCTCTGAATAGATATATCCAGCTGAAGCTTACCGAAAGTATATCACGTCCATATTACCTCTGATATCACTTTCACCCTAGCCTATCATTTATATTAAAAAATGATGGGTCCACAAAGTCAGATGAAGCCTCTTTATTATCTCCGGGAAGAGCAAGTTACAAAAAAAAAGCAAAAAAGTACATCATTGGGGAGGAGCAGTCAAATCACGAATCTGTTGTGCCAAAGCGGCCATCCTCTCATTCTTGGAGTCCAAGATATTAGCGTGAGCCCATTCCAGTCATGCTTTATCATCACTCAAGAGGGATAGTTCGAACCGAGCATGTACAAAACCGGCGCGGATGACACCCGCATGTGCCAAGTTCTGCAGAGTTGAATCCATTCGGCCCTTCAACACATCTCGAGCGGGCGATGACTTGAGAGCCTACTCCTTTGCCTGAGCGAGTTTAGCTTCCAATTTATGGACCCTCGAGTCATTTCCCTCACATTCGACCTCGCACTTGGTTACCTGAGGAATAACTTCCGCCAAGATGGCCTGTTCTTCATCCATCTTTTGCTACCGTGTCTAGATGGATTTGTTCAGATATTCCATCTGCTCAGCAAGCTTCGCAGTCAAGGAGTCGTACTCAGCCTGAACCATATTATCGATGCTGCCTCAAGATAGTTACAAATATTCGTTAATGGGTTATTCTAAACCATTAACTATTTGCTCCAGCGCATCAGCTCATCCAGCATCGTTGAAATTTTTGATCGGCACTATCGCAAGCTGGAAGGACGTCAGCAGATTATCAAAACTCAGGTTCTTCTCAAGTACCATGGATATCAACTCCTTCAAACTGTGGTAGAATAGGCTGGTATATTGTTCAATCAGCATATCGAAGACCGGATGCACGTTGGGAGTGGCTGCGATATCGGGAAATCTCCTTTCAGGGATGACCGTGGAGGATGTTGCCACGGTCGTTGCCTCTACAGATAGCGCGACAAAAGAAAGAACACCAGCAATGGTCGAAGTTGCTGGCGTACTCAACGAAGGAGGCACAGTCGTGATGATGGGCTCATACTCCTCTGATGATATCTGAACTGCTATTGGCGGGATGATACCGAAAAATATTGCAAACGAAGGATCGACAGCTTCAAAGCATGCCTCTTCGGTATCAAACACCGCCATTTCATCGGCAGGATCTGCAACAAAGTCAAAGGTTGCGTCAACTCTGCCCTCTCCAGAGATATCTTCACCTAAAAAAGACAAGAGAAAGTTAATATCAATTTGATGTTAATTTTCCTAAAATAGGCGTAAAGATAATATTTACCCATGGCCGATGGTATGTATGTTGCGTCCGCAGCCTGTACAGCTAAATCATTTCTTAATGATGCTAAGCGAGCTGTCATACCTGGAGGAGAGGGTGTACCAACTGACGTTGGAGGATAGTCTCCCCAGTCGCCACCAAGATCCACTCGAGGTTCATCGGGTGGAATCTCGCTGGAAATACTTACAGACGAAGGAGGGATGATTCCCATTATTTGTCTGGATAAAGGTATCCTTAATATGCTCAGTCTCGAAGGCGATCTCGTAGCACTAACAGAAGCAGTAGTAGCAGCAGCGATCTCGAGCAAAGAATCTCCAGCGCTATCAGCCGAAACTATGAAGGTTCCCTCTCTAAAAGGCAAAGGACCTCTGATCAAAGAATCATCCCCAACAGGGGAAACAACAGGCTCGCTCCTAGAAGCCCCCCTGGTGGAAGCCCTTTTCGGACCTCTGGCAGTCTTCTTCTTGCGGGGGGAAGGCTCTTTCAGAGTGGAAGCCTTCCGTTTATTGGTAATGAGAGGCTCTGCTGGCGGAGCTATTACGCCTCTCGGTATTATTAACAAGAATTCGTCTGCCCCGATGGTGTCTTCATTCTCATCCGAGGAAACAGACGGAATCTTCTTCCTCCAGTGGACCTATGGGAGGGCATCCTAAAACTTCCATGCACATTAAAATCGCGATGGAAGGTATTGATGGACGCATAGAACTGCGCGTACGAGTGAAGGATGTGCAACTCCATAGAGAGAAGTCACGGGCACTACAAAAGTTGCACCAGTACAACCCGTGATAAAGTACCGCCATCCTCTGGCTCCATCAATAATCCCACCTTTGGACTTGAAGCTAGTGATGGGATTCCCTACATGCAACTGGTCATACCCAAACTGCCTGGCAAACCGACTGGGCAGATAAGGCTTCAAGTAGCAGTGGTCCTCACTTCTGTACAATAAATGGGAAGGTCTAATGCAGACAAACTAGTAGAAGGCTTCAGGAGAAAGAATGGTCCTCCCTTGACCCCCATCCTTAAGTTTTGTCCCCTGTTGATTGTTATGTATTGGGGGGACGGTACAAAAGAGCTTCCAGCTGTGGGCAACATTTAATGCCCGCCGACAATCTATGACGGTCGCTACATTCCAAGGTGAATTCTTGTAATTCAACAAGAAGTTATTTTCCAAACTGCTTGCTGAGCCGGAAGACATCACCCTGGTGTTGTGAAGGATCAACCATCCCATCAGGTATAAGAAGGGTAATTCCACTCTGGGAAATCCTTCACGCTGTATCTCATCTGCGAGCAGCCCATCAGTAAGGGCCCTTAGGCCTGCTTGTATTCTACATACCATAGCAGGAAGCAGGCCCAGTCTTATTCCGAACACTAAATGCACTACGGGCCATAAAGTGTTATGGTGTATGCGATCCGCAGACGCGATGCCAGGCACTACACAGCGGCATAGCCAAACAGAAAGAAAGCCAACCAGTTGAGCTTCCCTTGACAGAGGCTTGCGATAATGCCTCATGTAACTGGAGGCTTTAGTACCTGCAGGATAACCCCCTATCTCCTCATCGAGAATATGATCTGAATCCCCTGCGTCTTCAATGAGGTCATCCACCATATTGACGCTAAGCATGCTCAAGAGGTTCAAGGTCTTATCTCTGTTATCCACAACCTTGTCTGGCTTAGCATTTCTGGCCTGGTGGAAGAAGAGGTAGGTTGTCCACTTATTGATATACGCCAAATCAGAGGGCTCTTTGTAGAAAGTGGTGCAGGCAAGATAGTGGCACATCAGCTCCTGGTATACTGCCACTGCCCGAGGGTTTTTATCCCTCAGCTTCCTGTTTGTAGGGACATACTCTTCATAAGGAGTGTCCCCCATCGGCAGCTTTGAAATCTCTGCCATCTCATGAAGGGCTAAGCCCAACTCACCCAACGGAGTGGCAAAAGTCCCAGTGAGCGAGTTGTATTGCTCCATCAAGACTAAGAACAAGTTGGGGTTAACAGGCAGACCGACACTTGTGGCACTCACGGCCGCGAACAAACCAATACTTTCCAGCTCCACCTGGAAGTGTTTCAGGGCCCAGGAAGTTAAACTGGCCCATCGAAGATTCCCCGGGCTAAGCCATCTACTGGTCCGAGGGTTGACCTTGGGGTATATTTCTTCCTGCCCCATAAAGTCATTACAGAAGGTCGATATCTTGACCGGCTGGATCAGCGAAGTGTCCTCACTCGGGATACTATCAGGCAGTAATCCCATAAAGGGCATAACTGGGCCTGAAGGATGGCTCATATAGGCCCCCCGGCCGTATCCTTTATTGTATAAGATCTTCCCCAGTCGGCCGTAAAGATTGGGAGTCAAAGTCCACATCATCTTCCTGGGATGGGTGGCATGGAAGAATGCCGAGATAGGATAATCTCTGGGCATCCTGGGCAGATACATCACCGTGCCCTCTGTAGTGAACACACAATCCTCCTTCTTGGGCTTAGTCTGGGATTATTTGTCGATAGCATCCCCGAATAAGAAACCTGATTTCTTATACTCCGTCCCGTCTATGTATGTCAGGGGCTCCCCACTGATCATACTCAGCAGCATGCGTTCTCCTTGGGACGAGATCAGGGTTCCCCTTTCTTCAGGATAATTGGCTCCAGAGATGGGGAATGTCACATAGGACAAGTCCTCCAAATAGTTTGAGGTCAGCATCCCGACAGCAGAGCCCATCACCTCAGCCAAAATAGGGATTTGCAAGTCCACTACAAAATGCAAAAAAACAAGTCAGTTTCTACGCTAGACGCTACATTCTTATAGTTTACGCCAAAGATTATCAGTCTGAACTTTTACGCCAAGACTGCAAAAACTTGGATCTTACGCTGGAACCTATTTTCGGTGCGTAAAAACTCAAGGTTGGCAGTATACGCCAAAATCTAACAGTCTGAGTTTTTATACCAGACTACCAAAATTTGAATTTTTACGCCAAAATTTTCATTCAGCGCATAAAACCCAAAGTTGGAGGTATATGCCAAATTTTGACAGTCTGAGTTATTAGGCCAGACTGCGAAAAGATGGAGTTTTTACGCTGACACATTAGAAATATGGGCATATTGGTTCACATACACGTACAACATGTGCGGAGGGTTTTCTTCTTGCAATCTCTACCTGTAATATCCGGAGCACAGCTCGACGGTGGAGCGCTGCGTTCCGATCGAGGCTCGCTCAGCCTAATGGGAGTTTCTCATGCTTGAGCAGAGGAGCGAGAAGAGGAAGAGACCTTCTTTCCCTTAGCAGTGGAAGCCTGTTTAGGTGCCATGGCAAATCTGAGTTCTCAGGAAAGAGATGAAGAAGAAGGGTTCTTGGAAAGCAAGAGTTTTGTGAAGACAGATAAAGAGTTTCACACTCAAGACCTTGGGCTATTTATAGAGTTCGGATAACTCTTCGAATCCCTAACCAAATTCGATATTTAATATTCGGTTATAATTTGGGACCACGTCAGCCTATCATTTAAAAAAAAAGACGGACAGTCAGTGGATCCAGATTTTACGCGTAGAGCAGATTTATAATTTTATGCTCAGGAGCTTTTACACTCAGAGGCTACAAATCTACGGTTTTATGCTCAGAGGCTATAAATCTATGGTTTTACGCTTAGAAGCTTTTACGCTCAAGAGTTTTTACACTCAGAGGCTATAAACCTACGATTTTACGCTCAGAGGCTACAAATCTATGATTTTATGCTCGAAAGCAATTTAGGCTCAGAGGTGACAAATCTACGATTCTACATTCAAAAGCTACAGATGGCCAATTATAAGGGTTTACGCAAAAAAATGCTCCTTTTTGGCTATAAAATATTCCAAGTGCCAGAAACACACAGAGTTCAGCATTGAAGATGACTCTTCTTCTTAGGCCATTGGGAGTTCATCCAAAGTCCAGTCAGAATCTTCTACAAAAGTTCAAGTATGGCCTGTTTGACGGCCATTTCTTGCCCTTTTTCAAGGGATTTTCGGAAAACCATTCTTGAAGATGATGGTCTGAACAAGAATTCTTCGTATCAGAGAAGGGACAATTCAAAATTTTTATGCGACTCCTCGTCCAAAACAGAATGACAGTTTGGATCTTCAAAGATAACTTAATGCTAAGGAGCTTTCTACACGTCTTCCATTTCGCATAAAAGACAGGACGAGATCAGATACTCTTTTATCAGAGTTGGCATAAAATTATTTCAGACATGCCGAAGCTGTACATTATCAGACTTCCTTACAGCAAATATGGCAAATTATCTGATGCATAAAAGAAGACAAGTCTATTAATCATGATTACATATGATGGAAATCCAGTTTACAAAGGATTTTTCATCTTCATGATTACATATGATGGAAATCTTTTTTCTACAAAGGGTTTCTCATTCTCATTTAAGATCATACCAAGAATCTGCTATGCCAGGTTCTCATATTAGTGTAGATCTTTATTTCGTCTTCTACAGCAGTTAATCGGCTTCCGCGATCGATTAACAAGAAAATAATTAATGGCGGAAAGATACAGAATTGGGCATGTATCAATTACGCAAGCCCATCCTCCATACGCCATGGCAGGCAGGCCCTAAAAATTGTGTTAGGGGTTCAGACCCAACACAATACTGGAAGACAGGGCCAAACTGCCTACCCTTGTCCAACGCCATAATGGGAGAGAATACAGCTTGCAAGCTGTGTGGCCAAATAAGACCCTTCCTCTCTCCTGGACGAATTTTCATATGAAATTGCTGATCATCCTGAGCAAAGAAAGCTATGATATCCTTCCATGATCCATCTTTATAGAGGACATTTGCTCAAAGATGCCTCTTTTTATGGCTCCTTATATGTTGGAAGAACATGCTCTTCTTCTTCCTCAAGTCAGCCCGACGAATCTCGGCAACCATCTCTTTGTGGTGAAGGAAGTGTAGGAAAAATAGGTTAATTCATTCGCCTTTATATAGGCAAAGAAGAACACACCAAATCCTAACAAATTTCTAAAAATTTGCCGAGAGATCAGCCTCGCGGAACGAGTCAAACTTGACCGTTTCATGCTTCATTCAAACTATTCTAAATTACGAGAAATTTGAAAACTTTGAAGGGGGTCTTGTAGAAGCATAAAAAATATGCTGGGGAATTATACGCGTAAAACCCAACATGCAGGAAGCCAGCGTAAATAGAGCTCCAGCATTGAGTGGCGTAAAATATGACTTCAAAGCCATTGGCTTACAGCAGAGCTTCAACACTGTTCAGCGTAAAATAGAGCTCCAGAATAACCCACGTAAAGCAGTACTTCCAGACTCCTTCAGCATAAAAAGGTTGCTATATTGCCACTTCGGCGTAAAAACTTGTCTGCTTTTAATGCAGTGAGAAGTTGTACGAGAAACTCTTCGTATTCCTCGAATGAACCTGTCAGACAAAGCAGTAAACCTGACTCCTGACAAAGAGTACTGCATGACTATCGAGAGGACGGCTGTAATGATGATTCTACACAGAGCCCCAAACTGTCGTTTAGTGACATAATCCTTAATATAAGACGTCATTTACGTATTCAAGGAATACGCAGCCTATTCTACATAGGCAGAGATGAGCTTTTACGCTATGGATAAGACAAAACTAGATGCCACGTCAAAAGTTGTTATTCGTACAGAACTCGAGGCATGTCTCTGCAGTTAATGCGCGAGATGGGGGCAGATCTCTACATTTAATGTAAGAGATTTGGTTCTACTTTTAATGAATGGGAGAGCTATAATTAGGGCTAATACGCTCACATCACCATCCCTGCATATTACGCCAAACCAGGCTATTTTCAGCTATAGGAGTACGTCGTATGCTATTTCCTCAAAATACGCCGACCTGGCTATTTTTAACTATAGGAGTACGCCGTATGCTACCTCCTCGAAATACGCCAACTCAGGCTATATTTGCAAAGGTGCATGATAAGGCTATTTGGCCCAAAATACGCTCAAGATCTCAGTCAAAGAAGGATAATGGGCTATCTTTACGCTGGTTACCTATCCATGCAGCATCAAGCTTTACGCAGAACTTGGCTTCTATGCCAACAAAACAGCTACTTGGCTTCTACGCCAATAAAGTAGAACATGGCTTCTACGCCAATAAAGTAGCTATTTGGCTTCTACGCCAACAAGACATCTACTTGGCTTCTACGCTAATACGACAACTATTTGTCTTATACGCCAACAAGATAGCTACTTGGCTTCTACGCCAACAAGACAGCTATTTGACTTCTACACCAACCAGATAACTACTTGGCTTCTACGCCAACAAGATAACTATTTGGCTTTTATGCCAACATGACAGTTATTTGGCTTTTATGCCAACCTTCTCTACGCGAGGGGCAGTTACCTATGTAGCTTGCATGCCATGATCTTCGATGAGCGATTATATACATTATCTCATAATGGGACACGCGTCACGCGCAGATTCAGGAGATCATTTATACGTGGGTAGCAGTTATTATAACCGTCGCGTAAAAGGTGCAGCTCTCTCCGCTGTTCGATTTCTACGTCGACTGTGACCAAACTCTATAAATAGAGACCTTCGGCCATGGAGGTCCAAGGTGGAGAGAATTCAGGAGTCAGAGACGAAGGTCGAAGAAAGGTCAAAAAAAAGGCAAGGGTCAAATACAGAGGTCAAGGTCAAGAGAGCACATATAGAGAGCTTTGGTAACGAGAGTTCAACCTTTCCTGCAGTCTTTGAAGCTTCTTCTTCGTCTTCTACAGCACTTCTTCATCATCGTGTGGTCCAAGGGATAAAGTGATCGACCGCAGATCAGACTCCTATAGCAATATTTTCCCAGAATCAAATTTTTGTACTTAATATCCTCGTATAGGATTAATTGTACTTCTTTTCTTGTTTGTAAACAAATAAAGGGTTTCATATAAACCTAGTTTTAATTTCTTTCGTTTATTGTCAAACAAGATGTACTCGTATGTGGTCCTGAATAATGGGTATATCTCGATGCCCAAGCTAGTATCACACAACCCTATAGAGGAATATCAAGTTAAATGGTGTGATAAAAAGTAAATGGGTTAAAAAATATACTAATGCATGCTTTTAGGTCTATACTAGGTCATACACTTACTTCTAGGTCCAAGCTAAGGTTATTAGACTTATATGGCTCTTAACTAGTCATATAAGTCAATACCAGCTATCTTGACCAATACTCATATACTAACTGTTATATATATATAACTTTTAACTATGAGCTGAACCTTAACTAACAGATACAACATTAACTAACTATACATAACACTAACTAATACCTAACTCTCTAATCATTACAGATAACTAGTAAGGAATGAGGTAATATCACTAACTGGCATTCTTAATAATGCATATCCACTGACACTGATCATTGTATCAACTAATTTACATTAGTATATCAATTGATACTCATCTGTGTATCAACCTAGCTTACTAACTGGTACTAAAATATACTAATTGACATTAATCCAACTGAGAACTAACTAGTAATCATTAGCTAATATACACTAATCTTCTATTACTAGATAACAATGATTCCATACTTATAATAACTCAATTCTAACTGAAACTCCTAAGTGACTAATACCTCACTAACACTAACTTAACTCACTAACATATAATCTAATACATTAACTTAGTGTTTCAGTTCCCTCCTTGTATCAATTATTGATACCCAAACTAACACCCCTCTTGCTCAGTATATGATACTACACATGGCCACTGCCACTGTCTACTATCTATGCAGACAGAGCTCCCTCACTTGCACTGGCTCAAGCTCACTTGTTGTGCACATTACTTGTCTACTGATACTGTTGTATCAGTAACTAATAATGATTTATTTTCTTTCTTCCATAGTTGTAGTGCTTTATATATGATGTGGTGCACAAATGAGTGCACAGCAGGCACTGCTTCTGCTGAATGCTAATGCTACTGTCACTACTTCTAATTGTTGGTGCTTGCATTGCAGGGTAATACAAGCCTGCTCATCCCCACAACACCTATATACCCGAGTGTATTAGACACTTACTGTCTGACTGCTACTCTCATTCCTCTAACATTGATACTCTAAAATAAGTCCAAACCTGAGCCCTTGTTTACTTCCTCATCATACACACCCAGATATGTGTACGCACACACCCTTCTTAACAATGTCTCACCTCAATGCACTGCACATAATTTTACCCCAACCCTATACCTGGTGTCAGTTCCTTTTCTCCGCCTCTTGGCAGATCTAAACTAAACAACTTCCCCTACAATACTACCTATACCCCATCTTCCACCTGAACAACGAGCATTCCCTTTATGTCACTACTATTACTGCTATTACTTTATTTATTTTGTGACTATACTTGCTTATTGCCATTTGATGCATGCTACTTGTTGGTTTTATACATGCTTATGCATACATTACTGCTACTGCTTGTATTGCTTAAACCCAATCCTCATAACAGCACTCCCTGTCAACCTCAAACTGAACTCTGTTCAGTTGTACCTCGCTGTACAGTGCTCTCTCGAGCATCAATCCTCTTCACATTCATAATATTCCACACTCCCACAATACCATATCACAAACACAACACTATATATATATATATATATATATATATATACATACACACACAATACCCCCAAAATGGTAGCACTATGCCAAGAACCAAATACTTGGTGTGCACAGAACAAGGTACCCATGATACGCACGTGATACGCACCCAAAACTTTATGATACCCTACAATTAACATTTATAGAAGCAAATTATATTATAATACAACTATTGTAACTTGCTACAATGAGAATTAAGTAGTAATTACACAAAATACAAAAAATTGGGCTATGTGTCGCACTGTATCACAAAATACCATGATACGACCAACATGTATCCATTTATGGACACATACCTAGTTCTATAATCCCGATCGAAGTCTAATTAGATATAATTGGTCTCATGACACAATAGTTAAGTATCAACCTCGTAATTCTCCCAACATGCACATAAAATACCACATAGAATTCTGATTCATAACCAATTAGCCTAGAATTTATTTTTATAGGTAGTCCTATGCTATAGGATAATTCTTAATGGTCAAATACATGATTAAGAAGCAATAATAAAGGTAAATTCAAGAATTACCAATTAGGAGATGGATTCCCAATCAAAATATAATTGGATACGTTTCGGACACGATCTTTAGCTCCAAAGTTCCTCCTTCTTGTGCTTCTTACTTCTCCAAGCTCCTAAACTCCAAGAGTGATGATTTAAGAAGGAAATAAAGGTAAATTGATAGTGAATTTATGGTAAATTGATGGAGTAAAGAAGGAATTGGGGATCTATGAAATTGGGTATCTCAAAAATGAATGAACAAATAAGAGAAGAGAGAGAGAGAGAGAGAGAGAGAGAGAGAGAGAGAGAGAGGGAGGCTCTTATGCCCCCCCTTCCCCCCTCTCCAAGACATTGTCAATTGTTCAATTTGCCCCTCCAATGGTTCATATGAATATTAATTAAGGAAGGTATATTAGGAAGGCTTCTAACTAATTTCTAATTAAGCCTAACCTCCTAATTAATTAGTGGAAAAAAGGCTATTGGGCTTGGTCCAAGTTGAGCTCACTAGTTGTCATGACAATTCTAGTTGGGACTACATGTGTCAAGTCTAACTATTGGGCTAGTCTCTCTAACCAAAATAAATAACACAAGTCACATTTAATCTATAATACAATTATTTTATAATTTTTATAGCATACCAATATAATTATTTATTCCTAAAATTTATTTACGCATGCTAATTCACCAAATTACCCATAGTTGTAAAAGCGATGGTGACACGAGTAGGAGGCTTGGTATCACTTACAACCCCAAGAGGTGAGGCCATTGCTAAAAAATTAGTACAAAAAATAGCACCTTCAACGATTAGGTCAAAGAAAAAGCAATGCAGGCCAGGCCACATGATCCTTTCCTCAGAAAAAAATTATAGACTTCGGATGCTCAGTGCAGCTCAACAAGTCTCCTTGTGCACAAAAGCTATGTCTCGCATGACTCGTCAGTAATGGTGCATGATAGACATCGTTCCATTGTACGCATCCGAGAAAGTCTTCAGCACAAGGACGTATCACACATCATGTACACACGATAGTACTTCTCGATGTAACAAATCCTTTTGGGCAACAAGCAGTATTCCCCTGCATGATATACAAAAATATGCAGCAAGCGGTGGTCATCGACATGGTAGACAATCGTCCGCACGCGGCAATGATCCTACACGCACAACTCAGCCAAATCCTTCGTATTTATGTGGCAGTATTCCTGTACACAAAGCTTCTTATTTGGTGCAGGCTAAGTCATCGACAGTATTCAATGTAACAAATAATGAGCTGCCTTAGTTATATTATTACAGCCAATAATTACTCAGTCTCATGTCAAAGATGGGATATGACCTCCAAAAAGCTGAAGGTCTAAACTTTGGAAAATGATGGCATATTTCTTTACAATCTGACAGTTATTATAAGGGCAATCGCAGAGGGCTAGGATACGGGGATGCTTATATACGCCATGACCCACAAGACATCAAAAAAATTCTAACCTAAATGGGAGGGCCCGTTCATGGTAGAAACTGTCACGCATCGACTCCGTAGAATCGATAGTCGTCCCCCAGGCATGACGCCGTGCGGGCCTAGGTTGCTCACCGCATAAGACTAAGGTATTTTATTTCGCATAGCGAGCACATATTCAGAGTACGCAGATAAATTGAAACACAGATTTAAAACATGAAAAACTTCTCTTTTATTGATAATATGAACATCTATTACAAACTCTTGAACTGAGTCATAAGGTTGCCACACGGGCTTACAAAATATTGGCACAAAATGAGATAGCAGTCATGTATATTACATCCTTTACTAAACTTTAAAATGTAAAGACCTCCTGGTGGAATAATGGCCTTTCCACGGAGCTACATTTGAGTCTTTGAGCAGCTAGCTCATTTCTTCTTCAGAATACTTCAAAAGGTGGCACGAATAAAGGCGTGCCTACAGCTGGACTGGATTGGGGGATTGGATTTTTTTCCTCGCTCGGCTCTCCTTAGTGCGGGAAACCTGTTACAACGAGGGTCAGTACATCAAAATGTACTGGTGAAGGCAAGCTAACCCAACTATACCAATCAATACGTTGTTTAGATGAAGCATGCATATTTATTTATGGTCTTTTTATCTTGCCTTAGTTTATTTTACAAGCAAACAGTGTATATATGGAACTACTGAAATAAAACTTGCCACCGTTCAGTGACATTTTTACCTGCTCGTCTGAACCACCTGCACAAAACTTACCATGTCCTTTCCTGCTACAAAGACACGAGTTAGTTTGCAATAGGTTTAAATATACGTGGGGATCACTAGCGTATGGCATAAAGGACTAATTTTAATCATTGATGAGGATGATATATAATGCGAGCATAAGGGGCACTACAAACCATCCCATTCGATGTACATGAGGACTAAATATGAGGTTCCGCCCGGATCGGATCGGTGCCAGTGTCCCAGCGACCATCCATAGGAACTTGACCTTGTGCACAAGTTGTCCGTGATGAACGATATTTATACTAGGTTGTTCATTCATGAAAACTGAGGCGACATGAGTAAGAGATAAGTAACATTGCATGATTCATATATCATAGTCTCCCTGAGCAGTTTATCATATATCAAGATGTTTTCGATACATAGCACAATTTATAGAAGAAGTAACTTCCTAACTAAAATTGAAACATGCAGAGGATATTCTGAACGAACTAGCATGCAATAGGTAACCGTTCATAAGTTGATTTACAAGCATAATAATCCAAGTCTATTCCCTTTTTATCTTGATATCTTTTTAGTTATTGTCACGCCCCGATTCCGTGGAATCGATAGTCGTCCCCCGGGCGTGACCGCCGTGCGGGCCTAGGTTGCGTACCGCACAAGGCTAAGTATTATATTTTCTCATAGCGAGCACATATTCAGAGTATGCAGATAAATTGAAACACAGATATGAAGGATAGAAAAGTTCTTTTTTTGATATTATGAACATATATTACAAACACTTGAACTGAGTCATAAGGTTTCCTCTATGGGCTTACAAAAGTATTGACACAAAATGAGATATCAGTCATGTACATTACATCCCTTACTAAAACTCAAAATATAAGACCTCCTGGTGGGATGACGGCCTTCCCATGAAGCTGCATGTTTGCTTGGGTTGCTAGCTTCTTTCTTCAAAGCAATTCAAAAGGTGGCACGAATCAAGGCGTGCCTACAGCTGAACTGGATTGGGGGATTGACTTCTGCTCCTCGCTCGATTTTCCTTAGCACGGGGAACCTGTTTCAACGAGGGTCAGTACATCAAAACGTACTGATGAAGGCAAGCTAACCCAACTATACCAATCAACACGTTGTTTAGATGAAGCATGCATATTATCTGTGGTCTTTATATCTTGCCTTAGTTCAGTTTACAGCAAGCAATATATATGGAAATCAATGAAATAACCCGCCACCGTTAGGTGATATTTACCTGCCCGTCTGAACCACCTGCACAATACTTACCAGGCCTTCCCTGCCAATAAGATATAAGTTAGCTTTGCAACAGGTTTAAATATACGAAGGGATCACTAGCTTGATGCCATAAGGGACGGTTCTAGTCTGGGCGGAATGACTTACAATGCAAGGATGAGGGCATCGCAGGCCATTCCGTCCGATGCAGGAGACTATCAGGAGTTCCATCCGGATTGGATCGGTGCCAGTACCCAGCGACCGTCCGCAGGAACTAAGACCTTGTGCACAAGTTATTATTGATCAACGTAGTACACTAAGTTAGCATTTGAGGCAAATCAGGGCAATATCAGGCGCAGGGAAATAACAGGGCAAGATCTACTTTTGCATAGTCTTCTTATTCAGTTTATTGCATTCAGGATGAGTTCTATTCATAGCACAATTTAAAGAAGAGTATACATTCTAACTTGTATTTATGCATATGATGAACATTCCAAACGAACAAGCATGCAAGTAAGTAACCGTTCGCAAGTTTGTTGACAAGCAATATAACCCAAGTTCATTCCCTTATTATCTTGAAGTCTTTTAGTTATTAGTTGGTATCGTCTGATCGGGGCAAGCAAGAATACAAGATTTTAGATGTGAGGACTGGAAGAGGCCCAGCTAATCGGGATAGTAGCCACTCACTTAGTTTATTAGAAGGAAGAAGGAAAGAGATGCTTTAAGACTCCGCTCTAGCGTCGCCTACTGTTCGTTCACCTGCATTGACACGAACAACTAATCAATAACTCTTCCACTCTTTCCATTATCAGAATTGAAGTATAGTTCAAAAAATGAAAACAATGAAATCAATCGAAACTGTTCAAGAAAACTCAAGCAAATCCGAAAACTAACTCAAGGCACGAAAGCAATAAGCAACAAGCGACAGCGAAAACTAGGCAATAAAAGATGCAGCGGAGAGGTCCCTCCTAACTCTGCCGCTCAGTCGATCCCGAGGGCATGGTCCACTGAATATGGTAATCGATTCCGAAGAGACAAATCCATAACGAGGATGAGTTCTTGATTCAATCTATCCCGATCGAATGATACCGTCTAGTATTTCTTAGTCGCGCTCCCCGAATAGGGGGAACGGGGCACCATAGTTATTACTTGGTATCGTCTGATCGGGCAACCAAGAATACAAGATTTTAGGAGTGAAGTCTTGGAAGAAGGGCCAACTGAATTGAATATGAGCCACTCACGTAGTTGGTTGGAAGGGAGAAGGAAAGAGGTGCTTCAGGAATTCGCCGAGCGTCGCCTACTGTCCGTTCACCTGCATTGCCATGAACAGCTGATCAATACCTCTTTCACTTTTTCCAATATCAGAATTAAAGTACAGTTCAAAGAACAAAAACAATAAAATCCATTGAAACTGTTCAAGAAAACTCAAGCAAATCCGAAAATCAACTCAAGACACGAAAGCAACGAGCGACAGCAAAAACTGAGGCAACAAAAGATGCAGCAGATAGGTCCCTCCTGACTCTGCCGCTAAGTCGATCCTGGGAGAACGGTCCACTGAATATGGGAATCGATTTCGAAGAAGCAAATCCATAACGAGGATAAGTTCTTGTTTCAATCTATCCCGATCGAACGATACCGTCTTGTATTTCTTAGCCGCGCTCCCCGAATAGGGGGAACGGGGCACCACATCCTACCCAACTAATTGGAAGTTTTATCCTGAAACTTAGGAATAGAACCTAACACTAGGAAATAATGAAGAAAACTTATCCCTCATCTCAGATTCAAGCTCCCAAGTAGATTCTTCAACCGAGTGATTTTGCCAAAGCACGCGCACAAGAGTAACCGAGCGACTTCGAAGCAGCTTTTTCTTCCGATCCCAAATTTGCACAGGTCGTTCAACATATGTTAAGTCTGCCTTAAGATTTAGTTAATCCTGATCCACCATGTGACTTGGTTCATACACATACTTTCTAAGTTAGAAAACATGGAAAATATCGTGTACTTTGGATAGGGATGGCGGTAGGGCAATCTGATATGCAATTGAGGTAACTCGCTTTAGTATCTCGAACGGACCGACAAATCTCAGACTTAGCTTTCCCTATGCACCAAATCTGGTGACTCCTCACATGGGCGAGACTTTAAGAAATATCTGGTATCCTTCTAGAAACTCAAGTGGCCGTCGATGTGTATCAGGGTAGATCTTTTGGCGACTCTGAGCTATCTTTAGTCTTTCTCGAATCAAACAAATCTTTTGGACAGTCTATTCCATAAGCTCAAGGCCAAGAATTTGCCGTTCTCCAACTTCATCCTAACAGAACAGGGATCTGCACTTTTTCCCAAATAATGCCTCATACGGCGCCATCTGAATGCTGGATTAGAAGCTATTATTGTATGCAAATTCAGCTAACGGTAGATTCTGGTCCCAACTCATCTTCAAGTCCAAGGTGCAGAGTCGTAGTATGTCTTTGAGGATCTGGTTGACATGTTTTATTTGGCTGTCTGTTTGTGGATTGCAGGTAGAGCTGAACTTCAACTTTGCCCCCATTGCTGACTGCAGGCTTTCCTAGAAATGCGATATGAATCGACCATCTCTATCGAAGACTATGGATACAGGCATACCGTGGAGCTGAACGATTTTATTGAGGTAGATCTAAGCCAAGCGATTAGCATTCCAAGTAGACTTGATAGACAGAAAGTGAGCTGACTTAGTGAGACGATCAACAATGACTCAGACGACATCATTCTTCCGTTGCGTCTTTGGCAAGCCAACAATAAAATCTATTATTATATGTTCCCATTTCCACTCCAGAATAGCGAGGTTCTGTATCTCTCTACCTGGCTTCTGGTGTTCGGCCTTTAACCTCTGACAAGCCATGCAATATGACACAAACAGCGCCATATCTCATTTTAAGCCGTGCCACCAAAACGTCGTTCGAAAATCTTGATACATCTTTGTGCTACCCGGATGAGAAGTATAACTAGCATAATGAGCTTCAGTGAGTATCTCTTTTCTGAGGGCCGCATCGTCCGAAATGCACAGTCTTTTCTTCACTCGGATTATCCCGTCTGTGCCTACCGCAAAGTTGGTTGCCTTTCCTGCTGAGATAAGAGATTGCATCTTTTGCAGGAACAGGTCATCCTTTTGAGCGGCCTTGACCTTTTGTAACAAGTCAGGCTCGAGGGGCAGTTGTGCCACTTGTGCCCCCTTTTTGTATCTGATTATTATTGTAATGCCCAAGGATTCAAGATCTCGGTGCAGCCTGTCATCAATAGCCAAACTCCCAATGAACACTCGACTCAATGCATCAGCTACAATATTTCCCTTACCAGGCGTGTATCTAATCATGAGGTATAATTTTCTAAGTATTTTAAGCCAACACCATTGACGAAGACTGAAATCCTTTTGTGTATAAAGATATTTCAAACTCTTATGGTATGTATAGATCTCGTACAGTACACCATAAAGGTAGTGGCGCCACAGCTTCAACGCGAACACCACTGCGACAAGTTCAAGATCATGTGTTGGGTAATTCTTCTCAAGAGGCTTTAGCTGCCTCAACGTGAAGGCTATCACCTTCTCTCATTGTATAAGAACACATCCCAGACCCTTACCTGACGTATCACTGTATATTTAAAAGTCATCAGGTCCGTCCGGAAGGGTAAGAATTGGTACAAAGATGAGGTACTGCTTTAACTCCGTAAACAAAGATTCATAGTCGTCTGTCCAAGTGAACTTTACTCCCTTCGAGTGAGCTGAGTCAGGGACGACATAATTTTTGCAAAATCTTTTATAAATCTTCGGTAGTAGCCCGCCAGACCAAGAAAACTCCGAATATCTCTTCCTGACTCCACCCATTTCTACTGCATAATAGCTTCTACCTTCCTTGGGTCAACTAAGATGCCTTGCATAGAAATAATATGCCCTAAAAAGGATATGTTGTCCAGCCATAACTCATATTTACTTCGCTTGGCATACAACTTATTATCTCGAAGGGTTTGAAGCACCATCCGCAGGTGTCCTGCATGTTCATCCCTATTCTTCGAGTACACTAAGATGTCATCGATAAAAATCACCACAAATTTATCAATGAATGGCTGGAATACTCGATTCATCAAATCTATAAATGCAGTAGGTGCATTCATCAATCCAAACGGCATAACAAAAAACTTGTAATGCCCATAACGGGTTCGGAAGGCAGTCTTTGGCATGTCTTTTGGCTTAATCTTCAGCTGGTGGTAGCCCAAGCAAAGATTAATTTTTTAAAATACCGTTGCCCCTTGCAGCTGATCAAATAGGTCATATATCCTTGGCAAAGGATACTTGTTTCTGATGGTGATCTTGTTCAGCTCTCGATAATCGATACAGAGGCGTAGCATCTCGTCTTTCTTCTTTACGAAGAGCACAGGTGTACCCCAAGGAGACACGCTCGGACGAATGAACCCAAAATCCAGTAACTCTTGCAGTTGGCACTTTAACTCTTTCAGTTCAGCAGGGGCCATTCTGTATAGAGGCTTAGAGATCGGCTGTGTATTCGGAAAGGTGTCTATGGTGAATTTGATCTCTCCGTCTGGTGGCATGCTGGGTAGTTCGTTTGAAAACACATCAGGAAACTCCGCCTCAACGAAAGAAGACTCGACGTTTGCGTAGCCCTGTTGTGTATCCCGAACAGACGTAAGGAATCTCCCGCAGCCTGAGTGTAGCATTCGCCGAGCAGATGTTGCAAAAATTACCATGCAGGCCCTAGTTGCATCAGTTGCTGGACTACTCGAGTAGCAGAATTCGGCTTCTCTAGGCAGACCGAAGATGACTCATTTTTTTGCACATTCAATAGTTGCTGAGCAGGCGCCGAGCCAATCCATTTCCAAAATGATATCATAGTCCCTGACATCTAGAACTAAAATATCAAGTGATAGCTTCTTTCCTCCAATATAGACATAACGACCTTGGCATACTGAACGGACATGTATTTTTGTGCCAAAGGGGGTGCTAACACTTTGGTCTAGATATAACGGAGTTATTTCTATGTTGTTCTCTACGATAAAATTTGTGGATATAAAACTATGCGTTGTACCAGAATCAAATAGCACACGAGCAGGTATGTTATTAAAAAGCAAAGTACCTGACACAATGGTGTCTGAGGCTAAATCTTTCTCTCGTGTCATTATGTAGACCCGACCTTGAACTTGGCGACACTTTTGCTGAGGTGCAACTCGATTAGTCTGGGTTACAGCAGCCTAATTTGGATGTTGAGAGCGGCTTTTCGAGAAGAGCGAACAGTCTTGCATTTTGTGATTTGGATCACCACAAAGAAGGCATACCCCAAGTCTCCTACGACAATCGTTGAAGAGATATCCTGGCTTCTTGCAGAAGTTGCATACTTTGTCTGAATTTGCTTTCTGCTTGCCGCGGTTGTTTGGACACTTTACAGCGGTGTTTCCTCTATTATTGCTATGGCATTTCTGATTGGAGGTATGCACAGCATTGGTAGCAACATGAGAATACTGCAGTTCAAGAGAAAGAGCATGGTTTAGGACTTTTTGCATTGTCTGGTACTGTGGAATGACTATATGCGCGTGGATGGAAGAACGTAGACCACCTTCGAATCAGCTGGCATGACTCGCTGCATCAGGTAGATAGGAGCTTGCAAACTTGGAAGCCTGTTGAACTCGACAGAATAATGTTTAATCTTCATGCTGCCCTACCGTAGTTGTACAAACTTGTTTTTCTTCTGTCGACGCACAGGTGGGGGTATGAACTCCTCCTCAAACGCACTACAAAAAGTGGCCCATTCTATCGCCTCTCCTCCATCATCAACTGAAAGAGATCGTCGATACACGTCCCACCAATCGTGCGCGTTGAGATAAAGCTGCAGTTGAGCACATGCGATGCGCTTCTCTTCAGGTACTTCAAGCAGTGAGAAATGATCCTCAAGTTCTGCCAACCAATCTAGAGCTACAATTGGATCCTCAGTCCCCTTGAATGTTGTATTGTAGACTTTCTTGCAGTCGCCAAAGTCGAAGGCAATTACTTCCCTCTTTCTTAGAGTTTGAGGTATCTCGACTTCAAGTGTTGGTTGCTCCATCAGGGTCGCTGTTGTTGCCGCGGACTGGTTGGAGGCCAAAGTTTGCACAATCTGCTGCAGGATATCCACCTGCTTTTGTTGGACTGAGAATCATGCCTCTATATTATCTTGAATTGAGTAGTCTCTCATCCGCTCGCTTCTCAGCCCGTTCATAATAAGCTTCATCCCTTTGTTGGTTAGCTTCCATTATTCGTATCATTTGCTGAAGCGGATCGGCTCGAGACATGGTCGCTGGCTCTAAGAGCTTCCAAAAGTGCCAGAACTGCTCTCTTGGGCTTGAGTCTCGCCCGATGCTAGCGTTGAGGATTGCGCTTGAGCATTCCTTTAAAAGAAAGTAAATTACATCAGGATCATAACGTATTATGGACTCATTGTATGAACGTATCTCATTTTGGCCTAACGAGTTCAAGAGTTCGTACAGGGATTTATCGTTAAAGAAACTTTTTTCCATACTAGGGTCAAATGAACTTGAAGCTTTGCTTTGATACCAATATGTCATGCCTCGACTCCGTGGAATCGATAGTCGTCCCCCGGGCGTGACGCCGTGCGGGCCTAGGTTGCACACCATACAAGACTAAGGTATTTTATTTTGCATAGCAAGCACATATTCAGAGTACGTAGAAAAATTAAAACACAGATTTGAAACATGGAAAAGTTTTCTTTTATTGATAATATGAACATCTATTACAAACTCTTGATTTGAGTCATAAGGTTGCCATACGGGCTTACAAAATGTTGACACAAAATAAGATAGCAGTCCGGTACATTACATTATTTACTAAATTTCAAAATGTAAAGACCGCCTGGTGGAATGATGGTCTTTCCACGGAGCTGTATTTGAGTCTTTGAGTAGCTAGCTCCTTTCTTCTTCAAAACACTTTAAAAGGTGGCACGAATCAAGGTGTGCCTACAGCTGGACTGGATTGGGGGATTGGGTTCTGCTCCTCGCTTGACTCTCCTTACTATGGGAAACTTGTTTCAACGAGGATCAGTACATCAAAACGTACTGGTGAAGGCAAGCTATCCCAACTATACCAATCAACACGTTGTTTCGATGAAGCATGCATATTTATTTGTGGTCTTTCTATCTTGCCTTAGTTTATTTTACAAGCAAGTAGTGTATATATGGAACTACTGAAATAAAACTTACCACCGTTCGGTGACTTTTTACCTATCCGTCTGAACCACCTGCACAAAACTTACCATGTCCTTCCCTGCCATGAAGACACAAGTTAGTTTGCAACAGGATTAAATATACGTGGGGATCACTGGCGTATGCCATAAAGGACCAATTTTAGTCATTGACGAGGATGATATGTAACGCGAGCACAAGGGGCGCTACAAACTATCTTGTCTGATGTACATGAGGACTAAATATGAGGTTCCGCCCGGATCGGATCGGTGCCAGTGCCCCACTGATCTTCCGCAGGAACATGACCTTGTGCACAAGTTGTCCGTGATCAACGGCGTTTATACTAGGTTGTTCATTCATAAAAATTGAGGTAACATGAGTACAAGACAAGTAACATTGCATAATTCATATAGCATAGTCTCCCTGAGCAGTTTATCGCATATCAAGATATGTTCTATACATAGCTCAATTTATAGAAGAAGTAACTTTCTAACTAAAATTGAACATGTATAGGATATTCTGAACGAACTAGCATGCAATAGGTAACCGTTCACAAGTTGATTTACAAGCATAAAAATCCAAGTCTATTCCCTTTTTATCTTGACATCTTTTTAGTTATTACTTGGTATCGTCTGATCGGGCAACCAAGAATGCAAGATTTTAGGAGTGAAGGCTTGGAAGAAGGGCCAACTGAATCGAATATGAGCCACTCACTTAGTTGGTTGGGAGGGAGAAGGAAAGAGGTGCTTCAGGACTTTGCTCAAGCGTCTCCTATTGTCCGTTCACCTGCATTGCCACGAACAGCTGATCAATACCTCTTTCACTCTTTCCAATATCAGAATTAAAGTGTAGTTCAACGAACGAAAACAATAAAATCCATCAAAACTGTTCAAGAAAACTCAAGCAAATCCGAAAAGCAACTCAAGGCACAAAAGCAACAAGCGACAGCGAAAACTGAGACAACAAAAGATGCAGCAGAGAGGTCCCTCCTGACTCTGCCGCTAAGTCGATCCTGGGTGCACGGTCCACTGAATATGGGAATCGATTCCGAAAAAGCAAATCCATAACGAGGATGAGTTCTTGTTTCAATCTATCTCGATCGAACGATACCGTCTTGTATTTCTTAGCCATGCTCCCCGAGTAGGGGAACGGGGTACCACATCGAAACCGTATTTTCCAACGGTGCATACCGGCTAGTAAAACCCAACGGTGACTTATTCATGATGCCAATCAACGACAAGTTCCCATAAAAAGTTTTGCATCTAAACTAGACTTGTACTCCCCTCATCCCCAGCAGGACAACCCAGATATACAAATCAACTATTGGTTCATCATCCCCAACAAGTGCCTATGTGCAACATTTTTCCCTTCTTTACAAGTTCTCATAAAATCCCATCATCTGTATCCTAGAGCCCTGTATACGCAACGGATGATGAGTTCCCAAAGTCTCCCCAGTGGAGTAGTCCTCAGGTCCACTCGCACACTCCCGCAGTAACCACTCAAAAACCAATCTCGTTAGACGCTAGCCATGTCCATATTACCTCTAAGCTATCGTCCCATCAATCTCTCCAACAGAGCAATCCTCAGGTCTATCCTCATTTTTGGATAGACAACACTCAGTAAATCACTCCTCAATAAATTTTTCGATCATTGATCCACGTCTATATTACCTCTGAACTGTTGTGCTAATATTTCTCTCCGGTTGAGTTTGCCATATCCATATTATCTCTGAGCAAACCTTCTGGGTTTTGGCTATCGATCATCACTTCTATATTACCTCTGATATTGGTTGTCATCCACACTTATCATGCGTACTCACCAAGGTACACCAATGGTGTTAAGTCTACAAAAACTGTCACGTCTATATTACCTCTGGCAGGGCTTGTCTCAAACATATTACTTGCACTAACATGCACAAAAAAGTAATAGATCCACAAAATCTACCACGTCCATATTACCTCTTATAGAGATTAGTTTTGAATTTATTATTTTTCCTCAGCGTGCACAACAAATAATAAGTCCATAAAAACTACCACATCTATATTATTTCTAGCAGGGTTTGCCTCAAACCTATTACTTGCATAAATATGCACAAAAAATAATGGGTCCACAAAATCTATCACATCTATATTACCTCTGATAGAGTTTGTTTCGAATCTATTACTTGTACCACAAGTGGGCAAAAGAGTAATAGGTCCACCAAAGATTCTCCAGCGGGATATCCTTACTATCCACAAAATATATCATGTCCATATTTCCTATGATAAGGATTGTTCTCAAATTTATTATTTGCACTCAAAGTTCACAACAAATAATAATTCTACCAAAAATCCCCAAGTGGGATGTCCTCAGGATCGTACCTAACCTCTCGGTATGGCTATTAATCAGCTCACGTCTATGTCACCTCTGAGATATCATCCTCACATCCTCCCCTGAGAGTCTGCCATGCCCAAGTGACCTCTGAGCAAACCTCTCCCTACGACAATCACCAGTCGTCATCTCAACTTATCATTTTCTCTTAAATTTAAGTGCGCCAATGGTGTTAAGTCCACCAAACTTGCCACGACCATACCACATCTGGAAATGCTTGTTTCAAATCTATTACTTTTACCCCATGTACGTAAAAGGATAATAGGTCCACAAAAGATCCTCCAGCAGGATATTCTTACTATCCACAAAAACTATCACATCCATACTACCTCTAATAGAGATTATTCTCGAATTTATTATTTGCACTCAACGACCGCAATAAATAATAAGTTTATCAAAAATCCTCCAATGGGATCTCCCCAGGATCATACCTAACCTCTAGGTATGGCTATTGATTCGCTCACGTCTACGTTACCTCTGAGCTATCATCCTATCATCCTCCCCCGAGAGCCTGTCATATCCAAGTGACCTCTGAGCAAACCTCTCCCAACGACTATCACCAGTCGTCAACTCAAACTTATCACCTGCTCTTAAAATTAAGTGCGCCAACAATGTTAAGTCCACCAAACTTGCCATGACCATACCACCTCTGGCAAGGCCTATTTCGAACTTATTACTTGCACCCTAGTGCGCAAGAAGTAATAAGTCCACCGGAGATTCTCCAGCAGAATATTCTTAAAAAGCTATGGTATTGTACTACATTCATATAACCTCTAGTACGATATCCAAAGCTAACACAGATGAATAGCAAAACAGATAGATTAACTTTATTTTTCTCGACAAAGAGAGATTAAAAGCAAAACTATATTTTAGGGGATTATCAAGATCCCAAGCCCGAGGGTAAAATGAAGGTACAAAAAAGCAAAAAAAATTACGGGTGCTATGAGTCGGAGCATAACTCTGCTATCCGCTTATGGTGACGAGCAATATGGCCATCCAGGTACCTCTGAGCCCGGTGCTCAACTTCTTGGACAATAACCTCCGAATCTTTATAGCAAGCATATGAATCGTGTCTGTCCTCTAGCTGTTGTACCAGAACCTCAACATCAGTCGCGTTCTGCATTATTTGGCTAGGCTTAGTACGGATGGCCTTTTATTCCTGCTGGGCCTCTCATAACCTATTTTCCATTGCATCAAGATCAATCTGGAGCCGTCTAATCTGCTCGTTCATGTCCTTTTACCGAGAAAGGCACTTCTCTCTGATATCGCCTAGCCAATCATGCCTCTCCCAAAAAAATTTGGAGATCACACTGCAGACACTCCATAGACGAAGCAAAGAAGGCCTTCTCCAACTCCCCTTCACCGGTTGACGGGCAAACCGGCTAGGCAAGTAGGGCTCCATGAAAATAGCAGCCTTATTCTGGTACACCAGGTGGGAGGGACGGATGGCTTAGAGCTAGCAAAAGAGCCTGCCAGACAGACTTCGAGGCCCGTCATCATTGTGAACGATGTTTCGTTCATCTTTGATAAACTCTGGCTCAAACATGAAGAAGGTCCAGTCATTTATGAAGGAAAGCTTCCTCCTACCAGCAGGGATGGTATCGCATATCCACTTCATCAGCCGATACTTGAGGATTAAGGTGTCAGCAGCCACCATGTCGTCGGCAGTCCCAGGGCTCATCAAAGACCCATCATGCAAGAGAAGCCACCCATCAGGTAAAGGTAGGGAAGCTTAATTCTGTTGAAGTGGCCTCTAGCAGGGTAATCTTTGAACTTTGAAGCAAAGGTATGGAGGCCACGATGGATGCAGCACACCATGGAAAGTAGGTGGGCCAGCTTATAGACGAAGAACAACTTCACAGCCGATAAAATGAGGGAATGACTTATCAACTCTGTCATATTAGACCCGTCCGGGACTACAAAATTGTGCAACCAAAGTATCAGATATCCCGCCAACACGACCTTCGAGGATAACTTGTGTGTATCTATGTAAAAGTAACTAAGCTCCTCCTCGAGGCCACTCAACTCGTCAAAGGGTTCGTCCTCCTCCTCCGAGGAACCTCCATCTTCCTGAACCTTAGGGGCCAGTTCCCTCTGCTCCCGGATGAAATTAGCTACTTCATGCTTGGACCGTGGGGCCCGAACATGAACCTTATTGAACTCCTTCTTCTCCGGGAAGAGTTAGCGAGTCTAAGTTGTGGTATAGGGAGAAGACCCCTCAGTAGATTTCTTCCTCTTCTTGAAAGATCTCTGGCAAATGCTATGGTGGAATAGTAGTTCCTGGTATACCGCCAGAATCTCGGGGTCCTCCGCTTCTAATTCCCCGAGTTTTTATTGCTAGGGGTATACTCTTCATAGGGCTCATCGCCCCAAGGAAACTTTGAAACGACAAATATCTCATCCAAAGACAGTCCTATCTCACTGCCAAGTATAAAAAAGGTTCTCGTACGAAGATTGTACAACTCCATCAGAGAAACAAATAGGGGATGGTTCATCTCCAAACTGTAGCAAGTGCCCCTCACAGCGAAAAACAAGTCTGTAACCCTGACCTCCCATTCGAACTTCTTTAAAATCCACTAGGTCAGATGACACCAGGAAACTTTATAATGAGCCCAACTAAGAGTTCGCAATTGCCCCGAGAGGTAAGTTTCCATCTTAGCAACTCGATGAAGGAAGGTGTCCGCTACATGTATGTTGAGGTTTCGTCCAAGGTTACTTACCACAAGACCAGGCTTCAGTCCCAGAAAAGAGTACGAGGGTGACTCCTTCGTGCTATAAAACTACCCCTATTCTTTCCGGTACCATACCGAATATTGACGATGAGCACTCCTTGTAGTTCAGGGGTCAGGTTCCAGTCCATCCGCTGTTGACCCATTATCACCTTCAAGTCTGATAAAGATAGGTGACGTTCAAAGAAGGAAAATGACATCTCCATCTCGCAGAACGTAATTCACCAATTCTCTCTGGTCGTGCCCATGCCAGACTGGAAATACTCCAATACATCGCCAAATAAGAAGTATGTCTTCTTAAAAGTGCTGCTGCCATCCCCGACAGGGATCTCCCCTACGTTTATCTGGCTCAGTAGGAAGAAATGACTATGCTCGCTTGCCAACCTTCTACTGTCCCATAGGCGGAAGATCTTTATCAATCTATTTTTGGACAGTTGTAACCAGGTCCCTCAGATTCATGTTTAGAGGTAGCACGTTCTGCCCAAGGACCAACTCGCTAGAGGGTGTAATGGGCAATGTAACTACAAATCAAACAAAGGAACACGGTCAGATCATTAAAATCATCATATGCGGCCTAAGTATATATGATGCTGAGTAGACCATACGGCTGCAGTATACATTTGGCATAGTCAATCATGTGGCATAGTCACCCATGTGGCCGAATAAACCATACGGTATGATGGGGCATGCGACTTTGTCAGTTATGCGGTAGAGGTAGACATGCAGATGAGTTTTTATGCGGTCGAGCTACCCATGCGATAGTGAGAAGTTGGCGCTTAGATGAATCCATGCGTCCAACTGTGCAAAAGAGTCCATGTGTTCAGAACTTTACTTTGTCTTTCCCGATGACGTACCCTTGACAGGCCATTGAACTTCGACAAAAAACGACGGAGAGCCCGCCGCAGCGGTGCAGCCCTTCCCCTTGTTGGCCTTGGCCTTGCACTTGCCCTTAGCGATGGCGGCGGTTGAGGGAACGACTTTGGAAGCCATGACACAAAAGCAGTAAAAAGAAGAGGAAGAATAAGATAAGAGAAGGAAAGAAGGATTTTCTTTCTCCTCTGCCCTCATATATATAGACAACAACATGCGACTGAAGTTGAGGCAGCGACTGTTCAGATCCCAAGTAGTCTCGATCCCCGCCACGGATGACGGTGACTCCTCGATTATTTGGCCACTTTATCCCCTGACGGCACAGAATCCCAAGAGATCTCCTCAGAGATCAAACCAAATCTACTCAATTAATGACTTGATAGCCTGGCAGAACGTGCTATGCGGCAACACAGAGTCATGCAACAACATGGTTATGCGGTATGTCACTCTTATGCAGTCAAAATTGCTTGACCTTGCTTCTTATTTAAAGTATTCCAAACTTGTCATTTTGGAAACTTTGAAGTAGGTCTTGTAGAAGCATAAAAATAGTATAGACCGCATAGATCTCATGCCGCATAAAATATGATAGATACGGCCATTCGAAAATCGCATAATATCCTTTATGCGACCTGAACAATCAAGTCTTAGAGAAGTCACATGCGGCCTGGTCAAACCAAGTCGCAGAGAAGCCGTATATTATACTATATATGGCCTCAATGACCATAGAACAGGGAGGCCGTAGTAGGACCCCCTGACACAGATTTGATGTTTGTCAGAGGCTCTAACACATCATTCATCACTCTGAGATGCTTCAAGACTCGTGAAGACGATACCTCAGAAGAAGACAATGGGTCACATTAACGCATTAATTATTTCGATAAAAGTGCCATGCCACGTGTGCCCTCATATACGGCTACGCTCTGGCGGCCAGAGTGTCCATTTGACCAAGGCCCAAACGAGAGCATATATACAGCTACAAGACCCATACAGCCTCTCCAAATTATGGCCAAAGTGTCCATTCGATCAAGGCCCAAATAAGAGCACGTATGCGGATACACGACCCATGCGGCATCGCTAACATGCAGCTAGAGTGTCCATTCGACCAAGGCCCAAATGAGAGCACGTATGCGGTTACATGACCCATACGGCCTCCCCAACATGCGTCCTAGTTCTTATGTGGCCTCCAACTCATAAGATCTTCCCGTTATAACTGCAAAAAAAATTGCATAATTTTTGCTGACTACGTGTCCAGCTGACTAAATTATTCCCACAATGGGTTGATAACAACTCCGAGATCTCATCAACAATATATCTCAACCAAGACCACGTGGCAATCTGCCCATGGTATATGGTAACAGTTACAATCGTATTCTGTTGAAGAAGCATTATGCGACAACCAAACAGAGGCATATGTGGCACCCATAGCACATCAGTATGATAATTATAAATAGGAGCAACTTGAATGCTCTAAAGGTCAATTTTTCTGCTTCAGAGAGAGAATAGACCAAGAGAATGTTGGCTATCTACAAATTTACACTCAAGCGGAAGAGAAGAGCTTCTGCATCGGATCATCCATGGAGTAAAGAGAATTGCTACAATCCTAACCGTCCATCGTCACCCCTAAAAAACAAATTTGTACTTAGATCATATTTTAGGACTTTTCTATACTTTTTTTTAGTTTGTTAATCAAATCCATTTCTTTTAGTTCTCTTTTTGATTTAAATGACAAAAAATAACATCCTCAGGTACTAGAGAAAGAAGGACCATATGACATGACTTAGCCTTTCTTTTCGTATGCCTCTTCTTTGATTTGGCGGGGCAATTTTCTGTACTACCATCCTCATATCCTAATCCTTAATGGGACTTGCCAGAACTAATTTGGGGTTGCAACGGAATACAAGGTCCTTTACCAAAGTTCAACCCTTTAGCCTTCTAAATATCATATCCCATCTTTTGCATAATACGGATAAATTGCTGACCGTAGTAATGGAACTAAAGTTTTTCCTCATCAGGTACTACTAACGGAACTGCTGACGAGGGAGCAGGAGAGAACTTAATGATGACATACCTGCCATCTTTTTTGTGACTTGTGTAGAATATGTTGTAGAAGCATGAAAAATAAGCTGGAAGGATCTACGCAGCCTCTTGATGCAGAGCAGCGTAAACAGAGGCCTTCAGAGCCATCAGGCGTGCAACAGAACTTTTTTCGCTAAAACACAGCATGAAGAATAAAGCTCAAAGGACCATCCGCATAAGTGCAGTACGTCCAGGCCGCTCCAGCGTAAACAGGGTTCTTCATCGCCTTCATGGCGTAAAGCTCATCCGCTCTCAAAGCAGCGTTAAAGCGTACGAGGAACGCTTCGTCTTCCCCGAAATAAACCTGTCAAGTCACGCAGTGAATCTGACCTCTGACTCCTGACAAAAAGTGCTGAACGGCTACCCAAACGACGGCTGAAAACGATGGCAGACCTCTCGGGACGTGCCCCTCAGTATGATGGCAGATCATTGCATTTAATGCAGAGGATTTGGTTAAAGCATCACCGAACCGTCGTTTACTGAAGTCCCCTAAGCGTAAATCACTCTTTCGCGTACAAGGGAATACGCTGCCTTGTTTTACACAGGCAAACATGAGCTATTTTACGCTCCGCAGCAGACAAACCGCTTGCCACGTCAAAAGCTGCACATCGTACGGGACTTGAGGCACTTCTCCACGTCTAATTGCACAGAGCGCTGACAGTTTCTCTCAAGGTACGTCTCTGCAACGGGTGCATAGAAGGGCCACAGACCTTCAAAATACGCCTCCGCATTTAATGCATAAGATGGTGGCAAATCTCTGCAAGAGATTTGATTATATCTTCAAAAGCCGTAATTCCGGCTAAGATGTCCACATCAGCACTCTGGCACGGTACGCAGCGGCTTCTACGCCCATTCAGGATCTGTGCTCACGCGGCTTCTACGCCTATTCAGGATCTGTACGCAGCGGTTTCTACGCCCATTCAGGATCTGTGCTCACGCGGCTTCTACGCCCATTCAGGATCTGTACGCAGTGGCTTCTATGCCCATTCAGGATTTGTGCTCACGCGGCTTCTACGCCCACTCAGTCTCTACGACCACTCGGCCTCTACGATCATTCGGCTTCTACGCCTGTTCGGCTTCTATGCCTCTTCGGCTTCTATGCCTATTCGGCTTCTATGCCTACTTGGCTTCTACGCCAGGGTGACAGTCATTTGGCTTCTACGCCAACCTCTTCTACACGAGGGATACCTACCTACGTGGCTTCTACGCCATGATCTTCACAGCAAATATACGCGTTTTATCCCCTTAGTTGGACACGCATCACATGCTCACTCAAAAGGTCATCTATACGCAGGCATTGGTTATCTTAACCGTTATATAAAGGGGTACTGTACTTCCCACTCCTCGGTTTTTATACCGACGGAATGGTCACTGTCACCAAAACTCTATAAATAGAGACCCCTATCAATGGGGAACAAGGTCGAAAACTTTGAAAGAAGAATCGAACAACAAGGTCAAACTTCCAAGAAAGATCGAACCGGAGATCGAGAGAGAGAGAAAGAGAGAGAGAGAGAGAGTACGGAGCTCAGGCAAGGAGCAAGGATCGACGACTTCGGCATCGTGCATCCACCCTCTCCTGCAACCTTCGAAGCTACTACCTGTCTTCCACGGCACTTCTTCAACATCGCGTGGTCCAAGGGCTAAAGTGATCGACTGCAGATCAGACACCTATAGCAATTTATACCCAGATTAAATAAATTGTACTCTCACATCCTCGTATAGGATCAAATTATACAAGTTTGTTTGTAAACCAAAGGGCACGGGTTTCGCATAAACCCTGTCATTGAAATACACTTTCATTCTTTCGTTTAATACCACAAACAAGATGGCGACTCTGCTGGGGACGTCTTTCTCTTCTGATGAGGAAATAATTGCTCAACGCGATGCGGTATCTGTAGGAACCGTGAAGAAGACACTGGTCGTTCATTTCGACCAGTCTGCCTACGAAGACATGCGTCGAACTGGGGGTAGCTCTCACTCTCTCTCCATCCAAGACAACAGGAAGCTGCGCAAAGTGTGGATGCCCAAGACATCCTCCGCCGTTCCTGTGGACTCTCCGATCTCTCCGATCTCTCCGATCTCTCCGACCAATGAGGTGGTAGCATCGCTCCCTCCGTGCCCCGTACGTAAAATTCAATCTCCCGCTACGTGCGGTACAGACAAAACTTCGAGCAAAGCCTCAGCGCTAACCCAGGAGTATCCACTGCGCTTTACGCGTAGAAATTAGTCTCCCGCTACACGCGGTACAGACAAAACTTCGGGCAAAGCCTCAGCGCTAACCCAGGAGTATCCACTGCGCTTTACGCACAAAAATCAGTCTCCCGCTACGCGCGGTACAAACAAAACTTTCGATGGTGCCTCAACGCCAAATCGGAGGTACAGATCATGCTCCACGCGCAAAACAATATCTGACCTCTACGGTGAACCAGATGAGCGCTGTGATCTCCGCAAGGGGAAGCAAGCAGGCGAATACTCAGCTACTCGGCCTTTACGCCAGCAAAAGAATAATCTGCCTACCCTCCGGATTACGTAAGAAGCCGATGGCCGACTGAGGGCCTCTCCAGCTTTACGCCAGACTGAGCGAATCTCCAATTTATGCCGGGCGCAGTCCCTCGACGTAAAACAAGCTCAGATTGCGGAAAGACACCTTTCCAGGAGATTATTCGCCGCCCAGATGGCCAACCTGTTGTACACAGGTGGCACAAGGAAAACCGGGGTGCCCAATAGCCGCATGCCCCCTGATGGGAACAGAAGAAACAAGCCTTCGTCTTCTTCCTCTACTCCTCCTGACCTGCGGGGTCATCTAATCCAGAAACACAAGAATGTTCCCCTAACAGTCAGACGCGGGGAAATCAGATGGGAAGACACGTCAACATCTGATGTCGTCATAACAGGTGGACCACAGGAAGACTTCATCTTTATCATTCCACCAACCCAAGACGATCAGCGTCCGATAATCTTCGGCAGCAGGCGGAACGCCCCAATCGCGCAAGAGGAATCACGCGAGTCTGAATCTGGCAGGATACAAACCCACAGATACAGCCCACAAGCATTAAAAATTATGCAAAACATGGATTACGACTTAAAACTGAAACAAGGTCTCAACGATGGGAAAGGTAGGCGAACGCCGGTGCGTAGTAATTTTCACTACCGAGAAGCTCGTTTCGGGCTGGGATATACAGCATCTCTCACGGAACCCAAAATTCCGAAATCCAATCCCATACAACCAGAGGCGGTTCTTGATGAATCAGTTTCTGTGGCCAGAGACCACGACGTATCCAGAGGTAACTTACCTCGACAGAGCAAGGGGACGTCCAGGGCAGGGAGTAGAATCCCCTCAAGATCCGATGAGGATGGAACAGCAACGATCTCCCCGCAAGACCGTAAAATTCAGGCGTCAAGAGCCCGAAGACCAAAAGGGACTTTCTCCTTCGACGAAGACGACATCATTGAAATCTTTGAGATATTAATGAAAGAGCGCAAGCTCCAGCTACCCAACATCAAACATTCTGAGAGGGCTGGCAACGTGGATCACCCAGATTATTGTCTCTTCCACCGATACACTCATCACCCCACAAAGGCATGCTATGTGCTAAAAAGGAAAATTCAGGAGACGATCGATGCCAAGGTCATCACTTTGAATCTGTGAACAAGGGGACGGTCCGTACCGATTGGATTTTCATTCTTTTCTTACATAACGATTTGCTCCTTTCAAAAGAAAATGTGTGTACTCAGGGGAGAGTCCCTTTTCAAAGCTTGTCAGGTTCATATTACCTCTAAATAAACTTTCGATCGTCGATTATCATTACCTCTGATATCGATTGTCGTCTACACTTAACATTCGTACTTAACTCTAAGTACGCCAGTGGTGTTAAGTCCATAAAAACTGCCATGTCCATATCACCTCTGAGCAGATGTGTGCCTCCATCCCCGATGGAAGTCACAAGTCACAAAGTTTGTCATGTTCATATTACCTCTGAATAAACTTTCGATCGTCAACTATCATGTCCATATTACCTCTGATATCGATTGTCATCTACACTTAACTCTAAGTACGCCAGTGGTGTTAAGTCCATAAAAACTGCCATGTCCATATCACCTCTGAGCAGATGTGTGCCTCCATCCCCGATGGAAGTCACAAGTCACAAAGTTTGTCTTGTTCATATTACCTCTGAATAAACTTTCGACCGTCAATTATCATGTCCATATTACCTCTGATATCGATTGTCATCTACACTTAACATCCGTACTTAACTCTAAGTACGCCAGTGGTGTTAAGTCCATAAAAATTGCCATGTCCATATCATCTCTGAGCAGATGTGTGCCTCCATCCCCGTTGGAAGTCACAACCACAAAGTTTGTCACGTCCATCTCGCCCCGGAGCTATAAACTCCTACCGTCCGTATGTCTGGAAAGTAGCGTCATCATCCAACGTCATCACAACGTATGGACCCCATGAAGATTCTATCTTCGTTGTCCCGCCTACCTGCAGCAGTCAGCGTCCAATATTCTTCGGCCGCATGCGCAATCAACCAGCTATCCAGGAAGATCCTTTCAATAACGATACTGGAAAAATGCAAGTTCACCGATACAGCCCGCAAGCGCTAAAGATCATGCAAAACATGGGCTACGACTTAAAGCGGAAGCCAGGCCTCAACTATGGGAGAGGCAGACGAACGTCGCTGCGCGGCGACCCCCGCTATGGACAAACTCGTTTCGGGTTAGGGTATGCCACCCCCTTAAGGCTTCCAAGTCAGATAAGGACATCTTTTTCTCTTCTCAGAACGGCTAGTCACCCTCCGACTCACCTGATGCTCTCGAACGAACACTATCAGTAAATATGGTGGTGACAATCCCTCAGAAGCAGATAAATAGGATTCTGAGCCGTTCGAGGATGACTCTTGGGCTCAACAAATGGATACGCAGTGGGAATTCTGCTTCGAGCAAAGAGAACCTCCCACCAAAGACGAAGTTATCCAAATCAATGTTGGGGGTGAACTTTCGCCAAAGCCGATATTTATCAGTAACAATCTTTCCCCAGCTGAAAGGAAAGAAATTATACAGATGATAAGGGAATATATCGACGTCTTTGCGTGGGACTATGAGGACATGTCGGGCCTAGACCCGACGGTGGCTACTCACAAACTCAACATATTGACCAACTCAAAGCCTGTGAAGCAGCACCAACGCCGGTTCCGCCCAGACATGATGGACGCCATTGAAGCTGAAGTCAAGAAGCTGATAGCCTGTGGTTTCATCCGGGAAGAACAACATCCCGACTGGGTCGCCAACGTTGTCCCACTCATGAAGAAAAATGGGAAGGTACGTATCTGCATCGACTACCGAGATCTGAATGCGGCCTGCCCCAAGGATGAATTCCCTCTTCCCATCATGGACATCATGATCGACAACACCTGCGGCTTTGAACGCATGTCTTTCATGGACGGGTTCTCAGGATACAAGATGCATCCTGAAGACGAGAAGCACACTGCCTTCCGGACGCCATTGGGGCTATATTGCTATGCGGTCATGCCCTTCGGATTGAAGAATGCTGGGGCTACATACCAACGGGCTATGAGTAACATATTCCATGAGCATTTACGCAAAACAGTGGAATATTACATAGACGACATAGCCGTCAAGAGTCGCCTCAAGGGTGATCACATTCAAGACTTATTGACGGTATTCGAGCTAATGTGCCGACATCAACTCAAGATGAACCCTACGAAGTCCTTTCTGGGTGTATCTAGTGGCAAGTTCCTAGGATTTGTCATCACCGACAAAGGCATCCAGGTGGACCCTGACAAAGTCCAGGCAATCGTAGAAATGCGTCCGCCCCGTAATCTGAGGGAACTCCGGGGATTTCGAGGCCGTCTGGCTTATATCCGACGATTCATATCCAACCTCTCGGGGAGATGTCAGCCCTTTTCCTATCTCATGAAGAAAGGTGTATCCTTCGTATGGGACGAGGCATGTCAGCAAGCGTTCGGAGATATCAACCGCTACCTCACCAGTCCGCCAGTTCTGGTGCCTCCCGTCATGGGAAGGCCATTCTTGCTGTACGTTCGAGCGATGGATCATTCGCTAGGAGCTCTTCTCACGCAGAAGAACGACATGGGTCATGAACAGGCTATCTACTACCTCAGTAGGATGATGGTCGGAGTCGAACACCGGTACAACCCAGTGGAGAAAGAATGCTTGGCCCTGATGTTCGCTATCCAGAAGACGCGGCACTATGTCACCGGCCAGACTATCAACATCATCTCCAAGATCAACCCTCTTCGAGTATTGATGAGCAAGCCAAGTGTTCTCAACTCCCGACTCGCGACTTGGGCGATGTTATTAACACCATATGACATGGTATACATACCGCAGAAGTCCATCAAGGGCCAAGCGCTGGCTGACTTCCTAGCTGCTCATCCGATCCCGGAGGCCTCCAAATTATACGAGGACATTCCCGACGATGTTGCAGAATGTAATTCCACTATGGAAAGTGACGCGTGGCAACTCTTCTTCGATGGTGCCTCCAGAACCGGTCCTAGGGGAAACGTCGTTTTAGGAGTAGGAGTCATCCTGGTCACTCCTGATCAGCTCGTCATCTACCGAGCATATTCTCTTAGCGAGCCCTGCTCCAATAATGTGGCAGAGTACAACGCTCTGCTAATCAGGCTCCAAGTCGCCAAAGAGCTGGGGGTCGAATCCCTGGAAGCTTTTGGTGATTCTTTGCTTATCGTCAATCAAGTCGGAGGGATATATGAAGTCCGGAATCCAGACCTCATCCCCTATCACCGGGCGACGGTCGAGATAGCCATGACATTCAAAGGGTTCTTCTTAGAGCATGTACCTCGATCTCAGAATCTGGAAGCTGATGCCCTAGCTAGTCTAGCTGCAGATTTAGCCATTCCTATAAGAAGGCAGGATTCGGTAATCCTTCTTAACAGAGATTTATTCTGCATGAAGAATAACTTTCACATAGAATGCAGCCACGCTGTGAACGCAGATCCCTCCAGAAGAGACTGGAGAAGTCCCTTCATAGATTTTGTCGCGTATAAAATCTTGCCAGAGGACCCCAAAGAAGCAATATCCGTCAAAAGACGATCATTACGCTTCTACTACGATGCATCTTCACAATGCCTGTATCGCCGGACCTACGACAGACTACTATTGAGATGCCTATCTGAAGATGAAGCACAGCAGATTATCCGGGAAGCTTACGACGGTGTATGCGGAGCGCATCAACCCGGTCCTAAGCTACAGGATCGCATCAGGAGAATGGGCTATTATTGGCCTACTATGATCGCGGATGCAATACGGTATGCAAGATAATACAGAGCCTGTCAGGTTCATGCAGACTTCATACATCAACCATCTAAATATCTACATCCTACGGTTGCGTCCTGGCCTTTCGAAGCATGGGGTATGGATATCATTGGTCCTATTCACCCATCTTCTTCCAGCAGTCACCAGTTCATACTGGCCATCACGGATTACTTCTCCAAATGGGCAGAGGCGATCCCCCTCGCTGAAGTGAAGGCGTCTATTGTGATCAGCTTCATCAAGCATCACATTATTTATCGCTTTGGGGTACCCCGAAGGATAATTCACGACAATGGGCCTCAGTTTATCAGCCAAGCGTTTCATCGATTTTGCGATAAAAATCGGATACACAATATTGCCTCTACGGCATATCATCCAGCTGCTAATGGTTTGGCGGAAGCTTTCAACAAAACCATTATCAAACTCTTGAAGAAATTTGTCTCTTCAAACAAGAGAGATTGGAATGAGAAGCTGGGCGAATGTCTCTGGGCATATCGCACAACGGTATGAACACCGACAGGTTGTACCCCATTCTCGCTGGTCTACGGGAGCGAAGCAGTTCTCCCCATTGAAATCCAGATCCCGTCACTCAGGATAGCCGTGACTAGTAAGCTAACTCGAGAAAAGAATGACCTGTTAAGGCTCCAGGAGCTAGAAGGATTAGACGAGAAACGCCTACAAGCTCAGCAGCGCATCGCGCTCTACCAAGCACGCATTTCCAAAGCTTTCAATCATAAAGTAAAGGAAAGAGTGTTCAAAGTCGGCGAGCTAGTTCTAGCCGTAAGAAGGCCGATGATTCTTACTCATAGAAGTAAAGGCAAATTCCAGCCCAAGTGGGAAGGCCCTTATGTGATCGAGACAACATTCTCGAACGACGCCTACAGGATAGCCCAGCCTATTGGAGACCTGTTAATGGCTCCTATCAACGACAAATTCCTAAAAAGGTACTATGCTTAATCTCCCCTGCTCGAGTGGAATATAGCGAGGATCTCAATTCTGACAAAACTACTTCCAGAACGCAATTAGTTGGGTTACATTCTATCATGTCCGTATGACCTCTGAACAGATATATCCCGCTAAGAGTTTATCGAGAGTTTATCATCAGATATCACTCTTGCCAAAAAATTGTCATTTACATTCCGAAATAATGGGTCCACAAAAGTCAAAAAAGAGTCGCTTTTATTCCCAAAAGAGAGCAGAATTACATCTGGGGAAACAGAAAGAGAAAGGATACATCATGATGGCGGAGTAGTCAGATTGTGAATCAGCCGCTCTAGTGCAGCTATCCTCTCGTTCCTAAGAACCAAGGCATCGGCGCGAGCCTGCTCCAGCTGTGCCTCTGGGGTATTCATACAGGACAGCTCAGCCCTTGCCCGAAGGCAGCCTGTGCGTGCAGCTTCTGCACGGTCCAAATTTCGTCGCGCTGTGCTCAATCGACCGGTCGCTATGTCTAGACCCGCCAACGATTGAGAAGCCCACTCCTCTGCCCGAGCGAGTTTTTCCCTCAGCTTGGAGGCCCTCGCTGCATTCCCTTCATGCTCGGATCTGCACTTCGTCTCAAGAGCGAGAGCCTCTGCCACGACAGCCTTTCTTCTATCCATCTCCAGCTCATGTGTCTTGATGGAGTTGTCTAGGCTTTCCAGCTTCGTAGTGAGCCGTGCAGTCATGTGGTCGTACTTGGTCTGGACCTCAGCATCGAGGCTGCCCCGAGTCAGCTGCAAATATTCGTTAATGGGTTGCTCTAAACCATTAACCATTGCCTCCAGGGCGTCAGCTGCCCCAGGATCGCCGAGCTCCCTGATGACCCCGATCGAAAACTGAGAAGTCTTCTTCAGGCGCTCGAAATCTAGACTCTTCGCCAACACCATTGATATCATCGTTTTCAAACCGGTGTAGAAGAGGCTGGTATGTTGCTCGGTCAATGCAGCTATATCCGACTGAACGCCGGAAGGGGCCACAATATCAGCAAGTCCCTCTCCAGGGATAATTGCAGACGAGGTGGCCACAGCCGCCGCCTCGACGCGTGGCACGACCGAAGAAGGTACGACGGCAATAATCGAAGTCATCGGCATACTCGCGAGGGGCGAGGTCACGATGACGGGTTCGTCCTCCTCTTGAGACGACGAAACCACTCTGGGCAAGCTAACCCCCGAGGACATTTCCTCCTCGAAGTCGGGCGCCTCCACATCATCGCCAGGAGCTGGAGCAGAGCCAGAAGGCGCTTCAACGCTGTACTCTCCGTGGATGCCATCCCCTGAGAAAAGGACAAGAAAGTTGGTATCAGTATGATGGCAATTTTTCTAAAAGGAGACATAAAGACGATATTTACCCGAAGCCAACGGCATATACGACGCATCTGCAGCCGATGTAGCTAAACCATGCCTTAATGACGCAATACGAACTGTCATACCTGAAGAAGGAGGTGGGCCGACCGACATCGCCAAGAGTTCCGTCAAGCCTTCACCAAGACGCAGTCGAGGTTCGTCAGCTGGAATCTCGCTAGGCGGGCTCACCGACACAGGCAATCTCGTTCCGCTACCTGGAGCAGCAGCCACGACAGCTACCTCTAGCGAGGATTCTCCTACGTCACCGACCGGAACTGTAGAAGGTCCCTCTCTAAAAGGCAAGGAACCTCCAGCCAAAGAATTATCCCTGATATGGGGAGATGCAAGCTCACTCCCGGGGGCCTCAACACCAAGAATGCGAAGAGGACGAGCAACCGTCTCCTTCCTCCTCTTACGAAGAGAAGCATCCTTCGGAGCAGAAGCCCGTCGCTTCCCAGAAGAGACTACCAAAGCCCCCGCAGGCGGAGGCACTTCATACCTCGGTACCTGCACCAGAGGCTCATCTGGAGTACCAGACTCCTCACCCTCGTCGGAAGAAACCGAGGGGACTTTGACTCTTCCCCCAGGCTTGGGAGAAGGCACCCTGAAGCTTCCACGCATGTCAAAATCATGATGGAAGGTGTTAATCGCCACATAGAACTGGGTGTAAGAATGAAGGATGCGCAGCTCCGTGGAGGTTGTAACGACCGGCACAATGAAGATTGCTCCCGTACAACCCATGATAAAATATCGCCCCCCTCTAGCTCCATCAATGAGTCCGCCCCTGGACCTGAAGCTGGTGACGGCATTGCCCACGTGCAACTGATCGTACCCAAACTGTCGGGCAAACCGACTAGGCAAGTAGGGCTCGAAGAAGCAATAGTCTTCGCTCCTGTACAGCAGATGGGAGGGTCTAATGTAGACCAACCAATTGAAAGCTTAAGGAGAAAGATCGGTCTTCTCTCCACCTGAATCCTCAAGCCTCGCCCCTAATTGATTGCGATGTACAGGAGGGGAGTACAGAGGAGCTTCCAGCCGTGGCTGAGGTTCAACACCAGTCGACAGTCTAAAACTGTGCTAACATTCCAGGGAGAGTCCTTGTAGTTCAGTAAGAATGCACCCCCCGAGCTGCTATCGGAGCCAGGAGACATCACCCGGGGATTATAGAGAATTAACCATCCCATCAAATACAGGTATGGTAATTCCACCCGGGGAAAACTCTCACGCCGAGCTTCATCGATGAGCAACCCATCAGTCATGGCTCTCAAGCCAGCCTGTATACGGCATACCATGACAGAAAGCAAGCCCAGTCTTGCCTCGAACACCAGGCGCACTGCCGGCCATAGGATTTTCTGGTGAATGCAGTCCGCGGACGCAGTACTAGGCACTACTACTCGATACAGCCATATGGAGAGGAAACCAGCCAGCTGGGCTTCCTTAGACAGAGGCCGGCGACAACGCCTCAACTAACTACAGGCCTTAGTGCCTTCGGAGTACTTTCCTACCCCCTCGACGAGAATCTGATCCGGAGCTTCAGCCTCCTCCATAAGATCCTCCACGACCTGGGCACTAAGCACGCCCAAACAGTTCACGGGCTCATTCTTGCCCCCCGAGGCTTTCTCCGACTTGGCAGTCCTGGCTCGGTGGAAGAAAAGATAGGACATCCACTTGGTGGTGTGAGCCAAATCAGAAGGCTCGTTATAAAAAGTGGTGCACGCAAAGTATTGACATATCAGCTCCTGATACACTTCTGCCACCCGAGGGTCCAAATCTACCAACTCCCGGTTGGTGGGAACATACTCTTCATATGGGGTATTCCCCATCGGCAGTCTCGAGACAACCGCCATCTCATGAAGGGCCAATCCCAGCTCCCCCAGTGGAGTGGCGAAGGTGCCAGTGAGCGAAATGTATCGCTCCATCAGTGCCAAGAACAAATTAGGATTGGGAGGCAACCCGACGCTCGTCGCACTCACAGCGGCATACAGTCTAATGCCCTCCAGCTCTCTCCGGAAGTGCTTCAAGGCCCAGTCAACTAGGCATGTCCACCGGGAGTTTGTTGGGGCGATCCACCGATTGCACCGAGGATTCTCCTTGGGATATACCCCGCCTCGTCCCATGAAGTCGTTGCAGAAGGTCGGCAATTGGACCGGCTGGATCACTGAGCTATCTTCACTCGGGACACTGCCCGGGCACAGTCTTCTGAACAACGTCACAAAGCCGAAAGGACGACTGACAAATGACCCCTAGTTGGATCCTTTCAGATGAAACATCTTCCCCGGCTTTTCGTGAAGATCAGGAGTCAGCGTCCACGACATCTTCCTGGGATGCGTCGCATGGAAGAAAGTCGTGATGGGATAATCCCTCGGCATCGTTGGCAGGTACAAAACCAAATTCCCGGCAGGGATAACCCAGGGCTCCCTCTTGGGCTTCGTCTGGGACTGTTTGTCAATCATGTCCCCGAAGAGGAAAGCCGGCTTTATGTACTGCTCCCCGTCTACATATGTCAAGGGCTCCCCGTTGATCATGCTTAGCAGCATTCGCTCGCCCTGAGCCAATATCAAAAACTCCCTTCCCTCAGGATATTGGGGTCCGGAGATAGGAAATGCCACGTGGGACAGATCCTCCAGGTAGTTCGAGTGCAGCATCCCAGCAGCGAAGCCCATTACCTCGGCCAGTGGAGACTCACCCAAATCAACTGCAAAAGTGCAAGGAAAATATGTCATTGCAAATCTTGCACAAACATACAAATCAAAGAAACGACAGTCTGTGCTCTACGCCGGATTGTGCAAATCTGGCTATTTTACGCCGGCAGTCCCCTCCACAAGCGTAAAACTCAAATTTTACGATATACGCCAATTTTCGGTAGCCAGAGCTTTTACGCTCAGAACTACGAAAATATGGAGTCTTTACGCTGGCACATTAGAAATGTGGGCGTAAAAGATGAAAACGTCTCCGTGCATTATCTTCCTCAAAGGAGGCTATCAACACAGAAGACGACCTAACGCGGTCACGTTCAACGTGTGCGAAGGATTTTTTGTCATTTTTGTCACCCCAAAGGCTCTACCTCTAAGACCGGGTGCGCTGCTCGTCGGCGGGATACTTCGCTCAGAAGGAATTTCGCCTTGCCCGATCGAAGATCCCCTCGCTGGGGCAGAAGAATCAGAAGAAGAACCTATGCTCTTTCCCTTAGCGGAGGAGGTTTGTTTCGGCGCCATTTCTGAAGACTCGAAGTGCTCGGAGAAGGAACAAAGAAAAACTTGAACAGACGAAAGCTCTCTTTCGCAGAAGACAGATAAAAAGTTTTTCTCTCAAAAGCTTGGGATATATATAGAGTTCGGGTCGACTCCTCGAATCCTCGGACGGACTCCTCGAGACCCTAACCAAATCTCGCAATTAATGGTGGGTTATGATTGGATGCTACGTCAGCCCACTACCCTTGAAAGACGGTTCAGCAGGTCCTACGCTAAAGGAGCTTTCTACGCTCGACAGCAACAGATCTACGGTTTTATGCTCGCAAGCTATAAGTCTATGGTTTTACGCCCGGATGCCTTTGTGCTCGGTAGCTTTTATGCTCGAGAGGCCACAAACCTACGACTTTACGCTCAGCAGATACCAAATCGATGATCTCACGCTCGATGGCGCTCAGTTTACGCTCAGAAGCAACAGATCCACAAACTTCACGCTTAAAGAAATTTTCTTTTCAGAAGCTACAAATATACAGTTCTACGCTAAAGGAGCTTTCTACGCTCGACAGCTACAAATCTACAGCTTTACGTTCGACAGCTATAAGTCTATGGTTTTATGCCCGGATGCCTTTGTGCTCGATAGCTTTTATGCTCGAGAGGCTACAAACCTACGACTTCACGCTCAGGAACTACAAGTCTACGATTTCACGCTCGATGGTGTTCTACGCTCACAGGCTACAGATCTCCAGTCCTACGCTAAAGGAGCTTTCTACGCTCGACAGCTACGAATCTACAGCTTTACGTTCGACAGCTATAAGTCTATGGTTTTATGCCCGGATGCCTTTGTGCTCGGTAGATTTTATGCTCGAGAGGCTACAAACCTATGACTTCACGCTCAGGAACCACAAGTCTACGATTTCACGCTCGATGGTGTTTTACGTCCGTAGGCTACAGACTGATGATTTCATGCTCCACGACTTTTCGCATATTCGAACAGTCCCCAAAGCGGTCAATTGCCAAGAGTTCACACAGAAGATACTCGTTCTTGACCCAGAGCATCCCAAGTACCCGAAGCATACAAAGTTCAAACATTGAGAAATTACTCTTCTCGGGTCCAAAATTGGAGGTTCATCCAGACTCCAGTCTGAATATCTCGTCTATCAAAATGGCAAACTCAGTTTGACAGCCAAAACCTCGACCCTGTTCCAAGGGAGTTTCGAGAGATCATTCTTGAAGACGAAGTCTGAACAAAGTTTTGTTCATCAGAGAAGCAACAGTTCAGAATTCTATGCGGTCCCTCAGTCCTAGCAACAGGGTAGTTCTAAATATTCAAGATGCTTAAACGGCGTTCTATGGACTATTCGTTATGCGTAAAGGACAGGGCCTAATACTCTTTCTATCAGAGTCGGCATAAAGATTCAGATGTGTCGAAGCTACACATATTCAGACTTCACAGCAACATATGGCAAGATGATCATATGAAGAAGCAAGACGATTTTATTAAAATCAAAATCATGATTACATATGAGGGAAATCCAATCTACAAGGGTTTTTCTCTATTTTTCATGATTACATCTGAGGGAAACTCCGTCGACAAAGGAGATACCCCCTCATCGTCTGAAGGCCGCCCTCGAAATCTGTTCTGACAGGTTCCCGCATCGGTGGTCTTCCTCTTCTTCCCAGAAGATGATCAGTGGCGGAAGAACACAGAGTTGGGGCTCGCATAAATTATGCAGACCCCATACTCTGTGCGCCGTAACAGATTGAGTTAAGATATTTTACTCAACTCAATGCCCGAGGACAGAGCTAATCGCTGCTCTCACTCCCGGAGGCAACGAGAGAAGACAGCACTTGCAAGCTGTGTGGTCAAAGATGACCCTTTCTCTCTCCTGGGGCAACGCCATATAAAGTTGCTGATTATCCCGAGCAAGGGAGGCTAAGATATCCTTCCATGATCCATCGTTGCAGTGGACACTTGCTCGAAGACGCCGTCTTATTCGGCTCCCTACATGCTGGAAGAACATGATCTCCTTCTTCCTCTGGTCGACCCGACGAACTCCGACGATCATCTTTGCATGGTGATGGGAATGTGGGGAGAACAGGTTAACTCCCCCAGCCTTTTTATAGGCGAAAGAGATCACAGCGGTCCCCAATAAATCTGCCATAAAGTCAGCATCGACCGTTTCAACGCTCCATTCAGAAACGTTTCGAGTTACGAGGGGCCGTTAATGCTTCATTCAAAGCGTTTTAAATTTTGAGGAATTTAAAAGCTTTGAAGGGGGTCCTGTAGAAGCATAAAAAATACGCTGGGAGGATCTACGCAGCCTCTTGATGCAGTGCAGCGTAAACAAAGGCCTTCAAAGCCATCAGGTGTGTAACAGAGCTTTTTTCGCTAAAATACAGCGTGAAGAATAAAGCTCAAAGGACCATCCGCGTAAGTGCAGTACGTCCAGGCCGCTCCAGCGTAAATAGGGTTCTTCATCGCCTCCATGGCGTAAAGCTCATCCGCTCTCAAAGCAGCGTTAAAGCGTACGAGGAATGATTTGTCTTCCCCGAAATGAACCTGTCAAGTCACGCAGTGAATCTGACCTCTGACTCCTGACAAAAAGTGCTGCACGGCTACCCAGACGACGGCTGGAAACGATGGCAGACCTCTCGGGATGCGCCCCTCAGTATGATGGCAGATCTTTGCATTTAATGTAGAGGATTTGGTTAAAGCATCACCGAACCATCATTTACTGAAGTCCCCTCAGTGTAAACCGCTCTTTCGTGTACAAGGGAATACGCTGCCTTGTTTTACACAGGCAAATATGAGCTGTTTTATGCTCCGCAGCAGACAAACCGCCTGCCACGTCAAAAGCTGCACTTCGTACGGGACTCGAGGCACGTCTCCACATCTAATTGCACAGAACGCTGACAGTTTCTCTCAAGGCATGTCTCTGCAATGGGTGCACAGAAGGGCTGCAGACCTTCAAAACACGCCTCCGCATTTAATGCATAAGATGGTGGCAAATCTCTGCAAGAGATTTGATTATATCTTCAAAAGCCGTAATTTCGGCTAAGACGTCCACATCAGCACTCTGGCACGTTACGCAGCGGCTTCTACGCCCATTCAGGATCTGTGCTCACGCGGCTTCTACGCCCATTTAGGATCTGTACGCAGCGGCTTCTACGCCCATTCAAGATCTGTGCTCACGCGGCTTCTACGCCCATTCAGGATCTGTACGCAGCGGCTTCTACGCCCATTCAGGATCTGTGCTCACGCGGCTTCTACGCCCATTCAGGATCTGTACGCAGCGGCTTCTACGCCCATTCAGGATCTGTGCTCACGCGGCTTCTATGCCCACTCAGTCTCTACGACCACTCGGCCTCTACGACCATTCTGCTTCTACGCCTGTTCGGCTTCTATACCTCTTCGGCTTCTATGCCTACTTGGCTTCTACGCCAGGGTGACAGTCATTTGGCTTCTTCGCCAACCTCTTCTACATGAGGGATACCTACCTACGTGGCTTCTACGCCGTGATCTTCGCAGCAAATATACGCATTTTGTCTCCTTAGTTGGACACGCGTCACATGCTCACTCAAAAGGTCATCTATACGCAAGCATTGGTTATCTTAACCGTTATGTAAAGGGGTGTTGTACTTTCCACTCCTCGGTTTTTACACCAACGGAGTGGTCACTGTCACCAAAACTTTATAAATAGAGACCCCTATCAATGGGGAACAAGGTCGAAAACTTTGAAAGAAGAATCGAACAACAGGGTCGAACTTCCAAGAAAGATCGAACCGGAGATCGAGAGAGAGAGAGAGTGAGAGAGAGAGAGAGAGTACGGAGCTCAGGCAAGGAGCAGGGATCGACGACTTTGGCATCGTGCATCCACCCTCTCCTGCAACCTTCGAAGCTGCTACCTGTCTTCCACGGCACTTGTTCAATATCGCGTGGTCCAAGGGCTAAAGTGATCGACTGCAGATCCGACACCTATAGCAATTTATACCCAGATTAAATAAATTATACTCTCACATTCTCGTATAGGATCAAATTGTACAAGTTTGTTTGTAAACCAAAGGGCGCGGGTTTCGCATAAACCATGTCATTGAAATACACTTTCATTCTTTCGTTTAATACCACAAACATATGTACTATGCTCTACATAAAAAAATACTACCCAACCAAAGCCATTGTTGGAGAGTCATATAAGGTTTGTCTGAAAAAGCCCCAGGAGATATTTTTAGACCTCGGAGTCTAAAATCAAAGAGAATATCATCCTTGTGCTGATCTTGATCTTCGTCAGAGTCATCAACCAAGGATATCATATTGCATTATCGTCCCTGATGACTTCTCTTCTTATATTTAGGTGTTGAAGACCATGTTCTTTGTTCTACATCTTCTAAAAGATCGGGATTGATCCACATAATTTCTTTTCATTGAGTAGTAAGGGGCACAAATCCTTCAGTTTGATCATGGGCTGGCAGAAGATTGATAATCTTTATTGTCGCTCTTGGTATTGGTATAACACCATGTGGCACCTCCTGCGCTAGGAAGTCCCCGAACTGAAGAGACACCAAGTTAGCGATGACCGTCTTTTTATCATTGTGAAGCATGATAGCTTGAGAGTCTATCATTTGCTAAATCTTCTTCACCAATACGTAATAAGAACTCGTGTGGTGATGCACGTATCGGTGGTACATACAATACTATGGATCATCTATTTTTCCAACCTCATATGGTCTCTTATGTCAGTCAACTATAGTTTGTTGATCTTCATCAGACAGTCGAAGATGGTGATTATGTCACTCTATTTGAAAGAGTAATCATTTTTTGGCTTCGAAGATTTTAGAGCTTTCTGCTTTGGTGTAGAAGTTGGTCGCTTGGACAGGTTCACGACAAGGGCCTCCTTTCCTTTGTTATTGCGATTGTTATTGTTATTGTTATTATTGAGGATAATAGGGCACTTGCCTTTATCCTCAAAGGCTTTAAGCTTTGTCAAATCGATGTTGACATCCTTCATATTTTGCTCTGCAATGTCTGCGTTTATAGTAAAATCCTTCCAATCTTCAAACTGGGTCGCGTTGATCCAGAACTTTAATCCAAGCAAGAAGTTCTTTATGCATGTATCCATTAAATGGGTTTCGGGAATACCCGGTGGCATCTTCAGAGCTGCCTGTCTAAAACACTTAATGAATTCATGAGCAGGCTTCTTCTCCCTTTGCTTGGTGTCAATGAGACTGGACATTGTCATATCTATGCATCCTTCATAAAATAGGGAGAGAAAGAGACTCCAAAAATCTTTAAATGATGAGATACAATTATCAGGGAGACTGCAGAACCAATCATAGGCTATATCGGACAAGGCTATGACAATAATTTAGTGAGCAGGGTGTCATCCTATGGAGATGTCCCGTAACCATCTCAATGTAGGTCATATGTCGACCAGGTGAAGTCTTTTTGTCAAAGAGAGTTATGGTTAGGGGTTTCAATTTAGGCGGGTAAACGATTTTACACCATTCAGGAGAGAAAGGTTGTCTGATCCCAATATCTAGAGTTTGTCCCGATTAGTTATAGCATTGAACTGAGCACGCAACTCCTTGATGGCTTGCTGTGTCTCATTGAGCTGTTGTGGTATAGCTGACTGAAGGGATGTCGGCTGGACTTGTACCATTACAGGTGGAGGAACACCCCCAATATTAGGAGGGTTGAGAGACGGGGTCGCTGATATTTGATTAAGAGTGACATCAGGATTTATACCGCCTAGAGGTAGTGCCATACCCGAATATGGCTGCACCAATATAGATTTTGTCACCCATACAGGTGTTGTTATTGCGGTATGCTGAACCATCATCATTTGATGCATGTTCTACATCATAGCAAGCATATCTTTGAATGAAGCCTCCAATAATTTGAGACGTTATTCTGTGTTCCCTTACAAGAAAGCATCTTGTTCATCACCAATAGCATATGCACTAACCTCTCGATAGACGATAGAAGGGCTGGTGGATTGCAACCTTCTCTGACTAGGTGTTCGTGAAGTGTTTCGTCCTGAACCTCTCCCTCTTTGAGGGAGTCTTGAATTCATGTATACTGGAGACAGTAGTAATTCCTCATCATTTTCTTATTTGTTAAACTGCTTTCCAGAATGTTGTTTGGTGGACAAGGTATAATTTAAACGGTCAAATATAGACCGTTTAGAAGAAGACTCAATTATTTTGGTATAACAAGAGTTGATTATAATTTGATGGCAACCACAATGATGCTCATTTGGAGGTACCTTTGTAGGCAGAGAGGGTTCTCTCTCCTTACGCTTCTGTACAAGAATTTTATGTAACTCAGATGGAGAAGGGATAGAAGAAGAAGTATACAAAGTCTCCATTTTTACATTTTGTACATTAAACTTTGCACACACATTTTTGATACCCCGTGTATAGAGCAAAGCACTGGCTTGAATGGCACATTCTTCTAAAGTACGCATCTTCTGTCTTTGTGTGCACATTTTTTTACGTAGATCTTACACTTTGGGCACACAATATTGATTTTCAAAAGTAGTGGCGCATAACTTTTCCTCTGTTGTGTTCACATTTTTGAGTTTTTGTGGCAGTGGTCTTCTTCTTAGACATTTTTTGTGCGCACAAGAAGTCATTCTTTGGATGGCGTGGTTGTTGTACAATTTTCTTGCCAAGTGATTTGGATATGGTAGGAGGTGCACCAACTCCCTATAGAGCAAGTTGAGCAATAGAGTCCCTATTGGATCTGTTCTGCTCGTTACATTGAACTTGTGTGAACTGGACAACATGAGTATGGACAATCCTCTTGGCATTGTAGTGAGTTCCTCTGCCAAGGAAGGATTGCTTCACCCCTCGGTCGTTATGGCGAGGGTATTGCAATTTGTTCACCCTAGTTAGCACACTAGCGTGGCTAAAAGGAGTATCCACCAAATTACAAACTGGGGATGAGGAAACAATGAGAGAACCCTTATTATTAGCGGTTAGCACCTTATTCCCTTTGTTAACATTAACGTCGGGGTAGGAGAAATGAAGCTTAGGCAACCAAGTCTTACGGGTCTTCTTTGACTTGATTGCAGTCGGGGATCTAGGACTACCCCCAGTAACCATCTCTTCATAGGCTTTCTGGTCGAACTTCACGACCAAAGTCTTCTACATTGTGCCAACCAACGCGGTGTCATATTGAGCTATCACCGTCTCATCAAAGAAGAAGGTCGTCCCCAACAGAGTGCCATTTTATTTTCCATAAACAAAAAAGTTAAACTTTTGTGTAACAGACATTTAAAGAAAATAAAAAGGGTATAATAATCCTATACAAGAATCTAGAGTACAATAAATTCTGGAGAAGTATAGCTATAGAGATCAGATCTGGGGTCGATCAGTTTACTACTTGAACTACTTGACACCAAAGAAGAGATGCACACACGAACACTTGAGAACTTGACGACAAGGAAACTTGGGCAACACTGGCACCAAAAAACTTCTATCTTCCTCTCTCTATCTGTCCGTCCGTCTATCCATTTCTAAAAGAGGAACTGACCTTGTATTTATAACCTTCATGGGCGGTTATAGAAGTGTCCGCACACTAATATGCAATTTTTACTGTATTTGGGATTGTGCGCACAATTTTAAGGATTTTATAACCCATGTTCTGCAGAGTAGGTGCACAACATACTTCCTGCTTGACACGTGGCTTCCCTATACGAAAAAGTTATGTCATATGGATAATTATTTGTACACACTTTACGAGAAATATGACATAAAAGACACATAATCATAATCGTTCAATGTCAGTTAGGGTCTTTGGCACACAATGGAAGAAGTTCAACAACTTTGGTACGCTTTGATGAGACTTGGAGAATGTGGTTGCAACAACGCACTCTATTAGAGTTTGTCACAATGGCGCACTCTGTTAGAGTTTAGCACAATGCCGTACTTTATTAGAGTTTGGCACATCATCGCACTCTATTAGAGTTTGGCACAACGGCGCACTCTGTTAGAGTTTGGCATAATGACGCACTCTATTAGAGTTTAGCACAAAATTGCAATCTGTTAGAGTTTAGCCCAATAGCATATGCTGTTAGAGTTTGGCACAATGACGCACTTTGTTATAGTTTGGCACAATGACGTCTCTGTTAGAGTTTGGCACAATGGCGTACTCTGTTAGAGTTGGTCAAAACAGTCCATTAAAAGACAACCTGAGTCTGCGTGCTGAAGATCTTCAGTAAAAATAATTGTGACTTCCTCGTCTGTTGTGCCAATCTGTCAGGTTTATTGCATTAATTATGGGAGAAAGTAACGTGAGTATTGTACTCTTATCTTTGAAAAGTTGGACAAACGTAACCAAGGCGTGCCTTTGTAAAAGAATGCGCCATACTCTGAAATATTAACCAGGTGTGCCACTCTTCTTTTTGGCTTCTTTTGTGAAGGAGTGCACCATCCTTCTCTTGAATCTACTATTCTTTGGAGGCATACTTTTTATGCTTCTACATAGACAAATCAACTACAATAGCCAACAAAAATAGGGTCAGTATATTTTCATGAAGGGGGACACATACGAAAGCAATCATTCTACAATCTCTCAAATATACTTAGGAAGATGTAAAACCTTCTTAACCTTTAAGATAAAGTCAAGGAAGCACGCATATCCCTCAAGTTTCTAAAAAACTTAAGCGAGTGCGAGCACATTGGTCACTTTCCACTCTGAAAGAGGGAAACTGTGCCAACTTCCCAAAAGTTTAAAAAGCGCGCAAAGTGATCACTTTCACTCTGAACTAGGAAAGTGTGCACATGACGATTCTCTCCACACTCAACGAGGGAAAGTACGCCGACTTGCCAAAAGATTGGAAAGTGCACGAAGTAATTACTTTCACTCTGAACGAGAAAAGTGAGCCAGAATGGTTGTTTCTACTCTGAATGAGAGAAAAGTGCGCGTGTACATGTGTCTCTGTATTCCATGCCACGTTATCATCTTCTTTCTCATCTCTTTTACTTTTTTTTATTTTCTTAGAAAATATAATGTACATGTAACAAAATGAGAGAGAAGAAGGAAAAAGAAGAAACAAAAATCTTGTCTTGCCTACCATGGCAGAATGCACGTTTTCGCGTGGGAAGACTCTCGATAATGACATATTAAGTTGCTCCCCAGAGGGTGGATCCACTGTCTGCCTTGAAGAGGGTCTTGCCGCAGCCGCACAAGAGGAAGAGGCAAACCCCTTCCTCTTGCTCTCCTTTCTTGCTGTTGTGGATTGCTTTGGTGCCTTGGTTGAAGCTTAAGGTTGAAGATGAAGATTACGATTTTTGGAGGAGTTGAAGAGTTTAAAAGAGCGTAAAGAGTTATCTCTCCTTCAAACCCGCCTATTTATACACTAAGCCTAAAACCCTTCGTCTACTAAAGTACACGCCTCAAGATTTGTGCCTCAAATCATGCCAAAGATCAGAAACTATTGAGATTCTGACCGATGTGTGCACACAAAATTGGAATAAGTCTCCATGCTTCTACTTTTAAAGTATTTCGAATTAATCTTTTGAAATTCAAAAACTTTGAAAGTGGTCTTGTAGATGCATAAAAAGTATGCCTCCAAAGAATTCTTGATCCAAAAGAAGTGTGGCACACTTCTTTAGAAAATAAGCCTAACAGAACTGTGGCACACACTTTTAAACATATCAAGTTTGGCGCACTTGCTTAAAGAATAGAACTGTGGTGCACTTTTGAACCATTCTATTCAACTATATGAAGGCAGGAGCACAATCATCATGTCTTCTTTCTCCCTGCATTTAATGCAATGAATCTGACACTCGATAGACGTAGAAAATGAGGAGACCAGAGTCATTATTACAGAAGATCTTAGTAACGCAAACCCAGGTTGTCGTTTAGTGGATTGTCTGCCAAACTTTAACAAAGGCGCCAATGTGCCAAACTCTATTAGAGTGCGCCAAAGAGCCAAATTTCATCAAAGCCTGTCAAAGTGCAAAACTTCATAAAAAATATGCCATTATAGCCACTGTCTTCAATCTTCATTAGAATGCGCCAATACCGCTAAACTTATTCAATTGTGAGGCTATGATCCTAACTGACAGTGAGCGGTTATGATTACGTGTCTTTTATGCCATATTTCTTGTAAAATATGCACAAATAACTGTCCCCATGACCTACACTTTTCTTGCATAGGAAGCTGTGTCAAACAGGTAGTACATTGTGCACCCACTCAACAGAAGTCTTGGGCTGTAAAATTCTCAAAAGTGTCGCACAATGGCAAATACAGTACAAATTTCTTATTTGTGCGCGTACACTTCTATAACCGCTCCTGAAGGTTATAAATATAGGGTCAGACCCTCTTTCATAAACATAGGCGGACAGGTGAGAGTTTACAGAAGCTTGTTGTCGTTGCTGCTAGAGTTTTCTTCTCCAATTGTTCGTGTGTTCTTGCATTTTTTCCCTGTCGAGTCGTCCGAGGAATAAAGTGATTGACTACACATCAAATATCCATAGCTATACTTCCCTTGAATTATTGTACTTTAGATTCTTGTATAGGATTTATTGTACTCTTTTTCTTTTCTTTCAAGTTTGTAAAAATCAAAGTTTGTATAATTTTTAACAAAATGGCGACTCTACTGGGGACAGTCATCTCCTCCGACGAGAAGGTAGTAGCTCAACTTGATACCACAGTGTTGGGAACAACACATAAGACGATCGTTGTGAAAACCCCCTCCCATTTCAACTAATTTTTTTTATTAATAGTTGTATGATTATGCAATTTATGTATATATATTTTTTTATGTTAGACTAGTATGTAAACCCTAGCTAATAAACAACCCAACTTTCAAGCTGGTTAATAATAATAATGTTATTCCTAAGTTTTATAATTACTCCTACCATGTTATTTCTTTCCAAAATTTTGTTTACAAATTTTTATAGCCATTTTCTTTGTTTAATCCCGGACGGCCCATGAGAACATGCCTCTGGCAAGGAAATCCCCTACTATATTCGTTCACAGCTAATCTATATCACCCACCAAGTAAATTCCATATCATTTAATTTGTAAACTATTTCCTTTCAAGCTCGGCCCAACCCCAATAACTTTAAAGCAACCCTAACTTTCAAATGTTTGAAACATTACTGTGTTTCTTCCCGTACCATTCGTCAACGCGAGCGGTAAGCTGCTGTAGGACCTGATCCGCAGACCTGCGGTACAACAACCCTATCATCCGACCTCTCATCTTCTTTCTCCTTCTATCTATATATTGCTTCACCCTACCCTTCTTTTCCAAAACCTATACACAAGCATTAGCCGCCTCCCTCCTTCATTCTCTTTACCATCACCACCCTAAAAGCTCCACCGAAAGCCATTGTTCCATTGACGCAAGGCAACGACGCCGGAGCTGTGCTCCTTTTTAGCAGTTCGTATTTTTCCACTATGTGCTAGCTCCGTTCACCCCCCACAGTGGATATTGTCGCTTTCGAATTTACCTCCTCCTCCTCGTTTCGACTCACGTATCTGTTAGAGTTAATCTTGTTGAGGAGGTTGAAGCGGTTGTTATTTGGATTTCAATAAATTTCTAGTCTTTAGGAATTTTGTTATTTGTTCTATGCCGTTAATTTATTTTGATTTGTTAGTTAGAATATGGTTAGAGGGTACTATTTTTATGCTTTCTGTTAGAGTTGTAAATGGCTATTTAAATGTCAAGTAGAGTTTGAATATAATACAAATTATTAATTCCAAGAATCAAATACTCCTCTCATCTTACATTTGGTATCAGAGCTATGGCAACTAACGACAAGCAAAGTCCCACGACGCCGACATCTATGAAGGAGACCTCATTCACCTTCAAGTACCCTATGCTGACACGGACCAACTACGCGGATTGGGCTCTCTTAATGATAGTCAACATGCAGGGGCAAGACCTGTGGGAGGCGATCAAACCCGGAAAAGCCGACTACCGCGACGACAGGATGGCCCTGTCCGTCATACTCCGTGCAGTACCGCCAGAGATGCTGCGAACACTGGCAGTGAAAGACACTGCCAAGGAAGCATGGGACGTTGTGAAGATGATGCGGATGGGGGTCGAGCGCGTGCGCGAGGCCAAGGCGCAGAAATTGCCGCTGACTTCGAATCAATGAAGTTCAAGGACAACGAGTCCGTCGAGGACTTCGCGATGCGGCTCACGGGACTCGTCAGTGACCTGCAACTACTCGACGATGAAATGGACGACGAGAAGGTAGTTAAAAAATTTCTTCGAGTCGTTCCATCCAAGTACACGCAAGTCGCCATCGCCATTGAGACTTTAGTGGATCTCAAGACGCTGTCAATTGAAGAGCTTACCGGTCGTCTTTTAGCCGTCAAGGAGTGGTACGATCTTGGCAGCAACTCCAACGACACAAGTAGCCATCTTCTCCTCTCTGAAGAGAAATGGCTCGCTCGCGCGAAGCAGAGGAAGGAAGGCGAGGACTACTCCAATGATGGCAAAAGTTATGGTCGAGGGCGCGGCAAGCCAATAGGTCGTGGCCGCGGCAACTCGAACTACGTCAACGACAACGCGTCCGGTGGCACGCACGACAAGAAGGTTAAGTGCCACAATTATGGCATCAACGGCCACTGGTTGAAGGATTGCCATAAGCCGAAGTGCGATAAGCGCACCAATTTGACGCAAGTCGACGACGATGAGCCCACACTGCTGATGGCGCAGGAGTATACGGTCGCCGAGACCACCGTAGGCACGACCAACAATATAGTACTCGACGAGGTGCACACTCAGGTGCATCAATCACCGCGCCAGCGCTCCCGCGGAATGATCACTTTATGACCCATCCGGGCGTGATGCCGCACGAGCGTGAGCCACGCCCATGCAAGGCCGTGGTTCATTAGCTGGCGGTAAGAGTTCTAAGCCACAGAGTCGCATAGACAGTTTGAGTGCAGCAGAGTCATAAACGCATAGCGATTTGGTAACAGGTTCACAGAGTTGACAATATAGCAGAAGCATTGAATAACACAAGTTAAAGTAAAGCAACTCTTTATTGATATAAACAAGTGTTACAGGCGGCGTATAGTCGAGATTACAAGTCGCTCAAGCCTCTCTCTCTGAAACAATAAAAGCGTGCCAAGTGGCTACAATTATGGAATGATTGTACAGACGATGTTCAGGAAATGTTCACAATATTATGTCTTGTATATGTGATTCAGTTCCGGACGCAACGCTGCTTTAGAGTGATCTTTACGCCTTAGCACGCACGAAGGAGCATCCGCACCGAACGAGGTTCTCCCGCACCCTGCATACAATCTGGTGGATTATCAGTACATTGAATGCACTGGTGGAGAAGCTACTCGCCCGCTCGATAAATCCAAATACGTAATATAGGTTCCGTGCACCAACTATTAAGTTGTCTTTCTAGTTGCCTTAGGATCAGTTTTATGCAAACATTGAATAGCCTAACTCGTGTGGCAGTGCGCCTTGCGACATGAGAGAAAATACGGCGAGACTTACCAACTTACCTATTATCCTTCCCTGTCCAAGGCAAATATTATTAATTCAAGCACGGACATGTATAAACATTCAGGAGGTATAGCATATGCAAACACGAGAGTCATTATAACATGATCGTTTAGGTGTTCAGTTGTTTCTTGATATGATGCAATGACTCGCACGCGGATAGCCGCTAAGCGAGGATGACTTATCTATATGAACAGTTGTCGCTGGCATAGCCATAAAGGACCAATTTAGTCTTGGGTGAGAGTGATATGCAACGCTAGGTTCTCAAGGCGAAGCATACCAACCCATCCACTTGAGAGACTATCATGATGTTCCATCCGGATCGGATCGGTCCCAGTGCCCTGGGGACCGTCCGTGGAACGTACTCTATTTCCAAGTTGTCCGCGACATGCAGGTCAGGGTCTTTCCAATTTCATTATTTCACCAAGCAGGCAACACGAGTACACGAGATACACGAGAATAATAGATACTTGAATATGGATTCACTTAGCCATTTGATGTGCACAGTCTCCTGGACTGAGATGAGTCCGCTCGAGGAAGACTTGCAGAGATCCGAATACCTGAATGAGTCTTGCCACAGGAGTATGATTCTTTTACTTGATATGATGCAATCCCCTGGCTCGAGAACTGCCTTGGCGACCTTACGGTCCCAGATACTTGCAGGTTCATTCTTGCACGGAACGACTACTTAGTAGTCTCCCGGGGTTTGGATAAAAATAAGGCAACATACAAGCAGACAAGCATGCATTTGTATAAACACAACATTCACGTTAGCCTGGGCCCGAAGGTAAGCCGAGAGGTAAAACCGTTCGGGGACTTCCCGAGCGACACGTTCTTGGGTAGCATGAGAGGGTCTGATCATATATAAGTAATATTTTATTTCCATGTTCTAGCATAAGCAATACAAGTTAGGATTATTCCCTTAGCTAGGTGCATTGTATTCTTATTTGCATGCAGGGGGTGATTCACCTAGCGACTAGCATGTATCGTTCCAGATTTTAAGTGTGCTGGCTAAGCAAAGACAAGTTTACTGTAGCCACCTACCTTAACGATGATTCACCTCGGTAGAGCGATACGTTAAGCGAGCCTCTAAAAGCCTAAGCCGAGATCCTGTAGGGATAAGTCTGGATACCCTTTGCCTCAAACAAGTATTCTCGCCTGAGCAAAGCGGGTCGGGACATGCACTTTTGCCGTTTGAATCGGCAGTCCACTTGAGCGGAACGAGGTATTTTATCCTAGCCAACTCAGAAAATGTCTCGTCCTCGAGACTTACTGAGGACAAGCAGTACGTTTCAATCAATTTTGATTTAACGATACAAGGCTGAGGCAAACCTACACAAGTCGTTGTACTTGTTTATTTGGATATTCACTTGCACTAGCATCGAGATCGGCATATCGCTAGTCTGGATCGTGCGCATATTCGAAGTGCACCTCTAGCATGAGCCCGCCAACCAACTTAGTGATAGCGTAGTCTTAGCACTCAAGTTTCACTTTTTCTTAAGTCTTGGATCGTGCACAAGTTCAAGGCGTCCCTCAAACATATGTACTCCACCAAACTTAGAGGCAGTGAAATTGAACAAGCTACTTACGATAATCTCAAGGGTTCTTACTCAGGTTGGCACAAAGGCCACTTGCAGCACAATATCATACAAGCAAGCATATCATATCATTCAAAAAGCATTTTGAAAATATTTAGACTTATTGTTAGAATATTCTGTTTGAGACAATGAGAGAGAGCGTGCACATAACCCATGTACGAGCTTTCAAAACTGAGATAATCGAAATAAAGTTCAAAGGAGTAGAAGCCAGGCTCTGATACCATTATGTCATGCCCCGATCTCCCGCAGGCTAAATCGGTCGTTCCCGCTAGGCGAGAATTACCGCGCCAGCGCTCCCGTGGAACGATCGCTTTATGACCCATCCGGGCGTGATGCCGCACGAGCGTGAGCCACGCCCGTGCAAGGCCATAGTTTATTGGATGGCGGTAAGAGTTCTAAGCCACAGACTAGCACAGACAGTCCGAGTGCAGCGGAGTCATAAACGCATAGCAATTTGGTAACAGGTTCACTGAGTTGACAATATAGCGGAAGCATTGAATAACACAAGTTGAAGTAAAGCAACTCTTTATTGATATAAATGTGTTACAGGTGGCGTATAGCCGAGATTACAAGTCGCTCAAGCCTCTCTCTCTGAAACAATAAAAGCGTGTCAAGTAGCTACAATTATGGAATGATTGTATAAACGATGTTCAGGAAATGTTCACTATATTATGTCTTGTATATGTGCTTCAGTTCCGTATGCAACGCTGCTTCGGAGTGACCTTCACGCCTTAGGAAGCAAGAAGGAGCATCCGCACCGAACGAGATTCTCCCGTACCCTACATACAATCTGGTGAATTATTAGTACATTGAATGCACTGGTGGGGAAGCTACTCGCCCGCTCGACAAATCTAAGCACGTAATATAGGTTCCGTGCACCAACAATTAAGTTGTCTTTCTAGTTGCCTTAGGATCAGTTTCATGCAAACATTGAATAGCCTAACTCGTATGGCAGTGCGCCATGCGACATGAGAAAAAATACGGCGAGACTTACCAACTTACCAATTGTCCTTCCCTGTCTAAGGCAAACATTATTAATTCAAGCACGGGCATATATAAACATTCAGGAGGCATAGCATATGACACGAGAGTCGTTATAACATAATCGTTCAGGTGTTTAGTTGTTTCTTGATGCGATGCAATGACTCGTACGTGGATAGCCGCTAAGCAAGGATAACTTATCTATATGAACAGTTGTCGCTGGCATAGCCATAAAGGACCAATTTAGTCTTGGGTGAGAGTGATATGCAATGCTAGGTTCTCGAGGCAAAGCATACCAACCCACCCGCTCGAGAGACTATCATGATGTTCCGTCCGGATCGGATTGGTCCCAGTGCCCTTCGGACCGTCGTAGAACATACCCTATTTCCAAGTTGTTCGCGACATGCAGGTCAGGGTCTTTCCAATTTCATTAGTTCACCAAGCAGGCAACACGAGTACACGAGTACACGAGATACACAAGAACAATAAATACTTGAACATGGATTCACTTAGCCATTGGATGTGCACAGTCTCCTGGACTGAGATGAGTCCGCTCGAGGGAGACTTGCAGAGATCTGAATACCTGAATGAGTCTTGCCACAGGAGTATGATTTTTTTACTTGACATGATGCAATCCCCTGGCTCGGGAACTGCCTTGGCGACCTTACGATCCCGGATACTTGCAGGTTCATTCTTGCACGGAACGACTACTTAGTAGTCTCCCGGGGTTTGGATAAAAACAAGGCAACATACAAGCAAACAAGCATGCATTTGTATAAACACAACATTCATGTTAGCTCAGGCCCGAAGGTAAGCCGAGAGGTGAAACTGTTAGGGGACTTCCCAAGCGACACGTTCTAGGGTAGCATGCGAGGGTCTGAACATATATAAGCAAAATTTCATTTCCATGTTCTAGCATAAGCAATACAAGTTGGAATTATTCCCTTAGCTAGGTGCGTTATATTCTTATTAGCATGCAAGGGGTGATTCACCTAGCGACTAGCATATATCATTCCAGATTTTATGTGTGATGGCTAAGCAAAGACAAGTTCACCGTAGCCACCCACCTGAGCAATGATCGCCTCGGTAGAGAGATACGTCAAGCGAGCCTCCGAAAGCCTAAGCCGAGATCCTGTAGGGATAAGTCTCGATATCCTTTGCCTCAAACGAGTATTCTCGCCTGAGCAAAGTGGGTCAAGACATGCACTTTTGCCATTTGAATCGGCAGTTCGCTTGAGCGGAACAGGGTGTTACAGTGAGCAACGTGCCCTCATCGGCGTCTACTTTATCCCGAAGCTACGAAGCAATATCATCAGCCTTGGACAGCTCGATGAGAATGGCTGCCAAGTCTAGATCAAAGGCAGCGTGCTCTCGATTCAAGATCGTCAGTAATACCTCATCGCCAAGGTAAAATGTATCCAAAACCAACTATACATTCTATCTCTTGACATTGTACAACTAGTGTGTTTAGCAGCATGACTCAATGACGATCCATGGCGGTGGCATGCACAGTTTGGCCACCTCAACTCAAAGCACTCAGGAAGTTAGCCCGCTGCAATATGGTGCATGGGCTACCACAGATCGAATACGTCAATCAAATATGCGATAGTTGCCTTGTCGGGAAGCAGCATCGCATGCCATTTTCGCAGGAGACCAAGTACTGTGCTGACAACCTGCTACATCTTATTCACGGTGATATCTACGGGCTGATCACACTGGTAATACCTGGTGGTAAGCGCTACTTCTTGCTCCTCGTCGATAATTTCAGTCGCTATATGTGGTTGACGCTACTGGGTTAGAAGGATGAAGCGTCGATAGTCATCAAACACTTTCAAGCCCATGTCGAGATACTGATAGGGCACAAACTACGCACGCTCCGTACTGATCGTAGGGGCGAGTTCACATCTGTAGCATTTGGCGAGTATTGGGCGGGCCTCGGTATCAAACGATAACTCACAACACCGTACTCACCACAACAGAATAGCGACGTCGAGTGCCAGAACCAGACGGTCATCGCGATGGCGCACAACCTTCTAAAGGCAAAGGATATGCCCGAGAAGTTCTAGGGCACGGCGGTCACGACGGCTGTCTACATCCGTAATCGCTCGCCAGCATGGAGCGTCAATGGCAAGACGCCATACGAGGCATGGCACGGATATAAGCCAAGCGTGGACTTCCTCTGCACCTTCGGCTGTATCGCACACGTTAAGGTGGTCAAGCCGAACTTACAGAAGCTAGAAGATCACAGCAAGCACATGGTCTTCATCAGCTACGAGCCCGGCACCAAGGCGTACCGGGTATACGACCCCGCCGGTAAGCGCGTGCATGTCACATGCGTCATTGTCTTCGACGAGGAAGCCAAGTGGGACTGGGGCGTACAAGACAACATAGGTCAGATATTTACTGTTGAGTATACTATACCACATGTTGAACACGCAAGCAAGCCAGTGCACGGGGGTGGCGATCCATCAACACTAGTGGCACCCAGTCTAGGGCCGTTGACTCCGGTATCCGGGGTAAAAATATTCGACTCGGTGGTATAACGTGGAGTAGAATTTGTCTCGCCACCCACCAACGCCTCGGCCATGCTCGATACCGATGACGATGGACCGCACAGGTACAGGACCTTGGCGGGCTTGCTTGACACGACCACCGTCCGTGAGCTCGATGTCGATGAGCAGCTTCTCATGGTTGACAAGGAACCTGCCACTTTCTTTGAAGCCAAGAAACAATGATATTGGCGCCAAGCGATGCTCGAGGAGATGAGCTCTATTGAGGAGAACCGTACATTGCACCTGGTAGACCTCCCACCCGGCCACCGTCCAATCGGTTTGAGGTGGGTCTACAAGCTCAAGAAGGACGAGCATGGCGCCGTCCTCAAGCACAAGGCACGGCTCATGGAAAAAGGCTATGTGCAAAGGCAATGAGTGGACTTCGAAAAAGTGTTCGTGCCAGTTGCTCGCCTCTAGTCCATCCATTTGTTGATCGCACTTGCCGCGCATGAGGGGTAGGTGGTGCACCACATAGACGTGAAGACGATGTTCCTCAACGACGACCTCAAGGAGGAGGTGTACGTCGCCCAACCTTCCGACTTTGTTATCGAAGGACAGGAGCACAAAGTGCTAAAATATGACAAGGCATTGTACGGGGTACGGCAAGCAACGAGGGCTTGGAATGCCAAGCTTGACAGTTGCCTACTATCACTTGGTTTTCACCTTAGTGCACAGGATAACGCTGTGTATACACGCGGCAAAGGTCCAGCTCGCCTACTTGTGGGTATGTACGTCGACGATCTCATCATCACCGGATTGGACCTACAAGATATTGCCAAGTTCAAGGAGGCGATGAAGGCCTTGTTCAAAATGAGTGACTTGGGCTTGCTCACTTTCTACCTCGGCATCAAGGTACAGCAGTCCAATGGCTTCATCACCCTCAGTCAGTAGGCATATGCGCTCAAAATCTTGGAGAAGAGTGGCATGGTGGATTGCAACCCGTGCCACGTCCCTATGGAACCCAGGTTCAAGCTAAGCAAGGTGAGCTCAGCCCCTCCGACTGACGCCACATCCTACAGGAGCATCGTCGGAAGCCTCTGGTAATTGGTGCACACGCGCCCAGACATCTCGTACGCGGTGGGCTACGTGAGTCGGTTCATGGAGAACCCGACCACGTAACACCTTGCTACCGTCAAGCGCATCCTTCGCTACGTCGCCAACACACGTCACTTTGGTTGTCTCTACGCAAAGAAGGTGGAGGAACCATGGCTAATCGGCTACAGCGACATGGCAGGTGACATCGACACCCACAAGAGCACCACTGGCATATTATTTTTTCTCGTTCGTAGCCTCATTAGCTGGCAATCTCAGAAGAAGAAGGTCGTGGGATTGTCATCCTGCGAGGCCGAGTACATTATCGCGACAGCGGCGGCATGCCAAGGCATTTGGCTTACAAAATTCCTTGGTGACTTAAAGAACAAGGAGGCCGGCAGCGTCATGCTTAAGGTAGACAACAAGTCCGCCATCTCTCTCAGCAAGAATTTCGCCTTCCATGACCGAAGCAAACATATTGATACAAGGTATCATTTCATTCGGGAGTGTGTCGAGAGAGGGAAGGTTGAGGTTGAGTACATCAACACTGAATAGCAGCTCGCAGACATTCTTACCAAGGCGCTCGGGCGAGTCAAATTCATTGAGATGAGACAGAAACTCGGCATCGGAGAGGTGAATCTCATACAGCAGGCTTAGAGGGTGATTTGTTAGAGTTAATCATGTTGAGGAGGTTGAAGCGGTTGTTATTTGGTGTAAACCCCCTAATTTTTCAAAATTTTCAAAACTGGATTTTTCACAATTTTCTAAAATTTTCTGGGAATTTTCTGTAAATTAAAAATAGGGTTTTAATTATTCAATGATTTTTAAATGATAATAAATGATATTAAAATATTATGGAAATACTATTTTTGGATGTAAAATAAAAAACTGGACTTAGGGCAATTTTTCTGGAATTTATCGGGCCCCGGACTTATTTTTAAACACCTAAATTTATTTATTTAATTATTTATTTATTTATTAAATATTTACTGATTATTAAAATTATTATTATTATTATTTTTTTTTTTAAAAACCCAAACCCATTTTCAGCCCGGCCCAACCGACTTGGGCCCAACCGGCCCAGCCCGCAAAGGCTAGCGGGTCGGGTCGGGTCGGCCAGACCCGAACCGCCCGAGACCCGACCCGCCTTCCCCAACCCTCCCCACGACCCGCGCAACCGCCCGCTTCTGCGGCCGCTCCCCGCGCCTCCGGCCGCGCCGCCCGCCGCTCCGCTCCGCTCCGCCCGGCCCTCACCCCCACGACCTCCGCCCCGCTCGGCCCCGCTCCCTCTCCTCCGCCCTATAAATCCTCCCTCTCCCCTACCTCTCCGGTCACCCCGTCCGATCCGCCACCGCCCCCGCTCCGTCGACCTCCGTCCGCAGCCGCCACCCGCCGCGGCCTCGCCCCGCCAGCGCCGCGCTGCCCGCCCCAGCCACCGCCCGCACAGCCTCCTCCCTCTTCTTCCTCCTCCTCTACTCCGTCGGCCGACCCGCCTCCGAACTACGACAGCGCCGCCTCCGGCTGCTCAGCCCTGCGCCGTGCTCCCCGACGTCGCCGCCCCTCGCCTGAGCCACCCTCCGCCGGAGCTCTGCCGCGTACCCAAGCCCTAACCCTAACCCTAGCGCAGTATCCCCTGTGTCGGACACGGGACTCAGTGTCGTGTCGGACACGATCCAGACCCCGGTTTTTGGGTCCCCTTCAGGTGCGTGTAACTTTTTGCTCGTAGCTCCGTTTTTGATTCCGCAAATTGCGTTGCGAAGCCTGTATGACCCTCTCGGTGTCCGGACAAACTGTTCGGGGCATCGCGTCTTGTGGTGATCGCACACCGCGATCCAAAAACAGGAAAAAACCAGACCCTGTTTTACCCCGGAACTGAGTACGCCCCGCCAAACAGGACGACTTGGTCACGCACGGTCTTCACAGATACGTACGCGTTGGCGATATGGACGTGTGGGATTTTGCGGATGCTGATTCGGGTATGCGTGCACACCGGAATCAACGTGTATCTGCGGACATCGCCCATATCTGTACTTTCTGGAACGTGCCCTAACTTTGTGTACACAAGTCGGATCGAGACGAAACTTGCGCCATCGGACTCATAGCAATACGCTGGTCCTGTGAGTCAAGTTTGGTTCGATTCTGAGAACGTTGACGAAATCGCGTGGCGTGGGCCCCATAGGCCCTGCTCGACGGGCGATTTTGTGATCGGCTCATCGGAATCTAATTCTAGAAGTTCCGTTGGGTTCGTATCATCGTTCTTGACCCGTTGACACTAAGTTTGGTGAATTTTGAGGCCTTTGACCCGGACACATTTTTCGGTGCAAAGCGGGCCGACATGTGGACCCCGTTTTGACCCGAAACTGCCATTTTTGCCCTTGTCTCCAAACTGGACTCAAGGACAGGCGTTTCTAGCTGATTGATATTTTCTGGATCTGATGGTGATGTTTGTTTCAGCAACCGGAGTACCGCCTGCAAATCCAGCTGAAGTCAGAACTGCAAACAGAGCCGGAACCACAGGCAAGTGTACCTCGCCAAAACTTGCAGCTTTGCTACCTATTTCCTGGACTTAGTATACATTAGTGGGCAAGTGTACCTTGCCAAACCCTGCAGCTTACTATTTATTTTCATTGACTTGTTTATACATCAGTGGGCAAGTAAAGCTTGCCATTAGAAGTAATTCCTGTTCTAGAACTTGCCTGAATTCTTGTTTAAATGCATATAAACCTGGTTAACTGTTAAAACCCAGGACCGAGTGACGTACTTAGTGTCCGATTACCAGTCGGGTGCCAACTCCGTACGCGGAGTTGTGTAACGTCACATAGAGATGGATATCGAGACCCGATAATTCTCGTACTTGTCTTATCAAGTACTCCAGAACCCAGGACACTTGACACTATTCATGAGACATGTAATGCCCCGTTCCCCCTATTCGGGGAGCGCGGCCAAGAAATACTTACGACCGTCCGAACGGGACAGATTGAATTAAGATCCTTGCCTCGTTATGGATTGGTTTCTTCGGAATCAGGTCCCATATACAACGGACTGTGCCTCGAGGATGGACTCGGCGGCAGAGTCGAGAGGGGCCTTTCCGTTGCGTTGGTTTCTTGTCCGTTTTCGTGCCGCTTGGATGCTTTCTTGTTGGTTTTATGACTTACGTTTTCTTGAACGGTTTTAATGGATTTCATTGCTTTCATTCTTAGGATTTCGCATTTCGTAACGAGCCTTGGAGACCGAAGCAGGAGGTATTGATCGTCTGTTGGTGCGTGCAGGTGATCGTGTAGACAACGCGCGAGCGGAGTCTTAGGCGTCTTTCCTTCTTCTTCCTATTCAACAAACTTGTGAGTGGCTCTATTTCGATAAGCACCTTCTTTCCAAGGGCCCCGTTCATAATAAAACTGACTCAGTTGGGCATTCAATCAAACGATACCAATTAAGTAACAAGTTGGATAACAAGATAAGATAAGAAGTAGGCTTGGAACACCCATTGCTTGTCATACAAACCTTGCATAAATTTATTGATGCATGCATGTTCGTTGGGTGTTTAATGTGTTGGTATCTATTGATAGCTCAAAGTGTTCTTCTATAAACTGCTGCATGTTATCTCATATAACTGTTGGTTGATTTTGATAGTACAGTAAAGCAGTTTCATACATGATGTTCTTTAAATGGCTAGTAGGTAAATCTATGAGGTAGAGTCATAGATATGGTCATGGGAATTCTTGTGCACAAGGGATCCAGGTTCCTGCGAGCGGTACCGGGGCACCGGGCCGTTTCGACCCGGGCGGAATCTACTTTCTTAGTACTGGGAGCGGGGAATTGTAGCGGGGCTAGCTACCCGCGCTGCAAGCGTCGCCGCCAGCCCAGACTAAACCCATGATGGCTGGTAGAACAACAAAGAAGGAATTTGTGTATATTTAAACTGTGCAGGCTAACTATGTCTTCATGGCAGGGAAGGCTATGGTAAGTTGTACAGGTGGTTCAGACGGACAGGTAAAGTCACCGAACGGTGGCATGTGAAGTTATGTTATTTTGTTCTTGCATCCCTGCTAAATGAAATCTGATCTAGGCAAGAATAGAAACCCACCTAAGCAAATAATTGTAGCATACTCATTAGATCATATCTCTTGAGCTTGGTAAAGTTGAGCAGCTAGCCTTCACCAGTACTTTCCGAAGTACTGACCCTCGTTGTAGCAGGTTCCCCGGCGCAAGGCGACGCGGCGAGGAACTGAAGCTTACTCCGAACATTTTGGGATCCTTGGCGGTTCGTGGCCAAGACTTTTGAAGGCTCAAGCTCGAAGCCTTTCACTCTCTCTCCGTTGCTGAATATCGCTAAGGCGATGGTGCTTACTCGCACCCAAGGTGGATTTTGTGTTTTTGAATCTATGTAAAGGGACGTAATGTATGGATCGGCTATCTCATTTTGCGTCCAAGTCTGTAATCCCGTGGGCATTTTATACTTTTGAGTCAAGCAATGTAAAAAGATGTTCATTATGAATAAAAGAGAAACTTTTCTATGCCTCAACCTTGTGTTATCTTATATATCTACTCTGTTGCATTGTTCTAAAAATATCCTTATGCCTAAGGCCTTGTGCACGCGCGCCCTACGCGTGCACGGCATCACGCCCGGGGGACGATTATCGAATAGCCGAAATCGGGGCGTGACATATTGGTATCAAAGCATGCTTCAGATCCTTTGATCTCACAAGAAAGTTTCTAAAGAGGACCTTGTTCCTTTCGAGTAGACCCTTGAAATCGCTTGGCCAAAATGAGATACGTTCCATACAGTGAGTCCATAATATACCTTGAGACTAATACAAGTTACTTTCCTTTCAAGGGACGACTTCCGAGCCGGGTGCACAAGCGCAGATGGTGGCGCAAGTGCAAGCGAGTAGTTCAGGCACCTCGGGCAGCTCTGGGAGTCCAGCTGCCGCACCCTCTGCCGATCCGTTCGAACGAATGATGCGTTTGATGGAGACGCAACAGAAACAAGCTGAACTACGGCAGAGTCAGTTTGAGTCACGGATTGAAGCTCAATTCGTGGCGCAGCGACTTCAGGCGGATACACAGCAGAAGCAGATGAATAGTCTGCAAACAATGGTGACGAATATGGTCGCCAACAATCATTCTGCATCCGCCCCCGCAACCGTGCCTATAGTTGCTGAAGCCACCGGACCGCAGAATTCTCAGGGTACCTTACCCTCAGGCGAGAACGGGTCAATCGTCTCAATATCAGAATTCAAGAAGATGTGCCGTGCTACGTTTAAAGGCACCGAGGACCCTTCCTTAGCGATGGACTGGCTGGTCGAGTTGGAAGACCACTTCGAAGCGCTGTGCCTAGACGAGACCAAGAAGGTAGCGTGTGCTCAGCTTCAGCTCCGACAAAATGCACATGATTGGTGGGATGTGCACAAGCAAGCTATTCTGAGTGAAGGTGGCACAACGGCTATCTCCTGGTCCGTGTTTCGCAAGGCCTTCGTGGAGGAATACCTTCCACCCGCCGTCCGTCGCGAAAAGGAAGACGAGTTTGCCCTACTGAAGCAGGGGGACATGACGGTACGTCAATACGCTTCAGAATTCAACCGACTTGCAAAGTTTGCCAAGTCTCAGCTCGCCGATGCCGAAAGTCGTGCCAGGAAGTTCGAGCTCGGACTGCGACCTTCTATCCGTGCTCACGTCGTAGTGACTCAATATCGTACCATGCGGGAGTCCCTGAATCATGCACTGTCCCTAGAGTCGCAGTATCCTCCAGTTAGCACCGGCGCTGTGCAAAATCACAATCACAAGCGTCCTGCCAACACAGGAGGAAACAACGCGCATAAGCGCCACAATAATAACGGCGGCTCCCAAGACTCGAATCAGGGAAAGAAGCAAGGACAAAATTATGCTTACTGCCACAAGCCAGGACACCACATCAGCGAATGTCGCGCGGGCAGAGGAGGATGTTTCAAGTGTGGCAAGGTGGGCCACATTGCTCGTAATTGTCCAACACGCTCCAACGATCCATCTTCACACCGTCCGCAGCAGAATAATGACTCAGCTCAGGGTCAGGGGCAAACTCAACGAGCAAACCAGGCACCGCAAAACGCTCAGGGCCGAGTCTATGCCTTGACTCGGGACGAGGCACTCGCGTCAAACACGACGGTGTCAGGTATATTACTTTTTAATAATGTACCTGCTCGAGTATTGTTTGATTCTGGTGCAACACATAGCTTCATTTCGGCAGATTTTGCCGCCGAACACACATTCCCTATGACACCGCTAGGCTTAAACCTAAGTGTTAGCACTCCTTCGGGAGTAGATCTATCGGCTCGCTTAGTCTGTCGTGAAGGTAACATTTGCATCGGGGGACGGAGATTGTCATTAGATGCGATAGTTCTAGACATAAGGGACTACGATCTTATTCTGGGGATGGATTGGCTTGGCGCTTGTTCAGCTACAATCGACTGTGCGAAAAAGGAAGTCGTGTTTCGTTTGCCCGGCGAGACCGAGTTTTGCTTCACGTGCAGTCCTGAGTCGAAAGCGTCGAATGCCTGTATGGTGATCTCAGCAATGTCTGCTCGACGGATGATTCACTCCGGCTGCGAAGGGTACTTAGCGTCCGTTCGAGACACTCGGCAAGATTGCGCAAACGTTGAGTCTATCCCCGTTGTGGCGGATTTTCCTGATGTGTTCCCCGACGAGTTGCCAAGCATGCCGCCCGATCGAGAGACAGAGTTTACTATAGACACGTTCCCAGAAACTCGACCAATTTCCAAGACACCGTATCGAATGGCCCCGGCAGAATTGAAAGAGCTTAAAGTACAGTTGCAAGACTTGCTAGATCGAGGATACATTCGGCCTAGTGTATCTCCGTGGGGTGCCCCAGTACTATTCGTGAAGAAAAAGGATGGCTCGTTGCGGCTCTGCATCGACTATCGAGAATTGAATAAAGCAACCATTCGTAACCAGTATCCTCTTCCAAGAATAGACGATCTTTTCGATCAGTTGCAGGCTGCCACGGTATTCTCTAAAATTGATCTCCGTTCGGGCTATCACCAACTAAAGATCAAGCAAGACGATGTGCCAAAGTCAGCTTTTCGAACTCGCTATGGCCATTATGAGTTCCTGGTGATGCCGTTCGGACTAACCAATGCCCCCGCTGCCTTTATGAGTTTAATGAATCTTGTGTTCCGGCCCTACCTCGATAAGTTTGTAGTAGTATTCATCGATGATATCTTGGTGTATTCGAAGAGTGAGGAAGAACATGCAGAGCACTTGCGGACCGTGCTACAAACTCTTCGGGACAACCAGCTATATGCTAAGCTGAGTAAGTGTGAATTCTGGCTAAGTAGTGTATCTTTCCTCGGGCACATCATTTCTGCGGGAGGCATCTCAGTCGATCCGAAGAAGGTGGAGGCCATTGTCGAGTGGAAGCGACCTGCATCCGTTAGCGAGATTCGAAGCTTCCTCGGGCTAGCGGGCTACTACAGACGGTTCGTGAAGGATTTTTCCAAACTTGCATTACCTCTGACTCGCCTCACACAAAAGGGAGTCGCGTTTGAGTGGTCCGCCGACTGCGAAGCTTCGTTTAAAGAGTTAAAGCATCGCCTCACCTCTGCCCCGTTACTTGCATTACCAGACGAGATCTCGGGATTCCAAATATTTAGCGACGCGTCCGGGCAAGGTTTGGGGTGTGTACTTATGCAGCGAGATCGAGTGATAGCCTATGCCTCCAGGCAACTGAAGAAGCATGAGAAAAATTATCCTACACACGACCTGGAGTTAGCGGCAATTGTCTTTGCCCTGAAATTGTGGCGACACTACCTTTATGGAGTGCCTTGCCGAATTTATACTGATCACAAGAGCTTGAAGTACCTATTCACCCAGACGGACCTCAACCTTCGTCAGCGCCGTTGGCTAGAATTGATAAAAGATTACGACTTGACGATAGACTACACACCTGGAAAAGGGAACGTTGTAGCGGATGCTCTGAGTCGGATCTTCGTTGGATCTCTGTCAGTCGATCGCAGGTTACGAAGGGACTTAGAAGAGATGGGCATCGAACTCCGAATTCGATATCGTGGCGCGCGGGTCGCTCAAATGCGATTCGTACCCAACCTAATAGAGCGGGTCACATCTACTCAGAAAGACGACCCTTTCCTAAAGAAAATGCACGAGCAGATTCTAGCGGGGAAGGCGAAGGACTTTGCAGTTGATGAAAATGGGGCATTGCGGGTGAGAGGAAGGCTATGCGTCTCCGATGATTCAGAACTTAGAAAGGAGATCCTTGCGGAAGCTCATTACGCAGCCTATATGATCCATCCCGGGAGCACGAAGATGTATAAAAACCTCCGAACGACCTTCTGGTGGCAAGGCATGAAGAAAGATGTTGCACTCTTTGTGTCCCAATGCATAACCTGTCAAAGAGTGAAAGCAGAGCATTAGAGGCCGGGCGGAGAGATGCAAAATCTTGCTATCCCGGAATGGAAGTGGGAGCACATCTGCATGGATTTCATTGTTGGCCTGCCAAGGACGCAACGGGGGAACGACGCGATCTGGGTTATCGTCGACCGGTTAACCAAGTCTGCACACTTCCTTGCCATCAAAAGTACTTGGAGCGCCGATCGCCTCGCCCAGACCTACCTTGATGAGATAGTCCGGCTGCATGGAGTGCCAGTTTCTATAGTATCAGATCGGGACGGGCGATTCATCTCGCGTTTCTGGGAGAGTCTTCAGCTGGCGATGGGGACCAAGTTGAAGTTTAGCTCAGCCTATCATCCACAAACCGATGGTCAGACGGAACGAGTGAATCAGATACTAGAAGACATGTTGCGCCTCTGCGTGATCGATTTGAAGTCAAGTTGGGACGTCTACCTGCCGCTGGCGGAATTTGCTTATAACAATAGTTATCAGTCCAGCATCGAGATGGCTCCGTACGAGGCTTTGTATGGGCGGAAGTGTAGGTCACCAATCTGCTGGGACGAAGTCGGAGAGCGGCAAATCCTCGGGCCGGAACTGGTTGAACAAACCGTACAAAAAGTTCGGTTGATTCGCGAACGGTTGAAGACAGCACAAAGCCGACAAAAGAGTTATGCCGATGCTCGACGTCGCCCCCTTGAATTCTTTGAAGGGGATCATGTGTTCTTGAAAGTCTCGCCTATGCGCGGAGTTATGCGATTCGGAGTAAAAGGAAAGTTAAGTCCAAGATTTGTTGGACCGTTTGAAATTCTCAAACGGGTTACTCCGGTCGCCTACCAAGTTGCTTTGCCGCCTGCCCTATCCGAAGTACACAATATTTTTCACGTTTCACAGCTGAGAAAGTTTGTACACGACCCGAACCACATAGTCGACTTGGGTCAGTTGAATCTGCAAGCGGACTTGTCGTACGCAGCAGAGCCTGTCCAAGTTTTGGATCGTAAAGAGAAGCAGTTGCGGAACCGAACCGTCTCGCTAGTGCGCGTCCTGTGGCAGAACCACTCGGTCGAGGAGTCGACCTGGGAACTTGAAGCTGATATGAGGGAAAGGTTCCCCTCATTATTCCTTAGGGGTAGGTTCTATTCCTAAGTTTCGGGACGAAACTTTCTTTTGGATGGTTATGATGTAATGCCCCGTTCCTCCTATTCGGGGAGCGCGGCCAAGGAATACTTACGACCGTCCGAACGGGACAGATTGAATTAAGATCCTTTCCTCGTTATGGATTGGTTTCTTCGGAATCAGGTCCCATATACAACGGACTGTGCCTCGAGGATGGACTCGGCGGAAGAGTCGAGAGGGGCCTTTCCGTTGCGTTGGTTTCTTGTCCGTTTTCGTGCCGCTTGGATGCTTTCTTGTTGGTTTTATGACTTGCGTTTTCTTGAATGGTTTCAATGGATTTCATTGCTTTCGTTCTTAGGATTTCGCATTTCGTAACGAGCCTTGGAGACCGAAGCAGGAGGTATTGATCGTCTGTTGGTGCGTGCAGGTGATCGTGTAGACAACGCGCGAGCGGAGTCTTAGGCGTCTTTCCTTCTTCTTCCTATTCAACAAACTTGTGAGTGGCTCTATTTCGATAAGCACCTTCTTTCCAAGGGCCCCGTTCATAATAAAACTGACTCAGTTGGGCATTCAATCAAACGATACCAATTAAGTAACAAGTTGGATAACAAGATAAGATAAGAAGTAGGCTTGGAACACCCATTGCTTGTCATACAAACCTTGCATAAATTTATTGATGCATGCATGTTCGTTGGGTGTTTAATGTGTTGGTATCTATTGATAGCTCAAAGTGTTCTTCTATAAACTGCTGCATGTTATCTCATATAACTGTTGGTTGATTTTGATAGTACAGTAAAGCAGTTTCATACATGATATTCTTTAAATGGCTAGTAGGTAAATCTATGAGGTAGAGTCATAGATATGGTCATGGGAATTCTTGTGCACAAGGGATCCAGATTCCTGCGAGCGGTACCGGGGCACCGGGCCGTTTCGACCCGGGCGGAATCTACTTTCTTAGTACTGGGAGCGGGGAATTGTAGCGGGGCTAGCTACCCGCGCTGCAAGCGTCGCCGCCAGCCCAGACTAAACCCATGATGGCTGGTAGAACAACAAAGAAGGAATTTGTGTATATTTAAACTGTGCAGGCTAACTATGTCTTCGTGGCAGGGAAGGCTATGGTAAGTTGTACAGGTGGTTCAGACGGACAGGTAAAGTCACCGAACGGTGGCATGTGAAGTTATGTTATTTTGTTCTTGCATCCCTGCTAAATGAAATCTGATCTAGGCAAGAATAGAAACCCACCTAAGCAAATAATTGTAGCATACTCATTAGATCATATCTCTTGAGCTTGGTAAAGTTGAGCAGCTAGTCTTCACCAGTACTTTCCGAAGTACTGACCCTCGTTGTAGCAGGTTCCCCGGCGCAAGGCGACGCGGCGAGGAACTGAAGCTTACTCCGAACATTTTGGGATCCTTGGCGGTTCGTGGCCAAGACTTTTGAAGGCTCAAGCTCGAAGCCTTTCACTCTCTCTCCGTTGCTGAATATCGCTAAGGCGATGGTGCTTACTCGCACCCAAGGTGGATTTTGTGTTTTTGAATCTATGTAAAGGGACGTAATGTATGGATCGGCTATCTCATTTTGCGTCCAAGTCTGTAAGCCCGTGGGCATTTTATACTTTTGAGTCAAGCAATGTAAAAAGATGTTCATTATGAATAAAAGAGAAACTTTTCTATGCCTCAACCTTGTGTTATCTTATATATCTACTCTGTTGCATTGTTCTAAAAATATCCTTATGCCTAAGGCCTTGTGCACGCGCGCCCTACGCGTGCACGGCATCACGCCCGGGGGACGATTATCGAATAGCCGAAATTGGGGCGTGACAAGACAGAGTCTTTCTGAGACATTCATGGTGATTCTGTATAGGATACAGGACTTGACAGAGATATTTATAGATATTATGACTTGCTGCATTAGCTATAATCCCGCTGACATGGACATGAGACGTTATGGTCATGATATGCGTGATTACGTTGGGTGGGGAGAGACACACAGGCTACAGGTTGATGTTATATTATGCCGGCGTCTTAAGTCTCACTATGAGCTAGACAACTACATGATATCACTGCTACCGGCTCCCCGACACAGAGCTTGTAGTAGTTTTAGCCTGAGTTCTTGTACTACTCTCATGTTGCATATCACTTAGCTGGTTATCTAGTTTACCCTATTGCTTATTTATTGCTGCACTGCATCTATTTTGGCTTGTATTTTCTGTACCTTGCTGTCCCCTGAGGACCTGGATCCGGATTATGTCCCCAGGTATAGCCGAAGAGATCCATCCAGAGATATACCGTACAGGAGCACCTCCAGGAGCTGTACCAGGACCGGAAGACGAGCTCGCACCAGAGAACTTCTCCTGAGCATTGGCCGTATGTAGTCAGTTATTTCTATTTCCAGTTGTTTATTTCCTGTCTATTTGTATCTGTTGTACCAGACATATTCTCGGATTGTTTCCCGAGATATTTATTGGGATCAACTTATTTTATTTGCATTACCCTATCTTTATCTGTGTTTATCTATTGTGGATGAGATTAGAATAACCTGAGTCTTGTAACATTTTACTGTTAGACTACAGCTTAAGCATGCCCTGATGGATCCATTAAATTGGGTTGTCCATCGGTGCGTGCTGCTGGCCATTGCTCACGTGTCCAGTCCCTCGATATTTTGGGACTGGGGCGTGACATTGTTTTTGTGATGGCCCATGCAGGTCAACGACTAATTTGTTCAGTTTTAACCTAGGGACCGAACAGGCCTGCAATAAAATATGATAAGTTTTTAGGATCTCTTCCACTTGCTTGAAACGTTCTTGACATCCATATCGACTTCGAATTAATTTCTTGACTCGCATCCTGCCTTGATTCTTGTGCGCCTCTTATTGTTTATTTTGGTTGCAGGGTTATGGATTCACGAGCAAACGATGAGACTCCCATAACGTCACCACGAGTGGCTGAGGTAACCAACGAAGATGAAGTATCACCAGTGGATAAAGGACAGTCAGCTCAACAACATGTCTCGAGAATCCAGCAAGATAATATTCCACCAATGGCGCCAGTTACTCCATCAATGCCCATAATTCCACCAGGGCAGGCCATGGACGGACAGCAGATGTTTTCAATGGTCTATGCAATAATGCAAGCTCAACAAGAGGCGTTGAGTCGCAGCCTAATAACTGTACTGGAGCAGGCCAACCTACCAGCTCGACGGCCAACAACGGGCTCTATCACCGACTTTCGCCAGCTGAAGCCCCGTACATTCTCAGGCAAGGAAGAGCCCACTGAAGTTCATGAGTGGCTTACCAACATTCAACATCAACTAGAAGCAGCTGAACTTCCAAAGGAACGTTGGATGACTGCCGTCAGAATACAGTTGACGGACAATGCATATCACTGGTGGCTATCTGAGGAAGCACGGCTCGGACCAGACCGAGTCACTTGGGAAGAGTTCTCTAGACTCTTTCAGGAGATGTACATTCCAGCTATCGCTCGATCAGAACTTCGGGACAAGTTCAATCACCTTACTCAGGATACTAAGACGGTGGAAGAGTACAACGCTGAGTTCATTCGTCTAAGTCACTTCGCTCCAACATTGATCCCGACAGAAGAAGAGAAGGCTGAGAAATTCTTCGACGGACTAAAGATTGAGCTACAGAAACTAATTGGATCCGTTGCACCTACTTCATACTCGGACGTTCTTGCTGCAGCACGACGCATTGAGCGCGTCATCAGGAGAGAGACTAGTCTAAAACAGACTTCCACTTCAGCCCTACAAGAAGAAGTTGCAAAAAGACCTCAAGTACACCAGCCACCAGAAACATCTCCACAGATAATACCTGTTTGTCCATATTGTCGCAAGCGAGGCCATACTGAAGACGAGTGCAGACGAAAGAAGAGATTATGCATAGTCTGTGGATCCAGTCAATATTTATTAAAGGAATGCCCTGAGCGTCGAGACAGAGCACCAAAGGGTAACCAGCAAGCGAGGCCAGCCTCTCCAGCATTGGAAGCACCGCAAACGGAAGTTCAAGAAGTCCTACCACCAGCTCCAGCAGGGTATCAACCGAGGCCACCCTTGATACCCCAGGAACTACTCTTCCAACAGGCTCAACAGCAGAAGAATCGACTGCAAGGATGCGAGCAAGCCCTGACGATGACAGTGGAGAACGCGCAGACTCGTGGAATAGCCAATGCGCGTAAGTGATTCGTAGTTATCCGTTTCTAGACTTGTTGTAGCTCGTGCCTCTTGGTTCGTGACCTCAGCCCCAACCTAGTAATTTGCAACTTGTTAATAACAACCTGGTTTTCATAAAAGTTATAGTTTTCACTAGATTTTCCTGGAAAGTGTAAACTTTCAATTTTTAGGGAAACGGTATTTCCCTGAAGTCTCTTGTGATATTTTCAAACGATGCTTGCGACCGCGTCATCTCTGCTGACCGGTTATTCTTTGATTGCGAGGACGCAATCCTCTTAAGGGGGGTAGATTGTAAACCCCCTGATTTTTCAAAATTTTCAAAACTGGATTTTTCACAATTTTCTAGAATTTTCTGGGAATTTTCTGTAAATTAAAAATAGGGTTTTAATTATTCAATGATTTTTAAATAATAATAAATGATATTAAAATATTATGAAAATAATATTTTTGCATGTAAAATGAAAAACTGGACTTAGGGCAATTTTTCTGGAATTTATCGGGCCCCGGACTTATTTTTAAACACCTAAATTTATTTATTTAATTAATTATTTATTTATTAAATATTTACTGATTATTAAAATTATTATTATTATTATTTTTTTTTTTAAAAACCCAAATCCATTTTCAGCCCGGCCCAACCGACTTGGGCCCAACCGGCCCAGCCCGCAAAGGCTAGCGGGTCGGGTCGGGTCGGCCAGACCCGAACCGCCCGAGACCCGACCCGCCTTCCCCAACCCTCCCCACGACCCGCGCAACCGCCCGCTTCTGCGGCCGCTCCCCGCGCCTCCGGCCGCGCCGCCCGCCGCTCCGCTCTGCCCGGCCCTCACCCCCACGACCTCCGCCCCGCTCGGCCCCGCTCCCTCTCCTCCGCCCTATAAATCCTCCCTCTCCCCTACCTCTCCGGTCACCCCCTCCGATCCGCCACCGCCCCCGCTCCGTCGACCTCCGTCCGCAGCCGCCACCCGCCGCGGCCTCGCCCCGCCAGCGCCGCGCTGCCCGCCCCAGCCACCGCCCGCACAGCCTCCTCCCTCTTCTTCCTCCTCCTCTACTCCGCCGGCCGACCCGCCTCCGAACTACGACAGCGCCGCCTTCGGCTGCTCAGTCCTGCGCCGTGCTCCGCCGACGTCGCCGCCCCTCGCCTGAGCCGCCCTCCGCCCAAGCCCTAACCCTAACCCTAGCGCAGTATCCCCTGTGTCGGACACGGGACTCAGTGTCATGTCGGACACGATCCAGACCCCGGTTTTCGGGTCCCCTTCAGATGCGTGTAACTTTTTGCTCGTAGCTCCGTTTTTGATTGCGCAAATTGCGTTGCGAAGCCTGTATGACCCTCTCGGTGCCCGGACAAACTGTTCGGGGCATCGCGTCCTGTGGTGATCGCACACCGCGATCCAAAAACAGGAAAAAACCAGACCCTATTTTACCCCGGAACTGAGTACGCTCCGCCAAACGGGACGACTTGGTCGCGCACGGTCTTTACAGATACGTGCGCGTTGGCGATACGGACGTGTAGGATTTTGCGGAAGCTGATTCGGGTGTGCGTGCACACCGGAATCAACGCGTATCCGCGGACATCGCCCCGTATCCGTACTTTCTGGAACGCGCCCTAACTTTGTGTACACACGTCGGATCGAGACGAAACTTATGCCATCGGACTCGTAGCAATACGCTGGTCCTGTGAGTCAAGTTTGGTTCGATTCTGAGAACGTTGACGAAATCGCGTGTCGTGGGTCCCACAAGCCCCGCTTGACGGGCGATTTTGTGATCGGCTCATCGGAATCCAATTCTGGAAGTTCCGTTGGGTTCGTATCATCGTTCCTGACCTGTTGACACTAAGTTTGGTGAATTTTGAGGCCTTTGACCCGGACACGTTTTTCGGTGCAAAGCGGGCCCACATGTGGACCCCGTTTTGACCCGAAACTGTCGTTTCTGCCCTTGTCTCCAAACTGGACTCAAGGACAGGCGTTTCTAGCTGATTGATATTTTTTGGATCTGATGGTGATGTTTGTTTCAGCAACCGGAGTACCGCCAGCAAATCCAGCTGAAGTCAGAACTGCAAACAGAGCCGGAACCACAGGCAAGTGTACCTCGCCAAAACTTGCAGCTTTGCTCCCTATTTCCTGGACTTAGTATACATTAGTGGACAAGTGTACCTTGTCAAACCCTGCAGCTTGCTATTTATTTTCATTGACTTGTTTATACATCAGTGGGCAAGTAAAGCTTGCCATTAGCAGTAATTCCTGTTCTAGAACTTGCCTGAATTCTTGTTTAAATGCATATAAACCTGGTTAACTGTTAAAACCCAGGACCGAGTGGCGTACTTAACGTCCGATTACCAGTCGGGTGCCAACTCCGTACGCGGAGTTGTGTAATGTCACATAGAGATGGATATCGAGACCCGATAATTCTCGTACTTGTCTTATCAAGTACTCCAGAACCCAGGACACTTGACACTATTTATGAGACAGAGTCTTCCTGAGACATTCATGGTGATTCTGTATAGAATATAGGACTTGACAGAGATATTTATAGACATTATGACTTGCTGCATTAGCTATAATCCCGCTGACATGGACATGAGACGTTATGGTCATGATATGCGTGATTACATTGGGTGGGGAGAGACACACAGGCTACAGGTTGATGTTATATTATGCCGGCGTCTTAAGTCTCACTACGAGCTAGACAACTACATGATATCACTGCTACCGGCTCCCCGACACAGAGCTTGTAGTAGTTTCAGCCTGAGTTTTTGTACTGCTCTCATGTTGCATATCACTTAGCTGGTTATCTAGTTTACCCTATTGCTTATTTATTGCTGCACTGCATCTATTTTGGCTTGTATTTTCTGTACCTTGCTGTCCCCTGAGGACCTGGATCCGGATTATGTCCCCAGGTATAGCCGAAGAGATCCATCCAGAGATATACCGTACAGGAGCACCTCCAGGAGCTGTACCAGGACCGGAAGACGAGCTCGCACCAGAGGACTTCTCCTGAGCATTGGCCGTATGTAGTCAGTTATTTCTATTTCCAGTTGTTTATTTCCTGTCTATTTGTATCTGTTGTACCAGACATATTCTCGGATTGTTTCCCGAGATATTTATTGGGATCAACTTATTTTATTTGCATTACCCTGTCTTTATCTGTGTTTATCTGTTGTGGATGAGATTAGAATAACCTGAGTCTTGTAACATTTTACTGTTAGACTACAGCTTAAGCATGCCCTGATGGATCCATTAAATTGGGTTGTCCATCGGTGCGTGCTGCTGGCCATTGCTCACGTGTCCAGTCCCTCGATATTTTGGGACTGGGGCGTGACATTTGGATTTTAATAAATCCCTAGTCTTTAGGAATTTTGTTATTTGTTCTATGTCGTTAATTTGTTTTGATTTGTTATTTAGAATATGGTTAGATTGTGTCACTTTTATGCATTCTGTTAGAGTTGTAAATGACTATTTAAAGGCCAAGTTGAGGTTGAATATAATACAAATTATTCATTCCAATAATCAAATATTCCTCTCATCTTACAGCATAGACATCATCTCGCTCGGAATGCCTGCCATCCATGACCGCCGGTGCGAGCTCTAGGGATCCTTGACTGCGCCGTACTTCGTTAACTCCGAGCGGTGTTTCCTTTCTTGGAACGGCCGCGTTTTCCTCGCCAACCATCACTCTTTCCATCTCTTTTGGTGATTTTTGGCCTCCCTCTACGTAATATTTCTTCAAGTCGTGACACGATTATTCGGTTAATGTATGAGTATGCTAGTGTAGAGTTTAGTGCAACTGTATATATAGGACTTTCTATGTGTACTGAATGAGCTATATGGTGCATTGGGTTCCAAGGAGGAAGGCTTTTAGTAATTGGTGAATATAATGTACTTGTGGACATTTTGAATTGTTTAGGGAATTGAGCTAGCTCTATATATATATATATATCATCTTGTGTCCATTAGTAAGAAGGATGGTGTTATATATGTGAAGGAGTTTATGTATAAGAGGAAGAGATGATGTGGGTCATGGAGGAAAGGGTAACGTGTTTGTGTATGTGGAAGATTTAATAAAGGAGGGTGATAATAAATTTTGAGTGTTGACCTATGTGTATATTGGAGAAATGTGTGTGTTCTGATACATGGTTTTAACAAGAAGAATGGTAGCTAGGCTTATGTATAGATGGGGTGTTGTCCACTGTTAAACGAGTATGGGTTACGGGAATAGTGGTTATTATGTTGGGCTGTTGAGGAGTAGTAGAAGGAGCTATATTGGTACTTTGGGAATTATGTGGGAAGTTACGAACATGAATATAACTAACTATTAGTCACTATTGTGTACTGAAACTTGATGGTGGGAATAATTGATTACTCTGTTAATAGAGGCCGGTGAGCAGTTGTATGGTGGATTGCATGGAGAGGATGGTTTCGAAATAAGGGATTCTATAAAAACTAGAGTAAAAAAAAAACAAATCAAGTGATGTTGGTGAGGAATTTGGGTGAGTGGAGTATTCATGTAAGGATGAGTATCATGGGTTATAATAGTATCTAATATATTGATAACTGTTTATTTCATTCATTCTATCTTATTTTGTTGTTATTATTATTATAGGTAGCTGATAACAAATTAATTAATTATCCAACTTCTATCATAGGCCTATTGGACCTTGTGGACTCGGGGCCTGTACTGGCTTCTCATTCACCACTCTTGGATCCAGGCAAGTATACCTTACCACAATATTATATTCTATTTCAAATTCTAGTTTTGTTCTATGCTATTTTTTTATTCTATTTAACTACGGGTTCGAGCATGACTCTGGGTGCAACCAACGGTGTGTGTTGGTTAGTTACTTCTACAACCTAGGCATTTATGAGACCTTCCTTACTGCACTTCGGCTACACCGATATCCCGCATGACCTCGACACTTACTTGGACACGGAGACATATTACAGAGATAGTGGACATGTACCCCCGTACTCGACTAGTCATCAGTACGATATGGATATGTGAGGGCTTAGTGCATTCTAGATACTTTTACTCCGGATATATATTGGACTTCACATTAGGTATTAAACGTGGCGAGGAGTCGACCCATTCTAGATTCCTTGGGTGGGAGGATAATTACTAGACGTAGGCGCTACTATTGGTATATTGATGTTGACAGTAAGGCGGCTCGGACTAGCGTCACTAATAGAGGATCTTATGTTCGGATAGCCCCATACGGACGAACGATGTTCTCATTGCATTTTCACTTAGTTTGGTACACCCTATTTATTGTAGTACTTATATCGTTAGTGGCATATTTCTATGTATCTTATTACGTCCATCTGAGAACCTGGTTATTTTCTAGGCTTAGGCGAACAGGAGTACAACCAGACGTACAGAACGGGACCTGACGCTGTTACCGCGGACGAGGAGTGGACGAAGGAGACTTCGTCTGATCTTGGTATGATACATCTTGGTTGTGGGCTTCTACTTAGAGTTCGTATCTATCTACCTATCTATATTACTGTCTATATTTTCTTTCGTTATATTTGTGTAGTGGATTTGTCTCTACTAACTCTAGATTCATTATTGTTATATCGTATTCTGACTAGTTTATTTTCCTGTTAATAAGATTTAACATTCCATTGACTATGTTTATTATTTTGGTACAGCGATATACGTAACCGAGGATTCTATTAAATAGGGCTAAATCTTTGATTTTGTATTGGCTGATCATTGTCACGTATCATAGTTTCTTATATTTTGGGATTGTGGCATGACAGGTTGTGCAGTTCAATCAACAAGCCTATGAAGAAATGCTCGCTGGGGGTAGTCGTAGCCCATAATCTGCAATTGCAACCAAGTCTAAGAAGGCTGGCAAGACTTGGCTGTCCAAATCTTGTTCTTCCTACCATGATGCTGCTATCAACAAGGGCAAGGGGGTCTTGACTGCTATCAATGAGGACCTACTCATTGTCTCTCCATCCCAGGTCTGTGATTTGGTGGATACTTCCATTACTTCATCCCTAGTCTCTGACTTTGTGGATATCCTCCTTAGTCGTTCCATTGTGTCAACTAAGGGGAACAAAATGCGGGGCTTTCACAATAACAAATGAGGGGTGAACCGATCTTTTCTTAGAAGAGAAATTCGTCACGATGCCAAGGGGGTTGCTCAATCCCAAGCTGTTGAATGTTCGCATGTTCAGTACGATATGCAAGGCAAGGATGATGTTATTGCCAACCTATATTTAACCAAGAATGCGCACATCCGTGAATGCTCTAGGCGCACAAATCAATTGTCATGTCCTGACTGTTCTGGGCGAATAAATCAACTAAAGCATCCTGAGTTCTATCGACGCTCAAAATAGAAGTCGGTGAAGGCTCCTCTCCCGCGTGTTCAAATTACACACACTAAAGATTAGAAATTACGTATCTTTTGTCCCAAAGTTTTATAGAATGCACACAAGACTCCAGACCTACGTACAAAGCTGCGTACACAAAGGTAGAACGCTTCTTCCTCCATTCTAGCATCCTAGTGTGCGCCACAGAGGACTGCTACTCAATTTGGTACTACACTTTATATGCAGGGCACTAAAAATTTACATTCTAAGTCAAATGTGCCTAATATAAAAAGGCAAAGTCTGCCTCCTCTTCCTCCTTCCTCTGATTTACGTCATGTGCTTATACAAAAGCGTAAGAAAAAGAAATTTTTGTATCAGCAACGGTACCCAAATGAGCATTATTGTCATTGTCATGAAATTATAATCAACTGTTGTTTTACTGAGACAGTTGAACAAATTACCAAATAGTCTATTTTTGACCAGTTGTGCTATACCTTGTTTATTGGACAGCCTTCTAGGAAACAAGGTGATTCACAGGATGAAGACGAAGGACCACTCCTTGCTTCTGTCAACATGGCTTCTAGAATTCCTTACAGTATGAGGTGTTCAAGACTTAGGCTACAACATCTGTAAGCTAGAGGAGGTTTGACCAACTTGTCAAATCCTTCGAAGGAGTGTATCACAATACTCGCTTTCGAAGCAGAGGACTTTCTCATACAGGAAGGGATCCTTCTTTTGGATCCGAAATCAAATTTCCTGGGGTAGCAATCCTCCCGGATCTGAGACAGACAATAAGGATTCCAGCTACACCATCCAGTCCACTGATCCCTTTGTCAACCACATAGAAGATCTATGCCATCAGATTGATGAGCAAGACACTGCCACTGCCACTTACAAAATACTGAACAATAACTCGGGTCTCTGGAGGCTGCGTTGAAAGATATGCATGTCATGATGAAGCATAAAAAGTAACAAGAAAGAAATATAACTATGCAACAAAATCTGATAGCATATTCTACCTGCTCAAGTGATCACATTGTAAAGTATGTACTACTCATTGCACAATTATAGATGAATAAATTATAGCTACAACTGAAATATGATATAATTATATTTATAGCGGACAAGCACACAACAATACGATCATTTTATATATTCATGCGACAAAAATCAAGTATTCAAGCCTACTTATTTTTATCTTGATACTTTTTATTACAGTATCGTTGATTAGAATGCAACAAGAGAGTCATTTGATTAAGTATGAAGACCTGGATAGAAGGGTCAAAGCTAAAGCTACTCTCAAGTTGGTGAATCGCGGAGAGAAAGAGGGCTCTTTAGTATCGTGCGTTGCATATGCGATCACCTGTATTTGTACCAACAGATTATCAATATATTCTATTCTCTTTCTCTCAGAATTTGATATGAATGTGAAGTTCGAAGAACACAAGAAACAAAATTCATCAAAAATATTTACAAAAATATATTCATAAAACCAATACGAAAGTAGCAAAGCGGCATTAAAAAAGGCAACAAAAATCAAGCAGCAAAAATGTCACATGCGACTCTGCCGCATAGTCCTTCCTCGAGACACAATCCACTGAATATAGAAATTAATTCCGAAGAAACTAATCCATAATTAGGAAATAATATTGATTTAATATTTCCCTATACACCATACCGATAATGTTTCTTAGCCGCATTTCCCGTCCAGGGAGCGGGTCACTATATTATAACCAACTAAGAAAAAGTTTCATCCTTGAAACTTAGGAATGGAATCTACCACTAAGAAAATAATGAAAGAAATATTTCCTTTATCTCGGACTCAAGTTCCCAATTTGACTCCTCGACCGAGTAAATCTTTCAGAGTACGCAAATGAGAGGGACCACACGATTATGGTGAAACTTATCCTTTTGATCAAAGATCTGAACAGGTTCTTCAATATAAGACAAGTCTGCCTATAAATTCAGCTGACCAAAATCTATCACGTGACTTGGATCTGGCACGTACTTCTATAGTTATAAGATATGGAAGATGTCATGCTTATTTGACAGTGCTGGTGTCACGCCCCAGTCCTAAAAATACGTAGGACTAGGACACATGAGCATGCCAGCCCCATGTATATGGTGACTCCAATATATGGAAACCATAACACAAGCGTACGCTATAAAATGAACAATAATTCCTAAGTGGTAAAACTATCACAAGTTACAGGGTGTAATCTAAATCTCATCCACAGAAATCAAATAGATATAAATAACTAATATTTATGAAACTAGATCTCAATATAAAGTACCAGAAGATGACAGTCGGATGGAAATAAATCCACTGCCGAACTAGAATATATAAATGCAACACAACAAACACAATATAAGAATATCAACTAACAATCACTGCTCAAAGAGAAGACCTCCTCGAAATATACGTAACAAGTTCGAATCTGCGCTCCTGCGAATACTCATGAACATCTACACCTAGAAAGGGACCAGGTCCTCAGAGGGACATAATAAGATACATAGAAGCATGCCATAAAGTAAATACTGAATAAATAAAAGGGGTGCACTAACTATCTATGTGAATGCAATTTGAGGACAACTTTGAGTGTATGGGAAAGTGTAGGCTAGACATATGCTGAAGTAATTCACCAATCGTGACAACTGGCTAGTATATGCCACATATGCCCCCATACAAGGGCACTGTATAATAACGTCCATCTCTGAAGAGCATGGCATCTGTATAATATATCGTCCATATCGCTCCGAAGAACGTGGCATCAGTATAGTATATCGTCCATATCGCTCCGAAGAATAAGGCATCAGTGTAGTATATATCGTCCATATCACTCCGTCGAGTGTGGCATCAGTGTAAAGGAAGTGGGTATCCCATATGCCTAGTAGTCGTCGTCCCCGACCAATGACTATGCATGTTGTATCCACAACACGCTTAGATACTACGCCGAGATGGAGTGCAAATATCGACGTCGTAACTCTGGCTCATAGTCTATCGTTAGTACAATAGCCCAACCTTACAACCAAACAAGGACAAAGATTAGACCTTCGTACTACAATAGTCTATGCTCCGACTACTAATAACTGCTAAGTCTTCTAACATGCATCACTATTAGCAGTTATATCCTATTCGTCGCATGACCTACACGTACAGGTGGCCAACCGCATACGCAAGTCCGTGCCCTACATGAGACTCACAACACGTGTAGGAAATATGTCAAGGCCTGGAAGTCATACCGATAACTCCACAACTTTTGGTGGGTCCACTAGACACTAGGTCAGACCCAAGTCCTAACGTCAACGCATTCATTGACTGCACCCGAGTCTCTCTCGGACGCGCACAGTTGTATAAACATGCAAATAAAATAATAACTGAATTTAAACAGTACAACAAGGCAGTATACTTACCTGGCAAGAAAGCTGCGTAGTCCCAATATCCGGCTCCGGAAGTTGCGCAGATAATCCAATTGATCATCTTGGGGTACGTATACGGGAATGACGGTGACGACGATGATGATGGCAACGATGTAGATGACGATGACGAAGTTAACGACAATGATGACGACGATGGCAATAGGGTTAATGATAATGATAATGATGGGTTGATGATGGGATGATGATGGTAATGAGATAATGATGTTGATTAGGTCGATGGTGTGGACGATGATGATGATGGGGATAATGATATGGATGATGGTGATTGCGTCGATGATGAGATGATGATGATGTCGATGATGATGATGACGAGGACGATAATGTCGTCAATGGTGAATGTGTGGGTTTAGGTTAAGGTAATGGTGAGGATGATTATGTGATGATGATGATGATGAGTGTTGATTGAAGATGATACTGGTGCTAGCTGCTGACGGCTGACCGGAGTTCGGCGGCTCCGACGAAGGGGGAGGAGGAAGTCAGGGAGAGGAAGGAGGTTCGGGGTCGTCCGGTGGTTCACCAGAGAAGAAGGAGAGAGCAGGGGGAGGTGGAGGTCCGGAAGGAGTGTTGGTGATCATGCTAGTGGTGGTGACTGGTGGCTATGCTGTCTCCAGCGGCTTCTGGTTGCAGTGTGGAGATGAAGGCGGGTGAGGGAGGTCGTCGAGAGGGTGGTGTTGGTGCGTGGACAGCAGGTCGTCAACAGTTCGACGAGGGGTTCATCGATGGAATGGCAGTGGAAGGAGGTTCAGCGGGTCGAGTGGTCCGGTCGACTCCGACGTCGGGATAGGTTGATGGGTCACGGTTGCTCGGGGTGGAGGAAGAGGGGAGATGAGAAGTGAGGTCGACGAGGGACTGCGGTGGTGTCGTGGTCCAGTGGTCAGCTCCGGCTAGGTATCGGCTAGGCGAGCGCAGGCGGTCGGGATGGCGAGGGTGCAGGCAGAGGAAGACAGTTGCTGTCGTGGGTGCACCGCAGTTGCAGAGGCGAGGAGAAGCTCTGCGGGTGGTGGCTGTGTTGCACGAAGGTAGTGGCTTGGTAGTCGGCCAGGCCAGGCAGAGCTCCGGTGAGGGCGGTGGCTCTTGGTACGGGAAGGAGGAGGAAGGAGATAAATATGGGTTGGGAGTCGGCTGAGCATAGGTTAGGTTTAGGTTGATTTAAAAAAATAAAGAAGAGGGGAGGAAAAGTTGTTTATATACATGGGGACTTTGGGTTTTGGGTTGATCAAGGTAAGTGGGCTTGGTCAACATCCAACTTGGGACGGGCCTTGGCTTGGCATGGGTTGTTTGAAGGGCTGTAAATTATATTATTTAAATACAAGGGCTAGGTTTACACGAGGGGCGATATTGCGCGTTGTACATTCCGAAAATTATAGAAAAATTCATATGATGGGGAAAGTTAGATTTCTTCATGTATTGTCCATTAGTGTGGACACCTTAATGCATTTTTGAATAAAAGTACCCAACAATTGGAAAATTACACAAAGATAGAAATTGGGTTTAAATTAATTAAAATTAATGCGCAGGGTGTTCTAGAATTAATTAGAAGTACATAGGGATAAAATTTGGTGGAACACAAGTGTCATGGACATAGAGGATTCAGTGTAGAATATTATCATAAATTAGGTTGCACGAAATGGGTCAAGATTGTGTCACCAATTTCGATTGGAACGCACAAAGATACAAAGTTAGAATTAATTATAAACGTCCGTAACGAATATTGTGCGACTAAAATATAGCACAAGAGAGCATAATTATAAGTTACGCAAAGGCCAGAATGGTAGGCGACCACGTCTAGGACAAGGTTATGAAATTTGAAGGAAGGTAATGGCTAGTGTAGTGCTCCAATTATCGAAGCAACGGTAAGGTGCACTAGGTGATATAAATATTGTATAATTAAATAAAATGTCGTGTCCTATTTCTAATTGGATACAAACTAGCCCTAGTTTCTCTATCTATGCCAAGTAGACCTAATTTTGGGTGAGGGGGTTTACAGCAGATGGTAATACAATTTGATAGGAAACTGAGGTGATTCGCTTGAGAATGTCGAACGGGCCAACAAACCTTAGACTAAGCTTCCCTTTTTCTCCAAATCTCGTGACTCTTCTTATGGTCGTTACTTTAAGAAATACGTGGTCACCTTCCATAAACTCGAGGGGTCGTCTATGGGTATCGGCATAGCTTTTATGTCGACTTTGAGCTACTTTTAATCTTTCGTGGATCAACCGAATTCTCTGAACTGTTTGCTCAACCAATTCTGGGCTAAGAATATATCATTCCTCAACTTCATCCAAGAAGATGGTGACGTACACTTTCACACATCCAAAGCCTCGTACGGAGCCATCTGAATGCGAGACAGATAGCTATTGTTGTACTCGAATTCTGCCAACGGTAGATGAGCGTCCTAACTTGACTTTGAATCCATCACACAGAGTCGTAACATGTCTTCAAGAATTTAATATAATCGTTCTATTTGGCCATCAGTTTGAGGATGATAGACTGAGTTAAACTTTAACTTTGTCCCTATAGCCAACTAAAGGCTACTCTAGAAATGCGATAAGAACCTCCTATCTCAATCCGAGATAATGGATGCTGGAACTCCATGCAGCCGTACTATTTTTTCAAGATAAACCTGAGTAAGGAGATCGACACTCCAAGCAATTTTGATGGCAATGAAGTATGCTAACTTGGTTAATCGTTCGACGATGACTTAGATGTCATCGTTCCCCCATTGCGTCTTCGACAAGCCAATAATGAAATCTATGTTGATGTGCTCTATTTCTATTCCAGAATGGATAGATTTTACATCTTCCCACACGGTCTTTGGTGTTCGACTTTCACCCTCTGATAAGCTATATATATTGCGACCAAAGAATGCCACTTCACTTTTCATGTAACCCGAACGAAGGTCTATCTTGGAAAATACTGACATGCCTTGTAACTGATCGAATAGATTGTCAATTCTTGGCAGGTATTTGTTACAGATAGTGACTTTGTTCAATTCTCGATAATCTATGCACAAACGCATCGATATGTCTTTCTTCTTTATGAACAAAATGGGTGCACCCTATGGAGAGACACTGGGACAGATATACCTACGGTCGAGTAGTTCTTGCCACTGGACCTTCAACTCTTTTAATTTCACAGGGGCCATTCTGTACGGAGCCTTGGAAATTAGTCAGGTATTTGGGAAGGTATCGATAGTGAAGTCAATCTCTTTATCAGGAGGCATGTCAGGTAGCTCGTTCGGAAACTTGTCAGGGAATTCTGCCACAATGTTATTATGTATTACGCACCATCATATTGAGTATCTCAAACAGACGCTAAGTACCATTCACAGCCAAAATAAAGAATTTGTCGAGAAGATATTACAAAAATTACCATATATGCTTTTGTTGCCTGACCACCTGAGTAGATGAATATGGATTCTCCGGGCATATGGAATATCGTAGACCTTAATATCTTCGACTCCCATTGAGGCAATTTTCTACCTTTGATAAAAATAAAGCTATCGCTATAGATTGAGCGAGAAGGCAATTCCATGCCCGACGGGGTACTAACGCTAAAATTAAGGTCTAGCAGTGTCATAGGCAACTTGTGTTCTAGGGCAAAGTCTACCGATATAAAATTATGAGTGGCACCAGAATCAAATAATACTCGAAGAGGAATATTATTGAAGAACAGAACAGAACACCAGAGACCACAGTGTCCGAGGTGAATGCCTCCTCCCGAGTCATAGCATAAATTCGGCCTTGAGCATTCAGATGACTCTCATGTTGCGGTGCGGTCCGGTTGGCTTTTGGCACCTAAGCTTAGTTATTCTGCTAGGACGACACAGAGGGAATTCTTTGGATCAAACAAAAAAGTCATGAGTGAGGTGGCACCTTTGACTACACTTAATTCATACGCTTTCTCGAGAGTGAAAGTCACTGGATTGATGTCCCATTCGGTTGTACTTGGTACAATATTACCCTTAATTTTTTCCCGGGTTGTGTCCCTGATATCCGTCATTGTTGTGACGCTTTAGAGCATTATGTCCTCTCGTATTACTGGGATCTCGTGATTAAAATTTTGTATAGTGCCAACAGTAGTCGAACGATATTACTGCTTTAGGGAGAGGACATGGTTGAGTACATCCCTCATCGTCTGGTATTGCGGAAAGACAACGGATGAATAGATAGTTGGTCTCAGAACCCTTTCAAATTTCTAGCACGACATGCCACATTGGGTAGATAGGGAAAATTTGGCGAGTTTTTTGAATTTTGTGACACACTGTCTCACCATCATGCTTCCTTGATGAAGTTGCAAGAATTTATTCTCTTTTTGACAACAAATACCTGGGTATAGGAACTCGTCTTCGAATGCCTTCCGGAATGTAGTCCACGAGATCATCTCATCATTACGGTCTTCAAGAATCGATCTTCTTTACACGACCCACCAGTCGTGCGCGTTCAACTAAAGTTGGAGTTGGGCATAACCAACTTGCTTCTCCTCGGGGACTTCTAACAGTTTAATTAAAGTGGTCTTCTAATTCGGCCAACCAATCTAGAGCCACAGTTGGGTCTTCAGTCCTTTTGAAGGATTTGTTACAGACCTTCTTGAATTTAGCAAAGTCAAAGGCAGAGTCCTTCTTTTTAGCAGGCTGAGGCTCTTCGACTTAAACTGCTAGCTACTCAGTTGGCGTCATCGTTATTATGGAGTGATTTGATGCCAAGGCCCGAACAATCTGTAGCAGAGTAACAATTTGTTTCTGCTGGACTAAAATTTGGGCTTCGAATCATCGCTCGAACTTGCTTTGACGTTCTTCTGCCTACTTCTCTGTTCGATCAAATCAAGCCTAGTCCCACCGTTGCTACACTCTATTATGAGCATCATCCGCTTAATCGGATCGATGGAGGGTGCCGCTCTCTGATTAGCAGAATTAACAGAGCTGTCGAAACAACTCTCTTGTGCCATTTATGCATCTTGGGCCTCTTGTGCCATTCCTTCCAAGAAAGTAACTATCATCAGTCTCATAAAGTATTATGGATACACTATGGATTGCTCTTATTTTGACCAAATAAATTTAAGAGTTCAACATGGAGGGACAGGGTCTCCTATGAAAACTTTTTCGATACGAGGGTAAAATAAATTATATATTTACTCTGATACCAAATTGTCACCCCCCCATTTTCGTGGAATCGATAGTCGTCCCCTGGGTGTGATATCGTACGAGCCTAAGTTTCGCTCACACAAGGCATAATCATTATGTTACATTAAGAACAAAAAAATAGTACGTATAAAATTGAATAACACACTTGTACAGAAAAAAATTTGTTGATAATGAACATCATTTACAGAGTCTTTGAGTACAAGTATAGTGTTGATGCACAGGCTTATAAAATAGATGCAGTCATTCTATACATTATATCCCTTTACAAAAATTAAAAGGCATAAACCACCTTCCAAGAGTGTAAACCCCCTCAACCCATTTAGGATTATTTTAAATTAAATTAAGAGACTAGGATTAAATTTAATACAATTAGATATAATGGGCAGCAATTATGTGACTTAATATACCTTACCGTTGCTTCGATGTTTGGAGCGCTACGCTAGTAGGAACCCCCAAACTAATTAAATACTCATCTCCTAGACATGCCAGGCTACCCATCTGACCCTTGTGTAACGTTTAGATAATCAATATTGTGCTTCATTTGAGCTGTGCAATATTCGTTACAAACGTCTATGTATTATTTAAATAAATCTAATTTCCCTTGATTGACCATTCCTAATTTAATTTAAAGCTCAACCACAACCTAACCCCGTATAACCCAAATTAGGGTATTGACCCATGCTGAGCCTGCTACGCTCATGACACCCGTGTCCCACCCAAACCTAGTTCCATGTGTCTTCAATTTATTAAGGAACGCCGTGCGCATTATTTTAATTTAATTAAATTAAAGGCCAAGTTCACCCAAAACAGGACCTAACCGAGCCCATGTGCACACTCTCATATGGACCAGCCCCACCCCAAAGAGTTAGGGCAGGCCCAAATCCTGAGGGTAGCCCATAATTTCCCTCCCATATAATACACATATTCCATACTACAAACCCTAAAAATCAAATCCATCATCACCAAGGAGTAAACCCTAGCCGAATTCCCTATACTAACCGAGCACCTCCCCTTCCCTTCCCCCGACTTCCCACACCCACCACCGTAAGCTGCCACCATCTCCGCCTCAGCCCTTCGCCTGACCACCGACTCCACCACCCCAACATTACCGCATCATCACTTGCACCGACTGCCATTCCCATCCCTACCACCCTCAAACCCGAGCATCAAACCCGACTGCTTTCGGCCGGTCACCGTCTCCAGCACCCTCGACCACCACCATCTGGCGGGGAACCAACTCCCCCATGACCAGACCCTCACCCAGGCGTTGTCCCCCGCTGGATAGGCCGCTGCCACCGCTGCACGGCTGTTGCGATACTGCAGTTGCTATTACTGTCGCTGTTGTCTTACCCGTCGGCCGACACCGGAGGCCACCACTCGCCGGAGGACGGCCAACCAGCAGGCAGACCCCCCCCTCATTCTGTCGATCAGGTACCCATCCACCAGCCTTTCCTTCCTTGTATCCTATCGTCATACTATCATGTCGTCGTGTCGTCAAGTTTGTATCGCGTGTCGTACGTGGACACAAAAAAGTTATGTGGAATCCTATATGTGGTAATTATTGTCTCAAGGTACATGTTAACCGAGGACAGAACACGTGTACACCCTAGCTACGTGCACACGTGACGCTGTATTCGATCAGCCGTAAACTTGCGACAATACCTAAGAGTCACGTCATAGTTAATTATTTATTATTTAGTGTCTGATGACAGTATTTGTTATATTATATTATATGTCTAGGATCATTGGATCATCCAGGAGACACCGCACGAGCAGGCTATCGGCTTTTACAGCTTGAGGACCCAGGCAAGATACCTTGCCATATTTACTGTCTAATTTAAATATTGCATATATTGTATGATATTTTCTTGCTTATTTTATATGGCTGTGCGCATCCGAGATTGACTCGGGTGCAGTCGATGGATACGTCGATGATTAGTATACTTGACCTAGATACTAGCAGACTCACCTCATTAGGAGGATACTCTGATATCTTCCGAGACCTGACACTCTTACACGTTACACGGTGACAAATTCATATTGGGATGCGGGTTCGCATATTCGACTAGCTATCGGTGCGTGTGACATGCATCATGGTTAGTACGTAACTTAAGATTATTTTAATTATAGAGACTTGGCATATAGATACGTGGTATGTATGTCGAGTATTCGATTTATGTATCTACATTGGACGGGAAGGACAACTAGTAGGCGTATGGGATACACCTATTGGAATCCATAGTATCCAGAGGAGCCACGGATCCAATGACTCCTTTTATGCAGATTCTACGTTTTTTGGAACGATATGGACGTTATACTTTATGCAGATTCCACGTTCTTCATAACGATATGGACGTTATATATATATATACTATACAGCTTCTACGTTCTTCGGAGCGGTATGGACGTTATACCTACACCTACTCATTCGTACCAATGTTGTCCTCATATTGTATTTACTTAGATGGTTAACACACCATTTATTTTATTTATTTTATTCAGTATTCATATATGGGATGCTTCTATATATCTTGTTACATCCCTCTGAGGACCTGGTACATTTTCAAATTTGGACGAGGCATATTACCCCACAGTGTACGGTCCAGGACAGGAGACTAGATACGCTATAGCTGAGGAGCCAGAGGTACTGCCGTCAGAGTTTCCGTGATCAGTTGGTAGGCCTTCTGCCTAGGATTGGGAGCATCATTATCTAGTCAGTCGATGCCCTAGTCATTATATTTTTATCTACCATTTCAGTATTTTATTTTTGTCCTAGTAGTGGGTTTGTTCCCACCAGACATTCTTGGTTGTACTATGACATTTTGAGACTGGCGTTTATCTTCCAATAGTTATTACTAGTACATTTTTGCTGTTTATATTATGGATGAGATTAGTTTATCTGTTGTTTATTATTATGGGATATGTTAGTATTTAGGACAGCGTAGCACTCTTCGTTAGGATCCATTAAATTGGGATATCCTCGGAGACGTTACAGCTGACTATTGCCATGTGACCTGGTCCCGTGTATTTTTGGGATTGGGGCGTGACATGGTTTTAGTAGTGGCCCATGCAGGTCGACTTTATCTCTTGTGGTATGGTAACGTGCCCAGCGAGCCTCCAATAGGATAGAAATTTCTAGGTCTTATCCACTTTGATAGCATATTTGAACTTCCTTCGTATTGCTTCTAAATATCTGCATCCTGTTTGCTTGATTCCATAATCTTTTTGATGAAGTCCTATCTCTTACAGCAAGATGAACTTGCACATTGGACGAGGTGCACCCACTGCCGTGGTGCCAAACAACAACACCCAAAGAGAGGAGGTACACCAGGGACTACCTGGAGGGCAACCACCGCTACAGGCCCCGCTAATACATTGGCACGAGACTTCTCAGGACGATCCTACACAGCAGCCCGAGGGACAGACTTCCCAGATGATCCCCACACAGCATTTCGAGGGCCAGACTTCAGGAGCTACACCGATGCCGCAAACCGAGAGGTCGACATCTAAGGAGACACCTATTGCACAGCCAAAGGTTCCATTACCCCCACCTCTACCTTATCCACCTCAGATGCCACAATTAGATGGACAGCCACAGATGCTTCAGTTCTTCCAGACTATGATGCAAGCACAGTGGCATTAGACCGAGACGTTGAGACAGAGTTTGATAGCAGTACTAGAGAGGACACCTGTCACAACACCAGTACCAGCACCTCCACCAGCCCAGACAGGTGGCACTGTTAGATGGTTCAGACAGATGGGACCAGATACTTTCTCAGGCAACGAGACTGCAGAGGAGATATCCGATTGGGTCGCCAATACGGAGATGCTACTAGAGGCTTCACAACTGCATCCAGACCTTTGGATGACCGTCGTGAGGGCCCAACTGAAAGGCAACGCCCAACACTGGTAGGATTCTATTGAGCACGGTGTAGGCAAGAACCAGACTTGGGAACAGTTCTTAGAGTACTTCAATGAAAAGTATTTTCCGGCTATAGTCAAAAATGCCCTGTACTCCCAGCTCCTACACCTAGAACATGGAAATATTACTGTTGACGCGTATGACGCGGAGTTTAACCGTCTTAGTAGATTTGGTGTCGTTTTGATACCCAACGACCAAGAGAAATCTCAGAGATTCTATCACGGCCTTACTTCCGAGCTACAGAGGTATACCACCACACAGGCAAAGATTTCTTATGAGGAGGTTCTTGTAGAGGCGAGGATCCAGGAGGCCATTGGCAGAGGAGCAAGAAGTTCCAGCATGACTATGCCAGCCAGAGCCCAGCCCAGAGCAGGAGGACCGATCCGTCGTCCCGGAGCACAAACACAGCAGACGACAGCACCATACCAGAAGTAGGAGCTTCCGAATTGCCACTACTGTGGTAAGGTAGGACACTTCCAGAATGACTGCCGAAAGAGACTGGAAACATGCATGATTTATGGAGCGAGCCAACACCACGCTCGAGACTGCCCACAGCGTAGAGACATAGCACCATAGACCAGACAGAGGCCAGCAGCACCAGTTCCAAGGAGACTACCCCCGCGAGGAGAATAGCGTCCACCAGCACCTGAAGGATTTCAGAGGGGACCACCCTTGGCCCCATAGCAGGCACAGTTTGATCGGGCCCGATAGTAGACTGGAGGGCAGAGGCACGGGAAGGCCTTTGCACTAGCAGCTACTGAGGAGAAAACAGAAGGGGAAGCTATCACAGGTACCATTTTAGTTGCATTATTACCTGCAACTGTATTATTTGATTCTGGTGATACGTTATCTTTTATATCTAGTAGATTCGTAGCAATGCATAGAGTATCTACTTCCCCCTTACCTAAGAGTTGGAAGATTCTTACCGGAGGAGGTATCGTGCCAATTACCAATACTATTAGAACGTGACCGGTAGTCGTATGTGGTAGAGAGATGAGAGCGCGATTCTTGGTATTGCCTATGTCGTACTTTGATGTTGTTCTAGGCATGGACTGGTTAAGCCAGTATAACGCCGTACTAAATTGCCGAAAGGGTAGCGTCACTTTTAGACCGCCGGATCAACCAGAGTTCGAGTACATGAGAAGGACCGTCGAGCAAGGAGTAGGACAGATAGCTGGAGCTTACATGGCTATGGAGATGGTACCCCCACCAATAGTTACAAAATTCGAGGATGTTTTTCCCGAAGAATTGTCAGGCTTACTGCCAGATAGAGACATAGAGTTCACTATTGAGCTAGTACCCGGAGCAGCACCGATATCTTCTAATGTATACCGATTGGCAAAGAAGAAACTAGATGAGCTGAAGCTATAATTAGAGGAGTTGTAGAGCAAAGGATTTATCCATCCTAGTGCATCACCATGTGAAGCACCAGTGTTGTTTGTACCCAAGAAGGATAGAACAGTACGTATGTGTATTGATTACAGAGCACTTAATGCTTTGACTATCAAGAACAAGTACCCCCTGCCGCGGATTGATGATTTATTCGACCAGTTGACAGGAGCAGTGGTTTTCACAAAGATCGACTTGAGATCGGGTTATCACCAAGTAAAGGTGCGAAGAGAAGACATTCAAAAGACAGCATTCATGACTCGTTATAGTCACTATGAGTTCTTAGTGATGTCTTTTGGACTGACGAATGCACCTGCTGTATTTATGAACTTGATGAACAGAGTCTTCCACCAATACTTAGACCAGTTTATGGTAGTCTTTATCAATGACATTTTGGTATATTCGAAGATCCACGAGGAGCATGACAAGCACTTGAGACTAGTGTTAGAGACACTGAGGAGAGGGAGGCTTTATGCCAAGCTGAGCAAGTGTGAGTTTCTTCTAGATCGTGTTGCTTTCCATGGACATGTTATCTCAGGAGATGGCATTTCAGTAGATCCGACAAAAATTTCATCAGTAGAGACATGGCCAACCCCTACCAATGTCTCAGAAGTGAGGAGTTTCCTAGGACTTACTGAATATTACCGGAGGTTCGTGGAGAACTTCGCAAAGAATGCAGATTTGATGACCCGCTTGACCCATAAGGAATAGGAATTCACTTGGACAGAGGGGTGTCAGAAGGCATTCGATGAGCTGAAGAAGCGTTTGACTACAGCACCTATCTTGACCATACCTTCTAGACCCGGAGGATTCGTGATCTATAGAGATACATCCGGAAAAGGATTAGGATGTATCTTGATACAGCATGGAAAGGTTGTGGCATATACCTCTAGGCAGTTGAGGACCCATGAGAAGAACTATCCCACTCACGACTTAGAGCTTGCCGCAGTGATCTTTGCCTTGAAGCTTTGGAGGCACTACTTGTATGGAGAAAGGGTAGAGATATTCACTGATCAAAAAAGCCTAAAGTACGTCTACACTCAGAAGGATCTGAACAAGAGGAAGAGACGTTGGTACGAGGTGATGACAGACTTCGAGATTGAGCTACAGTACCATCCGGGAAAGGCCAACGTAGTGGCTGACGCGTTAACCAGAAGACCCATGACATTCTTCTTGACTACCCAACAACATCTGGTAAGAGATCTAGAGCAGATGGGTATAGAGGTCATTATGCCCGGAGTATACGAACAGTTGTCGAGTTTCCAGTTGCAATCGACACTAGTGGAGAGGATCAAGGCTGCTTTGCCGATAGATGCCAGATTTCAGAGACTGCGACAGAGGACAGAGACCAGAATTCAGACAGGATTTTGTATACATGAAGACGGAACCTTGAGATGTGGAGATTGTCTCTATGTTCCAAAACAAGAACTTCGTCATGAGTTGATGGCGGAGGCACACAGTTCGACCTACTCTATTCATCCAGGAGGCACGAAGATCTACAGAGACTTAAGGCAGTACTACTGGTGGCATGGAATGAAGAGAGATAGCACACTTTGTGGCGAAGTGCCTGGTGTGTCAGCAAGTCAAGGCTGAGCATCAGAGATATGTAAGATTTCTTCAACCGCTCCCCATACCAGAGTAGAAATGGGAGCACATCACTATGGACTTTGTTACGGGCTTTCCGAGGAGTCCTAGTGGTCGTAATGCAGTAAGGGTAATCGTGGATAGGCTCACAAAGTCTGTACACTTTTTACCCTTCAGAGTTAGGCAATCGACAGAGGTCTTAGCAGATATGTACATGAGGGAGATTGTGAGACTGCATGGAGTGCCAATTAGCATCGTGTCTGACAGGGATACGAGATTTATATCCTACTTCTGGTAGAGTATGCAAGAGAGTCTCGGTACCCGCCTGAAGTTTAACACATCGTATCACCCACAGACAGATGGCCAGTCCGAGTGCACCATTCAGACATTGGAAGATATGTTAAGAGTGTGCATGCTTGATTTCGGTGGATCATGGGAGGACCATTTGCATTTGGTCGAGTTTTCCTACAACAACAACTATCAAGCGAGCATCCAGATGGCTCCCTATGAAGTATTGTATGGAAGAAAATGTCGTTCCCCAGTATATTGGAGTGATATAGGCGAGAGACAGATTCTTGGGCCAGAGTTGGTTGTTCGTACAATGGAGAAGGTGAAGAAGATCCAAGAACACCTACGAGCAGCACAGGACCGATAGAAGCATTGGGCGAATGCACACCGATGACCCTTAGAGTTCCAGGTTGGAGATCATGTGTTTCTAAAGATCTCACCTACTCGAGGGACTATCAAATTTGGAGGCAGAGGAAAGCTGAGTCCGAGGTACATCGGACCATTCGATGTGCTAGAACGCATCGGAGAGGTTGCTTACAGATTGGCCTTGCCGCAGACTTTATAAGGAGTCCATGACATTTTTCATGTATCTTAGTTGAGAAGGTACATACCAGATCCGAGTTATGTGCTTGACCATTCAGAGATCACAGTCGGCCCGAGCTTATCATACCCAGAGGATCCTGTTGTAATTCTGGACAGAAGTGAGAAGGTATTGCGAGGTCAGACTATCCCCCTAGTCCGTGTCGCATGGAGGCATCATGCACCAGGCGAGTTGACCTGGCAATGCGAGGAGGATATTCGACAACGTTACCCCCATCTCTTCGAAGGCATAGGTATGTAGTACATTTTTAATTTCAGTCAGTAGTTCTTACAATGCGTATTTTTTAATTTCGAGGACGAAATGCTCTAAGGAGGTTAGCTTATAAAACCCCATCGACCCATTTAGGATTATTTTAAATTAATTCAAGAGACTAGGATTAAATTTAATACAATTAGATATAATGGGCATCAATTATGTGACTTAATACACCTTACCGTTGCTTCGATGTTTGGAGCGTTACGCTAGTAGGAACCCCCAAACTAATTAAATACTCATCTCCTAGACATGCCAGGCTACCCATCTGACCCTTGTGTAACTTTTAGATAATCAATATTGTGCTTCATTTGAGCTACGCAATATTCGTTACAAATGTCTATGTATTATTTCAATAAATCTAATTTCCCTTAATTGACCATTCCTAATTTAATTTAAAGCTCAACCACAACCCAACTCCGTATAACCCAAATTAGGGTATTGACCCATGCTGAGCCTGCTAAGCTCATGACACTCGTGTCCCACCCAAACCTAGTTCCATGTGTCTTCAATTCATTAAGGAATGCCGTGCGCATTATTTTAATTTTATTAAATTAAAGGCCAAGTTCACCCAAAATAGGACCTAACCGAGCCTACGTGCACACTCTTATGTGGACCAGCCCTACCCCAGAGAGTCCGGGCAGGCCCAAATCCCGAGGGTAGCCCATAATTTCCCTCCCATATAATTACACATATTCCATACTACAAACACTAAAAATCAAATCCATCATCACCAAGGAGTAAACCCTAGCCGAATTCCCTATACTAATCGAGCACCTCCCCTTCCCTTCCCCCGACTTCCCCACACCCACCACCGTAAGCCGTCGCCATCTCCGCCTCAGCCCTTCGCCTGACCACCGACTCTACCACCCCAACATCGCCGCACTATCACTTGCACCAATTGCTATTCCCATCCCCACCACCCTCAAACCCGAGCATCAAACCCGACTGCTTCCGGCCGATCACCGTCTCCAGCACCCCCGGCCACCACCATCGGAAGGAGAACCACCTCCGCCATGACCTGACCCTCACCCAGGCGCTATCCCCCGCCGGATAGGCTGCTGTCACCGCTGTACGGCTGCTGCGATACTATAGTTGCTGTTACTGCCGTTGCCACTGCTGCCTTACCCGCCGGCCGATGCCGGAGGCTACCATTCGCCGGAGGACGGCCAACCAGCAGGCAGACCCCCTCTCGTTTTGTCGATCAGGTACCCATCCACCAGTCCTTCCTTCCTTGTATCCTATCGTCTTACTATCGTGTTATCGTGTCGTCAAGTTTGTATCGTGTGTCGTACGTGGAGACAAACAAGTTATGTGGAATCCTATATGTGGGTATGTATGATAATTGGAGTTAATCAGTAATTAACAGATGATAATTATTACCAATCATAAGAATGGTATAAGGAACTTGCCTTCCATCTAAAAAAACATAGACATAGACCTAATACACTTAATATGGGAATTAATGACGTATAATTCAATAAGACGTAATATAGTTTCGTAAAACAAATAACGTGGTAATTATTGTCTCAAGGCATACGTTAACCGAGGACAGAACACGTGTACACCCTAGCTACGTGCACACATGATGTTGTATTCGATTAGCCGTGAACTTACAACAGTACCTAAGAGTAACGTCATAGTTAATTATGTATTGTTTAGTGTCTGATGATAGTATTAATTATATTATATTGTATGTCTAGGATCATTGGATCAGCCAGGAGACACCGTACGAACAGGCTATTGGCTTTCACAGCTTGAGGACCCAGGCAAGATACCTTGCCATATTTACTGTCTAATTTAAATATTGCATATATTGTATGATGTTTTCTTGCTTATTCCATATGGCTGTACGCGTCCGAGATTGACTCGGGTACAGTCGAAGGATACGTCGATGATTAGTATACTTGACCAAGATACTAGCAGACTCACCTCATTAGGAGGATACTCTGATATCTTCTGAGACCTAACACTCTTACACGTTACACGGTGACAAAATTATATTGGGATACGGGTTCGCGTATTCGACTAGCTATCGGTACGTGTGACATGTATCACAGTTAGTACGTAACTTAAGATTATTTTAATTGTAGAGACTTGGCATATAGATACGTGGTATGCACGTCGAGTATTCGATTTGTGTATCTATATTGGGCGGGGAGGACAACTAGTAGGTGTATGGGATACACCTATTAGAATACGTAGTATCCAGAGGAGCCTCGGATCCAATGACTCCTTTTATGCAGATTCCACATTTTTTGGAGCGATATGGACGTTATACTTTATGCAGATTCTACGTTCTTCGGAGCGATATGGACGTTATATATATATACTATACAGCTTCCACGTTCTTCGGAGCGGTATGGACGTTATACCTATACCTACTCATACGTACAAATATTTTTCTTATATTGCATTCACTTAGATGGTTAGCACACCCTTTATTGTATTTATTTTATTCAGTATTCATATATGGCATGCTTCTATGTATCTTGTTACGTCCCTCTGAGGACCTGGTACCTTTCCAGATTTGGATGAGGCATATTATCTCACATTGTACGGCCCAGGACAGGAGACTAGATACGCTACAGCTGAGGAGCTAGAGGTACTGCCGTCAGAGTTTCCATGATCAGTTGGTAGGCCTTCTACCTAGGATTGGGAGCATCATTATCTAGTTAGCCGATGGCCTAGTCATTATCTTTTTATCTACCATTTTAGTTTGTTTCCACCAGACATTCTTGGTTATACTATGACATTTTGAGACTAGCGTTTATCTTCCAGCAGTTATTACTAGTACATTCTTGTCGTTTATATTGTGGATGAGATTAGTTTATCTGTTGTTCATTATTATGGGATATATAGTATTTAGAACAACGTAGCATTCTTCGTTAGGATCCATTAAATTGGGATATCCTCGGAGACATGACAACTGGCTATTGCTACGTGACCTGGTCCCGTGTATTTTTGGGACTGGGGCATAACAAAGTGATATCTTTGCTATGGCACAGAGCTTCAAAAGTTATGCACACAAGCTCCGAAGTCACGAACCAGAATGCATCGGTTGATGGATGAGAAGGATTGGGCCTCATCTCCTCGTAGCATCGTCTTGGCTCATAGAACCTGTGGAGACGTGGGTCAACACATTTAAAATGTGCTGGTAAGGGCGAGTTAACCCAATTTACCAAATCGACACAGTATTCATATAAAGCATAAAAATTTTATTATATGGTCTTTTTATCTTGTCTTAATCTAAGTTACAAGCATGCAATAGAAATAAAATAATTGAATAAAGTATTTTACCGTACGGTGACTCTTACCCACAGCCGATGTATCCACTTGTACATTCTTACCATATTCTTCCCTATGGACTAGACATCGTTAGCAATATAGTTGAAATATATATACATGTTTTTGGAACCACAAGCCATCGTGGACTATAGTTTGGTTAGACGACGATCCTTTCAGTGCGGGTAGTGAGCCCCGCTGGAAGTTCTCGAATCATCTGTGATAGTATGCTAGCACAGCTATCCGATTATCGGCCGGGACGAATTGGTCTCAGTGTCTCGATGGCCATTTTAGGAACTAAACCTTGTGCACAAGTTGTCTGTGACCGTACTAAGTCTAAGAACTAAGTTATCAAATAAAGCATGTAAGGCAACATGAAACAAATGTAACTACGCACCAAAATATAATAGCTTAGTCTACCTGCTCAAGTGATCGCATTGTAAAGTATGTACTACTCATTGCACAGTTATAGATGAATACATTTTAGCAACAAATGAAACATGATATATATAAATTCATAGGGGATAAGCATGTAACTGTACGAATGTTTCATATATTCGTATGACAAGCATCAAATGGTCAAGCCTAATTTTTATCTTGATTATTTTTATTAAGGTATCGTTGATCAGAAAGCAATAAGAGAGTCATTTGATTAATTGTGAAGACATGGAAAGAAGGTTCAAAGCTAAATCCACTCACAACTTGGTGAATCATGAAGAGAAATAGGGTTTTCAGTGTCCCGCTCGTAAAAAAATGGCGATTACCTATATTTGCACCAACAAATGATCAATAACTTTTCTCTTTCTTACAAAATTGGATGAATACGAAGTTCGAAGAATGCAAGAAATTAAATCCAACAAAAAAATTCATGAAATCGCATTCATAAAATCAATGCAAAAGTAGCAAAGCGGCATCGAAAAAGGCAACGAAAACCAAGCAATGGAAAGGACCCTTGCGACTTTGTCGTAGAGTCCTTACTCGAGACACAATCCTGTAACTACCTAGTTTTCGAAAAGGGATAATTTTATCATTTTATACTATTTATATATATTGTGTATATTTTATATATTTTAATTATTATTTATTGGTTAGTGGACTAGACCATTATTTAGATTTAACATTAATGGACCTAACTAGACTTGACATAACACTTGAACCCAATATTTAAGCTAGCCACATTGGACTCAAATTAAGTCATCCATTTTCATTAATTAGATATTAGATTAAAACTTTATTAGGAATAAAATCTTCTTTTAATTAAACTTTCTTCATGATAACCCAATAGGGGTAAATATGATATTTTATATTGCTTGGGAGAGGGGTACATGGCCGGCCCAAAATGGGGGGAAGTATTTCTCTCTACTCTTCATTCCTTCATTCCAAAGTTCATCCCCAATTGAGTTCATCCCCAATTGACTCATTCCTCCACCAATCTCTCTCAAATCACTCTCAATTCTTTCCATTTTCATCATCTAAGGAGCCTAGAAGCTTGGATTCATAAGGAGCACTTAGAGAGAATGGATTTGGATAGGAGCTTGTGTCCTAATTATGCATATTGGGCTTTGTATTGGAAATCTATCTCCTAATAGGTATATGTCACTCCCCGTTCCTAATATACGTATTGGGTGCATACTATTTCTTGCTGCATATTTATTTTATTGCATGAGACTAGACTCATTCTTTGGTTTATCTTGGTTCTTGGTCTGTGGTTTGGGTTGGTTTGGTCATGAGTTGAACCCATGGCCTAAACCTCAAACCCTAACTATATAACCCAACTTCTTTCTCCCTCCCTCTTTATTTCTTGCTTTCTTTCTCTCTCTTCGGTTATTGCTTCCACCCATAGGCAAGTACATCTTGCATAAGAAATGAAGAAACCCTTCATTCTTAGTCTATTATGTTTGTTGTGTGATTTTAAGCATGTTTAGAACTTGATATTTTTGGATTTGGTGGATAAAATATTATAAATTTGAATTTTTATTAGTGTGGGTGTTCTTGAGTTTTTCTTGGTTTTGATCTTCAAAAACTCTTTTTTTTTGAAAACTTGTTGTTCTCTTTTGAAGAGCATTTGATTTGGAGTAGTTTGTAACTTTACCTTGCCGAATTTGGACCCCAGACGAAGTTTTCATGGAGAAAACCTAACTTTTGGTATAGAGTTTCTGCCATGGACAAAACTTACTATGGGGAAAAAGAGGCTCCATGCATCGAGCGTCCAGCATACATCTATTTTTTTGGCGCATAGCTAAAGAACACATGCGTTCTGAAACTCGAACTTGAAAAAGCTAAGTGTCAAAACTTTTTTGAGTTGCCTCTCTTAGGCACATGGAAGTCATCATACGGCCATGAGCTATGCGTCATTATTTTACTTGGATGCATGACTCAGCCTCGCCCTAGCACTTTTTTTGATTGTTTTCTCGTTTCTTCTGACACACTTTATAGCTTTTCTCATCAGTCAATTTTTGTCACTTCACTGACACTTTATTTATTGCCCACCACTTCGATACTTGTCCCAAAGAGTGGGCTTCGCCTCGCCCATACGGTACCCTGAGCATGCGCTTGATTGGTTCATATGGCACCCTGAGCATGCGCTTGTTTGGTTCATACGGCCCGACCTTCATGCGTACAACTCCATGCGCGTGTTATCCTTAACAACCCCATGCGCGCAAGTAGTACTTTCATTGGTGTTCATATATTTTATTTGGAATATTTTTTATTATCTTCCATGTTGTTGGTCCTAGTATTACTTGTGTTTTAATTCTAAGGAAGATTGGACTTAGAAACCAGACCTTGTGCTAGATATGATCATGTGCTAAGATTGTCTACGTACATGGCATGAATATGTGTTAGACTGATATTTTTTGTATGGACCAGACAAAGTAATAAATGACTCACTGGCTATGTGTATGACATAAGCTTCGTGTTACAATATGATCAAGATTTATGTAACCCAATGAATAATTGGTAATTGGACTTAAATATTGTATCTGTGCTGATACAATTATTGTCTGATAATGTTCATGATCAAATGTACACTGAGGTACGACATATCATATTACGTGTTAAAGTAATTTATAGTTGGATTATGCATCGAGAATGCCTCCAAATTCTTGAACGCGTGATACTATATATATATTTTTTCCAGCACGGGTATGATATATGAGTCAAGTACCAAACCGTGGATAGGATATTGATTTATTGAATGTTGCATACACACTCGGGCGAATCCAGACAGAACTTTCATGGATTCCTATCTAGCGTGCTCATACTTTGTACGACATCTTAAGAGAAATTCTCATGTGGCCACGCCTTGAGATTTTTGGACACAATATAGGCTTAATTAAGCAACTAAAGTGGAAGTAACATTGGGAGGAAATGGTATCCCGAGATCATGCCAACGAACCTTCCCACGGAGATTCATTCTAAGTCCTCTGTGGGCTGGCCACCACATATACTGTACATCATCTGACTTAGTGGATTGTAGTGTCTGACCTATTATAAATAATTTTGATCCACTATTTTAGTATAGGTACATTGGAACCGCTAATACCGTGATCTAGCGCAGTGGCCCTGTATATTCATCTCTTTGGCTCATTTAGCTCTTCTTCGGCAATGGCGTGATATGAGGATACCTATTATGCATTATTCTGAGTAACCTCGGACTCCATAATTATTAGCAAGCCGTACAAGTGATTGGCCAATTTTATAAATTTGACTTGGTTGTGATTGTATTATTCTGTTAGTATCCTAGGGAAATGCACTATCATGGTGTAATGGATTCAACCATTATCCTTGTTTGGTTATAGGGTTGTGCCTTTGTGTTAGGATATACCATGGACCTAAGTTAGGACACATAACTATATATACATATTATATTTATTTCTTGGATTTTTGTTTTTCCTTTTCGTGCTTCCGTTGTGGTACTTTCTATTTGGGGTCTAATACTACTGGTTTTGCATGGCTAGGTTTTGAGCCAGCAATCGAGGATTCAACGTACTTTCCCCCAACTCATGGAGCGTACTAGGAACATGGTCGTTAAGGATAACGAGTGGGTTTCCTTATTCCCTGCTCATTATTGTGCATTATTCCCTTTTGGACGTTTAGCCACCGGCACATGTTAGTCAACATGTCTGGATATTGGTTTCCTTTTCATGACTGTATATAAATCAGACTGCAATTATAATACTGTCATATACTTTTGTTATTTCACCAGCTTCTTATTTTGAACAACTGGCCTCCAGAATATCTTGAGAAAGCATTTGGAATGCCTTATTGCTTTATCATATATGCTCTATAATTACTGTTTTTGTTTGATTTATTGAGACATAGATGTTCGTACGGCCCTAAGTGACCCGATCGTAGCATACACCCCCTTATCTAGTGATAGTCGTTATCACCATACGACATATAGTATCTTGTACGGGATAGCTGGCCATGTCTGTCTTCGTATTTTGATACTAGAGCATGATAGTATAACCCTTAATTTATCCTTTAATTAGACTCTAATTATTTTTACTTGACCATTAGGAACCTACCCATGAATTAGGGCTACCTATAGGAAGAAAAATTAGCTTTTAATGACCTATAGTGTAGATATTAGATTGAGTTTTGTATCCAATTTGAAAAAATCCGAGATTGGTGTACCAAGTATTTGTCATTTGGTCAATTAGGTCTAATTAGACTTAGATTGGTTGTTTGAGGCTAGTTATGTATCCACAAATGGATACGAGTATACCGTATCATGATACTTTATTATACGGAGTGGTTTTGGGAGTTTCGTCTTTGACACTTGTAATACACATGTCATATTTTGCCACAACACAGTATAGCTATCTATTGCTCTAATTAGACTCCAATTACCATTTGAAGTGTTCATATGCTTTGGGTAGAGTTTGGAAGGAGTATCTTGAGTGTATCATAAGAGTATCATGAGTATCCTAGTGTGTGTACACCACGTGTTTAGTGTTTTGGTTATTGGTATTGTGTTGTTGTATTAGTGTATAGTAGGTGGTTGATGTTTTGCCATGAGTGTTGTGGTATGTCTATACATGGAAAAATGTAGAGCGTCATAACTGTATAAGTATATAATTACATGTGTATAAGTAAGTATCTATATATGTATATAAATGTGTGTGTTATAACTTATGGATTATATGTATGTGTTTGTGTATATATGTGAGGGATTTCTGTCATGTGATAGCAACAAAGTATGCAAGATGGACCAGGTTCAGTTAGTGCAAGCTCGAGTTGAGGGAGTGTAGCATCAAGGTGTGCTTGTGTGTGTGTGTGTGTGTGTGTGTGTGCGTATGTGTGTGTATGTATGTGTGTGTGTGTGTGTGTGTGTGTGTGTGTGTGTGTGTGATAGGTGGGGGAACTGGAATGTTGACAGAGAGCAACATCACTTAGAAGCAACTGCATCAACATTTGCATAGGAAGAACAGTAGTTGCAGGAGAAACATTAGCAGCATCATTGGCAAGGGGCCTGTGCATATGTGTGCGCAGGTATTGGGGTATAATAGAGATAGAAGTCTAGTTATTAGTATGTGTTTCAGTATGTGTTAGTGAGGTGAGCGAGATATGTGCAGGTGTATGTGTTTGTGTAGTATTTCAGGTGAATGTGCAATAGTGTCTGTGTCTGATAGTTTCCATTATTTGATATTTAATATAATTCATGTACTTAGTGATGTTATATTTGATTCCTGACATGATGGTGCACGGATTGGTATTTAGTCTGGATCCTCAATCATGAGATGTTACCATGATCATCGTATTGATATCGTACATCATATTAGTTGTTGGCCCATCCGGTCTCAGTTAACTTGATTTTGATAGTTAACCAAACCATATATCAATATATTTCAATCTAAAGATGTCACGCCCCAGTCCCAAATACGTAGGACTAGGAACACGTAAGCATGCCAGCCGCATGGATATGGCAACTCCAATATATGGAAACCAAATCCATACGTACGCTGTAATATGAATACAAAATCCATAAGTGGTATAAACATATGTCACAAGTCACAGGTTAAAATCTAAATCTCATCCACCAAAATCATATAGAAATAAATAACCAGTATCTATGAAACTAGATCTCAATAAGAAGTATCTAAGGATGATAGTTGGATGGAAACAAATCCACTACCAACTCGAATATAAGAGCAAATACAATATGAGTACAATACCACAACACAATATAAGAATACCATCTTTCCATCATAGCTCGAAAAGAAGACATCCTCGGATCACATGTAACCATCCAAATCTGCGCTCCTGCAAATACTCAAGAAAAGATACACCTGGCAGCGGACCAGGTCCTCAGAGGGACATAACAAGATACTTAAACACATGCCAATAAAGTACTGAAATAAATATCCAAAGGGGTCGTCTAACTGTCTAAAGTGAATGCAGTTAAGAACAACTTTCCCCACAAGTGAGCTATCTGGCTGAAAAATGGGATTTGGCATGGTTCTCTTTTGAAGATCCAGGGGCCTAAAGGCACGTTGTCTTTTGAACGGCGGAGGCCCGCCAATGTATATATATGGGTCATCACCACCCGTATCTCCAGCGGAGAATCCGGGCGTCACAAAAAAAGTGTAAAGGAGCTCAAATGCGGTACTTGTTGTTCTCCCCACCCCATGCGCTAAGCATGTCACATCCATGACACAATAACACCTCTAATAACTGCCAAGTCTACTAGCATGCAAAGTTTTTAACAGTAGCTATTCCTAACGCACGGCCCATACGTACAGGAGGCCAGACCTGTCACGCAGTCCGTGATCTATATGAGACTCACACTCGTGTAACCACTGTGTCACGGCCAATGAACCTAATGGTGCTACATGATAATGGGGTAGTCTTATAAACAAGGTCAATGCAATATATAAATAAAAACATATCGCGACGTCACCGTCGCACACATTTTATATAACAGTTAAAATATATGAACTAAAGACAGAAAATAAAGATGCATATAACATATGGAATATAAATAACAGTACAATGGCAAGGTATACTTGCCTGGCAAGGAAGGTGCAATGTACCAATAACCTGCTCCAGAAATCGCTCAGAACAATCCAATATCCTATGTACACATAAATATAATATAATAGAATCATTAGTCATTACACTAGCACATACTCAACCACATTTACACTGGAATCAGGGGGTATACTAGGGGTAACACTAGTCATCTAACACGGTCAATTACGCATTGAATTACGCGGGTGTCGCATCTTCAAGTACTGTACGAAATCAGTCAGTCAACTGACAGGTGTCTATGCCAGTACGTTAGTGTACGCAAGGCAGACAAATTCATAAGTTCTTAGGATCAACATGGTCAAGGTAAGTATGGGATAGTCCACGATGTCCTAGGGTCATACAGTCTAAATATTTAGTCATAATTATCAATTAGCATTTACTTACATATATATTCATATAACTATATAATAATATAACCATTAATTTATTTTAATTTATTTAATTCTGGAATAATTACTCTAAAATCCTATTTTAATCTTATTATTCTGATTTTTATGTTAATTCCTAAATTTTGTCCAAAGAAACTGAATTTTATCAACTCGAGACTCATGGCACGCAAATCGAGGCAATCTGTTGACCAAAAAGTCAACCGATACAAACTCGACTTTCATGCATGATTTCCTGTAGATTTCAGCATCAAAAATATACTGGAATTTACGGCTCCTCTGAATTCAAATTCGTTTGGGAATTATGGCACATACAAATTTTGTATTGTGCACCGATGGTTAAATTCTCACCTAGAAGTTCTACAGAATTAATAGTATGTAAATACTTTGAAATAAATTCTGGGAAAAATATATGTCGATGATCTCGATATTAGCTTTCCGAAACTTTAAACGGTTCATAATTCTGATTCATGGTTCTCCCGGAATCGCGAAAACATCGAAACACATCTATTTTTGGACATGCTATGCTCTACGAATTTTCCAGAATTTAATACTAATAATTTAAAAAAACAATTTATATTATCAGAAAGCTAACCTCATTATCATTCTAACAAAAAAAACTGCAGCATGTTTGGAGTCCGGAGATAGGAGATATCGTCTTTTTTAATTCGTCATAACTAGTAGAAAATGAGGCTGAATTTATGACGAATTTTGACTATTTTTTGGACGAAAAAGAGAGAAATTTGGGAAAGAAAAATATGAAGGATGAGGTATTTATAATGGTGGACACTACTTAATTAAATACGAATAGGATTGGTTAATTTGGATAGGATTATGATGAATTTAAATAAGGATAGGATATGCATGAAGTTGATTTTCTAGTAGGTTCAGGATTTGAATTAATTTAAAATAGAGTTTGAATTTATCTCAATAATTTATAATCTTAAATATAATTAAAGATAATACAAATAATTTATAAAATCTTATTAATATCTATTAACACTAAATTAGTATCTATCTAATATTAAGACTATATATATCCAAATAAATCCTAAATAATTTTAAAATCTAAATAAATTTCTTAAAATTCTAAATAAATTACAAAAAAATATAATTAAAATATTTTAAACTAATATAAATATTTGGTAGGAACGGCATGCAAGTATGGTCGTATAGTAAATCATAGAAGTCCTAGAAATTTATGTTTTCTAAGTTTTAATTACCAAAAATTCTAAAAAAATCTCCAAAAATCTAAAATAACCTAAAATAATTCTAAATGATTATTTATATAAGTAAATATATCAAGAAATTTATTTTCTAATTAACTAATAGCATATTCTAAATAAATTCAACATATATAATAAATATAATAATATAAAATATACACAAAATACATATTTTGGGTGAGGGAGTTTACAATCTACCCAACTTAAAATAATTTCGTCCTCAAAATTAAAATAAGACATAATTTGTTAAATCCTTCACATTCGTACATAAGGTATGTCAATCGCAATCTCTTCCAAAAATTTAAATAACAAAATCTATTCGAATCTATCGCGGTCACTTCAAAATTAATATAACCACTGTTTAAATCAAAATTTAACCTGTCGTAATCTCTTCTCGATTTTTAAATAATCAACATCCAAATCAGACTCAAGTCTATATGACATCCCACATCAAAATTTATATCATAATTTCCAACTATCATAATCTCCTCTAGACTTTGAACAATAAACAATTCTAATCAAATCTTATTCCTATTCTAATCAAATCTTATTCCTATTCAAATATTTAAACTCAATTTACATCCTTAATATTTTAAATAGGTGACCCAACAATCAAAATTGAACTTTTAATTTAAATCATCAAATTGTAAAATTTAAATCTAATTAACCAATTGTTCAAGTCTAAAATTCTATATTTATCCTCAAAATTTAAATCGATGATTCATCCTTCAATATTCAAAATTTAAATCATGTGCTCAAAGTATAAATATTGGGTCCTCAATATCAAGATTTTTAAAATTTATTAAATCCTCATTATCTTAATCCCTCTTTTAAAATTCTTCACATATAAAAGGACTTAATCTCTCAATCTAATCCTACTTGATCACAATCTAAAAGAATTCTCCTCAAGTTTAATACTGCAATTTCTACCCAACTTAGAATTTACCCATCTATCACATAAGGCTCTTACACTTAAGAAAAATATTCCTTAATTTATTTTCTCATGTCATTCAATCCTCAAAACTTTAACACCAACTATATCATATATGATATGCCCTTAATCAATTATGAAAGATAGTCACCAAATAATGTGATTGGCCTATGGGGTATATCTTGTACTATCCGTGTATCACTTATATCCAAGCACGAGATTTCGTCTTTCCGAAACAAGGGAAGACGGAAAGCAACGGAAAAGAGTTCAAGGAGGGGTAATAGAATGAAAGTATGGGAATCAAAGCGTTTAAAGAATTCAAATAGGAATTGTCAAGACAGTTGTGGATTGAAATCTTAATTTTGTAATTTCCTATTCGCATGCTCACATCGGTGCAGTTATGTACTTGATATGATATGCTTTATCGTATCTAGAGGGTAAGTATATTGTCTACTAATCACTACATATCTCAATCCACGTAAAGTAGTTATGCGAAGGGCGAACCAAGCGCACTAAGGTTAGCTAGACCCTAATACACTGATTCTGAAATATATTATTGTGGGCCCCCAATAATACGTATGTCATGAACAAGCTCGATAAAGAATAAGCTTGCAAAAACTAGGCTATAATAGCAGCATAAGTCAAGGTAGTACAGCAAATATGAATATGCTAGATTATGATGAAAGAAGGTTCATAACAATTCAAATTCACAAAAACAAAAGCAAAATATGCAATAATAATGAAAGACTACACAATCTCTACAGTTGTCATACTAATTCCTTGTCTAAGTCACTAGTCGACCAATAGGGACATGGACCTCTAAATTCTATCGTCTGAATAAACACTGTCGTCTTTGCTAGCATACAATTAATGTCATTCAGTTACACTTCATCAATGGATCACAGGGACTACGTGATACTAGGTGGTGAGGTATACTATCCAACTTAAAATAATTTAACTACTATTGTATTGCCTTAAGGATACCTACAAAAATAACCTTGCACATGTACATAGAACAGAAACTCTTATTAGGGTCTCCTATTGCATTATATAGGTAAGGGTCAAGTGCTCATAAAACATGTGTCAATCGTTGGGATAGAAGAGTTACTAGCCGTTAAGGGGAAAGGGATTTAACTCGTATCGAGCTATGGGTACAAATTTCATGATTTAAAGCTAAGGGGTAATCATTAGGTCATAACCTAAGGGAACTACGCAAACTATCAAATCCCAACTATCATGCACAAAATTCAAAGTTCAAATTACCAAGCTATACCCTAGCAAACTACATGTCCTAACATAGAATAAGATTACTTGGCCTTCAATCATACGAGTTATGTGGCACGAGTTAAATGATGAAGAAAGAAGAATCATAATTTAGTCGTCACACAATTAGCGAATGCTAAGGTTGCAGGGGGATAAGTTATGAAATCAAAAATAGAGGGCTCTAGATAGCATCATGGTTCTCTAAGGGGGTGGCATGCTAGTTGCCATGTTCGGGGTATGATCAAGGGAAAGGGTTGATTACATTCCTCTAGGCTTCCTAGGGTGCTGTCTACTAGTAACAAGACAATGACATAAGTTTTATAGTTCTCTAATACTATCCAATTATGAGGGTTAGGTTCAGTCCTAATGTTCAATATTGGTTCTCCATTGGTTCCTCAATACTAGGGTCAAACATTATGGTAAAACTTCTAACTAACTCTAGTAGTGTCTATTCAAGTCTTCATAATACATCAGGGGGTAATGGTAAATCAATTCTAAAGATAAGGAATTCTAGGGTTCACTAGATATTCTAAACTTAGTGGTGTGTCTATATTTTCGTTGTATTCTTAATAGGTGTGCTACTCTAATTATCATCCTAATAACAGGGGTTCCTATATTCTAGCAGAAGGCCATATATACTCAAGGAACTTATTAGGGAAGTACAGGAATTAAGCATGATACAATTGTTCGAATAGATCATAGAGGAGGAAGGTAAATCATAGCCAATTGTGGATGAGATCCTATACTCTAGTCCTATGTGCAGGCTTGTTCGGTACAGTAACGTAACCGAGACAATATGCTCTCGACCTGCATGGGCCACCACAAAAACATGTCACGTCCCAGTCCCAAATACGTAGGACTAGGAACACGTAAGCATGCCAGCCGCATGGATATGGCAACTCTAATATATGGAAACCAAATCCATACGTACGCTGTAATATGAATACAAAATCCACAAGTGGTATAAACATATGTCATAAGTCACAGGGTAAAATCTAAATCTCATCCACCAAAATCATATAGAAATAAATAACCAGTATCTATGAAACTAGATCTCAATAAGAAGTATCTAAGGATGATAGTTGGATGGAAACAAATCTACTACCAACTCGAATATAAGAGCAAATACAATATGAGTACAACACCACAACACAATATAAGAATACCAGCTATCCATCATAGCTTGAAGAGAAGACATCCTCGGATCACATGTAACCATCCAAATCTGCGCTCCTGCAAATACTCAAGAAAAGATACACCTGGCAGCGGACTAGGTCCTCAGAGGGACATAACAAGATACTTAAACACATGCCAATAAAGTACTGAAATAAATATCCAAAGGGGTCGCCTAACCGTCTAAAGTGAATGCAGTTAAGAACAATTTTCCCCACAAGTGAGCTATTTGGCTGGAAACTCGAATTTGGCATGGTTCTCTTTTGAAGATCCAGGGGCCCAAAGGCACGTCGTCTTTTGAACGGCGGAGGCCCGCCAATGTATATATATGGGTCATCACCACCCGTGTCTCCAGCGGAGAATCCGGGCGTCACAAAAAAAGTGTAAAGGAGCTCAAATGCGATACTTGTTGTTCTTCCCACCCCATGCTCTAAGCATGTCACATCCATGACACAATAACACCTCTAATAACTGCCAAGTCTACTAGCATACAAAGTTTCTAACAGTAGCTATTCCTAACGCACGGCCCATACGTACAGGAGGCCAGACCTGTCACGCAGTCCGTGATCTATATTAGACTCACACTCGTGTAACCACTGTGTCACGGCCAATGAACCTAATGGTTCTACATGATAATGGGGTAGTCTTATGAACAAGGTCAATGCAATACATAAATAAAAATATATCGCGACGTCACCATCGCGCGCATTTTATATAACAGTTAAAATATATGAACTAAAGACAGAAAATAAAGATGCATGCAACATATGGAATATAAATAACAGTACAATGACAAGGTATACTTGCCTGGTAAGGAAGCTGCAATGTACCAATAACCTGCTCCAGAAATCGTGCAGAATAATCCAATATCCTATGTACACATAAATATAATATAATAGAATCATTAGTCATTACACTAGCACATACTCAACCACATTTATACTGGAATCAGGGGATATACTAGGGGTAACACTAGTCATCTAACACGGTCAATTACGCATTGAATTACGCGGGTGTCGCGTCTTCAAGTACTATACGAAATCAGTCAGTCAACTGACAGGTGTCTATGCCAGTACGTTAGTGTACGCAAGGCAGACAAACTTACAAGTTCTTAGGATCAACATGGTCAAGGTAAGTATGGGATAGTCCACGATGTTCTAGGGTCATACAGTCTAAATATTTAGTCATAATTATCAATTAGCATTTACTTACATATATATTCATATAACTATACAATAATATAACCATTAATTTATTTTAATTTATTTAATTCTGGAATAATTACTCTAAAATCCTATTTTAATCTTATTATTCTAATTTTTATGTTAATTCCTAAATTTTGTCCAAAGAAACTGAATTTTATCAACTCGAGACTCATGGCACGCAAATCGAGGCGATCTGTTGACCGAAAGTCAACCGATATAAACTCGACTTTTATGCATGATTTCCTGTAGATTTCTACATCAAAAATATACTAGAATTTACGGCTCATCTGAATTCAAATTCGTTTGGGAATTATGGCACATACAAATTTTGTATTGTGCACCGATGGTTAAATTCTAACCTAAAAGTTCTACAGAATTAACAGTATGTAAATACTTCGAAATAAATTCTGGGAAAAATATATGTCGATGATCTCGATATTAGCTTTCCGAAACTTTAAACAGTTCGTGATTCTGATTCCTGGTTCTCCCGAAATCGCAAAAACATCAAAACACGTCTATTTTCGGACATGCTGTGCTCTACGAATTTTCCAGAATTTAATACTAATAATTTAAAACAAAAATTTATATTATCAGAAAGCTAACCTCATTATCGTTCTAACAAAAAAGACTGCAGTGTGTTTGGTGTCCGAAGATAGGAGATATCGTCTTTTTAATTCGTCATAACTAGTAGAAAATGAGGCTGAATTTATGATGAATTTTGACTATTTTTTGGACGAAAAAGAGAGAAATTTGGGAAAGAAAAATATGAAGGATGAGGTATTTATAATGGTGGACACTACTTAATTAAATACGAATAGGATTGGTTAATTTGGATAGGATTATGATGAATTTAAATAAGGATAGGATATGCATGAAGTTGATTTTCTAGTAGGTTCAGGATTTGAATTAATTTAAAATAGAGTTTGAATTTATCTCAATAATTTATAATCTTAAATATAATTAAAGATAATACAAATAATTTATAAAATCTTATTAATATCTATTAACACTAAATTAGTATCTATCTAATATTAAGACTATATATATCCAAATAAATCCTAAATAATTTTAAAATCTAAATAAATTTCTTAAAATTCTAAATAAATTACAAAAAAATATAATTAAAATATTTTAAACTAATATAAATATTTGGTAGGAACGACATGCAAGTATGGTCATATAGTAAATCATAGAAGTCCTAAAAATTTATGTTTTCTTAGTTTTAATTACCAAAAATTCTAGAAAAATCTTCAAAAATCTAAAATAACCTAAAATAATTCTAAATGAATATTTATATAAGTAAATATATCAAAAAATTTATTTTCTAATTAACTAATAGCATATTCTAAATAAATTCAACATATATAACAAATATAATAATATAAAATATACACAAAATACCTATTTTGGGTGAGGGAGTTTACAAAAGACTCAATACTACTGCTATAAATGTTGATTGTACTGCATCATTCAAATATAATTGTTTTACTTTATTTGAGTATAGGACTTATGTACATAGAGTCAAAATGGCATAACCCAAAGTTTACTCAAATAAATCCTTGAACTTATACACCAAATTAGCCCACTTCATACTCAAACCTTACTTGAATAGGCAACCAAACTCGGACCAAATTTATGCCAAACTCAGACCGAACTCGATCACATATAGAGTATAAAATTAACCCAGTTATTACACCCATGATTGCTTGGCACAACGTTCAAAAATTTGAATAAAAACTAACCCGTACTCTGGCTGAATTCTGTTTGCCAATACCCTATAAAAGGACTAAAATTCCCATATTTTAAATCATCCAATTATTTCTACTTTTAATCCTCTAGTGAAGCAAAACTACTGAGCCTCAACTTTTTCATCTCTAAGAGCAACTCCCTAGCCTTCTATGTGCTAAGTGCGGTCTCGGTCTAGAAGTCTACAAATCTCTCTCTCTCTCTCTCTCTCTCTCTTGCTGTGAAGTTGTGAGACTTCGAATCAAATCTTGTGGTTGTAAAAAAGCGTCAAGCCTTTGGATCAAAGCTGCTGATTCGCTATTGGTGATTATAGTAGAAACAACTCCGAGCAAGAGTTCTCGGGACTGGACTAGTCATCTCAGAGAAAAAGCAATATACGTCATGGTGTTTGCATTTGCTCTCTCTTACTCTTACTACTTTATATTACTGTCTTTTATATACACTATTAGTTGCTAGCTGCCTTCACTCTGCTTAATTTTTAATTAGGTAAATTATTCCACTGTACTCTATTCACCCCCCCTCTAGAGTTGCCTAAGGGTCCTTCAAATGGTATCAGAGCTAGTTCTCTTGATATTGGCTTAACATCCTAAGAGACTTATGGAAACTATTAGATCTATCCACAACAACAATGGTGAAGGCCGGTCCATAAATAGGTCACCCCTATTTGACGATACAAACTACACATATTGAAAGATATGTATGAGCTTTTATTTGAAGTCACTTGATTTTAACCTTTAGTCTATTATAGTAGAAGGATACAAGAAGCCACCTAGAATAGTCATAAATGACAACCTTGTAGAGAAATCTCATGACAAGTATATAGACACCGAAAAGAAACAGTCTAGTCTTGATGCTAAAGCTATTAACGCTCTATTTTGTGTTGTAGATAAAACTGAATTTAATAGGGTCTCCACTTGTGGCACTTTGTATGATGTTTTAAAACTTCTTGAGGTCACTCATGAAGGAACTTGACAAGTGAAAGAATAAAAAATAAGTTGTCTGACACAGGAATATAAAGCATTCAAGATGAAGCAGAATGAGACGATTACTCAAATGTTCTGAAGACTCCTCGACATCGTCAACCCTCTATCCTCTCTTGGCAAAGAGTACATCAATCACGCAAAAATCCCCAAAGTACTCGAAAGACATACCTAGAACTGGAACTCCAAGGCTACTACAATCATAGAAGGGAATAATCTCACCACGATGACCCTCTAGACGCTCATGGAAAATTTAATAACTCACGAGCTAGATCTCAAGAAATTCGATGATCCCACTCCAAAAGAAAAGATGATTGCTTTCAAGGTGCATCACAAGAAGGTTTCTAATTACGACTTCGACGATGATGAATCTCAAGATAAAGAAGTTTCCATGATCACCAGGAACTTCAGAAAATTTCTAAAGCTTGATAGATCAAAGAAGAAGGAGATTAATGACAATAGGGATGAATAGACTATATGCTACAACTATAAGAAGATATGACATATAAAGAGGGTCTGCCCAACCTTAAATAAAAGGGCTCGCCACGTTCACTCATCCAGAAGAATATCATCAAGGAAGTATGTAAATACTAGCATCTGGCATGAAAGTGAAGCTAGTGAATCTGAAGAGAAAAATTCTCGAGAAGCGGCAAACATATGCTTCATGGCACTGACTTATCAGGTAACAGATAAAAATAATTATGATATTTTTATATTTGATAAGTTAGGTAATGACTTTAGTGATCTGCTTGATGATTTTAGAAAAATTAGGAATAAATACAAGCATGCTAGAAAAGATGTTCAAGATTATCAAACTGAGATAGAGAGACTTACATCCTTACTAAGTGAAGTAAATGATACTTCTAAAAATTCAAACGAGAATTCTAGACATAATCTTAATCTCCATGAGGCAATTGCCAGCATTGACCAGAGCTCTCAAGCGAATACTACACTTAAGAAAGAACTCGAATCCGAAAAGATGAAGTATTCTATTGCTGCTCATATAATAGATGCTCTTACTGCTAAATATGATAAAGTGTATGCTACCTCTAAAATATTATAGATTAGATTGGGTAAACAAGTTGAACAATCCCCTGCCCAACCTAACACAAGACACATAGCAAAACAGATAAGCACTCACAGCAATGCTCCTACATACAAGCATAATGCTTCATGCAATCATATATGCAGAACACATCATAATATTGCACACTATCATGAATTTAGAACTCAACATGCCTCACATAATCATGCATTTTACTATAAATATCCACATAAACTACATAGAAATGATTCACGCACTCATATCTATAACATTGCACGTAGCACTAACAATACAGCTATTATTGTGGTAAGAAGGGACACATATCTAGATTCTGTAGAACTAAAAGTTTAGTATATATGAATATTTATGCATGAGTACCAAAGACTAATACAGCTGGACCTTCGAAGAAATTGGTACGAAAGATTACATCTATAACTCATTTTGTAGGTGGATCAACCCTCTCATGCTAGAAGCAAGTGGATTCTTGATAGTGGTTGCTCACGACATATGACTGGTGATGCTAACCTATTTACAACGCTATCGATGATGAAAGAAGGATACGTCTCCTTCGACATTAACCTTAGAGGATATATTATTGGTAATGGTAACGTAGGTATCCCTCCCTATCCTGTTATAAAAGATGTTTGTCTAATAACGGAATTAAAACATAACCTACTCAACATTATTCATCTAGTTTACCATGATTATGGCATTAACTTCGTAAAAGATAAATGTTCTATATATGAAAGATCCACAGGTATGTTATCTTTGAAGGGATTAGGGAAGATAATATATATTTTATCTTTTTTGAAATAGACACTAACATTGCAGGCAGATATCTATACGTCAACAAAGATGACAGCTAGCTAAGGCACATGGTCTAGGATACATAAACATGGATACTATTGCACGACAGTCCACAAAGAACTTGGTAAGAGACTTACGAGAGATTACCTTCAAGAAAGATAAGGTATGTGCTGATTATAAAAAGAATAAAGCTACTAAATCTTCCTTTAAGTCAATCAACGTTATAAGTACCTCTAGACAACTACACATCTAGCATATTGACTTATTTGGACCTAGTAGAGTCGTCAGTCTTGGCGGTAAGCTTTATACTTATGTCATTGTTGATGATTTTTCTATATATACATGGGTTTATTTTTTTTACAAACAAAAATGAATCATTTTCTAAATTTGTCACTTTTTGAAAAAGGTTCAAAACAAAAAAGGTTTCAAGATTACTTATATCCGAAGTGATCATGGAGGCGAATTCGAAAATAGTGATTTCAAAAGATTTTGTAATAAAAATAGATTTTCTCATAAATTTTCTTGTCCTAGAACTCCTCAACAAAATAATTTTGTGGAGCAAAAGAATAGAACTCTTGGCGATATGGCTAGAGTCATGTTAAATTAGTATAACCTTCCAAAATATTTTTGGGTTAAAACTGTAAGTACAGCATGCCATATTTTGAATAGGGTACTTCTTTGACCTATCTCGAAGAAAATATCTTATGAACTTTGGTTTGGTAGAATCCCCACTATTAGTTATTTTAAAGTTTTTTGCTGCAAATATTTTATTCTCAATACTAAAGATAACTAGAAAAGTTTGGCCCCAATGCTGATGAAGGTATTTTTCTAGGTTATTCAGCCAAAAGCAAAGGATTCAGAGTATTCAATATACGATCATTGACTATTGAAGAATTAATAAATGTTGCATTTGATGAACTCAACACTCAAGTACCAAAGACAACGATGATGAAGGTACTCAAACCACAACTAACAAGACTCATGAAGATACAACCAGTACAAGTTGTCTGAAAAGTCCGCCAAGGAGACTAAAATTCTCTACAGATCATCCAGAGGACGTGATTATAGGTGATGTATCAAAAGGTGTAAGTAAACATTCTTCAAATAAAGATACCATTGCAAATGTTGCTTTCATTTCTAAAATAGAACCAAAGAATATAGTAGGAGTTTTTGCTGATGAATTTTAGATTTTTGCTATTCAAGAGGAACTCAACCAATTTGAACGTAATCAATTTTAGGACCTTATTTCCAGACCTAATAATTATCCGATCATTGGTACTAAATGGATTTTTTTAAATAAATTAAATAAGGATGTTCAGTTTTACCCAACAAAGCACAAATCATAGGTCAAGGTTACAACTAAGATGAAGGCATTGACTATGATGAGACCTATGCACTTGTCGCTAGACTCGAATCTATCTGAATGCTTCTACGCTTTTGCTTATTTTCATAACTTAAAAACTACTTCTTTGATAAAACCATTTAGAAAAGCACTTTTAACATCCAAAGACTAACAACACAGCTATATGTCACTTTTATAGAAACCATTCAGAAAAGCAATTTTATGTATAACACTGCACCTAGCACCAACAAAATAACTATATGTCACTATTATGGTAAGAAGGGACATATCTAGATTCTGTAGAACTAGAAAATTAGTAGATATGAATATTTATGATTGGGTACCAAAGACTAACAACTGGACCCTCGAAGAAATGGGTAGCAAGGGTTACATCTATAACTCATTTTATAAGTGGACCGACCCTCTCATGTTAGAAGCAAGAGGATTCTTGATAGTGGTTGCTCACGATATATGACTGGTGATGCTAACCTATTTGCAAAGCTATCAATAAAGAAGGATATGTCTCCTTCGACAATAACCTCAGAGGATATATTATTGGTAATGGTAACGTAGGTTTTCCTTCATATTTTGTTATAAAAGATGTTGGTCTAGTAACAGAATTAAAACATAACCTACTCAACATCAGTCATCTAGTTTTCCATTGTTATGGCATTAACTTCGTAAAAGAAAATATTCTATATTTGAAAGATCCAAAGGTAATATTACCTTTGAAGGGATTAGGAAAGATAATATATATATTCTATCTTGCAAAGGACACTAATAATGCATGCAGATGTCTATACGCCAACAAAGATGACAGCTGGCTATGGCACATGCATCTAGGATACGCAAATATGGACACTATTGCACGACTGTCCACAAAGAAGTTACTAAGAGGCATACAAGAGATTATCTTCAAGAAAGATATGTTATGTGATGATTGTGAAAAGAATAAAGCTACTAAATCTTTTTTTAAGTTAATCAAAGCTGTAACTACCTTTAGACCACTACAAATCTTGCATATGGACTTATTTGGACCTAATAGAGTCACCAGTCTTTGCGGTAAGCTTTATGCTTATGTCATTATTGATGATTTTTCTAAATACACATGGGTTTATTTTTTTTGCAAACAAAAAGAAGTATTTTCTAAATTTGACAATTTTTAAAAAAGGTTTAAAACAAAAAAAGGTTTCATGATTTCTCGTATCCGAAGTGATCATGGAGGCAAATTCAAAAATAGTGATTTTAAAATATTTTGCAATAAAAATATATTTTCTCATGAATTTTCTTGTCCTAGAACTCCTAAAAAAAAGGTATTATAGACCGGAATAATATAACTCTTGGCGATATAGCTAGAGTCATGTTAAATCAGTATAACCTTCCAAAATATTTTTGGGCTGAAGCTGTAAGTACAGCTTGCCATATTTTGAACAGGGTACTTCCTTCGACCCTTCCTGAAGAAAATCCCCTATAAATTTTGGTTTGGTAGAATGCCCACTATTAGTTATTTTAAAGTTTTTGGCTGCAAATATTTTATTATCAATACTAAAGATAAATAGAAAAGTTTGACTCCAAGGCCGATGAAGGTATTTTTCTAGGTTACGCTGCCAAAAGCAAAGGATTCAGAGTATTCAACAAACGATCATTGACTGTTTATATTTGATGAACTCAACACTCAAGTACCAAACACAGCGATAATGAAGGTATTCAACCTGTAACCAACAAGACTCCTGAAGATACAACCAGTACAAGTTGTCTGTAAAGCCTGCCAATGAGGCTGAAATCCTCTACAGATCATCCAAAGGACTTGATAATAGGTGATTTATCAAAAGGTGTAAGTACACATTCTTCAAATAGAGATATTATTGCAAATATTGCTTTTATTTCTCAAATAGAACCAAAGAATATAAAAGAAATTTTTGCTGATGAATTTTAGATTTTGGATATGCAAGAGGAACTCAACCAATTTGAACGTAATCAAGTTTGGGAACCTGTTCCTAGACCGAATGATTATCTGATCATTTGTAATAAATGGGTTTTCTGAATTAAATGAAATGAGGATGGTTCAGTTATATGCAATAAAGCACGTCTCATAGGTCAAGGTTACAACCAAGAGAAAGGCATTGACTACGATGAGACCTATGCTCTTGTCGCTAGACTCGAATATATCAGAATGCTTTGCACTTTTGCTAGTTTTAACAAATTCAAACTTTTTCAAATTGACGTTAAATGTGCATTTCTGAATAATTTTATCAAAGAAAAAGTTTTTGTTAAGCAATCCCCTGGTTTTGAAGATTTTAAATACCCTGACCACGTATTCAAGCTACGAAAGGCTCTATACGGACTCAAAAAAGTTGTAACCAACCTAGATTTTCTAAATAATAATTAAAATACAAATACTAGGTTTTGGTACACTGACAGTACATGAGGGAAGTCCAACAATAGACAAATAAAATATTAGATAATTTTAAAAAAAAACATAAACTAATAGATACATGAATAATAATAATAATATATATATATATATATATATATATATATATATATATATATATATATATAGTTCTCTAGAAATAATAATAATAATAATAATAATAGAAAAACCAACCAACCACTACCCAAAGAAACTAACAAACAGCAGCAGTAGCAACCGAGGTCAACCAACCCTAACTACCCCGCGGGGCAACGAAAAACGGGGCCCATGGTTCACCCTACTTCTCGGCTATATATATATGTATATACCCACACGAAATAAAACCCTAAACCTAATCAACGAGAACCTCCAGAACCCCTAGTCCAACTGACCATGCGTTGTCCTCGACCAACCCGTTGTGCCGCCCTTGGCCGCTGGAACCACCAGCCGCCGCCGCCGCTGACAGACACGCATGCGAAAATTGCGTCAAGAACCGAATCCCAGGTACCCATCTTTCCCGTTCAATTTTTTTCTACATACGCGACCAAATTTTGATCCAGTTGCTTAGATTCAACGAAAATATGAACACCCATTAATGTCTTCAAGTAGGTTTATTCGAACAACACTATTTCTGTTTTAAAATCAAACAAAACTTTCTGAAAAATCTGTTTTTATATATACAAAATAGAACACCCAAAACTGTTCCAAACACCTGTTTTGGAATGCGTTCTCTCCCAAACAAATCTACCAAAACTCAATTTTATTTTTTTGATACGAAGTAAATATAACCAGGATCGCATTGATATATTATTTGTATATTTTTATCATTATTCCTGCATTAAAAACTATGTTTAAAATCCAAAAAAACCCACAAAAATTGTTTATTAAAAACTTAAAAAATATGATACGGTGTGCATCCCGATAAACCAGACCACCATATCATGTACCAATTGTACCTAAAGGAGCATATGGTATATCCCGACGTGCAGGCATTATAGAAGTTGATTCGGGCATGTGTGCACGCCAAAATCAACTCGTATCCGAGAAAAGTTCCCCGTATGGATGTTTTCCAAAATTCTTCATTAGTTGGTACACACTCAACGAAATGCGACAAAAATTGTGCCATCGGATCCGTACTATCATGCTGGTCCTGTGACCCAGGTTTCACGCGATTCCGAGACAGTTGATCGAGACACCTATTTGCAGGCCCTACTGTTGACTTGACAGGCGAAATTGTGATCGTCTCACCGGATCCAAAATTGGACAACCCGTTGAGTTCATATCGACGTTTATGATTTTTTTGACTTATAATTTGTCCCATTTAGAGACCTTACCCCTGGCACGCATTTTGGTTCAAAGTGGGCCACCTGTGTACCGCACTTTGACCCAAAATTACCCATTTTCCCCTATGTACAAATTGGGCGAAAGGGTAGAGTATACGTTGCCATAATACAGTTTAGTTACATTTAATTGCTGCATATTTATTTTTTGTTATTTATTTTCATTTATTTTTCTACATAAAATTGTACGTCAAAGAATAACTTGGGTACAACGACGGTTGCATCACCTTTTGTCACTTATTTAATATTTTACATGACGACCTAGTGTTACGAGACCACCCCATGATGTTGAGGCATTCTTATATTTCATTGACACACTTGTTACACGAGTGTGAGTCTCATGTAGGACACGGACTTGCATAATAGGCTGACCACCTGTACGTGTGGGACGTGCGACGGATAGGAAATAACTGCTGATAGAAATACATGCTAGAAGACCTGGCAGTTACTAGATGGTATCACCGTGGCAAGGATATGACATTGATAAAGCATAGGGTGGAAAGAACAACAAGTAGGCATATGGGCTCCGTTACACTTTCTCTTTTGTAACCCGTACCCTCCGTCAGAGATGCGTGGTCAGATAATTCTTATATTATATTATTTACAGGCGTCCTCTGACGATCGAAAGACGTTACGCTTTTTAGACCACTGATTCTTCGAGAGAGTTATGTCAATCCCATTTTTAGCCAGATAGCCAATACGTTGAAAAGTTTTTTCTCAAAAGTGCATTTCACAGACGGTTAGGCGACCCTTTGGATGTTATTTTAAGTATATTATGGCATATACTATTTTATCTTGTTACGTCCCTCTTAGGACCTGGTCTATTTCCATGTATAGATGAGCAGAATTATCTATAGGAGTATGAACCCGGGCCTGACGTATCATTCTTAGTTCAGGAGGTCTTACCTTCTGAGTACCAGTGATTACTTCATTGCTGATGGATCCTTAGCTGCTGTTTCTTTATTGACATTTATTTTATATTGGGGTTTTGATCTCCTCTATCATTTTAGTTTTTGATATAGTTGATGGATAGTGGATTTGTCTCCACCCGACTATTATTCTTTTGATACTTCGTACTTGAGACATTTAGCTATTTATTTGATATTCCTTTACTTATGCTTGTGGATGAGATATAGATGCATGTGACTTCTATTGACAATATATGTTCCATTTGTGAATTAATATTTCTATTACAGCGTATGTGTGTGTTATAATTTTTTTCAACATATTGGAGTTGTCATATACATACGGCTGGCATACTACGTATTCCTAGTCCTACGTATTTTAGGACTGGGGGGCAACATATTTTTGTGGTGGCCCATGCAGGTCAAGATTATATTGTCTCGGTTATGTTACTGTACCGAGAAAGCCTGCAAATTAGATTAGAAAATAGGATCTCATCCACACTAGACTATAACTCACCTTCCTTCTAATCTGTCCTATCTAAATGCTTACATCCTGCTTGATTCATATACTCTTCCTAATCTTTCATACATCTCTTGCAGAGAGAGAAATTTTGGTAGCAGACGTGCCTCCACCAGGGATGACACATCTCCAGGGGTCAACGACCAATCACCAAGAGAGGCCTCAATGACTCCTCAACTTCCAGGACCAGAAGGACAGACTAACAACCCGGTTCCACCAACTCCTTCCACGGCACCTAATGGGGCTTTTCCAGCTTCACCAGTAACGTCGGATAACCAGGCACAGTTGTTCCAATTCTTCCAGATAATGATGTAGGAACAGAGACAGCAGGCCGTCGCCCTGGTCGTCGAGTAGAGGCAGCAAGCGGCAGAGAAGAGGCACGGAAGCCGCCGAAATGAGATATAGATTTCTGACAGCACTTGAGAGGTTGGCTGCACCAGCACCCGCACCAGATCAAGCACTAGTCCCAGTACCACAAGCGTGTGTTGGTTCAGTAAAGGATTTTGTGTAGATGGATCCCAAGCCGTATAAAGGCAATGTGAGCCCAGAGGAGACCATAACCTGGATAACCAACACCAAAAAGCTATTAGAGGTGTCACAGCTTCCTACGGACTAATGGATGATAGGTGTGAGGACCCATCTAGAAGAAAATACTCATCACTGGTGGGAATCAATGGAGCGCTAATTAGGTATACACCAGACTTGGGAGCAGTTCTTGGAGTACTTTGAGAAAAATTACTTTTCGGCCACCGTGAAGGATTCATTGTACAATCAGTTCCTCCAACTAGAGCAGAAAAATAGGACGCTCGATGAGTATGATTTGGAGTTCAGCCAACTCGGTAGATATGACGCCATTCTGATACCCAATGACTTGGAGAAATCTAAGATATTTTATCATGGGTTGATTCAAGAGCTCCAGCACTATACCATCTCATAGTCCCTAATCTTTAATGCCGAGTTATTGAAAGAGGCCAGGATCAAGGAGGCCATCAGCAAGGGGAAAAGTAATCAACAGAGAATTCAATAAAGACCAGCAAAGTCACAACAAGGAGGGCCCATCAAAAGCCCATTGGCACATCAGCAGCCACAGCAACGGTAGAGAGAAGGACCATACCAGATTCAGGAGAAGCCCTACTGTAGTTACTACGGGAAGCGCGGACACATTATGAGAGATTGTCGGCTTCTCTTAGGATAATTTATGAAATGTGGTTTTGGACAGTATATAGCCAGAGACTGTCCGGTATAGCAGGCCTTGGCACTTCCATAGCTGACACAGAGGCCAGCTCTTCCAGCACAGAAGTCAGCTCAGCCCATGACAAGGCCAGAAGCACCAGGAGTTGGAGCACCTCGACCTCCAGCAGGGGATGATTCCAACGGGGACCATCGCTACCTATTAAGGAGGACCAGTTCGCGAGGGCAAAGTCACAGGAACTACCTCAAAGGACTGGACATAATTTTGCTTTGGAGATGGATGACACGGAGCAGAAGATTGATGTTATAGCAGGTATTACCCTTGTTTCTGCTTTTCCTGCTATGACATTATTTGATACGGGAGCCACACACTCGTTTATATCTTCTAGTTTTATTGCCAATTACAATATTGCCACTACACCTTTTCCTAGTTGTGTTAGAATTCTTACCGGGGGAGGAGTTGTACCTATTAGCTACGTCTGTAGATTTTGCCCTGTAGTGATTAGTGAAAGAGAGATGAAGGCTCGACCCTTAGTCTTTCTCATGTAGAACTTTGATGTTATCCTTTGGATGGACTGGCTAAGCAAGTACCATGCTTTCTTTGACTGCTATAGAGAAAGCATTCTCTTTAAAGTACCAGGCCAGGCGGAGCTCGAGTTTGTACAAGGATCCAGATAGGTTCTTGGTGATATTCAGATGGAATTGGACGACATCATTTATTACCCTATCATTTCAGAGTTTGAGGATGTCTTCCCAGAGGATTTGCCAGGACTACCTTCGGACAGAGATATGGAATTCTCGATTAAGTTGAACCCAGGAGTAGCACCCATAGCATGGCATATTTACAGATTGGCGAAGAAGGAGATGGATGAGCTGAAAGCGCAGTTGAAGGAGTTAGAAGAGAAATGCTCTATCCGACCGAGTGCATCTATCTGGGGAGACCCAGTATTATTTGTACCCAAGAAGGATGGGTTAGTACGTATGTGCATTGACTACAGGACCTTGAATGCTATGACTGTGAAGAATAAGTACCCTCTGCCATGCATTGATGACTTATTTGATCAGCTTAGTGGATCCAAGGTATTCTCAAAGATAGACTTGAGATCAGGATATCACCAGGCGAATGTACGAAGGTAGGACATTCCGAAGACTGCATTCAGGATGAGATATGGAAACTATGAGTTTTTGGTCATGCTATTTGGGTTGACCAATGATCCAACTGTCTTTATGGACTTGATAAATCGAGTCTTCCATCAGTATTTGGACCAGATCGTGGTTGTCTCTATAGATGACATCATTGGCTATTCAAAGAGCCACGATGAGCATGAGAAGCACCTGCAGATTGTTTTAGAGATATTGAGAATAGAGCAGTTATACCTGAAGCTCAGCAAATATGAGTTCTTATTGGATAAGGTCTCTTTCCTTAGGTATGTCGTCACTAAGATGGTATTTTAGTAGATCATGAGGAAATCTCGGCAGTTGAGACATGGAACGTTCCTAAGTTGGCATCGGAGGTGAGTAGTTTCCTTAGACTTATGGGATATTACCTCTATTCGTGGAAAAATTCTCGAAAATAGCAGATCCTATGGCTCGGTTGGCGTACAAGGACCGAGAGTTCATATGGACGGATGAGTGTCAAGCCACTTTTGAGGATTTGAAGAAGCGATTGACCACATCACCAGTGTTGACTATTCCATCAGGATCAGGAGGCTACATAATCTATAGCGACGCATCAGGAAAAGGCTTGGGATGCGTATTGATGCAGCATGGCAAGGTGATTGTGTATGCATCTAGACAGTTAAGAGTAAATAAGAAGAATTATCCAACTAATGACTTGGAGCTTACGGCCGTTATTTTTGTCCTAAAGCTATTGAGACATAACTTATATGGGGAACGAGTGGAGATCTATATTGACCACAAGAGCCTCAAGTATGTCTTCACGCAGAAGGAGCTGAATATGAGGCAACGCCGGTGACTTGAGTTGATGAAGGACTTCGAGATAGAGCTGCATTATCACCCAGGTAAGGCTAACGTGGTAGAAGATGCGTTAAGCCGAAAGCTTATGACATTATTCTTAATGACACAGACGAATTTACTGGAGGACTTACAAGAGCTTGGCATAGAGGTCGTATTACCCGAATCAGACGGGACACTAGCAATCTTGCAAGTGCAGTCATCGCTAGTAGAGAGGATCAGGACAGCTTTGCCTACGGATGCTAGATCTAGGAGGTTGAGAGAGAGGACAGGGGATGGAGAGAAGACGAGACTGCGCATTCATGATGATGGGACATTACGATGTGGTGATCGCCTATATGTTCCTAATGGAGAGCTTCGGCCGGAGATGATAGCAGAGGTTCATAGTTCAATATATTCTATTCATCCTGGAGGCACCAAGATGTACCGCGACTTGCGATAACACTTCTGGTGGCATGGGATGAAAAGGAATATAGCTCGCTTTGTGGCCAAATATCTAATGTGCCAGCAGGTCAAGGCTAAACTTCAGAGAAAAGCAAGGCTACTACAACCACTTCCGATTTCTGAGTGAAAGTGGCAGCACATCACTATGGACTTCATCACGGGTTTTCTGAAGAGTTTAAATAGGCGAGATGCTATTTGGGTGATCGTAGATCAACTCCCTAAGTTCGCTCATTTCTTGCCCTTTCGAGTTGGCCAGTCTATAGAAGCTTTGGCTGACTTATACATGAGGCAGATCATGAGATTATACGGCATTCTGGTTAGCATTGTGTCAGACAGGGACTCACATTTTATATCTTTCTTTTGGAGGAGCATACAGGAGAGTCTTGGGACTCGTATGAAGTTTAATACGTCTTATCATCCACAAACAGATGGACAGTCAGAGCGTACTATTCAAACATTGGAGGATATGTTCAGAGCATGCATACTAGACTTTAGGGGATCATAAAAGGACCACCTACACCTTATGGAGTTTTCCTACAACAATAGCTATCAAGCAAGCATCCTGAAGGCTCCGTTTAAAGCTTTGTATGGAAGAAAATATAGGTCTTTCGTGTGTTGGAGCGATATAAGAGAACGTCAAATATAAACTCCCTCACCCAAAATTAGGCCTACTTGGTTTAGATAGAGAGACTAGGGCTAGTTTGAATCCAGTTAGAAATAGAACACGGCATTTTATTTAATTATACAATATCTATATCACTTAGTGCACCTTAGCATTGCTTCGATAATTGGAGCACTACACTAGCCATTGCCTTCCTACAAATTTTATACCCTTATCCTAGACGTGCCAGCCACCTATTCTGACCTTTGTGTAACTTATAATTATGCTCTTTTGTGCTATATTTTAGTCGCATAATATTCGTCGTAGATATTTGTATTTAATTCTAAATAAATTCAATTTTGTATCCGTGTGCATTCCAATCAAAATTGGAGACACAATATTGATCCATTTTGTGCAACCCAATCCATGACAATATTCTATTCTGAGTCTTCTATGTCTATGACACTTGTGTCCCACCTAATTTTAGCCCCATGTACTTCTAATTAATTTTAGAACACCTTTTATATTTATTTTAATTAATTTAATCTAATTTCTATCTTTGTGCAATTTTCTAATTGTTGGGCATTTTTATGCAAAAGTGCATTAAGGCGTCCATACCATTGGACAATACATGAAGAAACCCATTTTTCCTTTCATTATTCGGTCATGTGAATTTTCCTCATGATTTTTGTAGTGTGTAGCAATCACCATCACCCCCCATCTATCCCTAGCCTTACACTTCAAATAATGCAAATCCTAGCCCTCCAAACATCTCCATGTAAGGCCAAGCCCATCTTAAGTAGGATGTGACCAACCTGAATACCTAGGTCAACCCCCAACCCTATTCTACATATATATAAATATAACTGTTCCCCTTCTTTTTCATTCGTTCATAAACTCAATATCATCATCATCCCCTTCCCTCTTCCTGTGCACACCCCTTCCCTGGACAACCGTCGGAGCCAACCGCCGGCCGCTGTCCATCGACTTGCCCAGAGCACCACCCTGCACACAACTCTCCTCCACCATCTCCTCCCGGGCCTCCTCCTCTTTCCGGCCATCTCCCCGCAGCCACGACCATCCCCCTTCCTCCAGCTGCCACCATCCTGACCGGAGCACCGCTGGAGCAACCCGAGACCCCCTCGTCTCTACCTGGCCAACCCTGACTCCTCCTGTCCACCGCTCACTCGACCCCTCCCCCTGAACCGAACACCTGCGGCCATCCATCACGATACAGCCACCACCAGCATCATCAACACCACCGCCTATCCCAACTCCAGCCACCACAGCCAACAACTACCGTCTCCACCACCATCCTCGCCGTCTCCATCACCATCATTACCACCTGAACCACCACAACTACCACCACGACCACCACTCTCTTCCTCCTCCTCCTCCTCCTCCTCCTCTGTTCGTTATCACCACCAGCACCACTATCTCCACACCATCGCCACCCTTCCCTGACTTTCCCGACTCCCCTCCGCCGTAGCCACCATCACCACAGTCTACCACCACCACTATGGCCACCGTCCTCGCCCTCTCCACCACCGTCTACACCATCTACACCACCCCCTGGTCGCCAATACCAATACCACCATCAACAACACCACCATCACCACATCCAACCACTACCCAACTCCTCCTTCCCCGATCACCCCCAGCCTCTCTACCACCGTCCTTAGCTACCTCTACCGCCGCCCTCTTCACCACCCCTTGGCCGCCGACCTACACACCACCACCACCAGCCCACACGACCCACTAGCCGCCGCCTGGAGTTGCGACACCGCTACTGCCAGAGCCGCTGCTTCAGCTGCTGCTTCTGATGTTGTGGCCGGAGCTCCACCCCCTCGCCGGCGATGACCCCCTGGCACGGCGGACACCCTCGGACATGACACCGGACAGGTATACACCTGTATTTATTTATATGTATATATAATGTATATGTATAGGTATAATATATGTATTATAAATAGATATAGGTATTTATATATATTTATGTGTATATATATATGTATATATAATGTATTTAAAGTATATAAGTATTTAAGTATTATATTTATGTATTTTTATGTATATATATGAATATATGATATGTATGTATATATGTACTACGAATATATGTATATTATGCATATATATATATATATATATATATATATATATATTATGTATATGTATTTACTATATGTATTATGTATATGTATTTACTATATGTATATATGTATATATATACATACGTATTTAAATATTAAAAATGTATTAAGTATTTTTAAGTATTAATATTATTATAAAATTACCTCTTAATAAGATATCACACGTGTACGTTTTAGCTACGTGCACACGTGACCCAGCTAGATGGATAGTTGTGACCATGCGTCAGTTCGTTACTGCAACGTAGTGTGTCCTGCTCGTACTATTGTAGTAACTGATAGTATTACTATATTATATATATATGACCATTGGATCTTCCTGCGAGACTTCGGGAGCAGGTTATTGGCACTCGCAGCTTGAGGACCCAGGCAAGTATTCTTTGCCTTATTGTACTATTTAAATTCAGTTATTGTTTTAGTTGCATATTTATTGTTTTTATATTATATAACTGTGCGCGTCCGAGAAAGACTTGGGTGCAGTCAACGAAGGCGTTGACGTTTGGACTTGTGTCTGACCTAGTATCTACTGGACCCACATAAAGTTGTGGAGTTATCGGTATGACTTCCTAGGCCTTGACACGTATCATTGTACGTCACAGAGTGAGTTCAAGTAGGGACGCGTGCTTCATACTCGACTGGCCATCGGTGTGAGCAGCACGTATGATGGTATTTAGCTTAGTTGTTTATTTTTATAGAGACTTGCATTATAGTACGAGATGTCCACATTATGTTCGCGACTTATACATTTGCATTGGACGGGGAGGACGACTAGTAGGCGTATGGGACACCCACCTCCTTTATACAGATATTGCGTTCTTCGGAGCGATACGGACGTATATATTTATGCAGATACCACGTTCTTTAGAGTGTTGGACGTTACTTATGGTTTTGCAGATACCACACTCTATAGAATGTTGGACGTTATTATATTGCAGAGTGCCCTTGTTATGGGGGCATATGTGGCATATACTAGCCAGTTACGGTGATTGGTGAATTACGTCAGCATATGTCTAGCCTACACTTTCCCATACGCACAAAGTTGTCCTCAAATTGTATTCACTTAGATGGTTAGCACACCCCCTTTATTTATTTATTATTTACTTTAGGGCATGCTTTTATATATCTTTTTATGTCCCTCTGAGTACCTGGTCCCTTTCCAGTTGTAGATGTTCATGAGTATTCGCAGGAGCGCAGATTCGGACTAGCTACTTATATTTCGAGAAGGTCTTCTCTTTGAGCCTCGTGATTATTAGTTGTTGTATATTATTTTATTTATTTTATATCCTATTTTGACAGTGGATTTGTTTCTACCGGACTATCATCCTTTGATACTTCATATTGAGATTTAGTTACATAGTTATTGGTTATCCATTTATATTTGATTCTGTGGATGAGATTTTAGTTATGCCCTATGACTTGTGATAATTATATACCACTTGTGAATTATTGTTCATAATACAGCGTACGCATGTGTTATGGTTTACATATATTGCAGTTGCCATATACATGCGGCTGGCATGCTTACGTGTTCCTAGTCCTACGTATTTGGGACTGGGGTATGACATATTTTTAGTGGTGGCCCATGCAGGTCAAGAGCATATTGTCTCGGTTACGTTACTGTACCGACCAAGCCTGCACCTAGGATTAGAATATAGGATCTCATCCATATTTGACTATGACTCATCTTCCTTCCAATCTGTTCTATTTGAATAACTGCATCCTGCTTGATTCATGTGCTTCCCTAATAGTTCTTGAGTATAGCCTTCTCCTAGAATATAGAAATCCTTGTTATTAGGATGATAATTAGGATAATATTCCTACTAAGAATACAACTAGGATATTGACACATCACTAAGTTTAGCATACCTAATGAACCCTAGCATCCCTTACCTATAGGTTGATTTACCATTACCCCTTGATATATTTATGAAGGACTTGAGAGTAGTATAGACATTACTAGGATTAGCTAAAAATTTAACCATACTATTTTACCCTAGCATTGAGGAACCAATAAAAATTCAAGATTGAATATTGGGACTGAACCTAACTTTCATAGTAAGATAGTATTAGAGAACTATAAATTTAGATTATTGTCTTGATATTAGCAGACAGTATCTTAGGAAGCCAAGAGGAATGATTATAACATTTTCCTCAATCAGACCTCGAACACAAATATTAGCATACCACATTTAGAGAACCATGATATTATCAACAGTCTCTCATTCTAAATTCATATCTTGTTCCCCCCGAAACCTTTACGTTCGCTATTTGTGCGACGACTAATTATATTTTTCTTTTCTTTCAATTCGTGCCACCTAATCGTTCTGATTGTAGGCCAAGTGATATCTTTTATGTTAGGATATATAGTGTGGTAGGATTATAGTTTGTTAATCTGGAATTTTGAATTTCTGTGCTTGGTAGTTAGAACTTGATAGTTTAAGTTATTCTTTTAGATTATGATTTGATGATTATTCTTTAGTTTTTTTTAAATCACGTAATTTATACTCGTATCTCCATATAGGTTATACCTTCTTTCATAATAATCCAACGTATTTATATTTTCTGTATTACCTTGATTTATGCCGCTATTATAGCCTTGTTTTGCTAGCTCATTCTTTTATCGAGCTTGTAAATAATATATGTGTTATTGGGGCCTGATCAACCACACAATGATACAATTGTCTAATCAGAATCAGTGTATTATGGTCTGGACAACCTTAGTACACTTGGTTCGCCCTTCGCATGACTACTTTGTGGATTGAGATAAATTGACTTAGCTTCTTAGACGCATGTACTTACCCTCTAGACATGCATGGGCATGTCTTATCGGTTACATAACTATACTGATACTAGCATGTGAATAAGAATTTACCAAATAGGATTTTAACCCACAACTGCCTTGACAATTCCCATTTGAATTCTTTAAACGCCTTAATCCCCATACTTCTATTCTATTACCTCCCCATGAACTCTTTATTATTGTTTTCCGTCTTCCCTTATTTCGGAAAGACGAAATCTCGTGCTTGGTATAAGTTTGATACACAGAGAGTACTAGATATACCCCATGGGCCAATCACATTACTTAGTGACTATCTTTTATAATTAAGGGCATATCATATGTGATATATTTGGTGTTAAAATTTTGAGGATCTAATAACATGATTAAATAATTTGAGAAATATCTTTCTTAGATGTATAGGCTTATGTATAGATGCATAAATTCTAAGTTGGGTAGAAGTTGCACTGTCAACTTGAGAGGAATTTCTTTTAGAATGTGATCAAGTAAGATTAGATTGAGAGTTAAGTCATTCTAAAAATAGAAAGTTTTAGAAGAAGGAGTTAAAGGATGAGTATTTAATAAAATTTTAAAATCTTGACATTTCGGGCCAAATATTTATAACTTGAGCACAGGATTTAAATTTTGAATAGTGAAGGTTGAACCATCGATGTAAATCTTGAGAAAAATAAATATAACTTCAAACATGAACATCGACGGATTGAATTCCAAATTTGACGATTTGAATTAAAAATTAAATTTTGAATATTGGGTCACCTATTTGAAAGATTGAGGATGTAAATAAAAATTAAAATTTAAAGAGTACGGAATTCACAAGTTGAAAATAGAAATAATAATTGATTATAATTATTTTCTAGAGGAGATTATGATAGTTGGAGATTGCGATATAAACTTTGATGTGGGATGTCATGTAGATTTGAATTATATTTAGATGTGGATTATTTAAAAATTAAGAAGATAGTACGATATGTTGAATTTTGATTTAAAATGGTTAATTTAATTTGAAAGTGATTGCGATGGATTTGAGTAGGTTTTAAATTTTTGGAGGAGATCGCGATTGACTTGCCTTATGTACGAATGTGAAGGAATTATCAAATTATATCTTAGTTTCATTTCGAGGACAAAATTATTTTAAGTTGGGTAGATTGTAAACCCCATCACCCAAAATTAGGCCTACTTGGCTTAGATAGAGAAACTAGGGCTAGTTTGAGTCCAATTGAAAATAGAACACAGTATTTTATTTAATTATACAATATCTATATCACTTAGTTCATCTTACCGTTGCTTCGATAATTAGAGCACTACACTAGCCATTGCCATTCTATAAATTTTACACCCTTGTTCTAGACGTGCCAGCCATCTATTCTAACCTTTGTGTAACTTATAATTATGCTCTCTTGTGCTATATTTTAGTCGCATAATATTCGTTGCAGACGTTTGTATATAATTCTAAATAAATTTAACTTTGTATCCGTGTGCGTTCCAATCAAAATTGGAGACACAATCTTGACCTGTTTTGTGCAACCAAATCTATGACAATATTTTATTCTGAGTCTTCTATGTCCATGTCACTTGTGTCCCACCTAATTTTAGCCCCATGTACTTCTAATTAATTTTAGAACACCTTTTACATTAATTTTAATTAATTTAATCCAATTTCTATCTTTGTGCAATTTTCCAATTGTTGGGCGTTTTTATGTAAAAGTGCATTGAGGCGTCCACACCATTGGACAATACATGAAGAAACCCATTTTCCCTTCATTATTTGGTCATGTGAATTTTCCCCATGATTTTTGTTGTGTGTAGCAATCATCATCACCCCCATCTATTCCTAGCCTTACATATCAAATAATGCAAATCCTAGCCCTGCAAACATCTCCATGTAAGGACAAGCCTATCCCAAGTTGGATGTGACCAACCCAAATACCTAGGTCAACCCCCAACCATATTCTACATACATATAAATATAACTTTTCCCCTTCTTTTTTATTCATTCACAAACTCAATATCATCATCATCCCCTTCCCTCTTCGTGTGCACACCCCTTCCCCGGCCAACCGTCGGCCGCTGTCCCTCGACACGGCTAGAGCACCACCCTGCACACACCTCTCCTCCACCATCTCCTCCCGGACCTCCTCCTTTTCCCGGCCATCTCCCTGCGGCCACGACCATCCCCCTTCCTCCTGCTGCCACCATCCTGGCCGGAGCACCGCCGGAGCAACCTGAGACCCCCTCGTCTCCACCTGGCCAACCCCGACTCCTTCTATCCACCGCTGACTCGACCCCTCTACCTGAACCAAGCACCTGCGGCCATCCATCACGACATAGCCACCACCAGCATCGTCACCACCACCGCCTGTCCCAACTCCGACCACCACAGCCAACAACTACCATCTCCACCACCATCCTCGTCGTCTCCATCACTATCACTACCACCTGAACCACCGCCACTACCACCACGACTACCACTCTCTTCCTCCTCCTCCTCCGTTCGTTATCACCACCAGCACCACTATCTCCACACCATCGCCACCCTTCCCTGACTTCCTCGACTCCCCTTCGCTGTAGCCACCATCACCACAGTCCACCACCACCACCATGGCCACCGTCCACGCCCTCTCCCCCACCGTCCTCACCATCTCTACCACCCCCTGGCTGCCAATACCAACACCACCATCAGCAACACCACCATCACCGACATCACCACATCCAACCACCACCCGACTCCTCCTTCCCCGATCACCCCCAGCCTCTCCACCACCGTCCTTAGCTACCTCCACCGCTGCCCTCTTCACCACCCCCTGGCCGCCCTCCCACAAACCATCACCACCGGACCCCACGACCCACCAGCCGCCGCTTGGAGCTGCTGCACCGCTGCTGCCAGAGCCGCTGCTTCTGCTGCTGTGGCCGGAGCTTCGCCCCCTCGCCGGCGACGACCCCTCGCATGACGGACACCCCCGGACACGACACCGGACAGGTATACACCTGTATTTATATATATGTATATATAACGTATAGGTATAATATATGTATTATGTATATATATAGGTATTTATGTATATTTATGTGTATATATATGTATATATAATGTATTTAAAGTATATAAGTATTTTATTTATGTATTTTTATGTATATATATGAATATATATATGAATATATATATATATATATATATATATATATATATATATATATATATATATATATTACATATTTTAGGTATTTATGTATTTACTATATGTATATATGTATATATATACATACGTATTTAAATATTAAAAATTTATTACGTATTTTTAAGTATTAATACTATTATAAAATTACCTCTTAATAAGATATGACATGTGTACGTTTTAGCTACGTGCACACGTGACCCAACTAGATGGACAGTTGTGACCCTGCGTTATTTCGTTACTGCAACATAGTATGTCATGCTCGTACTATTGTAGTAACTGAAGGTATTACTATATTATATATATAGGACCATTGGATCGTCCTGCGAGACTTCGGAAGCAGGTTATTGGCACTCGCAGCTTGAGGACCCAGGCAATTATACCTTGCCTTGTTGTACTGTTTAAATTTAATTATTATTTTAGTTGCATGTTTATTGTTTTTATATTATATAACTGTGCGCGTCCGAGAAAGATTCGGGTGCAGTCAACGAAGGCGTTGACGTTAGGACTTGTGTCTGACCTAGTGTCTAGTGGACCCACCTAAAGTTGAAGAGTTATCGATATAACTCCCGAGGCCTTGACACGTATCATTGCACGTCACAGAGTGAGTTCATGTAGGGATGCGTGCTTCATACTCGACTGGCCATCGGTGTAAGCAGCACATATGACGGTATTTAGCTTAGTTTTTATTTCTATAGAGACTTGCATTATAGTACGAGATGTCAACGTCGTGTTCGCGACTTGTACATTTACATTGGGCGAGGAGGACGACTAGTAGGCGTATGGGACACCCACCTCCTTTATACAGATATTGCATTCTTTGGAGCGATACGGACATATATATTTATGCAGATACCACGTTCTTTAGAGTGTTGGACGTTACTTGTGGTTTTACAGATACCACACTCTATAGAACGTTGTACGTTATTATGTATACAGATACCATGCTCCTCGGAGCTGGACGTTATTATATTGTAGAGTGCCCTTGTTATGGGGGCATATGTGGCATATACTAGCCAGTCACGGCGGTTGGTAAATTACGTCAGCATATGTCTAGCCTACACTTCCCCAAACGCACAAAGTTGTCCTCAAATTGCATTCACTTAGATGTTAGCACACCCCCTTTATTTATTCAGTATTTACTTTATGGCATGCTTCTATATATCTTGTTATGTCCCTCTGAGGACCTGGTCCTTTCCAGGTGTAGATGTTCATGAGCATTCATAGGAGCGCAGATCCGGACTAGCTACTTATATTTCGAGGAGGTCTTCTCTTCGAGCCTCGTGATTATTAGTTGTTGTATATTGTTTTATTTATTTTATATCCTAGTTTGGCAGTAGATTTATTTCCACCCAACTATCATCCTCTGATACTTCATATTGAGATTTAGTTACATAGTTATTGGTTATTCATTTATATTTGATTCTGTGGATGAGATTTTAGTTATGCCCTGTGACTTATGATAATTATATACCACTTGTGAATTGTTGTTCATAATATAGCGTACGCATGTGTTATGGTTTCCATATATTGGAGTTGTCATATACATGCGGCTGGCATGCTTACGTGTTCCTAGTCCTACGCATTTTGGGACTGGGGCGTGACATCAAATCTTGGAGCAAGAGTTGGTTGTGAGTACTATGGAGAAGGTGAAGAGGATACATGGACACTTGTGAGCAGCACAAGACTTACAGAAGCAGTGGGCAGATCTTCATCGTCGTCCTTTCGAGTTCAAGAAAGGAGATCATGTCTTATTGAGGATATCGCCAACTAGAGGCACTATTCGCTTCGGGGGACGCAGAAAATTTAGTCCAAGGTGTATTGGACCGTTTGATGTGGTGGAGTGAGTTGGAGAAGTTGCATATCGACTGGCACTACCACCTTCGCTTGAGGGATTGCATGATGTATTCCATGTGTCACAACTCAGGTAATATGTAGAAGATAGAAGTCATGTTCTCGAACACTACGAGATCACCATTGGGCCGAGCATGTCATACCAAGAGCAACCCGTGGATATTCTTTATCATCGGGAGAAGGTGTTGAGGAATCAGTCTATTCCCTTGGTCAGCGTGGCATGGAGACATCACTCGCCAATAGAATCTACTTCGAAGCGCGAGGATGACATACGCAAATGTTTTCCTCATCTGTTCTAAGAGCAATGTATGATTTTAATTTTTTCTTTTCTACCACATAATATTTTCTTTCCCTGTCATGCCTTTGTTTTAATTTCGAGGACGAAATTTTTTTTAGTGGGGTAAAATGTAACCACCCAAGATTTTCTAAATAATAATTAAAATACAAATACTAGGTTTTGGTACACTGACAGTACATGAGGGAAGTCCAATAATAGATAAATAAAATATTAGATGATTTTAAAAATATAAACTAATAAATACATGAATAACAATAAAAATATATATATAAAATAATAGTTCTCTAGAAATAATAATAATGATACAAAAACTAACCAACCACTACCCAAAGAAACTAACAAACAACAGCAGTAGCAATCGAGGTCAACCAACCCTTACAACCCTGCGGTGCAAGGAAAAACCCGGGCTATGGTTCACCCTACATCTCGATTATATATATACGAATATACCCACACGAAACGAAACCCTAACCCTAATCAACGAGAACCTCCAGACCCCCTATTCCAACCGATCATGCGCCATCGTCGACCACCCCGCTGTGCCGCCCTTGGCTGCTGGAACCAACTGTCGTCGTTGTCGCTGACAGACACGCACACGCATAAATCGCGTCAAGAACGAAACCCCAGGTAGCTATCTTTCCCACTGAATTTCTTTCTACATAAGTCACCAAAATTTGATCCATTTGTTTAGATTCAACCACAATATGAACACCCTCTAATGTCTTCAAGTAGTTTTATTCGAACAACTCTATTTATGTTTTAAAATCAATCGAAACTTTCCGAAAAACCTATTTTTATATATACAAAACAGAACACCCAAAACTGTTCCAAACACCTGATTTGGAAGGCGATTCTCTCCCAAACGAATCAACCAAAACTTAATTTTCTTTTTCTAACATGAAGTCAGTATAACAAGAATCGCAACGATATATTATTTGCATATTTTTTATAATTATTCCTGCGTTAAAAATGGTGTTTAAAATTAGAAAAACCTACAAAAATTGTTCATAGAAAATGCGATACGGAGTGCGTCATGACAAACTGAACCACCACGTCATGTACCAATTGCACCAAAAGGAGCGTATGGTATATCCTAACATACAAAATTTTGCGAAAGTTGATCCGGGCGTGTGTGCGCGGTGGATTTAACCCGTATCCGAGAAAGTTTTATGTATCAGTATTTTACAAATTTCACTATTAGTTGGTACACGCTCGTCAGAATACGACAAAACTTGTGCCATCAGATCAGTAGTATCATGTTGGTCCTGTGACCTAGGTTTCACACGATTCTAAGATAGTTGACCGAGCCGCCTATTTGTGGGCCCCACGGTTGACTTGATGGGCAAAATTATGATCTGATAACCGGAATCCAAAATTGGACATACCGTTGAGTTCGTATTATCGTTTAAGATTTTTTTGTCTTATAATTTTCCCATTTAGAGACCTTACTACTAGCACGCATTTTGGTACAAAGTGGGCCAACTGTGGACACCACTTTGACCCGAAATTACCCTTTTTATTTCTGTTTTCAAATTGGGCGAAAGGGTATAGTTTTCTGACTATCTCGCTAATTTTGGAGATGGTGGTGATATTTATTTAAGCATTTGGAGACATTCGTTCGGAGCCTGTAGTTTCTGATCCCTTGTGCTTGACGTTAGGATACTACCTTGCACAGATTGCTTGCTAGGCAAGTATACCTTGCCATAATACTGTTTAATTACATTCAATTACTGCATATTTATTTTTTGTTATTTACATTTAATTATTTTTCTAAATAAAATTGCACGTCCAAGAATAATTAGGGTGAAACGACGGTTGCGTCGCCTTTTGTCACTTATTTAATATTTTGCATGACGGCCTAGTGTTACGAGACCACCTCATAATATTGAGGCATTCTTATGTTTCATTGGCGGTAAAACACTTGTTACACGAGTGTGAGTCTCATGTAGAACACGGACTTGCGTGATAGACTGGCCACCTGTACATATGGGACGTACAACGGATAAAAAATAACTACAGATAGAAATGCATGCTAGGAGACCTGACATTTACTAGATGGTATCACCGTTGCATGGATATGACATAGATAGAGCATAGGATAGGGAGAACAACAAGTAGGCATATGTGCTCCTTTACACTTTTCCTTTTGTAACACATACGCTCCGCCGGAGATGCGTGGTCAGATGACTTATATTATATTATTTACAGGTGGCCTTTGAAGATTGAAAGACGTTACGCTTTTTAGGCCACTGATTCTCCGAGATAGTCATGCCAATCCCATTTTTAGCCAGATAGCCCATACGTTGGAAAGTTATTCTCAAAAGTGCATTTCACATAGACGGTTAGGCGACCCTTTGGATATTATTTTTATTATATTATGGCATATACTAGTTGTATCTTGTTACGTCCCTCTGAGGACATGGTCCACTTTCAAGTATAGACGAGCAGTATTATCCTTAGGAGTTTGAACCCGGGCCTGAAGCATCATTCTCAGTTGAGGAGATCTTATCTTCTGAGTACCAATGATTACTTCATTGCTGATGAATCCTTAGCTGTTCTTTCTTTATTGCCATTTATTTTATATTGGGGTTTTGATCTCCTCTTTCATTTTAGTTTTTAATATAGTCGATGGGTAATGGATTTGTCTCTACCTGACAATTATTCTTTTGATACTTCGTACTTGAGATATTTAGCTATTTATTTGATATTCCTTTACTTGTGCTTGTGGATGAGATATAGATGCCTATGACTTATGTTGACAATATATGTTCCACTTGTGAAATAATATTCATATTACAGCGTACGTGTGTTATAATTTTTATAACATATTGGAGTTGTCATATACATACGGCTGGTATGCTATATTTTCCTAGTCCTACGTATTTTGGGACTGGGGAATGAGCCAAGCCCCTCGTGCTTGGTATGATCATCTTAGCTCCTTTCTCTTGAAAAAAATTTTCAAAAGGAAAAGTTGATACTACCATTTTTATAAAATCTTTTTCTGACTCTTTGTTATTAGTGCAAATATATGTAGATAATATTATTTAGAACTACTAATGAGATGCTATGTAACGATTTTGTTAAGTGTATGTAGAGTGAATTTGAGATGAGCATGATGGAAAAACTAACATTCTTATTAGGATTGCAAATCAAGCAAGATTCATAGGGAACATTCATCAATCAGGCTAAGTACAAAAAGGATTTTCTCAAAAAGTTTGACATGGACAATGCAAAGCATATCAAAACTCCAATGGCAACATCGATTAAGCTTGACCTTGTAGAGAGTGGTAAACCTACAGCTATACTTAAGTATCGAGGTATGATTGGTAGTTTTTTATATCTAACTGCTAGCCGCCTAGACATTATATTTTTTTGAATGTCTTTGTGCTAGATATCTTGCTAATCCTAAGGAATCACATATGTGCATAGTCAAGCATATCTTTCGATACCTTAAAGGGACTTTGTCGGTATGCTTATGGTATCCCAAAACTACGTCCTTTGACCTTACTGGTTACTCATATGCTGATTTTGCTGGATGCAAAATCAATCAAAAAAGTACCAACAACACGTGTCATTTTTTCGGAAAGTCTCTAGTCTCCTCGTTTATCAAGAAGCAAAATTTTATTGCATTATCAACAACTTAGACTGAGTATATCGCCGCAGGCCGTAGTTGTGCATAAATTTTGTGGATGAAGCAAACTCTATAAGACTTCAATCTGCACTACAAAAATATTCTTATTCTTTGTGATAACATTAGCACTATTAATCTCACCAAAAATCCAATATGTCATTCATGCACTATGCACATAGAAATCAGACATCATTTTTTAAGGGATCATCAACAATACGGAGATATTTTTTTGGAATATATAGACACGGAACATCAATTAGCAGACATCTTTACTAAACCTTTAGCTGAAGATCGCTTCAAGTTTATCCGTCGAGAATTAGGTCTTTTAGATTCTGATAAAATATAAGAATTGCAAGATGCTTTAAATTATTATTCAGTCTAAGTTATTCAAAGTTTGATAAATCTTGGATACAAGCCGAAAGGGCCCTTTTGTCAACAAGGTGTAAATAACCTTAAGAAACACGTATTTTACTATCTTCGGACCACCGCTAGCTGAGATTCGACCCCTATAGCTGCTTCGTGATGATCAAACCCCTTGAGAACTAACGATCTGATAAAGCCTATTTAACACTTATTGTTCTGTATTTATATCAAGTCAAGAAAGACAAAATATCGATTAAAGTCATTTTGATATTATGGACATAAATGGAAAAAAATTGGGACCAAGCTCGGTTAACATTAAAAAATTTGTCATTTAATATCTTCCTAATTAAGGTTTTTTCTTGTTTTTTTATACATCTTTTCGTGGTTTAACTTTCAGACCAAAAAAAAACTACCTCCTCCACAAACAAAAAGCCTTATTTTTTTCTCCTATTCTCTCCTAAAATCTTTTCCTTTTATGGCTCCTAAGAGAAAGTTAGAACACTTTTATGATTCTCTCTTCTGTCCCATTATGCCAAACATCGGAGAATTTGATGCTTTCGTCTTTAGAAACCTAGAAAATTCTATTGATTGGTTTAATAATTTCTTCAAAAGAACCATCTGTTCCGGCCATCCTATTAATTTTCTTTACTTTAATGACTATCTACCTATTCTTCAAAAATTCTAACTTTAAAAATTGGTTGTAACCCGTTTCTGTATTTTTCTCAATGCTATCCAAATGTTCTATTGCAACTTAGCATATGAAAATGAAACTATCACCTCTAGAGTGTACGGTATTCATATTGAATTCGATGCAAATGACTTGGGTAAAATCTTACGCATTCCTGCTGAAGGTAGATCCCTCGTCAACATTACGCAAGTTCAAATTGAGCATGACTTAAATATAAAATCTTTCAAAAATATCCTATATGCCCCTCATGAATATCCACCTGATAAATTTTATGGTCGTTATCTAAATGGTCACTTCTTTGAAATATACCGCATTATCTTTTATATGTTTCTACCTAAGAAGACGTATTATGATGACTTCTCTTACATAGAAATATCAGCTTTATACCATCTGCATTTCTTCATTCATTTTAATGTTCCCCAAAATATCATCTCTCAAATGGTTCAATGTCGCAAGAAAGGGCGTCCACTACTTTACGTCATGTACATGCCAACAATTTTTAGTTACTTTGGCATTCCTTTGGATACTTGTCCACATCTCGATGAACCTTTATCCCTTAATAGAGTTCGTAGATTTGAGCCATCTTTACTTCTACCTTATAACTCATCCTCCAACTCCAACACACATCCTGCTGATTCCTCTCCTACTATTGCTGAGCTACCGTAAACTTTGAAATCTATCTTCACCCTATTGTGTGATCGCTTCGACAAAGAAGATGAACGTTGTTGTGATTTTGATCACTGCCAAACTCTTCAGACTTAAGCCCTTGGCAACATCTTGATACATATCTAGTATACCCTCTCTCAGCACCAAGCCGAACCTTTTCTAATTCTTGGAATCCCAAACAACTAGGATTTTGCATTGATCACTTCTATATTTAAAGATATTTGGATCCAGCCAATGCTTTCTTTGATCCAAATAGAATAGCTGAACCTGATGATGAAGATGAAAACTAGAGGTTACAATAGATTTAAATCTTTTAGGCTTAGTTTGGTCGATCTACTATGATATTTCTAGTACACAACTTTTATTGTATAATTTTCTTTGTGAGAACTAATGTTTAAAAAAAGCAATAGATTTTACTATTTGCCATTGGCTATTGGTTCTTCTTATTATTGATATTCTATATATGTTTCACTCTCTTATTTCCTTGTCATACATATTATCTCACTGATTTCAGGGGAGCACGTCATTTTGATCAAATAACAACAGGGAAGAAGAATAACAATATACTGTATTGGCAAAAGAAAAACAAGATATTTGTAAAAATGATGATACTTGACTCAGACTGAGACATTGACTTCAGTGTATCAAATCCCTCCATAAATTATGGGGGAGCCTTACAAACTCAAAGACTTGCAGTATCATTCATAGTTTGTCAATTATCAAAACGGGAGAGATTATTGGCCCATCCGGTCTCAGTCAACTTGATTCTGATAGTTAACAAAATCATGTATTGATATATCGCAATCTGAAGACTCAACACTGCTGCTATAAATGCTGATTGTATTGAGTCATTGAAATTTATTTATTTTACTTTATTTGAGTATAGGACTTATATACATCGAGTCGCACTAACATAACCCAAAGTTCACTCAAATAAACCTTTGAACTTATCCACCAAATCAACCCACATTCATACTCAAACCTTACTAGAATAGGCATCCAAACTTGGACCAAATTTATGCCGAACTCGAAACGAACTCGGTCACCTATATAGTATGAAATCAACCCAGTTATTATACCACTAATATTTTGGCCCAACGTTGGAAAATTTGAATAAAAATCTACCCGAACTCTGGTCAAATTATGTCTGCCAATACCCTATAAACATGATTGAAATTCCCATATTTCAAATCATCCAATCATTTATACTTTCAATCCTCTATTAAAATAATACTAATGAGCATTAACTTTCCCATATCTAAGAGCAACTCTTTAGCCATCTAAGTGCCAAGTGCAGTCTCGGTCTAGAAGTCTACATGAGTTATAAAGAGCTTGGCTCAATCAGTTTTCTCTCTCTCTCTCTCTCTCTCTCTCTCTCTCTCTCTCTCTCTCTCTTGTTGTGAAGTTGCGAGAATTCGGATCAAATCTCGTGGTTGTAAAGAAGTGGCAAGCCTTTGGATCAAATCTTGTGATTCACTATTGGTGATTATAGTGGATACAATTCCAAGCAAGAGTTCTCGGGACTGGACTAGTCCTCTCAAAGAAAAACCAGTATACATCGCGGTGTTTGTATTTGCTCTCTCTTACTCTTACTACTTTATATTACTGTATTTCATATACAATGTTAGTTTCTAGCTGCCTTCACTCTACTTAATTTTTAATTGGATAGATTATTCTGCTGTACTATATTCACCCACCCCCTCTAGAGTTTCCCTATTGTCCTTCAATTGGTATCAAAGCTAGTTCTCTTGATATTGGCTTAATATCCTAAGGGACTTATGACAACTGTTAGATCTATCCACACCAAAAATGGTGAAGGCCATCCACAAATAGGCCACCAATATTTGACGGTACTAACTACACGTATTGGAAGACACGTATAAGCTTTTATTTGAGGTCACTTGATTTGACCTTTGGGCTATTGTAGTAGAAGTATACAAGAAGACACCAAGAATAGTCGTAGAAGGCAACTTTTTAGAGAAATTGCATGATAAGTACACAGACACTGAAAAAAATAGGCTATTCTTGATGCTAAAGCTATTAACACTTTATTCTGTACTATTGACAAAATTGAATTTAGCAAGGTCTCCACTTGTGGAACTTCATATAAAGTTTGGAAACTTCTTGAGATTACTCTTGAAGGAACCTCATAAGTGAAGATATCAAAAATAAGTCGACTGACACACGAATATGAAGTATTCAAGATAAAGCAGAATGAGACGATTACTCAAATATTCATAAGACTCCGCGATATCGTCAACCCTTTATCCTCTTTTGGTAAGGAGTACAACAATCATAAGAATATTCATAAAGTACTCAGAGGACTTACCAAAAACTAGAACCCCAAGGCCACTACAATCATAGAAGGGAATGATCTCTCCACTGTGACCCTCGAGACGCTCATGGGCAAGCTAATGACTCACGAGCTAGATCTCAAGGAATTCGAAGATCCCACTCCAAAAGAAAAGACGATTACTTTTAAGCTACATCACAAGAAGTTCACAATTATGACTTGAACGACGATGAATCTCAAGATAAAGAAAGTGCCCTGATCACGATGAAGAAGGTGCCCTGATCACGAGGAACTTCAGAAAATTTCTAAAGCTTTAGAGATCAAAGAAGAAGGAACTCAATGGCAATATTGATGAAGCGGCTATATGTTACAACTGTAAGAAGACATGGCAAAAAAAGAGGGAATTCCCAACCTTAAAGAAAGAAAATTGCCACGATCACTCATCCAGAAGAACATCATCAAGGAAGTATGCAAACACTAGAATCTGTCATGAAAGTGAAGCTAGTGAATCAGAAGAGAAAAATTCTCGAGAAGCGACAAACATATGATTCATGGCACTGACTGATCAAGTAACAGATAAAAATACTTATGATAATTTTATATTTAATGAGTTAGGTAATTCCTTTGGTGATATGCTTGATGATTTTAGAAAAATTAGGAATAAATACAAGCATGCTAGAAAAGATGTTCAAGATTATCAAACTGAGATAGAGAGACTTACATCTTTACTAAGTGAAGTAAATGATACTTCTAACAATTTAGATGAAAATTTTAGACTTAAGCTTAATCTCTACGAGGCACTTGCCAGCATTGACAAGAGCTCTCAAGAGAGTACTAAAATTAAGGAAGAACTTGAATCCGAAAATAAGAAGTATTCTATAGCTGCTTATAGAATAGATGCTCTTACTGCTATGATAAAGTATATGCTACCTCTAAAAGATTAGAAATTAGATTCGGTAAATAGGTTGAACAACCCCTACCCAACATAACACGAGACACGTAGCAAAACAGATAAGAAGTCATAGTTATGCTCCTACATACAAGCATAATACTTTATGCAATTATACATGAAGAACACAGAATAACATTGCACACTATCATGCACGCATAACTCAACATGCCTCACATAATCATGCATTTTACTATAGATATCCACGTAAACCACAAAGAACTGCTTCACTTACTCATATATATAACACTGCACCTAGCACTAATAGCATAGATATATGTCACTATTGTGGTAAGAAGGGACACATATCTAGATTTTGTAGAACTAACAAAATTAGTATATATGAATATTTATGCATAGTAACCAAAGACTAATATAACTGGACCCTCGAAGAAATGGGTACCAAGGGTAACATCTACAACTTATTTTGTAGGTGGACCAACCCTCTCATGCTAGAAGCAAGTAAATTCTCAATAGTGGTTGCACGACATATGACTAGTGATGCTAACCTATTTGCAACGCTATCGATGAAGAAAGAATGATATGTCTCCTTCGACAATAACCTAAGAGAATATATTATTGGTAATGGTAACGTAGGTATTCCTCCATGTCCTGTTATAAAAGATATTTTTCTAGTAACAAAATTAAAATATAACCTACTCAGTATCAGTTATCTAGCTGACCATAGTTATGGCATTAACTTCATAAAAGACAAATGTTCTATGTATGAAAGATCCAAAGATAATATTATCTTTGAAGGAATTAGGAAAGATAGTATATATATTTTCTATCTTACAAAGGACACTAGCAATGCAGGCAGATGTCTATACGCCAAGAAAGATGACAGCTGGCTATGGCACATGCGTCTAAGACATGCAATCATGGACATTATTGCAAGATTGTCCACAAAGAAGTTGGTAAGTGGCTTACCAGAGATTACCTTCAAGAAAGATATGGTATGTGTTGATTGTGAAAAGAATAAAGCTACTGATTCTTCCTATAAGTCAATCAATATTGTAAGTACCTCTAGACCACTACAACTCTTGCATATGGACTTATTTGGACCTAGTAGAGTCACCAGTCTTAGCGATAGACTTTATGCTTATGTTATTTTTTATGATTTTTTTAGATATACATGGGTTTAATTTTTTGCAAACAAAAATAAAGCATTTTCTAATTTTGTCACTTTTTGTAGAAAGGTTCAAAACGAAAAAGGTTTCATGATTACTCGTATCCAAAGTGATCATGGAGGTGAATTCAAAAATAGTAATTTCAAAAGATTATGCAATAAAAATAGACTTTCTCATAAATTTTTTTGTCCTAAAACTCCTGAACAAAATTATGTTGTGGAGCGAAAGAATAGAACTCTTGGCGATATGGCTAGAGTCATGTTAAATCAGTATAACCTTCCGAAATTTTTTTGGCTGAAGCTGTAAGTACATCATGCCATGTTTTGAATATGGTACTTCTTCGACCTATCTCGAAGAAAACTCCCTATAAACTTTGGTTTGGTAGAATTTCCAATATTAGTTACTTCAAAGTTTTTGGCTGCAAATGCTTTATTCTCAACTAAAGATAACTAGAAAAGTTTGACTCCAAGGTCGATGAAGGTATTTTTCTAGGTTACGCTGTCAAAAGAAAATGATTCAGACTATTCAACAAACGATCACTGACTGTTGAAGAATCAATAAATGATATATTCGATTAACTCAACACTCACGTACCAAACGACAATGACTCAACCCGCAACCAACAAGACTCCTGAAGATAAAACTAGTACAAGTTTTCTGGAAAGTTTGCCAAGGAGACTAAAATTCTCTACAGATCATCCAGAGTACTTGATAATAGGTAATATATCAAAAGGTGTAAGTACACGTTCTTCAAATAGAGATACCATTACAAATGTTGCTTTTATTTCCCAAATAAAACTAAAGAATATATGAGAAGCTTCTGCTGATGAATTTTAGATTTTTGTTATGCAAAAGGAACTCAGCCAATTTAAATGTAATCAAGTTTGGAAACTTCTTCTCGGACCTAATAATTATCCGATCATTGGTACTAAATGGGTTTTCCCGAAATAAATAAAATAACGATGGTTCAATTACACGCAATAAAGCACGTCTCGTAGCTCAATGTTATAACCAAGAGGAAGGCATTGACTAAGATGAGACCTATGCTCCTGTCGCTAGACTCAAATCTATATGAATGCTTTGCGCCTTTGCTAGTTTTTACAACTTTAAACTTTTTTAAATGGACGTTAAAAGTGCTTTCTGAATGGTTTTATCAAAGAAGAAGTTTTTGTTAAGCAACCCCCTGGTTTTAAAGACTTTAAATATCCTGACCACATATTCAAGCTGCGAAAGGCTCTATACGGACTCAAACAAATCCATAATGCTTGGTATGAGCGTTTTAGCTCCTTTCTACTTGAGAATAATTTTTTAAAAGAAAAAGTTGATACTACCATTTTTATAAAAAAATTGCTGACTCTTTGTTATTAGTGTAAATATATGTAGATGGTATCATATTTGGATCTACTAATAAGATATTATGTAACGATTATACAGAGTGAATTTGAGATGAGCATGATAGGAGAACTAGCACTCTTCCTAGGATGACAAATCAAGCAAGATTCACAAGGAACATTCATCAATCAGGCTAAGTACATGAAGGATTTTTTCAAAAAGTTCGAAATGGACAATGCAAAGCCTATCGGAAGTCCAGTGGCAACATCGACTAAGCTTGACCTTGATGAGAGTGGTAAACCTATAAATATACGTAAGTATCGAGGTATTATTGGTAGTTTGTTATATCTAAATTCTAGTCGACCAGACATCATGTACTTTGATGTATATCTTTGTGCTAGATATCAGGCTAATCCTAAGGAATCACATATGTATGCAGACAAGCGTATCTTTTGATACCTCAAAGGGACTTTTTTGGCAAGCTTATGGTATCCCAAAACTATGTCCTTTGACCTTACTGGTTACTCGGATGCTGATTTTGCTGGATGCAAAGTCAATCGAAAAAGCACCAGCGGCACGTGTCATTTCCTAGAAAAGTCTCTAGTCTCCTGATTTAGCAAGAAGCAAAATTATGTTGCATTATCAACAACTGAGGCTGAGTATATTGTCGCAGGCTGTTGTTGTGCACAAATTTTATGGATGAAGCATACCCTAGAAGACTTCAATCTGCACTACATGAATATTCCTATTCTTTTTTATAACACTAGCACTACTAATCTTACCAAAAATCTAATATGTCATTCACGCACTAAGCACATAGAAATATGACATTATGTTTTATAGGATTATCAACAATATGGAGATCTTGATTTGGAATATGTGGACATGAAACATCAATTAGCAGACATCTTTACTAAACCTTTAACTGAAGATCGCTTCAACTTTATCCATCGAGAATTAGGTCTTTTAGATTCTGATAAAATATAAGAATTATAAGATTTTTAAATTCTTATTCAGTCTAAGTTATTCAAAGTTTGATAAATCTTGTATCATACACGCTGAAAGGGCCCTTCTGTCAACAAAGTATAAATAACCTTAAGTGACACAGTATTTAAGTATCTTCGGACCACCGCTAGTTGGGATCCGGCCCCTACAGCTACTCTGAGCTAATCAAACCCCTTGATAACTTATGACATAATAAAGTCCATTTAGCTCTTATTATTCTGTATTTATATCAAGTCAAGTAAGGCAAAATTTTGATTAAATTTGCATAGTGATTCTGGATATAAATGGAAACATAATTCGGATAGAACTCGGACCGAGCTCAGACCGAACTCGATTAGCATTATTATAAAATATTCTTGTCATTTAATATCTTCCTAATTAAGGTTTATATTAGTCTATTTATATATACGTTTTGTGGTTAAACCTTCATACCAACGAAAAACTACCTTCTTCACAAACAAAAATCCTAGTTTTTTTTCTCTATTCTCTCCTAAAACCTTTTTCTTTATGGCTCCTTGGAGAAAGTTAGAACCCATTTCTGCTTCATTCTTCTTTCCCATTATGCCAAATATCGGAGAATTTGATGGTTTCGTCTTTGGAAACCTAGAAAACTTTATTGATTGGTTTAATAATTTCTTTAAAAGAACCATCTATTCAGGCCAGCCTACTGATTTTCTCCACTTTAATGACTATCTACCTATTCTTTAAAAAATTTAACTTGAAGAATTTATTGTAACCCATTTTTGTGTTTTTCTCAATGATATCCATATGTTATATTGCTGCTTAGCATATAAAAATGACACTATCACCTCTAGAGTGCGCGATATTCATATTGAATTTGATGCGAATGACTTTTCTGCTGAAGGTAGGTCCCTCGTCAATATTATGCAAGTTCAATTTGAATACTACTTCACTCTAGAATCTTTCAAAAATATCATATATGCCTCTCATGAATGTCTACTAGTAAATGTTATGCTCGCTATCTAAATGGTCACTTATTCGAAATGCACCACATTATCTTTTCTACGTTTCTACCTAAGAAGACGTACTATGATGATGTCTCTTACTTAAAAATATCAGCTTTATATCATCTGCATTTCTTTATTCATTTTAATGTTTCCTAGACCATCATCTCTCAAATAGTTTAATGTCGCAAGAAAGGGTGTCCACTACTTTACGCCATGTACTTGCCAACCATTTTCAGCTATTTTGGCATTCCTTTGGACACTTTCCTATATCTCGATGAACCTTTATCCCTTAATAGAGTTCGTATGATTGAGACTTCTTTACTTCTACCTTATAACTCGTTATCCAACTACGAAACATATCATGTTGATTCCTCTCCTACTGTTGCTGAGCCAACGCAAACTTTGAAATATTTCTTTACCCTGTTGCGTGATCGCTTCCACAAATAAGATGAACACTATAGTATTTTTAATCAACTCTTCATACTAAGACCCTTGGCAACACCTTGATAGATATCCAGTATACCCTCTCGTAACTCCCAAATGGACATTTTCTGATTCTTCAAAATCCTAACCAACCAGGATTTTGCATTAATCACTCCTATGTTCAAAGATATTTGGATCCAGCCGATGCTTTCTTTGATCCAAATATAATAGCTGAACCTGATGATGAAGATAAAGATGATAACAAGATGCTACAATAAATTTGAATATTTTAGGCTCAGTTTGGTTAATCTACTATGATGTTTTTAGTACACAACTTTTATTGTATGATTTTTTAGAACTATTGTTTAATAAAAGCATTGGGTTTCATTGTTTGCCATTAACTATTGGTTCTTCTTATTATTGTTATTCTATATAAGTTTCACTCTCTTGTTTCTTTTTCATACATAATATCTTACCGATTTTGGACAAGCATGCCATTTCGATCAAATGACAATGGGGAAGAAGAATAACATGATACTGTATTGGAAAAAGAATAACAAGATATTTGGAAACAAGATAATACTTGACTCATACTCAGACATTGACTTTATTGTATCAAATTGCTCCACAAATTGTGGGAGAGCCTTTCACACCCAAAGACTTGTAGTACCATTCATAGTTTGTCAATTATCAAAATAGAAGAGATTGTTGGCCCATTCGGTCTCAGTCAACTTAATTTTGATAGTTAACTAAACCATGTATCGATATATCGCAATCTGAAGATTCAACACTGCTGCTACAAAAGCTGATTATACTGCATTATTAATATATAATTTTTTACTTTTTTTGAGTATAAGACTTATGTACATCGAGTTGCACTGGCATAACCCAAAGATTACTCAAATAAACCCTTGAACATATCCACCAAATCAGCCTACATTCATACTAAACATTACTAGAATAGGCAACCGAACTCGGACCGAATTCTTGATGAACTAGGATCGAACTCGGTCACCTATATAGTATGAAATCAACCCAGTTATTACACCCCTAATTTTTGGCCCAACGTTCAAAAATTTGAATAAAAATCTAGCCGAACTCTGGCTGAATTTTGTTTGTCAATACCCTTTAAATATGATTGAAATTTCCATATTTTAAATTATCCAATCATTTTTACTTTCAATCCTCTAGTGAAGTAATCTACTGAGCCTCAACCTTCCCATTTGCAAGAGCAAATCACTATTTTTATAAATGCCAAGTGCAGTCTCGGTCTAAAAGTTTACAAGAGTTGTAAAGAACTTAGCTCAATCAGTTTCCTTTCTATCTCTCTCTTGCTGTGAAGTTGTGAGACTTTGGTTCAAATCTCGTGGTAGTAAAAAAGTGGCAAGCCTTTGGATCAAATTTTGTGATTCACTATTGGTGATTATAGTGGATACAACTCTTAGCAAGAGTTATCGAGACTGGATTTCTTCCCTCAGAGGAAAACCAGTATAAATCACGGTGTTTGCGTTTGCTCTCTCTTACTCTTACTACTTTATATTACTCTCTTGTATATACACTGTTAGTTATTAGCTGCCTTCACTCTGCTTAATTTTTATTAGGTATATTATTTTGCTGCACTCTATTCACCCTCACTCTAGAGTTGCCCTATGGTCCTTCATTAGTAACGTGTCATGATTGGATCCCATTATACTAGTCGTGGTAGGAAAGTGCTAGCTAGATATGTGATCAAAACCCTAGTGTATTTTGCATCATCGTTGTTAGTGTTAATCATATACCTCACGTATGATTAGTCAGGCTATTATTCATCGTACAAGTTTCTAAGCCGATCATATATCAAACTAGTAATTCAAACATATAGTTAGCTGTAGTTCTTCCTGTCTACTTCTTACATCTTGAGTTGTACTTTATCTATTCTATCTATTTACCTTTATCACCTGTATACTACTTGTCACCCTAACATTTTTATTTAAGGGTAGTTTGGTAATTGACACGGGTATTTTTATTTTAGGATTTATTGTATTTAAATATTATGCATGTAATTTATTTATTTACTGTATTATTTATTGATTGTTAGTTGTAGATTTATTTTTGACTTGTGAAGTGGACATAACCCATTTATTAGTTGCATGAACCCAACATTTAGATTAGTTTAGATTGAGCACATTACATTAGGCCCATGGATTAGGATGATGGATTAATTAGTGAAACCATTAGACTATAACCTTCCCCTTTAATTTATTTCTTCATGAGAGGCCACAAGGGATATTTAAGATATTTTATATTGCTTGGGAGAGGGTTTATGACCAGCCATTAGAGGAGAAGAGAGAGTGTCTCTTATTTCATTTTTCTATTTCCAAATAGATCTAGATTTTCTCCCTTTTCCAAATTTCTTCATTCCCTCATAATTCCTCACAAAATTTCCATCCAAATTCCTTTCCTAGTCATCAATTGAGGCTAATACAACAAGGATCTATAAGAAGGAAACAAGGATCTAGAAGGAGGAGGCCAAGATCTAAAAAGATGAGCTATTTTCCATTTTAGGGAATTTTTTATTGGGAATCCATCTCCCAATAGGTATATTTCAGTTTTTTCTCTTCTAATACATTCTAAATCTGAGATTTAACCATAAAAAACTAACTCATATGTATAGGCTACCCATAGGAATTGGTTTTAGGTTCATAGGACACCTATGGTAGAAGTTATGCGTATTTTAGTGCCAATTTTGGGAGAATTTCGAGATTGACACATGTAGTGGTTGTAATTGGGTCTAATAGATCTAATTAAAATTTGATTGCTTGTTTGTGACTAGTTTTTTTCCCTAATTGGATACGTGTAGGCTGTATCTCGTCAATTTGACGAAACGGGTTAATTTTAGGGGTTTTTATCCGACACGGGGCCTTGTGCATATCATATTATGACACGGACACGTAGATACTCTAATTACTGTATGTATTATTCATAATTAGTGTTTTAGACTTGCTCGTGTCCTCCGAGATACGTTTGGTTGTGTGTTGGGACCGTATCGCAAGCGTATCATAGAGAAAGTGTGATACGAGTGCGGTGCACTCCACGTGTTTGTTGTTTGGTTCTTTTTGCTATACGTACATGTGTAATTATATATATATATATATATATATATATATATATATATATATATATATATATATATATATATATATATATATATATATATATATATATATATATATATATATATATATGTATATATATATGTTAGTATATTTGAGTTTGGGTATATGTGTGTCTATGTGCGTATATACTAGTGTATATAGTTATATATAGATCTATATATATATATATATATATATATATATATATATATATATATATATATATATATATATATATATATATATGTGTGTGTGTGTGTGTGTGTGTTGGTTTATATATATGCGTTTATATATGTGAATGGATATATATATATATGTGTGTGTGTGTGTGTGTGTGATTATATATATCTATATATATAGTTGTGAGAGGAATATATATACTTGTTAGATATGTCGTAAGTTGTTATGTAGGTATAGGTATCTATGTATTGGTATGTATTATATGTTAGTAGTTAATAGTTTTAATAGTTTAGTTATGTTAGTATAGTTTAGTATATGGAGGTTGGCTATATATATTAGCTATATGTATTAGGATTTGAATTACCTTGGGATACCAAGGTAATGTCAAGGTATGGAGGGATACTCAAGGTAATGGGTTGGTTTAGTCTAGTTGGTTACTATAGTAGTTAGTTAGTTAGTTAGTTAGTTAGTTAGTTAGTTAGATTTGTTTGATTATGTAGATAGTTAGATATGTAAACTAGTATATATATGTTATGATTGATAGTTAGTCGCATATACTAATCGGTAGTGTATCTTGATAGTTAGTTATATTAGCTATACATATCTATGTATTTAGTATTATAATTAGTTCTATGTTATGTTGAGATGTATATATATTAGCGTTAGTTATAGGTAGGATTATTTTGGGGTTTTATATATCTATTAGTATTAGTTATACGTTGAGTTTTGGGTTGCCTCGGGATACCAAGGTATTGGGTCGATATCCAAGGTATTGAGTTTGGGTATCGAGATAGGTGCGATATGCATTGGTACAAGGCCAAGGTATCCTAAATTCCTTGTTTAATATAAAATTAAGTATAATGACTTGTATATATATAACTAAAATTCTTTTTTTATATAAATGAACTTGCGTATCTTAGGATACGGCTTTTTGAATGCCTTTTAATATCTTAGCTTGGATTGTATAGCATAGTTTTATAGTATTTCGACTTAGTGACTTAGTTTTAGACTCTTACAACCTAGATTTCATCGGTTTGACCTAGAAATGGCTTTATGACTTACAATTGCATCAACTGAACTTATTTCTATTTTAGAACCTTGTATTGATGCAATATACCATATATTAGTTGTGTGGCACCAGCTTGGGCATCTAGAGACACACCTTGCTCAGGACTTTAGGTGAGTACATTTCTCTGATAGTTTTCAATTCATAATATTGTATATATGCATGTTCTAGAATTGTATACATTGATCCCGACATAGTAATTTCACGGACTGGTGCTATATGGATCCCGTCATGAGATGTTATCCCTTACCGTGTTCAGCGGGTACTCGTGTACATTGTATCCCATCGTGTATACTGGGTATTGATGTTACTTCATATTCACACACTGCTCATGTTCAGTGTGCTTATTTGTGTATACCCACCACTCGTGTTCGGTGGTTATGATATTCGTGTACACCTACTGCTCGTGACAGTGGTTATATTTTCGTGTTCGTAGCGTGTCGCGACTGGATCCATCGGTATTAGTTATGGGTGGAAGAGTTGGAGTTGATTATGTGATCAAAGCCATTGTTAATATCGTGTACATTTTGGTTACATACCTCACTTGTAATCCATCTTACCTGATCATGTTCACCCAACCCGATCACATAACGAACTTGTATTCTGAGACACATTAGCTAGTTTAGATTGCAGTTATTTTATCATATTGTTGATATTCATATTATTGAACTATATTCTCGTACATTACCTGTATATCTTGTTCATTTATTTATATATTTAGTGATCTTATATTTTATTTCTACATCTGTTTATATGCTCGATTATGCTATTGAAACTGCTTTCAGAGGTATGTACTTTGCTCCAATCCTGACTGGATATATTTTTCCAGATGATTGGCTTATAGAGCAGTGTCCCATATTCTACGGTCCTCAGGACGGTGTATCTTTAGAGGATCCTTTGGTAGACCAGAAGAAATTAGTTGCAGAGCCCGAGGAGGTCTAGTTTATTTATGTTGGACTTGTATTATATTATATTATTGAGATTCATTGGGTTGTATATTATTTCAGTTTGTGGTTTATATCTTATTCTTTCCTTCGCTATTCCATTCGTGCTTATCTTCCTTAGTTTGCATTATGATTGAGTTTAGTTATATTGTGAGATACTATTTTGCTCCTCCGTTTGGAGTTGAGATGATTGACATGTACCATATTATATTGGTAAGATGCTAGATAGTTAAAAATAACCTAGACAGCATTCTACTGCCAATTCTGTGGCGTAGGGTGGACATACCCACGTACTCGTGCCCGAATATCTGGGTGCGGGTCGTGACACATTTTTAGTGGTAGCCCATACAGGTCAGGCTTCGCAAGTTGTACGATATCGTGGTAATACGACGGCTTGTTATACTACTGCGAGCCTGCGATAGGATATAGGACATAGGACACTAGGATGAGAGAGGTTACTCAATCATAAATTTCTTGAGAGATTTCTGGGACGACCCTTAAGAATTTTATTATAAATTCTAATTCAAATCTTTTCCCTTATTTCCGTCCGTTCTCACTTATTTTATTTTATTTTATTGAATTTGATTCTTGGTGATCGGTTGTTGAATTTAATTTTTGTTGTTTGTTGTTGAGTTTGATTTCATATCGAGATAAATTTTATGGACTAAATTACGGTATCATCTGATGACATATGTTGATGAGGACAGTGAGAAAGGTAAAACGTATGCTTTGGTTATGGAGCCTAGAATTTATCGCAGCCATATTAGCTGGCATGGCAAAAATATGGGTACCTGACTTCGGATGTATATATCTTAGTTATAAAATTTAGAATTTCTAGCAGGTATACTAGTCGGCACAGCGAGGATTCTAGACGACATGATTATAGAGGTGAATACCTAAGTTATGGAATCTATCGTTTATCGCAGCTATGCTTACTGGCGTTACGAGATTTCTTAGTGTCATAATTTTAGATAGACATATACGATTATCATATTGTATCTTAAATTGGTTCTTAAAGTATCATCTCAATACTTAACCACTTCTGTTATTATAGGACTTTGTTCCATCATTTTCTTTAGCTTAGCAGTAGAGATACTTTTAGTTCTTTAGTCCAGTTCCTTATAGAGCTTTATTTTATTAAGGTTCCTTGTTAGTGTGATAATTGGTGACTTATAATTAGGTCTGAATCTTTAGTATCAGTGTTGACTGTTGGGAGTGTGGCTTGTGAGTCTGAAAATAGTTTTTGGTTGGGCATGTGAGCAATATATATCAATCTAGAGATAACCCATAGTGTCGTACCTTGTAGCAATAGTTCTATGATAAGGTATCATTATAGTTAGTATTGGTACTATAGATAGAAGGGGGAGTAAAGAGTATCAGTGATGGTTCCAGGAGTTAGTATCAGAGTCAGCATGCCAGTTCAGGATAGTCATGAATTCATGTAGTTGAGTGATCTATGTAAATAATTAAGTATTAAGAAAATTGTGTTGGAAATTAATGGAGCATGATATTCAATTTGGTAGTTGATACTTGGGTGTGTCAAGAGTAAAGAAATGTATATGCATAAAGGGTATTAGTGAGTATGCCATAGTGGGAGGGTACCCATAAATGTATAGGAGAGTGTGAGAGAATAAGAATACATTGTGCTAAGGTAGTAGGACTTGTGTTACAGGTATAAGTAGAGCTTTGATGTGAGTACATAGGAGTGTACCAGTAGATGACTAGTGATGGGTATATCACCTGATATTGAGGCCAGTTATGTGTTGGAAGCAATATGTGGAAGAATATCTAGAAATTGTATGCAGAATGCACAGTGGTTGATGAGTGTCATTGTGGAAGTTCATGAGTATCAAAAAATGGAAGCCTGAGTATTAGAATATTTTAATAGTATGTCATGGGTTAAGAAATATCAAGATTGGTCATGGAAGATATGTAGTGTATCACTGATTAGTGTATCAGTCTGTAAAGGGTTTAAGGAGAGATATATATACATCAATAGAGATATGGAACAATGTGCCTGCCTTTGCGAGTGAAGTGAAACATGAGTATTATAGAAGTTAATAAGTAGAGCATTGGATGCAAGTGATCATGAGTTCTAGTAAGTGTGATAAGGTGATATAATGATAAACTAGTGTCTTAGAACATTAAGGACATATGTGATGTAGTTAGGAAGCTAGTATTACTATATCAAGAGTACTAGTGTTTCTATATCAGGGATTAGTTGAGTAATGTGCTAGTAACAGTAAGTACCTTGTGTGATAATATTAGATTGGTGTATCAGTTAATATGGATAGAAGAGCATTTGGAAGTAATAGTGCAAGTAATCCAGGCAATAGAAGAGAGAGGCAATTTATTTATAGAAGTAAGTTTAGTAGGTATAGTACCTTGCTAATTTTGAGTATAGAGATCGTATGTATCAAGGAAAGTATGAGGGGTATAAGGATACCAGTGAGATATCATCGTGTTGTAATGGCAAGAAGGTAATTGTGTAGGTATTGTGATACTAATGTATAGATGAGAACCTTGGGGTGATTGACAAGTATCAGAGAATGAGTTATACCAAGTATCAGATAGAAAGAGTACCCTAGTAACAAGAGCCAGAGTACCTCAAGTATTATGAAAGTTTAGGCACAAGCATTTTAGTATAATAATATAGAGGAGAGACATGAGTAAACTTGGTATGAGGATTTCATCTAAAAAGCGTATAAGAGCTGGTGCCTTATGTAGACAGTAACAAGATTTGAGTAAGGCATCTTATTGGGAGTACTTAAGTTGGACAAGGGTGTGCATATAAAATATATGATTGAAAAGTATACAAGTGTTCCTTGCAAGAGAATGGTTGATAAATTTTGGTGATTACAAGAATTAAAATAGTAGCAAGTGCCAGTGAGTTAAGCATGTCCATGACCTAGAACTATAGTATATCACTAGTATTTGGTAATCGTATTAAGAATATTTTGACTAGATTGATAATTAGTGAATACTTAGTGTGTGATAGAATAGGCCACATGTGGCATAGCAGATTACCCGCACCAGCAGAGGGAGACACCCCAGCAGGACAGTGGCTGAAATTCATGATAGTTAGAGTATGATTTTCTCTTTCAGTAGAATGGTAGGATTATATGTTATAGGATAGGACTATTTTAAACTATGATTGATGGGGCTTTGACACTAGTAAAAATTTATATGACTGGCCCAAGAGAGAGGGGGGAGAGTTTTAATTTCGAGGACAATTTTTTCTAAGGAGGGTAAGATTGTCACCCTCATATTTTTATTTAAGGGTAGTTTGGTAATTGACACGGGTATTTTTATTTTAGGATTTATTGTATTTAAATATTGTGCATGTAAATTATTTATTTACTGTATTATTTATTGATTGTTATTTATAGATTTATTTTTAAATTGTATAGTGCACCTAACCCATTTATTAGTTGCATAAACCCAATTTTTAGATTAGTTTAGATTGAGCCCATTAAATTAGGCCCATGGATTAGGATGATGGATTAATTAGTGAAACCATTAGACTATAACCTTCCCCCTTAATTAATTTCATCATGAGAGGCCCCAAGGGGTATTTTGGACATTTTGTATTGCTTGGATGAGGGTTTATGACATTAGAGGAGGAGATAGATTGTCTCTTATTTCATTTTTTTTCATTTCCAAATAGATCTAGATTGTTTTCCCTTTTTCAAATTCCTTCATTCCCTCACAATTTCTTACCAAATTTTCACCCAAATTCCTTCCCTATTCATAAATTGAGGTTACCACAATAAGGATCTATAAGAAGAAAAGAAGGTTCTAGAAGGAGGAGGCCAAGATCTAAAAAGATGAGCTATTTTCCATTTTGGAGATTTTTTATTGGAAATAAATCTCTCAATAGGTACATTTCAGTTTTTTCTCTTCTAATACATTCTAAATCTGAGATTTAACCATGAAAAATTAACCCACATGCATAGGCTACCCATAGAAATTGGTTTTAGGTTCATAGGACACCTATGGTGGAAGTTATGTGTATTTTGGTGCCAATTTTGGAGAAATTTTGAGATTGACACATGTAGTAGTTGTTATTGGGTCAAATAGATCTAATTAAAATTTGATTGCTTATTTGTGACTAGTTTTGTGTCCACAATTGGATACGTGTAGGCCGTATCTTGTCAATTTTACGAAACAGATTAATTTTGGGGGTTTTCCTCTGACACGGGGCCTTGTGCATATCACATTGTGACACGGACACGCAGATAGTCTAATTACTATACGTATTATTCATAATTAGTGTTTTAGACTTGCTCGTGTCCTCCGGGATGCGTTTGGTTGTGTGTTGGGGCCGTATCGCAAGCGTATCATATAAAAAGTGTGATACGGGTGCGGTGCACTCCACGTGTTTGTTGTTTGGTCCTTTTTGTAATACGTGGATGTATAATTATATATATATATGATAATTAAGTGATATATATATATATATATATATATATATATATATATATATATAATATATATATATATATATATATATATATATATATATATATATATGTATATGTATATATATATATATATATGTATATGTTAGTGTATTTGAGTTTGGGTATATGTATGTGTCTATGTGTGTATATACTATGTGTGTATATACTATATACACTAGTATATACACACATATACCCAAACTCAAATACACTAACATATATATATATATATATATATATATATATATATATATATATATATATATATAATTATGAGAGGAATATATATACTTGTTAGATATGTAGTAAGTTATTATGTAGGTATATGTAACTATGTATTGGTATGTATTATATGTTAGTAGTTAATAGTTTTAATAGTTTAGTTATGTTAGTATAGTTTAGTATATGGGGGTTAGCTATATATATTAGCTATATGTATTAGGATTTGAATTACCTTGGGATACCAAGGTAATGTCAAGGTATTGAGGGATACTCAAGGTATTGGGTAATGGGTTGGTTTAGTCTAGTTGGTTACTATAGTAGTTAGTTAGTTAGATATGTTTGATTATATAGATAGTTAGATATGTAAACTAGTATATATATGTTATGATTGATAGTTAGTCGTATATACTAATAGGTAGTGTATCTTGATAGTTAGTTATATTAGCTATACCTATCTATGTATTTAGTATTATAATTAGTTCTATGTTATATTGAGATATATACATATTAGTGTTAGTTATAGCTAGTATTAGTTTGGGGTTTTATATATCTATTGGTATTAGTTATATGTTGAATTTTTGGTTACCTCGGGATACCAAGGTATTGGGCCGATACCCAAGGTATTGAGTTTGGGTATCGAGATAGGTACGATACGCATTGGTGCAGGGCCAAGGTATCCTAAATTCCTTGTTTTAATATAGAATTAAGTATACTGACTTGTATATATATCTAAACACTATTTTCATATAAATAAACTTGCGTATCTTAGGATACGGCTTTTTGAATGCCTTTTAGTATCTTAGCTTGGATTGTATAGCATAGTCTCATAGTGTTTCGACTTAGTGACTTAGTTTTAGACTCTTACAACCTAGATTTCATCGGTTTGACCTAGAAATGGTTTTATGACTTAGAATTGTATCAACTTAACTTATTTCCATTTTAGAACCATGTATTGATGCAACATACCATATATTAGTTGTGTGGCACCAGCTTGGGCATCGAGAGACACACCTTGCTCAGGACTTTAGGTGAGTACATTTCTCTGATAGTTTTTAATTCATAATATTGTATATATGCATGTTCTATAATTGTATACATTGATCCCGACACAGTGATTTCACGGACTGGTTCTATATGGATCCCGGCATGAGATGTTATCCCCTACCGTGTTCAGCGGGTACTCATGTACATTGTATCTCATCGTGTATACTGGGTATTGATGTTACTTCGTGTTCACATACTGCTCGTGTTCAGTGTGCTTATTCGTGTACACCCACCGCTCGTGTTCAGTGGTTATGATATTCGTGTACACCCACTACTCGTGACAGTGGTTATATTTTCGTGTTTGTAGCGTGTCGCGACTGGATCCATCGGTATTTGTTGGGGGTAGGTGAGTAGGAGTTGATTATGTGATCAAAACCATTGTTACTATCGTGTACATTCTAGTTATATACCTCACTTGTAATCCGTCTTACCTGATCATATTCACCCAACCCGATCACATAATGAACTTGTATTCTGAGGCACATTAGCTAGTTTAGATTACAGTTATTTCATCATATTGTTGATATTCTTGTACATTACCTGTATATCTTATAAATTCATTCATATGTTTAGTGATCTTGTATTTTATTTCTATATCTGTTTATATGCTCGATTATGCTATTGAAACTGCTTTCAGAGGTATGTACTTTGCTCCAATCCCGACTGGATATATTTTTCCAGATGATTAGCTTATAGAGTAGTGTCCCATATTCTACGGTCCTCAGGACGGTGTACCTTTAAAGGATCCTTTGGTAGACTAGGAGAAATTAGTTGCAGAGCCCGTGGAGGTCTAGTTTATTTGTGTTGGACTTGTATTATATTATATTATTGAGATTCATTGGGTTGTATATTATTTCAGTTTGTGGTTTATATCTTATTCTTTCCTTCGCATTCCATTCGTGCTTATCTTCCTTAATTTGCATTGTGATTGAGTTTAGTTATATTGTGAGATACCATTTTGTTCCTTTGTTTGGAGTTGAGATGATTGATAGATACCATATTATATTGTTGAGATGTTAGATAGTTAGAAATGATCGAGACAGCGTTCTACCGCCGATTCTGTGGCGTAGGCTGGACGTACCTACGTACTCGTGCCCGAATATCCGGGTGCGGGTCGTGACACTACTTTCTTAGTGTTTATTTTTTTCTCATATTACCATTGCCAGGATATATTAATAGTTCTGCTTTCCTTCATCATTTATTGTATTCACTATTATTGTTTTATACTCTTTAACAATTAACTGGAACTGTTGTTAGAGTTGTGCTCGTTCCATCCTGACTGTATAAATTTTTTCAAATGATTTGGAGGATTGATGTCTGACCTATTACGGACCATAGGAGGGAGTAGCTGCAGCCTTGGACCTTGTAGTTCATGAGTGATTGCCGGAAGGTCTAGCCGGCGTCACTAGTTATCCTAGTTCTTTTATTTAGTATTTTGGTACCGAATTTATTTTCGGCTTTCACTTAGATATTGGGATGTTATTATCTTGATTCTATTGGTGTTGTTAGACTTATTAGAATTAAGGATGTTATTGTGATCTATTTTAAACTTGTGATTTGGATCTCTTTCCTTATTATCATATCGTACCATTTATCCTTTTTATAGATTTGGTGATTGAGTAATTTTTTTTATATTGTCAACTTGTCCTTCGTATGAAGTTGAGATATCATTGACAGGTTTTATATATCATTGTCTGAGATGGTTAGATAGTATTGTAAACCTAGACACTGTTTTGTCGTTGATTTTGTGGCGTAGGCTGGACGTACCCACGTACTCGTGCCCCTTCACCGGGTGCGGTTCATAAAAAATCTACTGAATATGGGACTTAATTTCGAATAAACCAATCCATAACGAGGAAATGATCCTAATTCAATATTTCTCGATCAACCGATACCGATAGTGTTCCTTAGTCACGCCTCCTATGCGGGGAGCGGGGCACTACATAAAGGGATTTTCGATCGCAGAAGAAACTTTAGAATCGAATTGAATCAAATGAGGGTCCAAGAATATAAATCTAGGTTTCATAGAACTGAAAAGTCTCCACTGGACGTGATGACATACAAGTCTAAATTGTATTTGTTCAAGGTAAGAAAGAACACGGTTGATAATTTATCTAAAAATAAGTACTTTGTAGTAAAAATAAGCAAATAAATTAAAATCACATAAAGATATATATAAAAAATTATCTATCTTTATTGATCATTGCAGCAAAATACAAACTCTCTCAACTGAAACATTGCCCAACTTGGTTTACACTAAAACTTGTCGAATTGGCTTACATCTCACTAATACAAAAGATTTTAAATGTTCTATAAATTATACTCTTTATAACAGAAGACCACATCTTAGCAAAAAAAGCTTAAACTCGTCCAACAAATTCTATGATGTCTCAGAACTATATTTCCTACACCTATAGAGGGGGTCAACAAATTAGAAATATAATAGTAAGCGGCATTAACCCGACTCGCCTAATATCAGCATAATAACTATGTGATAGTAACATTATTAGTAATGATCTTGATATTCTTGCCTTAGGGTCAATTAATAATATTTATCTGACAAGAATGTAAAATATAAAAATCATCACCATTCGGTAATTCTTACCCACAATTGTCTATCATTTAGTGCGTAAGACATCATTAGCATACTTTTTTATCTAAAAGACATCATTAGCATGCAACCTGTCTATACGAGGGTCCCTAGCCATAAGCCATCTGGACTATTATGGTAAGATGATGATCCTTCCAATGCAGGTAACGAGCCCCACTGAAGGTCCCGGATTACATGTGTTAGTACTTCAGTACATTTATCCCTTTTACCATGTTCCTCCTTAGACGAATCAGTTCCATATTCGTAGATATCATTTGAGAAAATAAAATCTTATGCACAAGTTGTTCATGACCATACATGCATATGCAACTTAGCTATAAAGAGAATATATCATGTATGATAACAGAAAACTTAAATAAAGATGCCAAAAATTTTATTATCTATTTTATCACATTTTCTCGAGCTATCGCTCATAGTTCTTACTGCCTAATCCAGAGACTTAACTCTTACCCCCCAATCCAAGAACTTAGCAAAAATGGCGTCTCGACGGTCCCAAATATTTTTCTACATTTCTCTTATTTTGTTACCACAGTATAACATTTCCAAAATTATTTACAGGAGTTTAACAATATTGTGTTTACTTATCTTTTTATCTTTCAAAATTCTTGCTAGGTATTATTTATCAATAATACACACAAACATGAAAATGATTATTTTGTTAAGCGTAAAGATATATGAGCGAAGGATCAATGCCACCGACCTATATAGGAATTAACTTTCTGTCTCGATCATATAGCTTTTTAAATTATCGATCACTCCACATAATTCCAAGTCCAATTAGGCCCTTCGAACCCAAGATAGCAAAAGGCACCGTGCAGACCAGAGCATTCTAAGGACACTTTTGGGAATTATGTATGAAAAGGATGGGACATTGTCTTTTTTTATCATTAGAACATTAGGTGTGAGATTGTCCCATAATATCTCATGTACTAGTTTAGGGGCAGATATAAATAGTCTAATAGGATATAGGGTTCTAGAACTAACACGACTAACAGAAGTAGGAGGTCCGATTGGAGGACCCCTATTGACGACTCAGCAACAGAGGCTCGCTCAACAATAACAAAAAAAAGGTCTTCTGACCGATAAGGGCTTGCTTTTTCTATGACATTGAAGAAAGTAGATGTTTCTGGAGAGGTTGTCATAGGTTCAGTTCTTATCAATTCTTTACTAGCTATTGCACTTTTTGATTTTGTAGCATCACATTATCCCGATTAGCGATGCTTGTAATAACTTGTCCCGTAGCCTTGTGTGGTAGAGAATTACATGTCAGGCTACTTGTGATGCCAATCCTGAGCTTTGATATATTTATTTAGGATGGATTGGATGAACTTGTTGTTGGCTAAAAGCAGCGGGTTGTAACCTTCAGGAGGCAAGGACAGTGAACACAATGTATTTGGAGAATGTTTTATTTCTTTCTTAATGATTATAAAACACACAAGTACATTTGTAGAAGCATGAAAAATACGCTGCAGAGTTATACGCAGTATTTCAGTGCTGTGTGGCGTAATACATGACTTCAGAGCCATCGGTGTACAAACAGAGCTTTATCGCTAGTACAGCGTAAAACATAGCTCCAAAACAACCCGCGTAATGCAGTGTGTTCAGACTGCTTCAGCGTAAAAAAGGTTATCACATCGCCTTTATGACATAAAACTCATCCGTTTTTAATGCAGCATGGAAGTGTACGAGGAACGCTTCATATTCCTCGAATGAACCTGTCAGATCATGCAATGAACCTGACTCCTGACAAAGAGTACTACACGACTATCCAGACGACGGCTGTAATAATGGTGAGGCACAGAGACCCAAACCGTCGTTTAGTGACATTTCCTTGGTATAAACTGCTTTTACGCATACAAGGGAATACGCTGCCTAGTTTTACACAAGCAGATGTGCACTTTTACGCTCCGCAGAAGACAAACGGACTGCCACGTCAAAAGCTGTTCTTCGTACAGAGCTCGAGGCACGTCTCTACAGTTAATGCGCAGGATGGGGGCAGATCTCTGCATTTAATGCACGAGATTTGGTTATATTTTCAAAGACTGGGCGAGCCATGATTACGGCTAATACGTCAACATCATCACTTTTGTACATTACGCCATCAGGCTATTTTCAGCTATGGGAGCACGCTGTACGCTATCTCCTTGAAATACGCCGACCTGGCTATTTTCAGTTATAAGGAGTATGTCGTATGCTATCTCCTCTGAATACGCCAACTCATGCTACATTTTGCATTGGTGCGTAATAGGGCTATTTTTTCCAGAATTAGCTCAAGACCTCAGTCAAAGAAGGAGGATCGGCTATCTTCTACGCTAGCTACCTATCCATGTAGCATCAGGCTTCTACGCCTATTGGGCTTCTACGCCTACCTGGCCCCTACGCCAGTTTGACAACTATTTGGCTTCTACGCCATGGTGACAGTTATTGGCTTCTACACCAACCTTTTATACGCGAGGGACAGCTACCTACGTGACTTGCATGTCGTGATCTTCGCAGCAGTTATACGCATTATCTCTTAATGGGATACGCGTCACACAGTTATTCAGAAGATCATTTATACGTGGGTGGCAGTTATTATAACCGCCGCATAAAAAGTGTCATGCTCTCCACTATCCGGCTTCTACGCCGACTGGATGGTTACTGTCACTAAAAACCTATAAATAGAGACCTCTATTGACAGAGGTCCAGGGTCGGAGGTCGAAAGGTGGTCAAAAACTTGGAGAATTGAAGAGAGAGATCGAAAAATCAAAGAGAGAGAAGAACTCAGACAGAGAGTAGTGATCGACGATTTTGGCATCGAGCATCCACTCCCCTTTGCAATCTTTGAAGCTTCTCCGTCTTCTACAGCACTTCTTCATCATTGTGTGATCCAAGGGACAAAGTGATCGACTGCAGATCAGACTCCTATAGCAATATTTACCCAGATTAAAATTTGTACTTGACATCCTCGTATAGGATTAATTGTACTTCTTGTTTGTAAACCAAAGAGAGGGTTTCGTATAAACCTTGTTTTATTTCTTTCATTTATTATAAAACACAAGATGGCGACTCTGCTGGGGAAATCGTTCTCATCTGACAAGAAAATAATTGCTCAATACGATGCAGTATCAGTAGTATCTATAAAGAAGACCTTGGTCGTCCAGTTCGACCAGTCCCCCTATGAAGATATGCTTCAAGCAGGGGGTAGCTCTCACTCTCTCTCTGTCCAAGACAACAGGAAACTGTGTAAGGTGTGGATGCCCCGGACATCCCCTACCGTTCCTGCCGACTCTCTGATCTCTCCGACCAACGAGGTTGTAGCATCGCTCCCTCCGTGCCTTGCGCATAAAACTCAGTCTCCTATCGCTGAAAGGGCAGACAAAACTTCTGGTAATGCCTTAGCGCCAATCCAGGAGTCCACATCGCGTATTACGTATAAAAACTTGTCTCCCATCGCTGATGGGACAGACGTAGTTTCTGACAGGGCCTCAGCGCCAAGTCAGAAAATTCAAATACGCTCCGCGCGTAAAAATATCACTCTCACTCAAAAGGAGGCAGAGAGTCCTAGTAATCTCCGCAAGGGAAAATAAGTGGCGGATTTCCCGACTTCTCGGATTGTACGCCATCAAGATAGGAGTCTGCCCGCTCTTCAGATTACGCGGAACGCTGACAGCCGATTGAGGACTTCCTTATTTTTACGCCAACCTGAGCAGAAATCCAAATTACGCCAGGAGAAGCCCTTCGGCGTAAAAAAGGCCCAGTTTACGGATAGATACGCTCATCGGAGATCATGTGCTGCTCATATGGCTAAACTGCTATATTCCTATGACAGGGAAAGGGCTGGGGTGCCCAATATCCGCATTCTAACTAATGTAAAAGGGAGGAACAAACTTTCTTCCTCTTCTTCTTCCGTTAATACTCCTGACTTGCGTGAATTTCTGATCCAGAAACGCAAAGACAGGAGTCATAAACAGGTTTTATTTTCGCTAACTGTCAAACATGGGGAGATCATGTGGGAAGATGCATCAACATCTAATATTGTCATGACATGTGGGCCACATGAAGATTCCTTCTTTATTTTTCCCCCAACTCGCGACGACCAGCATCCAATAGTCTTCGGGCGCATGCGGAACAGTTCGATTGTACAAGAAGAATCTCGCAAATCTGATGCTGGGAAAATATAAATCCACAGATATAGCCCACAAGCTTTAAAGATTATACAAAGCATGGGTTATGATTTGAAGTTGAAACAAGGCCTCAACTATGGAAAAGGCAGACGAACACCGTTGCAGGGTAATTCTTATTGTCAATAAGCTCATTTTGGGTTGGGGTATACAGCATCTCCTGCAAACTCACAACCTCGAGAGTCTGAGGCAAGACCTTCTAAATCAGCTTCTGTGGGCAAACGCCATGACATGTCTGGGGGTAGCCTACCTCGACAAAACAGGGCAGCATCCAAAGCTGGGGGTAGAATTCCCTCGGAATCCGAAGATGATGCAATGATGACGGTCTTCCCGGAAGACCGTAAAACTCAGGCATCGGGAGCCCGAAGACCAAAAGGGACTTTCTCTTTCAATGAAGATAACATCATTGAAATCTTTAATATGTTGATGAAGGAACACAAACTTCAGCTACCCAACATCAGATATCCTGAGAGGGCTGGCAAAGTTGATGACCCTGATTATTGTCTCTTTCATCGGTACATTCATCATCCTACAAAGGCGTGCTATGTACTGAAAAAGAGAATCTAGGAGTTGATCGACGCCAAAGTTATCACTTTACATCTGTAAATGAAGGGACGATCATTGCAAATTAGTTTTTCTCTAACATGACAATTCGCACCCCTCAGGAATATACCTGATGATGAGTCCCTAAAATTTCCCCAGTGGATTCTTCAGGACTATCCTCACTCAGGAAAATCACTCCACAGTGAATTATTCAGACATAAGTTCATGTCCATATTACCTCTGAACTATTGTCCAAATATTTTATTTCTTTCTCCAGAGAGTTTGTCATGTTCATATTACCTCTGAACAAACTTTTCGTGTTTTTGGCTATCGATTATCATGTTCATATTACCTCTGATATCGGTTGTCATCTCAACTTAACACCCATACTTAACTCTAAGTACGCTAGTGGTGTTGAGTCCAAAAAACTGCCATGTCCATATTACCTCTGAGCAGATGTATACCTCCATTCCCGATGGAGTCACAACTCAAGAGTTTGTCATATTTATATTACCTCTGAACAAACCTTCCTAATCCGACTATCGATTATCATGTTCATATTACCTCTGATATCGGTTGTCATCTCAACTTAACACCCATACTTAACTCTAAGTATGCCAGTGGTGTTGAGTCCACAAAAACTGCCATGTCCATATTACCTCTAAGCAGATGTATACCTCCATCCCTGATGGAGTCACAACTCAAGAGTTTGTCATGTTTATATTACCTCTGAACAAATCTTCCTAATTCGGCTATCGATTATCATGTCCATATTACCTCTGATATCGGTTGTCATGTCAAATTAGCACCTGTACTTAAATCTAAGTACGCTAGTGGTGTTAGCTCCACAAAAAACTGCCATGTCCATATTACCTCTGGCAGGGCTTGTCCCGAACCTATTATTTGCACTCTTGTGCGCAACAAATGATAGGTCCACAAAAAATCCCCCAGTGGAATATCCTCAACAAATACGGTATCATACTACGTCCATATTTCCTCTAGTAGGATGTCCAAAATTCGGGCCAATAATTATAAAAAAATGGGAGGGCCCGTATATGATTGCAAATCGCGCTTACAGATTAGCTAAGCCTAAATAGAAATTTGGCAATGGCTACTATCAACTGCAAATTCCCGAAGAAGTACTATACTTGATCTCCTTCGTTTAATGGAGTATGACGAAGATCTTATTCTGACGATACCATGCACAAAGGTTAGCTGGATCATATTCTATCAGGTTCATGTGACCTCCGAATAGATATCCTTAACTAATTTGTAAGCCTATCATGTTAATGATACCTCTGATAGTGTTTAGTATACAAATTTTGTTGGATTATATTCTTTCAGGTTCATGTTAACTCTGAATAGATTTACATTCAACAAAACCTTAACGAAAGAATGTCATGTTAATGATACCTCTGATATCACTTTCACCCTAGCCTATTACATTCTAAAATGATGGGCCCACAAAGTCAAAAAATGTATCTTTATTATCTCTAAAAAATTACAGGAGAAATAAAATAGTATATTATTGTGGAGGAGCAGTCAAGTCACGAATCTGTCGCGCCAGAGTAACCATCATCTCATCCATGGTGCTCAAGACGTCGGCGCGAGCCCGCTCCAACCTTGCCGCCTCATTGTTCAAAGCAGATAGCTCGGACCGAGCATGTACAAAACTTGCGTGGATGACACCCGCACGTGCCAGGTTCTGCTGAGACATTTCCCTTCGGATCTTTAGCACATCTCGAGATACCGACAAGGAGAGAGCCTTCTCATCTGCCTGAGCGAGTTCATCTTTCAGTCTGCGGACCCTCGCTGCCTCTTCCTCATATTCGGCCTCGCACTGAGCCAGCTGGGGAATGACATACCCCAATACGGCAAGCTCTTGATCCATCTCCTGCTGTTGTTCCTGGACGAATTTGTTCAGAGATTCTATTTGCCCATTAAGCTCTGTAGTTAAGGAGTCATACCAAGCTTGAACGAGACCGTCGATGCTGCCTCAAGATAGTTGCAAATAATCGTTAATGGATTGTTCCAAACTATTAACTATTTGCTCTAGCGTATCGGCTCTGTCATTATCGTTAAAGTATCTAATCTGTACTATACTGAAGTTGAGGACGTCTTCAGAGCCTCGAAGCTTAGATTCTTCTCCAGCACCATCGATATCAGCATTTTCAAAGTGGCGTAGAAAATGCTCGAAAACTGCTCAACTAACATGGCGAGATTCGAATGGGTGCTGGGAGTGGCTGCAATATCAGAGAATCCCCTGCCAGGAATGACTCCAGAGGGTGTCATCATAGTCGTCGCTTCAGTAGAGGGCACGACAAAGGTAGAGGCACCGACAACGGCCGAAGTCGCTGGCACACTCAAAGGAGGCATAGTCGTAATGACAGGCTCATCCTCCTCTCGAGATATCGGAGTTGTTTTGGGCGAGCCGGCACCAGAAAATGTTTCCTCTTCGAAGTCGGGCACATCCATGTCATCGGCATGAGCTGAAACAGAGCCAAAAGGTGCGTCAACACTGCCCTCCCCGTAGATGTCTTCCCCTGAAAAGAAGACAAGAGAAAGTTAATATCAACATGATGTTAATTTTTCTAAAAGAGGCATAAAGACGACATTTACCCATGGCCGATGGTATATATGTCGCGTAGACAACCAGTACAGCTAAATCATTTCTTAATGATGCTAAGCGAGCTGTCATACCTGGAGAAGGGGGTGTCCCAACTGACACTGGCAGGTACTCCTCCAGGTTTTCACCAAGATCTACTCGAGGCTCATCGGGTGGAATCTTGCTGGATGTGCTTACAGACGCAGCAGGGGTTTCTCCCGTTACTGGTCTAGATAAAGGTATCCTTATTTTCTTAGCCTCGAAGGCGATCTCGTACCACTGCCTGAAGCGGTAGCAGCGACAGCAGCTTCGAGCAAAGAATCTCCGGCACTGACAGCCGGAACTGTGGAGGTTCCTTCTCTAATAGGCGAAGGACCTCTAGTCAAAAATTTATCCCCAACAGGGGAAGCAACATGTTCACTTCTAGGAACCTCAGGGTGGGGAGTCCTGACAGGACCACCAACCGTCTTCTTCTTCTTGCGAGGGGAAGCCTCTTTCAGAATAGGAGCCCATCGCTTTCCAGGGATAACAAGAGGCTCTGTAGGTGGAGGTATTACACCTCTCGGTACTGTCATCAAAAACTCATCTGTACCGATAGTGTCTTCACCTTTGTCAGAGAAGACTGACGGGACATCGTGTCTTCCCACGAACTTAGAAGTGGGCACCATAAAACTTCTACGCATATCAAAATCGCGATGGAAGGTATTGATGGCCACATAAAACTGGGCGTACGAATGGAGGATGCGCAACTCCATGGAGAGAGAAGTCATAGGTATGGTGAAGGCCGCTCCAGTATAACCCATTATGAAGTACCGCCATCCTCTCGCTCCGTCGATAAGTCTACCTCAGGACTTGAAGCTGGTGATGGCATTGCCCACGTGCAACTGGTTATACCCGAACTGCCTGGCGAACCGACTAGGCAGATAGGGCTCCAAGAAGCAATAGTCTTCACTTCTGTACAATAAATGGGAGGGTCTAATGCAGACCAACCAATAAAAAGCTTCAGGAGAAAGAACGGTCTTCCCGTCACCTAAATCCTGAATTCTCGTCCCCTGTTGATTGAGATGTGCAGTGGGGACGATGCAGAAGAGCTTCCAGCTGTGAGCAAAATTTAACGCTCGCCGATAGTCTAAAACTGTGGTCACGTTCCAAGTGGAGTTTTGGTAATTCAACAAGAAATTACTCCCTGAACTACTGCCAGAGCCAGGAGACATCACCCTGGGGTTATACAGAATTAACTATCCCATCAAATACAGGAACGGTAATTCTACCTTGGGAAAGCTGTCACGTCATGTTTCATCGGCAAGCAGCCCATTAGTAATGGCCCCAGGCCAGCTTGTATCCGGCATACCATGGCAGGGAGCAAGCCCAGTGTTGCCCCGAACACCAGACGCACTGCAGGCCATAAGGTGTTGCGGTGAATACGATCCGAAGATGCAATGTCGGGTACTACCAATCGGCGTAGCCATATGGAGAGGAAGCCAGCCAGTTGAGCTTTCCTTGACAGAGGCATGCGGCAATGTCTCAAATAACTGTAGGCCTTAGTGCCTGCAGGATATTTCCCTATCCCTTCGTCGAGAATTTGATCTGAAGCCCCAGCGTCTTCAATAAGGTCATCGACTACTTGAGCACTAAGGAAGCTCAGAAAGCTCAGAGGCTGATCCCTACTATCCACGACTTTGTCTGGCTTAGCAGCCTTGGCCTGGTGAAAGAATAGATAGGAGGCCCACTTGTTGGTATGAGCCAAATCAGAGGGCTCATTATAGAAGGCGGTGTACGCTAAATAGTGGCACATCAGCTCCTAGTATACTGCCACCACCCGAGGGTCTGTATCCCCCAGCTCCCGGTTTGTGGGAACATACTGTTCATAAGGAGTATCCTCCATCGGCAGTCTTGAAATCTCTACCATTTCGTGAAGGGCCAATCCCAACTCCCCTAGTGGAGTGGCGAAAGTCCCGGTGAGCGAGATATACTGCTCCATCAAAACCAAAAACAGGTTAGGGTTGAGAGGTAACCCAACACTGGTAGCACTCACAGCGCAAACAGACCAATGCTCTCCAGCTTAGTCTAAAAATGCTTCAGGGCCCAGGCAGCTAAACGAGCCCATCGAAGATTTATAGGGGTAATCCACCCATTGGTCCGAGGATTAACCTTTGGGTATACTCCTCCTTGCCTCATGAAGTCATTGCAGAAAGTCGTTAATTGGACTGGTTGGAGCAATACAGTGTCTTCACTCGGGACACTACCCGGAAATAATCCCCTAAAAGGGATGACTGGACCGGAAGGGCTGCTCACAAATAACCCTTGGTCTGATCCCTTCTGGTAAAATATCTTCCACGGCTGGCCGTGAAGATTGGGAGTCAGAGTCCATGACATCTTCCTCGGATGCGTAGCATGGAAGAATGCCGAGATGGTATAATCTTCCAACATCCTGGGCAGATACAGGACCAGGCCCCCGGCAGGAAAAACCCAATTTTCTTTCTTGGGCTTCGTTTGGGATTGTTTGTCAATCATATCCCTGAAGAGAAAAGCCGGTTTTATGTATTTGGCCCCGTCTATATGCGTCAGGGGCTCCCCGTTGATCATGCTCAACAGCATTCGTTCCCCTTGGAACGATATCAGATTTCTCCTTCCTTCAGGATACTGGGGTCCGGAAATAGAAAATGTCACGTGGGACAAATCCTCCAAGTAATTAGAGTTCAGCATCCCAGCAGCAGAACCCATCACCTCAGCCAAAGGAGATATCTGCAAGTTAACTACAAAGTGCAAGAAAAATAAGTCAGTTTCTATACTAGACGTTACATCTTGCAGCTTATGCCAAAGATTAACAGTCTGTGCTTTTACGCCAAGACTGTGAAAACTTGAATTTTTACGCTGGAATCTCATTCCCAGGCGTAAAATCCAAGATTGGCGGTATACACAAAAATCTGACAGTCTGTGTTTTTACGCCAGACTGCCAAAGTTTGAGTTATTACGCCGGAATTTTCATCCAGAGCGTAACATCCAAAATTTGTAGTATACGCCAAATTTTGACAGTCAAAGCTTTTACACCAGACTGCAAAAAAATAGAGTTTTTACGCTGACATATTAGAAATGTGGACGTAAAAGATAAAATATCTCTGTGCATCATCTTCCTCGAAGAGGCGTTCAGCACAGAAGATGACCTAGCGCATCCACGTACAACGTGTGCGAAGGGTTTACCTATAATGCTTTACCTATAATGCTCGGTACACATCTCGTCGGAGGGACACTTCGTTCAAAGCGAGGTTCGCCCTGCCCGATGGGAGTCGCTCTTGCTTGGGCAGAGGAGCGAGAAAAAGAGGCAACCTTCTTTCCCTTAGAGGAGGAGATTGGTTTTGGTGCCATTTCTAAAAACTCAGAATGCTCAGAGAGGAAACGAAGGAGAGTACTCAAAGAGACGAAGGTTTTCTTTTGCAAAAGACAGGTGAAGAGTTTTCTCTATGAAGGCCTTGGAGTATATATAGAGTTCTGATGGACTCCTCGAATCCCTAACCAAATTCGATATTTAATACTCGGTTATGATTGGGGACCACGTCAGCCTATCGTTTAGGGAAGACGGACAGTCAGCGAATTCAAAAAGTTTTTCGTGCAAAGCAGATTCGTGGTTTTACGCCAAGGATGCTTTTACGCTCGATAGAGGCTACAAACCTACGACTTAGAAGATTTTCTTTTCAGAGGCTACAGATCTACAGTTTTACGTCCGGATGCTCTTACGCTCAGCAGCTTTTACACTCGAGAGGCTACAAACTTATGATTTTATGCTCATCTATATTACGAATTTATGACTTTCCGCATATCTGAAAATACGCAGGCCAGAGTATGCGTATATCTGAACAAATCTCAAGGGGGTCAATTGCAAGGGTTCACGCAGAAGATGCTCCTTCTTAGCCTCAAAATATTCCAAGTATCCAAAGCATACAGAGTTCAGCATTGAAAATGACTCTTCTTCTTGGGTCAATTGGAAGTTCATCCAGAATCCAGTCTGAATATTTCCTCTACAGTTCAAGATGGCGACTCAGTTTTGACAGCCGTTTCTCGCCCTATTTCAAGGGATTTTTGGGAAATCATTCTTGAAGACGATGGTCTGAACAAAAATTCTCCTTATCAGGGAGGTGACAGTTCAGAATTCTATGCAGTTCCCCATTCCTAAGAGCAGGACAGTTCAAATATTTGACCTAAATGCTAAGCAGTCTTCTACGCATCGTTAGTTACGCGTAAAAGACAGGACGGGACCAAATACTCTTTTTATCAGAGTCGGCGTAAAGTTATTCAGACGTATCGAAGCTACACATATTCAGACTTCATCATAGCAAAAAATATGACAAATTATCAAATACGCAAAAGAAGACAATTTTATTAAATCATGATTACATATGAGAGAAATCCAGTCTACAAAGAGTTTTTTTCATCTTCATGATTAAATATGAGGGAAATCCCGTCTACAAAGGGTTTCTCATCCTCATTTAAAGAAAATGCCGAGAGTCTGTTCTGTCAGGTTCTCGTATTGGTGGAGATCTTTCGCGTCTTCTTCAGCAGTTCATCGACTTCCACAGTCGATGAACAAGAAAATAATTAATGGCGGGAGGATACACAACTAGGCTTGTATAAATTTTTTCAGAGCCCATCCTCCATACGCCATGACAGATTGAGTTGAGGTTTTAGACCCAACTCAATACTCAAAGACAGGGCTAGTTTGTCTGCCCTCGTCCACGAATGACGGGAGAAAATATAGCTTGCAAGTTGTATGGTCTAATGTGACCCTTCCTCTCTCCTGGACAAATTGCCATATGAAGTTGCTGATTATCCCGAGCAAAGGAAGCTATGATATCCTTCCATGATCCATCGTTGCAGAGGATATTTGCTCGAAGACGCCTTCTTTTTTGGCTCCTTATATGCTGGAAGAACATGGTCTTCTTCTTCCTTAAGTCGACCCGACGAACTTTGGCAATTATCTCTGTGTGGTAAAGGAAATATGGGAAGAACAGGTTAACTCCTCAGCCTTTATATAGGCAAAAGAGAACACACCGAATCCCAACAAATCCCCAAGAATCCGCCAAGAAATCAGCCTCGAGGAACGAGTCAGACTTGACCGCTTCATGCTTCATTCAAAATATTTCAAATTACAAGGAATTTGAAAACTTTGAAGGAGGTCTTGTAGAAGCATGAAAAATACGCTGCAGAGTTATACGCAGTATTTCAGTGCTGTGTGGCATAATACGTGACTTCAGAGCCATCGACGTACAAACAGAGCTTTATCGCTAGTACAGCATAAAACATAGCTCCAAAATAACCCGCGTAATATAGTGTGTTTAGACTGCTTCAGCGTAAAAAAGGTTGTCACATCGCCTTTATGGCGTAAAACTCATCCGTTTTTAATGCAGTATGGAAGTGTACGAGGAACGCTTCGTATTCCTCGAATGAACCTGTCAGATCATGCAGTGAACCTGACTCCTGACAAAGAGTACTGCACGACTATCCAGACGATGGCTGTAATAATGGTGCGGCACAGAGACCCAAACCGTCATTTAGTGACATTTCCTTGGTATAAACTGCTTTTACTCATACAAGGGAATATGCTGCCTAGTTTTACACAGACAGATGTGAGCTTTTACGCTCCGCAGAAGACAAACGGACTGCCACATCAAAAGCTGCTCTTCGTACAGAGCTTGAGGCACGTCTCTGCAGTTAATGCGCAGTATGGGGGCAGATCTCTGTATTTAATGCACGAGATTTGGTTATATTTTCAAAGACTGGGCGAGCCATGATTACGGCTAATACGTCCACATCATCACTTTTACAAATTACGCCATCAGGCTATTTTCAGCTATGGAAGCACGATGTACGCTATCTCCTTGAAATACGCCGACCTGGCTATTTCAGTTATAAGGAGTACGCCGTATGCTATCTCCTCGGAATACGCCAACTCAGGCTATATTTTGTATTGGTGCGTAATAGGGCAATTTTGTCCAGAATTAGCTCAAGTCCTCAGTCAAAGAAGGAGGATCGACTATCTTCTATGCTAGCTACCCATCCATGCAGCATCAGGCTTCTACGCCTACTGGGCTTCTACGCCTACCTGGCCTCTACGCCAGTTTGACAACTATTTGGCTTCTATGCCATGGTGACAGTTATTGGCTTCTACGCCAACATTTTCTACGTGAGGGACAGCTACCTACGTGGCTTGCATGCCATAATCTTTGCAACAGTATACGCATTATCTCTTAATGGGACATGCGTCACACGCTTATTCAGAAGATCATTTATACGTGGGTGGCAGTTATTATAACCGCCGCGTAAAAAGTGTCATGCTCTCCACTATCCGGCTTCTACGCCGACTGGATGGTTACTGTCACTAAAAACCAATAAATAGAGACCTCTATTGACAGAGGTCCAGGGTCGGAGGTCGGAAGGAGGTCGAATACTTGGAGAATTGAAGAGAGAGATCGAAAAATCAAAGAGAGAGAAGAACTCAGACAGAGAGTAGTGATCGACGATTTTGGCATCGAGCATCAACTCCCCTTTGCAATCTTTGAAGCTTCTCCGTCTTCTACAGCACTTCTTCATCATTGTGTGGTCCAAGGGACAAAGTGATCGACTGCAGATCAGACTCCTATAGCAATATTTACCCAGATTAAAATTTATACTTGACATCCTCGTATAGGATTAATTATACTTCTTGTTTGTAAACCAAAGAAAGGGTTTCGTATAAACCTTGTTTTTTTTCTTTCGTTTATTATAAAACAACATTCATATTTATATAGCCACTATGTTAACAACTCAACCCTAAAACTAAGCTAACAAAACTCTATTAAAGTGGATCTTAGATTTGACAAGATCTATTCCTACAAAGAAGTGGTCAAATATAGATTATTAACTAATATTCTTCTCCTTAATCTAGATTTGATCAAGGTTGATAACTCCAAGCACCTGCTGTATCTCAGCAAATTTTACTTTGGCGAGAGCCTTCATGAGAATGTCGGCACGTTGCTTTTCAGTGCTCACGAACTCCACATTTATCTGCCCTCTTTCAACACACTCGCGAATAAAATGAAAGCGAGTATCAATGTGCTTATTGCGCCTATGAAACACTGAATTCTTCATCAGCGCAATTGCAGACTTGTTGTCGACATAGAGCGTGACTGCCTTAGGTTCGCGGCCAGTCACTTTACTGACTAGATTCCTCAGCCACAAAGCTTGACATGCTGCAGTCGTTGCCGCCATGAACTCAGCTTCATAGGAGGACAACGCGACAGTTTTCTGCTTTTGAGATGCCCAAGTGATCAGGTACTTGTTGAGGTAGAACGCCATTCCGTTGGTGCTCCTCCTGTCATCAACATCTCCGGCTAAGTTGTTGTCGGTTAATCCGTGCAGTTCATCTTCACCATGTCCTCTTCCATACATGAGTCCATACTCAAGTGTTTCCTTCACATATCCGAGGATCTGTTTCACATCCTGGTGATGCATGGTTGTTGGCTTCTCCATGTACCTACTCACCATTCCGACAGCATAATAAATATCCATGCGAGTATCAGTTAAGTACCTGAGACAGCCAATGATTTGCCTATATTGTGTCGGATCGACTGGTGTTCCTTCAAGGTTCTTGCTGAGTTGCAGTTTAGCTTCTATGGGATACCTGGTTGGATTGCAATCTCCTATTCCAAACAGCTGCAAAACTCTCTTCGCATATGCTTATTGCTTCAGTATAATGCGATCACCCTGTTGATCTACCTCTATATCAAGGTAGTAAGAGAGTAACCCAAGATCACTCATCTCAAATTTCTGCATCATCTGCTACTTGTAAACCTTTACTGCAGTTGCTCTTGTGCCTGTGACGATTAAGTCATCAACGTACACTCCGATAATGAGTGCACCCTCTCTATTGCTCCTCGTGTACACAGCATGCTCTTGAGTGCATCTGATGAATCCCAGCTCCTTTAAGCAGCTTTCCAGGCGTGTGTTCCAGGCCCTCGGTGCTTGTCGCAAGCCATAGAGAGCCTTGGACAGCCTGTACACCTTGTGCTCCTAGTTCTTGACGACGAAGCCTTCAGGTTGAGCTACATATACCTCCTCTTTTAGGTCACCATTCAGAAATGCAGATTTAACGTCCAAATGGTGAACCTCCCATCCGTGCTAGGCTGCGAGGGCAATGATAAAGCGAACTGTGTCGAGTCTGGCAACTGGAGCAAATACTTCATCGAAATCAAATCCATGTTGCTGGACGTAGCCCTTTGCCACAAGTTTAGCTTTGTGCTTGAGGATCTTGCCTTTACTGTCTCTCTTCACCTTGTATACCTATTTTAAACCGATGGATTTGGGCCCAGATGGTAACTCAATAAGCACCCAAGTCCCATTCTTCTCTTTGGCTTCAAACTCCTTCTTCATAGCTTCCCGCCATTCATGTTCAAGTGTAGCATCTTAAAAATTTATCGGTTCTTCAGCCAAAAAAAACAACATCTCTGGATCAAGAAAGGTCTCCTTAGTTTCAGCATATACGTCAACAATTGAGCAGTTTCTCCTTGGCTCATTCGAGTATGCCGTTGGTGTGGGTGAGCCGCTCGAAGTTAAGGCTGCAGCTTGTGGTGTAGTAGGCTCCCTTGATGCCATTGCCGCTTCGTGCGTCATAGGTGTTGTCGCATCTCGTGTGCCCTCCGGCGTATGCATAGTCGCGCCCACTGCTCTCTGTGGAGTGATTACTGTCTCGACAAAATGATCTTCGACTGAGAGTTCTACTCATCCTTGTGGTTCGGTATCATCACCATTATTCCAATCCTATCTCCTTTTTTCCTTGAACACGACATCCCTGCTCACATGGATCTGGCTACGTTGAGGATTGTGGTTCGGTACCATCACCATTGTTCCAATCCTATCTCCTTTCTTCCTTGAACACAACATCCCTGATCACATGGATCTAGCTACGTTGAGGATTATAGAGACGGTGTGCTTTGAAGCCCTCTTCCACGCCAAGGTACACCAATAGCGTGCTTCGGTCATCAAGTTTCTTATGATGAGGACCTGCAGTCTTCATGTGTACGACGCATCTAAATATCCTTAAGTGTTCGAGGTTTGGTTTCTTACCAGTCCAGGCTTCATACGGCGTGAGCGCACTAAGAGCTTTAGTTGGCAACCGGTTGAGCAGGTACATAGCATGTCTGACCGCCTCGCCCCACATACTTCCAGGAACATGCATGCTCTTGAAAAAGCTGTCACCACCCCATTTCCAGAGCCAGGTATTTTTTTTATTTTTTATTTAGTTAATTATTCATTATTTTTATTTAATTATATTTATATTTAATTACTGATTGTATTATATTTTTATTGATTGTTTTAGGATTTTGGCTAGCCTGGACCCATGTCAGACCCTAGTGGACCCATGTTCGACCCAGCCCACACCCCTGTGAGACCTATTTTTGGGTTTAGAATATTTATTATATTTTTAGTGGGTTAGTTGGAGTGATTTGGAGTTAGTTTGAGTGCTTTTGGAACCCGAAACCCAAAACCAAGTGAGAGGGGGGCATTTTGGGCATTGGAGACTTGTGGAACCCTTTTAATCACTTGACCGGCCCTATTTCCAGCCCCATTCCCGTGTGAACCAGCAGCCACTCCTTCACATTCTCATCTTCTTCACTACTTCTTCTTCCTCTCCACTCTTTCTTCTTATTTCTTCCTCCCAACTTCAAGTAAGCATCATTTTCCTCTTCTTTCTTCTTCTATTCTCCATGGTTGTGAACCCTAACCCTATATTCTTCCCTAACCTAGGTGGGTAGAGCTTAGATTTGGTGTTGGAGCTAGATTTGGGAGCTTGGAAGCTTGGTTTGGTGGATTTGGAGCATTTTGGAGATTTTGGCTTGGGATTCCAACTCCCAAGAGGTAAACCCTAATTTTCCTCTTGTAATTACTCTTTTATAGTGTAATTAATAGTTTAGAACCTTCCTACACCCTTAGACTACCCGTGAGAGAAAGTTGGAACTAGTTTGGTAGTGTTTGGAGACTTTAACACTAGGTTTCGTGTCAATTTCGGGTGTAATCCAAATTTGGCCCAATTTTGGATGATGTCCTAGGTTAGACGGACCTAGGTAGACGTTATCGGGTGTCTTGAGGGTGAGTGCGTGTCTCCGTTCGGACACGGGAAGCTGTGTCGCAGAGAAACAGGCGTTTGGGGCGTTTTTGGGGTTTTCGTCGTCGCCGATTCTAAGTGCATACGCGTTTTTGCCATGGACCTAGAATCGATGGGGTAGTATTTTTTCTAGGATCTAGACATCGTTTAGGACCCGTGGATAAATTTTGGGCCAATTCCGAGTTCGTTTGGTGTGCGCTTCAGGAGGTTTTCCGAACCGCGCACCGCGTGTTCGTCAAAATGATCGAACGGCCATTTTGACTTGGTTTCCTTGTTTCGGGCTTGTGCACGCATTGGGTTAGTATCGGAGAGTGTGTGCTAGAGTTTTCGAGTTATATTTTATATATTTTAGGGTATTGGTGAGTGTCGGGGTCGTTGGGCGTGAGTGGGGCGTGTTTTTGTGTGTTGTGGTTGAGTGGTGTTGTGTCTCTCTATATATATTTATAGTGTATATGTATATATATTTATATATATATGTATGTGTGATTATGTATATATATTTATATATTTATGTGTATTTATATCTATGTGCTTGTGTATGTATATGCCTATGTGTATATATATATATATATATATATATATATATATATATGTAGATGTGTAGTGTGTGTGTGAATGTGTTGATATATATATATATATATATATATATATATATATATATATATATATATATATATATATATATATGTGTGTGTGTGTGTGTGTGTGTGTATGTATTTATAGATATATATATGATTATGAGTTTGAGTTTATGTATATATGTATATATATTTATATATATGTATGAGTGTTTGTGTGTGTGGTTGTGTGTTTGTGAGAGTGTGTGCTAGTGTGTATGAGAGTGTTTGTGTGAGGGTGTGTGAGTGTGAGAGTGTGTGAGGATATATATATATATATATATATATATATATATATATATATATATATATATATATATATATATATATATATATGTGCGTTTATATATATATAGATATATGTATGTGTTTGTATAGGTGTGTGTGTATTTATATGTAAATGTGTGTGTGTGTTAATATATATGCTAGTGTGTGTGTGTTAGTATATATATTTATATGTTAGATGGTATATATATATGTATGATTGTATATATATATAGATATATATATGAGTGTCTGTTTATAGGAGTGTGTGTGTGTGTGTGTGTGTGTGTGTGTGTGTGTGTGTGAGAGGGGAGGAGGCCACAACAGGCCTGGAACAGCAGCTGCAGCAGCAGCTTTGCTGCTCCAGCAGCAAGGAGCAGCAGCCACAACAGGAATAGGAGCAGCTGCAGCAGCAGAAACAAGAGCAAGAGCAGCAGTAGCTTCTAGTAGTAGATTAGTAGATAGATAGGTAGAGGAATAAATATATAGATAGCTAGATAGATAGAAATATAGATAGATAGATGATAGTTAGATAGATATATTAGATAGAAAGATAGGTATGTATGGTTAATAGATAAATAGGTATATCGTTAGATAGATTGATGGATATGTGGATATACATAGATAGCTAGATAAATAGATAGGTAGATATTAGATAGCTAATTAGTTAGATAGATACATAGATAGATAGATAAATAGATATATGATAGATAGATAGATTGATAGATAGATAGATAGCTATTAGATCTATGGATAAATAGGTAGTTAGTTAGATACCTAGATAGATGCATAAGATAGATAGATATATAGATAATAGATAGGTAAATTGATAGATAGACATATAGATAGATAGGTAATAGAAAGATAGATAGATATATACTTATATAGCTAGCTAGATAGATAGATTCATAGATAGGTAGATTAATAGATAGATAATTAGATAGATAGTTAGATAGGTAAATACTAGATATAGATAACTAGTTAGATAGTTAGATAGATAACTAGATAGGTAGATGGATAGTTAGAGGGGTAGCTAGATATATAGATCTATATGTATAGGTATATACATATAGTTAGGTAGATAGTTTAGATATCTAGATATAGATATATATATATATTTATGAGGAGGGTAAGGTAAGGTAAGGTAAGGTTAGGTAAGGTAAGGTATTGGGTATAGATATATAGGTATATGCCTATATGTATTAGATATCTATATTTTAGCCTAGAATATAGCTAGATATATATGTTTATGCATAGTTAGTAAGCTAGAGGGGTAGTCGGGTTGAGTTTAGAGCGGCATCTCAATACCTTGAGATACCGAGGTATCTCAATACCTTGAGATAACCAAGGTATTGAGTTTCGAGCGGAATTTTTAACCAATAGCCTAGAAATAGTATTGGAGTGATTTTTATATGCTTATGTGTATATATTTACGCGTGCTAGCATAGGTTTTAGAGGGTATAGGCTTGGTATATAGCGTAGGTTGAGGTATCGGATGCCGAGGGTATCCCGATATCTCAAGGAGGCAAATTTGTGAGTTTTCTAGCTTAATGAGCTCGGTTTGACCTAGAATTTCAGGAGCACCCTAGTTTGACCCAGACTTGACCGTAGTTGACTCGGTTGACCGCCAAAGTCAACTTTTGACCTAGTTTTGACCTAGAGTTGACTTTTTTGACCTAGAGTTGACTTTTTGACCTAGATTTTACCGGTTTGACCCGTTTGACCTAGAATTACCCTAGAAGCCTATTTTTAGTTATTTTATATCTGTTTAACTCATTAGAACCCTGTTTAACCTTGCTTTTCGCATTAGGTCCTTGCAATACCGGTTCGGATCGCCAGTTGCTCAGGACGCCAGGCGAGTACATTCTCTGATAGTTTTCATTATTTGATGATTATTATGATTCAGCTTCTAGTATAGTATCTTCTGATTATTCTGGCATAACACGGGACACTGACTGGTATTTCTGGATTCATTTACTTGCGACATGTATATTTCATGTTTCTGGCCTCTATTCTGGAATCACTACAGGCATCACTACAGGCATCACTCATGTTCAGGCTGGACTCATCTTGATTTACGTGTCGGGTCTTGGATTCACTTGTATTAGTCGGGACGGGGAAATACTCGAGTAGACATGTAAACATTCCCATCTGGAATCATCAGGAATCACTCCCTCTGGTCTAATCTGGAATGATAGCAGTCGCGCACCTAGTACGCGGTGAGCCGTACTTACCCCTAGCCATTTACATGTCGAAATAAGTATTTCAAAGACACCGAGTTCATTCTTTATAGTCTGGACTCTCTTGCATTTCTTGCTGGTCTCACTTACATATTTCTGGACTTGACTCACTACATGTATTTTATGCTGGACTCACTACACGTTCATGTGCACGAACTTGATCTTAGCTTAGAATTCTTGTATCTTACGGTTATTACTATCTTGCTTCTGATATTCCTGCATCTTTACCTTTATGCACCAGTGATTTATATATTTCTTGTTTCATACTTGCTTTATTCTTCTTGCTACTTGCTATAACTGTTTTATAGTTTTTATCATTTAAATGGAACTGCTGTTAGAGATGTACTTGCTCCAGTCCTGACTGGACATATTTTTCAGAGTATCCGGAGGAGTGGTGTCCGATATTTTATGGACCTGAGCCTGTTGATGGTGCAGACAGGGACCCTCTAGTTTAGGAGTGATTTCCGGGTTAGTAGCCGGGATCACTAAGACCTTGTTGTTGTTTTTATTAGCTTTTAGTACCGAATTTGTCTCCGGTTTTGGATTGAGACCTTGTTTTGTATATTATTTTGGATGATGTATTATTATTATTGATGTTGTGGTGGTTTTAGTAGTTGTTGTTAGTTAGACTTTGGAGTTGTTAGTCTTCTTGTTATCTTATCGTGCTTAGATTCGTGATTGAGTACTTGATTATCATTATGATATTGCTACTCCGTTTGGAGTTGAGATCTTGATAGGTTTATATATTGATTGCGTGGTTGCCCTCCTTTTGGAGAGGTCATAGCAGATTTTTTTGTGAGTTATCTAGATAGTTGACCTAGACAGCGTTCTACCGTCGATGCTGCGGCGTAGGCTGGACGTACCCACGACTCATGCCAGATTTTCCGGGTGCGGGTCGTAACACATTTTTGGAGGCGGCCCCATGCAGGTCTTAATTCGCAATTAGTGCGATATCGTGGTGGTACAACAACTTAGTTGTACTGCTGCGACCCTGCTATAGGATCTAGGATCTAGGATGAGAGTGTACTCAATCACGACTAGGAACAATTCCAATCTAATTATTCTAAAATTATTTTCTTTTGAAATATTACTGTCCTTCTTTGATGATATCGTATCTTGTGCCGTATTGACTTCTTTTGATCTGTGTTCAGGATGCCTCCGAAGACACGATCTCATCGTACCGCCCCAGCAGTTGCCACTGAGAGGTCTGCTACCTCTCGTCCAGCTCATATTCAGGCAGCTGCTACCGCTCCACTCACCACTCCTGCGATCGAGGGAGCATCTGCTTCTCTCGGGGATCCTCCTTCACCTGTCGATCCGAGGACTACCCCATTCGTTCCGGTGGTTCCTCCACCACTTCCTGCTCCAGTAGATGCCGTGCAGTTGTTTGCGTTTTTCAGGGAGATGATGGATGCGCAGCACCGTCAGGTGGATGTGATGAGGCTGGGCATTGAGAACGCCCACCAGGTGGCCATGACGGCAGTGGATAGGGTGGCACAGATTCAGCCACAGGCAGATCAGATTCAGCATCCGAGGCCGGGCAGTATTATCGACTTCCAGAGGATGCGGCCCAAGGAGTTTCGGGGTACATAAGGGATCCTGTACGCGGATGACTGGATAGATCAGATCGAGGGGATCTTCAGGCTGGCGCAGATTCCAGACAGCATACAGATAGAGGCAGCAGGCAGTAAGATGTTCGACCTCGCTTTGACGTGGTATCGTACTGATACGAGGATTGCGGCGCCAGGGCTTACTTGGGAGGCTTTCAAGAGGCTTTTTAAGGAGAAGTTTTTTTCAGATGTGGCGCTCAGTGCTTTGGAGAGCCAGTTCGAGACACTCGTCCAAGGGAGCATGACGGTGGACGAGTACGCAGCGGAGTTCTGCCGTCTGGGCAGATTTGTAGATGGCTTGAGTGAGGCAGCAAAGGCGAGGAAGTTTTGCAAGGGCTTGGTTATGGCGGTCAAGTCTTTGACTAGGAGCGACCGCGAGGCGACTTTTGAGCAGATAGTAGGATATGCTCAGAGAGCAGAGGATGACTTGGAGCTCAAGTCCAAGAGAGGCAGGGATGATTCAGGCAGTGCGAGTGGTAGTGCGGGACCTGCTAAGCGTCCTTATGTGCAGAAGGCAGCACAACAGGGTCAGGATCAGAGGGTGCCCACTTGTGCCTACTGCAGGAAGGCAGGACACACTTGGGATGTTTGTAGGAGGAGGCTGAAGGTGTGTTTGTTCTGTGGATCCGCTGCTCACCAGATGCGAGATTGTCCCACTGCACCTCCATTGGGTGCAGCACAGGATCAGAGAGTTGGAGCTAGGCTACCTGTGGCACAGTATCATGCCCCGCACCAGCAGAGGGATACACCCCAACAGGGCAGGGCTTATGCGTTGACGGTCGATGAGGCCGATGCTACGGGTGTCGGGTTAGCAGGTATGTCTCTTGTTTCTTCTTCCTGTCCTTTTCTATTCCTTGTGGTGTGCTTCATTAGTACCTGTTAGATTTTCTTTGTGCTATGGTAGATGGTGTAGTGACCCTGATTAAGACTGTGATAACACGACTAGTAGGACCATGATCTTGCATGTTGTTTAGGTAGAATTTTTTGACTGTGATTGTTGGGTGTGACCTAGAGGGAGTGTGATTGACTTTAAATTTCGAGGACGAAATTTTCTAAGGAGGATAGGCTTGTCACCACCCCATTTCCAGAGTCGGGTATTTTTTTTATTTTTAATTTAGTTAATTGTGCATTATTTTTAGTTAATTATATTTATATTTAATTATTGATTGTATTATATTTTTATTGATTGTTTTAGGATTTGGGCTAGCCTGGACCCATGTCAGACCCTAGTGGACCCATGTTTGACCCAGCCTACACCCCTGTGAGACCTATTTTTGGGTTTAGAATTTTTATTATATTTTTAGTGGGTTAGTTGGAGAGATTTGGAGTTAGTTTGAGTGCTTTTGGAACCCGAAACCCAAAACCAAGTGAGAGGGGGGCATTTTGGGCATTGGGGACTTGTGGAACCCTTTTAATCACTTGGCCGGCCCTATTTCTAGCCCTAATCCTGTGTGAACCAGCAGCCACTCCTTCACATTCTCATCTTCTTCACTACTTCTTCTTCCTCTCCACTCTTTCTTCTTATTTCTTCCTCCCAACTTAAAGTAAGCATCATTTTCCTCTTCTTTCTTCTTCTATTCTCCATGGTTGTGAACCCTAACCCTACATTCTTCCCCAACCTAGGTGGGTAGAGCTTAGATTTGGTGTTGGAGCTAGATTTGGGAGCTTGGAAGCTTGGTTTGGTGGATTTGAAGCATTTTGGAGATTTTGGCTTGGGATTCCAACTCCTAAGAGGTAAACCCTAATTTTCCCCTTGTAATTACTCTTTTATAGTGTAATTAATAGTTTAGAACCTTCCTAGACCCTTAGGCTACCCGTGGGAGGAAGTTGGAACTAGTTTGGTAGTGTTTGGAGACTTTAACACTAGGTTTTGTGTCAATTTTGGATGGAATCTGAATTTGGCCCAATTTTGGGTGATGTCCTAGGTTAGACGGACCTAGGTAGACGTTGTCGGGTGTCTTGAGGGTGAGTGTGGGTCTCCGTTCGGACACGGAAAGTCGTATCGTGGAGAAACGGGTGTTTCGGGCATTTTTTGGGTTTTCGTCGTCGCCGATTCTTAGTGCATGCGCATTTTCGCCACGGACCTAGAATCGATGGGGTAGTATTTTTTCTAGGATCTAGACATCGTTTAGGAGCTGTGGGTAAATTTTAGGCCGATTCCGAGTTCGTTTGGTGTACGTTTTAGGAGGTTTTCTGAACCGCGCACCGCGTGTTCGTCGAAATGACCGAACGGCCATTTCGACTTGGTTTCCTTGTTTCGGGCTTGTGCGCGCATTGGATTAGTATCGGGGAGTGTGTGCTAGAGTTTTCAAGTTATATTTTATATATTTTAGGGTGTTGGTGAGTGTCGGGATCGTTGGGCGTGAGTGGGACGTGTTGTTGTGTATTGTGGTTGAGTGGTGTTGTGTCTCTCTATATATATTTATAGTGTATATGTATATATATTTATATATATATATGTATGTGTGATTATGTATATATATTTATATATATATATATATATATATATATATATATATATATATATATATATATATATATATATATATATATGTGTGTATTTATATCTATGTGCTTGTGTATGTATATGCCTATGTGTGTATATATATATATATGTAGATGTGTAGTGTGTGTGTGTGAGTGTGTTGATATGTATGTATATATATATATATATATATATATATATATATATATATATATATGTGTGTGTGTGTGTGTGTGTGTGTGTGTGTGTGTGTGTGTGTGTGTTTAAAGATATATATTTATATGATTATGAGTTTGAGTTTATGTATATATGTATATATATATTTATATATATGTATGAGTGTTTGTGTGTGTGGTTGTGTGTTTGTGAGAGTGTGTGCTAGTGTGTGTGAGAGTGTGTGTATGAGGGTGTGTGAGTGTGAGAGTGTGTGAGGATATATATATATATATATATATATATATATATATATATATATATATATATATATATATATATATATATGTGTGTGAGAGTGTATATATATATACATATATAGATATATGTGTGTATATATATATATAGATGTGTGTTTGTATATATATAGATATATGTATGTGTTTGTATAGGTGTGTGTGTATTTATATGTATATGTGTGTGTGTGTTAATATATATGCTAGTGTGTGTGTGTTAGTATATATATTTATATGTTAGATGGTATATATATATATATGTATGATTGTATATATGTATATATATATATATAGATATATATATGAGTGTCTGTTTATAGGAGTGTGTGTGTGAGAGAGGGAGAGAGGAGGGGAGGCCACAGCTGGCCTGGAACAGCAGCTGCAGCAGCAGAAACAAGAGCAAGAGCAGCAGCAGCTTCTAGTAGTAGATTAGTAGATAGATAGGTAGAGGAATAGATATATAGATAGCTAGATAGATAGAAATATAGATAGATAGATGATAGTTAGATAGATATATTAGATAGATAGATAGGTATGTATGGTTAATAGATAAATAGGCATACGGTTAGATAGATTGATGGATATGTGGATATACATAGATAGCTAGATAAATAGATAGGTAGATATTAGATAGCTAATTAGTTAGATAGATACATAGATAGATAAATAGATATATGATAGATAGATGGATAGATAGATAGCTATTAGATCTATGGATAAATAGGTAGTTAGTTAGATACCTAGATAGATGCATAAGATAGATAGATATATAGATAATAGATAGGTAAATTGATAGATAGACATATAGATAGATAGGTAATAGAAAGATAGATAGATATATAGTTATATAGCTAGCTAGATAGATAGATTCATAGATAGGTAGATTAATAGATTGATAATTAGATAGATAGTTAGATAGGTAAATACTATATATAGATAACTAGTTAGATAGTTAGATAGATAACTAGATAGGTAGATGGATAGGTAGAGGGGTAACTAGATATATAGGTCTATATGTATAGGTAAATACATATAGTTAGGTAGATAGTTTAGATATCTAGATATACATATACATATATATTTATGAGGAGGGTAAGGTAAGGTATTGGGTATAGATATATAGGTATATGCCTATATGTATTAGATATCTATATTTTAGCCTAGAATATAGCTAGATATATATGTTTATGCATAGTTAGTTAGCTAGAGGGGTAGTCGGGTTGAGTTTAGAGCGGTATCTCAATACCTTGAGATAACCAAGGTATTGAGTTTCGAGCGGGGTTTTTAAGCAATAGCCTAGAAATAGTATTAGAGTAATTTTTATATGCTTATGTGTATATATTTACGCGTGCTAGCATAGGTTTTAGAGGGTATAGGCAGGGTATATAGCGTAGGTTGAGGTATCGGATACCGAGGGTATCCCGGTATCTCAAGGAGGCGAGTTTGTGAGTTTTCTAGCTTAATGAGCTCGGTTTGACCTAGAATTTCAGGAGCACCCTAGTTTGACCCAGACTTGACCGTAGTTGACTCGGTTGACCGCCAAAGTCAACTTTTGACCTAGTTTTGACCTAGAGTTGACTTTTTTGACCAAGAGTTGACTTTTTGACCTAGATTTCACGGTTTGACCCGTTTGACCTAGAACGACCCTAGAAGCCTATTTTTAGTTATTTTATATCTGTTTAACTCATTAGAACCCTATTTAACCTTGTTTTTTGCATTAGGTCCTTGCGACACCAGTTCAGATCGCTAGTTGCTCAGGACGCCAGGCGAGTACATTCTCTGATAGTTTTCATTATCTGATGATTATTATGATTCAGTTTCTAGTATAGTATCATCTGATTATTCTGGCACAACACGGGACATTTACTGGTATTTCTGGATTTATTTACTTACGACACGTACATTTCATGTTTCTGGCCTCTATTCTGGAATCACTACAGGCATCACTACAAGCATCACTCATGTTCAGGCTGGACTCATCTTGATTTACGTGTCGGGTCTTGGATTCACTTGTATTAGTCGGGACGGGGAAATACTCGAGTAGACATGTAAATATTCCCATCTGGAATCATCAGGAATCACTCTCTCTGGTCTAATTTGGAATGATAGCAGCCGCGCACCCAGTGCGCGGTGAGGCTTACTTACCCCTAGCCATTTATATGTCGAAACAAGTATTTCAAAGACACCGAGTTCATTCTTTATAGTCTGGACTCTCTTGCATTTCTTGCTGGTCTCACTTACATATTTCTGGACTTGACTCACTACATGTATTTCATGCTGGACTCACTACACGTTCATGTGTACGGACTTGATCTTAGCTTAGATTTCTGGTATCTTACAGTTATTATTATCTTGCTTCTGATATTTTTGCATCTTTACCTTTATGCACCAGTGATTTATATATTTCTTGTTTCATACTTGCTTTATTCTTCTTGCTACTTGCTATAACTGTTTTATAGTTTTTATCATTTAAATGGAACTGCTGTTAGAGATGTACTTGCTCCAGTCCTGACTGGACATATTTTTTAGAGTATCCGGAGGAGTGGTGTCCGGTATTTTATGGACCTGAGCCTGTTGATGGTGCAGACAGGGACCCTCTAGTTTAGGAGTAATTTCTGGGTTAGTAGCCGGGATCACTAAGACCATGTTGTTGTTTTTATTAGCTTTTAGTACCGGATTTGTCTCCCGTTTTGGATTGAGACCTTGTTTTGTATATTATTTTGGATGATGTATTATTATTATTGATGTTGTGGTGGTTTTAGTAGTTGTTGTTGGTTAGACTTTGGAGTTGTTAGTCTTCTTGTTATCTTATCGTGCTTAGATTCATGATTCAGTACTTGATTATCATTATGATATTACTCCCCCGTTTGGAGTTGAGATCTTGATAGATTTATATATTGATTGCGTGGTTGCCCTCCTTTTGGAGAGGTTATGGCAGATTTTTTTGTGAGTTATTTAGATAGTTGACCTAGACAGCGTTCTACCGCCGATGCTGTGGCATAGGCTGGACGTACCCACGACTCATGCCCGATTTTCTGGATGCGGGTCATGACACGTTTTTGGTGGCAGCCCCATGCAGGTCTCGATTCGCAATTAGTGCGATATCGTAGTGGTACAACAACTTAGTTGTACTGCTGCGAGCCTGCTATAGGATCTAGGATCTAGAATGAGAGTGTACTCAATCACGACTAGGAACAATTCCAATCTAATTATTCTGAAATTATTTTCTTTTAAAATATTACTGTCCTTCTTTGATGATATCGTATCTTGCGCTGTATTGACTTCTTTTGATCTGTGTTCAGGATGCCTCCGAAGACACGATCTCATCGTACCGCCCCAGCAGTTGCCACTGAGAGGTCTGCTACCTCTCGTCCAGCTCATATTCAGGCAGCTGCTACCGCTCCACTCACCACTCCTGCGGTCGAGGGAGCATCTGCTTCTCTCAGGGATCCTCCTTCACCTGTCGATCCGAGGACTACCCCATTCGTTCCGGTGGTTCCTCTACCACTTCCTGCTCCAGTAGATGCCGTGCAGTTGTTTGCGTTCTTCAGGGAGATGATGGATGCGCAGCACCGTTAGGTGGATGTGATGAGGCTGGGCATTGAGAACGCCCACCAGGTGGCCATGACAGCAGTAGATAGGGTGGCACAGATTCAGCCACAGGCAGATCAGATTTAGCATCCGAGGCCGGGCAGTATTATCGACTTCCAGAGGATGCGGCCCAAGGAGTTCCGGGGTACATAAGGGATCTTGTACGCGGATGACTGGATAGAGCAGATCGAGGGGATCTTCAGGCTGGCACAGATTCTAGATAGCATGCAGATAGAGGCAGCAGGCAGTCAGATGTTCGACCTCGCTTTGACGTGGTATCGTACTGATACGAGGATTGCAGCGCCAGGGCTTACTTGGGAGGCTTTTAAGAGGCTTTTTAAGGAGAAGTTTTTCCCAGATATGGCGGTCAGTGCATTGGAGAGCCAGTTTGAGGCACTCATCCAAGGGAGCATGACGGTGGACGAGTATGCAGCAGAGTTCTGCCATCATGGCAGATTTATAGATGGCTTGGGTGAGGCAGCAAAGGCGAGAAAGTTTCGCAAGTGCTTGGTTATGGCGGTCAAGTCTTTGATCAGGAGCGACCGCCAGGCGACTTTTGAGCAGATAGTAGGATATGCTCAGAGAGCAGAGGATGACTTGGAGCTCAAGTCCAAGAGAGGCAGGGATGATTCAGGCAGTGTGAGTGGTAGTGCGGGACCTGCTAAGCGTCCCTATGTACAGAAGGCAGCGCAGCAGGGTCAGGATCAGAGGGTGCCCACTTGTGCCTACTGCAGGAAGGCAGGACACACTTGGGATGTTTGTAGGAGGAGGCTGAAGGTATGTTTGTTCTGTGGATCCGCTACTCACCAGATGCGAGATTGCCCCACTGCACCTCCATTGGGTGCAGCACAGGATCAGAGAGTTGGAGCTAGGCCACCTGTGGCACAGCATCATGGCCCGCACCAGCAGAGGGATACACCCCAGCAGGGCAGGGCTTATGCGTTGACAGTCGAGGAGGCCGATGCTACGGGTGTCGGGTTAGCAGGTCTGTCTCTTGTTTCTTCTTCCTGTCCTTTTCTATTCCTTGTGGTGTGTTTCATTAGTACCTGTTAGATTTTCTTTGTGCTGTGGTAGATGGTGTAGTGACCCTGATTGAGACTGTGATAACACGACCAGTAGGGCCATGATCTTGCATGTTGTTTAGGTAGAATTTTTTGACTGTGATTGTTGGGGGTTTGACCTAGAGGGAGTGTGATTGACTTTAGATTTCGAGGACAAAATTTTCTAAGGAGGATAGGCTTGTCACCACCCCATTTCCAGAGCCGGGTATTTTTTTATTTTTAATTTAGTTAATTATGCATTATTTTTATTTAATTATATTTATATTTAATTATTGATTGTATTATATTTTTATTGATTATTTTAGGATTTTGGCTAGCCTGGACCCATGTCAGACCCTAGTGGACCCATATTTGACCCAGCCCACACTCCTGTGAGACATATTTTTGGGTTTAGAATATTTATTATATTTTTAGTGGGTTAGTTGGAGAGATTTGGAGTTAGTTTGAGTGCTTTTGGAACCCGAAACCCAAAACCAAGTGAGAGGGGGGCATTTTGGGCATTAGAGACTTGTGGAACCCTTTTAATCACTTGGATGGCCCTATTTCCAGCCCCATTCCCGTGTGAACCAGCAGCCACTCCTTCACATTCTCATCTTCTTCACTACTTCTTCTTCCTCTCCACTCTTTCTTCTTATTTCTTCCTCCCAACTTCAAGTAAGCATCCTTTTCCTCTTCTTTCTTCTTCTATTCTCCCTGATTATGAACCCTAACCCTACATTCTTCCCCAACCTAGGTGGGTAGAGCTTAGATTTGGTGTTTGAGCTAGATTTGGGAGCTTGGAAGCTTGGTTTGGTGGATTTGGAGCATTTTGGAGATTTTGGCTTGGGATTCCAACTCCCAAGAGGTAAACCCTAATTTTTCTCTTGTAATTACTCTTTTATAGTTTTATTAATAGTTTAGAACCTTCCAAGACCCTTAGGCTACCCGTGGAAGAAAGTTGGAACTAGTTTGGTAGTGTTTGGAGACTTTAACACTAGGTTTTGTGTCAATTTCAGGTAGAATCCAAATTTGGCCCAATTTTGGATGATGCCCGAGGTTAGACGGACCTAGGTAGACGTTGTCAGGTGTCTTGAGGGTGAGTGGTGTCTCCGTTCGGACACGGAAAGCCGCGTCGCAGAGAAACGGGCATTTCGGGCATTTTTGGGGTTTTCCTCGTCGCCAATTCTAAGTGCGTGCGCATTTCGCCACGGACCTAGAATCGATGGGGTAGCATTTTTTCTAGGATCTAGACATCGTTTAGGACCCGTGGGTAAATTTTGGGCCGATTCCGAGTTCGTTTGGTGTGCGTTTCAGGAGGTTTTTCGAACCGCGTATTCGTCGAAATGACCGAACGGCCATTTCGACTTGGTTTCCTTATTTTGGGCTTGTGCGCGCGTTGGGTTAGTATCGGAGAGTGTGTGCTAGAGTTTTCGAGTTATATTTTATATATTTTAGGGTGTTGGTGAGTGTCGGGGTCGTTGGGCGTGAGTAGGGCGTGTTGTTGTGTGTTGTGGTTGAGTGGTGTTGTGTCTCTCTATATATATTTATAGTGTATATGTATATATAATTATATATATATATGTATGTGTGATTATGTATATATATTTATATATATATGTGTGTATTTATATCTATGTGCTTGTGTATGTATATGCCTATGTGTATATATATATATATATATGTAGATGTGTAGTGTGTGTATGTGAGTGTGTTGATATATATATATATATATATATATATATATATATATATATATATATATATATATGTGTGTGTGTGTGTGTGTGTGTGTGTGTGTGTGTGTGTGTTTATAGATACATATATATGATTATGAGTTTGAGTTTATGTATATATGTATATATATTTATATATATGTATGAGTGTTTGTGTGTGTGGTTGTGTGTTTGTGAGAGTGTGTGCTAGTGTGTGTGAGAGTGTATGAGGATATATATATATATATATATATGTATGTGTGTGAGAGTGTATATATATATATATATATATATATATATATATATATAGATGTGTTTATATATATATATATATATATATATATATATATATATAGATATATATATGTATGTGTTTGTATAGGTATGTGTGTATTTATATGTATATGTGTGTGTGTGTTAATATATATGCTAGTGTGTGTGTGTTAGTATATATATTTATATGTTAGATGGTATATATATATATGTATGATTGTATATATATATAGATATATATATATGAGTGTCTGTTTATAGGAGTGTGTGTGTGTGTGTGTGTGTGAGAGAGAGAGGGGGGAGGCCACAGCAAGCCTGGAACAGCAGCTGCAGCAGCAGCTTTGCTACTCCAGCAGCAAGGAGCAGCAACCACAGCAGGAATAGGAGTAGCTGCAGCAGCAGAAACAAGAGCAAGAGCAGCAGCAGCTTCTAGTAGTAGATTAGTAGATAGATAGGTAGAGAAATAGATATATAGATAGCTAGATAGATAGAAATATAGATAGATAGATAGATGATAGTTAGATAGATATATTAGATAGATAGATAGGTATGTATGGTTAATAGATAAATAGGTATATGGTTAGATAGATTGATGGATATGTGGATATACATAGATAGTTAGATAAATAGATAGGTAGATATTAGATAGCTAATTAGTTAGATAGATACATAGATAGATAAATAGATATATGATAGATAGATGGATAGATAGATAGCTATTAGATCTATGGATAAATAGGTAGTTAGTTAGATACCTAGATAGATGCATAAGATAGATAGATAGATAGATAATAGATAGGTAATTGATAGATAGACATATAGATAGATAGGTAATAGAAAGATAGATAGATATATAGTTATATAGCTAGCTAGATAGATAGATTCATAGATAGGTAGATTAATAGATAGATAATTAGATAGATAGTTAGATAGGTAAATACTAGATATAGATAACTAGTTAGATAGTTAGATAGATAACTAGATAGGTAGATGGATAGGTAGAGGGGTAGCTAGATATATAGATCTATATGTATAGGTATATACATATAGTTAGGTAGATAGTATAGATATCTAGATATAGATATACATATATATTTATGACGAGGGTAAGGTAAGGTAAGGTAAGGTGTTGGGTATAGATATATAGGTATATGCCTATATGTATTAGATATATATATTTTAGCATAGAATATAGCTAGATATATATGTTTATGCATAGTTAGTTAGCTAGAGGGGTAGTCGGGTTGAGTTTAGAGCGGTATCTCAATACCTTGAGATAACCAAGGTATTGAATTTCGAGCGGGGTTTTTTAGCAATAGCCTAGAAATAGTATTGGAGTAATTTTTATATGCTTATGCGTATATATTTACGCGTGCTAGCATAGGTTTTAGAGGGTATAGGCGGGGTATATAGCGTAGGTTGAGGTATTGGATACCGAGGGTATCCCGGTATCTCAAGGAGGCGAGTTTGTGAGTTTTCTAGCTTAATGAGCTCGGTTTGACCTAGAATTTCAGGAGCACCCTAGTTTGACCCAGACTTGACCGTAGTTGACTCGGTTGACCGCCAAAGTCAACTTTTGACCTAGTTTTGATCTAGAGTTGACTTTTTTGACCAAGAGTTGACTTTTTGACCTAGATTTCACGGTTTGACCCGTTTGACCTAGAACGACCCTAGAAGCCTATTTTTAGTTATTTTATATCTGTTTAACTCATTAGAACCCTGTTTAACCTTGCTTTTCGCATTAGGTCCTTGCGACACCGGTTCCGATCGCCAGTTGCTCAGGACGCCAGGCGAGTACATTCTCTGATAGTTTTTATTATCTGATGATTATTATGATTCAGTTTCTAGTATAGTATCATCTGATTATTCTGGCACAATACGGGACATTGACTGGTATTTCTGGATTTATTTACTTGCGACACGTACATTTTATGTTTCTGGCCTCTATTCTGGAATCACTACAGGCATCACTACAAGCATCACTCATGTTCAGGCTGGACTCATCTTGATTTACGTGTCGGGTCTTGGATTCACTTGTATTAGTCGGGGCAGGGAAATACTCGAGTAGACATGTAAACATTCCTATCTGGAATCATCAGAAATCACTCTCTCTGGTCTAATCTGGAATGATAGCAGCCGCGCACCCAGTGCGCGGTGAGCCGTACTTACCCTTAGCCGTTTACATGTCGAAACAAGTATTTCAAAGACACCGAGTTCATTCTTTATAGTCTGGACTCTCTTGCATTTCTTGCTGGTCTCACTTACATATTTTTGGACTTGACCCACTACATGTATTTTATGTTGGACTCACTACACGTTCATGTGCACGGACTTGATCTTAGCTTAGATTTCTTGTATCTTACAGTTATTACTATCTTGCTTCTGATATTCCTGCATCTTTACCTTTATGCACCAGTGATTTATATATTTCTTGTTTCATACTTGCTTCATTCTTCTTGCTACTTGCTATAACTGTTTTATAGTTTTTATCATTTAAATGGAACTGCTGTTAGAGATGTACTTGCTCCAGTCCTGACTGGACATATTTTTCAGAGTATCCGGAGGAGTGGTGTCCGATATTTTATGAACCTGAGCCTATTGATGGTGCAGACAGGGACCCTCTAGTTTAGGAGTGATTTCCGGGTTAGTAGTCGGGATCACTAAGACCTTGTTGTTGTTTTTATTAGCTTTTAGTACCGAATTTGTCTCCCGTTTTGGATTGAGACCTTGTTTTGTATATTATTTTGGATGATGTAATATTATTATTGATGTTGTGGTGGTTTTAGTAGTTGTTGTTGGTTAGACTTTGGAGTTGTTAGTCTTCTTGTTATCTTATCGTTCTTAGATTCGTGATTCAGTACTTGATTATCATTATGATATTACTCCTCCGTTTGGAGTTGAGATCTTGATAGGTTTATATATTGATTACGTGGTTGCCCTCCTTTTGGAGAGGTCATGGCATATTTTTTTATGAGTTATCTAGATAGTTGACCTAGACAGCGTTCTACCACCGATGTTGCGGCATAGGCTGGACGTACCCACGACTCATGTCCAATTTTTTGGGTGCGGGTCGTGACAAAAGCTCCTTGTCGTAGCCACCACGGTGCGATTCCGACGCTCTACTATGCCATTTTTTTGTGGTGTATATGGTGCGGTGAGGTGCAGTTGTATGCCTTCGCCTTCACAGAAGCTTGTGAATTCCTTGGACAGGAACTCACCTCCTTGATCAGTTCTTAGAGTCTTCATCTTGCTGTCACATTCATTCTCTACAAGAGACTTGAATTTCTTGAAAGCATTAAAGGCATCACTCTTTTCTTTGAGCATATACACCCACATCATGCGAATGAAGTCATCAACAAGTAAAAGAAAGTACTTGTTACCAGCAAGTGTAGCGGGTGTAATCGGGCCGCAAATGTCAGCGTGCACAAGTTGCAGTGGCCTCTCAACTCTGAAGCTTTCCTGCAGAGGGAACGATGGTCGTGCTTGTTTGGATTTGAGGCACCCTTCACAGAGCTGGTTTGGATGAGAAATCTTTGGCAGTCCGGTGGCCATTCCCTTCTCTACCATCATCTTGAGAGCAAAAATTTTTATGTAACCGAGCCTTGCATGCCACAACCAGGCTGGGTCTTGTACTTTGGCCATTAGACATATCGGCCTGTAAGATTCGAGAGCTATCTTGTACAGGCGGTTAGCTGATCTCCTCACCTTCATCAGCAGAATTTTGTTCCTGTCGTACACCCTCAAGTAGGAACCGACAATCTCCACCTTGCTTCCATCTTCTGTTAATTGACCAAGGCTCAATATATTACTTCTTAAACTTGGAATAAAGTATACCTCCGATAGAAGACGTTGTTCGCCATCCTTGCATTGGAATAGGATTGATCCCCTGCCCTCAATCTGCACGGTTGAGCCGTCACCGAACTTGACACGACCGGTGATGTCCTGATCAAGGTCCTTGAACTTTCCTCGGTGGCCCGTCATGTAATATATTGACCAAGGCTCAATATATTACTTCTTAAACTTGGAATAAAGTATACCTCCGATAGAAGACGTTATTCGCCATTCTTGCATTGGAACAGGATTGATCCCCTGCCCTCAATCTGCACGGTTGAGCCGTCACCGAACTTGACACAACCGGTGATGTCCTGATCAAGGTCCTTGAACTTTCCTCGGTGGCCCGTCATGTGGTTGCTAGCGCCATTATTGAGGTACCACACATCGGTGTCGGCCTGCGCTTCTCAAGCACTCCGCAAGTCTGGTACTATCTTCTCTTTATTGAGCATGACGAGGTCAAGCGTCTCCTCATGAGTCTCTCCCAGCAGCAATGCGACCTCCTCGTCTTGAGCTCGTGCGAGGTTCGCCTCCTCATCACGACGTTTGTTGTGACACTCCGACGCATAGTGCCCATAGTTTTCACAATTGAAGCACTTTATTTTTGATTTGTCACGGTTGAAGCTTGAACCGCGAGTCCCCTCACCCTCCTGGTATGCACTATTTGGCCGCCACGAACACCCATATCGAGCCAACGGCCACATCCACGGGGCTTACCACGGCTCCGGTCGTCGCTAGAGTGCCCATTTCCGCTCGATGATAAATCAACGCTGCCTTTCTTCAATCGCACCTGCCACTCAAGCGTGAGTAAGCAGGAGTTGTCCGTTGTTGCTCTCGCCTCGACCACGTATGCGTTCTTCGTACGCTTTGAGGCGGCCGATCACTTTCTCGACTGGCATGGTCTCCACATCCACAAACTTTTTGATCGCAGCAACGACCTGCAGGTACTTGTCTGGGACGGAGAACTACAACTTATTAACGATGACAACGTCCTCCATCTTGTCTCCTAATCCACGAATCTTGTTTGCGAGGTTCGTCAATTTTCCCGCAAACTCATCGATGGAATATGTTCCCTTCATACGCAAAACCTCGAACTCACTCTTCAAGGTTTGAATCCTTGCCTTGTTCACCTAATCTACGCCGAGGTACATTGTCTTCAGGCTTTCCCAAGCTTTCTTAGCCATTTTGTGCTTTGCCAGCTGGAGTAGGATCTCCACGGGGACAGCTTAAAAAATGCATGCCAATGCCATCTTGTCTCTCTTCTTTTCTACGACCACCCTGGCCGCGAGTTCAATGACATCCCAAACGCCTTGAGCTTCCATGAAGACCTCCATCTTGATCGTCCAAGTGGAGTAGTTGACAGATGTCAGCATCGGGTAGTGCAAGGTTATGCTTTCCTCCTTTGTTGTTGGCACCGTCGAGTGCTCGACGATTGACATCTTGTTGAGTCGAAGGTACTTTGGCTTACACTTGGCTCTGATACCAGATGTTGGCTAAAAGCAGCGGGTTGTAACCTTCAGGAGGCAAGGACAGTGAACACAATGTATTTGGAGAATATTTTATTTCTTTCTTAATGATTATAAAATACACAAGTACATTCATATTTATATAGCCACTATGGTAACAACTCAACCCTAAAACTAAGCTAACAAAACTCTATTAAAGTGGATCTTAGATTTGACAAGATCTATTCCTACAAAGAAGTGGTCAAATCTAGATTATTAACTAATACTTGTATCACATAATAATATATTTCTATAGACGCTATGTTATATTTATTAGTTAAATAACCTAGATTTGACCATTTCCTTTTTGGAATAGAAGTTGTCAAATTTAGATCCACTTTAATAGGATTTGTTAGCTCATTTATAGGGTTGAATTGTTACCATAGTGACTATATAAATATGTGTACTTGTTTGTTTAATATGCGAAGAGAGTCTTGCAGCAGTTTGAAATGGGAGATTGCAATCCAACTAGGTATCTCATGGAAGCTAAACGGCAACTCAGCAAGAACCTTGAAGGAACTCCAGTCGATCCGACGCAATATAGGCGTATCATTGGCTGTCTTAGGTACTTGACTCACACTCGCCCAGATATTTGTTATGTAGTCGGAATGGTAAGCAGGTACATGGAGAAGCCAACAACCATGCATTACCAGGCTGTGAAACAGATCCTCAGATATGTGAAGGGAACACTTGAGTATGGACTCATATATGGAACATGACAGGGTGAAGATGAACTGCACGGATTCACCGACAGCAACCTAGCAGAAGATGTCGACGACAGGAGGAGCACCAGCGGAATGGCATTCTACCTCAACAAGAACCTGATCACTTGGGCGTCTCAGAAGCAGAAAACTGTCGCGTTGTCCTCCTGTGAAGCTGAGTTCATGGCGACAACGGCTGCAGCGTGTCAAGCTTTGTGGCTGAGAAATCTAGTTAGTGAAGTGATTGGCCGCGAACCTAATCCAGTCACGCTCTATGTCGACAACAAGTATGCAATTGCGCTGATGAAGAATTCAGTGTTTCATGGACGCAGTAAGCACATTGATACTCGCTTTCATTTCATTCGTGAGTGTGTTGAAAGAGTGCAGATAAAGGTAGAGTTTGTGAGCACTGAAAAGCAACGTGCCGACATTCTCACGAAGGCTCTCGCCAAAGTGAAATTCGCTGAGATGCAGCAGGTGCTTGGAGTTATCAAACTTGATCAAACCTAGATTAAGGAGGAGAATATTAGTTAAATAACCTAGATTTGACCATTTCCTTTCTAGAATAGAAGTTGTCAAATTTAGATCCACTTTAATAGGATTTGTTAGCTCATTTATATGGTTGAGTTGTTACCATAGTGGCTATATAAATATGTGTACTTGTTTGTTTAATATGCAGTAAGAAATTAAACATTTTCCAAATACATTGTGTTCACTGTCCTTGTCTCATGAAGGTTACAATCCGCTGCTTCTAGCCAACAATATTTAGGCCGTCAGGAAAGCCATGATTTGAGTTATTCAAAAACGTCAGAGATCTTGGAGTCAAGGCTATTTTTAGATTTCTAGTAGAAAAGGAGGCTCCGTAGCATCCAATTATCTTGGAGTCTTAGGCGTCTTTCCAAAGTATTTTACAAGGATACGACCCGACAAAGAAGCAAGTTCTCCATCGACTTAACGCTAAAAGAGACTTAGTAGGACAAAATATTCATATAATCAACAAGAAGGAGATGGAGAAGGAACTGTTGAGTGATTTAGTAGATAATCAAACAACAACTTCAACACAATAATAAAAATAAGGAGAAAGTCCCTCTTTTATTCTGTTACTGACAGAACTGAACCATTTTCAGGCCAGGAATCTTAAAGAGCATGCAACATCTGTCCAACTCTGTTGCTCAAAATATCAGCAGAACTTCAAGCCACTAATGTTGCATTCGTATAATATCCAACCTCGCCAAATCAATCAACATATCGATTATTTTTGGTCTCAAATTGGCATTGTAATAAAAAATAGTAAAATAATGACCAGATTGTTCATAAGGACTTTGAAAGTAGTAGCATTCAGTTGATTCAATAGTTATTCCGATGGTTTCTATCAGTTCTTTGGTCGACTAATGTTGGAAACATGTATGCATAAATTCCTTGACAACGTGGAAGTCTACATTGGAGCTGTTCAAGTCAATACCTAGAAGGAACTTAAGGGCCAAGCCGAAATGGACAAAAAGCAAGCTGTAATATTAGGTATATACCCTCAATACAAGAAGTAGAGAGTAAGTAATAATCGTTGTTGGTGCACAGCGAAAATAAATTGAGGAAATTAGTGAACATCTCAGAGAAAATTCACAGCCGTAAAGACAAGAATTTATGTAGTTCGGTCAAGATATCTACTTTCACGGACGAAGGTGATTCAGTTCCACTATGAAGAATAAAAGGAATTACAAATGCTCTCTCAGCACTTCTCTCCTTGCTCTCAAGAACTCTCTACAAAAAAACTATTTCAAAACTTTTGTGTTGAACTTATTCAACAACTTTACAATTGAGATATCTCAAGGAGAAACCTTTGATCCCTTTATATAGCATATCATATACATGAAAATCCAATATTATATAGACATAGGAATTCAATATTATGTAGGCTTAGAAATATAAAACTATTCTTCAAAAATATGATCAAAGATTAAAGTCAATATTTTTCAAAGATATAGTCAAATATATTTTCCTTCAAAGATATAATCAAATGGTCAAAATCAATATTCTCAAAAAAACGCTCCACTTATATATTCAGGCTAGCTTCTATGACTCCTTGTACTTTTGACACACTGCAGCTATAGGCTCATCTTACGAATATTAATCTAGCTCGATCGTATCACACTAGCTAGATGAGTTCTTGGTCTATCTAAGGATACAAGAGACACCCTCAAAGTTGAACTAGTGGATGTATAGTCATTTATGGCCACAAAACTTCCACCATAAATTATTAGGCTTCATGCCCTCATTCACCTTGTGGTACAAAAGGTTTCGAGCAAAACTTAATTTCGCTATTAAACTATTCATTAAACTATGCGTATTTGTTCTATTAGACAAAAAGGATCGCATTTGGAAGATCAGATGCTCCTAAAGGACGGCCAACATAATCGACCCCTATATTATACTTGATACAACTGCTCCACTTGTGTCAACAGAATGTAGATCAACCCTCGATCCTCCTTGAGCAACATCCCAGGGCCGCCTCTGAGCTCATGGGAGGGCACAAACGAACTTTCAATATAGAGCTTCCATATATAATATAAAAAATAATTAAAAAATTAGAATTATTCTTATCACGAAGATTTAAACTAAAAATCTCTCGAGTGCAAGGCTAATATGTTAACTACTACACCACAAATATTTTATGTTTACTACACCACAAATATTTTATGTTAACTACTATATCATAATAATTTTTTTATAACTAACAACTTACATTTAATTTTGGGTCCAGTAAATATGGGACCTCGGTAAATATAGGGTCCGGAGCGGGTGCACTTGTTCAAGTCCCGGCCCTGCAATATCCCAAGAGACTTTTCCACTTCCTTGGTATCTTGTTACACCATTTGTCTACCACTACTACTATAATTTAAGATTTTGATTCCTATAGCAGTAGGACCATGGAAAGGATCTCTCAAATATCGAATTGAAGATTTGTATACCAAGGTCACTTGTAATGTGATTGACGCTGACACATTATATAACTTGCTGCTACGATGTCCTTGGATTCATTCCAAAGGTCCTCGACTGCAACAAACACTCCAAAATCTACATTGTGATATATAGAAAATAGTTGTATAAGAACTAATGGATTATCAGCAAGCAGGCCAAGACCTATTTATGGTTCTATTATATATCCGGCCATAATATCTTGCAAGCAATGTCAATCAGAGATAGCTATGCCCCCCTAGGCTTTGGCCATCTGTTACGAGTACATCACGTCAGGTTGGCGAGGGCATGACTTCTCACTAGGATGACGATGTCACTTATCGACAGTATGGCGAGGGCACTTCTTGGCATGCTGGCATGTCAGAGTTGTTCGAGGACTTTAGTATTGGATATTATACATAGATATTAACGACTTCATCTATGTCGATAACTACTCAGGAGGAGGACACACACGAAGATGGGGATTCAGATATTCATGTTGAGGATACAACACAGATGAGAGAGCGACAATGTCTCATGCATGGTGCTTGTAGGGATTATAGATGATTTTACAGGGGAGGTAGCTGATTTATGTGTGTTATTCCCGTGGCTTAATCAAAGATGGTAGAAGAAGAAGTTAAAGTCGAGATCAGGAGTTCACACAAAAGTTTCCTCACTGATATACCTCGATCCAATGAAGAACTATATAGAAAATATAATATAGTAGCTAATTATAACTCCTTCATCACAGAATTCAAGAAACAAAAATACGTTCTTTCTTGCAAATGCAGTTACAATTGGGACAAAATGTTTACAACTAGAAGAAAAGAGATGAAGAAAGAATAAAAAATTATTCTTGCTAGGGTGGTGAAGACTACCGTTGCTCAAAGCAATATTCGTCCTCTATCGACGATCTGCTCCCAGGAGCCAGCAAGTTCACAAGCGCTCGTAATCACCTCTTTATGTGACTCGAACAGACTCCTTTGGACTCCACTTTCTCAATATTTGGTATATCTCAAAAGGATGCTAGAGGGCTCTTTATATAGGGAAGGAAGGAAGTCCATCCACCTCTTCTTTCCGATATGTGACTAAAAAGCCAATATAAAAAATTGATATCCCACAATCACAGCCCAATACATAGCCCGCTCAGCGCCTGTTCATCACCAGCTCAACGCCCGTTCAGCACCTTCTCAACGTCCACTCATGCAATACGCTCATGTAACATGCACATGCAACCTGAACGCACAAGCGCAACAAAAGCGCACAAGCACCTTGCAAAGATGCTGACGTGCCAAGTGCAAACTGTGCTAACAAAGTGCCACTTTGCGCCCTTGAGTCCGAGTCAGAGTCCGAGTCTGAGTCACTAAGCCCCTTTGGAATAATATCCAATAGCATAACAAAAAGCTTTAAAGCTTTAATTGGGGAGTTAATCATTTTTCCTCCAAATAAAATACCCCCACGTGGCACCCATATGCCCTACCATACCCCATTTGCATACCTCAACACATACAAAGTATTATATTGAAATACCCACTTGGTGGTGTAGCCAATGTGGGTCTATCTTTACTAGTCCAAAGGCAAAAATATAAATAATCCCCCATATATCTCAATATATGGGCTGAATGTTCCCTACAATGACTGCCCATCATGCATTAGGATATATGTCGCTTCGACTTGAATCTTTCTGCATGGGTCGAATAAAAGTATGATACAAGAATGGACTAAGCCTTAAATTTTGTACCATAGCTGCAATACTTTCCACTCACACAATGACATCAACTATGCTTTCGGTTGCACATTAAAGGCCACGTGAATGCCTGGTTTCGGTGTATACATCTTGGGCGTCTACAAGTTTACCCTCAAGAGACGGCCTATATCTTTTTTCATACACTCTAGGTGAGTTCTTTTAAAGAGTCCTTGGCATGAAGCCTTGCGCTTCCTTGCGGTGCTACTTCGCTATGACATGGCCCAAAGTTGAGGTCCCACCTCATCGTGGTGTCATCCATTGTAGCATGAGGTTCCAGCCTCTGTTTAGTATCAAACTACCTAGTATGAAGCCTTGTGCTTTCTTGCGGTATTACGCCACTATGACATAGATCGTGTAGCCGAGGCTTTACCCCTTCTAGGTACCTCTTGGTGGTGTCACACAACTGTAACATGAGGACACCGGCCTCTTTGTAGTGCTGCCTACCACTCTTTATACCCTATCAAGGAACCTCAAGGTGGTGTCACCCATTGTAGCATGGAGTTCTCTACTCCTTTGTAATGCTATGCTACCGTGCTTCCTATAAAGCACATCAGACATTCCAAATATCCTAGGATTCATTAAGGCTTCTAAGCCATCCTCATACATGATCTTGTTCTACTCAAAGAACAGATAGTAGACAATAATGGTTCTGGATCGTATAATCCCTCAATGTCTCAAAGGACTATCCATTGTTCATGATATTCTCCCAGTCAATGATCATTCTTTGAACCAAAAGCTAGATGCCTAGCAGATTTATCTTTGAACTAATAGCATAAAACATTATGGTAGAATTACAAAGATAGAATATCAAAAGTCGTCCAAGCCCATGTATGATGTATCCTTAACTATATGCGGTGTTACGCCGCTATGACATGGCCTGAAGCCGAGGCTTTATCCTGTCAAGGTATCTCATATGGTATCGCCATTGTAACATGGAGTACAATGCTTATTTATAGTTCTTATGATCAGCTAGTGCTTGAGGTCTTATATGAATGGATCCGTCAGACCCTCCTGACTCTGATCATCAACCACTGTAATGATGCTATCTTTGATGCGCTCATGTAGTGTCTTGAACGGACCCGCTAGAATCACCTAGCTCCGAACATTAATAGCAACCATGACGACATCCTTGATGCGCTCATACAGCACCATGTGCCTTAGCCGCACAGATCTCTTCTAACCATTAAAGAGAAAAAATTGATGCCACCGCTGCATTCAGCTAGTTGTCACAGTGAATTGGTAACGTCGAATATGTGCACCAACTACTAAAAGATCATACATGATCTTCTGAAGTCACTCTGCTTTATCCACTGCAAGCGCCAGTGCATAGAACTCGGATTCCATCGAGGAATGAGATAGCATTGTCTGTTTCTTCTACTTTTACGATATAGCAACCCCATTTATGGAGAAGACGTATCTTCTTGTGGACCTTTCTCTCTCTACTTATGAACACCAGCTTGCATCACTGAAGCCTTTCACTACTGTCGGATACCCGCTGTATAGTGCAGTGCATAATTCTGAGTCCTTTTGAGATATCTCATCACTCTCTTCACAGCTTTTCAGTGCTCAACACCTGGATTGCTCATGAACTGACTCAGTATCCCCACGGTGAAAGCTATGTCAGGCCTTGTGGCAGTTGTTGCATATATCAAACTACCGATGATGCTTGAATACTCCAGTTGCCTGACACTTTCCTTCGAATTTGGCTTCAGCTTCTTGTCACACATGTAAGGAGTATCAATCTCTAAAAGATCCTGATGTCCATAGCGTGTGAGCATTTTCTCAATATAATAAGACTGTGACAACGCCACTCTAGTGCCCGTCCGGATGACCTTGATCCCCAGGATCACATCAGCTCCCCAAGTCCTTCATACTGAACTTGGATGAGAGAAAATTATTTGTCTCGGTAAAACGTGCTCGATCCGTGCCCAGGATCAGCATGTCATCCACGCATAGACAAATGATGACTCATCTTCCATCAGCGAACTTTGTGTAAACATACTTATCTGTCTCACTGACCCTGTAGCCGTTTGATCTTATAACTTTATCAAACTTCTCATGCCACATCTTGGGAGCTTGTTTTAAACCGTATAACAATTTCACCAACTTGAAGACTTTGTCTTCAAGGCTCTTGACGATGAATCCTTCTAGTTGTTGTATGTAAATCTCTTCGGTCAATTCACCATTCAGGAATGTTGTTTTCACATCCATCTAATATATAACCAGCTTATGGATTATACTTATAGCAATCAACATCCTGTTGGTTGACATCCGCGCTACTGGAGCATATGTGTCGAAGTATTCGATACCCTACTTCTGAAAAAAATCTCTTGGCTACCAGCCTTGCCTTGAACTTGTCAACAGTTCCATCGGCCTTCATCTTCTTCTTGAAGATCCATTTGTATCTGATTGGTTTAGCTCCTTCTGGAAGGTCGACCAACATCCAAGTTTTTTTGGAGGTTATTGAGTCATATTACAAACCTCCTCACCCAAAAATAGGTATCTTGTGTGTATTTTAGTATTTCTTGTATTTGTTTTAGATTATTTTTTAAATCAATTAAAACCTAATAATTTTATTAGGATACTTTACCGTGGTTTGGATATTAATGATATAGGATGGCCCCAAAATATGTATCGTCATTCATAGAAAGTAGCCTACATAGGAGACACTACCTGTAGGATCCTTTCATAGCACAAAATTCGATCATTTAACATTAGTATGACATTAGTATAACATCCATAGATTCTTGTGTTAAATATTTAGATCTTTTATATACATAATTTTGTGGTTATTTTTTATCCCGACTTCCTACAATTAGCATCTCATAATTCTCCGTGCCAAATCTGGCATTTTTTTTTTTGTAGATTTGCATATTAGTTGCCATTACCTCATTCTTTTAGAATCATAATCCTACCCATGATTGAAACCCCCCTAACTTTATTTTGTATTTTTTTAGTATTTTATTTTTTCTTCATTTAAATGAATAATTTTTAGAGTATTCTCTTAGAAAATAAATTTCTTGATTATTTAATTATAAAAAGATACTTATTTAAAATTATTTCTCCAAAGTTTTTTTACTACAATTTATACCGTGTTAAAATATTATAAATCTGCTAGAAGTTATTTTGGGAGCAAATATATTTTTAGAAATTATATATATATATATATATATATATATATATATATATATATATATATATATATATATATATATATATATATATATATATATATATATATTGTTTTGTTGTTTTGTTTTGTTTTGTTAAAGTAGAATAAATATTCTAAGGATTTATTATATAAAAATATATTTTTGTATTTTTATATTCCTATTTATATGTATAAATATATATGCAAATATATTTTGAAAAGCTATTTTCTTATAATCCCATATATATATATATATATATATATATATATATATATATATATATATATATAGTTATTAAAAACAAAAGAATAACAAAAGAAAATCGAAAGAAAAGAAAAACAAAACAAAAAAATTAAAAACAAAACCTAACCTAAAACCCAAGTCCTAAAACTAACTAACCAACCCAAAACCAAATCCTAAATCTACCCACAACAAACCCACGACCCCCCCTTCAACCGTGACATCCCCCCTCTCCCTATATATATATATATATATATATATATATATATATATATATTACAAAACTCAAACCCTAACCCTAATCTCCCCTCTCCTCCTTCACCCTGACCTCCAGCGCCGACACCCGACCCATGCGACCGTCGTTGGCTGCCGCACAGCCGCCGGCGACCGCCGCCGCAGCAGCCGCGGGCCGCCCGCGCGCGCACGCATGCAGCGGCACAGACCCGATGTCCCCCTCTTCATGGTATTATATCTCTCTTATCTCTCATCCTTTTCTCGAGTGGTTTGTCCGTATACGTTCACAACATAACCCTCTAGAATTTTTCTCCAATCGGGACGAGTTTTCATGCCCTAGATTGGTCGAAAAATTGACCGAAAGTTGGATGAAAAACTGTCCAAGAACAGTCTAGAATTTTGACCCAAACTCCTATGTTCATGTCCAATTTGCCACCAACCTGTTTAATATTTTTAAAATTGAATTAAAAGATTTTCTTCTCAATATAACCAAGAATTTAATAATTCTTTTTATTTTTATTAATTTATTTTATTTTTTAAATTATTCGACCTCAAAAATGACCAAAAACTTGGTATTTTAAAACTAAAATTTTGTGATACGGAGTGCGCCCCGCCAAACAGGACCGCCTTGTCGCATACCAATTACACCAAAAGGCGCATATATTATATCCTGACGTGTGGACTTTCGCGAAAGTTGATTCGGGCGTGTGTGCACGTCGGAATCAACCCGTATCCGTAAAAAGTTTTCGTATCGCAACTTTTGCAAACAACCACCCTACTTTGTGTACGCTTGTCGGAATACGATAAAACTTATGCCATTGGATTCATGGTATCACGCTGGTCCTGTAACCCAAGTTTCACGCGATTCTGAGATAGTTGACCGAGTCGCCTATTTGCGGGTCCCACGGTTTGACTTGAAGGACGAATTTATGATCGGCTCACCGGAATCCAAAATAGGACATACCGTTGAGTTTGTATCGACGTTTAGAATTTTTTTGACCTATAATTTGTCCCATTTAGAGACCTTTACCTTTGACACGCATTTCGGTGCAAAGTGGGCCATAGGTGGACCCCGCTTTAACCCAAAATTATCGTTTTGCCCCTGTGTCCAAATTGGACGAAAGGGTAGACTTTTTTGACTATCTTGCTTATTCTGGGAATATTGGTGATATTTATTTCAGCATCCGGAGACGTTCATTCGGATGCCATAGTTTCTGATCCCTTGTGCTTGATGTCTGGACGCTTAGACTACGCAGCTTTCTTGCTAGTCAAGTATACCTTGCCAAATTGATTACAGTACTTTACATACTTATCATATTTTTATATATTCATTATATATGTATTTTCTTTCAGTCATAATTATATATTATATATGTTGACACACACTTGAAATATAGTATCATGGGAGGGGAGGACAATCAGTAGGCGTATGGGCTACCCACTCTGGTAAACCGTAGTAACTAGGACGCACTACGGTAGTTGTGTCGCGATGGTCGCTACCCTCGCGGTATATCGATTTATGGTGTCACGATGGTCGCTACCCTTGCGGCATGTCGATTGATGGTACATGTACGTGTGTATAAGTTGTGAGATAGCAAGTGTTTTAGAGTAGCCTACACCTGCCCATACGTTGAAAAGTTGTCCTCATTATGCATATTCATATAGATTGTCTAGTATAGCGTACTTGTATATTTTTTGTCTATTATGCATGTTTTACTGTATTCAATTGGCATGCTTCTATGTATCTTGTTACGTTCCTCTGAGGACCTGGTCCCCTTCCAAGTGTAGATGATCTTGACTAGTTGTAGGAGCATGGATCAGGACTTGCTACTTCTCTCTCTTTCGAGGAGGTCTTCTCTCGAGTCTCATTGTTCATCAGATGTGCTTATTTTGTTTCTCTTATATTCTAGTTTGGTAGTAGATTTGTCTCTACCCAACTACTTGTTCTTATCAAGCATCTTATACTTGATTCAGTTATATAGTTGATTGGCTATTCATTTCTAATTGATTCTGTGGATGAGATCTAGTTATGCCCTGTGACTTAAGACATAAATCTATACCACTTGTGAATTGTTATCCATAATACATCGTACGTATGTGTTATAGTTTTCATATATTGGAGTTGACATACATACGGCTGGCATGCTTACGTATTCCTAGTCCTATTTATTTTAGGACTGGGATGTGACATATTTTTATGGTGGTCCATGCAGGTCGAGAGCATATTGTCTCGGTTAAGTTACTGTACCGAGCAAGCCTGTGCATAGGATTAGAATATAGGATCTCATCCACTTATTTAATCACCGCCCTTGATTTTATTTCGTATTCTTATTTGATTGCTTGCATTGCATCTTGCTTGATCCTTTCACAATGTTAATCTTATCTTCTTTTTTATGTTTGGTAGAGGTTAGGAAGGTGACTTGTACTAGGTATATACACTCTATTGTTCAATAACACTATTAGTTAAAGAGTAGTATGCCTCATAACCTTGTATCACATAGTCCTTTTGACCCATTAATGAAGTGTAATTGAATGACACCAACTATAGGCTTGCTTAAGAAGATAGTGTTTATCCATACTGTAGAACTTAGAGGCCCATACCTCCATTTGGTCGACTAAAGACTTAGACAAGAAGTTAGTATGGCAACTATAGAGGCACAACACCAGACGAGTCTTATCTTCTTTGTGACCTTAATTATTTTATACCTTCCTTCATCATAATCCAGCGTACTTATATTTTCTGGACTACCTCGACTTATGCTGTTATTATAGACTAGTTTTGCAAGCTTATTCTTTTATCGAGCATGTTCATGTCATATGTGTTACTGGGGACGCCCACTAATACATTGTCTAAATCAGAATCAGTGTATTATGGTCTAGCTAACCTTAGTGCGCTTGGTTCGCTCTTCGCATGACTACTTACGTGGATTGAGATATATAGTTGATTAGTAGACGAATATACTTGCCCTTTAGACATGTCCGAGCATATCTTATCGGTTACATAACTGTACTGATATGAGCATTTGAATAGAAATTTATCAAAATAGGATCTCATCCGCAACTGCCCTTACAACTCTTTTTTTTTAATTCTTTAATCGTCTTGAATCCCGTACTTGTATTCTATCACCTCCTCCTTGAATTTTTTATTATTATTTTTTGTCTTTCCCTATTTCGGAAAGACGAACGCTCGTGCTTCGTATAAGTTTGATACACGGAGAGTACTAGAGATACCCCATAGGCCAATCATATTACTTTGTGACTATCTTTTGTAATTAAGGGCATATCACATATGATATATTTGGTATTAAATTTTTTTAGGATTGAATAACACGATTAAATAATTTGAGAAAGTGTTTCTTAAAGGTATAGTCTTACATGATAGATGGATAAATTCTAAGTTGGGTAGAAGTTGCATTGTCAACTTGAGGTAAATATTTTTGATTGTGATCAAGCAAGATTAGATTGAGAGATTTAAGTCAGTTTAATTTTGAGAATTTTTAGGAGAATGATTAAGATGATGAGAATTTAATGAATTTTGAAATCTTGATATTGCGGACCAAATATTTATACTTTGAGCACATGCTTTAAATTTTGAATATTGGAGATTGAATCATTTAAATTTGTAGAAAAAAAATAGAACTCTAAACATGAACATTGATGGATTGAATTCAAAATTTTATAGTTTGGTGATTTAAATTAAAAGTTAAATTTGATTGTTGGATCACCTATTTGAAATGTTGAGGATGAAAATTGAATTTAAAATTTCAAGAGTACAAAATTCTTAAGTTGAGAATAGGAATAAGATTTGATTAGAATTGTTTATTATTCAAAATCTAGAGGAGATTATGATAGTTGAAAATTGTGATGTAAATTTTGATGTGGGATGTCATATAGATTTGAATTATATTTAGATTTTGATTATTTAAAAAATCGAGAAGAGATTACAATTGGTTGAATTTTGATTTAAATAATGGTTATTTTAAATTTGAAGTGATTGCGATGGATTTGAATAGATTTTGTTATTTAAATTTTTGGAAGAGATTGCGATAGACTTGCCTTATATACGAATGTGAAGGATTTAGCAAATCATGTCTTATTTTTAATTTCGAGGACAAAATCCTTTTAAGTTGGGTAGATTGTAAACCCTCTCACCCAAAAATAGTTATCTTGTGTGTATTTTTGTATTTTTTGTATTTGTTTTAGATTAATTTTCAAATCAATTAAAATCCAATAATTTTATTAGGACACTTCACCGTGGTTTGGATATTAATGATATAGGATGGCCCCAAAATCTGTATTGCCATTCATAGGAAGTAGCCTACATAGGAGACACTGCCTGTAGGATCTTTTCGTGGCACAAAAATTCGATCATTTGGCATTAATATGACATTAGTGTAACAACCAAAAATTCTTGTGTTAAATATTTAGATATTTTATATATATAATTTTGTGGTTATTTTTCTATCCCAACTTCCAACAATTAGCATCCCATAATTCCCCGTTCCAAGTTAGGCATTTTCTCTTCTTGTAGATTTGCATATTAGTTGCCATTACCTCATTCTTTTAGAATCCTAATCCTACCCATGACCAAAACCCCCCTAACTTTATTTTGTATATTTTTTAGTATTTTATTTTCTCTTCATTTAAATGATGAATTTTTAGAATATTCTCTTAAAAAATAAATTTCTTGATTATTTAATTATAAAAATATACTTATTTAAAATTATTTCTCTAAAGTTATTTTTACTACAATTTATCTCCTATTAAAATATTATAAATCTCCTAGAAGTTATTTTGGGTGCAAATATATTTTTTAGAAATTGTTATATATATATATATATATATATATATATATATATATATATATATATATATATATATATATATAGTTCTGTTAAAGTAGAATAAATATACTAAGGATTTATTATATAAAAATATATTTTTGTAATTTTATATTCCCATTTATGTGTATAAATATATATGCAAATATATTTCAAAAAGTTATTTTCTTATAATCCCATATATATATATATATATATATATATATATATATATATATATATATATATATATATATATATATATATATATAGTTATTAAAAAATAAAAGTAAAAACAAAAGAAAAGAAAAACAAAATAAAATAAAATATAAAAACAAAACCAAACCTAAAACCCAACTCCTAAAACTAACTAACCAACCCAAAACCAAATCCTACATCTACCCACAGCAAACCCACGACCCCCCCCCCTCTTCAGCTACGACACCCCCCACCTCTCCCTATATATATATATATATATATATATATATATATATATTACAAAACTCAAACCCTAACCCTAATCTCTCCTCTCCTCCTTCACCCCGACCTCTAGCACCGACACCCAATACATGCGACCGTCATTGGCCGCAGCACAGCAGCCGGCAACCGCTGCCGCAGCAGCCGCGGGCCGCCCGCGCGCGCACGTATGCAGCGGCACAGACCCGAGTCCCCCTCTTCATGGTATTATATCTCTCTCATCTCTCATTCTTTTCTCGAGCGATTTATCCGTATACGTTCAAAACCTAACCCTCTAGGATTTTCCTCCAAGCGGGACGAGTTTTTGTGCCTTGGATTGGTCGAAAAATCGATCGAAAGTTGGCCGAAAAACTATCCAAGAACAGTCCAGAATTTTGACCCATACCCCCATGTTCATGCCCAATTTGCCACCAACCTGTTTAATATTTTTAAAATCTAATTAAAAAATTTCTTCTCAATATAACCAAGAATTTAACTGTTCTTTTTGTTTTTATTAATTTATTTTATTTGTTAAATTATTCGACCTCCAAAACGACTAAATACTTGGTATTTTAAAACTAAAATTTTGTGATTCAGAGTGCGCACTGCCAAACGGGACTGCCTCATCGCATACCAATTGTACTGAAAGGTGCGTATGGTATATCCTGATGTGTGGGCTTTCTCGGAAGTTGATTCGGACGTGTGTGCGCGTAGGAATAAACCCGTATCCGTAAAAAGTTATCGTATCACAAATTTTGCAAACAACCACCATACTTTGTGTACGCTTGTCGGAATACGATGAAAATTGTGCCATTGGATTCGTGGTATCACGCTGGTCTTGTAACCAAAGTTTCACGCGATTTTAAGACAGTTAATTGAGCCGCCTATTCGCGGGCCCCACGATTTGACTTGAAGGGCAAATTTGTGATCGGCTCACCGGAATCCAAAATTAGACATACCGTTGAGTTTGTATCGATGTTTAAAATTTGTTTGACCTATAATTTATCCCATTTAGAGACCTTTATCTCTGGCATGCATTTCGGTGCAAAGTGGGCCACATGTGGACCTCACTTTGACCCGAAATTACCGTTTTGTCCCTGTGTCCAAATTGGACGAAAGGTTAAACTTTTCTGAATATCTCGCTTATTCTGGGAACGTTGGTGATATTTATTTCAGCATCCGGAGATGTTCATTCGGATGCCATAGTTTCTGATCCCTTGTGCTTGACGTATAGACGCTTACACTACGCAGTTTTCTTACCAGGCAAGTATACCTTGCCAAATTGCTTATAGTACTTTACATGCTTATCATATTTTTATATATTTATTATATATGTGTAATCCCCTGATTTTTTAAAATTTAAAATTTAGATTTTTCTGAATTTTCTGAAATTTTCTTGGAATTTTCTGTAATTTAAATCATCAGTTTTAATTTTTGAAGGATTTTTAAATGTTATTAATTAATATTAAATACTATGAAAATAATATTTTATGGTCTAAAATAGAAATCTAGACATAGGGTAATTTTCCGAGAATTTATTGGACCCCAAAAATATTTTAAAAGTCCTAAAAACTATTTTATAATAGAACCCAAATTGAACCATTTTAGACCCGGTTTATTTAGCCTGAACCAACCCGGTCTAACCAACCCAGGCCCAACCCCTTAGCGGGTCGGATCCGGGTCAGACCCGACCCGTCAGAATCCAACCCGACCCGGTTTGAACCCTAACCCCCAAATCCCTTCTCCTTCTCCCCCGATTCCTCTTCTCCGGCGGCCGTTCAGCCGCCGTGGCCGCCGGCGACGCTTCTCCTTCGGCTTCCCCGAAACCCCCGAACTCATCCCCTTCGACTTCCGGTAACTCCCGGCCGTCACTCTCCCCTCGACCTCTATATATACCCGCCGCCTTCGTCCCCGTCGAACCGCTGCTACCCACTTCTTCTCCGATCATCTTCGACTACCCGACGCCGCCCTCGACGTCCGGCCTCGCCGCCAGACCCCGGCCGCCCACCTCCAGCGGAACCTGACCCAGTCGTCTATCTCACCACAGACCCGCGCCGGCCCTCTTCAGTCGTCGACTCCTCCGGCCGGTACTGACAGCACCGGAGCCACCTCCGCCCGCACCTCAGGCTACTCTGACGAGTCCCGACCAGCTCAGGCGAGCCTCCAGCAGCAAGCCCTAACTAGGACACGGGTCAGACACAGATCCTCAGACTCGGACACGGCCAGAAACCCTAGGGTGGACACAGTATTCAGACGCGAGTCGGACACGAAGAATATACTGATTTCGAGCCTGTTCAGGTACTCGTATCTCGTGCCTCGTAGCTCTGATTTCAATTCCGTAAATTATATCGTGTAGCCTGTATGACCCTCTCGGTGCCCGGATAAACCGCTCGGGGCATCGCGTCCTGTGGTGATCGCACACCGCGATCCAAAAACAGGAAAAACCAGACCCTGTTTTACCCCCGAAATCGAGTACACCCTGCCAAACGGGACGACTTGGTCGCCTGCGGTCTTCGCAGATACGTGCACGTCGTTGATACGGACGTGCGAGATTTCGCAGAAGCTGATTTGGGTGTGCGTGCACACCGAAATCAACGCGTATCCGCAAACATCGCCCCGTATCCGATTTTTCTGGAATTCGACCTAACTTTGTGTACACACGTCGGATCAAGACGAAACTTACGCCATCGGACTCGTAGCAATGCTCTGGTCCTGTGAGCCAAGTTTGGTTCGATTCTGAGAACGTTGACAAAATCGTGTGTCGTGGGCCCCACAGGATCCACCCGACGGGCGATTTTGAGAACGGCTCATCGGAATCCAATTCTGGAAGTTCCGTTGGGATCGTATCATCGTTTCTGACCTGTTGACACTAAGTTGGACTGTTTTAGAGACCTTTGACCCTGATGCATTTTTTGGTGCAAAGCGGCCCACATCTTGACCCCGCCTTGACCCGAAAATGACGATTTTGCCCTTGTCTCCAAATTGGACTCAAGGACAGGCGTTTCTAGCTGATTAATATGTTCTGGATCTGATAGTGATATTTGTTTCAGTAAACGGAGTACTGCCTGCAATTTCCGCTGAAGTCAGAGCTATAAATGGGGACAGAACCCAGGCAAGTATACCTTGCCAAATCCTGCAGTTTTGTTACTTATCTCCTGGATTTATTTTTCATTGTCTTGCAAGCTAGTTGTACAATAATTGCATGTTTCCCTTCGCAACTGTTACTTTCTTATAGTTCTTGATACTTGTTGATTTATTCCTGCTGCTCTAGTTTTATTTCCTCGTTTTGCGTGCATATACATTATTTGCTCTTTCCTTGGATCACTACTTGTTCCTTAGACATATTGTGATGGTTTATGTTTACTCTACATTCCTGGAGTTGACCTGACTGATTTCTTAGTTCCTAGATGGTTGTTATTGGACAATGACTACACTTGAGCAATCTCGATTGTGAGTACCCATTGTACTGCAAGAGAGACTTGTTCATTTGACTACCTCCTTCGTGAGCTCCCGATTGAGCTGCGAAAGAGCCATACTATAGACTGTGAGTCCCCGTTGGACTACTCTCTATAGGATCGTGATCTCCCATTGAGATGCGGTTACCCTGGTTGCTTGTAGTCATGTCTGATAGCAATACTGGCATGCCACAGTCTTAGATGTAGTGACTTCTCGTTTCTTATTTGCTTGTGTTTACTTTCTTCTCTATCTTGCATGTCATTTACTGTATTTGGCTCGTATTCTTTTGTATCTTGCTATGTCCCCTGAGGACCTGGTTTTGTTCTCCAGATTTAGCAGACGAGGAGTACTGCAGCTTACGAACCAACACCAGATGAGAGTTTGATTGCAGTTGATGGCCCTGCTTCTTAGTTACTGTCTAGCATGTTTTAGTTATCTATTCCTTGTCTTTATTTTCTTGTTTGTCGGTAGTGGATTTGTCTCCACCCGACTTAGTATTCATTCTTGTTGGATATTCGACAGTATTTTACTTTCAGCATTTATTTTAGTTTTGTTTTAGTTCATATTGTTCTATGGATGAGATTAGTAAACCCTGACTAATATAGTACAGCTTAAGTACGCTCCGATGGATCCATTAAATTGGGTTTGTCCATCGGTGTGTGCTGCTGGCCAATGCCACGTGTCTAGTCCCTCGATATTTTGGGACTGGGGCGTGACATGATTTTTTTGGTGGCCCATGCAGGTCAACGACTAAAATGTCCGGTTTCAACTTAGGGACCGAACAGGCCTGCAATAAGAATAGGATAAGCTTTAGGATCTCATCCACTTGCTTGAAACGTTCTTGATATCTATATCGGATTCGAATCAATTTCTTGAATTGCATCCTGCCTTGATTTCTGAGCGCCTCTCATTGTTTATTTTATTGTAGAGTTATGGATTCACGAGCAAACGACGAGGCTCCTGCAATATCACCACAAGATGTTGTGGTAACCAACGAAGATGAAGCAACACCAGTTGATGAAGGACGATCAGCTCAACAAGCAAGTCATCATGCCACGAGAATCCAACAAGATAACATTCCACCATCGACGCAATTGCCCGTAATTCCACCAGGACAGGCCATGGACGGGCAGCAGATGTTTCAAATGATCTATACAATAGTGCAAGCTCAACAAGAGGCTTGGAGTCGCAGCTTAGTAACAGTACTAGAGCAGGCACGACGGCCAACAACGGGTTCTATCGCCGATTTTCGCCAGCTGAAGCCCCGTACCTTCTCAGGAAAAGAGGAGCCCACAGAAGTTCATGAGTGGCTCACCAACACACAACATCAATTAGAAGCAGCTAAACTTCCAAGGGAACATTGGATGACTGCCGTCAGAATGCAGTTGACGGACAATGCTCATCATTGTTGGCTATCTGAAGAGACACGACTTGGACCAGACCGAGTCACTTGGAAAGAGTTCTCTAGACTCTTTCTGGAGATGTACATTCCAGCCATTGCTCGATCAGAACTACGGGACAAGTTCAATCACCTCACTCAGGACAATCTGACAGTGGAAGAGTACAACGCGAAGTTCATTCGTCTGAGTCGTTTTGCCCCTACTTTGATTCAGACAGAAGAAGAAAAGGCTGAGAAGTTCTTCGACGGACTAAACATTGAGCTGCAGAAACTGATTGGATCTGTTGTGCCTACATCTTATCCGGACGTCCTTGCTGCAGCACGACGCATGGAACGCGTCATCAGGAGAGAGACCAATCTGAAGAGGTCATCCACATCAGCAACAGTCGGAGCACCACAGGAAGAAGTTGCAAAGAGACTTCACAGTCACCGGCCACCAGAAGCATCCCTACAGGCAATACCTGTCTGTCCATATTGTCACAAACGAGGCCATATTGAGGACCAGTGCAGACGCAAAAAGAGATTATGTTTAGCTTGCGGATCCAGTCAGCATTTATTAAAGGAATGCCCAGAGCATCAAGAAAGAGCACCAAAAGTTAACCAACAAAAGTTACCAGTACCGAGGCCAATCTATCCAGCGTTAGGAGCACCACCAACGGAAGTTCAAGAAGTCCTACCACCAGCTTCAAGAGGGTATCAGCCGAGGCCATCTTTGATACCCCAGGCACTGCTCTTCCAGCAGGCTCAGCAGCAACAGAGGAATCGACGGCAAGGACGTGGACAAGCTCTCACGATGTCTTTGGAGAACGCGCAGAACCAAGGAGTAGCTAATGCACGTAAGTTCTTGTAGTTTCTGTTACTAGATCGTGCCTATTGGTTCGTGACCCTAGCCTTACCCTGATAATCTTAACTTGTTAATAATAGATAACCTAGTGATCACCTAGTAATTTTGCTGTTAATTTAATATGCTTTAAAAGAATAACATGTTTTTCTAAAAACTGTAATTTCTAGATTTCCCACATTTGGGAAATTGCATAACATTTAATGCTTAGGGAAATAATTTTCCTAGGTATTACTCTCAACCTTGGAATTCCTTGATTTTGATGTGCTTCGAACAAATGGTTGTAACCGTGTCATCTCTGTTGACCGGTTATTCTTTGATTGCGAGGACGCAATCCTCTTAAGGGGGGTAGATTGTAATCCCCTGATTTTTTAAAATTTAAAATTTAGATTTTTCTGAATTTTCTGGAATTTTCTTGGAATTTTCTGTAATTTAAATCATCTGTTTTAATTTTTGAAGGATTTTTAAATGTTATTAATTAATATTAAATACTATGAAAATAATTTTTTATGGTGTAAAATAGAAATCTAGACATAGGATAATTTTTCGGGAATTTATTGGACCCCGAAAATATTTTAAAAGTCCTAAAAACTATTTTATAATAGAACCCAAATTGAACCATTTTAGACCCGGTTTATTTAGCCTGAACCAACCCGGTCTAACCAACCCAGGCCCAACCCCTTAGCGGGTCGGATCCGGGTCAGACCCGACCCGTCAGAATCCAACCCGACCCGGTTTGAACCCTAACCCCCAAATCCCTTCTCCTTCTCCCCCGATTCCTCTTCTCCGGCGGCCGTTCAGCCGCCGTGGCCGCCGGCGACGCTTCTCCTTCGGCTTCCCCGAAACCCCCGAACTCATCCCCTTCGACTTCCGGTAACTCCCGGCCGTCACTCTCCCCTCGACCTCTATATATACCCGCCGCCTTCGTCCCCGTCGAACCGCTGCCACCCACTTCTTCTCCGATCATCTTCGACTACCCGACGCTGCCCTCGACGTCCGGCCTCGCCGCCAGACCCCGGCCGCCCACCTCCAGCGGAACCTGACCCAGTCGTCTATCTCCCCACAGACCCGCGCCGGCCCTCTTCAGTCGTCGACTCCTCCGGCCGGTACTGACAGCACTGGAGCCACCTCCGCCCGCACCTCAGGCCTACTCCGACGAGTCCCGACCAGCTCAGGCGAGCCTCCAGCAGCAAGCCCTAACTAGGACACGGGTCGGACACAGATCCTCAGACTCGGACACGGACAGAAATCCTAGGGTGGACACAGTATTCAGACGCGAGTCAGACACGAAGAATACACTGATTTCGAGCCTGTTCAGGTACTCGTATCTCGTGCCTCGTAGCTCTGATTTTAATTCCGTAAATTGTATCGCGTAGCCTGTATGACCCTCTCGGTGCCCGGATAAACCGCTCGGGACATCGCGTCCTGTGGTGATCGCACACCGCGATCCAAAAACAGGAAAAACCAGACCCTGTTTCACCCCGAAATCGAGTACGCCCCGCCAAACGGGACGACTTGGTCGCCTGTGGTCTTCGCAAATACGTGTGCGTCGTTGATACGGACGTGCGAGATTTCGCAGAAGCTGATTTGGGTGTGCGTGCACACCGGAATCAACGCGTATCCGCAGACATCGCCCCGTATCCGACTTTTCTGGAATTCGACCTAACTTTGTGTACACACGTCGGATCGAGATAAAACTTGCGCCATCGAACTCGTAGCAATGCGCTGGTCCTGTGAGCCAAGTTTGGTTCGATTCTGAGAACGTTGACAAAATCGTGTGTCGTGGGCCCCACAAGCTCCACCCGACGGGCGATTTTGAGAACGGCTCATCGGAATCCAATTCTGGAAGTTCTGTTGGGATCGTATCATCGTTCCTGACCTGTTGACACTAAGTTGGACTGTTTTGGAGACCTTTGACCCTGACACATTTTTCGGTGCAAAGCGGCCCACATCTGGACCCCGCCTTGACCCGAAAATAACGATTTTGCCCTTATCTTCAAATTGGACTCAAGGACAGGCGTTTCTAGCTGATTAATATGTTCTGGATCTGATAGTGATATTTGTTTCAGCAAACGGAGTACTGCCTGCAATTTCTGCTGAAGTCAGAGCTATAAATGGAGACAGAACCCAGGCAAGTATACCTTGCCAAATCCTGCAGTTTTGTTACTTATCTCCTGGATTTATTTTTCATTGTCTTGAAAGCTAGTTGTACAATAATTGCATGTTTCCCTTCGCAACTGTTACTTTCTTATAGTTCTTGATACTTGTTGATTTATTCCTGCTGCTCTAGTTTTATTTCCTCGTTTTGCGTGCATGTACATTATTTGCTCTTTCCTTGGATCACTACTTGTTCCTTAGACATATTGTGATGGTTTATGTTTACTCTACATTCCTGGAGTTGACCTGACTGATTTCTTAGTTCCTAGATGGTTGTTATTGGACAATGACTACACTTGAGCAATCTCGATTGTGAGTACCCATTGTACTGCAAGAGAGACTTGTTCATTTGACTACCTCCTTCGTGAGCTCCCGATTGAGCTGCGAAAGATCCATACTATAGACTGTGAGTCCCCGTTGGACTACTCTCTATAGGATCGTGATCTCCCATTGAGATGCGGTTACCCTGGTTGCTTGTAGTCATTTCTGATAGCAATACTGGCATGCCACAGTCTTAGATGTAGTGACTTCTCGTTTCTTATTTGCTTGTGTTTACTTTCTTCTCTATCTTGCATGTCATTTACTATATTTGGCTCGTATTCTTTTGTATCTTGCTATGTCCCCTGAGGACCTGGTTTTGTTCTCCAGATTTAGCAGACGAGGAGTACTGCAGCTTACGAACCAACACCAGATGAGAGTTTGATTGCAGTTGATGGCCCTGCTTCTTAGTTACTATCTAGCATATTTTAGTTATCTATTCCTTGTCTTTATTTTCTTGTTTGTCGGTAGTGGATTTGTCTCCACCCGACTTAGTATTCATTCTTGCTGGATATTCGACAGTATTTTACTTTCAGCATTTATTTCAGTTTTGTTTTAGTTCATGTTGTTCTATGGATGCGATTAGTAAACCCTGACTAATATAGTACAGCTTAAGTACGCTCCGATGGATCCAGTAAATTGGGTTTGTCCATCGGTGTGTGCTGCTGGCCAATGCCACGTGTCTAGTCCCTCGATATTTTGGGACTAGGGCGTGACAATATGTGTTTTCTTTCAGTCATAATTATATATTATATATGTTGACACATACTTGACACATAGTATCATGGGAGGAGAGGATAGTCAGTAGGCGTATGGGCTATTCACTCTGGTAAACTGTAGTAACCAGGACGCACTACGGTAGTTGTGTCGCGATGGTCGCTACCCTCGCGATATGTCGATTGATGGTGTCACGATGGTCGCTACCCTCGCGGTATATCGATTGATGGTACATGTACGTGTGTGTGAGTTGTGAGATAGCATGTGTTTTAGAGTAGCCTACACATGTCCATACGTTGAAAAGTTGTCCTCATTATGCATATTCATATAGATTATCTAGTATAGCGTACTTGTATATTTTCTATCTATTATGCAGGTTTTACTGTATTCAATTGGCATGCTTCTATGTATCTTGTTACGTCCCTCTGAGAAACTGGTCCCCTTCCAGGTGTAGACGATCTTGACTATTTGTAGGAGCACGGATCAGGATTTGCTACTTCTCTCTCTTTCGAGGAGGTCTTCTCTTCGAGCCTCATTATTCATCAAATGTACTTATTTTATTTCTCTTATATTCTAGTTTGGTAGTGGATTTGTCTCCATCCAATTACTTATTCTTATCAAGCATCTTATACTTGATTCAGTTATATAGTTGATTGGCTATTCATTTCTATTTGATTATGTGGATGAGATCTAGTTATGCTCTGTGACTTATGACATAAATCTATACCACTTGTGAATTATTATTCATAATACAGCGTACATATGTGTTATGGTTTTCATATATTGGAGTTGCTATATACATACGGCTGGCATGCTTACGTATTCCTAGTCCTAATTATTTTGGGACTAGGACGTGACACATGCTCATCATTTATAGCCTCCCTTTAGAAGACAGTGTCTCTAGTCTTCATCGCCTCATTATAGGTAAGCGGATCTGCTTTCGCATGATAGGTGACAAAATTATCTCCGAAGTCCTTATGTCTCCTCACCCGCTTAGACACCGGTTGCGAGCTCTGGTTCGAACGTTGTCTCTATAATGACAACTTCTTCTTGGACTACATTTTTATTGGAATCGTTAGCCTCCTGTGCACTCACACTATTCTCCAGAATGTTCGCGAAAATAATGTTCTTGTGCCTTGCAAATTTATTTTCAAAGAATTCTTTGTCGCAAGATTTCGATGATATAAATTGACTCAATATCAAGGAACCTCCGAGCATTACTCTTCTAAGCAAGTCCCAGGAAGATTGTCTCCGTAATCCTCGTTCCTAGCTTCTGAATCTTCAAGTCTGGAAGCTTCACATAAGCAAGACACCTTCATACTTGAATGTCTTTCAAGTTGGGTCTGACTTTGAACCAAAGTTCATGAGGAGTGACATCGGAAGTTGCGTACAGCATTCTGTTCAGAATGAACGTAGCCGTTAGTGCAGCTTCTCACCAGAAGCAGTTTGGGAGACCCACAGTTAACGGTATTTACTTTATCATCTCTACAAACGTTCTATTCTTCCGTTAAGCTACTCCATTTGATTGAGAAGAATTCGGAGCAGTCGTCTCATTGACAATTCCATGTTCTTTGCAGAATGATGCGAATTCAATGGACCTATACTCTCCGCCTCGATCACTTCTGAGTCTCTTGAGTTGTTGCCCTTTTTGACGTTCAGCCTCAGCCCTAAACTCCTTGAACTTCTCAAATGCTTCATCTTTTGTCTTGAGAAGATAGACGAACGCGTACTTCGAGTATTCATCGATGAAGGTAATAAAATACTTCTTCATGGCCTTTGTGGAGAACTGTTTGAAGTCACAGATATCTGAGTGTACCAACTCAAGAAAATTTGTACTTTGATTTACCCGTTTGAAAATTTTTCTTGTAATCTTTGTCTGCGCACAGACCTCACACTTCTCCACCAATTACCACCATATTTGGAAATAAGCCATAGACTAGACATTTTGCAGTACGGAATACATGTCCTAGTTTTTGTGTCCCACAACTCTTGTAATGAGACTCTACTCACAAGCAGAAGCTCAAACATCCATCTGATATTGAAACCTTGTTTCAAAGTATGTCTTCTGCCAAGATATCACCATCTGGCAACCATGGATGTTCACCCTCAAGTCTGCAACAAACTTTCTGAGATTAGTTCTTGGTAATCACTAGTACTTTGCTACAAGTAATTTTTTAACTGTAACTTCTCGAAGTCCAGAACCATTGTCCCAATCCCAAGATCCTCTACTTGATCCTTGTTCGCTATTGAGATCATCGACCTTCTTCAGTGATAGGCTTGACCTTGGTAAACTGCTCTTTCTAGAGCTCCCGTGGCTAGATGCACTAGTGTCCATTCACTAGTCAGCAACCACGCCAGATGACTTAACCTGCGCAATCATAGCATCCAAGTTAAGTAATCAAAGTAACCAAGTTAGGCTTTTACCTTGTTATTTTGGTTTGAAATTGGATCTGCAATCCCTATTCTTATGATCCTTTATGCTTGAAGAGACATTCGCCAAAATACCCATAGCCCTATGCGCATAACCTGGTCGTGCATAGACCTTTATTAGAGATAGCCACATTGACGCTTCCATGCGCCAAGTTCTGCCATGCACCGAAAGAATGCCATGCACAGTGACTACACTTCACTGAGCTCGCCATACGTAGTGAGTGCCCTGCGCCGAGATTGCTTATGTGCCTAGTTCTTCCATGTTCTAATTGTTACCATGCATAGATGCAAAGTGCTAGTCTTTCTTCCGCAACCGTAGTAGACTTCTTTATGCGGCTACTAGCTTCTGACATCTCCACGCGCCAACTTGCATCATATGTTGACTTCCTTTCTCTTGAAATATGCGTCTCCAGCGATGCCAAATCAAGTTCACTTCCATCTGTAGGAATGGTAGATCCTGGATCTCTCTACCCATATTCAACATTTGACAGAGGACTCCTTCCTCATCTAAATGATTGAAGTGTAGCCCGTTAATCTTCTCAAGTTTGTAAAAACTTGTGTTGAGAAGACTTGCACAGTTGTTCTCCATCTTACTCGGATCTTACTTTGAGATTGTTATTCCCGAGGCTTAATCAAAGATGGTAGAATAAGAAGCTGAAGTCAAGATCAGGAGTTCACACAATTTTTTTTCACTAATATACCTCGATCCAACGAAGAACTACATAAAAAATACAATATATTAGCTGATTACAACTCCTTTATCACATAATTCAAGAACAAAAACCATGTTCTACCTTGCAAACGCAGTTGCAATTGGGACATAACGTTTACAACTAGAAGAAAAGAGATGAAGATAGAATAAAAAATGATTCTTGCTGGGGTGGTGAAGATCATCGTTGCTCAAAGCAAGATTCTTCCTCTATCGACGATCTGCTCCTAAGAGCCAGCAAGTTCACAAGAGAATATCTGGAACGCTCGTAGTAACCTCTTTGTGTGACTCGAACCTTTGGACTCCTCTTTCTCATATTTGGTGTATCTCGAAAGGAGGCTAGATGGCTCTCTATATATGGAAGGATGGAAGCACATCCTCCTCTTCTTTCCGATGTGGGACTAAAAAGCCATTATACAAAATTGATATCCCCACAATCGCAGCCCAATGTATAGTCCACTCAGAGGCCGTTCAGCACCCGTCTAGCGCCCGCTCATGCAACACACGCATGCAACCGATCCAGCGCCCGTTAAGCACCCGCTCATGCAACACGCGCATGCAACCCGAGCGCACGAGCACAACAAAATCGCATAAAGTGCCTTGCTAAGTGCGCCAATAAAGTGCCACTTTGTACCCTTAAGAGCGCTAACAAAGCGCCACTTTGCGCCCGAGTCTGCGCCAACAAAGCTCCACTTTACGCCCTTGAGTTCGAGTCTTAGTCGTAGCTCCTATAGAATAGTATCTAAGAGCATGACATAAAGCTTAAAAGATTTCATTGAGGAGTTAATCATTTTTTCTCCTAATAAAACACCCTCACATTGCACCCATGTGTCCCACCACATTCCATGTGCACACCTCAACACATACAAAGTATTATATTGAGATACCCACTTGGTGGTATAGTCAATGTGGGACTTTCTTTACTAGTCAAAAGACAAAAACACCAACAATATGATATGTGATATGTATGTCTAAGGTTCATGGCATGTATCATTTTTTTTCAGACTTCTCACAAGTATCATGTATCATTTTATTTGAACTTTTGAAAAAGTAAACGTTTGAGATGCATTTATTCATAAAAGTTTTATTCATTGCGTGATGTGCATAATGATTGATTGATTGAGACTTAATATAAGCTAGTGCAGAAGTATGTCTGAAATACTGTAGCCGAGGGAACAATACAATATTTCTACTCTATTGTTTCTTATTTTGTTTTAAGAGAAAAAAAAGTTACTTCTTTTAAAAATACATGCAGTGTATTAAGAGGCCGTAGAATCTTTAAAAAAAAAAAAAAAAAAAAAAACCACACAAAATGCTCCAGTCCGACTGACAACTTGTCTCAGTATAAAACAATTTGCTAAACTTTTTTTTTTCCCTACAACTAATTTCTCTGAAATATATCACCCTTTAAAAATTTTGAAAATTTTCCAACCTTTTAGTTCAGTTAAAAAATGAATCACCACATTAATTTGGGTGTTTGACAGCAATAAGCCCACCTATAAAGGAGCTATATAAACCAGCTTTACTGTTGCCAAATGGGGCCAAATGGTATGGAACTTGAACAACCTCTTCATATACCTTCTCCACTTTTAATGTTGTCACTTTTTGAGCTCTTAGTTGCAGGCAATAATTTCAAGATTCTAAAAAGCTCCCAATGACTCGAAAGGAAATGATAAGTTACATACAGTGACATAAAGTATACACACAACATGATCAAACCACTCGTTGAGCAGAAAGGAAGGACACCCCATTATCATTACACAAAGTAAAGTTGCCATTTTAGTATTCTTGCATCTTGCTTAATAAGTCGTGATAAAAAGGTGGTCAAGCAACGCAGCTGAGACCCAGACATCCTGTCCAGAAGTTCCCAAGCAGTCTCTTCTGCAACCAAAAAGTGGAAGGAAAGGAGAGGTGATAAAATAAGCTTTTCTGCACTTGAGTGCATACAAGTATTCGTTGATAAATGGACTGTGTAAACTTCTAATATTTTTACTTCTATTCAGTTATATGGTTAATAATCCTAACATGTCACAGGAAACAATTCTAGTATGCTTGGAGTGCAGTGTCAACATAAAAGGGGATATAAGCTTAGCATACTTATCAGATTATTGAGGTTATATTATTGGTGTATTGGACTTGCTATTCATGACATCTGAGGTTATATCAAATTTACTATTAGCTGTGAATGGAGCCATGTAGCTATATAATTAATTTCATGAATATATTTGCACTCTTTTACCAAAAACTTAGTGTAACTAAATTTGGGTATAGTATTTGGACAAGTTTTTTGCAACCGTATGTGTACTGACTATTGTTTATGTTACAGAAAACCAGAAAAAACTTTTACAAGTTTCAAATGCAAATTGATGATCACAACAACTAGGACTTAAAAAGTTAGAAACCGCTAGAGTAAAAACTCTAAAGAATGCAACCAAGTTACTACAAGTTGGAAAAGTTGAAAAAAGAAAAAGAAAAAGAAAAAGAAAAATGCTTGTTGGGGTTATAAGAATCATCGTTTCTCAAAGTAAGATTCGACCTGTTTTTGTCGAACGGTTTTCAGAAACCAACAAGTTCTCAAATAATGAACTACTAGAACGCTCATTTGTCACCCTCTGAACGGTAAAACAGAACTTAGACATGACCTCATTGTTGCTGCAACTATTTGTTTTGCAAAAACTCTCCTCTCGTTGCAAATTACCTTTCCTTATGTGTATACATATACTTTTTGAAGGTAATTTTATTACTATCTCAACCAAGTTCGGAGGACTATAATAACCAACCCTTAGGCAGTATACACAAATGTACTAAGACAACAACAAAAAACAAAGAAACATAATCTTTCCTGGAAATTATTATAGTAACCTATGATTCACCCCCTTGTTCGCAGGAGTATTTTCTCGACCGAACATCGACAATCCCTCTTGATTCAAGCCTCCCCTCTAGAATTAGCTTGTTTATTCTCTACTAAGGTTGTCCATTTCGGATTCCGACAAACAAGCTTCCCTTTATTTGAAGAGCCCTCTCCACTATTGGAGATATCTAAAAAAGACAAGTCATTGGTGGTAACTCCATTTGTCCTTCTTCATGGCCTCGAGCTCTTTTCCTCGTAAGTATCATTCGGTTGAACTGAGAAGATAATCAAAGTAGATTCATTCTTTTCAATAATTTGACTCCATGGACTACCCGACTCTATCGCCATGAGTGCTTGCTGACCTCATTCCCATGTTGTCATCAGTGGCCTGAAAATTCATAGATTCATGTCCCAAATTTTTCCTAAGAACAGACCCCGCATCCGGAGCCCCGCCTCTTCCTTGTTTCTGGCTTCATTGCCACCTTCCATATGATCCCCTTGAGACATTTCTTCTAACACTACCTCGACTCTTTTTCTAGCCGAGCTATCATTTTCATTCTTTTCCTCCTATGTCTGACTCCCCTGCACATGTTCTTCTAAGCACTGACTTCTACTATGGCCAAAACTTTTGCAGCCAATACATCTCGATAGATCCAACTCATACTCAACTTTCTGGAATAAGGACTCTCTATTAGATAACTATATTTCAAGATCCTCTACCAGTGCATCCGTGGCATTGATTTCCATAAAATAATTATGGTATAGGAAAGTCTCTCCTTCCTCGCGATTAGAGTGTCTGTGTGGAGAGACTTGCCAATCCCACAAGTCATCTTCATAATGGCTGAAAACTCCATAGCTGCGGAGAAAACTATGGAGTCTAATCCAAATTGGGACTGCAAAGAGCCACTCCCGAGCAAAGTTGGACAATCGATTCCATCATCACATAACAATTAGCTTCCATCAAAGCTCCATGGACCATTCTCGATGACAATTAGGTCGTCGACAAGCCCAAATTTGATGAAATAGAAACCATTTTTGTGAAAGTAAATCTGCAGGTTACCTTTCGGCTTCCACATTCACATAGCGTAGCCGCGAAAGTGTCCATAAAACGGACAAGTACCCATCACATATAGGACGATGTTCTCACAGAATTCCTCTGTCTTTGCCAAGTCATCTATCGTGATTTCGATGACTTTCCTTCCTGCCACCTTCTTGGATTCAACATATTGCATCAAAAGCTCCTCCCTAAACTTACACATATCCACCCATGAAAACAACGGGGACCTAGAATATTCAAAGGGAATGAAGTCGGAAGAGGGTGCAGTTCCCCGTTTTTTGGTCGAGTGTCTCCGATCGACAAATGTCGATAATGAAATTAACTTCTCCCTTCCGCTTGGGTGCTCCAGCCACAACCGCCTAGGTCATAGAAGAATGGGATTTCTGACAAATCTGACCCCCTTCCCTTCGTCTTCCTTTTTCGATCTCCCTAGAAGTATCTCTCTGACGTGGAGATACAAAACCCTCTCCTCCACCCCTCCACCGTAGTCCTCCATGTCCTCCCCAATCACCAGCCTCCCCCGATCTGGAGCCTCCTCTCCGAACCACTCGTGGAAGTATTGATGCTCTTCCCTTTTCCTTCCCACATATATATATATATATATATATATATATATATATATATATATATATATATATATATATATATATAATCTAGGTTAGACATTACGCTAACATCAAAATACATAGTCCCTCAAATATTCGATTGTTCCTCTCCTTCCGGATATATCATACTGTCGAAGCCAGTCTGGAGCAAGCTTCCCTGAACCAGATCACCCCCCTCCCCCCTCTCAAAATATATATACACACATTTCGTGGAATAAAAAAAGTCAATGGATGGATGCGAATATGTTTCACGTGTTCCACTAACAATCAATCGTAGTATGGCATGTTGAAGTTTTAACTACAGGAATTAAAAAAAAAAAAATAATCACTAAATTGAAGTCAATAGACTCTTAAAAGAAAAGGAGCATGAATATATGTACAAAATTAAAACAAATAAAAAATAGAGGGCAAAGGGAAAATAAAAATACTCTTCTGGGTATCTGATAGAGGAATTCAGGGGGTATCTTGTACAAGTCTTCATCAACAGCCTTTGGAGGTCTACTTGTGCTCACATAACACACCCTTCTTCCTCCTCCATGCATCGACTGCTTCTTACTATGATGATGCTTTTGATCCCCTCTTTTTTTCCTCTGTAATCCAAACCAGCTTATATATTTATACATCAGTAATGGAGTCTACTGGTATTGATTATATAACCCATACACAAAAAGAGTAAGTATATAATCAACCAACCAACCTCTCCATAGTGGTACTGGTTTGTTGTCGGCACTGGCACCTTGAAGAGATCTTCATCCTCTTCCTCTACTACAAACAAGTACTGGACACGTTTTGAACATCCCAGTTGAGAGCAGTAAGTGCTCAGAAACTCCAGCTTCCTGAAACTTTGGGCTCTCGGGAAGTACATGTCCTGCACAATCAAACACGACACCGCTTCCTTCACAAACCAGCCCACACAAGCATGACATGTACAGTAGAAGAATGAAGCCATTGCTATGTTACCTCCATTTTTCAGTTTGTGTGGCTGGCAACGTGCGAGAAGTGTAATAGCTTTGTGTGTTCAAACCTATGATGGCTATGGAACTAGAAAGAGAGTACTACGAGTAGTGTTTAATGGGGGTGGGGGTGGTATTTTAATTGGACTATTAATTGGACTATTTCATGTTCATGCCAGAAAAGCAGGGGGCGTTCTCTTTCTAGCCCCTCTCTCAATGATTCTGCTGGTCATCGCGGTGACAACACTGGCAGTCACTCATGGCACGCTGGAGGACGCGAGAAAAGAGAAATGGAATGGATGGGGACTTCACGTTTTGCCTCCCCCAAAGCCTGAGAAATTATTGTTTGGTTTTACTTACCAAGTGGTGACAATAATGAGTGGCGAGTCTCATTGATAATTTTGGCTATTGTCAAGAACACTACTAAATTTACTCGCATAATTACAAGTTTATCATTTTTAAAATTTATTCAGGACTATCTACTCTTGATTTTTTTTTTATAATCATGATTGTTAAAAGTTTGACAGTCCTACTAATTGGTAGGACTGTCATAATTTTGACAGTCCTAAAAATTTAACATCTATTTTTAGGACTGTCAAACTTTTGACAACCCTAAAAAATTAACATATATTTTTAGGACTGTCAAAATTTTGACAGTCCTACCAATTGGAGTGTTTTCCAATGTTAGACTATTTTTCTAGTCTAGCAAGAGGAAAACCTCTGTAAGCTAAAGAAAAAAATCTAATAACTCCGATGGCATGCGTCGTTGGTGGCGATGCCGAACGATGACCTAGCAGCATAAAAATAAAAGTGGAGACTATGACGTGTTAACAACTCCAAAAAAAGTCGTCAAGTAAACAATATTTGTCAAAAAATGAGTCCCGATCAAGTCAAATACAAGACACGACCTATCATGAATCCAACATAAACTGTAACCTAGATCTTGTCTAATTAAACTCGTATAACAAGTTTGATCATCCTAGAAAGTGCAAAGGGCAACAAATGAGCACAAGAGCCCGGTGATTATGTTGACGTGCAAAATACAAAGTGCAAAGTATGCCATCAAAGCGCAACTTTGCACCCTTGATCCCGAGTTCGAGTCCGAGTCGCTAAGCCCTACAGGACTTAACTCTTGAAGAAATTTTCCCAAGAGAGTGACAAAAAACAAAAATACTTTCTTGAGGAGTCTAGCCTTAATCCTCCTAGAAAAACTTTCCACATGGCACCCACCCTTGGGCCACCACCCCATATGCATCTCTCGACCCCCACATCGTATTATATTTAGATACTCATTTGGATATTTTCCAACACGTGACTATCTTTCTAGTCTTGCAAGAAGAAAACTTCTAAAAGCCAAAGGAAAAACTCTAATAACTCCGACGACATGCTTCATTGGTGACGATGTCGAACGATAACCTATTGACATAGAAATAAAAGTGGAGACTATGACGTGTTAGCAACTGCAAAAAAGAAGTCCAGTAGACAATAGTTGTCAAAAAATGTGTCAAGATCAAGTCAAATACAAGACACGACTTATCATGCATCCAACATAATCTGTTACAGAGATCTAGTCCGATTAAACTCATATAACAAGTACGATCATCATAAAAAAATTCTATCAACAAGACATCTAAAAAAATACATGTATACAAGCACAGAAGCACGCGCAGAAGCGTGCGTAGAATGCCGCATACAGATCTCCTCGTGCAAGAGCCTGCGCATAACCAAGCATAACAAATATGCACAAGCGCCTTCCGACGAATCTGACGTGCTAAGTGCAAAGTGCGTCATCAAAGCGTCACTTTGTGCCCTTGAGCCCAAGTCGGTGTCCAAGTCGTTAAGCCCTTTAGGACTTAAGCCATTGACGTGCTAAGTGAATAAATGCTTTCTTGAGGAGTTTATCATTAATCCTCTAGAAAAATATGCCACATGGCTCCTACCCTTGGACCATAACCCCATGTGCATCTATCAACACCCACATGGTATTATATTTAGATAATCACTTGGTGTGTTTTTCAATGTTGGACTATCTTTCTAGTCTTGCAATAGAAAAACCTCTACAAACCACATACAAAATTCCAACAACTCCGACGACATTCATCGTTGGTGCCGATGTCAAATGATGACCTAGCAGCATAGAATTAAAAATGAAGACTATTACATGTTAGCAACTCCAAAAATAGTCGTCCTGTAGACAATAGTTGTCAAAAAATGTGTCATGATCAAGTCAAATATAAGACAACCTATCATGCATGGAACATAAACCATTACTGATATTAAGATCGATTAAACTCGTATAACAAGTACGAACATCCTAAACATTCAATAAAAAGACATATAAAGGAATACAAGTGTACACGTACAGAAGCACGTGTAGAAGCCTGTGCAGCAAGTCGTGCGCAGATCACCTCACCTAAGAGCCAACTTGCAACCAAGCGTAACAAATACACACATTTTGTGCCCTTGAGCCTTAGTTTGAGTCGCTAAGCCCCTACGAGACTTAGGTCCAAAGAGAATTTTTCTAAGAGAGTGACAAAAAGCATAAATGCTTTCTTGAGGATTTTAGCCTTAATCCTCCTAGAAAAATATCTCACATGACACCCACCCTTGGGCCACCACCCTATGTGTATCTCTCAACACCCACAAGGTATTATATTGAGATACTCGTTTCGAGTGTATTTCAATGTGGGTCTATCTTTCTAGTCTTTCAAGAGAAAAATCTCTACAAGCCAAACTCCAACAACTCCGAAAACTTTCATAGTTGGTGGCGATGTCAAACGATGACCTAGCAGCATAGAAATAAAAGTGGAGACTATGACGTGTTAGCAACTCAAAATAAAGTCGTCCAGTAGACAGTAGTAGTAAAAAATGTGTCTTGATTAAGTCAAATACAAGACACGACCTATCATGCATCCAATATAAATTGTTACTGAGATCTAGTCCGATTAAACTTGTATAACCAGTACGATCATCCTAAAATAATTCTACGAACAAGACATCTAAAGGTATACAAGTATACACGCACAGAAGCATGCGCAGAAGCCTGTGTAGAACGTCGCGCATGGATCGCCTTGAGTGAGAGCCTGCGCGCGATAAAGCGCAACAAATATGCACAAGCGCCTTGCAACAATGCTGATGTGATAAGTGCAAAGTACGCTATCAAAGTACCACTTTGCGCCGTTGAGCCCGAGTCTGAGTCTGAGTCGCTAAGCCCCTACGGGACTTAGTTCCTAAGAGAATTTTCCTAAGCGAGTGGAAAAAAGCATAAATGCTTTCTCGAGTAGTTTAGCCTTAATCCTCCTAGAAAAATATCCCACATGGCACCCACCTTTGGGCCACCACTCCATGTGTATATCTCAACACCCACATGGTATTATAATTAGATACTCATTTGGAGTGTTTTCCATTGTGAGATAAGACATCTACAGATATACAATTATATACAAGTACCGTAGTATGGGCACGCTAGATACGAATCCACTTTGTCACTTAGTAGTTTAACTTGGATTCAACCCAGCGTGATACAACAATCAATAGATCCTAGCCACGCTTGGTCATTGACTAACTTTTATGTCTATGGTTGAGATTGAGTCATATCACTTGTCACATAGCACATAGGTATATCGCAGTGTAAACATATAATATAATTACGTATAAATAATTAGCACATAGGAAGAAATAACACGTAGTAAGTATATCAGAACAGATTCAAGTGGTCGGGTCATGAAGCATAGATGAGTCTAATACTCTTGTGGTCATCAAAGTCACATATACAAACCATAAAGTCCAAAGGAACATTCAAATAAAGTCATTCCAATAAAACATGTGCAAGGGGTCGCATGCGCGCATAAGTATCAAGGCCGTATGGGGATCAGCTGCCGCATATAATCAGTTGCCTCAGAGATCTAGGCCGCATAGGATTAGTTGCCGCATATGAGACATTGCCGCATAGAGTAAGATGCCACATATGAGACATTGCCGCATACAATAAGCTGCGGCATAGGAGACATTTTCGCATAGAGTAAATCAAAGTTCACTCTTCAGTTTAAGTGCAGAAATGACCGGTAATAAATGCGTATCAGAAAAGTGATTGATTTGACAAACCATAAAGTGTATCAAAAAAAAGGACAAAATTATAGAATTTCGTGCAGGAAAAAATAGAGTTATGCGTCCAAAAGAGACTTTGCCGCATATCTTATCTTTCCGCATAGTTTGTCCTGCCGCATAGGTGTCTCTTGGACTTAGCAAATTTCTCATTCGTTCAGCGAATAAACAGATGGAGTCCCTTCAGAATGCATGTGTATTAGTCAGTCATGCATCCAAAAGAGATGGACGCATTCTGGTATGCGGCAATGAGTTCAGGCCGCATAGCATTTTTATACCGCATAGCACGTTCTGCCACATTTGGTGATGGCCACATGGAATATTTATTATCCCAAATAGCAGGTTCAGCCATGGCGAAAGCTCCAAAACAAAAAATTTGTTTTCTTCATAAAAACTTTCTTTTAACTCCTAATTAAGTGAACCAAAAGCCAAAATACTCGAAATAAAGTGCTCCATCCATCCAAAAAACTATTTTAAAAAAAACCATGTTTAGTAGATCAAAATCACCAAAAATCAAGGAATCTATGAAAATCCTAAACTTAGAATATAGCTCTACTCAAATTTACCCATTAAAATTAAAAATTCCAAGTTCTAAAAGTGTTTATAATCATTATGAGCACATAATAGACTAATAAAATACAAGAAATGAGTAAGAATTAAAAATCAAAAGATTTTTTCATGTAGTGTAAGGTATACTTGCCTAAATGAAGAAAGAGGAAAATGAGAATAAGGGAAGAGAGAGAAAGAGGTTGACTTATATATGCTAGGGTTGAAATTTAGACCATGGGTTCACTTATAATCAAATCAACCCAATAATTAAACCATGAGTCTAATTGAACCAAATAATGGGTCTAGTCTCCATGACATATAACCTAATTACCATACAAGCAACAAATGATATAGGCATAAAAACTAGTATGTTCCAAATACGTATATCAAAAACGAGGAGTGACAATTAGTGTATCAGTTAGTATAAGTGTCAGTTGTTAGTTTAGAGTATATTAGATATAATTAATATATGTTAAGGTATTAATTATGGATAAGTCTCCATGCTACCATGTTATAACTAGATAGTGTAGGAATTACTAAGGTTATGACCTAGTATAGCTAATACAAGCGAGAGTTAGCTAGTTAGTGATCAATATGGACCATTTAACTTGTGTAGGACCTAGTTTAGCTAGAGTGACCTAGAAATGGCCTAGAAGAGTATATTTAGTATATTTATCTCATTTATCATTCATTACACCAACTAATATGCCCTTCATATATAGGCGTGTGTGGCACCAGCTCGGATACCGAGATATACCATTTACTCAGGACCACAGGTGAGTACATTATCTGATAGTTTTCTTATTTGATAGCCTATATGTTTCATGTATTTAGTATAGAGATATTTGATTCCTGACACGATAGTTTCACAGATTGGTATACGTGGATCTTGGTCATGAGATATTATTGTCATGGTTACTCAGTGATCGTCGTGTCGTGCTTCGTGATTACTCAGTGATTATCGTAATATCTTAGTGATTATATAGACCATGATCATAGTGCATGATATTATAGACCATGTAGTGTGATATACGTGTTATAACGTATCGTGATTTGGATCCATGTACTAGTCGGGGGTTTTGGAAGTATTAGTGGATATGTGATCATACATTATAGCCCATAATTTAGTATAGCCCATGATAGTTAGCAGATCATGTAACTCACGTGTGATCATGCTATCTTATCTTTTATATATATTCCATGTTAGGCCCAAGTCGATCACATTATCTTACTAATATTTTAAGGCACATTTACTATATTCTTTTCTTTATTCCAGTTGATTACATTATTGTTTCTTACCAAGTTATTCTCAGTTTATTGCCATTATTTATCATGATGCTTCTTCTCATGATATATGCTAGTTCATTTACTTCTATCATTTATTTTCATTGATACTGATGTTTCATAGTGTATGTCAATTATTGGAACTGCTATTGGGTTCTACTTTGCTCCAATCCTAACTGGATATATTTTTCAAATAATTTATTAGAGTACTGGTGTCCTACGCACTACGGACCATAAGATGATGAGAAAGTTTAGATAGAAGCAATAGAGCCTATTGAGTTAGTACCAGCAATCGATGAGACTTAGCTAGTTCATTTATGATATTATATATGTCAGTTCGATAATTTTGGCATGTATTATTATTTTAGATCTTGTGTTGTGATTAGACTTGGACTTGTGATGTATTTGACTATGTATTTCTTTCTTTCTATTCCATATCGTGCCATATCTTTCTTTAGTTTGTTATTGTAATTGAGTATTATTTATATTTATCGTATTATCCTCCATTTAGGAGTTGAGATATCTTGACATGTACATTATATATATATATATATATATATATATATATATATATATATATATATATATATATATTGTGTGTGAGACGTTTTGTAATACCCCTCCCTAAATTTATTGTACTTATTTACGTGTAAACAAATTTTTTTGTCCATTTTTTAGTTAGAAAGATATCGATTTACTATTTACCATTTTTCTAGTAAATATTTTCTAAATTAATGAAATTTAATTTTTTTAATAGTAGTATAGTATTATTAGTGTATGTAATTGTCGAATGATTTCTTGTGTATTTCAAACCATGTATGAATAGTCTTTGTTCGTAGTAGGTATAAATCCTATTCCTATATTTATTATGAATGCAATGTTCTTCTCCCCTTCACTAGCATTATCCCTAAGCCCAAGCTCAAAGGCTTTTCCCCATTAAATTTTTACCCAAAGATAAACTTTCTTTCCTTTCTCCTTTAATTTTCCAGAGCCAAACCATATCTTGTATGTTCGTTTTAAATAAATCTCCAAATCTAAGCAGGTCCAAGACCACTTTGTTTTCCTACAAACCTTAGTCTTAGTCCAAGACTATTTTCTAAGTAATTTTACACTCACCCCAAATCCAAATCAAAAGGGCATCCCCATAATCCCTTCAACCCAACCCAAACCTGATTCCCCGGATTGAACCAAGGCCAGCCCAATGTCAACATAAACCCTACAACAACCATCAAACCCCTAAACCCCTAGACTATACAAACAAATATTTTACCCTCCTCAATCATCTCCCAGTAACCAATATGTTTTTTTATTCTCGATGGAACAGTATCTCTGCCATTCTCCTTCCCCCCTATTCATTGAAGGCAACTCAACACCAGCACCAGTGCCGACGATGACCTCCACTCGAAACTCTTCCCCCAGTCGACCAACCGGATCTCCTCTACTATCACCGCAAAATACGGTCCCAACCTTTGATTCTGTCGATGCGATAGATAGCAACGAACGCAGTTGGAGGAGCTACCTTATTATTCTTTCCATCCATTCATGGCAACGGTATCGTCGACGTCTCGATTGCGCATCAAGAATGGCGTTGTCAATGTTTCCAAAGAGCATTATCCCTTTCTCTCTTCCAGGTAACTCCTTTCCCCCTCTTGAACTACTGTCTCATGCGAGCCTCTCGCGCTAGCAAATTATATGTGGTGTGTTTATTGGAAAATCGGTGGATGTAGGGAGCAAGATTGTCTATCTGGATATGAAGACCGAATGTGATGCTACGACCTCGATGGCGATGTGTAGATTTGAACCTTGGCTACCTCTACTATGTGAGAAAATTTTACACTTGAGGAGATCTAATGATTTATATATATATATATATATACAGGAGTATGAAAGGGAGTCATATGGAGGGAGAAGTAGTAAATTGTTGTATTTGTGTAGTAAAAGTATATATGTGAAGAGAAGCATGGGTGGGTGAATATTTTAGGTAGCTATAAGCATGTGTTGGATGTATTATTTATTCTTCTACATGTATGGGAAGAATAATTTAGTATTATTTTAATCTCCCATGCAAAGCTAACGGGATACATGGCTAACTTGATAAAGAATCACATCTGAATGTGGGCAATAGAAGACATTGTAATATTTTCTTACTACTAAAGTAAATTGCTAAGGGATAGATTTATATATAAATTATATTGTTAGAGAGGATGGCATCATGGAAACTCACCACTTAAACCCTTGTAAGTATGATGGCCATGAAGAACGTTATGCTTAGTCTAGTGACTGTGATTGTTGGGAGATGCTATGGTGATATAGGTGAATTCTTCTAAAAACTTGAGAAGCTGATAAAGAAAATAGCTCAGTGTTAGGATAATACATTTTGTTTATTTGGCAGAAGCTACACTAGCATGCATAAGAATAAATAAGAAGTAGAGAGGTCAATCACTTATTTCAGTATATATCTATAACCTTGTAGGTACAAATTTATTGAGACTAGGATCTTCTTATTATTTATCACTGAGGTTGAGTCTTATCATTTTTCCTTAGACATTAGACTCATTTATTAGTTAATCACCAAATATATGTATATGTATATATATTGTTGGGTAACTCTTAGTTGTTTGTTGGACTATGTATATTCTATGGGCTAATATCCCTAGCAGGGTTAGACCTGATCGCACTCTGGTTCCACAATCTCAGCACATATTTGGACAAAATGAGGTAAGTATACCTTGCCTATTGATTTACAGTATTTACATGCATATTTTTCTTACCATTCTTTTATTTTGGATATACTGCTTCATGTTTCACCTGTTTCCTTACCTGTATGGTTATATGATTGTTCCGGCTAACACATAGATTTGATACATAGACTCGTATTGCATGGCATATAGGATACGCGTATCGGATCATTATTTTATCTTTTTCTAGATAGAGCTACCTCTATACTTGATAGTCTGGCGTATCACCTGTTTGAGTTAGACTGGAAGTGTCACGGGTGCGTCACCGATAGTAGCATTGGGTGGGGTGGACAGTTACTAGACGCTTGGACTACTACGCATGCACTATATATATATATATATATAGTGCATCCGCAGTTGTAGTCCTTACTGTGTGTATCTGTGCTCGGAGCTACGGGTACGTACCGTGTGTCTCTGTGCTTCGGAGCTACGAATTTATATTTGGAAAGCCCAAGCATCAAACGTTGTCCTCATTTGTGTATCACATAGATAAGTTATACTGGTTGTTGACAGTGTACATAAACCCCTGTTTACTTCTTTGCATGTAATTTACTGTATTTTATTTGGCATATATATTTTTATCTTGTTACATCTCTCTGAGGACCTATTTTTCTGCTAGGTTATTGCTGAGTACTGACATAGGATTGGGGACCTCTTCAAGAATTCTAGTATCGTTTATTGATGCCTTCTTATCATTCTATTATATTTAGTTTTATTCCTAGTTTATAGTATATATCTAGCATTGTGTATACAAATTTGTGGACATATTATCTGATTAGGACAGCTTATACGTATTCGAGTCAGACAAGAGTCTAGTTGAATGCATAACTGGCCATTGCCACATGGCATGGTCTAGCGTATTTTGGGACTGGGGCGTGTCAAGGTTTTTGTGGTGGCCCATGCAGGTCTCGTCTTCGTAAAGTATAAGAAGTTGTGGTAGTACATAGGTTAGTCGTACTACTGCGAGCCTGTGACTAATTGGGGAATTAAAAAAAATTGAGGATACATCCACAACTAGGGTTATAGGCTTCTTTCTATAGGACCCTTCCATCATGATTACTTTCATGTTATTCTTTTCGGCATAATTGCATTCATGTTTTTCTAGTCGTGTAATTTGTCTAAATTTCTCTCTATTGACCTCGGGATCGACTCATCTCATTTTAAAAAGAAAAAATATTTTGAAAATGCCTCATGGGTTTGGTCAAGAAAAAGTTCGAGAAACTATATTTCATCCTTGTATTACGGAATCATGAGCTTTTGCCGCCAGAGACAATCTGGCTTGGTAGAACTTCAGATAATGGGATCAGGGATGTATACGTTTCTCAAATTTTACCTAAACCTTATCATATGCATCTTGATTGACTCTTCTAGCTTATTTTATAAAAGTTATTTTTGGAAACATCTTATTGATTTAGCCAAAGACAAGTTCAAGAACCTGTATTATATGGCGTGGTAGTGGTGCACTACAACCATCCGTCGTATTATGAAACAAGGAAGTTATTGCAGCCAGATGCACCATGGTGTGGAAGTAACTTCACGTGACATAATCATGGAGGTACATGGTTCTTGGATTTTTTCTAGACTACTTCCTATGTATCTCGATTGGCTCGATACCATTATTGAAAAATTATTATCTCCTCTTTCCTACTTTGCTTGATACTAACATTGTTTGACACTAGTATGGATTGCTCGACCCAGCCTTAGGACCTTACTATCTCTTTCCTTACCAATAACTGGAATAGAATAACCTCGTGTGTGGACTGCTTAGTAAATTGTATAAAATTGTCTCATGATTGTTATGTTGGGACATTTTAGGGTATGCAAAACTTTAGAGGCTGCAAGGATAAAACTTCTAGGTTAATTATGATGGTTAGACAATGATTGACTATAGGGCTTTATTGATATTGACCATAAGGTTGTAAAGGTTGATCTGAGTACTTTAAGGTTGGTAGGTTAGTTTAGAACGTTCTACTTACATGAGGGTGACAAAATCGATAATTATAAGAGTTCTAGAGATTGTAACTATTTGTAATTATTGACAAAAGATGATTGATGACATTATTGGTACATAATGTTTTGAGGGATAATGCTAGAGATTAGAGTTGAGAATGTGATTTTGATAAGCCTGGATATAGAATAAATAGCTAGGTTAAGCATTCCTTATAGATACAAATACTAGATATGGTTATTGGTATGCAATGATATTGGATAATATTTAAGGGTACAAGTTCGCATCTATATTGGGTATACTTGACTAAAGCTAGATAAGAAAGGTTTAAGTAGCGGGACATAGGGATTTCATCAATTATGGTTTAATTGACTAAATACTATAGCCAAGGATGAGAGAGATAGTGGGAAGGCAAATTTTGATGCTTAAGGTTAAGGATTGACTAAGATTGGATAACTAATAATAATGAGTTATGAACCTACCTTGAGGACTAGTACATGGTTACAAATATATATATGCATTATCAACTTGGAGGATAAAGACCAAGTGTAGAAATTGAGAATAAGAATCGGGATAGAAACTTTCCTCTAACGAATTGTTTAGTGGTGGTTGTAGCCGTATTATTTAGAAGTATTAGACCAAATCAAATTATTACTTATTAATAAGATATGCTCTTAGATCAAGGGAATGAAAAAAAAGATAATGATAAGTTCTATAATGGAAGTATTGACGACTCATAACCTATGGATTCAAAAACTATAGGAATTTTTTAGGGTTGACTAGAATAAGTATGAACATATATACAAATGGGGTCAACAGCTGGAGCTTAAATTTCTTTTAGCAATTTTTAAGTCAAGGGTGAGTGTATATCATATTCTCGGATGGTAGAGAGGCAAGGACACCACGATAGTGATCCGCGACTGGGTTATGAGAATTGAGTTGAATAGTTCTTAGTGAGACTATGAGGGTTATATGTAGTAGTGGCATTTAAATTTCGAGGAAACAATTATTCTATGGTGGGTAAAATGTAAGACCCCTCCCTAATTTTATTGTACTTATTTATGGGTAAACAAAATTTTGTGTCCCTTTTTGATTTAGCAAGCTATCAATTTACTATTTACTATTTTTTTAGTAAATATTTTCCAAATTAATGAAATTCAATTTTTTAATAGTATTATAGTATTATTAGTGTATGTAATTGTCGAATGATTTCTTGCGTGTTTCAAACCTTGTATGAATAGTCTTTGTCCGTAGTCGGTATAAATCCTATTCCTATCTTTATTATGAATGTAATGTTCTTATCCCCTTCACCAGTATTATTCCTAAGCCCAAGCTCAGTGGCTTTTCACAATTAAATTTTTACCCAAAGCCAAACTTTCTTTCCTTCCTCCTTTAATTTTCTAGAGCCAAACCACATCTTGTATGTTCATTTTAAACAAATCTCCAATTATAAGAAGGGTCTAAGACCACTTTGTTTTCCTACAAACCTTACTCTTAGTCCAAGACTATTTTCCAAGTTACTTTACATCTCAACCCAAATCCAAATCAAATGGCCATCCCCATAATCCCTTCAACCCAGCCCAAACCGGACTCCCCGAGTTGAACCAAGGCCATCCCAATGTCAACATAAACCCTACAACAACCAATAAACCCTAAACCCCTAGACTATATAAACATATATTTTACCCTCCTCACTCATCTTTCGACCGCCAATATTTTTCCTATTGTCAATGGAACAATATCTCTGCCATTCTTCTTCCTTCCCCATTCATTGAAGACAACTCAACACAAGCACCAGTGTCGATGACGGCCTCCACTCGAACCTTCGCCCCCGTTGACCAACCAGATCTTCTCTGCTATCACTGTGAAATATGGTCCTGGCCTTTAATTTTATCGATGTAATAGATAGCAGTGAACGCAGTCGGAGGAGCCACCTTATTATTCTTCCCATTCATTCGTGACAACGGTATCGTCGACGTCCCGGTTGTGCATTAAGAATGGCGCTGTCGATGTTTCCAGAGAGCATTATCCCTCTCTCTCCTAAGTACTCCTTTCCCCTTCTTGAACTACTGTCTCATGCGATCCTCTCGCGCTAGCAAATTATATGTGGTGTGTTTATTGGAAAATCGATGGACGTAGGGAGCAAGATTGTCTATCTGGATATAAAGACCAAATGTGATGCTGCGACCTTGATGGCGGTGTATAGATTTGAACCTTGGCTACCTCTACTATTTAAGAAAATTTTACACTTAAGGCGATCTAATGATTTATATATATACATGAGTATAAAAGGGAGTCATATGGAGGGGAAAGTAGTATATTGTTGTATTGGTGTAATAAAAGTATATATGTGAAAAGAAGCAGGTGTGGATGAATATTTTAGGTAGCTATAAGCATGGGTTGGATATACTGTTTATTCTCCTACATGTATGGGAAGAATAATTTAGTATTATTTTAATCTCCCATGCAAAGCTTATGGGATACATGGCTAACTTGATAAAAAATCACATCTGAATATGGGCAATATAAGACAGTATAAGGTTTTCTTATTGCTTAAGTAAATTGCTAAAGGATAGATTTATATATAAATTACATTGTTAGAGAGGATGACATCATGGAAACTCACCACTTAAACCCTTGTAAGTATGATGACCATGAAGAACATTATGCTTAGTCTAGTGACTGTGATTGTTAGGAGATAATGTGGTGATATAGGTGAATTCTTCTAAAAACTTGAGAAGCTGATAAGGAAAACAGCTCACTGTTAGGAGAATACATTTTGTTTATTTGGAAGAAGCTGCACTAGCAAGCATAAGAAGAAATAAGAAGTAGAAAGGCCAATCACTTATTTCTATGTATATCTATAACTTTTTAGGTACAAATTTATTGAGACTAGGTTTTTCTTATTATTAATTACTGAGGTTGAGTCTTATCATTTTTTCTTAGGCATTAGACTCATTTATTAGTTAATCACCAAATACATGTATATGCATATATACTGTTGGGTAACTCTTGGTTGTTTATTGGACAATGTTTCACGACCCGCACCCGAATATTTGGACACGAGTATGTGGTTACACCCAGCCTATGCCGTAGAATCGGCGGTAGAACGCTGTCTGGGTCATTTCTAACTATCTAATATCTCAACAATATAATATGGTACCTGTCAATCATCTCAACTCCAAATGGAGGAGCAATATCGTATCTCATAAGAATAACTAATCTCAATGACAAAAAGAACTAAGGAAGAATAATGCACGAATAGAATAGCGATGGAAAGAATAAAGATATAATCCACAATCTGAAATAATATACAAGTTGTGAATCTCAACAATATAATAGTCTAATACAATCCAACACAAATAAACTAGACCTCCTCGGACTCTACAACTAAGTTCTCCTGGTCTATAGGAGTATCCTCTATAGGTACGCCATCCTGCGACCCATAGAATATGGGACACTGTCCTATAAGCCAATCATTTGGAAAAATATATCTAGTCAGGATTGGAGCGAAGTACACCTCTGCTAGCAATTCTAATTAATTGACAAAGACTATCAAATAGTTATAGTAAGTAATACACGGTGAGCAAGGAAAAGAAATAAATCAGATAATAAAATACAGTCACAGCTAATTTAAGAAGCTAGAAAGATAAGCATGGTGAATCAAGAAATACTGTAAATAAGACTGTGAATATATGAGAAATGAACTAGATAAATAAGATGTGTGTCCAGCAAGTATCATTTGAATCCAGGAAGAGAGCACTAACTAGTATGTTTTGAAATACCGCTTTCGACATGTAAACGACTATGGGTAAGTATAGGTCACCGCATACTTTGTGTGCAGCTGCTATCATTCTAGATTAGACCAGAGGAGATAATTCTATTTTTGGGAATGTTTATATGTCTACTCGAGTATTTTCTTGCCCCGACTAGTATAAATAAATCCAATTATGATAAGCAAATCAAATATGAGTCCAGCCAGATAAAATAGGTGATTCCAGTAGGTGAGTCCTGATGTGATACCAGTAATGAGTCTTGAAGTAGAGGCCAGACAAGTATAATATACGTATCATAAGAAAGTAAATCCATGTAATACTAATCCGTGTATCCAAGTGTCGAGAAATCAGGTAAAATAATGCTATATACCAGAATCATAGTAGATATCAAATAAAGAAAACTATCCAAAAATATACTCGCCTAAAGTCCTGAGCAAGGTGTGTCTCTCGATACCCAAGCTGGTGTCACACAGACCTATATATGGTACGCTACATCAATACAAGATTTAAGATTGAAAATAAGTTAAGTTGATACAATTCTAGGTCAATAAGCCATTTCTAGGTCAAACCAATAAAATCTAGGTTGTAGGAGTCTAATACTAAGTCACTAAGTCGATACACTATGAAGCTATGCTATACTAGTTAAGTTAAGATACAAAAAGGCATTCAAAAAGCCGTATCCTAAGATAGACAACTTTATTTATATAAAAATAGTATTTTAGATATATATACAAGTCATTAATTATAATACTATATTAAAACAAGAAATTTAGGATACCTTGGCTTTGTACCAATGTGTATCGCCCTATCTCGATACCCAAACTCAATACCTTGGGTATCGGCATAATACCTTGTGTATCGGCCCAATACCTTGGTATCTCGAGGTAACCCAAACCACTTAATATAGCTAATACATATATATAAATACCTCAAACACTAACTATATTATGTATCTAAAATACTAACAATATACACTACCTATTAGTATATGTATACTAGACTAACTATATTAATATATCTACTACTACCAACAACCCATAACTACATATATACATAATACATATAGATAGATATAACTAACTCAACATAAACAAGTATATATATATATAATCACTAACTACTAACAAATAAACAACTAACTAACTACTTACATAACTATTCATATACTACTAACCACTAATAAATACAACTACTATTCACCGAAACTGACTGAAACCAATAACCTTAAATACAAACTAACCATCGTCTAATACCTTGAATACTCAAACCCAAGTGAAACCTTAATACCTTGCTAAACCCACACCCACTGATACCCAGCTATAACTAATAACCTCTAACTCAACCCAAAAACAAAAGCCCAACTAATCACTTAACTGACACTAACACTGATATTGTATAGTGGAAACAAAACCTGAAACTTAAACCTGTGAATTGATACTGTACATCTGGTACGGTTATTGTGTATTAAAACTAGCACTGTGTAACTTTTTGCACATGCTGTGCACTCTGCTGTAGGTGATTTTCACTGTAGCTACTGCCACTAAACTGTCTGATTGCTCACTCGAGCAGTGGCCCTTCTTCCGGAGATAATCCACTGCTCGCAGCTGCTGATCCTATCCTTTACTGAATGCCACACTAGCTGCAGCTGCACAATACACACTCACTGCTGTCACGCCCCGATCTCTCGCAGGCAAATCGGCCATTCCCGCTAGGCGGGAATCACCCTCGCCAGCGCTCCCGCGGAACAATCGCTTAACCCATCCGGGCGTGATGCCGTACGAGCGTGATCCACGCCCGTGCAAGGCCATGGTTCATTGGCTGGCGGCAAGAGTTCTAAGCCACAGAGTCGCACAGATTGTCCGAGTGTAGCGGAGTCATGAACGCATAGGCGATCGGTAACAGGTTCACTGAGTTGACAATATAGCGGAAGCATCGAAACAAGTAAAGTAATCTCTTTATTGATATGAAACATGTATTACAGGCGGCGTATAGCCGAGATTACAAGTCGCTCAAGCCTCTCTCTCTGAAACAGTAAAAGCGTGCCAAGTGGCTACAACTGTGGAATAATTTGTACAGGCGATGGTCAGGCGACGCTCCAACATTATGTCTTGTATATGTGCTTCAGTCCCGGACGCACCGTTGCAAGGCTTCAGAGGGAACTCCTGGCCTTAGCACGCACGAAGGAGGCGTCCGCACCGAACGAGGTTCTCCCGCACCCTGCATACAAACTGGTGGATTATCAGTACATTGAATGCACTGGTGGAGAAGCTACTTGCCCGCTAGACAAATCCAAACACGTAATACAGGTTCCGTGCACAACTATTTAGTTGTCTTTCTAGTTGCCTTAGGATCAGTTTCATGCAAGCATTGAATAGCCTAACGTGTCGGGCAGTGCGCCGTGCGATGTTAGAGAAAACACGGCGAGACTTACCAACTTACCATCTCCTTCCCTGTCCAAGGCAAACATTGAGGCAAATATCGTTAATTCAAGCACGGACAAGTATAACATTCAGGAGGCATAGCATATGCAAACAGGAGGGTCGTTTTAACATGATCGTTCAGGTGTTCAGTTGTTTCTTGATGCGATGCAATGACTCGCACGCGGATAGCCGCTAAGCGAGGATGACTTATCTATATGAACACGGTCGCTGGCAAAGCCAATAAAGGACACTAGTCTTAAACGAGAGTAGTTTGCAACGAAAGTACAGTGGTACTACAAGCCATCTCGTTTAGTATAGTAGACTATACAGTAAGTTCAGCCATGAAGCGGATGGTATGCAGCGAAAGAATGGTGGGTGCTGCACACTATCTCGTCCAGTACAGTTGGCTGAAACAGTAGAGTTCCATCCGGATCGGAGCGGCCCCAGTGCCCCGGAGACCGTCCATGGAACTATGCCTCGTTTCCGAGTTGTCCGCGACATGCAGGTCAGGGTCAGGGTCAGTTTCCCCTTCACTAGATACTCGAGTACTGTAGAACAGGAGTACAGTGGTACAGTGGTACAGTAGAACAGTATAACAGTAGTACAGTAGTGCACGATTACAGGAGGTGCTTGAATCATGATTCTGTACAGTGATTAACTTGTCTTAATGCATTCCCCTAGTTCGGGGCTGCCTGGTGACCTAACGGTCCCGGATACTTGCAGGAACATTCAGGCACGGAATGACTACGTAGTAGTCTTCCGGGGTTTGGATGAAAACACGGTAACATTCAAGCAGACAAGCATGCGTTTCTAAGGAACATAAGCAGGCACGTTGCTCGGACCCGAAGGTAAGCCGAGAGATGAAATCGTTAAGGGACTTAGCATGTGAGGGTCTGAATATAAGCAGTATTTCATTTCCATGTTCTAGCAAGCAATACAAGTTGGGATTATTCCCTTAGCTAGGTGCGTTGGATTTATTAGCATGCAGGGGGTGAATCACCTAGCGACTAGCATAAATATTCTAGATTTTATGTGTGCTGTCTAAGCAAAGACAAGTTCACCGTAGCCACCCACCTTAGCGATGATTCGCCTCGGTAGAGCGATACGTCTGAGCGAGCCTTTGAAAGTCCAAGCCGAATTCCTGTAGGGACAAGTCTGGATATCTTTTACTTCTTGATCGAGGCAAAGCCGGTCGGGACAGCTGCACTATTGCCGATTAAAACGGCAATCCGCTTGAGCGGAACGGGGTGTTACAACTGCTATGGAGATTGCACATTGCCTGCTGGAGTTAGCTTCTACCCAAGCCCCTCTCCAGTTGAAGCTGCTACTGCACTGCATTCTGCTGTGCACAGTTGCTGCTACAGCTTGCCAATGCTGCATTGCTGTATGCACCTATTGCTGTGCACAGCTGCTGCTCCTGCTCAATGCCACTTGCACGAGCTCCCCTCTTGCACAGCTACACCCTCATATGCATACTGAATTGCCACCCTCATATGCATACTGAACTGCCACTTGCACGAGCTATTCTTTCCCTTGCACTGACATACACTCACACACATGCCATATAAACACTAAACGTGTATACATATAAACACTCACACACACATAGATAACTAGCTAATATACGCATATATAACCATAGATATACATATATATAAACATACCTACACAATCTCATATATCTATAGATAGATATATTTATATATACACTCTCACACATAAATACAAACACACACATGAATATATACAAGTATATATATATATATATATATATATATATATATATATATATATATATATATATATATATATATATATATGTGTGTGTGTGTGTGTGTGTGTGTGTGTGTGTGTGTGTGTGTGTGTGTGTAATAGTGTATATGAGTTTGTGTATATGTGTGTGTCTATATGTATGTACATAATAGAGTATATATATATATATATATATATATATATATATATATATATATATATATATATATATATATATTGTAGCGCCCCATTCTCCCGGTGCGGAGATCGCGGCTAAGAAACACAAGACGGTATCGTTCGATCAGGATAGATTGAATTAAGAACTCGTCCTCGTTATGGATTTGTTTCTTCGAAATCGATTCCCATATTTAGTGGACTGCGCCCCAAGGATCGGCTTAGCGGCAGAGTCAGGAGGGACCTCTCCCCTGCTATCTTTTATTGTCTCGGTTTTCGATGTCGCTTGTTGCTTTCGTGCTTTGAGTTGGTTTTGGGATTTGCTTGTTTTCCTTGAACGGTTTCGATGGTTTTTATTGTTTTCGTTCATTGAACTGCACTTCTATTCCAAGATTGGAAAGAGAGGAAGAAGTATTAATCGAGATGTTCGTGTGCAGGTGAACGAGCAGTAGGCGGCTTGCGAGCGGAGTCATGAAGCGCCTCTTTCCTTCTTCTTTCCCAAATCTAAGTGAGTGGCTACCAACCCGATTAGCTAGCCCTGCTTCCAACCTTCACTCCTTCGCCCCGATCAAACGATACCAAGTAATAATAAAAGAAACCAAGATAAAAGAGAATAGACTTGGTATATTATGCTTGTCAATAAACCGCATGAACGGATACTTAACTGCATGCTTGTTCGCTTGAAAATAATCATAAACTGTTGCTTGTCTTGTGCAAATACATGTTTCATACTCGTGTTGCCTGAAGTGCATGAATGCTTAATAATTATGGATATGTCGTGTGCTCGTGTTGCCTCGAAGGCGTAAACTGATTGTTTAAGTAACGTATTGTTCGATCATGGACAACTTGTGCACAAGGGTAAGTTCTGCGGACGGTCGCTGGGGCACTGGCACCGTTTCGGTCCGGGCGGAACTCGTGTGTAGTCATCGTGTGCTGGAGGGGATAGCTTGCAACGCATCGTGTGCTTGTCGTGTTCTCGTTGCATGCTATCCCTGTCCTTGACTATGTCCGTTATGGCACCACGCCAGTGATCATCGTGTATATTTAAACCTGTTGCATACTAACTTGTGTCTTCGTGGCAGGGAAGGCATGGTAAGTATTGTGTAGGTAATTCAGACGGTCAGGTAAAAATCCACCTAACGGTGGCACGTTTATTTCAGTAAATTCTATATGCTGCTTACTTGTAAATGAACTAAGGCAAGATAGAAACGCACAAAATATGCATGCTTCACTAAACAACGTGTTGATTGGTATAGTTCGGCTAGCTCGCCTTCACCAGCATGTTTCGATATGCTGACCCTCGTTGAAACAGGTTCTCCGCACCAAGGCGAACCGAGCGAGGAGCCGAAGTCGTCTTTTCGATCCAGTCCAGCTGTTGGCGCATCTTTACCGTGCCCTCGAAGCATTTTGAAGCCAGAAGCTGCAACTCTTCGTACACAAATGCAGCTCCGTGGCAAAGCCGTCCTCCAGCCTGGAGGTCTTTATCGTTTTGAGTTTATAAAGGGATGTAATGTACAGGACTGCTATCTCATTTTGAGTCACCTCTTTTGTAAGCCGTTCGGCATATTAGCTAACTCGTTCAAGAGTTTGTAATAGATGTTCATTATCAATAAAGAGAACTTTTCCATGTTTTAAATCTGTGTTTCAATTTATCTGCGTACTCTGAATATGTGCTTGCTATACAAATCATAAAAGCCTTGTGCGGGCGCAACCCCAGGCCCGCACGGCGGTCACGATTCGGGGGACGCCTCAATTGATTCTACGGAATTTGGTCGTGACATAGTGGTATCAGAGCACAGATTCAAAGTTCCTTAGACTTCGTGCTAGAAAAGTTCCTTTAACGATCAAATTCCTGTGCGAACTCTTGAACTCGCTAGGCCAAAATGAGATACGTCCATGCAATAAGTCTATAATATATTATGATTCTAATGTAATTTACCTTCTTTTGAAGGAATGGTACCAGCGCAATCTGCAGCACAACCACCGAATGAAACACAAGAAAGCAGTTCGGGCACTTCGGGAAGCTCTCAGAGCCAACGAGGCATGTCTCAAGTCGACCCGCTTGAGCGGGTGATGCAAATGTTAGAATCGCAACGACAACGAGACGATGCTCGCCAAGCCAAGCTCGAGAGCAATCTAGAGACCCGATTCTCAGTCCAACAGAAGCAGGTAGATGCCCTGCAACAAATCGTTCAGACTTTGGCTGCCAACCATTCTGCCGCAACAGCAACGACTCCGGTGGAACATCCCGTGCTTGAAGTGGAGACGCCCCAAATCCCAAGGCCGAGGGACATGACTGCCTTCAACTTGGGCTATTTCAAGAAAGTCTGCAATACCCCATTCAACGGGACTGAGGACCCAGTGGTAGCTCTAGATTGGCTAGCCAAGCTTGAAGATCACTTCGCTCTGCTAGAGGTCCCCGAAGATAAGCGCGTCGCCTGCGCGCAACTACAGCTCCGCCTCAACGCACACGATTGGTGGAACGTGCATCGACGATCTCTCCAATTTGATCACGGAGAGGAGGCGATCTCGTGGATGACCTTTCGTGCCGCGTTTGAAGAGGAGTTTATACCCCCTCCAGTACAACGTCAAATGGAAAATAATTTCGTGCAACTGAGGCAGGGCAGTATGACAGTTAAGCAGTACTCCGCCGAATTCAACCGACTCTCCAAATTCGCTAAGGCCTATTTACCTGATGCAGCGAGTCGAGCCAGAAGGTTTGAAGGTGGATTACGTCCTGCCATCCATTCGCACGTGGTCAATAATCAGTACGGGACAATGCGTGAAGTCATGAATTATGCCCTATCCCTCGAACCACAATATCCTCATATTGTTGCCGGCGCTGTGCATACATCCAGTCACAAACGCCAAAGCAGCGAGGGAGGAAATACCGCTATAAAGCGCCCGAATAATATTGGTCAGCAGGACGGGGATTGGAACAAAACTTGTCACTTCTGTAAAAGAAAAGGGCACATGAAGAAGTATTGCCGCAAAAGACTTGGATTATGCCTCGCTTGTGGCGATCCAGGCCATGCTATTTCCTCCTGTCCGAACCTTCATGGTAGTCGTCCTGAACAAAATAATCCTTAACGGTAGGTCCTATTCTTAAGTTTCGGGATGAAACTTCCAATTAGTTGGGTAGGATATAGCGCCCCGTTCTCCCGGTGCGAAGATCGCGGCTAAGAAACACAAGACGGTATCGTTCGATCGGGATAGATTGAATTAAGAACTCGTCCTCGTTATGGATTTGTTTCTTCGGAATCGATTCCCATATTCAGTGGACTGCGCCCCAAGGATCGGCTTAGCGGCAGAGTCAGGAGGGACCTCTCCCCTGCTATCTTTTATTGCCTCGGTTTTCGATGTCGCTTGTTGCTTTCGTGCTTTGAGTTGGTTTTGGGATTTGCTTGTTTTCTTTGAACGGTTTCGATGGTTTTCATTGTTTTCGTTCATTGAACTGCACTTCTATTCCGAGATTGGAAAGAGAGAAAGAAGTATTAATCGAGCTGTTCGTGTGCAGGTGAACGAGCAGTAGGCGGCTTGCGAGCGGAGTCGTGAAGCGCCTCTTTCCTTCTTCTTTCCAAAATCTAAGTGAGTGGCTACCAACCCGATTAGCTAGCCCTGCTTCCAACCTTCACTCCTTCGCCCCGATCAAACGATACCAAGTAATAATAAAAGAAACCGAGATAAAAGAGAATAGACTTGGTATATTATGCTTGTCAATAAACCGCACGAACGGATACTTAACTGCATGCTTGTTCGCTTGGAAATAATCATAAACTGTTGCTTGTCTTATGCAAATACATGTTTCATACTCGTGTTGCCTGAAGTGCATGAATGCTTAACAATTATGGATATGTCGTGTGCTCGTGTTGCCTCGAAGGCGTAAACTGATTGTTTAAGTAATGTATTATTCGATCATGGACAACTTGTGCACAAGGGTAAGTTCTGCGGACGGTCGCTGGGGCACTGGCACCATTTCGGTCCGGGCGAAACTCATGTGTAGTCATCGTGTGCTGGAGGGGATAGCTTGCAACGCATCGTGTGCTTGTCGTATTCTCGTTGCATGCTATCCCTGTCCTTGACTATGTCCGTTATGGCACGACGCCAGTGATCATCGTGTATATTTAAACCTGTTGCATACTAACTTGTGTCTTCGTGGCAGGGAAGGCATGGTAAGTATTGTGCAGGTAATTCAGACGGTCAGGTAAAAATCTACCTAACGGTGGCACGTTCATTTCAGTAAATTCTATATGCTGCTTACTTGTAAATAAACTAAGGCAAGATAGAAACCCATAAAATATGCATGCTTCACTAAACAATGTGTTGATTGGTATAGTTCGGCTAGCTCGCCTTCACCAGCATGTTTCGATATGCTGACCCTCGTTGAAACATGTTCTCCGCACCAAGGCGAACTGAGCGAGGAGCCGAAGTCGTCTTCCCGATCCAGTCCAGCTGTTGGCGCATCTTCACCGCGCCCTCGAAGCATTTTGAAGCCAGAAGCTGCAACTCTTCATACACAAATGCAGCTCCGTGGCAAAGCCGTCCTCCAGCCTGGAGGTCTTTATCGTTTTGAGTTTATAAAGGGATGTAATATACATGACTGCTATCTCATTTTGAGTCATCTCTTTTGTAAGCCGTTCGGCATATTAGCTAACTCGTTCAAAAGTTTGTATTAGATGTTCATTATCAATAAAGAGAAATTTTCCATGTTTTAAATCTGTGTTTTAATTTATCTGCGTACTCTAAATATGTGCTTGCTATGCAAATCATAAAAGCCTTGTGCGGGCGCAACCCCAGGCTCGCACGGCGGTCACGATTCGGGGGATGCCTCAATTGATTCTACGGAATTGGGTCATGACATATATCACATAAATATTATCTAGATATATAAATACACATGTATATATAGGAAAGAGGACAAAATATCAAACACGTGGAGTGCATCACACCCGTATCACACTAACTCTATGATACACTTGCGATACGGCTCCCCCACATAACCAAACACATCTCAGAGGACACGTGCAAGTCTAGTATACTAAATATGAATAATACGTATAGTAATTAGATTAACTACATATCCGTGTCACAATGTGATATGCACAAAGCTCCGTGTCGGAGGAAAACTCCCAAAATCAACCCGTTTCGTTAAATTGATTAGATATGGCCTACACGTATCCAATTATGACACGACACTAGTCACAAACAAATAATCATATGTCAATTTAAACTATTAGACCAAATGATAAATACTACATATGCCAATCTCAAAATTTTCCTAAAGTTGGCACCAAAATGCACATAACTTCTACCGTAGGTCTCTGATGAACCTAAAACTAATTTCTATGGGTAGCCTATGCATGTTGGTTAGTTTCTCATAGTTAAATCTTAGATCTAGAGTCTATTAGAAGGGAGAAAACTAAAATATACCTATTGGAAGATGGATTCCCAATGAAAAGTCTCCAAATGCAAAGTAGCTCCTCTTTTTATAGATCTTGGCCTCCTCCTCCTTGCTTCTTGCTTCCTTCTTGTAGATCCTTGATGCAGAGTCCTCCAATAAAGAAATAGAGAAGGAATTTTTGAAGAATTTATGGAGAATTGATGAGGGAATCAAGAAAATTGGAAGAGGGAAGACTGTAGATCTAAAGTAATTGGGAATTAAAATAAAATGAGCACTCTCTCTCCTCACTCTAGGGCCGGCCATATACATCCTTTCTATGCAATATGAAATATCTCAATTACCCCTTAGGGTCTCTCATGAAAAAATTAAGTAGGGAGGAAAGGTTCTAGTCTAATGGTCTCACTAATTAATCCAACCTCCTAATCCATGGGCCTAATTCATGGGCTCAAACTAAACCAATCTAAAATATTGGTTCATACATCTAATAAAATAGGTTAGGTCTACTACACAAGTCTAAAATAAATCTACAACTAGTAATCAATAAATAATACAATAATTAATTAATCATGCATGCACAATATTTAAATATAACACATCCTAAAATTTAAAATACCCGTATCAATTACCAAACTATCCTTAATTGGAAATGTGAGGGTGACAATCCTACCCACCTTAGAAAATTTTCGTCCTCGAAATTAAAGAAGATCATAACCCCCTCTAGGTCAACCCATGTCACTACCACATTTTCTAGGAAAGGATATTTTAGTCTTTTCCTATTTAATTAAATATTGTGCATGGTAAATAATTATTTGTTGTATTATTTAATTATTGTTAGATGTTATTTAATTATTTTGGACTTATATTAGTGGACCCAACTAGTTTAGTTTGAACCCATGGACCAACATAAATTAATTAGTTAGACTTGGCCAATTTAAAAAGCCCATTGTTGAGGAGATGGATTAAATTAATTAAATTATTAGACTAGAAGCTTCCTTCCTTAATTATTTCTTCATGAGAGGCCCCAAGGGGTACATTGGACATTTCATAATTGCTTGAGGAAGGGGTAGGGACCGGCCTATTAAAAGAGGGGTGAAATTTCTCTCTCCTCTCATTTTTATTCCAAATCTAGATCTAGAATTTCCCACTACCAAATTCCTTTCATTCCCATTCCATTTCCCTACCAAATTCATTCCAATTCCTTCCCAATTCACCATTAGAAAGTTGAAAAGCAAGGATCTAGAAGGAGGAAGCAAGGATCTACAAAGAGGAGCAAGGATCTATAATTTGGAAGCAATTTCATCTCAATTGGAGGTTTCATTGGGAATCCATCTCCCAATAGGTATAATTCAGTTTTTTTCCTTAAAATAGATTCTAAATCTGAGATTTAATCATGTAAAATCAACCCATATATATGTACTACCCATAGGACTTGATTTTGTGTTCATAGGAGACCCATGGAGAAAGTTATGGTGCTTTTTGTGTCAATTTTGTGGGAATTCCGAATTTATATTTTGTTGTGTGTGTCAATTGATCCTATAGATCAATTGGGCATGTGCTTATATGTTTGGGGCTAGTGTCGTGTCCATAATTGGGTACGTGTAGGTCGTATCCCAATAATTTGGTGATACGTGTCATTTTTGGGGTTTTTCTCCGACACGGGACTTTGTACATGTCATATTTTGACACGGACACATAGATTTACATTTGACACTTTGATTTGTTCATAAATAATATTTGTGACTTGCTTGTGTCCTTCGGGGTGTAATTGGTTGTGTGTTGGACTCATGTGGCATGCGTATCCTAGATCTAGTGGGATACGGTGTGATACTCTCCATTTGTGTGTGTTTATGTGTAGATCTAATTATTTAAGCTTTAATTCTTGAATTATAATTAGTAAATATATATAGATGTTATATATTTATTTTAGTGTAATTATTATATTATTTATTGTAGCATAGATCTATGTATTTTTTATGTGTACTAATATAATGTATAAATATATATGTAGCTTTCTTTACATGCATTTATATATGTTCCAACTTATGTTAATAAAATAAATTATATATAAATATTGTATAAAATATATTTATGTGTTTAAATGAGTAATTATATTAATTATAATTATTATAAAATTAATTATATGTAAATGAATGTATTTTTATGTGTGCATTTAACCATGTTAAAATATGTACATTAGTACATGGAATGTGTATTGTAGCTTTTAATATTTATTTATATGTATAGGATTATATATATATAGAAGTATATATTTATTTAATTGTTTTATATATATATATTGATTTATATATTTATATATTAATATATATATATTTAGCTTTGGCGACAGCGGCAATTAATGACAGATACTGTCATTAAAGCAGCAGCCGCTGTTGCATTATTAGGGCATTAATGACAGTTCTGTCATTAATGCAGTGGGCGGGATTCGACAGCAGTGGCGACGGTCATTCTGTGACAGTTTTTAACTGTCACCAATTAAGTGGCAGTGGTGCTTTTATACAGCGGTTTTGGCGACGGCTTTTGCAGTGACAGTTGGAATTGTCACTAAAGGGTCTGTTTATTGAAAATCAGTGTTTTAGCACACTGTTTTCAGTGACAGTTAGGCAATTTTAGTTTATATTTTATATTTTATATATGATATATATATATATATATATATATATATGTATTTATTGTGAGATATAATACTAGTATTGTTATAATTTTAATTGTATAATATATTAGTTTATATATATTATATTATCTATAAGGGTAAATACTATATCTATGTATCTTGAGCATTACTTTGTGTGGGTACCAAGATGGTTCAAAACCATGGTTCCTAATTGTTGTAAATTTAATATTCTATATTATTAATATATATATATATATATATATATATTGTGAGGTTTACCTTGGATTCCCGTATCCGAAGATACGGTATCCTAATATTTTAGATTGTGGTTCCTATGACTTAGATTTTAGTATTTTGATCCAAGATTTTGGTGCTAGACTTGTGCAACCTAAAAATAGATAGTTGACCTTGGTTTGACCATAGTTGACTTAAGTTGACTTTAGAGTTGACCATAGTTGACTTTTGACTTAGAATTTACTTATTAACCTAGAAGTTGACTAGTTTAACTTATTCTCCTTTCGAGACCTTGTATTGATGTTGTATTCCATATCTAGGTCTTCGAGGCACCGAATCAGATATCTGTGAGACTGTTCATTGGACTTCAGGCGAGTACATTCTCTGATAGTTTCTCATTTATGATATCCTCTATGTTCACTGTATCTAGTGTATATATCTATGTTCTCTTGACACTATGGTTACACGGATTGGTATATCCGAATCTCGTCATGAGATGTTATTCCTTGGTATATGGTGTATATGGTACAAGTATTATTTCATTGGTTATCTTGTACATGTACATATACCGATTTTCGGGAAGAGTCGCTCTCTTCTTGGGGAATCTCGTGCCATAGCATACCGTGGTTGGATCTATTATACCAGTCGGGGGTGGGGAGTATTAGTATAGATATGTGATTAATATCCCTATTGAATAAAGTACAAATTACAGAATAGTGTTGATCATGCACCGCACGTATGATTAGCCAGGCCGCATTGCATCTTGCCCAAGCCGATCACATGTTAAGCTAGTACTCACACACTTAGTCATTAGTATTATTGTTTCATTGGCATATTGTTCATTATTGTATTTAATTCCAGTATTTTCTTATTGTATATATATCTCTTATATCTTTTGTGCATCTTGTTTATCCACAGCTATTTACTGTTATATAGTTTTTATCATTAATTAGAACTGCTGTTAGAGATGTACTCTGCTCCTTTCCTAACTGGATATATTTTTCCAGATGATACTGAGGAGTGGTACCCTACCTTTTATGGACCCCAGGATGTTGTGGGTTTAGATTCTGAGGCCCTGGCTTAAGACAGACTTATCCCAACTGAGACAGTTGACCCTGGAGTTGTAGCCTCGTAGTATTCTTTTGTACTGGATTTGTCTCCAGCTTATTTCTGTATTTCTTCAGACTCATTGATGTATTTTAGACTCATGAGTTGTATTGTGACTATTCTATTCTTTATCTGATTCGTGCTCATTTCTATCTTAGTTCTGTGATTGAGTATACTATCATTATTTGTGGTTTATTATATCGTTAGATAGATTATCTAGACAGTGTTCTACCGCCGATTCTGCGGCGTTGGCTGGACGTTGTTTCCGACTAGTACCCTTACACCAGGTGCGGATCGTGACACATTTTTGGTGGTGGCCCATGCAGGTCTAGCTTCCCAAGTATGTGATGTTATGGTAGTGCAAAAATTTAGTTGTACTACTGCGAGCCTGCGATAGGATATAGGGAATAGGCTGAGATACTCAATCACATCTAGGAAATTTCTTTTGATTCAACTATTCTCCTTTGATATTGATACTTGATCCCTTAAAACTGTCCTTTCCTTGATGTCTTACATCTTGTGCCATATTGATTCCTTCTTTCACTTTGTCTCAGGATGTCGCCTAAGACTAGATCACAGCAGGGGAGAGCAGTTTCTGAGAGGTCTGCGACATCCCGAGGGCCTGCACCGGTCACTTCTCCGGTGATTGGAGTATCAGCTGCTTTCGGAGGTCCACCACCTACTCAGAGGACTGTGCCAGCTGTATCTGAGGGGCTTCTACCTCCACCTTCTGTGCCAGCAGAGGCGTCATAGATGTTTATACTATTTTGTGAGATGCTCGAGGCACAGAGGGCTCAGTCAGAGGCACATCAGAGGCAGACCGATGTTCTACGGCAGGGCATCGAGAGTGCTCATCAGCTTGCTCGTGCTATAGTTGAGAGAGGAGTTTCGGTCCAGCAGCAGGTTGTTCCTCATGTTGCTCAGCTTCGGCCAGGCAACATTCAGGACTTCAAGAAACTGGAACCTAGGGTTTTCAAAGGGACGGAGGGCATCGTCTATGCTGATGATTGGCTCGAGGATATTAAACGTCTTATGAGGGTGTCCCGTCTTTCTGAAGATCTGAAGGTTGAGGCGGTAGGACTTCAACTGTTCGACGTTGCTCGCACTTGGTTTAGGAATGAGCCGGTTCTGGTCGACGTAGGACAATCTTGGGAGGTATTCAAGGACCTTTTCAAGAAGAAGTTTTTTGCCCGGATAGACAGGCTTGACTTGGAGAGACAATTTGAGAGTCTCATTCAGGGGAGCATGTCTATGGAGGAGTACGCTGCAAAGTTTGGTAGGTTGAGCCGATTTGTAGAGTATTTGGTGAGGGAGTCGGAGGTTCGAGCTATTCATTTCCGTGAGGGTCTAAACTGGGAAGTGAAGATTCTCATTCCGTCTTTTTATGAGACATACTCGAAGATACTTGCGGAGGCACGCAAGGTTGAGCGGGATTTGGATTTGAAGACCAAGAGAGACCGTAATTCTTTTCTGGGGGCCAACGGCAGTGCAGTATCTGCCAAATGTCCTCATTTCCAGTCCAGACCTTTCCAGCAGCCACAGCAGAACCAGACTCCAGCTAGAGTACCTTTTCACCAGGCACCTTAGTAGCAGAGACAGTTACAGCAAGCTCCATGCAACTACTGGAAGAAGCCCGGCCACATCTGGAAAGTTTGCAGGAGGAGGCTAGGAGTTTGTTTGTATTGTAGTACTGAAGGGCATCAATTGAGGGAGTGTCCTCGTCGTGCAGTTCAGGGAGCAGCTCCAGCTCCGAGGGCACAGACGAGACCACCTGCAGCACAGCCGAGGGGACCGCTTCCGACACAACAACAGCGTTTTGTCCAGCATCAGCAGCAAGGAGGTGCTCGACAGGGACGAGCGTTTGATATGACCGTCGAAGAGGAGGAACCCATCAGAGATGTCATCGCAGGTTCTATTCTTCTTGATTCCATTCCATCTTTATCTTTGTTTGATAGTGGTGCTTCCCATAGTTTTGTATCTGTTTCTTTTGCTCTAAAGCATGGTTTGGTAGCTGAGTCTTTGCTTAGGACTTGCAAGATCATGATCGGGGGAGGCATTATCCTGGTTAATGATATTTGCAAGGATCGGAGAGTTACTTTGGTAGGCCGGGAGTTGAGTGCGTGTCTACTTGTAATGCCACTTCCGAGCTACGACATTGTACTCGGGATGGATTGGTTGAGTAGGCACCGTGCTAGCATAGATTGTAGAGGAGGTAGATTTTGTTTGGTCCGCCAGGAGAGCTAGAGTTCGAGTTTGCTAAAGGAGCTGCAGAGCAAGGCGAAGGCATTATTTGTGGAGTAATGGTGGAAGACAAGGAGTTGCCGCATCCATTAATAGCAGAGTTCTTGGATGTGTTTCCTGAGGAATTGCCAGGATTGTCGCTAGATCGAGATATTGAATTTTCTATAGACTTGGTGTCAGGTGCAGAACCAATTTCGTAGCATGTCTATAGAGTAAACAACAGCGAGCTGGTTGAGTTGAAGAAGCATGTGGATAAATTGTAGGATAAGGGGTTTATCAGATCGAGTTCTTCACCATAGGGAGCCCCGGTATTGTTTGTACCGAAGAAGGATGGATCGGTGCGCATGTGCATTGATTACAGGGCTTTGAATAATCTCACTAGCAAGAATAAGTATCCTTTACCACGGATTGATGATCTGTTTGATCAGTTGAGTGGTGCCAAGGTATTTTCTAAGATAGATTTGAGATCAGGCTACCATCAGGTAAGGGTGAAGCAGGAGGACATACCGAAGACTGCTTTTAGAACTCGATATGGTCAGTACGAGTTTATAGTAATGCCGTTTGGTTTGACTAATGCACCAGTGGTATTATGAACTTGATAAACAAGGTGTTCCACCAGTACCTTGACAAGTTCGTGGTGGTGTTCATCGACGACATACTCATATACTCGAGGACACCGGAGGAGCATGAGGAGCATTTGAGGATTGTGTTGGATGTGCTGAGGAAGGAGAAGCTGTATGGAAAGTTGTCCAAGTATGAGTTTTTCTTGGACAAGGTGGAGTTCTTGGGGCATGTTATGACTGGTGATGGTATTTCAGTGGATCCGAAGAAGATTTCAGCAGTGGAATCTTGGAAAACTCCGAGTTCGGTAGCAGAGATTAGGAGTTTCTTAGGATTGGCCGGCTACTACAGGAAGTTTGTACAAGATTTTTCGAGGATTGTCGAACCGATGACCAGACTCACGAGGAAGGATATGGAGTTTGTTTGGACGGAGGATTGCCAGGTTGCTTTTGAGGAGTTGAAGAAGAGGTTAACGTCTGCTCCTATTTTGATGTTGCCATTAGGGTCCGGAGGTTTCACTATTTATAGTGATGCATCGGGGAAGGGTTTGGGTTGCGTTCTTCAGCAGCATGGGAAAGTGATTGCCTATGCATCCAGGCAATTGCGTACTCATGAAAAGAACTATCCTACCCATAATTTGGAGTTGGCAGCCGTCATATTCGCCCTGAAGTTGTGGAAACATTATTTATACGGAGAGCGTGTGGAGATCTTTACAGACCACAAAAGCTTGAAGTACGTTTTCACACAGAAGGAGTTGAACATGAGGCAGCGTCGGTGGTTAGAACTGATGAAGGATTTTGATATCTCTTTGCAATATCATCCTGGGAAAGCTAATGTAGTTGCCGATGCTTTGAGCAGGTATCCGGTAGCTATGTTCTTGACGCAGGATCGATATTTGTTGGAGGACTTGGAGAGCTTGGGCATTGAGGTGATTGTTCCTGGGTGTGCTATGCAGATGTGGGGATTACAGATACACTCAGATCTGATGGACAGGATCAAGGCAGCACAGTATGATGATGTATCTCTGAGGAGTATCAGAGCTCCGGTGAGAGCAGGATTGGAGGATGATTTCACTATTGCAGAGGATGGATCTTTGAGGCATGGAGTTAGATTGTGTGTGCCTAGTGGGGAGCTGCGAGAGGAAGTATTGCAGGAAGCGCATCGCTCTCAGTATTCCATACATCCAGGTGCTAACAAGATGTATCGGGATATGCGAGAGAGTGTGTGGTGGTATGGCATAAAGAGGGAAGTGGTACAGTTTGTATCCAGATGCTTAGTGTGCCAGCAGGTGAAAGCCGAGAGGCAGAGGCTAGGAGGTTTACTTCAGCCATTACCTATTCCAAAGTGGAAGTGGGAACACATTACTATGGATTTTGTTTTTGAACTTCCATGATCTCCAGGAGGGAAAGACGTGATTTGGGTCATTGTTGATAGGTTGACCAAGTCGGCCCACTTTTTGCCTTTCAAGGTGGGTTTGTCTACGGAGAAGCTGGCAGAGATGTATGTGAGACAGATCGTTAGGATACATGGAGTTTCCGTCAGCATAGTCTCAGATCGAGAAAGTCGTTTCACTTTTCATTTCTGGAGGAGTTTGTAGGAGAGTTTGGGCACTCAGCTCAAATTCAGTACTGTATATCATCCCTAGACAGATGGGCAGTCTGAGAGGACTATCCAGACTCTCGAGGATATGTTGCGCACTTGTGTACTAAATTTCGGGGGTTCTTGGGAGGACCATCTCCATTTGGTAGAGTTTGCTTACAACAACAGTTACCAGGCCAGTATAGAGATGTCACCTTTTGAAGCTCTATATGGTCGGAGGTGTCGTACTCCTTTATCTTGGGACGATATTGGAGAGAGAGTTTTGCTTGGGCCAGAGATGGTTGTGGATGCAGCAGAGAAGGTTCAGTTGATCAGAGACAGACTTCGAGTGGCGCAGGACAAACAACAGCATTGGGCCGATAGCCATCGGAGACCTTTGGAGTTTGAGGTATAGTTTAGATTTTGTTTGTGCTTGTTCTTGTTTGTTATAGATTAAGTTCTTAAGGTGGTATTTTATTCTAGGTGGGTAGTTTGGTATTTCTGAGGATTTCTCCGACACAAGGAACGATTTGCTTCGGTGGAGGCGGAAAGCTTAGTCCACGATTCATCGGACCTTTCACTATTCTAGAGAGGGTCGGTGCAGTTGCTTATAGACTAGACTTGCCACCTGCATTGGAGGGAGTGCACAACGTGTTTCATGTGTCGCAGTTGAGACGATACGTGACAGATCCTAGTCATGTATTGGATCACTCGGAGATAGAGGTGGGCCCTACTCTTAGCTATCCAGAGCAGCTAGTTGAGATTCTGGATCGGAGAGAGAAGGTGCTGAGGAACCAGACTATTCCTTTGGTGCGCGTCGCATGGAGGCATCACTCTCCGGGGGAGTCTACCTAGGAGAGAGAGAGGAGGAAATGCGAGAGCGTTATCCATATTTGTTTGTACCTTGAGGTATGTTATTTTCTAGTTATTTTCTGTTCATTAGTTAGTTGTGATTCTTTAGTTCTGTTCTGTTATTTTTGGGGGTAGTAATCATCTTTGAATTTCGAGGACGAATTTTTTTTAAGGAGGGTAGACTTGTCACTACCACATTTTCTAGGAAAGGGTATTTTAGTCTTTTCCTATTTAATTAAATATTGTGCATGGTAAATAATTATTTGTTGTATTATTTAATTATTGTTAGATGTTATTTAATTATTATGGACTTATATTGGTGGACCCAACTGGTTTAGTTTGGACCCATGGACCAACATGAATTAATTAGTTAGACTTGGCCCATTTAGAAAGCCCATTGTTGAGGAGATGGATTAAATTAATTAAATCATTAGACTAGAAGCTTCCTTCCTTAATTATTTCTTCATGAGAGGCCCCAAGGGGTACATTGGATATTTCATAATTGCTTGAGGAAGGGGTAGGGGCCGGTCTATTAAAAGAGGGGGGAAATTTCTCTCTCCTCTCATTTTCATTCCAAATCTAGATCTAGAATTTCCTACTACCAAATTCCTTTCATTCCCATTCCATTTTCTTACCAAATTCATTCCAATTCCTTCCCAATTCACCATTAGAAAGTTGAGAAGCAAGGATCTAGAAGGAGGAAGCAAGAATCTACAAAGAGGAGCAAGGATCAATAATTTGGAAGCAATTTCATCTTAATTGGAGGTTTCATTAGAAATCCATCTCCCAATAGGTATAATTCAGTTTTCTCCCCTTAAAATAGCTTTTAAATCTGAGATTTAATCATGTAAAATCAACCCATATGTATGTACTACCCATAGGACTTGATTTTGTGTTCATAGGAGACCCATGGAGAAAATTATGGTGCTTTTTGTGTCAATTTTGTGGGAATTCCGAATTTACATTTTGTTGTGTGTGTCAATTGATCCTATAGATCAATTGGGCATGTGCTTATATGTTTGGGGCTAGTGTCGTATCCACAATTGGGTACGTGTAGGTCGTATCCCAATAATTTGGTGATACGTGTCGTTTTGGGGGTTTTCCTCCGACACGGGACTTTATACATGTCATATTTTGACACGGACACATAGATCTACATTTGACACTTTCATTTGTTCATAAATAATATTTGTGACTTGCTTGTGTCCTTCGGGGTACAATTGGTTGTGTGTTGGACTCGTGTCGCATGCGTATTCTAGATCTAGTGGGATACGGTGTGATACTCTCCATTTGTGTGTGTTTATGTGTAGATCTAATTATTTAATCTTTAATTCTTGAATTATAATTAGTAAATATATATAGATATTATATATTTATTTTAGTGTAATTATTATGATATTTATTGTAGAATAGATCTATGTATTTTTTATGTGTACTAATATAATGTATAAATATATATGTAGCTTTCTTTACATGCATTTATATATGTTCCAACTTATGTTAATAAAATAAATTATATATAAATGTTTTATAAAATATATTTATGTGTTTAAATGAGTAATTATATTAATTATAATTATTATATAATTAATTATATGTAAATGAATGTATTTTTATGTGTGCATTTAACTATGTTAAAATATGTACATTAGTACATGGAATGTGTATTGTAGCTTTTAATATTTATTTATATGTATAGGATTATGTATATATAGAAGTATATATTTATTTAATTGTTTTATATATATATATATTGATTTATATATTTATATATTAATATATATATATTTTTAGCTTTGGCGACAGCGGCAATTAATGACAGATACTGTCATTAAAGCAGCAGCCACTGTTGCATTATTAGGGCATTAATGACAGTTTTGTCATTAATGCAGTGGGCGGGATTCGACAGCAGTGACGACGGTCATTCTGTGACAGTTGTTAACTGTCACCAATAAAGTGGCAGTAGTGCTTTATACAGCGGTTTTGGCGACGGCTTTTGCAGTGACAGTTGGAACTGTCACTAAAGGGTCTGTTTATTGAAAATCAGTGTTTTAGCACACTGTTTTCAGTGACAGTTAGGCAGTTTTAGTTTATATTTTATATATGATATATATATATATATATATATATATATATATATATATATATATATATATATATATATATATATATATATATATATGTATATATATGTATTTATTGTGAGATATAATACTAGTATTGTTATAATTTTAATTGTATAATATATTAGTTTATATATATTATATTATGTATAAGGGTAAATACTATATCTATGTATCTTGAGCATTACTTTGTGTGGGTACCAAGATAGTTCAAAAACATGGTTCCTAATTGTTGTAAATTTAATATTCTATATTATTATATATATTATTAATATATATATATATTGTGAGGTTTACCTTGGATTCCCGTATCCGAAGATACGGTATCCTAATATTTTAGATTGTGGTTCCTATGACTTAGATTTTAGTATTTTGATCCAAGATTTTGGTGCTAGACTTGTGCAACCTAGAAATAGATAGTTGACCTTGGTTTGACCATAGTTGACTTTAGTTGACTTTAGAGTTGACCATAGTTGACTTTTGACTTAGAATTGACTTATTGACCTAGAAGTTGACTAGTTTAACTTATTCTCCTTTTGAGACCTTGTATTGATGTTGTATTCCATATCTAGGTCTTCGAGGCACCGAGTCGGACATCTGTGAGACTGTTCATTGGACTTCAGGCGAGTACATTCTCTGATAGTTTCTCATTTATGATATCCTCTATGTTCACTGTATCTAGTGTAGATATCCATGTTCTCTTGACACTATGGTTACACGGATTGGTATATCCAGATCTCGTCATGAGATGTTATTCCTTGGTATATAGTGTATATGGTACAAGTATTGTTTCATTGGTTATCTTGTACATGTACAAACACCAATTTTCGGGAAGAGTCGCTCTCTTCTTGGGGAATCTCGTGCCATAGCATACCGTGGTTGGATCTATTATACCATTCGGGGGTGGGGAGTATTAGTATAGATATGTGATCAATATCCCTATTGAATAAAGTACAGATTACAGAATAGTGTTGATCATGCACCGCAGATATGATTAGCCAGGCCGCATTGCATCTTGCCCAAGCCAATCACATGTTAAGCTAGTACTCACACACTTAGTCATTAGTATTATTGTTTCATTGGCATATTGTTCATTATTGTATTTAATTCCAATATTTCCTTATTGTATATATATCTCTTATATCTTTTGTGCATCTTGTTTATCCACAGCTATTTACTGTTACACAGTTTTTATCATTAATTAGAACTGCTGTTAGAGATGTACTCTGCTCCTTTCCTGACTGGATATATTTTTCCAGATGATACTGAGGAGTGGTACACTACCTTTTATGGACCCCAGGATGTTGTGGGTTTAGATTCTGAGACCCTGGCTCAAGAGGGACTTATCCCAACTGAGACAGTTGACCCTGGAGTTGTAGCCTCGTAGTATTCTTTTGTACTGGATTTGTCTCCAGCTTATTTCTGTATTTCTTCAGACTCATTGATGTATTTTAGACTCATGAGTTGTATTGTGACTATTATATTCTTTATCTGATTCGTGCTTATTTCTATCTTAGTTCTGTGATTCAGTATACTATCATTATTGGTGGTTCATTATATCGTTAGATAGATTATCTAGACAGCGTTCTACCGCCGATTCTGCGGTGTAGGCTGGGCGTTGTTTCCGACTAGTACCCTTACACCAGGTGCGGGTCATGACAACCCAGTCTAAACTAAACATACAACATAAAATTTAAACAAATCACTAACTATGGTCTTTGTCCATCATAGTTTTGCAGTCTCCGTCAGGGTATACTAGCTACACAATAACACACAAGCCGTCTATAAGGTACTAACTAAACACACAAATAACAAATGGGAAGAAAATAAATAGAACAAGACAAAACAAGCTAACTTATCACCTGAAGTGTCATCCTCTCCGACTGCCATTACAAATGCCTCGCCCTGCTGAGATATTTCCCTCTATCGATGTGGGGCATGATAATGTGCCACAGGTTGTCTAACTCCTTCTTTTTGACCTCGTGCTCCACCAAATGGGGGTGTTGTAGGAAAATCCCTCATCTGATGTGTTGCGAATAAACAAAACTAGCACACCTTCAGCCTCCAACAAACATCCCAAGTGTGTCCTGACTTCCTGTAGTAGGCACAAGTGGGCACTGGCTGAATCTGCCTCTGGGGCTGCTGCTAAACTGGAGCATGAACCGGCACCTAAACCTTTTGCTGTTGAATACTGGGATGCTTAGCTGGTCTCGCACCGCTACCAGCACCACCCGAAATATCTCTACCTCGCTTGGACTTGAGATTCATGTCATCCACCGCTCTCTGCGTATCCATCATGATCTCCTTAAAAGTAGCTGTGCGGTGCCCCCTAGTGAGAATTTTGATCTCCCTAATCAAACCCTTCCTGAATTTCCTCGTATTCCCTTGGGGATTCTGCCCCTCTATAAACCTGCTCAATCTGTAAAACTCTGCAGCATACTCGTCAACTGTTATACTCCCTTAGATGAGGTATAGGAACTGACTCTCTAAGGCACCCAGAGCCACATTCGGAAAGAACTTCTCCTTGAAAAGCTCTTTAAAAGCTTCCCAAGTCAATCCTGCCGCCGTGATCCTCGGGTCTGTCCTGAACCATGTCATTGCTATGTCGAACATCTGGCTGCCTGTTGCCTCCACTCGTAGATCCTCCAAAATCTGTGCCAGTCACAGGTTCCTCTCCACGTCCTCAATCCAATCATCGACATATAAGATCCCTTCCGTGTCTTTGAAGTCTTTTAGCCCCATCCTCTTGAAGTCTTTGATAGTCCCCATCCTCGGTTGATGAGAAATAAACTGAGATGGTGCCATCTGTGGCTGGACCGTAGTAGCTCTCTCAACTGCTATAAATACGATCTGGTGAGCATTCTCCATGCTCTATCGTAGGACCTCGGACTGTCGCTATTGTGCCTCCATCATCTGTAAGAAGAGCACGAACATCTGTGTCTGATCAACTTCAAGTGGTGGAGGTGGAAGATCCTCGGAAACTGTCTGCCCTGTCTTCGGTACTGGAGGTAGAGCACATTCGAAATCCGTTGCCGATATGCCCACCTGGACTGGTGAAACTGACCTCCTGAATGTAGCTGCTTGACCATCGTCTGAGACTGCTGCCCTAAAGGGTGATGAAGTGACTGATCATGATATCGTGGCACCTGATTGCTGGGAACACGTCTTCGACGGCATCCTAAAGGTAGATTAAAATACGGAACCATTATTGAATATGATACGATATCAAAAATTTATCCAAAGTAAGGCAATATTCAATAGATAAGGATTTACAAAACAGAATTTTGAATTTTCTTAGGTATGATTGAGTAAACTCTCAGCCTAAATCATATTTTCTAAAGCAGGCTCGTAGCAGTACTCTAGACGAGCACAACTACGAAATTGCACTAATTGTGAATCTAGACCTGCATGGGCTACCACTAAAAATGTGTTACGACCCGCACCCAGATATTCGGGCATGAGTACGTGGTTACGCCCAACCTATGCTGCAGAATTGGCGATAAAATACTGTCTGGGTCATGTTTAACTATCTAACATCTCAACAATATAATATGGTACCTGTCAATCATCTTAACTCCAAACGGAGGAGCAATATGGTATCTCACAAGAATAACTAATCTCAATCACAAAATAAACTAAGGAAGAATAATGCACGAATGTAATAGCGAATGAAAGAATAAAGATACAATCCATAATCTGAAATAATATGCAAGCTGTGAATCTCAACAATATAATAGTCTAATATAATCCAACACAAAAAATATCTAGACCTCCTCGGGCTCTGCGTCTAAGTCCTCCTGGTCTATAGGAGTATCCTCTATAGGTACGCCGTCCTGCGGCCCGTACAAAGTGGGACACTGCCCTATAAGCCAATCATCTAAAAAAATATATTCAGTCAGGATTGGAGCAAAGTACACATCTACTAGCAATTCCAATTAATTGACAAAGACTATCAAATAGTTATAGTAAATAATACATGGTGAGGAAGAAAAAGAAATAAATCAGAGAATAAAATACAGTCACCGTTAATTTAAGAAGCAAGAAAGATAAGCATGGTGCATCAAGAAATACTGTAAATAAGACTATGAATAGATGAGAAATGAACTAGATAAATAAGTTGTGTGTCCAGCAAGTATCATGTGAATCCAACAAGAGAGCACAACTAGTGTGTTTTAAAATACCGCTTTCGACATATAAACGGCTAGGAGTAAGTACGACTCACCGTACACTTGGTGTGCAGCTGCTATCATTCTAGATTAGACCAGAGAAGGTGATTCCAGTTTTTGGGAATGTTTACATCTCTACTCGAGTATTTTTCTGCCCCGACTAGTATAAATGAATCCAATTCTGACAAGCAAATCAAATATGAGTCCAGCCAGATAAAATAAGTGATTCCAATACGTGAGTCCTGATGTGATGCCAGTAATGAGTCCTAAAGTAGAGGTCAGACAAGTATAATATACGTGTCGCAAGAAAGTGAATTCATGTAATACTAATTCGTGTATCCAAGTGTCGAAGAATCAAGTAAAATAATGCTATAAACCAGAATCATATTAGACCTATATATCAAATAAAGGAAAATATCAGAGAATGTACTCGCCTGAAGTCCTGAGCAAGGTATGTCTCTTGATGCCCAAGCTGGTGTCACACAAACCTATATATGGTACATTGCATCAATACAAGATTTAAGAATAAAAATAAGTTAACTTGATACAATTCTTGGTCAATAAGCCATTTCTAGGTCAAACCAATAAAATCTAGGTTGCAAGAGTATAATACTAAGTCACTAAGTTGATACACTATAAAGCTATGCTATACTAGCTAAGCTAAGATACAAAAATGTATTCAAAAAGCCGTATCCTAAGTTATGCAAGTTCATTTATATAAAAATAGTATTTTAGATATATATACAAGTCATTAATTATAATACTATATTAAAACAAGGAATTTATGATACATTGGCCTTGCACTAATGCGTATCGCCCTATCTCGATACCAAACTCAATACCTTGGGTATCGTCCCAATACTTTGGTAATACCTTGATATCCCGAGGTAACCAAAACCATTTAATATAGATAATACATATGTATAAATACCTCAAACACTACCTATACTATGTATCTAAATTGCTAATAATATACACTTCCTATTAGTATATGTATACTAGACTAACTATACTAATATACCTACTACTACCGACAACCCATAACTACATATATACATAATACATATAGCTAGATATAACAAACTCAACATAAATAAGTATATATATATAATCACTAACTAGTAACAAATAAACAACTAACTAATGACTTACATAACTATTCATATACTACTAACCACTAATCAATACAAGTACTACTCACTAAAACTGACTAAAACCAATAACCTTAAATACTAACTAACCATCTTCTATTACCTTGAATACTCAAACCCAAGTGAAACCTCAATACCTTGCTAAACCCACACTCACTGATACCTGGCTATAACCAATAACCTATAACTCAACCCAAAAATAAAAACCCAACTAATCACTAAACTGACACTAACACTGATACTGCACAGTGGAAACAAAACCTGAAACTTAAACCTGTGAACTGATATTGTGCACCTGATACGGTTATTGTGTATTGAAAATAATAATGTGTAACTTCCTGCATATGCTGTGCACTCTGCTGCTGATAATTTTTACTACAGCTACTGCCACTGAACTGTCTGACTGCTCACTCGAACAGTGGCTCTTCTTCCCGAGGTAATCCATTGCTCGCAGCTGCTGATCCTCTCCTTTACTGAATGCCACACTAGTTGCAGCTGCACAGTGCACACTCACTACTGTGGAGACTGCACATTGCCTGCTGGAGTTAGCTTCTTCCCGAGCCCCTCTCTAGTTAAAGCTGCTACTGCATTGCATTCTGCTGTGCATAGCTGCTGCTATAGCTTGCCAATGTTGCATTGCTACCTGCACCTATTGCTGTACACAGTTGCTGCTCCTGTTCAATGCCACTTGCACGAGCTCCCCTCTTGCACAGCTCCACCCTCCTATGCATATTGAACTGCCACACGAGCTACTTTTCCTCTTGTACTGACACACACTCACACACATGCCACACAAACACTAAACGTGTATACATATAAACACTCACACACACATAGATAACTACCTAATGTATGCATATATAACCATAGCTTTACATATATATAAATATACCTACACAATCTCATATATCTATAGATAGATATATTTATATATACACTCTCACACATAAATACAAACACACACACATGAATATATACAAGTACATATATATATATATATATATATATATATATATATATATATATATATATATATATATATATATATATATATATATATATACTCTATTATGTACATACATATAGACACACATATATACATAAACTCATATACACTATTATACACATATATATATCATATAAACATCGTCTAGATATATAAATACACATGTACGTATAGGAAAGAGGGCAAAACATCAAACACGTGGAGTGCATCGCACCCGTATCACACTAACTCTATGATACACTTGCGATACGACTCCACCACACAACCAAACTTATCCCGGAGGACACGTTCAAGTCTAGTACACTAAATATGAACAATACGTATAATAATTAGATTAACTACGTGTCCGTGTCATAATGTGATATGCACAAAGCTCCGTGTCGGAGAAAACCCCCAAAATCAATCAGTTTGTCAATTTAACGAGATATGGCCTACACGTATCCAATTGTGGATACGACACTAGTCACAAACAAACAATCATATGTCAATTTAATCTATTGGACCAAATGACAATGACTACATGTGCCAATCTTGGAATTATTCCAAAATTGGCATAAAAATGCACATAACTTCCATCTTAGGTCTCCGATGAACCTAAAACCAATTTCTATGGGTAGCCTATATATGTGGGTTAGTTTCTTATGGTTAAATCTTAGATCTAGAGTCTATTAGAAAAAAAAACTGAAATATACCTATTGGGAGATAGATTTCCAATGAAAAGTCTCCAAATACAAAGTAGCTTATCTCCTTGTAGATCTTGGCCTCCTCTTCCTTATAGATCCTTGATGTAGAATTCTTCAATGAAGAATTAGAGAAGAATTTGTGAAATTTTTTTGGAAAATTGATGAAGGAATGAAGAAAATTGGAAGAGGGAAGAATATAGATCTTAAGGAATTAGGAATTGAAATAAAATTAGCACTCTCTCTCCTCACTCTAGGGTCGGCCATATACACCCTCTCCATGTAATGTAAAATATCTCAATTACCCCTTGGGGCCTCTAATAAAGAAATTAATTAGGGAGGGAAGGTTCTAGTCTAATAGTCTTACTAATTAATCCAACCTCCTAATCCATGGGCCTAATTCATGGGCTCAAACTAAACCAATCTAAAATATTGGTTCATACATCTAATAAAATAGGTTAGATCCACTACATAAGTCTAAAATAAATCTACATCTAGCAATCAATAAATAATATAATAATTAATTAATCATGCATGTATAATATTTAAATACAACACATCCTAAAATTTAAAATACCCGCGTCAATTACCATACTACCCTTAGTTGCAAATATGAGGATGACACTATATAGATTCTATGGGCAAATATCCCTAGCAGGGTTAGACCTGATCGGACTCTGGTACCACAGTCTTAGCACATATTTGGACAAAACGATCAAGTATACCTTGCCTATTGATTTACAGTATTTACATGCACATTTTTTTTACCAGTCATTTATTTTGGATATGCTGCTTCATGTTCACCTGATTCCTTACCTGTATGGTTATATGATTATTTTAGCTGACACATAGATTTGATACACAAATTTGTATTGCATTGCATATAGGATACGCATACTAGATCATTATTTTATCTTCTTCTTGATAGAGTTACCTCTATACTTGATAGTCTGGCGTATCACCTGTTAGAGTCAGACTGAAAGTATCGTGGGTGCATCACCAACAGTAGCATTGGGTGGGAAGGACAGCTACTAGACGCTTGGGCTACTACGCAAGCACTATATATATATTTATTTTGTTAGTTATTTATATAGAGATCATGTATCTGGAGTTGTAGTCCTTACTGTGTGTCTCTGTGCTCGGAGCTACGGGTACGCACCTTATGTCTCTGTGCTTTGGAGCTATAAGTTTATATTTAGAAAGCCCACGCGTCGAACGTTGTTCTCATTTGCTTATCACACAGATGAGTTAGACTGGTTGTTGACAGTGTACATAGACCAATGTTTACTTGTTTGCATGTTATTTACTGTATTTCATTCGGCATATATTTTTTTGTATCTTGTTACGTCCCTCTGAGGACCTCGTTCCCTGCCAGGTTATTGCTGAGTACTGACATAGGATTGGAGACCTCTTCGGGAATTTATGTATCGTTTGTTGATGCCTTCTTATAATTCTATCACATTTAGTTTTATTCTTAGTTCATAGTATATAGCTAGCATTGTGGATGTTATATACGAATTTGTGGACATATTATCTGAATAGGACAACTTATACGTATTCGAGTCGGACAAGAGTTTGGTTGAATGCGTAGTTGACCATTGCCATGTGTTCTAGTCTCGCATATTTTGGGACTAGAGCATGACATGTTTAGATAATATTGTTAACCTAAACAATATTCTACCACCGATGTTGTGACATAGGCTGGACGTACCCACGTACTCGTGCCCTTACACCTGGTGCGGATAGTAACACATTTTTGTAGTAGTCAATGCAGGCCAGACTTCGCAACTAGTAGTAGTAGTACTCAAACTTAGAGTTTTACTACAAGCCTGCTATAGGATATAGGACTAGGGATATAGGATGCGGGAATACTCAATCACAACTAGAAAATATTTTTAATTTATTGATTTTGCTATCTTTATCATTCAAAATAATTATTTTATTTAAAATATTACTATCCTTCATTGATGTTATCAAATCTTGTACAATATTTATTCTTTGTTTGAATCTATATTCAGGATGCCACCGAAGACCTGATCGCAGTGCTCTGGGGCAGTCTCAACGAGGTCAGTTACTTCGTCACCTCAGAGAGAGAGAGAACAATAACTTTTCCTCCTTCTTCCATTCAGAGGATTGCTTCACCAGCCTAGGTAAAGATTTTAGCACTAGCTTTTGGGGGTGCTCTACCACCAGTTTCGAGGACTATTTCTACAGTTACGGAGGATCTTTCACCCCCACCACCTATGCCAACAGACGAGACATAGATGTTTGCTATGTTCCAATAGATGATAGCAGTGCAGCAAAGGTAGACGAATGTTCTACTTCAGGGCATCAAGAGTGGTCACTAATTAGTACTAGCTACAGTAGAGAATTAGCGCTTGTTCAGCCACAGACCGTACTGCTTCATCCTGCTCCTCACTAGCCGAGGCTAGGTACCATCATTGAATTGAAGAGGATGGGGCCCAAGGACTTAAGGGGCATCGAAGGGATCTTGTACGCCGACGATTGGACAGAGGATGTAGAGAGGGCTCTGAGGCTAGCACAGATTCCAGAGGGCCTACAGATGGAGCAGCGGGAAGCCAGATGTTTGATATTGCGCTGACATGGTTCCGCACAGACCCGAGGATGGCACCGTCGGGACTGACTTAGGAAGTATTTAAAGAGTTTTTCAAGGAAAAGTTCTTTCAAGATGTGGCTCTGAGTGCTCTAGAGGGTAGTTTCTAGACCTCGTCTAGGGGAGCATGACGGTGGATGAGTACGTAGCGGAGTTCTGCAGACTTGGCAGATTTGTAGAGGAACAGAATCCTCTAGGGAAGGCCTGGTGATCCGGAAGGATTTAATCAGGGAGATCAAATCTCCCACTAGAGGATACCACACAACGACATTCGAGGATATCCTAACGGATGCATAGAGGGCAGAGGATGACTTGGAGCTCAAATCTAAGAGGATGAGAGACACATCAGGGAGAGATAACAGTAGTGCTGGTCCAGCCAAATGATCCCACTTCCAACAGTATAGGACCTTCCAGCAGTAGAGACAACCGTTTTATGCACCATTCCGAGCACCAGCGTAGCAAGCATACCAAGTCCCGAGACAGGCACAGTAGGTCCCGTAGTGTACTCACTGTGGGAAGATTTGACATATATATAAGGTTTATAGGAAGAGGCTTAGAGTGTGCTTCTATTGCGGAGTGCCAGGCCACAAGTTGAGGTAGTATCTAGTGGCTCTACTTCGAGCAGGCCAGGGAGCAGCACCAGCACATAAAGCACTAGCGAGGCCACTTGCGGGACAACAGAGGGGACCTTCTTTATAGACTCAGCAGTAGCAATTTGTCCAGCACTAACATCAGCAGAGAGGTGCACCGCGAGGGCAAGCTTTCACCATGACAGTTGAGGAGGAGAAGCCAGTCGAAGATGTGATATCAGGTTCAGTTATTCTTGATTCTATACCAACTTATGCTTTAATTGATTTCGGTGCTTTCCATTCTTTTGTATTTGTGTCTTTTGCTCTTAAGCATAGATTAGAGTTTGAACCTTTGGCTAGGACATACAAGATCAAGACTAGGGAGGCATTATACTGGTCAGTGATGTTTATAAGAATTAGAGAGTTACACTATGAGGCCGGGAGTTGAGCGCGTGCTTACTCGTAATGCCACTTCTGAGCTACGATATTGTACTAGGGATGGATTGGTTGAGTATGCACCATGCTAGTATAGATTATCGCGGAGGCAAAGTTTTATTTCGACCGCCAGGAGAGCCAGAGTTTGAGATTGCCAGAGGAGCAACAGAGTAGAGCGATGATGCCATTTATGGAGCCACGGTGGAAGAGAATGAGTTATCACATCCGTTGATAGTAGAGTTCATGGATGTTTTCCTAGGGGAGTTTTTGGGTTTGCTACTAGACCGAGATGTTAAGTTCTCTATAGGCTTGGTGCTAGGCGTATAGCCGATATCTCAGCACGTCTATAGGGTCAACAATAATAAACTGGTAGAATTAAAGAAGCTGGTAGATGAGTTGCAGGACAAAGACTTCATTCGATCCAATTCTGAACTATGGGGTGCTCCGATATTGTTTGTACCAAAGAAGGATGGGTCGGTATGCATGTGTATCGACTACAGGGCTCTGAATAACCTTACTATCAAGAACAAATACCCGCTGCTGAGGATTGATGATCTCTTTGATCATTGAGTGGAGCAAAGGTATTTTCCAAGATAGACTTGAGGTCAGGTTACCACAAGGTGTAAGTAAAGAAGGAGAATAATACGAAAACAACTTTTTGGACTCGCTATGGCCAGTTTTAGTACATGATGATGTCGTTTGGGTAGAATAATGCCTCAACGGTATTCATGAATCTGATAAATAAGGTATTCCACCAGTATCTTGATAAGTTTATGGTGGTATTTATTGATGACATTATGGTGTATTCGAAGATCCCAGAGGAGCATGAGGAACACATGAGTTTTGGAGACTCTTAGAAAGGAGAAACTTTATGGAAAGCTTTCGAAGTGTGAGTTATTCTTTGACAAGGTTAAATTCCTTGGGCATGTGATTATAGGTGACAAAATATTAGTAGACCCAAAGAATATTTCAGTAGTGGAGTCGTGGGCTACTTCGAGTTCATTGGCAGAGATCAAAAGTTTTCTGGGGCTAGCAGGTTATTACCGAATGTTTTTATAGGACTTCTCCAGGATCACGGAGCCAATGACTGGGTTGACTAGGAAGGATATAGAGTTTGTCTGGACAGAGAAGGGTCTGGCCTTTTTTGAGGAACTGAAGAAGAGGTTGACGACAGCTCCAGTATTGACGTTGTCATCAGGATTGGGTGAATTCACTATCTATAGTGATACTTTAGGGAAGGGTTTGGGTTATGTCTTACAGCAGAATAGGAAGGTGATTGCCTATGCTTCCAGGCAATTACGTCATCATGATAAGAATTACCCTACCCACGATTTGGAGTTGGCAGTGGTCATCTTTGCTCTAAATCTATGGAAACACTATTTGTACGGAGAGCGTGTGAAGATCTTCAAAGACTACAAGAGCTTGAAGTACCTGTTTACACAGAAAGAGCTAAAAATGAGACAGTAGTGGTGGTTGTAGTTGTTGAAGGACTTTGACATATCATTGCAGTACCATCAATAAAAGGCCAATCTAGGCGCTGATGCCTTGAGCAGGTATCCAGTGGCTATGTGCTTGACTACGAACATACATTTATTGGCCAATCTTGAGATCTTGGATATTGAGGTGTTGGTACTCTCACGACCCGCACCCAGTGTAGGGATGCAAGTAGTGAACAATGCTAGCCTACGCCGCAGCATCTATTGATCAAGACATAACAATGCCACCAATGTTGTCACGACTCGCACCCGGTGTAAGGGTACAAGTCAAAAACAACGCCCTGCCTATGCCACAGAATCGGCGATAGAACACTGTCTAGATAATCTATCTAACAATATAATGAACCACCAATAATGATAGTATACTCAATCACAGAACTAAGATATGAATGAGCACGAATCAGATAAAGAATATTATAGTCATAATATAACTCATGAGTCTAAAATAATACATCAATGAGTCTGAAGAAGTACAAAAATAAGATGGAGACAAATCCAGTACAAAGAATACTACGAAGCTATAACTCCTGGGTCAACTGTCTCAGTTGGGATAAGTCCCTCCTGAGCCAGGGTCTCAGAATCTAAACCCAAAACATCTTGGGGTCTATAATAGGTAGGGTACCACTCCTCAGTGTCATCTGAAAAATATATCCAGTCAGGAAAGGAGCATAGTACATCTCTAACAGTAGTTCTAATCAATGATAAAAACTATGTAACAGCAAATAGCAGTAGATAAACAAGATGCACAATAGATACAAGAGATATATATATAATAAAGAAATACTGGAAATAAATACAATAATGAACAATATGCCAATAAAACAAGAATACTAATGACTAGGTGTATGAGTACTAGCTTAACATGTGATCGGCTTGGACAAGATGCAATATGGCCTGGCAAATCATACGTGCGGTGTATGATCAATACTATTCAGTAATCATTACTTGACACAATAGGGATATTGATCACATATCTATACTAATACTCTCCACCCTCGACTGGTATAATAAATCCAACTACGGTATGCTATGGCACAAGATTCCCCAAGAAGATAGCGACTCTTCCCGAGAATCGGTATCTGTACATGTACAAGATAACCAATTAAAAATACTTGCACCATATACACCATATACCAAGGAATAACGTCTCATGACGAGATTCGGATAAACCAATTTTTGTAAACATAGTGTCAAGAGAACATGGATATCTACACTAGATACAATAAATATAGAGGATATCATAAATGAAAAACTATCAGAGAATGTACTAGCCTGAAGTCCAATGAATAGTCTCACAGATGTCTGACTCGGTGCCTCGAAGACCTAGATATGGAATACAATATCAAAATAAGGTTCCAAAAAGAGAATAAGTGAAACTAGTCAACTTCTGGGCCAATAAGTCAATTATAAGTCAAAAGTCAATTATGGTCAACTCTAAGTCAACTAGGGTCAAACCAAGGTCAACTATCTATTTCTAGGTTGCACATGTCTAACACAAAAATCTTGGGTCAAGATATTAAAATCTAAGTCATAAAAACTACATCTTAAAATATTAGGATACAGTATCTCCGGATACGTAAATTCTAAGGTAAACATCACAATACATATATATCAAACAATTATGTATAATAATATAGAATATTAATTTACACATCAATTAGGTACCATGGTTTTGAACCAACTTGGTATCTCAACAAAAATCACAATTTTGATACCCAAATCCCGTATCTTGAGAATCCCACTTACCTTGGTTTCCACAAGGTAACACTCAATACCATGATATACTAATTACCCCCATATATAATATATAAATATATACTAATATTATACATATAAGAAATATAGCAATAATAATATGTTATCTCAATATCAATGCATATATATATACATATATATTTAAATATAAGTATATAAACAGATATACATAAATCTGCCTAACGGTCGCTGAAAACAGTATTAAAAAACACTGATTTTACAGATACACTGCCTTTAGTGACAGTTCTGGCTGTCACTGAAGCGCCGTCTCTGTTGCTGCTGAAACATTTGTACTGCTGCTGCTGCTTTGTTGACGGTTTGCAACCGTCACCACTTCCACTATCGCCACTACTGCTATTTTCCGCCGCTGCTGCCTCTCATTAATGACAGCAGCTGCTGTCATTAATGGCGCCGCCTCTAGCTACAGCGGCTGCTGTCGCCAAAGCTCCGTCGTTGAAAACATAAATATATATATATATATATATATATACATATCACCCAAATAAATATATATATATATATATATATATATATATATATATATATATATATATATATAATAACTATACATACCCTCTCCTATTATTATGTACATATTTAATATAGCAACAACACACACATACAACATATATAATAAATATACATCTATACATATATATAAATAATCATATAATAACTATAATTAATCTAACTACTTAATTAAATATACATATATATTTTATAAAACACATATACATATATTTATATTCCTAACATATATTATAACATATATACTAATGCATTTAGAAGAAAGCTACATAATATATATTCTATTAGTACATATATAATACAAAGATCTATGCTACAATAAACACTATAATAAATATACCATAATATATATATATATATATATATATATATATATATATATATATATATATATATATATATATATATATATATATATATATATATATATATAATTCAAGAATTAAAGTACAATTAATTAGATCTACACATAAATACACAACAAATGGAGAGTATCACACCGTATCCCACTAGTCTAGGATACGCATGCAACACGAGTCCACCACACATCCAATTGTACCCCGAAGGACACAAGCAAGTAACATATATTATTTATGAACAAAACAAAGTATCAAATATAGATCTATGTGTCCGTGTCAAAATATGACATGTACAAAATCCCGTATCGGAGGGAAAACCCCCAAAACAACACGTATCACCAAATTGTTGAGATACGACCTACACGTACCCAATTGTGGATACGACACTAACCCCAAACATATAAACACATACCAAATTGATCTATAGGATCAATTGACACATACAACAATTATCAATCTCGAAATTCCCCCAAAATTAACACAAAAAGTACCATAAATTTCTCAATAGGCCTCCTATGAACACAAAACCAAATCCTATGGGTAGTATATGCTTATGGGTTGATTTTCCATATTTAAATCTCAGATTTAGAAGCTATTTTAAGGGAAAAAATAAAATTGTACCTATTAGAAGATGGATTCCCAATGAAACCTCCAATTGAGATAAAATTGCTTCCAAATTATAGATCCTTGCTCCTCTTTGTAGATCCTTGCTTCCTCCTTCTAGATCCTTGCTTTTCAAGTCTTTAATAGTGATTTGGGAAGGAATTGGAATAAATTTGGTAGGGAAATGAAGTAGGAATGAAGGAAATTTGGTAGTAGAAAATTCTAGATCTAGATTTGGAATTAAAAAGAGAAGAGAGAATTCCCCCTTTTTTTAAATAGGCCAGCCCCTATTCCTCTCCCTCAAGTAATCATGTAATGTCCATTATACCCCTTGGGGCCTCTCATGAAGAAATAATTAAGGAAGGAAGCTTCTAGTCCAATGATTTAATTAATTTAATCCATCTCCTTAACAATGGGCTTTCTAAATGGGCTAAGTCTAACTAATTAATTCATGTTGGTCCATGGGTCCAAACTAAACTAGTTAGGTCCACTAACACAAGTCCAAATTAAATAAATAATATCTAACAACAATTAAATAATACCATAAATAATTATTTATCAAGCACAATAATTAATTAAATAGGAAATTACTAAAATACCCTTTCTTATAAAATATGGTAGTGACAAGTCTACCCTCCTTAAAATAATTTTGTCCTCAAAATTCAAAGACGAAACTACCCCCAAAAAATAACAGAATAAAACTAAAGAATCATAACTAACTATGAAAGAACATAACAATGAACAGAACATAACTAGAAAATAACATACCTCAAGGCACAAACAAATATGGATAACGCTCTCGCATTTCATCCTCTCTCTCCCAAGTAGACTCCCCCGGAGAGTGATGCCTCCATGCGATGCGCACCCAAGGAATAGTCTGGTTCCTCAGCACCTTCTCTCTCCAATCTAGAATCTCAACTGGCTGCTTTGGATAGCTAAGAGTAGGGCCCACCTCTATCTTCGAGTGATCCAATATATGACTAGGATCTGCCATGTATCATCTCAACTTCGACACGTGAAACACATTGTGCACTTCCTCCAATGCAGGTGGCAAATCTAGTCTATAAGCAACTACATCGACCCTCTCTAGAATAGTGAAAGGTCTGATAAATCGCGGACTAAGCTTTCCGCCTCCACCAAAATAAATCGTGCCTCATGTCGGAGAAATCCTCAGAAATACCAAACCACCCACCTAGAACAAAATACCATCTTAAGAACTTAATCTATAACAATAACCAAGAACAAACACAAAACAAAATCTAAACTATATCTCGAACTCCAAAGGTCTCCGATGGCTATCGGCCTAATGCCGTTGTCTGTCCTGTGGTACTCGAAGTCTGTCTCTGATTAAGTGAACCTTCTCTGCTGCATCCACAACCATCTCTAGTCCAAGCAAAATGCTCTCTCCAACATCATCCCATGACAAAGGAGTATGACACCTCCGACCATACAGAGCTTCAAAAGGTGACATCTCTATACTGTCCTGGTAACTGTTGTTGTAAGAAAACTCTACCAAATGGAGATATTCCTCCCAAGAACCCCCAAAATCTAGTACACAAGTGCACAATATATCCTCGAGAGTCTGAATAGTCCTTTTTGACTGTCCATCTATCTGGGGATGGTATGCAGTACTGAATTTGAGCTGAGTGCCCAAACTCTCCTGCAAACTCCTCCAGAAATGAGAACTGAAACGACTATCCCAATCTGAGACTATGCTGATGGGAACTCCATGTATCCTAATGATCTGCCTCATATACATCTCTGCCAGCTTCTCCGTAGACAAACCCACATTGAAAGGCAAGAAGAGGGCCGATTTGGTCAACCTATCAACAATGACCCAAATCACGTCTTTTCCTCCTGGAGATCATGGAAGTCCAGATAGAAAATCTATAGTAATGTGTTCCCACTTCCACTTAGGAATGGGTAATGGCTGAAGTAAACCTCCTGGCCTCTGCCTTTCGACTTTCACCTGCTGGCACACTAAGCATCTGGATACAAACTGTACCACATCCCTCTTCATGCCATACCACCACACACTCTCTCGTATATTCTGATACATCTTGTTAGTACCAGGATGCATGGAATACTGAGAGCGATGAGCTTTCTGCAACACCTTCTCTCACAACTCCCCACTAGGCATACACAATCTAACTACATGCCTCAAAGATCTATCCTCTGAAATAGTAAAATTATCTTCCAATCCTGCTTTCACCTGAGCTCTGATACTCCTCAGGGATACATCCTTATACTGTGCTGCCTTGATCTGTCCATCAAATCTGAGTATATCTGTAATCCCCACATCTGCATAGCACAACCAGGAACAATCATCTCAATGCCCAAGCTCTCCAAGTCCTCCAACAAATATCGATCTCGTGTCAAGAATATAGCTACCGGATACCTGCTCAAAGCATCGACAACTACATTGTCTTTTCCAGGATGATATTGCAAAGAGATATCAAAATCCTTTATCAGTTCCAGCCACCAACGCTGCCTTATATTCAACTCCTTCTGCATAAAAACGTACTTCAAGCTTTTGTGGTCTGTGAAGATCTCCATACGCTCTTCGTACAAATAATGTTTATACAACTTCAGAGCGAAGATGACTGCTGCCAACTCCAAATCATGGGTAGGATAGTTCTTTTTATGAGGACGCAATTGTCTGGATGCATAGGCAATCACTTTTCCATGCTGCTAAAGAACACAACCAAAACCCTTCTCCGATGCATCACTTTAAATAGTGAAACCTCCGGACCCTGATGGCAACATCAAAATAGGAGCAGACGTCAACCTCTTCTTTAACTCCTCAAAAGAAACCTGGTAATCCTTCATCCAAATAAACTCCACATCCTTTCTTGTGAGTCTAGTCATCGGCTCGGCAATCCTCGAAAAATCTTGCATAAACTTCCTGTAATAGCCTGCCAATCCCAAGAAACTCCTGATCTCTGCTACCGAACTCGAAGTCTTCCAAGATTCTACTGCTGAAATCTTATTTGGATCCACTGAAATACCATCACAAGTCACAATATGCCACAAGAATTCCACCTTGTCCAAAAAAAACTCATATTTGGACAACTTCCCATACAGCTTCTCCTTCCTCAGCACATCCAACACAATCCTCAAATGCTCCTCATGCTCCTCCGGTGTCCTCGAGTATATGAGTATGTTGTCGATGAACACCACCACAAACTTGTCAAGGTACTGGTGGAACACCTTGTTCATCAAGTTCATAAATACCGCCGGTGCATTAGTCAAACCAAACGGCATCACCATAAACTCGTACTGACCATACCGAGTTCTAAAAGCAGTCTTCGGTATATCCTTCGGCTTCACCTTCACTTGATGGTAGCCTGATCTCAAATCTATGTTAGAAAATACCTTCACACCACTCAACTGATCAAACAAATCATCAATCCGTGGAAAAGGATACTTATTCTTGATAGTGAGATTATTCAAAGCCCTGTAATCAATGCACATGTACACTGATCCATCCTTCTTCGGTAGAAACAATATTGGGGCTCCCCATGGTGAAGAATTCGATCTGATAAATCCCTTATCCTGTAATTCGTCCATCTGCTTCTTTAACTCTACTAGCTTGCTGTTGTTTACTCTATAGACATGCTTTGAAATTGGTTCTGCACCTAGCACCAAGTCTATAGAAAATTTAATATCTCGATCTGGCGGCAATCCTAGCAATTCCTCAGGAAATACATCCAAGAACTCTGCTATCAACGAATGCGGCAACTCCTTGTCTTCCACCATTGCTCCATAAATAATGTCTTCTCCCTGCTCTGCAGCTCCTCTAGCAAACTCGAACTCTGGCTCTCCTAGCAGACCAAACAAAACTCTACCTCCTCTACAATCTATGCTAGCACGGTACCTACTAAACCAATCCATCCCGAGTATAATGTCGTAGCTCGGAAGTGGCATTACAAGTAGACACGCACTCAACTCCCGGCCTTCCAAAGTAACTCTCTGATCCTTGCAAATATCATTAACCAGGATAATGTCTCCCCCGGTCACGATCTTGCAAGTCCTAAGCAAAGACTTAGCTACCAAACCATGCTTCAGAGCAAAATAAACAGATACAAAACTATGGAAAGCACCACTATCAAACAAAGCTAAAGCTAGAATAGAATCAAGAAGAATAGAACCTGCGATAACATCTCCGATGGGTTCATCCTCCTCGAGGGTCATAGCAAACACTCGTCCCTGTCGAGTACCTCCCTACTGCTGATGCTAAACAAAACGCTGCTGCCGTATCAGAAGCGGTCCCCTCGGCTATGATGCAGGTGGTCTCGTCTGTGCCCTCGGAGCTGAAGTTGCTTCCTGAACTGCACGACGAGGACACTCCCTCGATTGATGCCCTTTAGTACCATAATACAAATAAACTCCTAGCCTCCTCCTGTAAACTTCCCAGATATGGCAACTTCTTGCAATAGTTGTATGGAGCTTGCTGTAACTGTCTCTGCTGCTGAGGTGCCTGGTGAAAAGGTGCTCTAGCTGGAGTCTGGTTCTGCTATGGCTTCTAGAAAGGTCTGGACTGGAAATGAGGACGTTTGGCAGATACTGTACTGCCATTGGCCCCCAGAAAAGAATCATAATTTCTCTTGGGCTTCAAACCCAACTCCTGCTTAACCTTGTATGTCTCTACAAGTATCTTCGAGTATGTCTCATAAAAAGACGGAATGAGAATCTTTACTTCCCAGTTTAGACCCTTACAGAAACGAATAGCTCGCACCTCCGACTCCCTCACCAGATACTCTGTAAATTGGTTTAACCTGCCGAACTCCGCAGTATACTCCTCCATAGACATGGTCCCCTGAATGAGACTCTTAAACTGTCTCCCCAAGTCTATCCTGTCTGCCCTGGCAAAAAGCTTCTTCTTGAAAAGGTCCTTGAATAGCTCCCAAGATTGTCCTGTGTCAACCAGAACTGGCCCATTCCTAAACCAAGTGCGAGCAATATCGAATAATTGAAGTCCTATCGCCTCAACCTTCAGATCCTCAGAAAGACAGGATACCCTCATAAGACGCTCAATGTCATCGAGCCAATCATCAGCATAGACGATGCCCTCCGTCCCCTTGAAAATCCTAGGCTCCAGTTTCTTGAAGTCCTGAATATTGCCTGGCCGAAGCTGAGCAACCTGAGGAATATTCTGCTACTGGATCAGAACTTCTCTCTCAACTACAGCACGAGCAAGATGATGAGCACTCTCGATGCCTTGCCGTAGAACGTCGGTCTGCCTCTGTTGTGCCTGTGACTGATCCCTCTGTACCTCGAGCATCTCATGAAATAGTGTAAACATCTATGATGCCTCTGCTGGCATAAGAGGTGGAGGTGGAAGCCCCTCAGATATAGCTGGCACAGTCCTCTGAGTAGGTGGTGGACCTCCAAAAGCAGCTGACACTCCAATCACCGGAGAAGTGACTGGTGTAGGCCCTCATGATGTCGCAGACCTCTCAGAAACTGCTCTTCCCTACTGCGATCTAGTCTTAGGCGGCATCCTGAGACAAAGCAAAAGAAAGAATCAATATGGCACTAGATGTAAGACATCAAGGAAAAGACAGTTTAAGAGATCAGGTATCAATATCAAAGGAGAATAGTTGAATCAAAAGAATTTTTCTAGATATGATTGAGTATCTCAGTCTATATCCTATATCCTATATCCTATCGCAGGCTCGCAGTAGTACAACTAAATTATCGCACTACCATGACATCACATAATTTGTGAAGCTTGACCTGTATGGGCCACCACCAAAAATGTGTCACGACCCGCACCCGGTGTAAGGGTACAAGTCGGAAACAACGCCCAGCCTATGCAGCAGAATCGGCGGTAGAACGCTGTCTAGATAATCTATCTAACAATATGATAAACCACCAATAATGATAGTATACTCAATCACAAAAGTAAGATATAAATGAGCACGAATCGGATAAAGAATAGAATAGTCATAATACAACTCATGAGTATAAAATAATACATCAATGAGTCTGAAGAAGTACAGAAATAAGCTGGAGACAAATTCAGTACAAAGAATACTACGAAGCTACAACTCCTAGTTGGGATAAGTCCCTCCTGAGCCAGGGTCTCAAAATCTAAACCCACAATATCCTGGGGTCCATAATAGGTAGGGTACCACTCCTCAGTGTCATCTGGAAAAATATATCCAGTCAGGAAAGGAGCAGAGTACATCTCTACAGCAGTTCTAATCAATGATAAAAACTATGTAATAGTAAATAGCTGTAGATAAACAAGATACACAATAGATATAAGAGATATATATATAATAAGGAAATACTAGAAATAAATACAATAATGAACAATATGCCAATAAAACAAAAATACTAATGACTAAGTATGTGAGTACTAGCTTAACATATGATCGACTTGGGCAAGATACAATGCGGCCTGGCTAATCATGTGTGCGGTGTATGATCAACACTATTCAGTAATCAGTACTTGATACAATAGGGATATTGATCACATATCTATACTAATACTCTCCACCCTCGACTGGTATAATAGATCCAACTACGGTATGCTATGGCACGAGATTCTCCGAGAAGATAGTGACTCTTCCCGAGAATCGATATCTGTACATGTACAAGATAACCAATAAAACAATACTTGCACCATATATACCATATACCAAGGAATAATATCTCATGACGAGATCCGAATATACCAATCCGTGTAACCATAGTGTCAAGAGAACATGGATATCTATACTAGATACAATGAACATAGAGGATATCATAAATGAGAAACTATCAGAGAATGTTACTCGCCTGAAGTCCAATGAATAGTCTCACAGATGTCTGACTCGGTGCCGCAAAGACCTAGATATGGAATACAACATCAAAACATGGTTCCAAAAAGATAATAAGTTAAACTAGTCAACTTCTAGGCCAATAAGTCAATTCTAAGTCAAAAGTCAACTATGGTCAACTCTAAGTCAACTATGGTCAACTATGGTTAACTATGGTCAAACCAAGGTCAACTATCTATTTATAGGTTGCACAAGTCTAACACAAAAATCTTAGGTCAAGATATTAAAATCTAAGTCATAAAAACCACATCTTAAAATATTAGGATACCGTATCTCCGGATACGTAAATTCCAATGTAAACATCACAATACATATATATCAAACAATTATGTATAATAATATAGAATATTAATTTACACATCAATTAGGTACCATAGTTTTGAACCAACTTGATATCTCAACAAAAATCATAATCTTAATACCCAAACCCCGTATCTTGAGTATCCCACTTACCTTGGTTTTCACAAGGTAAGACTCAATACCTTGATATACTAATTACCCCCATATATAATATATAAATATATACTAATATTATACATATAAGAAATATAGCAATAATAATATGTTATCTCAATATCACTACATACATATATATAAAAAATTTAAGTATATAAACACATATACATAAATCTGCCTAACCGTCGCTGAAAACAGTGTTGAAAAACACTAATTTTTAGATACACTGCCTTTAGTGACAGTTCTGGCTGTCACTAAAGCACCGTCACTGTTGGTGCTGAAAAATCTGCACTGTTGCTGCTGCTTTGGTGACGGTTTGCAACCGTCACCACTTCCACTATCGGCACTGCTGCTATTTCTCGCCGCTGCTGCCTCTCATTAATGACAGCGGCTGCTGTCATTAATGGCGTCGCCTCTAGCTACAACGGCTGCTGCTGTTTTGTGACAGTGGCTGTTGTCGCTAAAGCTCCGTCGCTGAAAACCTGAATATATATATATATATATATTTATATATATATATATATATCACCCAAATAAATATAAATATATATATATATATCTATATATAATAACTATACATGCCCTCTCCTATTATTATGTACATATTTAATATAGCAACAACACACACATACAACATATATAATAAATATACATCTATACATATATATAAATAATCATATAATAATTATAAATAATCTAATTACTTAATTAAACATACACATATATTTTATAAAATCATATATATATATATATTTATATCCCTAACATATATTATAACATATATACTAATGAATGTAGAAGAAAGCTACATAATATATATATATATATTCTATTAGTACATATATAATACATAGATCTATGCTATAATAAATACACCATAATACACACACACACACACACACACACACACACACACACACATATATATATATATATATATATATATATATATATATATATATATATATATACAATTATAATTCAAGAATTAAAGCACAATTAATTAGATCTACACATAAATACACAACAAATGAAGAGTATCACACCGTATCCCATTAGATCTAGGATACGCATGCGACACGAATCCACCACACATCCAATTGCACCTCGAAGGACATAAGAAAGTCACATATATTATTTATGAACAAAATAAAGTGTCAAATATAGATTTGTGTGTCCGTGTCAAAATACGACATGTACAAAGTCCCGTGTCGGAGGGAAAATCCCCAAAAAACACGTATCACCAAATTATTGGGATACTACCTACACGTACCCAATTGTGGACATGACAGTAGCCTCAAACACATAAACAAATGCCAAATTAATCTATAGGATCAATTGACACACACAACAATTGTCAATCTCGAAATTCTCCTAAAACTGATACAAAAGTACCATAACTTTCTCAATAGGCCTCCTATGAACACAAAACCAAATCCTATGGGTAGTATATGCATATAGGTTAATTTTCCATGATTAAATCTCAGATTTAGAAGCTATTTTAAGAGAAAAAACTAAATTGTACCTTTTAGGAGATGAATTTCCAATAAAATCTCCAATTGAGATAAATTTGCTTCAAAATTACAGATTCTTGCTCCTCTTTGTAGATCCTTGCTTCCTTCGTCTAAATTCTTGCTTTTTAAGTCTCTAATGGTGATTTGAGAAGGAATTGGAATGAATTTGGTAGGGAAATGAAGTGGGAATGAAGAAAATTTGGTAGTGAAAAATTCTAGATCTAGATTTGGAATAAAAAAGAGGAGAGAGAATTTTCTCCCTCTTTTTAAATAGGTCGGCCCCTATTCCTCTCCCTCAAGTAATCATGTAATGTCTATTATACCCCTTGGGGCATCTCATGAAGAAATAATTAAGGAAGGAAGCTTCTAGTCCAATAATTTAATTAATTTAATCCATCTCCTTAACAATGGGCTTTCTAAATGGGCTAAGTCTAACTAATTAATTCATGTTGGTCCATCGGTCCAAACTAAACTAGTTAGTTCCATTAACACAAGTCCAAATTAAATAAATAATATCTAACAACAATTAAATAATAAAACAAATAATTATTTATCAAGCACAATAATTAATTAAATAGGAAATTACTAAAATACCCTTTCCTATAAAATATGGTAGTGACAAATGCATTATGAATATACTCAATCACATATCTATAAATAAAATAAGCACAAATATGATAAAAGAATAGAAGAGTCACAAATATAACTCACAAGGCTAAAATAATATCTAATGAGTCAAGAAATACTAATAACAATTCTGGAGACAAATCTAGTACAAAAGAAAACTATAACTAAGCTACGAGTCCTGGGTCGTCTGTCTCAGTCGTGATAAGATCCTCCTGAGCCAAGGTCTCTGGCTCTAAGCCCACAATATCCTGAGGCCCGTAGTGAGTATGGTACCACTCCTCAGTGTTATCTGGAAAAAATATATCCAGTCAGAAAAGGAGCAGAGTACATCTCTAACAGCAGTTCTAATAAATGATATAAACTATGTAATAGCAAATAGATGTGAATATACAAGATACAACATATTGATACAAGAGATATGCAATAAATGAAATACTGGAAATAAATACTAGAATGAGCAATATGGAAATGAACGAGAAATACTAATGACTAAGTGAGTGAGTAGCAGCTTTAACATGTGATTGGTTTGGAAACTTAATACAAGAATTATGGCTCGACTAATCATATGTGCGGTGTATGATTAATACTATTCAATGAACAAGACTTGATACAAGAAGGGTATGATCACATATCTACCCTACATACTTTTCGTCCCCGACTGGTATAGTGGATCTAACCATGGTACGTTATGATACTGGTTTCCACAAGAAGGGCGCTACTATTCTCATGAACCAATATCTGTATTTGTACAAAAAGAACAAGGAAACAAGTCTTGTACAAGAAATACGGTAAATACCAAGGAATAATATCTCATGACGAGATTCGGATATACCAATCCGTATAACCATCGTGTCAAGAAATCAAGGATATCTATACTAGATATAAGAGACATAGATGATATCATAAATAAAAACTATCAGAGAATATACTCACCTAAAATCTGATGAACAGTATCACAGATGTCCGGTACGGTACCTCGAAGACCTAAATATGGAATATTATATCAATACTAGATTTCAGAATAAAAATAAGTTAAACTAGTCAACTTCTAGGTCAAAAAGCTATTTCTAAGTCAAAACAGTCAAACTCGATCAACTCTAAGTCAAACTGGTCAAACTTGGTCAAACTAGCTATTTTTAGGTTGCATGAGTCTATCTTAAGTATATTGAGTCCATACACTATGTAACTAGGCCACACTAGCTATATTACGATACTAGAAAACTAATAAGATATCGTATCCTAAGATACACAATTAATTACATATAAAAATAATATAATATATATATTAAATCAATAATATTTAATATTCCTAACTAAACTAATGTTAAGTGGATACCTTGGCTTTGAACCAATGTGGTATCACACCACTACACATCCATCTTGATACTCAAACCCAATACCTTGAGTATCCAAACAATACGTTGACATTATCTTGGTATCACAAGGTAATGTGAATCCTAGTATATTTTAACTATCCAATATACTAAACTATAAACTAACATGTATTAATTAATACTATACTACAATACTAACTACTAACTACTAATACATATATACATATACATATATATATATACATACAACTACATACATATCACTAACTAGGGATACATATACATATCACTAATAGTAATTACTAGTATATATATCTCAATACTAGAAAACAAAATGTACATACATATATATATATATAACTACTAACAATAACTAACTAGCTACTAAACTACAAACTAAACTAGCTAGGAACTAACTAACTAAACTATCAAATAAACTAGCTAACCATTAACTAAACTACTAATTAAACTAACAAGGAACCAACTAGTTAAACTACCTCCTTACCCTGCTCTGCACTTGCTGTTGTTGCTGTGTTTGCTGCTGCCCAAAGCTGTTGCTGCTACTAGATGCTGTTGCTGCTACTGCACATGTTGCTGCAGCTCACGGAGTTGCTGCTGCTACTGCAGTTCTTTGCTAGCTTGTTGTGCATGCTGGCTGCATGCTTGCTGCACTGATTCACTGTTGTGCACTGCATGCTGTGAGGATGTTGCTACTGTGCAGAATCACTAATACTCTGTTGTTGCAGTTGCACTGTCTGACTCCTCTCAAACACACACTACAAACATAATTATGCACACAAACTAACATCTATGTACACACACACACACACACACACACACACACACACACACACACACACACACATATATATATATACATATACATATACATATATATGTACATATATAAACATACACACATACATATATACAACTCTCTATGTATATATATAATCCCAAACTCACATATTTATCTATGTATATACACCTCCACACACACACACACACACACACACACACACACACATATATATATATATATATATATATATATATATATATATATATATATATATATATATATATATATATATATATATATATATCTATATCTATATCTATATATACATAACATAAAATTTATAATACTCTAAATAGCTATAAAAAAGTATATTGAAATGTAAGGGAACAAACATGTGGAGTGCATCGTACCCGTATCACACTAGGTCTATGATACAGTTGCGATACGAGTCCACCACACCACCAAACGTATCCCGAAGGATACGAACAAGTCTAAAATATAAATTATGAACAATATGAAGAGTTAATTACACATCTACTTGTCTGTGTCAAAATATAACATGCTAAAACCCCTGTGTCGGAAGAAAACCCCTAAAACAACCCATATCTCCAAATTATCGGGATACAGCCTACACGTATCTAATTGTGGACATGATACTAGCCATACACAATCAAACTTATGTCAATTTGGTCTAATTGACCAATTGATAAACACAAGACGTGTCAATCTCGAATTCTTCCAAAATTGATACAAAATATTATATAACTTTCTCCATAGGCCTCCTATGACCCTAATTTCAATTCCTATGGGTAGCCTTAGCATATGGGGTAAATCCTAATAATTAAAACATAGATTTAGAGTTTAAATAAAGGGAAAAAACTGAATGTACCTATTGGAAGATGAATTCTAAATGAAACTTCCAAAATTGGTAAAAAGAGCCTTCAACTTGTAGATCCTTGCTCCTCTTTGTAGATCCTTACTTCCTCCTTGTAGATCCCTGCCTCTTCCTTATAGATCCTTGCTTTAATATCCTCTAATGATGATTTGGAAAGAAATTGGGAAGAAATTTGGGTAAAATTTGATGTGGGAATGAAGAAATTTGGAAGATAAAATTTTAGATCTAGATTTGAAATAAAAATGAAGAGAGAATTTTTTTCCTCTATTTTAATATGGCCGGCCACTTGACCTCCTTCTCAAGCTACTATGCAATGTCTAAAATACCCCTTGGAGCCTCCCATAAAAAAATAATTAAGGAGGGAAGGTTCTAGTCTAATGGATTTAACTTAATTAATCCTCCTCCTAATGAATGAGCTTCTAATTGGATTCAATTCTAACTAAATTTAAATGTTGGTCCATGGATCTAATCTAAACTAGTTAGGTCCAATAACACAAGTCCAAAATAATAAACTAATATGTAACAATAATTAAATAATATAATAAATTAATATATAACTTGCATAATATTTAATTAATTATTAAATGACAAAAATATCCTCTCCTAAAAAATATGGTAGGGACAGTACCAGGTGTCGAGATACAGATGTGTGGACTGCAGATATAGTCAGAGCTGATGGACAGGATTCGAGCTACCCAGTATGACGATGAGTCTCTGAGGAGTATCAGAGCATAGGTTCGGATGGGATTATCCGAGAACTTTACTATTGCGAAGGATGGATCACTACGTCACGGTACTAGGTTGTGTGTGCCAAGTGGGCGTTGCACGAGGAGGTTCTCCAGGAGATGCATCGATCACAGTACTCTGTATACTCAGGTGCCATCAAGATATATAGAGATCTGAGAGAGTATGTATGGTGGTATGGTATGAAGCGGGAGGTGGCACACTTCATATCCAGATATTTAGTGTGCCAGCAGGTAAAGATACAGAGGCAGAGGCTAGGTGGTTTACTTTAGCCTTTACCCATTCTATAGTGGAAGTGGGAAAATATTACTATAGATTTTGTTTTGGGGTTTCCGCATTCTCCAGGGTGTAAATACCTAATTTGGGTCATCGTAGTCAGGTTGACAAAATCAGCCAACTTTTTGCCATTTAAAGTGGGTACATCTACGGAGAAGCTAGCAGCGATGTATGTGCGACAAATTATCTGATTACATGGAGTTCCTGTGAGCATCATCTAGTATCAAGATAGTCGCTTCATATCCCACTTTTGGAGGATTTTACAGGCTAGCTTGGGCACCCATCTCAAGTTCAGTACCGTATATCTCCCCAAACAGATGGACTGTAGGAGAGGACTATTCAGATTCTCGAGAATATGGTTCATACTTGTGTTTTGGATTTCAGAGGCTCTTGAGAGGATCATCTTTACCTGGTAGAGTTTGCTTACAATAACAGCTACCAGGCCAGTATCAAGATATCTCCATTCGAGGCTTCATATGGACGAAGATGTCGCACTCCTCTATCTTGGGATGATGTTAGTGAGAGAGTCTTGTTGGGACTAGAGATGATTGTGGATGCAGCTGAGAAGGTATAGCTCATTAGAGATAAACTTCGGTTGGCTCATGGCATACAGTAGCATTAGGCCAAAATCCACCGAAGACCTTTAGAGTTTGAGGTATATATTTTATTTGTATTGCTTTATTTTGGATTGAGTATTAAGTCGGTGTTTTGCCCTAGGATGGCGATCTGGTTTTCTTACGGATTTTTTCGATACGGGACACAATTCACTTTAGTGGAGGCAGGAAGCTTAGTCTCCAGTAGATCGGACCCTTCGGTGTTCTTGTGAGGGTCGGTGCAGTGGCCTATAGCTAGACTTATTACTTGCACTGGTGGGAGTACATAATGTGTTCCATGTGTCATAGTTGAGATGGTACATGGCAGACCCTAGTCACATATTTGATCACTCGAAGATCGAGGTGGGTCCGACTCTCAGTTACCCAGAGCAGCCAGCAGAGATTCTAGATCGCAGAAAGAAGGTATTGCAGAACCAAACTATTCTCTTAGTACATGTCACATGGAGGCATTACACACTGGTAGAGTCTACTTGGAAGAGGGAAGCAGAGATGTGCGAGCGATACCCTTATCTCTTTAAGCCATGAGATATTATTCTTTCTTGCTTGCCTATGTTTCTAGATTTTGTCACTACCAAATTTCGAGATGAGGATATTCTTGTCATTTAGCATATTATTATTTAATAATTAAATATTTATATATGTGCTATTAATTATTTATATTGAGTTGTGCTATTTATTTATTGATTAGTAGGTTAGCCTATGTTTATTTGTACTTGTCATTAGTGGACCATTAGTTGTCATGACACAATTGAGCCCAATATTAGACTAGGCCCACTAGACCAATTCTCTTAATTAATTAAGGAGATTAGATTAGTTTCATGTTGAATTAAAAGCTTCCTAATATTGTCCTTCATAATTAAATTTCTCATGACTAATTAGTGGGGGTAGATGGGACATTTAATGTTGCTTAGAGGGGGAGTAAGGGCCCAACCACTTTTAGGGGGGAGAGTCTCTCTCTCTCCTATTATTAGTTCATTTATTCTAGATCCCCAATTGTGTTCTTCCCCAAATTAACTTACCATTCCACCAAATTTAACCTAATTCATACCTATTTGCTTTAAATTTTATCATCTAAGAAGCATTGGAGCTTGGATTGCAAGGAGCACATGAAGTAAGATGAATTCACAAGGAATTTGTGTCATAATTGTGTCCATTGAATATTTTATTAGGAATCCATCTCCTAATAGATAAATTCTGAATCCAACCCTTTATTTAGACTCTAATTCGTGCATTTAACTATTATAAATCTTTTCTTGGTTTAGGGCTACCCATAGGACAAAGAACTAGGTTTATATGACTTATATTATGAAATCTACATGGTAATTTGTGTTCATTTAGGGCATTCTGAGATTGAAACATCAAGTGTGTGTCTTGAGACCAATTAGATCTAATTAGACTTAGATCGATGTTGTGGGACTAGGCACGTATCTACAATTGGACACTAGTAAAGCGTATTATAGTATTTTATGATACGATATGATACGAGCTCATTTTGGGTGATTTGTATAATTACTCTTTAATTTATTTTAAAGAAAGTTACTTTAGTTGTATAATAATGTTTATGATCTGTATGTATGGATATTTATGGAGAAATAAGAGTTTTGGTATCTCATTGGGTGTGTATCATAAATTATCACACCATGCATGACAAGTGTTTGTATAAATATCTTAGTGTGTGTATATGTATTATATATTTATATCTATGTATATAAGTAGTAGTGCATATACTTAGTATTATATATAATCACTACTAGAATAAGCGGGATTAGCGACATTTTTTTGCGACTCCAGGTAAAAACGTCGCTAATTTAGCGACTCCATGTAAAAATGTCGCAAGACGTCACTAATTGACGACATTTAGCGATGTTTAGCGACTTTTATTGAGTTTTTAAAAGATTAGTCGCTATAAGTTCAATATAGGTCACTAAATTTTGCTAATATATTTTATTTAGCGATGTTCAGCGACGTTTTTAGCGACGTATATATTTTTAATATTTAGCGACGTCATTAGCGACATTCATGGTGTCACTAAATTAGCGACGTCATTATTGGCGTCGCTAATACGTTGCTAAATTCTAAATTACCGACGTCATTATTGGCGTCGCTAAATCGTCGCTAATTTTTTTACTTAGGGCTGATTTCCCTTATTTTTTTCGATCTCTCCCTCTCCCAAAATTCAAACCCGCTCTCGATCTCTCCCGCTCTGGCTCCTCCTTCCTTCCTCCGGCGACCCCCCTCGGCCGCATCCTCCCCCTCCGGCTCCTCTCCTCATTCCGGCGCCCCTTCCTCCCTCCCGGTGATCCCCCTCCAACCGCATCCTCCCCACTCCGGCAGCGTCCTCCTCTCCCCTCCTCCTCCTATAGGTAAACCCTAACTCTCTCTCTCTCTCTCACAGGACTCATATGGTACTAACATGACACACATGTTACAGACACTGACACACACACTGACACGATACACACACATGTGACCTAGGGTTAAGGTTAGGGTTAGGGTTTTTGACCTGGGGTTAGGGTTAGGGTTGGAGGTAGAGTATCGAGTGATAGGGTCGTGGTGAATAAGAAGTCGAATGAATAAAATTTGGGGAGTATATGAGTTTGTAAATTCAATCGAACCTTGGCTATGAAAATAATTGGTCCTAATTGTAATAGTAAACAAGTTACCAAAATAAAACTAATCATGGATACCAAATATAACAAAATCCTAATAATATAACTAATTATACAAATCAACCATGACCATCATCGCCTTTTGAAACATTGATTGCAAGGAAACTCGACTTTAGAGTAGATAATAATGAGATTTGGGGTTACAGTTTATGTTAGATGAATAAGGAGAACAAATAAATTTATTCTAAGAAAGACAATACACAATAACTCAAGTAAATTTATAACATCTTCAATGAATAAAATTTAGATAGTATATGAGTTTGTAAATTCAATGGAACCTTAGCAATAAAAACTATTGGTCCTAATTGCGATAGAAAATAAGTTACCAAAATAGAACTAATCCTGGATACCAAATATAATGATATCCTAATAATAGATTATAAGATGCCGTTCAGTTTGGTTCGTACAGGTTTGTGTTTAAAAATTTGCAATTTGGGCCTAATGATTCAGTTGAACCGAATATATCAAATGTATACCCCATTGAACCATAAAGCATGATTTGTCATATTATTGTCTTATAATTTCAACTTCAACTATATTTGTGATAATAAGACACTTCAAAATTGATCTTAAATTTCAACCATCTTGTTTTAATCCTATGATAATATCTTTTCAATCTTTTGACGATCTATAATTTATAAATGCTAAAAGCTATTGGTTCTAGGTGTCTATCCGTCAATGTGTACTCCCTCATTTTATTTCACTTTTGGTTGAAGTTACATTGTGTATTGTCTATTTTCATCATACTAATCATTAAATTCATGGATTCCAAAGGGTATGTTCAAAATTGTAGTGTCGATTCTTGTTGTTCTCTAACTCCAATCAATAGGTCATCAACAAACAACATGCAGCATGGAACTCTGATATGGAACTCCATCGGTAATGACAAAATGTTGATCCTTGATGTAAACTGATGGTAATAGAAAATTATACCGTCTCTCCATGGGTATATATCGTTTGTAATCTCAATATAAAGAGTTTTGTCTTGTATGTTAATAGAAAATGTTGATCCTTAAGTCATATAGACCATATGTAGACTCTTGTTTTCTCTATCTTTTCATTAATATTCTTAGTAAATTGCCTCCATAGTAGATCTTCTCGACATAAAATCAGATTGATTCTCAAATTTTTTTTGTTTTTTCTTAGACTTCGTTTACTTGCTCTCCCAAAGTTTCATGGTATGACTTATTAGCTTGACTCCTTAATAGTTATTACAATTATGTATATCTCTTTTGTTTTTATATATAGGTATTATCATAGTTCTCCAATCATTTAGAAATTCTCCAAGTTATTAGGATTTGGTTTTGGTTGAATAAATTAGTTAGTCATATCAAACATTACTCTTCTAAAAAAATTCATACCTCAATAGAAGTAACATTATGTAAAGGTTGTTTAATTTCTAAAGTAGTAAATTTATGGCAATAACAATATGACCTATAATGAACTACTTATTGTATGAGTATGTTGGACTGTGGATGACCATAAGTTCACTAAAAAGAAATAAATCATAATAAAAGCATGGGGTGGTTGCCCAACTCGTCCACCCTCTGGGCCGTCCCAGAGAAGGTGATGAGTATTATTTGATGAAGCACATGTGCATTGGGATAACCTAACCGTTGATGCTAAATGGAGGATGATGGAGAGTTACCGAGTTAACCAATAGATCGACGAGGAGACTACGTTACAGACACTGACACACACACTGACACGACACATACACGTGACCTAGGGTTAAGGTTAGGGTTAGGGTTTTTGACCTGGGTTAGGGTTAGGATTTTTGACTTGGGGTTAGGGTTAGGATTTTTTTTACATTAACTAAAAAATAACTAATATCCTAGATGGTATTTAGGTAACTTATAGTACTAAAAGTCTAAAACGTCGTATGCAATATATATAAAATATTAATTATAGGGAGGGGGTTTACAACATTGCTAACTTTTGATATTTAACAACGTATAGGCTTGTTTTGATATATTTAGAGACATTTTGGTTCGAATCTAAATGCTACTATATACATCAAAAAATGGCATAGGACAAGTTTGTTAAGGGTATGTCTTAAGTAATATCTGTTATCAATTATATTCTTTGTGATTCATCAAATTCTTCTATTCCGTATTATTAAAGGTATGTCTTAAGTAATATCTGTTATCAATTATATTCTTTGTTTCCATCTATCTTACCAGATGGCACCCAAGAGAGAGACACCTCCTACTGTTAAGGAGAAAGTGATGCCTCCAACTGTTAGAGAGAAAGTGATGCCTCCTACTGTTAAGGAAGAAGAGATACCACCTATGTATCTCAAACGGGGAGTTTCAGTCACCCAGCACCTATAGCGACTGTATCTCAGACGGGGAGTTCCAGTCACCCAACACCCATAGCGGAGATTGATCACATAGACGCTGTATCTAAGGGACTGGTATGTGCCCCAGCGTATTGGATATCCTCGAGATTGATACTGTGATATTTCATATACTTTTATTGTGGTTATTGTGTGATTGTGATACTTATATATTATGCCCATTTTGTGACTGTGATACTTATATATTATGCATTTTGTGTGACTGTGATACTTTTATTTTGTGTGTATTGTGTGACTGTGATATTTTATATATTTTTTGTGTTATTTCGTACACAAAAAATTCATTGGATGATTGCTTCAGGTCTGTCTATAATATTTGTATGTATTGTATGACTGTGATACTTTTTATTCATATTAAATGATATTAATTTACTGGTGTTGAGTGTTCCACCGAAGGGGTCGGCGAACCCAGAGAATTCAACGGAGGGTTGCTCCGGGTCTATTTTTAATTAAAAATTTATAAATTATAGGAATAATAGTTTGGAACAATTCAGTATTCTTTTTTTATTTTTCTGTAAAATTAGCGACGTTTAGCGACGTTTATACACGTCGCTAAATACGTCGCTAATTAGCGACGTTAATAGTCGTCGCTAATGACGTCGCTGAACGTCACTAAATACGTTGCTATACGTCGCAAATTGCTGACATGGCAGTACTGCCAGGTCATTAAAGATGTCGTTGTCACATCGCTATATAAGTCGCTAATTAGCGATGTTTAGCGACATTTAGCGATTTTTGATTACGTCGCTAATTAGTGACTCTGCTTCGCTAAACGTCGTTAAGTTAGCGACACATTTAAGTTGCTAAAAAATGTCGGTATAGCGATGTTTTGCAATATTTTTTCTTTCAACGACGTGCTGATTATCGACTTCTGTAAAACATCGCTAATTAAGTCGCTAAATGTGATTAGCGACATTTTTTTGTCATTTAGCGACATTTTTCGACGTCGCTAATTTGACTTTTCTGGTAGTGAATAGTATATTTGAGAGCTAGATGACTTGTGGTTGTAGAGTGTTGGTGATGAGTATTGTAAGAAAAGAAAGTACGTCTTTGTGATTTTGCATGAGAGAAAAGAAGGGGCTCAGGTTACTTGGTATTACTGGAGAGTGGAGCATAGGTTGCAAGGGATTTGGGGGTGGCAGTATGCACACAACAGATTTAGGGAGTGCTCGAGTGCATCTTGGTAATGTACAATTATTGCTCAACAGTGCACTCTTACGCACTGTTATAGATTATGGTTTACAGTACAATCCTGCACTGAGATGACAGTCAGGTTTAGCTTACGGGGTTATGTTGTAGTGGTGTACATAGGGTATTAGAGTGTTGTGATTGCAAATGGTTAATATTATAAAACCCCTAATTTTAAAACTGTATTAATTAAATAATTAATTAATTAATTAATTAATTTATATTATTTATTAGTTAATTAGAAGATATATAATTTATTGAATTTTTATTTCTAGGTAAACATGCATTTAGAGATTTATGGAGCAACTATTATTTTACCTTAATTTATTTCATGTAGGAGACCTTGTGGACGGTTGATAGATTATTTGTATATACTAATATAAATTCTAGAATTATATATATATATATATAGATTTATTAAAATAAAAAGAATAGAAAACAAAAATAATAAAAGAAAAGAAAGAAAAAGAAAATAAAAGAAACCAAAACCCTAAACCCTAAATACTAACCCAAAACCGCTAGCCCTAAGCCCATTAACCCGCAATCCTAATGTCCAACAGCAGTAGCCAACGAGAACCCCACCAAACACCACACCCCGCACGCAAAAATTTTACCCCCTCTTTGGTTCTTCACCTATATATATATATATATATATATATATATATATATATATATATATAATTCTTATAAACCCTAACCCTAAACCCTTACCATCTTTACACCCCAAGCCGCCGCCTTACCACTGGAGACACCGTCGTCACCGACCGGAAGCCGCCCGTCGCCGTTCACTCTGTGTCCGCGACCGCCTGCTCTGCAAAAATTCACAGCAGCGAAGCCCTGTTCACGCGTTGATTCCCGTTCCATCACTCGACCAAATTTGACACTATTTTCACCGGTATGTTCACGACCTATCCCTCTTCCAATACGGTATATTAGTTTACTTCGATCAGCGCACAACCCTAGGTAAAAAATGAGACCAAATTGAAGAATCCATATTACGTGTGTGTATGGTTTCCATATATTGGAGTTCGTATACATACGACTGGCATGTTACGTATTCCTAGTCCTACATATTTTGGGACTGGTGCGTGACATATTTTTAGTGGTGGCCCATGCAGGACAAGAATATATTGTCTCGGTTACGTTACTATACCGAACAAGCCTGCGTATAGGAATAAAGTATAGGATCTCATCCACGCTTGACTAAAACTCATCCTTCCTTTCAACTTCCTATATAAATGCTTGCATCCTGTTTGATTTCCTATATTTCTTCTAATTGTTTCATCCACCACCTGCAGAGAGATGGATATACGTAGTGGATGTACTGCCGTCGATAGTGACACACCTTCAGGAGTCAATGGCCAAACTCGAGGGGAGACCACGACGACTCCTAGACTTCCGGGGCCGGATGGACAGACTCACAATCCAGTTCCATCAGACCTTTCAGCTTCACCTAATGGGACCCTTCCAGCATCATTGACGCCACAGGATGGCCAGACACAGCTATTCTAATTTTTCCAAATAATGATGCAGGAACAGAGACAATAGGCAACCACACTAGCTGTAGAGCAGAGGCAGCAAGCAGTAGAGCAGAGACAAGAATTTTTGGCAGCACTTGAGAGAATTGCTGTACAGACAATTATACCAGCTCAGACACTAGTTCCATTACCATAAGCTAGAGTTTGTTCAGTCAAGGACTTTATACAGATGGGTCCCAAGCCATATAAAGGCATTGAGAGCCCAAAGGAGACTACAAACTGGACTACCCATACCCAAAAGTTGTTAGAAGCATTATAGTTGCCTACCGATCTATGGATGACAGGCGTAAGGATGCTGCTAGATGGTAATGCTCATCACTGGTGGAAATCAATGGAGCGCCAGTTGGGCACGTATCAGACTTGGGAATAATTCTTGGAGTGCTTTGAGAGAAAGTACTTTTCGGACACTGTAAGGGATGCGTTGTATGATCAGTTCCTTCATGTGGAGAAGAGAAACAAGACTGTTGACGAGTATAATATAGAGTTTAGTTGCCTTAGTAAATATGGCGCTGTCCTGATACCGAATAACTTGGAGAAGGCTAAGAGATTCCACCGCGGGCTGACTCAGGAGCTCCAACATTACACTCGCTCACAGTCCTGGATCTCTTATGCCAAATTATTGACAGAAGCAAGATTTCAAGAGTCCATCAGCAAGGGAAAGGGAGGTCAACTAAAGACACAACAAGGACCAGAAAGGACACCACAAAGAGGGCCTATCAGACGTCCTTTATCATAGTAGCAGCAGCAGAATAGAGCAGGACCGTACCAGATTTTGGAGAAACCCTAATATAATTATTGTGAGAAATACGGACATATTATGAGAGACTGTCAGAATCGCTTAGGACAATATATGAGGTATGGTTTCGGACAACATATGGTGAGAGACTGTCCAATACAGTAGACATTGGCGCTTCCACCGTAAACACAGAGGCTAGCACTTCCAGCACCGAAGCCAGTTCAGTAGATGACTAGACCAGGAGCACCTTGACCTCCAGCAGCCGGCAGATTTCAGCGAGGACCACCGCTACCTACTCAGGAGGATCAGTTCACGAGGGCTAGCCAGGGACTACCACAGAGGTATGGGCAAGCTTTTGCACTAGAAGTGGATGACATGGAACAGGAGATTGATATTATAGCAGGTATTACTCTTGCTTTTACTTTTCCTCTTATGACATTATTTGATACAGGAGCCACCCACTCGTTCATATCTTCAAGTTTTATTGCCAAACACAATATTACAACTATACCTTTACCCAGTTGTGTTAGAATTCTCATCGGAGGAGGAGTTGTAGTTGTTAGTCGAATTTATAGATCGTGTCCTGTAGTAATCCATGGCAGAGAGATGAGTGTCCGACTCTTAGTCCTTTCTTTGCCAACTTTTGATATTATGCTTGGAATGGACTGGCTAAGCAAGTACCACACTTTCTTCGACTATTTTGGAGGAAGCATTCTTTTTAAGGTACCAGGCCAGCCGGAACTTGAGTTTATCCGAGGATCCACATAAGCTATTGATGGTGTTTATCTTGTAATGGATGATGTTATCTATCACTCCATTATTTTAGAGTTTCAAGACGTCTTTCCAGAGGAACTGCCAGGACTACCACCAGACAGAGACATATAATTCTCAATTGAATTGACACCAGAAGCAACACCCATAGCGTCGTATGTTTATAGATTGGCGAAAAAGGAGATGGATGAGCTGAAGACACAGTTAAACGAACTAGAAGAGAAAGGTTTCATCCGACCGAGTGCATCACCCTAGGGAGCACAAGTGTTGTTTGTACCAAAGAAGGATGGGTCAGTGCGTATGTACATTGACTACAGAGCCTTGAATACAGTGACCGTGAAGAATAAATATTCATTGCCACGCATTGATGACTTATTTGATCAGCTTAGTGGAGCCAAGATGTTCTCGAAGATAGATTTGAGATCGGGATATCACCAGGTAAAGGTACGAAAGCAGGACATCCCGAAGACCGTATTCAGGACAAGATATAGACACTAAAAGTTTCTGGTCATGCTATTTGGGTTGACTAATGCTCCAGCTATCTTTATGGATTTAATGAATCAAGTATTCCATCAGTATTTGGACCAGTTTGTGGTCGTCTTCATAGATGACATACTTGTCTATTCGAAGAGCCACGAGGAGCACGAGAAGCACCTACGGATTATTCTAGAGATCTTGAGGAGAGAGCAGTTATATGCGAAGCTTAGTAAATATAAGTTTTTCTTGGACAAAGTTTTGTTTCTTGGGTATGTCGTTACGGAAGATGGTATTTCTGTTGATCCAGAGAAAATCTTGGCAGTCGAGACATGGCCCGTTCCTAAATTAGCATCGGAGGTGAGGAGTTTTCTTGGACTTGTGGGATATTACCGACGGTTCATGGAGAACTTTTTAAGTATAGAAGCACCTATGACTCGGTTGACGTGCAAGGATCAAGAGTTCGTATGGACCGACGAGTGTCAAGCCGCTTTTGAGGAGTTGAAGAAGCGACTGACCACAACACCATTATTCACTATTCTATCAGGATCAGGAGGTTATATGATTTACAGTGACACATCAGGAAAAGGCTTGGGCTGCATGTTGATGCAGCATGGCAAGGTGATTGCATTTGTACCTAGACAGTTATGAGTACATGAGAAGAATTATCCGACTCATGACTTGGAACTTGCAGGCGTTGTTTTTGCTCTGAAGCTATTGAGACATTACTTATATGGGAAACGAGTAGAGATCTATACAGATCACAAAAGACTTAAGTATGTCTTCACGCAAAAGTTGTTAAATATGAGACAATGTCGATGGCGTGAGTTGGTGAAGGATTTCAAGATACAGCTACATTATTACCTAGGCAAGGCTAACGTTGTAGTAGATGCGTTAAGCCAGAAACCAGCAGCTTATTTCTTTATGACATAGAGAGAATTATTGGAGGACTTGCAAGAACTTGGCATAGAAGTAGTATTACCTGGAGCAGATGTGACATTAGCCAACTTGCAAGTACAGTTATCACTAGTATAGAGGATCAAGACAGCTTTGCCTATAGACGCCAGATTCAGGAGATTAAAAGAGAGGACAGAGGCCGGAGAGCAGACAAGATTGTGCATTCATGATGACGGGATATTACGATGTGGTGATCGTCTATATGTTCCTAATTGAGAGATTCGACAGGAGCTGATTACAGAAGCTCATAGTTCGATATATTCTATTTATCCTGGAGGCACCATGATGTACCGTGACTTACGATAACACTTTTGGTGGCATAGGATAAAAAGAGAGATAACTCGCTTTTTAGCTAAATATCTAGTATGTCAGCAGGTAAAGGAGGAGCATCAGAGAATAGCAGGTTTATTGCAATAACTTTCGATTCCTGAGTGGAAGTGGGAGCACATCACTATGGACTACATCACGGGTTTTCCAAAGAGTCCAAGTGGGAGAGATACAGTATGGGTAATAGTGGATCGACTCAGTAAATCAGCCCATTTCTTGCCTTTTAGAGTTGGCTAGTCTACCGAAGCTTTAGCTGACTTATACATGAGACAAATCGTGAGATTGCATGGCATACTGGTCAGTATTATATCAGACAGGGATTCGTGTTTTATATCACACTTTTGGAGAAGCATACAAGAGAGTCTTGGGACTCATCTGAAGTTTAGTACATCTTATCACCCGCAGACAGATGGGCAGTCCGAGCGTACTATTCAGACACTGAAGGATATGTTGAGGGCTTGTATGTTAGACTTTGGAGGATCATGGGAGGACCGCCTACATCTTGTGGAGTTCTCTTACAATAATAGCTATCAAGTGAGCATTCTGATGGCTCCATTTGAAGCATTATATGGAAGAAAGTGTAGATCTTCCGTGTATTGGTGTGACGTGGGAGAACGTCAGATTCATGGACTAGAGTTGGTAGTCAACACCGTTGAGACAGTGAAGAAGATACAAGGGAACTTGCGAGCAACGCAAGACAGGCAGAAGCAGTGGGCAGACCTTCATCGTCATCCCTTGGAGTTTAAAAAGGGCGATCATGTCTTCTTGAGGATATTACCTACTAGTGGCACTATTCGATTCGGAGGGCATGGCAAGTTGAGTCCAAGGTATATTGGACCATTTGATGTGCTAGAGAGAGTGGGAGAAGTGGCGTATCAACTTGCACTACCGCATTCACTTGAGGGAGTACATGATGTATTTTACGTGTCGTAACTTAGGCGATATGTGGCAGACAACAGTCATCTTCTCGACCATTCTGAGATCACCATTGGGCCAAGCTTGTCATACCAAGAGCAACCCGTGGAAATCCTTGATCGTCGAGATAAAGTGTTGAGGAACCAGTCTATCCCCTTGGTTCGCGTGGCATGGAAGCATAGAGCGCTAAGAGAATCAACTTGTGAGAGCGAGGACGACATGCACAAACATTTTTCGTATCTATTCGTAGACCAAGGTATGAATTTACTTTGTTAATTTCTACCTTATACCATCCTTGACCTTCTATTGTAGCTTAGTTTTAATTTCGAGGGCGAAACTTTTATAACTTGGGTAGAATATAAAACCCCTAATTTTAAAACTGTATTAATTATTTAATTAATTATTTAATTTATTTATAGTACTTATTAGTTAATTAAAATATATATAATTTATTGAATTTTTATTTCTAGGTAAATATGTATTTAGAGATTTATGGAGCAACTATTATTTTACCTTAATTTATTTCATGTAGAAGACCTTGTGGACGGTTGATAGATTATTTATATGCACTAATATAAATTTCTAGAATTATATATACATATATATATATATATATATATATATATATATATATATATATATATATATATATATATATATATATATAGATTTATTAAAATAAAAATAATAGAAAACAAAAAGAATAAAAGAAAAGAAAGAAAAAGGAAAAAGAAAAAAATAAAAGAAACCAAAACCCTAAACCCTAAATACTAACCCAAACCCGCTAGCCCTAAGCCCATTAACCCGTAATCCTAAAGTCCAGTAGCAGCAGCCAACGAGACCCCACCTCCACCCCCCCTCGCGCACGAAAATTCGACCCCCTTTTCGGTTCTTCATATATATATATATATATATATATATATATATATATATATATAAACCTTTACCATCTCCATACCCCGAGCCACCGCCTTACCACCGGAGACGCCGCCCGCCGTCGTTCGCTCCGCGTCCGCGACCGCGCGTACTGCAAAAATTCACAGTAGCGAAGCCCTGTTCACGAATTGATTTCTGTTCCATCGATCGACCAAATTCGATCCCATCTTCACCGGTATATTCATAACCCATCCCTCTTCCAATACGGTGTATTAGTTTACTTTGATCAGCGCGTAACCCTAGGTGAAAACTGAGACCAAGTTAAAGAAAAACGATAACTTTTAATTCCAGAAAAACTGCTATAACCACTCATGTTTACGGACTTGTATCTTCCACCACAGAGATCCAAACATAGATTTTCTTCTCGCTACGTGAAGACCACCTAACCTATATTATTTCCTGTCAATTATATTATTTTATTTGATGTTGTATGCAGAATTAAACTGAGTTAAAAATCACGAAAAACTTATTTTTGAACCTTCAAAATTTGTGATACGGAGCGCACCACGCCAAACGGGACCTTCCTGTTGCATACCAATTATACCAAAAGTCGCGTATGGTATGTCCAGACGTGTGGGATTTCGTAAAAACTGATTCGGACGCGTGTGCGCGTCGGAATCAGCCCGTATCCGCGAAAAGTCCTCGTATCATGACTTTTGCAAACCCCACACCATCTATTGTACGCTCATTAGAATACGACAAATCTTGTGCCAATGGACTCATGGTATCACGCTAGTCCTGTGACCCAATTTTCATGCAATTTTGAGACAATTGACCAAGCCGCCTATTTGTGGGCCCCGCGATTGACTTTTTGGGCAAAATTGTGTTCGGCTCACCGAAATCCAAAATTGGATATACCGTTGAGTTCGTACTGACATTTAGAGTTTTTTTGACCTATAATTTGTCCCCTTTAGAGACCTTTACCCCTAGCATATTTTTCGGTACAAAATAGGCCACATGTAGACCCCGCTTTGACCCAAAATTACCTTTTTGTCTCGGTGTCCAAATTGGACCAAAGGGTAGTATTTTCTAGCTATCTCGCTTTTCCGGAAAAGTTGGTGATGTTTATTTCAGCATCCAGAGATGTTTATTCGGAGGCCTTAGTTTCTGATCCCGCGTCCTTAATATCTGGACGCTTACACTATACAGATTACTTGTCAGGCAAGTATACCTTGCCATTGTACTGTAATATATATTCCATATATTGCATGCATCTTATTTCTATTCATTTAGTTCATATATTTTAAACTTCTATATAAACTGCGCGTGCAAGGAAACTTGGGTGCAACGACGGTGATGTCGTATTCTGTTTTTATTATGTATATGCATGTTACCTAGTCTATGAGACCACCACATTATCATGAGATATTTTATGTTTTATTGGCCATGACACTGTTCTTACACGAGTGTGAGTCACATGTAGGACACGAACTTGCGTACTCGGCTGGCCACTGGTACGTATAGGTCGTGCGACGGGTAGAGATAACTGCCGATATAAACTTTGCATGCTAGTAGACCTGGCAGTTATTTAGAGGTATTATCGTATCATGGATGTGACATGCTTAGTGCATCGGGTGGGAAGAATAACAAGTTAGGCATTTGGTCTCCTTTGCACTTTTCTTTCTGTAACCCGTACGCTCCGCCGGAGATACGTGGCGGTGATGACCCCTATATATTACTGGCGGCCTCTGCCGTTCAAAAGATGACATGCTTTGTAGGCCCCTGATTCTCTGAGAGAATCACGCCAATCCTATTTATGGCCAGATAGCCCACTTGTTGGAAATTTGTTCTCAACGTGCATTCACAGAGATGGTTAGGCGACCCGTTGGATGTTTATTTTTCAGTACTTTATTGGCATGCCTCTATGTATCTTGTTATGTCCCTCTGAGGACCTGGTACCTTTCCAGATATAGACGGACAGGAGTATCCACAGAAGTATGGACCCGAACCTGAGGCTTCTTACCAGACTGAGGAGGTCTTATCTTCAGAGTATATTTGATCTATCACAGTTGATGGATATTCTAGTTGCTATTTCTTTTTGGATATTTATCTTATATTGGAGTTAGATCTCTTCTCTCTTTTAGTAGTTTTAGTATAGTCAATTTGCTGTGGATTTGTTTCCATCCGACTATCATACTTTGAGACTTCCTATTTGATATTCAGTTATTTATTCCCATTTATTTATTTGTTTGTGTTGTGGATGAGATATAGATTGCGTGTGACTTGTGACAGTATATTACCACCGGTGGATGTGATATTCATGTACAGTGTACGTGTGTATATGATTTCAATATATTGGAGTTCGTATACATACTGCTGGCGTGTTACATTTTTTAGTCGTACGTAATTTGGGACTGGGGCATAAAAAATATGTTCAGTGGTAGGGGTATGAGGAGTCTGTTGTGCACAGCTACTTGCTGTGTTCAGCATGTGCACACGGTCAGTGTTAAAGGCAAGATTGAGAAGACCCTGCATATGGGTGCAAACTTATGGAGACTGCAGTTACCATACTTCATATATCAGATATTAAAATATAATGCAATTAGGGACTCGAGTACATCAGTGAGGATTTAATTGTTAGTGAGAACTAATGTGGGTATGGTATATTGTATCACGATTTTAGGAGAGTGTTATAAGAATATTCAGGCTTGCATTGTACTATAATACAAGCAGTAGCATTTGAGCTCGAGCAGCAGCAAGTAGGTTATGAAGGAAAGTTGTATGGAGTTTTGGGGCAAGCAGTGAGTACTATAACAACAAGATGGATATTGGTGTTGTGCACCTGTGTGAAATAGAATGGAGCACCTACAGCAGTGTGTGGTACATACTTGTATTTCAAATAAAATTTGCTATAGACCAGAGTGCACATTGTAGTCAGGAAATGGTAGTGCATACATATACTTGACTGCAATTGGGGGCAAGGCTCAAGTATGTACATGTAGTAGGTATCAGTAGGATATTGAGAAAATGCATTTAAGACTCAAGTTGATACCTAGGAATGATGTGTAATAGGTATAGATGTGAGGTTAGAGTATCACTAGTGAGAGTGTTCAGTTAAGTTTTATGTTAGTGCATTAGTATATCAGTTAGTATAAGTGTCATTTGTTAGTATAAAGTATATTAGACATAGTTAGTATATGTTAGGGTATTAATTATGGATAATTATCCATGATACCAAGTTATAACTAGATAGTGTAGGAATTAGCTAAGATTATAACCTAATATAGCTAATATAAGCTACAATTAGCTAGTTAGTAATCAATATGGACAAATTAACTTGTGTAGGACGTAGTTTAGTTAGAGTGAAGAGCATATTTAGTGCATTTAGCTCATTTCTCATTCATTACACCAACTGATATGCCATTCATATATAGGTGTGTGTGATACCAGCTCAGATACCGAGATATACCAATTTCTTAGGACCACAGGCGACTACATTCTTTAATATTTTTTTAGATTGATAGCCTCTATATTTTATTTTTTTAGTATTGAGATATTTGATTCATGACACGATGGTTTCACCGATTGGTATACGTGGATCTTGGTCATGAGATATTATTATCGTGGTTACTCAGTGATCGCCGTTTCGTGCTTCATGATTACTCAGTGATTATCGTAATATCTTAGTGATTATATAGACTATGATCGTAGTGTATGATATTATAGACCGTTTAGTGTGATTACGTCTTATAATGTGTCATGATTTGGATCCGTGTACTAGTCGGAGGTTGGGAAAGTATTAGTTGATATATGATCATACCTTATAGCTTGTGATTTACTGTAGCCCGTGTTAGTTATATGATATGTTAGTTAGCATATCATGCAACTCACGTATGATCAAGCTAGCTCACCTTTTATATATAGCCCTTGTTAGACCCAAGCCGATCATATTATCTTACTAATATTTTAACGCACATTTACTATATTATTTTTTTATTCCAGTTAATTATATTATTGTTCCTTACTATGTTGTTCTCAGTTTCTTGCCATTATTTACCATGATACTTCTTTTCATAATATATGCTAGTTTAGTTACTTCCATCATTTATTTTTATTGCTATTGCTATTTTATAGTTTCTATCAATTATTGAAACTGCTATTGGTTTGTAAATTGCTCCAATCTTGACTAGATATTTTTTTTAGATGATTCATTAGAGAAATAGTGTCCTACGCACTACGGGCCACAAGATGATGAGCCATATAAGATAGCACCGGTAGAGCCTATTGAGTTAGTACCAGCAGTCGATGAGACTTAGCTGGTTAATTTATGATATTATATATGTCAGTTCGATAATTTTGGCATTTATTATTATTTGAAATCTTGTGTTATGATTAGACTTGAACTTGTGATATATTTGACTCTGTATTTCTTTTCTTCTATTCCATATCGTGCCATATCTTCCTTTAGTTTGTTATTGTGATTGAATATTGTTTACCATTATCATATTATTATATTGTCCCCAATTTGGGAGTTAAGATATCTTAACTGGTATATTATATATATATATATATATATATATATATATATATATATATATATATATATATATATTGTGTGAGATGTTTAAAAACTATCGTTGACCAAGACAGTGTTCTACCATCGATGTTGCGGCGTAGGCTGGATTTACCCACATACTCGTACCCTTACACCGGGTGCAGGGTCATGACAGGTATACAAGTATACACGCACAAAAGAACGTGTAAAAGCCTACGTAGAACGTCGTGGGCATATCACCTCGTTCAAGAGCCTTTGCGCTATCAAGAGCAACAAATGCGCACAAATGCCTTATGACGATGCTGACATGCTAAGTGCAAAGTAAGACATAAAATAGCTACTTTGTGCCCTTGAGCCCGATCACTAAGCCCCTACAGGACTTAGCTTCTAAAGGAATTTTCTAAGAGAGTGACAAAAAGTATAAATGCTTTCTTGAGGAGTTTAGCCTTAATCCTCCTAGAAAAAGATCTCACATGGCACCCACCCTTGGGCCACCTCCCCATATGCATCTCTCAACACCTATATAGTATTATATTGAGATACTTACTTTGAGTATTTTCCAATATAGGAGTATCTTTCTATTCTTGCAAGAGAAAAACCTCTACAAGCCAAACTCCCACAACTCTGATGACATGCATAGTTGGTGGCGACATCGAACGATGACATAGCGACATAGAAATAAAAGTAGAGACTATGACGTGTTATCTACTCCAAAAATAGTCGTCCAGTAGGCAGTAGTTGTCCAAAATGTGTCTTGATCAAGTCAAATACAAGACACGACCTATCAGGCATCCAACATAAACTGTTTCGGAGATCTAGTCTGATTAAACTCGTATAACATATAGAAACATTCGAGAAAAATTCTATGAACATGACATCTAAAGGTATACAAGTATACACACGCATAACCATACGCAGAACGTCAGGCACAGATTATCTTGTACAAGTGCCTGTACACAACCAAGCATATTAAATGCGCGCAAGTGCCTTGTGAAAATGCCGACGTGCTAAGTGCAAAGTGCACCATCAAAGCGACACTTTGAGCCCTTGAGCCTAAGTCCTGTAGAAGCATGAAAAATCTACACCATATACCAACAATAATAATATAACCATGCGTCGAAGTGATCAAGAGCCAAGCACCAAGCACTAAAGTGATCCAGAGTCATGCTCCATCCACAACATAAGTAGTGTTCCCATATGTCCATAGCGTGATGCGCCACTACTACCCCAATGTTCCCATGTGCCCGTAGTGCCATGCGCTATTACTACTCAAGTGTTCTCATGTCCCAGCAGTGCCATGTGCCACTACTGTCCCATTGATCTCCATACGCCAGGTGGAAGTATTCCTAAGGTGGAATCAAAATCGTCATAACCTAGGGCTTGGCACATGTCATGAGTATATGGGCATCATCAATCCTAGATCTTAAATAACCACGTGGCTGCCTATTGCAATATACGCCACTATACAGAAGCATGAGATGCGCACATACATGCGTGTATAATTCCTTCTTAAGGCTATAAATAGTGGGCAACTCCTAAACATGAAAGAGGAAAAGAGAGAGAGAGAAATGAGAAGAAGACAGAAGCACCACGAGGGACACCCATTGAGTCGCATAATCAAGATTCCAGAAGCCTCGTCACCCTCCTTGGTCCTGGATCATCAACAAAGTAAAGGAGCCGCTACAGTGCTCGATTCCAATATCACACTTGCCTAGATTCTTAGTTTATTATACTTAGACTCTACATATTAGAGATTTTTTTCTACTATTTTTCTTTTCCCAATCAATACAAAGTTTGTTCAACATTCTTCCAAGTGTTGATTTGGCAATATCGACAAAAATGGCACTCTGTTAGGAAAGAACTTCTCCTTTAATGAGAAGCTGGTAATGTAATCCGACGTTACCAAGTTGGGTTCAACTCAGATGATGTTGGATGTTCGCTTCGACCACCAGGCATTCGAAAACATACTGGACAAGCTGAGCTCTTCAATAAGGCCCATACGACCTCGCAAGACTCGCAAAACTCAGGTCACCAAAGTTGTTATGACACGCCCGAGGTCGGTGCCTGATGCATTGCTCACCTCTACAACAGGCGCACATGAGATTAACGTGCATCCTGCCGACAAGCCAAGTTTTATAAGGAGGCCCGTACGACCTCACAAGACTCGCAAGATTTTGGTCATCCAAGTTGCTGCACCAAACCCGAAATCTATCCAAGAAGTATTGCCAACCTCCACCACAGACGTACATAAGGTTGACGCGCATCCCATCTCCATCTCCAAAGCCACTCTTGAGAGGAACGAGGCTGAATATCAAGAGACATCCCCACAACGTTATCCATATAAGAGAAGACATGTCGTGTCAGACCATAAGCACACAAAGTATTCTCTGAGAAAGGCTTCCTTCAACAAGGACCTATATAGTCCTGGCTTGGATTTCATGTACAACGTTCCCAAGAGCGCTGGTTCAAGGAAAACTAGATCAACCCAAGCCATGCACGCTCAAAGAGTTGTGCAACCAACCCTCCAAAAGCATGCACCATTAGTTGTCACGAATGCTGTTGATGGGAGACTATATAGGGCTGACCCATGCACTCATGCGCCAGAAGTTGGTCAACCCTTAAAGCCTTCCTAAACCCACTTGGACACCACAGTTGCACTTGAACCAAATCAGGGACAAAATATTGTACCGACAGACCCATGCAACCAGCTTGGCTGTGCGCTTGATGTGGGTCCATCTCACATCAAGTCTTCCACGAATGATCCGATTACAGTTTCTGAGAAAGAACTAGTATGACAGACCCACACGCCCATCTTGGCTACATACATAAAGTGGGTCCGTCTTGCATAAAGTCTTCCACTAATGATCTGGTTATAGTTTCTACGAAAGAATTGGGTCAAGGAGAAAACTTTCCACTTTCACTTCCATGCGCAAGGGTTTCCCGAGTGCATGAAATGGGTATGAATGTAAAGTTTCTATCGTCTGATCTACTCAACATAATTAGTCACAAGGGTAAGACGAGAGAGGAAACCCGTGCACATGACATGTCCCCTCATGGACATACTTGTGCCAACAATATCAGTAACTGTTGCTGCTCTAAAGTACCGGTTCCTTCAACCAAACAGTCAGTGTTCTAGCGATTGCAACCGACGGTACCAACCCAATGACATTCGTAGAGGCTACTGTATGACGAAAAGGAATTATCCGTTGCTTCATGTTGCTCGACATGGAGGTCCACTCCAATGAAGAAGATCTTGAAGAAAAACTCACCTAACCTGAGGGTGTCGGTCAGCGCATCATGAAGCCATCTACAGGTAACAAACAGGCACCGACTGTGGAAGTATTTCAGGATACGCGCTTAAAGACAAGAACTAGGGGTAGCCATAACTTCCCTAATGAGGCTATAATCAGAGCTGTGGGTATAAATCCCTTAGTGTTCTATATTAACCTATCCTCCTAAGAGGATAATGAATCTCCAACGAATAAAGCTTAGCAGAGGGTAGCCATACCTTCCAGGTTGAACCTGCAATTGAGACTGGGGGTAACAATCCTTCAAATAATAAAAGCGACGCAATAATGTTCGCTATCCCATAGTTCAATGAGACACAGACATCTAAAATAGAAAGTGAGGCATCCACTCTCCCGTCTACCTCATCCCACGTAATGCCAGCGTACATGGCAGAAGATGAGCATAACATGGGGTCCAGTAACCAACAATGCGTAGATACACTCGAATCCATGATGCAGACTCTGAGAACATCAATACAGACTCTGACTCACACAATGTCTGAACTCAAAGAAAACTTAGTTTCGACACAGCAACGAACTTTGGGTTGAATCAACTTGGATCAGGGGACGAATGATGAATCTGGCATGCCTGACCCAGCTCTTTATGTTGCAAGCAGCCATACCATACCTCGATCCTCTGTCGCTCTTCTGCCAAACAATATCCAAGAAACTCTTAGGGACTTGTGCACCCACGTTGATGCACGAGATAATCAAGACATGCTCCAGAAGCTCGGGATCCGGCAACCTTATCCTCCCGAATAGGATAATGTAGTATACCCTCCCAAATACAACCCCCTATCTCTGACTCCATTCTACGGGAAGACATCATCCCATCAATACATGAGATACTTCCATTCCAAAATAGGCCATTTACCTCGGGATGATGCCTTACTAACCAACTTGTTCGTCAGCTCACTATCCGTGGTCACTTTTTAGTGGTCCTGTAGTCTCCCAGATAAATATATTTTGTCCTTCGAGGACCTGAAGTCCCTCTTCCATATCCAATTCTATGAATGAGATATGGAAATGACTAAGTCCTCCCTGATGGACATCGCCTAAGGGAAATGGGAACCTGTACGAGAATACATCGAACTTCTCCGACAGAAGACATTAAAGTTGCATCCTGACATCCTCCAATCTATAATGATGGATACGTGTCGAAAGAACCTTATACCATTAGTAAGATTCTATACGGCATCTGACCCATTCAATGACTGGATGTCATTTATCATAAGTGTTGCCGCTACAAAAAAGAGCACGAAGGACGCCCTCCTTTTGGGATTCCAAGCTCCCAGCACTGAGGATAATGGAAAGTGCCCCTTCACCACTAACAATAGTCGAGACAACAAAGGGAAGTAGGCCCTGATAATCAAGTATGCAAAAAGTATGAGCTTACTAGTTACCAAGCAAATTGAGCCACCAAAAGTACATGAGACTTACTCCTTTAATGATGATAATGTCATAAAGATCATCGAAGTATTGATAAAGGGCAACAAGCTTTGGCTACCCGATGTCAAACGTCCCGACGAAGCAAACATGACCGATGAACCCAAGTATTGCCACTACCATCTATAAGTCCATCACTATACGCGAGATTGCTACCTATTAAAAAGGCAGATACAACAGCTAATTGACTCCAAAGCTCTCACTTTGGACTGTGAAGACAAGACAGTCACTTCAAACATGGTGTACCTCCAATTCGGTACCTTTTCGACAATAGAGGTCCAATATGGTGTCGTCCCCATACCTAGGACAACAATGGAGTTTATTAACCTCCCTCCAGCCCAAGCACATAGGTTGGTTCCCTTCACTACTCCCAAAGGCAAAGTCATGTGGGTTCACCCAAACCTCGTCCCGGATATGACACAGCCAGTAATACCTCTTTCTTCTAAATCCAAGGAAAATAAGACCAAGTCCTTTCACACAGTCTCTCCATTAATATATGAAGATTTGGCAGGGGTAACCAAGTTGGGACCAGCCTACCAGCGTTAGTATAATGCTTCAGACGATTGTACACCTATAATGGTTGTACTTGCTACATCTGATCCAGGTCTATCCCAGCTTTCTATAGCAGACCGACAAAAGCAGAAGAGATACTTTGATAAAAGTCTGATAAAAAACACAACTCAAGGGCTGAAAAAAAGCCTCATAATATTGATATTTTGGCACAACTGGCTAGTACTCCAGCAAATTTCTCCCTTTGAGCTCCTGTGTCTCTGCAAAGAGACTCGTAATGCTCTAAGTGAGGCATTATAAAATGCCGACTATTATTTGGCCAAAGTCAAGCCACCAGCCGAGGATTCCGTAGTATGTCCCCACTGCAACAGTATGATGGAAGTGATCTCGAATATCATATTCTCTCAGCAAGACATATTATTGAACAATAATAGGCATGACCGTACCCTGTATTAAACATGAAACATTAGAGCCATTAAGATGGATCAAATGCATATCGACCCCGGATCATCGCTCAGTATTATTGTAAATCCCCTCACCCAAAATAGGTATTTTGTGTGTATTTTATATTATTATATTTATTATAGATTATTTTAAATATTGAATTTCTTTAGGGTATTCTTTTAGTTAATTAGAAAATAAATTTTGATATATTTACTTATATAAATATTTATTTAGAATTATTTTTAGGCTATTTTAGATTTTTAGAGATTTTTCTAGAATTTTTGGGTAATTAAAACATAGGAAACATAAATTTCTAGGACTTCCATAATTTACTATGAGACCATACTTACATATTATTCCTACCAAATATTTATTTTAGATTAATATATTTAATTATATTTTTCTGTAATTTATTTAGAATTTTAATGAATTTATTTAGATTTTTGAAATTATTTAGGATTTATTTGGATATATATAGTCTTAATATTAGTTAGATGCTAATTTAGTGTTAATAGATATTAATAAGATAATATATATATTATTTATATTATCTTTAATCTATATAAGATTATAAATTATTGAGATAAACTCAAACTCTATTTTAAATTAATTCAAATCCTGAGCCTACTAGGAAAGCAACTTTATGCATATCCTATCCTTATTTGAACTTATCATAATCCTATCCAAATTAGCCAATCCTAGTTGTATTCAATTAAGTAGTGTCCACCATTATAAATACCTCATCCTTCATATTTTTTTCGACAAATTTTTCTCTTTTTCTTCCAAAAATAGTCAAAATTTCTCATAAATTCAGCCTCATTTTCTAGTAGTTATGACGACTTAAAAAGATGATATCTTATAGCTTCGGACTCCAAACGTGTTCCAGTTTTTTTGTTAGAACCATATCAAGGTTAGTTTTCTAAATATATAAATTATTTTAATAATTTATGAACCTATTTTTTTAAAAAATTCTAAAAGTGTCATCTGTCCGAAATTAGATGCATTTTTGTGTTTTTGAGATTTTGGGAGATCCCGAACTCGAAATTACTAGCCATTTGAAGTTTTGAAAATATGACATGATGAAATTCCATAAAGTTCTTTTTCCAGAATTTAACATACAAGTTTAATCAACTTTAAAATTCATGCAACGTAGACATAAATAGAAAATTACCAAAAACTATCACCTGTGCGCCATTGTGGCCATAACTCTTTACCGACTTGTGATTTTATGAAACCGTCGATTCCGGCATTCATATAGCGCCAAAATCTATAAACTTTTACACACAAATCCAGGATTTGTGTTTGTTGACTTTTGGTCAATGGATTGCCTCGATTGGCGTGCCATAAATCATAAATTCGTATAGTTAACTTTCTTTGGACCAAAATTAGGATTTAATAATAAAATAAAATTATAATAAGATTAAAATACTATTTTAGGTTATTTTATTTAGAATTAAAATAGATTAAAATGGAGGAACTTATTCATCCAATTTTGTAACCTAACTTGTTTAATTTATGTGACGGGTAGATCGGACGACCCCTTGAGTTGGGACTTTATTCTTTTTCAGAGTAGACAAGATACCTTGCCAAATTACTTATAGTACTTTGCATGCTTATCATATTTTTATACATTCATTATATATGTGTTTTCTTTCAGTCATAATTATATACTAGTATATATGTTGACACATACTTGACACATCGTATCATAGGAGAGGAGAACAATCAGTAGGCGTATGGGCTATCCACTCTGGTAAACCATAGTAACTAGCACGCACAACAGTAGTTGTGTCGCGCTGGTCGCTACCCTCAAAGTATGTTGATTTCTGGTTTCACGATGGTCTCTACCCTCGAGGTATGACAACTTCTGATGTTCATGGACGTGTGTGTGAGTTGTGAGATAGATAGATTATCCTACACCTACCCATACATCAAAAATATTGTCCTCATTATGCATTCATATAGATTGTTTAGTACAGCATACTTATATATTTTCTGTCTATTATGCATGTTTTACTATATTCAATTGACATGCTTATATGTATCTTGTTACGTCCCTCTGAGAACCTGGTCCCTTTTCAGGTATAGACGATCTTGACTATTCGCAGAAGCACAGATCATGACTTGCTACTTCTCTCTCTTTCGAGGAGGTCTTCTCTTCGAGCCTCATTTTTCATTAGATGTACCTATTTTGTTTCTCTTATATTCTAGTTTGGTAGTGGATTTGTCTCTACCCAACAACTTATTCTTATCAAGTATTTTATACTTGATTCAGTTATATAGTTGATTGATTATTTATTTCTATTTGACTCTGTGGATAAGATTTAGTTATGCCCTATGACTTATGACATAAATCTTTACCACTTATGAATTGTTATTCATAATACAACGTACGTATGTGTTATAATTTTCATATATTAGAGTTTTCATATACATACGGCTGACATGCTTACGTATTCCTAGTCCTACATAATTTATTTAGAATTTTAAGAAATTTATTTAGATTTTTGAAATTATTTAGGATTTATTTGGATATATATAGTCTTAATATTAGTTAGATGCTAATTTAGTATTAATAGATATTAATAAGATTATATATAAATTATTTGTATTATCTTTAATTCTATTTAATATTATAAATTATTGAGATAAAATTAAACTCTATTTTTAATTAATTCAAATTCTGAGCCTACTAGGAAAGCAACTTCATGCATATCCTATCATTATTTTAACTTATCATAATCCTATCCAAATTAGTCAATCCTAGTCGTATTCAATTAAGTAGTGTCCAATATTATAAATACCTCATCCTTCATATTTTTTTCTCCCAAATTCCCCTTTTTTTGGTCAAAAAACAGTCAAATTTATCATAAATTCAGACTCATTTTTTAGTAGTTATGACGACTTAAAAAGATAATATCTCCGAGCTCCTGACTCTAAACGTGTTCCAATTATTTTTGTTAGAACTATATAAAGGTTACTTTTCTGAATATATAAATTATTTTAAAAAATTTTGAATCTATTTTTTAAAAAATTCTAAAAGTGCCAGCTGTCCGAAATCAGACGCGTTTTTGTGTTTTCGAGATTTCGGAGATCCCGAACTCAGAATTATGAGCTGTTTGAAGTTTCGAAAATTTGACATGATGAGATTCTATAAAATTATTTTTTCAGAATTTAACATGCAAGTTTAGTCTACTGTAAATTTTGTGCAACGTAGACGTAAATAGAAAATCACCAAAAACTGTCATCTATGCGCCATTGTGGCCATATCTCTTTACCGACTTGTGATTTTATGAAACCGTCAATTCTGGCATTCATGTAGCACTAAAATCTATAAGATCTTACATACAAATTTATGATTTGAGTTGGTTGACTTTTTGGTCAACGGATTGCCTTGATTTGGGTGCGACGGATCACAAATTCGTATAGTTGACTTTCTTTGGACCAAAATTAGGGTTTAACAATGAAATCAAATTATAATAAGATTAAAATACTATTTTATGTTATTTTATTCAGAATTAAAATAGATTAAAATGGAGGAACCTATTCACCAACTTTTGTAAACTAATTTATTTAATTTATGTGACGGGTAGATCGGACAATGCCTTGAGTTGGGACTTCATTCTTTTTCATAGTAGCCAAGATACCTTGTTAAATTGCTTATAGTAGTTTGCGTGCTTATCATATTTTTATATATTCATTATATATGTGTTTTCTTTCAGTCATAATTATATACTATATATATGTTGACACACACTTGACACATAGTATCATGGAAGGAAAGGGCAATTAGTAGGCATGTAGGCTACCCACTCTGGTAAACCTTAGTAACTAGCACGTACTATGGTAGTTGTGTCGCGCTGGTCGCTACCCTCAAGATATGTCAATTTCTGGTGTCGCGATGGTCGCTATCCTCGAGCTATGACGGCTTCTGATATTCATGGACATGTGTGTGAGTTGTGAGATAGATAGAGTATCCTACACCTACCCATACGTCAAAAAGGTTGTCCTCATTATGCATTCATATAGATTGTCTAGTACAGCATACTTATATTTTTTTTTCTATTATGCATATTTTACTGTATTCAATTGGCATGCTTCTATGTATCTTGTTACGTCCCTCTGAGGACCTGGTCCCTTTCCAGGTGTAGATAATCTTGACTATTCGAAGGAGCACAGATCAGGACTTGCTACTTCTCTCTCTTTTGAGGAGGTCTTCTCTTCGAGCCTCATTGTTAATTAGATGTACCTATTTTGTTTCTCTTATGTTCTAGTTTGGTAATGGATTTGTCTCCACCCAACTACTTGTTCTTATCAAGTATTTTATACTTGATTTAGTTATATAGATGATTGGTTATTCATTTCTATTTGATTCTGTGGATGAGATCTAGTTATGCCCTGTGGCTTATGACATAAATCTATACCACTTATAAATTGTTATTCATAATACATCATATGTATGTGTTATAGTTTCCATATATTAGAGTTGCCATATACATACGGCTGGCATGCTTACGTATTCCTAGTCCTATGTATTTTGGGACTGGGGCGTGATAATTATCCCATAAAGTCTGCTAAAGATCTTGGGAATCCTGATGCATCGGCTAGAAGCTACCAATACTACTATCAACGACTTCAACGCCAGAAGAAGCTATCCTCTGGGCAAGATTCGCCTGAAGTATCAGATAGGAGATCTACGAACAGAAGTGACATACTATATTATTGATGTTGAGGTATCCAATAATATCCTGCTAGGGAGTCCACATATACATAAGTATATGATTGTTCCATCCACTCTCCACAAATACTTAAAATATGTCAAAGATGGCGTGTCAAGACATAATTCATTGATGTAGATCCTTTCAACAGGGTCAAGGTGTACTACTTTGACTCGATCTTGTACAAGCAAATACATCAAGATGAAGGAGGTAACAATACCGATGATGAAGCTGATACTGCTACGGCTTCAGGGGATCCCCTAAGGTTTTGTCTCAAAGGACGTCCAGCCTACACAGCTACACCCCTCATAGTCAAGCTTCGTAGTAAGGTGATTAAAACCTCGGTGGTCAGACCTCAGGGAAAAAAATATTTGCCAGACATGGATCCCCTTTCCGTAAAAACCCCAGGGTAGTTTGTAGTTAAGCTCTATAGGACAACTCCAGTACCGTCAGCGTCACTGACAGCCACTAAAGAAGATAAACTAGAAGAGTATGTCGTGGCATCGACCAATGTACCATCCTATGATGAAGTAATCCCTTTAGAGGATATATCATATTTCCTCAATAAGTGCCTCTCTTTGAATTCCTCTATTATCGCGCATTGAGGCGCCCCATATTCTCTGGAGTATGGTCTAGGTTTAAACCTGCATAGATAAGTTGCTACCACTAACTCAGTAAACCGGATTCACCTTAGACAAGACCCTTGTTTCGTTATTCCAACAAGGAAGAAATATGACAAGCCTATCATTTTAGGGAAAGTCGAAGGTCAATAGGACTTCACAACAGAGGAGCCAGAATTAGAAAACAGTAGAATGCAACTTCACCGCTTCAACATACAGACTAAACGTATTCTCTAGAAAATAGGATACAACCTAAAACGTTATCGAGGTCTGAATTATGGAAGAGAATAACATTTTTTATTGTATCACTTTGATCCTAAGGGCAAGCCTGAGACATACTACCAACGAACTGGTCATAGTTTGGGATATGTCATACCTCCTACAACTCCTGAAGACTCAAGAGAGGAAGATGAAACATATTCTCACTCTTCATAGGCTTTCGCTTAGGACTCTGACATCAACATCGAGGATGTACTCAAGCAAATATTATCCATCAACATGGTATGCGCGGATCTAGAAGAGGATGATGCATACTCGATCAAACTCTTTGAGGTAGAACCATAGGCTTAAAAATTGGAATCTCTGTGGGAGTTACAATTCGGGAAGCGGGAACCTCCTACTGAGGGCGACGCTATACAAGTTGATTTGGATGACTATTATGCCTCTAAACCCATCTTCATTAGAAAAACCTCTCGACAGAAGAGTGTGAATCCCTTGTCCAGCAGCTAAGTGAATAAATTAACGTCTTCGCATGGAACTATGAAGATATGCCCGGCTTGGATCTGTAAATTATGATACACATGCTTAATATTATGCCAAACGCTAAGCCATTGAAAGACCAGCAAAAATAGTTTCGTCCTGACATAATGAACGCCATCGAAGATGTAGTAAATAAGCTTATAGCAAGCAACTTTATCCGCGAAGAACATCACCCATATTGGGTAACTAACATCATCTCTATCATAAAAAAAACTATAAAATTCGAGTCTGTATAAACTTTTATGATTTAAATACGGCTTGCCCAAAGGACGAATTCTCTCTCCAAATCACAAACGTGATAATTGACAATACTTGTGGCTTTGAGCGTATCTCTTTCAAGGATGGGATCTCAGGCTACAACCAGATCAAGGTATTTCTAGGCTATGAGAATTATACATCATTTCGGATGCAAATAGGGGTTTACGGTTACATCGTGATGCCCTTCGGTCTGAAGAATACAGGTACGACGTATCAGGGAGCTATGAGTATCAACTTCTGTGACCTTCTGTATAAGATAGTGGTGTGTTATGTTGATGGCATCCCTGTAAAGACCCGTTTGTAGGATGATCATCTCCATGACATAAAGATGGTATTTGATTTAATGCGAGCCCACTAGCTCAAGATGAACCCCATTAAGTCCTTCCTGGGAGTCTCTAGAGGCAAGGTTTTGGATTTATTATAACTCGAAATGGTATTCACATCAACCCTGAGAAGATTAAAGCTATCCTTGATATGCATCATCCAAACAATCTGCGAGACCTTTGCAGTCTACAGGGGACTACTAGCATATATAAGGAGATTCATAGCCAATCTCTTCGGACGATGCCGGCCCTTTACTCAGCTAATAAAGAAGGGAGTCCCTTTTGCCTGGATGGAAGAATTCCAGCAAGCGTTTGACGACATTAAGAAGTACATCACGAAACCCTTGGTGTTGGTGGCCCAAATCGTAGAAAAACCTTTCTTACTCTATGCCCGTGCGATGGATCATTCCCTCAGCGCTCTTCTTGTCCAAAATAGCGATGAAGGTTATGAGCAAGCTATTTATCCCTAACGGTCGCCTCGATATCCTCTAAAGAAGATAGAGATCGAGAGATGTGGCTTATCTCAGTAGAACGATGATCGACGTAGAACATAGGACAAATCATCCATGTGATCTCTCAAGTAAACCCCCCCAGAGTCCTCATGACCAAGCCTGGGGTACTTAACTCTTGCTTAGCCACATGGTCAATCCTATTATCACCTTATGACATGGTATTTGTCCAGCAAAAGACATTCAAGGGCCAAGCATTGGCCTACTTTTTGGTAGTACATCCGGTGCCAGAGATTTTAAAGCTCTACGACAAAATCCTTGATGATGTGTTAGAATCTAAAACTGTCATGACAGAAGGATCAGTTTGGCAAATGTTCTTCGATAGTACTTCCAGAACAGGGCCCAAAGACAATATCATTGTCGGAGTCGGGATAGTGCTGATCTCTCCCGATAATCTAGTCATCAATCGCGCATACTCACTTACGAAAATGGGTTCCAACAATGTGGTAGAGTACAATGCTCTCATCTTTGGACTTTAGTTGGCTACAAAACTAGAGGTTGACTTCCTGTAAGCCTATGAAGACTCCAAATTAATAATCACTCAAGTCCGTGGCAAGTACGAAGTCCACCACGAAGACTTACTCCTTTACCACCAAGCGCCATCGGCATAATTTCTACTTTTACAGGTTTTTTCATAGAATATGTGCTACGACTGCAAAATATTATGGCTGACGCTCTTACTAGTCTTGCTGCTTTCGTAGCAACTGAAATTAAAACCTACCAATTGATCACCGTGGTGGGTCAAGAACTGGTTTGTCCAAGGAACAACTTATGCTTGAATCTAAGCCATTCTGTGGGTGCAGATAACAATATCAAAGATTGGAGGCTCCTGTTTATGGACTATGCTATCTATAAAATCCTTCCAGATGACCTGAAGGAGGCCGCTTCCGTTAAAAGATGCTCCCTCCGATTCTATATAATACAACCACTAACATGTTGTACTGTCGTTCCTATGACAGGCTCCTGCTATAATGCTTATAAGATGCAGAAGCAAAGCAAGTTCCTTGTGAAGCTCATGATGGTGTATGTGGTGCTCACCAACCTGGTCCTAAGCTTCAGGACCATTTTTGATACATGGGCTATGGCCAACAATGTTGGCAGATGCCGTAAATTATACGAAGAAGTACATGATGTATCAAATCCAAATTGACTTCATTTACCAACCCTCGAAGTTTCTACACCTGACCATTGTATCTTGGTCGTCAAAGCCTAGGATATGGACATTATAGGGCCGATTAGTCTACCTTCGTCTAAGGGACACCAATTCATCTTGGCTATCATAGACTACTTCTCCAAGTGGGCGAAAGTCATTCTGCTGGCAGAGGTGAAGACATCAAACTTGATTAATTTCATAAAGCATCACATCATCTACCACTTTGGATTATCTCGCTGGATTATTCATGAAAGTGGCCCACAGTTTGTGAGCCACGCTTTCTTTCAGTTTTGCGATAAAAACTGAATTTAGAATGTAGCTTTAACTGCCTACAATCTAGAAACAAATGGATTAGCTGATGCAATCAACAAGACCATCATCAAGCTAATTAAAAAGTCCGTTTCAACCAATAAACATGACTGGAATGAGAAGGTAGGTGAATGTCTATGGGCCTACTACGACGGTCCAAACTCTAACTGGAAGCATGTCGTTCTCTTTGGTCTACGAAAGCGAGGCTGTTTTTCTTTTAGAGACCCAAATTTCTTCTCTTCGGGTGGCCCTTTTCGATCAGCTAACCGCCAAAAAGAACTATTGTCGACACCTACAAGAGTTGGAGGCACTTTATAAAGAATGTTTCTTATCTCAATAGCGTATTGAGCTATATCATACAGGACTTTTCGGCACCTTCAACAAAACGGTGAAAGAAAGGACATTTTAAGTCGGTGATCTCGTCCTAACTTTGAGAAGACCGATGATCATGACCCATAAGAAGGTGGAAATATTCTAACCTAAATGGGAGGGTCCCTTTGTAGTGGAAACGGTCTACTCCAGCGGCGCATAGAGGCTCGCTAAGCCTAATTATGACTTTCTCATGATACCGATCAACGATAAGTTCCTAAAGAAATAATATGCATAATTTAGCGATGCAAAAAAAAGTGTGTCATTTCTATCACTATCAGAGGGACATAAAATTATAATGTCCACAGTTGATATCTTCTCCAGCAAATTATTTCTATTCGTAAGATGTGGATAAATCTGTTATTCATACTCGGGAGTCCTGAGTATGCAATGGATAACAGATCCTCAAAACTTCTCTAAGAAAAATGGTTCACGTCCATATCACCTCTGAACTATATGTCATTTTTTTCATCAAAATAAGGAAGTCACGTCCATACTACCTCTGATTCGTTCCTTTTGTTGTTTTTCTTTATTTCCTCAAAATTTTTACAAAGCAAGTAGTTCACATCCACATCACCTATGAACTTTGAGCTATCCATGTTCCCTAGTAAAAGAAAGCAGTCATGTCCATACTACCTCTGACTCATTTTCTTTAAATTCTTCTCTATGATCGTATTGGACTATAAACAAATTTTCTCGGCTATCAATTTTTACCAATAGTTCCCAGCCATCACAGATGGTGTCACCACCAAACTTTCCTTATGGAACTAATATAACCTATCACGTTCATACTATCTCTGATAGGGCTTTGTTTTATCTTCGGGATGATGTTATACTATGTCTATATTACCTCGGTATGATACTCAAAACCACGATAACCACATCAACAAGAAAAGTTCTCAACAGAAAATAGGGCAAAATTTTATTATTATTCAAGATCATGAGTATATTTGATAAGAAGGGGACCCCTCTGTGTTACTTCTAGTACCAACACGTGTAAAGCCGACAACTCAATGCATTCTGGATTATCACTTTAGCAAACTCCTTAGTCCAAGCCACAATAAATAGGAAAGAATCTATACGGATGGATAGCAAGGGAGCTTGCAACACATAGCTGAGCCTATAGATCCAACTCTGTCATCTGAAAGGACGTGACTAAAAATCTAGGTTGGGATAACTACCCCACATCTGCCACGCAGATGAACCGCCAGGATTTGACCCGAGATCTAGCCATCACATCCTGGTCATATACGCAAAGTAGCTACAATGAGCTAGAATGGAAGACCGTGGATGATCTCCTGGGTAATATATTTGTTCACTACGAACAACGGTAACTTTAAAATCTTTGCATTCCAGATCAGGACCCAAGCAATCCAAGGCAGTCCCCGGAAGATGAGCACACAAAAAGTTAGGATGTTTTTAAGAAAAAATCAATCAAAAGGCACGTGCCTACATGGATATTCAAAATTTGGCAAGCTAGCCATCTATGCGCTTATGGGAGATGCGTATAGGCTCCAACTCCTGTATATACGTGCATAGCCACCACAGTGCTAAGGTAAATGCACCCATGCAGTGTGGTTGTGCATAGTTTCCCAACGCATGCCTCAAATGAGTGTCCAGATACAATGTCACCTATGCCACCAAAGGAGAACTCTCGCCGTCAGCGCATCATCAGGACAAAGCCCTTCGATAATGACCATACGCATCAGCCGAAAAGAATGCCAAGTAAACAGATGGTGTCAAAGTGTCCTTGTTCCTCAAGAACATAAAGTAAAAAGTTTTGCTCCTTACCTCCACCGACGGTAGCTGGATGGTCGACAATCAGGGGGAGAGGATCTACGAACCGCTTGACCGATCACTTGGCTTATGTAGAGACATTAGGCAAACGAGAAAGGCACTATCCTTTCTCCTCCCTATCCACCTTTTTGAAGGCAAGAAAGCCATTAATAGATCTCTAGTGTTTAAGCGTCCAAACCACGAAATGAATCCAACAAGATTTCAGCAGCATAGAGACCTCCTCGTGCGCCGAATGACTCGATGCGCCAAGCAAAAAAATATTCCACAGATGCGCTAAAGCAGCACATGCGCCTATATCTCCCATACTTCTGTTTAAAGTATTCCAAACTTTAAAACTCAATAAAGTTTATGTTTAGAAACTTTGAAGGGTGTCTTGTAGAAGCATGGAAAATCTACACTATGCGTCAGTAGTAATCGTAGAGCCATTCGCCGAAGTGATCAAGAGCGTTGTGTCGAAGTAATCCAGAGCCATGCACCATCCACAACGTAAGTAATGTTCCCATGTGCCCGCAACGCCATGTGCAACTACTAACCCAATGTTCCCATGTGCCTATAGTGTCATACGATACTACTACCTCATTGATCTCTATCCGCCATACGATATTCCCAAGGTGTAATTAAAATTGTCATAAGCAAGGCATGACACGTGTCACAAGTAATATGGGTATAGGCAACCCCATATCTTGAATGACCATGTGGCAGCCTATTATAATATGCGCCACTATACGGCAGCATGAGACTGCATTCATGCATCTATAATGCGTTCTTAAGGTTATAAATAGTGGTCATCTCCCACACATGAAAGAGAAAAGAGTGGGAGAGAGAGAGGGAGACAGGAAAAAAAGACAAAAGCACCACGAGGGACACCCATTAAGTCACATACTCAAGTTCTTCGAAGCCTCATCACCCTCCTTGGTCCTAGATCGTCAAAAGAGTAAAGGAGCCGCTGTAGTACTCGATCTCCACCGTCACACTTTTATAAATTCTTATTTAAATTGTACTAAGACTCTACGTATTACAGATTCTTTTATACTATTTTACTTCTCTCAAATAATACAAAGTTCGTTCAACTTTCTCCCCAGTGTTGATTTGGCGATGTCGAAAAGTTTGAGTCGTTAAACCCCTACGGGGCTTAGCTCCTAAGAATTTTTTTTCCAAGAGAGGTAAAAAAGCAAAATTACTTTCTTGAGGACTTTATCCTTAATCCTCCTAGAAAAATATCCTATATGGTACCCACCCTTGGGCCACCACCCTATGTGCATCTCTCAACACCCACATAGTATTATATTAAGATACTCACTTGGAGTATTTTCTAATGTGGGACTATCTTTCTAGTCTTGTAAGAGAAAACCTCTACAAGCCAAAGGAAAAACTCCAATAACTCTGACGATATGCGTAGTTGGTGGCGACGTTGAACGATGACCTAGAGGCATAGAAATAAAAGTGGAGACTATGACATCTTAGAAACTCCAAAATTCGTCGTCTATTAGACTGTAGTTGTCAAAAAATGTGTCCTAATCAAGTCAAATACAAGACACGACCTATCATGCATCAAACATAAATCGTTACCTAGATCGAGTCCGGTTAAACTTATATAACAAGTACAATCATCCTAGAAAAATTCTATGAACTAGACATCTAAAGGTATACAACTATACAACTAATCAAAATAATATATATATAGAATTTAACTAAAGCATGAAATAACTATAATCAATATATTGGATATACTTGTCTGAATTTAGCAAAATTTTACGCTAAGATCGAGGGTTCCTAGGTTTGATCCTAATTTTTTAGATGATTAAGATGCCTAAGCAATATTTAATAGGGATTTAGCACAATTTAATTCATTAGTATAGGATATATATAAATCTTATTGTTAACTTTACAATTTTATTAATTTAATATAATTTTTGTAATTGATGTAATATTCTGGGGTTAATATTAAAATTACTGGATTGATTGAGGTTTAAAGTGAAAAGTTACCAATAAATTTAAATATTATCAGAGTTTGAAATCTAAAGGTGAAAGTTTCGATTTCGTCTTCTTTGGAGGTGTTATAGGTTCCGTCGGGGGACTATTTGAAAGCACCCTAGAAGGGGGTGGAGGAGTTAATAGGGTCTAACTAAGTAATCAAGCACAAATATGATTCCTAATAGAAAATTTAAAACATAGTGGTGGAAATAAGAGATAAGAATACCGACACTTGATGTATCATTATCCTTCGCACAACACTCCAGTCCCGAAACTATTTTCGGCTTTAATCCATAATTATCACAAATAGTTACCACACGAGCTTGATCCGAAGGCTCATCAACTTCTTATATATGATCTTTGATCCGAAGGCTCGTCAACTTCTTATACACGAACTTTGATCCGAAGGATCATTGACTTCTACACAAGCTTTGTTCTGAAGGCTTGAAGACTTTAACCTCTTACAAGAAAGATTTTGATCTTCTCATAATTGATGAATATCTACTTTACAACTCAATAACACTCTATCTCAATTTGATTTTTCAAGTGATAGCTCTTTTATGTGGAGAGGTTTTGTTTCTAAAAGATAAAAAAGTTGAGGCTCAAGAAGTAGAATAAGTGAAGAAAAATGAATGCACTTGGGTTTAAATAGAAATCTCGAAAGTTGTTCTGCAGACGGTATACCGCCGGTATACTACGATATATCGCTGGCATATCATTCTGCACTCTAACGGTTATAAACGACAAGTTTTCTAGCCGTTGGATTGTATATAAATGTTCCAACATTCAGCAAACGGAATACCATCGGTATATCGTTTGGACCACAGAAAAACTTAGTATGATTTTGTGGTATACTATCGGTATACTGCGGTATACCGTCAGATGTCCAAATTTAAAATTTTTGGATTTCAGATGGTTTTTGATTTAAGCTATCATTTGTCTCTCTATTTAGTTACAAATAAATATAATGACTCAAAATAAAGAAAGATTACATGGAGTGCGAATCTTTATAGCTTGATTTCTTCCTTTGTTTGAGTGATAATTTTTTTTCTTTGATGACAGTTGTTTGAAGCGAAGAAGATTATGAAATCTTGATAGTGGAACCTCCGAGTTTGTAGCCCTTGAGATGTCTTTGGTATTCAAAGAAATCTTGTGGGATGGCATCTTTTTTGGTCCATCATAATTTTTTATTACATATGTTCATAATTGATCTTGCTAATTTTTTTTTGCAAATACATATTAGGCAAATAAAACAATAAACATGTAGCAAGTATGATATCATCAGTGTATATTAGGACTATGCTATGTTTAAGTATAAACAATATAGTAAATAAATTATTATTAGTGATATTATAATATTAAACTTAATAGATTTACCATAATGAGAAATATAATTAAATTATTGCGCTAACAGTTCAATGAGGTCTGGAGTATTTCAACGAGAAGTCCAGGAGGGTCCTGGTAGGGATCTAATAATGACAGCTAGGTAGGCGATAAAGTATGGCAATCGTGACTACTCGAATGCTGCAGGAAGGATGGAGGACGAGTTTGTAGAGGTACGATGGTCGAGAATGGCAGAGAGGCTGGCTTTTGAAGTTGTAAGGTCATATCTTGGGCGGCGTTAGTCTTACGACATATTTTTTTTGTCCAGGGGATGGGTTACCCGGGTTTAGCGAGTCGAGCTTATTGGCAATGCAAAATGGGGCAACAAGGATGGTATAGGGTTGTTCGTCGGGTAGGGTGTCCTGTGGTCCAAGCATGGTGTTGGCGAGACCGTGTTATGATCCGCACCTAGTGTAGGAATACGAGTATTTGGGTACGTCCAGCCTACGCTGTAGTATTGGTGGTAGAACATTGTCTAGGTCAACAATACTATCTAAACTTCTCACATAATATATATAATGTACTTGCCAAGATATTTCAACTCCCAATGGAGGGCAATATGATAATATGATAATTATAATCAATACTCAATCATAATATAAAACTAGAGGAATATATGGCATGATATGGAATATAAGGAAAGAAATACATAGTCATAATACATCATAAGTCCAATAGTCTAATCATAACTCAATGATCTCAAATATAATAGATGCCAAAAGTGTCTAACTGACATATACAATATTATAAATGAACTAGCTAAGTTTTATTGAATGCTGGTACTATCTCAATAGGCTCTACGGGTGCTATCTCAACTGGCTCGCCATCCCGTGTCTCGTAGTATGTAGGACACCAGTCCTCTAATAAATTATCTAAAAAAATATATCCAGTCAGGATTGGAGCGAAGTACAACCCAATAGAAAATTTAATATTTAACAGAAACTATGAAACAATAATAGCAATAAAAATAAATGATGGAAGTAATTGAACTAGTAAATATCAGAAAAAGGAGTATTATTATAAATAATAGCAATAAATTGAGGATAATATGGTAAGGAACATCAATTTAATAAACTAGAATAAAGAATATAATAAAAAATGTGCCTTAAAATATTAGTAAGATAATATGATCGGCTTGGGCCTAACACGGCTATATATAAAAGGGGAGCTAGCGTGATCACACATGAGTTGCACGATCTACTACCTATCATGGGCTATACTAAATCATGGGCTATAAGGTATGATCACATATCTACTAATACTTTCCCAACCCTCGACTAGTACACAGATCCAAATCATGACACGTTATAATATATATATCACAATGCACGGTCTATAATATCATGCACTATGAATACGGTCTATATAATTACTAAGATATCACGATAATCACTGAGTAATCACGAAGCATGACACGATACTGAGTAACCACAACAATAACATCTCTTGACAAAGATCCATGTATACCAATCCGTGTAACCATCGTGTCAAGAATCGAATATCTCAATACTAAATATATGTACATAGAGACTATCAAATAAGAAAACTATCAGAGAATGTGCTCGCTTGTGGTCTTGAGCAAATAGCATAACTCGGTGTTCGAGCTGGTGTCACACACACCAATATAGGAAATATCATATCACTTGGGTGTAATAAATAAAAAATAAGTTAAAATACACTAATATGATTTTCTAGGCCATTTCTAGGTCACACTAGCTAAACTAGGTCAACCTTAGTCAAATTAGTCAAACTTAAATCATACATAAATTTAGTCCATATTGGTTACTAACTAGCTAACACTAGCCTATTTTAGCTATATTAGCTAATAGCCCTAAGTATCCACTAGATATACTATAGACTTATAGGTAATAAAGTATATAACTTACTTATCTACTATCAATATCCTAATCTTGGTATCTTGAAATCATAACTTATACTTAGTATCTTGGTATGTTAATACTTTAGCAATTTTCTTGACACATAATACTAAAATCCAATACCTATCCTAACTAACATCTCATATCCACATACCTTGATACTTGCATACCCTCATATGCTCATACCCGAGCCCCCTTCTTAACACCACTGCTCATTAACCTCCAACTGAATATGTAATGATATCCGACACCTGATGCACACAGTACACTATATCTGACACATGTTGCTATTGACTACTAGTGTTAGACTCCTAACCCGAGTCCTGGGTAGACCCCCCATCTCCTCCCCTGCAATACAACTGCCAATGCCACTATATGTTGAACTCGAACCTAACTCTGTTTCTCCACTAGATACAACATCACCACAACCATAGTCACCAAAATGGCTTCACATACTTCTCTTAGGGGATGTTATTATGGCTTCTAAGCCACTGCTGCCGTTGGCTATTATGTTAAGTAATACACCAAGGCAAACTGATGTCAAATGCATCTTTACAATGGCTATTTCCTGCACCCCAGTGTAACCCCTTTGCTAAATCCTGAATACATCCCCTTTGCTTCATCATAGCTATCAACAATTACATATCCCATATGATAATACTCTTCATGACCTCAGATAGCTGTGCAATCTTCTCACCTCCACCTTATACCCTCACTCACAATACACAACAACCCTCACAACTGAACACACTAGCACTCATCTTCAATTCACAATTAACTCCCACAATATCTACACATCACAGCACCATTGATCACACACTCACCTGTTACTTAACTCAAACTCAACACTAACAATGCGAACACTTGCATAGTTTTCCCCTACCTCACATACAATACTAACCTCCACACACACACACACAAGTAATCACCAGTACATAGGTACAAATCATAAATTATCATATTAGCAAAGATATATACTATCATAATCCACACCCGGTATAGGGGCACGAGTACGTAGGTACGTCTATCCTACGCCGCAACATCAATGGTAGAACGCTTTCTAGGCCAACAATAGTATCTAACATCTCACACAATATATATATATATATATATATATATATATATATATATATATATATATATATATATAATATATGTCCAGTATCTCAACTTCAAATGGAGGACAATATAATAATATGATAATCATTACTCAATCATAATAAAACTTGAGAAAGATATGGCATGATATAAATAGAAGAAATAAAATACAGAGTCACAATACAATCCAAGTCGAAGGCCAATAGTCTAATTTTAACACAATAGTGTCAAATATAATACATGCCAAAATCTTTAATTGACATATAAAATATCATAAATTAACAAGCTAAGTCTCATTGACTGCTGGTACAATCTCAAGATGCTCTATTGGTATTATCTTTACGGACTCACTATCTTGTCGCACATAGTGTGTAGGACACCAGTCCACTAATGAATCATCTAAAAATATATATCCAGTCTGGATTGGAGCAAATCACAATCCAATAGCAATTCTAATCATTTATAGAAACTAAGAGACAATAAGATCAATAAAAATAAATGATGAAAGTAACTAAACTAACAATTATTACGCAAAGAGTATGATGGTGAATAATAGAAATAAACTGAGAAAAATATGGTAAGGAACATCTATGTAATAAACTAGAATAAAGGAAACAATATAGTAAATATGCCTTAAAATATTAGTAAGATAATATAATCGACTTGGGCCTAATACGGGCTATATATAAAAGGTGAGCTAGCATGATCACACGTGAGTTGTATGATCTGCTAGATATCACGGGCTACACTAAATTATGGGCTATAAGGTATAATCACATATCCACTAATACTTCTCCAACCCTCGACTATACAAGGATCCAGAACATGACATATTATAATACATATATCATACTACACAGTTTATAATATCATGCACTATGATCACGGTCTATATAATCACTAAGATATCATGGTAATCACTAAGTAATTATGAAGTACGACACGACGATCATTGACTAATCATAAAATAATATCTCATGACCAAGATGCACATATACTATCCGTGTAACCATCGTCTCAAGAATCACATATCTCAATACTAAATACATGAAACATAGAGACTATAAAATAAAGAAACTATCAAAGAAAGTACTCGCCTGTGGTCCAAAGCAAGTGGTATAACTCGGTATCCAAGCTAGTATCACACATACCTATAAATGAGTGGCATGTCAATAGGTGTAATAAAGTGATAAATAACTAAAATGAGTCAAAATAGGCTTTCTAGACCAATACTAGGTCATACTAGTCAAACTAGACCAATATAGACTAATACCTTGATTCTAGGTCCATACCTAACTTTCTAGGGTAGTTACAAGTCTAAACTAGTTGATACTAGGTTGTGGTTAGGTTTCTAATTTCATACCTTGAAGGTATTAGCTATACTAGCTAATATTACTAAGTATCTATATATACTAGTTAATATAATATACTACGTATCCCAATACACTATATGAACATATATATATATATATATATATATATATATATATATATATATATATATATATATATACCTTAGTATATAAATAGGTTGCTACTCATTACCTTAGCCTATACTTGATATCTATATACCTTAACTAACTTGGTATGTAAATACCTTAGCTACGAATCTTATTACCTTTCCAATACCTAACTACATCACCTTCCTTTCTAAGTTACTCCTAGGTACTAGGGTGATACATCATATACTAACCCCCACACATAATCCCACTCTTTACTAACAACCCAGCACCCCAAGTTTGGACCCCATATCTAGTACTAAATACTGAATAGACACTTACCTATTGCTATTATTGATACATTGCTTGACAGTTGTTGTCTTCCTTCAATAGTACTGCTACTGCTACTATGTCGTGCCTAAACGCAACTGATATCAATCAGCTCCCTACCTGCTGCCAGGAGAAGCAGGTATTGCTGTTGTTGCTTCATCATTCAGTTGCTACTGCTACTTTCTCTATATGCTGCTGCTGTTGGTGCTACTACTTACACTTGATATTAATCTTAGTACTAATGGAACCCTCATTCTGATCAGTCCCCTCACTGGTTGCACTTGCAACCAGTGAGCAAATTGCTACTGCTTATTCCTCCTCATGATGCAACTATTGCTGATATTCCTTCACTTGCCCGATTACTGAGCACCCCCTTTATATCTTATTGCACTCAATTATCTCTCAACTTACTCTAACACACTTGAGAACCCCCCCCCTTAACCCAATATTGCTGCTGCTATTTCTTGTGTAGTAATACAACTAAAACAATAGCTGTTATCAAACCCGACACCCTCACACACACTAATACCATAGAAAATATATGAATATATATATATATTTATAAGTATATCTATATGTACTAATATATATATTTATATGTACACGCAATTATTGAGTGCACCAATCTACCCTAATGATCATTTACATAAATACTTGATATGCAATGATGTGATACTCTATAATACGCACCCAAATGAGATACCATATATCTCAATTCACCACAATTACTATTTACACATATCAATTACACCTATTTATAACTAATGCAACTAATTATAATTGAAATTTAAGAGTAATAACACAAATCAGCCAAAATGAATCTCGTACCATACCGTATCATAAAATACCATGATACGCTATACTCGTATCAAATTTTTGATACTTATCTAGTCCTATATCATTAATCTAAGTCTAATTAAAACTAATTGGTCTCATGATACACACTTGATGCATTAATATCGAAATTACCCTAAATTAGACACAAAAACCTATGTAGAAATCACAATAGGGGTCCTATAAGCCTAGTTCTTGTTCTTATAGGTAGCCCTAAGAGAATAAATATTTTTTAATGGTTACAAAATGAATTAGAGTCTAAATTATTAGAGAAATCAAAATTTACCTATTGGGAGATGGATTTCAAAAAAATGCTCAATAGGACACAAGCTTCTAGTCAATTCATCCTTCTTCAAGTGATCCTTACAATCCAAACTCTAATGCTCCTTAGAGGACGTAATTGGATGGAAATAAGAGTTAATTATGGTAAATTTGGTATAAGGATGAGTTAATTTAGGGAAGAATACAATCTAGGATTTAAAATATATGTATTAATAAGGGGAGAGAGAGAGAGAGAGAGAGAGAGAGACCCTCTTAGTGGCTGACCCCCTTTCCTCCCGCACCAAGCAATGTGTAATATCCATGATACCCCCCCCACTAATAGTTATAAGGATTAATTAGTGAGGGCTATATTAAAAAACTTCTAATTCTTTATGAAACTAATTTAATCTCCTCAATTAATTAAGGGAATGGGTCTAATGGGCTTAACCAAATGTTGGTCTTAATGTGTCATAACAAGTTCTAATTAGGTCCACTAATGCTAATTCCAAATAATAGGCTAGCTCACTAACTAATAAATAAATAGTATAATACATAATAAATAATTAGTAGCATAATATATAAATATTTATTGAATAAATAATAAATATGCTAAATGATAAAAATACCCTTATCCAGAATTATGGTAGTGACAAGTCTACCCTACTTAGAAAATTTTGTCCTCAAAATTTAAGGAAAGAACTAGCACTACAACAAGTAATCACAGCAAGCAAGAAAGAATGATACCTTATGATTCAAAGAGATAGGGGTATCACACCATCTTGGCTTCCCTCTCCCAGGTAGACTCTCCCGAAGAGTGATGCCTCTACACGACGCATAGAAAGGGAATCGTTTGGTTCCGTAACACCTTCTCCATACGATCCAAAATCTTTACTGGCTGCTCTGGATAACTGAGAGTTGGACCTACCTCGATCTCTGAGTGATCCAATACGTGACTAGGGTCTGCCATGTACTGTCTCAGCTACGACACATAAAATACATCATGCACTTCCTTCAGTGCATGCTGTAAGTCTAGTCTATAGGCCACTGCACCAACGCTCACAAGAATACCTAAGGGTCTGATGTACCATGGACTAAGCTTTCTGCCTCCACCAAAACGAATCGTGCCCCGTGTTGAAAAAATCTTCAAGAACACCAGAGCGCCAACCTAGAATAAAATATGGCCTTAACACTCAAACTAAAAAAATCAATCACAAGCAATACAAACAAAATTGATATCTCAAACTCTAAAGGTCTCCGGCGGCTATCGGCCCAATGCTGTTGTTTGTCCTGCGCCACCCAAAGTCTATCTCTAATGAGCTTCCCCTACTCAACTTCCTCCATAATCATCTCTGGTCCCAACAAGGCTTTCTTACCAATATTATCCTAAGATAGAGGAGTGCGACATCTCTGTCTATATAAAGCCTCGAATGGTGACATCTCGATACTGGCCTGGTAGCTGTTATTTTAGGTGAACTCTACTAGGTGAAGATTATCCTCCCAAGAGCCTCTGAAATCCAAAACATAGGTATGAAGCATATCCTCGAGAGCCTGAATGGTCCTCTCCGACAGTCCGTCTGTCTGAGGGTGATATACAGTATTGAACTTGAGCTGGGTGCCCAAGCTATTCTGTAAACTACTCCAGAAGTAGGATAGGAAGCGACTATCCTGATCCGAGATGATGCTCATAGAAACTCCGTACAATCTGATAATCTGTCGCACATACATCTCCATTAGCTTCTCCGTAGATATACCTATCTTAAATGATAAGAAATAAACCACCTTGTCTCTGTCTCTCTATCTTTACCTGCTGGTACACTTACATCTGGATATAAAATGTGCTACCTCCCATTTTATACCATACACCATACATGCTCCCTCATATCTCTATATATCTTGTTGGCACCTGGATGTATAGAGTGCTGTGATCGATGCACCTCCTGAAGAATCTCCTCGCGCAATGTCCCACTTGGCACACACAATCTAGTACCATGCTGTAGTGATCAATCCTAAGCAATATTGAAGTCCTCGGATAATCCTATTTGAACCTGTGCTCTGATACTCCTCAGAGACTCATCCGCATATTGTATAGATCGAATCATGCCCATCAGCTCAGACTGTATTTGCAATCCCCACATCTGTATCTTGATACCAGGTACTAGTATCTCAATACCAAAGCTCTCAAGATTGGTTAATAAATGTCTGTCCGTACTCAAGTACATAGCTATTGGATACCTGCTCAAGGCATCCTAAATTGGCCTTCCCTGGATGGTACTGTAATGATATATCAAAGTCCTTTATCAACTCCAACCACCTCCGCTGTCTCATGTTTATCTTTTTCTATGTAAAGATATACTTCAAGCTCTTAAGGTCTATGAAGATCTCCATACAGATAGTGTTTCTACAGCTTTAGAGAAAAAATGACCTCTGCCAGCTTCAAATCATGGGTAGGATAATTCTTCTTATGAAGACGTAATTACCTGAAAGGATAGGCGATCAACTTACCATTCTGCTGCAAGACATAACTCAAACCCTTCCTTAAGGCATCACTATAAATAGTAAATCCACCTAATCTCGATGGCAACGTCAACACTGGAGCTTTCGTCAATTTCTTCTTCAGCTCCTCCAAAGTGGCCTGACTCTCTTCTATCCAGACAAACTCCATATCTTTCCTGGTTAGCCTAGTCATCGGCTTTGTACTCCTGGAGAAGTCTAGTACAAACCTCCGGTAATAACCTGCTAGCCCCAGAAAACTTCTGATCTCTGCCACTGAACTTGGAGTAGGCCACAACTCCACTACTAAAATCTTCTTCGGGTCCACTAAGATCCTGCCACCTGTAATTATATGACCAAGGAATTCAACCTTGTTAAGGAAGAACTTATACTTCGAAAGCTTTCCATAAAGCTTCTCCTTTTCGAGAGTCTCCAAAACTATCCTCAGGTGCTCCTCGTGCTCCTCCGGGGTCTTCGAATACACTAGAATGTCATCAATAAATACCACCACAAACTTATCACGATATTGGTGGAACACCTTGTTCATCAGATTCATGAATACTGACGGGGCAATTGTCAAACCAAATAATATCACCAAGAACTCAAACTGGCCATATCGAGTCCAAAAAGCTATCTTCGGAATAGTCTCCTACTTTACTTTTACCCGGTGGTAACCCGATCATAAGTTTATTTTCAAAAATACCTTCACTTCTGTCATGCCCTAGTATCGGAATACATAGGCAGATATGGCCAGCTACCCCGTACAAGGTACTATATGTCGTATAGCGATCACGGCTGTAACTAGACAATGGGGTGCATACTACAAGCAAGTCACTTAGGGTCATACAACATATATATTATCTCAATTAGTCAAGTAAGAATAGTAAACATAGAGCATATATGACAAGGAAGTAAGGTATCCTAAATATCCTGTAATAATATTCTGGAAACCATCTGTAAAAAATAAAAAGTTGGCAGAGTAGCAAAAGTACATGACTATGATCAGCTGCAGTCTGATTAATTACAATCATGTAAAAGAAATAAAATATCCAGATTTATGGCTAACAAGTGTCGGTGGCTAAACGCCCAAAAAGAGTAAAATATATGATTAACGAGCAGGAAAGAAAAAATCCACTCATGCCCTTCAGCGACCATCCGCCTGGTGTGCGCCATCAGGAAGGGGGAAGTAAGCTGGATCCTCTGGAACTGGCTTAAAACATGGCCATTCAAAACCAGTGGGGTTAGACCCTAAATCGCAAGTACCATAAAGGAGGCATGAAATAGAGAAACAAAACCCAAATTAATAGATAGGTATAATATAGGTTCTGTGTCATAATTTTGGTCCATAGTTTATCTTAGCATAATAGTCCAACCCTATAAACAAACAAAGACAAGGGTTGAACCATCATAGTATGATAATCCATGTCCTGAGACTACTAACAGAATAATATAATCACAACCAAGTCCAGTTATATAATAGCCAATCAATTGTACGGCTTACAATAGTGGATTCTAAGTTATCTCAGATTATATGCATAAGATAAATATAATGACTCATTCTTCTCAAGCGGACAGCCGTTTCAAATGGCACAAGTGCAATGACCCAACCCACTTTTCTCAGCAAGAAGACTCATTTGAGGTAAAAGATTCTAGACTTGGCCCTTTAGGAGTTTAGACTTAGACTTTCAAAGGCTAGCTCAGAGTATCGCTTGACCGAGGTGAATCATAGCTAAGGCGTGTGGCTACGATAAACATATCTTTGCTTAGCCAGCATACATAAAATATGGATGATACATGCTAGTTACTAGGTAAAGCACCCGGTGCATGCTAATAAAGAATACAACGTACCTAGCTAAAAAAATAATTCCATCTTGTATTGCTTGTGTTAGAATATGAAATAAAACTTAGCTTATAATTAGACCCTCGCATGCTAACTTTGCTTCGTACAATTAGACCCAAATATGCCTCGAGTATATTATTACAGATCCTTCGTAATACACTATTTCACTTGTTTACACTACACGTCCTATATTTTATGTCGCTCGATATGTCCTTGTATGGTTGCACTCCTTGTACTACCCCTTAGATCGTGCCAACATAAATGCTTATGTTTCATATAATTTCATTCTTACCTGCTTACATTATAACTTGTACTCATTGCCTCGTTTTAATTCTTGTCACATAATTTATGCCACAATCAAGTAACACTATCTGTATCATGCATGTATCTAGTTAGCCAGAAGACTATAAAATAGTCCTTCTGTGCAATATGAACCTGCAAGTATTCAGGACTGTTAGGTCGCCAAGGCAGTTCCTGAACCAGGGGAATGCATCAAGTCAAGTTTAACTCTGAACGAGAATTATGTCAAGTAAAGCAAGAAGCACAGCTCGTAGAGAAATACTCGTTCAGAACAAGAATCAGGGATTATCATGTCATGTTGTAAATCTGGAAGACCCAAGACTTGCATATCGCGGATAACTTGTTAACAAGGGAGATTCTCGAATCTCGTTCCACAAATGGTCTCTGGGGCACCAGAATCGATCTGATTCGGATGGAACTTACGCTACACCCTTTTATGTCCGAGTAGGATGGCGTCTCTGCAAATGCGGCACCATTCTTGCTCAAAGGCTGATAGTCTCACATGCTGGATGGTATGGCTTTTAGCGTCTCACGTGCTTTTTGTTGCATACCATCTTCGTTCAAGACTATAACTCGTCCTTTATGGCTATGCCAGTGACTCATATTCATATAGATAAGTCATCTCATTTAGCGGTAATCTGCGTACGAGTTATTATATCGCATTTAGTAATCTAAAATACCTGAATGGATATGAGTATAATACACTTATACATAATTGAACACCTGAGCAATCCATTATAGTGCACCGAGTATTCGTGTAACTTATGCACCTGAAATAGAACCTCGCTCACGACACTTGTGTTTGCTTATGCAATTGCCCTGGATTTTATTATATATATCTATGCTTGGTTTAACTTGGTTTGCCTTAGACATGGAAGGATGAATGGTAAGTTGGTAAGTCTCACCGTATTCTTTTATTTATCACACGACGTATTTCCACACGATTTAGGCTTTTCATTTATGCCACAAAACTGATTTTAAGGCAAGAATATAAAGATAACTTAATAGATGGTGCAAAGAAACTTTATAATGTGTTTGAATTTGTCGAGTGGGCGAGAAGGCTCCCTACCAGAGAATTCATGTACTTATAACCTCCCAGATTGCTTGCAGGGTACGGAAGAACCTGGTTCGGTGGGAAAACCCCCTTCATGCATGCTAAGGCATAGAGTTCGCTCTGGAGCCTTGGAGTGTTGCGTCCGGAGCTGAAGCGCATATATAAGACACAATATTGGAACATTGCTTATGTATCATTCCATAAATGTAGCCACTTTGTACGCTTTTACTATTTCGAGAGAGAGGACTTGAGCAACTTGTAATCTCGGCCTAGCGCCGCTTGTAACACTTGTCCAATATCAATAAAGTACTATTTTACTTTTATACTTGTGATTCAATACTTTCTCTATTGACGACTCTGTGAACTTGTTACCAATCGCCTGTTCTTTTCTTTTTTTGCTGCTTTCGGACTATCTATGCGACTTTGTGACTTAGTCATTTTATCGCTTGTTTGGATCATTGCCTTGCACAGGTGCAGCTTGTTTGCTCGTGCGGCATCACATCCACATGGGAACAATTGTCCCGCGAGAGCGCTGTCGCGGTGATTCGCGCCTAGTGGGGACGGTCGATTACATGTGGGAGATCGGGGCGTGACATATTGATATCAGAGCATGGCTTACACCTTTGGAATTCTTATCGATTCTCTCATTTTTCAAAAGCTTATTCGTGAGTTATGTATATACTCTCTCACACAATGTCTCAATAGGATGTTTCATACAATAAGTCTAAATAATTTTAAAAAGTTGTATAGGAATGATATGATTGCTTGTACAAAATTATGATACGAAGGCCTTTATTCTGACCTGTGTTAGACTTTATGGGAATAGACTTGTGCTATAATTTGTAAGTTATGTACAAACCCGATTACCTATACATGATTTTCTAGCTGGTTAGTGTGTGAAATAGAATATTATTTCAACGGTTAGCTATGCACACAATCTTTCAACTAAGTTGTGTAGGGTATCTCATACCAGGATCCTTTTGGTGCAAGCTAGTTACAAGCGAGATTGAAATATCATTCGGATAAAGATAAGTAGGACTTAGAATGGCAACCGATAAAAACCTTATCAGTTTATCGCTAAGGTAAATAAAGAGATCGTGCTTGAATTTTGAGAAATAGCTTAGACGATATTTTATGTCGGCAGATACAAATCAGTTATGGTTTACTTGGATGATTATCAACATGGATATATAAGAGACTAAGATTTATCAGGCGATGCTTAGATATCGTGCATGAATTCTTAGGAATGACTTGGTGAATATGCTAGCGAGTGATGCGAACATGATTAAGAATTTGATTGGATGACTCAATTCTTGAGTGGTATATGGATTATTTTGCAAATATTCAAACGAATTCATAGGTCTCGTACGATAGTTGGGTTGAAGGATTGAGTATGTATTGAATAAGTGATAAGGCTTATATCGAATAGAGATTCAAGGAAATGGAAATCAATATCTTGGTCAAGAAAACTTGGTGTAAACATGATGGATCATACGAACGATTTCAAATTGAATTAATCAGACTAAACTTGAGTAGTATATCGCTCGATAGAAGATAGCCTGAGAAAGGAATATTGTGGTTCGATTATAGAGATAAGCGATAACGAATTTGATCTGGAGTTTGGAAGAACGATCTTAAATCTAGTTCGAAAAGATAAAATTCAAAATTAGTTCCAGCGAGAACGATTATCCTGCGGGAGCGCCAATATGGTAATTTTATGTCCGACGAGGATGATCGAACTCAAAGAAAAAAGCTCGATGATTATTCAAACGAACTCGATGAATAGAACATAACAAAGCGGATAGACTTTGGCTTGAATATTTGAACTTAGTTGTTTGAGAAATGCCTGAAGTAGACTATGGATTTATCAAACGATAACATTGAAGTTGGATGATTTTGCTAGATGAATTATAATTATGGCATAAATAAAAATGACTTGGTGGATAAATATATATAACTTGGATGGAGCAAAGTAAAATAATAAGATCTCTCGATCTTTTTGATGATAACCATAATATTCGACATTCTTGTCTTGTGCGAGCGTAACTACATACTCGTACATGCGTCACACCCGAATTAAGACAATTATCCAACGAGAGCGTTGGCATGGTAATCTCACATCCAACGAGGATGATCGAACTTGCGGGATACCGGAGCGTGATAACTGATGGATCATCTTAACTTATGGTTCGATACGATAAGACAAATTTATGAATAAAAGTGAATCAGAAGTATTTCAAGGATAAGTTAGTGTAGAAAATGAAGTAAGTCACGCTTGATGGCTTTATGAACGGATATATGAACTGATTGGACGACTTAGAATTATGATTGAGATCAAAGATTAGAATTGAATCATGGATTGATGGTCTAAACTAATTGGACAAATAGGTTCTATCAAAACATGCTTAAGGAGATAAACTATATGAATTGCTAGGCTTGTCATGTATCTTGGATATATCATGGATTTGACTGAACGTACTCGAACCCTGTACAAATGAACGTATTAATATGAGTTGGATAATTTGTGCTCGATGTTTAGAAATATGAGTAAAACGAGATTGGATAGTATATCTCGTACAAATGAACAATATTTTGACTTTACGAATTGGGGCAAACATCGTGCGACAAATTTGCACGATAAATCATGTGCTTGAACTTGTACCTATAACCTTATGAGCTGGCCTAGTAATTAGACTGACGATCCTGGCCGAATGAAAGAACTTGGGTAACTGACTTTAGAGTATTGCCTAAGAAAGCCATAGAACAGCGGCAACAAGACTTAGTGTTAGACTTAGAACGGTAAGTATGTTCTATGATTGACACAAACATAATGTATGATAGGACATAGATGCTAGTCGGTTGATCGGATAGATTGTGCTTAACGGTAGTATAATGCTTGATTTTTGGTTGTAATGGAAATGACTTTGAATTTTATTGACCATATTGGAGATATCCTTATGATTCATAAGATAAGAACTCTTAAGATTTTCGTAAGTAGTTTATCCGATTTCACTACTGCTAAGTTTGGTTGAATGCATATGTTTGAGAGACGCCTTAAACGTGTACACAATCCAAGACTCAATGATATATTAAACTCGAGTGCAAAGAATTCACTATCGCTAAGTTGTTTGACATGCATATGTTTGAGGGACGCTTTGAATATGTACACGATCCAGACTCACGATATGCTGATCTCGAATGCTAGTGCAAGTGAATATGTTAGATCTGCATGGACAAGTATAACGACTTGGATAAGTTTGCCTCATCCCTAGATCATCATACAAGATAGATCATACCGTACCCCATGTTAAGCGATATATGTTCCGCACTAAGGTGCAGTAAAAACTGAGTCAGAGCTTGGATTGAATGATAGAGTCATTCAATAAGACAGACCCAGCATACACATGACACGGTATAAGGAACGAGTAGAAAATTGAGTTTGAATAGATCTAATGGTACCAATTGTTATGCTTAAGATAGATTCAATAGTTGCGATAGAATGGTTTACGTTCAGAAAGTCTCGAGGACGAGACTTTTTCTGAGTGGTGTATAATATAATAACCCGTTTCGCTCAAGCGGACAACCGATTCAAATGGCGTAAGTGCAATGACCCAACCCCCTTTGCTCAGCAAAAAGACTCATTTGGGGAAAATGATTCCAGACTTGGCCCTTCAGGAATTCAGTCTTGGACTTTCAAAGGCTCACTCGGAGTATCTCGACCGAGGTAAATCATCGCTAAGGTATGTGGCTATGATGAACTTATCTTTTCTTAGCTAGAATACTTAAAATATGGATGATACATACTAGTCGCTAGGTGAATCACCTCTTGCATGCTAATAAAGAATACATCGCACCTATCTAAGGGAATAATCTCATCTTGTATTTCTTTCGTTAGAACATGGAAATAAAATTTGGCTTATAATTAGACCCTCGTATGCTAACTTTGCTTCATGCAAGTAGACCCCGCTATACCTCGAGTAGATCATTATGGACCCTTCATAATGTATTATTTCACTTGTTTACACTACACATCCTATATTTTATGTCGCTCGATATGTCCTTGTACAGTTACACTCCTTTTACTACCCCTTAGACCGTGCTAAAGTAAATATTTATGTTTCATATAAATGCCTGCTTGCCTGCTTACATTATAACTTGTACTCATTTTCTCGTTTCAATGCTTGTCACATAATTTATGCCTGTCACGACCCGCACCCGGTGTAAGGGTACTAGTCGGAAACAACGCCCAGCCTACGCCGCAGAATCGGCGGTAGAACGCTGTCTTGATAATCTATCTAATATAATGAACCACCAATAATGATAGTATACTCAATCACAGAACTAAGATAGAAATGAGCACGAATCAGATAAAGAATAGAATAGTCACCATACAACTCATGAGTTTAAAATAATACATCAATGAGTCTGAAGAGTAATAAAATAAGCTGGAGACAAATCCAGTACAAAAGAATATACTACTAGGCTACAACTCCTGGGTCAACTGTCTCAGTTGGGATAAGTCCCTCTTGAGCCAGGGTCTCAGAATCTAAACCCACAATATCCTGGGGTCCATAATAGGTAGGGTACCACTCCTCAGTGTCATCTGGAAAAATATATCCAGTCAGGAAAGGAGCAGAGTACATCTCTAACAGCAGTTCTTATTAATGATAAAAACTATGTAACAGTAAATAGCTGTGGATAAACAAGATGCACAAATAGATACAAGAGATATATAGACAATAAGGAAATACTGGAAAGAAATACAATAATGAACAATATGCCAATGGAACAATAATACTAATGACTAAGTGTGTGAGTACTAGCTTAACATGTGATCGGCTTGGGCAAGATGCAATACGGCCTGGCTAATCATACGTGCTGTGTATGATCAATACTATTCAGTAAATAGTACTTTATTCAATAGGGATATTGATCACATATCTATACTAATACTCCCCACCCCCGACTGGTATAATAGATCCAACCACGGTATGTTATGGCACTAGATTCCTCAAGAAGATAGCTAGTCTTCCCAAGAATCGGTGTCTGCATATATACAAGATAACCAATGAAACAATACTTGCACCATATACACCATATACCAAGGAATAACATCTCATGACGAGATCTGGATATACCAATCCGTGTAACCATAGTGTCGAGAGAACATGGATTATCTACACTAGATACAGTGAACATAGAGGATATCCTAAATGAGAAACTATCAGAGAATGTACTCGCCTGAAGTCCAATGAATAGTCTCACAGATGTCTGACTCGGTGCCTCGAAGTCCTAGATACGAAATACAACATCAATACAAGGTCCCGGAAAGAGAACAAGTCAAACTAGTCAACTTCTAGGTCAATAAGTCAATTCTAAGTCAAAAGTCAACTATGGTCAACTCTAAAGTCAATTAAAGTCAATTATGGTCAAACCAAGGTCAACCTCACAAAATATCTATATAAATAATAATATAGAATAATAAATTAAATAATTTGGAACCATGGTTTTGAACCATCTTGGTACCCACACAAAGTATGCTCAAGATACATATATAGATATAGTATTTATCCTTATACATAATATAATATATATAAACTAATATTATATAATTAAGAATATAACAATACTAGTATTATACCTCACAATAAACACATATATATATACATATATATATACAAATATAATATATAATATATAAACTAAATCTGCCCAATTGTCACTGAAAACAGTGTGCTAAAACACTAATTTTCAATAAACAGACTTATAGTGACAGTCCCAACTGTCACAGCAAAACCGTCGCAAAAACGCTGCTGTGCAACTGCACTGCTGTCACTCCTTTTGTGACAGTTTTCAACTGTCACCAAATTCGGCGTCGCAACTACTGCGAATTCCCGCTGCTGCATACGGTTATTAATGACAGTGGCGGCTCTGTCATTAATAACCCGCCGCCACTGTTACAGCGGCTGCTGTAACCGTTTTAACAATGATAGTTCACTGTCATTGATCCTACTGTCACCAAAAATTGTAAATATATATATATATATAAATATATATATATATAAATATATAAATCAATATATTTATATATATAAAACAATTAATTAAATATATACTTATATATATATACATGATCCTACACAAATAATTACTAATAGCTACAAAACACATTGCATGTATTAATATACATATTTTAACATAGCTAGAAGCACACATAAAAATATATTCATTAATATACAATTAATTATATAATAATTATAATTAATATAATTACTCATTTAAACACATAAATATATTTTATAAAACATTTATGTATAATTTATTTTATTAATATGTAGTAACATATATAATTGCATGTAAAGAAAACTACATATATATATTTATACATCATATTAGCACACATAATAATATATAGATCTATGCTACAATAAATACCATAATAAATACAATAAAATAAATATATAATATCTATATATATTTACTAATTATAATACAAGAATTAAAGCATAAATAATTAGATCTATACAAAAATACACACAATTGGAGAGTATCACACCGTATCCCACTAGATCTAGGATACGCATGCGACACGAGTCCAACACACAACCAATTGCACCCCGAAGGACACAAACAAGTCACAAATAATATTTATGAACAAATCAAAGTGTCAAAAGTAGATCTATGTGTCCGGGTCAAAATACGACATGTACATAGTCCCGTGTCGGAGGGAAAACCCCCAAAATAACACGTATCACCAAATTGTTGGGATACGACCTACACGTACCCAATTGTGGACACGACACTAGCCCCAAACACATAAGCACATGCCCAATTGATCTATAGGATCAATTGACACACACAACAAAATATTAATTCGGAATTTTCCCAAAATTGACACAAAAAGCACCATAACTTTCTCCATGGGTCTCCTATGAACACAAAACCAAGTCCTATGGGTAGTACATACATATGGGTTAATTTTATATGATTAAATATCAGATTTAGAAGCTATTTTAAGGGGAAAAATTGAATTATACCTATTGGGAGATGGATTCCCAATGAAACCTCCAATTGAGATAAAATTGCTTCCAAATTGTAGATCCTTGCTCCTCTTTGTAGATCCTTGCTTCCTCCTTCTAGATCCTTGCTTCTCAACTTTCTAATGGTGAATTGGGAAGGAATTGGAATGAATTTGGTAGGGAAATGGAATAGGAATGAAAGGAATTTGGTAGTGGGAAATTCTAGATCTAGATTTGGAATGAAAATGAGAGGAGAGAGAATTTTTCCCCCTCTTTTAATAGGCCGGCCCCTACCCCTTCCTCAAGCAATTATGAAATGTCCAATATACCTCTTGGGGCCTCTCATGAAGAAATAATTAAGGAAGGAAGCTTCTAGTCTAATAATTTAATTAATTTAATCTATCTTCTTAACAATGGGCTTTCTAAATGAGCAAAGTCTAACTAATTAATTCATGTTGGTCCATGGGTCCAATTTAAACTAGTTGGGTCTACTAATATAAGTCCAAATTAATTAAATAATATCTAACAACAATTAAATAATACAATAAATAATTATTTACCATGTACAATATTTAATTAAATAGGAAAAGACTAAAATACCCCTTTTCCTAAAAATGTGGTAGTGACAAGTCTACCCTCCTTAAAATAATTTTGTCCTCGAAATTCAAAGACAAAAACTACCCCCAGAAAATCACAGAACAGAACTAAAGAATCACAACTAACTAATGAACAAAATATAACAATGAACAGAACATAACTAGAGAATTAACATACCTCAAGGTACAAACAAATATGGATAACGCTCTCGCATGTCATCCTCTCTCTCCCAGGTAGACTCCCCCGGAGAGTGATGCCTCCATGCGACGCGTACTAAAGGAATAGTCTGGTTCCTCAGCACCTTCTCTCTCTGATCCAGAATCTCAACTGGCTGCTCTGGATAGCTAAGAGTAGGGCCCACCTCTATCTCTGAGTGATCCAATACATGACTAGGATCTGCCACGTATCGTCTCAACTGCGATACATGAAACACGTTGTACACTCCCTCCGATGCAGGTGGCAAGTCTAGTCTATAAGCAACTGCACTGACCCTCTCTAGAATAGTGAAAGGTCCGATGAATCGCGGACTAAGCTTTCCGCCTCCACCGAAGCGAATCGTGCCTCGTGTCGGAGAAATCCTAAGAAACACCAAACTACCCACCTAGAACAAAACACCACCTTAAGAACTTAATCTATAACAAACAAGAACAAGCACAAACAAAATCTAAACTATACCTCAAACTCCAAAGGTCTCCGATGGCTATCGGTCCAATGTCGCTGTCTGTCCTGCGCCACTCGAAGTCTATCTCTGATCAACTGAACCTTCTCTGCTACATCCACAACCATCTCTGGCCCAAGCAAAACTCTCTCTCCAATATCGTCCCAAGACAAAGGAGTACGACATCTCCGACCATATAGAGCTTCAAAAGGTGACATCTCTATACTGGCCTGGTAACTATTGTTGTAAGCAAACTCTACCAAATGGAGATGGTCCTCCCAAGAACCTCCGAAATCTAGTACACAAGTGCGCAACATATCCTCGAGGGTCTGGATAGTTCTCTCTGACTGTCCATCTGTCTGGGGATGATATGCAGTACTGAACTTGAGCTGAGTGCCCAAACTCTCCTGCAAACTCCTCCAGAAATGAGAAGTAAAACGACTATCTCGATCTGAGACTATGCTGACGAGAACTCCATGTATCCTAACGATCTGCCTCACATATATCTCCGCCAGCTTCTCCGTAGACAAACCCACCTTGAAAGGCAAAAAGTGGGCCGACTTGGTCAACCTATCAACAATGACCCAAATCGCGTCTTTTCCTCCTGGAGATCGTGGAAGTTCGGACACAAAATCCATAGTAATGTGTTCCCACTTCCACTCTGGAATGGGTAATGGCTGAAGTAAACCTCCTGGCCTCTGCCTCTCGGCTTTCACCTGTTGGCACACTAAGCATCTGGATACAAACTGTGCCACTTCCCTCTTCATGCCATACCACCACACACTCTCTCGCATATCCCGCTACATCTTGTTAGCATCTGGATGTATGGAATACTGAAAGCGATTCGCTTCCTGCAATACTTCCTCTCGCAACTCCCCACTAGGAACACACAATCTAACTCCATGCCTCAAAGATCCATCTTCTGCAATAGTGAAATCATCCTCCAATCCTGCTCTCACCTGAGCTCTGATACTCCTCAGAGATACATCATCATATTGTGCTGCATTGATCCTGTCCATCAGATCTGAGTGTATCTGCAATCCCCACATCTGCATAGCACACCCAGGAACAATCACCTCAATGCCCAAGCTCTCCAAGTCTTCCAACAAATATCGATCCTGCGTCAAGAACATAGCTATCGGATACCTGCTCAAAGCATCGGCAACTACATTGGCTTTCCCAGGATGATATTGCAAAGAGATATCAAAATCCTTCATCAGTTCCAACCACCGACGCTGTCTCATGTTCAACTCCTTCTGCGTGAAAACATACTTCAAGCTTTTGTGGTCTGTGAAGATCTCCACACGCTCTCCGTACAAATAATATTTTCACAACTTCAGAGCAAAAATGACGTCTGCCAATTCAAAATCATGGGTAGGATAGTTCTTTTCATGAGGACGCAATTGCCTGGATGCATAGGCAATCACTTTCCCATGCTGCTGAAGAACACAACCCAAACCCTTCCCCGATGCATCACTATAAATAGTGAAACCTCCGGACCCTGATGGCAACGTCAAAATAGGAGCAGACGTTAACCTCTTCTTCAACTCCTCAAAAGAAACCTGGCAATCCTCTGTCCAAACAAACTCTACATCCTTCCTTGTGAGTCTGGTCATCGGCTCGGCAATCCTCGAAAAATCTTGCACAAACTTCCTGTAGTAGCCTGCCAATCCCAAGAAACTCCTGATCTCTGCTACTGAACTCGGAGTCTTCCAAGATTCTACTGCTAAAATCTTTTTCGGATCTACTGAAATACCATCACCAGTCACAACATGCCCCAAGAACTCTACCTTATCCAAGAAAAACTCACACTTGGACAACTTTCCATACAGCTTTTTCTTCCTCAGCACATCCAACACAATCCTCAAATGCTCCTCATGCTCCTCCGGTGTCCTCGAGTATATGAGTATGTCGTCGATGAACACCACCACGAACTTGTCAAGGTACTGGTGGAATACCTTGTTCATCAAGTTCATAAATACCGTCGGTGCATTAGTCAAACCAAACGGCATCACCATAAACTCGTACTGACCATACCGAGTTCTAAAAGCAGTCTTCGGTATGTCCTCCGGCTTCACCTTCACCTGATGATAGCCTGATCTCAAATCTATCTTAAAAAATACCTTGGCACCACCCAATTGATCAAACAGATTATCAATCTGTGGCAAAGGATATTTATTCTTGATAGTGAGATTATTCAAAGCCCTGTAATCAATGCACATGCGCACCGATCCATCCTTCTTCGGTACAAACAATACCGGGGCTTCCCATGGTGAAGAGCTCGATTTGATAAACCCCTTATCCTGCAATTCATCCACCTGCTTCTTCAACTCGACCAGCTCGCTGTTGTTTACTCTATAGACATGCTGCGAAATAGGTTCTGCACCTGGCACCAAGTCTATAGAAAATTCAATATCTCGATCTGGCGGCAATCCTGACAATTTCTCAGGAAACACATCAAAAAATTTTGCTATCAACGGATGTGGCAACTCCTTGTCTTCCACCATAGCTCCACAAATAATGCCTTCGCCTTGCTCTGCAGCTCCTCTAGCAAACTCGAACTCTGGCTCTCCTGGCGGACCAAACAAAACTCTACCTCCTCTACAATCTATGCTAGAACGGTGCCTACTCAACCAATCCATCCCGAGTACAATATTGTAGCTCGGAAGTGGCATTACAAGTAGACACGCACTCAACTCCCAGCCTCCCAAAGTAACTCTCCGATCCTTGCAAATATCATTAACCAGGATAATGCCTCCCCCGGTCATGATCTTGCAACTCCTAAACAAAGACTCAGCTACCATACCATGCTTTAGAGCAAAAGAAACAGATACAAAACTATAGGAAGCACCACTATCAAACAAAGCTAAAGCTGGAATGGAATCAAGAAGAATAGAACCTGCGATGACATCTCCGGTGGGTTCCTCCTCTTCGACGGTCATAGCAAACACCCGTCCCTGTCGAGCACCTCCCTGCTATTGATGTTGGACAAAACGTTGTTGCTGTGTCGGAAGCGGTCCCCTCGGCTGTGCTGTAGGTGGTCTCGTCTGTGCCCTCGGAGCTGGAGCTGCTCCCTGAACTGCACGACGAGGACACTCCCTCGATTAATGCCCTTCAGTACCACAATACAAATAAACTCCTAGCCTCCTCCTGCAAACTTCCCAGATGTGGTCGGGCTTCTTGCAGTAGTTCCATGGAGCTTGCTGTAACTGTCTCTGTTGCTGAGGTGCCTGGTGAAAAGGTGCTCTAGCTGGAGTCTGGTTCTGCTGTGGCTGCTGGAAAGGTCTGGACTGGAAATGAGGACGTTTGGCAGATACTGCACTGCCGTTGGCCCCCAGAAAAGAATCACGGTCTCTCTTGGTCTTCAAACCCAAATCCCACTCAACCTTGCGTGCCTCCACAAGTATCTTCGAGTATGTCTCATAAAAAGACGGAATGAGAATCAATATGGCACAAGATGTAAGACTTTCAAGGAAAGGACAGATTAAGAGATCAAGTATCAATACCAAAGGAGAATAGTTGAATCAAAAGAATTTTCCTAGATGTGATTGAGTATCTTAGCCTATTTTCTATATCCTATCGCAGGCTCACAGTAGTACAACTAAGTTGTCGCACTACCACGACATCACATACTTTGTAAAGCTAGACCAGCATGGGCCACCACCAAAAATGTGTTACGACCCGCACCCAGTGTAAGGGTACTAGTCGAAAACAACGCCCAGCCTACGCCCCAGAATCGACGGTAGAACGCTGTCTAGATAATCTATCTAATATAATGAACCACCAATAATGATAGTATACTCAATCACAGAACTAAGATAGAAATGAGCACGTATCAGATAAAGAATAGAATAGTCACCATACAACTCATGAGTTTAAAATAATACATCAATGAGTCTGAAGAGTAACAAAATAAGCTGGAGACAAATCCAGTACAAAAGAATATACTACTAGGCTACAACTCCTGGGTCAACTGTCTCAGTTGGGATAAGTCCCTCTTGAGCCAGGGTCTCAGAATCTAAACCCACAACATCCTGGGGTCCATAATAGGTAGGATACCACTCCTCAGTGTCATCTGGAAAAATATATCCATTCAGGAAAGGAGCAGAGTACATCTCTAACAGCGGTACTTATTAATGATAAAAACTATGTAACAGTAAATAGCTGTGGATAAACAAGATGCACAAATAGATACAAGAGATATATAGACAATAAGGAAATACTGGAAAGAAATACAATAATGAACAATATGCCGATGGAACAATAATACTAATGACTAAGTGTTTGAGTACTAGCTTAACATGTGATCGGCTTGGGCAAGATGCAATGCGGCCTGGCTAATCATACGTGCTATGTATGATCAACACTATTTAGTAAACAGTACTTTATTCAATAGGGATATTGATCACATATCTATACTAATACTCTCCACCCCCGACTGGTATAATAGATCCAACTACGGTATGTTATGGCACTAGATTCCCCAAGAAGATAGCTAGCCTTCCCGAGAATCGATGTCTGCATATATACAAGATAACCAATAAAACAATACTTGCACCATATACACCATATACCAAGGAATAACATCTCATGACGAGATCTGGATATACCAATCCGTGTAACCATAGTGTCGAGAGAACATGGATTATCTACACTAGATACAGTGAACATAGAGGATATCCTAAATGAGAAACTATCAGAGAATGTACTCGCCTGAAGTCTAATGAATAGTCTCACAGATGTCTGACTCGGTGCCTCGAAGTCCTAGATACGGAATACAATATCAATACAAGGTCCCGAAAAGAGAACAAGTCAAACTAGTCAACTTCTAGGTCAATAAGTCAATTCTAAGTCAAAAGTCAACTATGGTCAACTCTAAAGTCAATTAAAGTCAATTATGGTCAAACCAAGGTCAACCTCACAAAACATCTATATAAATAATAATATAGAATAATAAATTAAACAATTTGGAACCATGGTTTTCAACCACCTTGGTACCCACACAAAGTATGCTCAAGATACATATATAGATATAGTATTTATCCTTATACATAATATAATATATATAAACTAATATTATATAATTAAGAATATAACAATACTAGTATTATACCTCACAATAAACACATATATATATACATATATATATACAAATATAATATATAATATATAAACTAAATCTGCCCAATTGTCACTGAAAACAGTGTGCTAAAACACTAATTTTCAATAAACAGACTTATAGTGACTGTCCCAACTGTCACAGCAAAACCGTCGCAAAAACGCTGCTGTGCAACTGCACTGCTGTCACTCCTTTTGTGACAGTTTTTAACTGTCACCAAAGTCGGCGTCGCAACTGCTGCGAATTCCCGCTGCGGCATGCGGTTATTAATGACAGTGGCGGCTCTGTCATTAATAACCCGCCGCAACTGTTACAGCGGCTGTTCTAACCATTCTAACAATGACAGTTCACTGTCATTGATCCTACTGTCACCAAAAATAGTAAATATATATATATAAATATATATATATATAAATATATAAATCTATAAATATATAAATCAATATATTTATATATATAAAACAATTAATTAAATATATACTTATATATATATACATAATCTTACACAAATAATTACTAATAGCTACAAAACACATTGCATGTATTAATATACATATTTTAACATAGCTAGAAGCACACATAAAAATATATTCATTAATATACAATTAATTATATAATAATTATAATTAATATAATTACTCATTTAAACACAAAAATATATTTTATAAAATATTTATGTATAATTTATTTTATTAGTAACATATATAATTGCATGTAAAGAAAACTACATATATATTTATACATCATATTAGCACACATAAAAATATATAGATCTATGCTACAATAAATAACATAATAAATACAATAAAATAAATATATAACATCTATATATATTTAATAATTATAATATAAGAATTAAAGCATAAATAATTAGATCTATACAAAAACACACACAATTGTAGAGTATCACACCGTATCCCACTGGATATAGGATACGCATGCGACACGAGTCCAACACACAACCAATTGCACCCCGAAGGACACAAACAAGTCACAAATAATATTTATGAACAAATCAAAGTATCAAAAGTAGATCTATATGTCCGTGTCAAAATACGACATGTACAAAGTCCCGTGTCGGAGAGAAAACCCCCAAAACAACACGTATCACCAAATTATTGGGATACGACCTACACGTACCCAATTATGGATATGACACTAGCCCCAAACACATAAGCACATGCCCAATTGATCTATAGGATCAATTGACACACACAATAAAATGTCAATTCGGAATTTTCCCAAAATTGACACAAAAAGCACCATAACTTTCTCCATGGGTCTTCTATGAACACAAAACCAAGTCCTATGGGTAGTACATACATATGGGTTAACTTTACATGATTAAATCTCAGATTTAGAAGCTATTTTAAGGGAAAAAACTAAATTATACCTATTGGGAGATGGATTCCCAATGAAACCTCCAATTGAGATAAAATTGCTTCCAAATTATAGATCCTTGCTCCTCTTTGTAGATCCTTGCTTTCTCCTTCTAGATCCTTACTTCTTAACTTTCTAATGGTGAATTGGGAAGGAATTGGAATGAATTTGGTAGGGAAATGGAATGGGAATGAAAGAAATTTGGTAGTAGAAAATTCTAGATCTAGATTTGGAATGAAAATAAGAGGAGAGAGAATTTCCCCCCTCTTTTAATAGGCCGGCACCTACCCCTTCCTCAAGCAATTATGAAATGTCCAATATACCCCTTGGGGCCTCTCATGAAGAAATAATTAAGAAAGGAAGCTTCTAGTCTAATGATTTAATTAATTTAATCCATCTTCTTAACAATGGGCTTTCTAAATGGGCCAAGTCTAACTAATTAATTCATGTTGGTCCATGGGTCCAATTTAAACTAGTTGGGTCTACTAATATAAGTCTAAAATAATTAAATAATATCTAACAACAATTAAATAATACAACAAATAATTATTTTCCATGCACAATATTTAATTAAATAGGAAAAGACTAAAATACCCCTTTTCCTAAAAATGTGGTAGTGACAATGCCAGAATCAAGTAACTCTATTTGTACCGTGCATGCATCTAGTTAGCCAGAAGACTGTTAAATAGTCCTTCCATATAATATGAACCTGTAGGTTGCCAAGGTAGTTCCCAAACAGGGGAATATATTAAGTCAAGTTTAACTCTGAACAAGAATCATGTCAAGTAAAGCAACAATCATAACTTGTGGAGCAATACTCATTAAGAACAAGAATCAAAGATTATTATGTCATATTGTGAATCTGGAAGACCCAAGACTTGAATGTCGTGGACAACTTGTTAACAAGGGAGATTCTCGAATCTCGTTCCACGGACGGTCTCCGGGGCACCGGGGCTGATCCATCCGGATGGAACTTACGCCGCAGCCATTCATGTGCGAGCAGGATGGCGTCTCCGCTAATGCCGTACCATTCTTTCTCAAAGGCTGATAGTCTACGTGCTGGACGGGATGGTTTGTAGTGCCTCATATGCTTTTGTTGCTTACCATCCTCATTCAAGACTATAACTCATCTTTTATGGCTATTCTAGCGACTCTTGTTAATATAGATAAGTCATCCCCGCTTAGCGATAATCCGTATGGGAGTAACTGCATCACATCCAGTACTCTAAAATACCTGAAAGGATATGAGTATAATACACTTATACATAATTGAACAAGTGAGCTATCCATTGCAACACACCGAGTATTCTTGTAACTCGTGCACCTGAAACAGAATCTCGCTCGCGAAACTTGTGTTTGCATATGCAATTTTCCTAGATTTTATCATATATATCCATGCTTGGTTTAACTTGGTTTTCCTTGGACAGGGAAGGACGAATGGTAAGTAGGTAAGTCTAGCCATATTCCTTTGTATATCGTACGGTGCACTACCACACGATTTAGGCTTTTTATTTATGCCATAAAACTGATCCTAAGGTAAGAATAGAAAGTTAACTTAATAGATGGTGCACAAACCTTTATAATGTGTTTGGATTTGTCGAGCGAGAAGCCTCCCCACTATTATACTCATGTACTGATAACCCACTATATTGCTTGTAGGGTGCGGAGGAACCTAATTTGGTGCGGAAACCCCCTCGTGCGTGTTAAGGCGTAGAGTTCGGTCTGGAGCCTTGCGTCCGGAGCTGAAGCGCATATACAAGACATATTATTGGAACATCATCTATTTATCATTCCATAAATATAGCCACATGGCACACTTTTATTGTTTTGAGAGAGAGGACTTGAGCGACTTGTAATCTCAGTCTAGCGCCGCTTGTAATACTTGTTCAATATCAATAAAGAGCTATTTTACTTCTATTCTTGTGTTTTTAATGCTTCTGCTTTTCCCGACTCTGTGAACTTGTTACCAATCGCCTGTTCGTTTCTTATTCTGCTATATTCGGAATATCTGTGCGACTATGTGGCTTAGTTATTTTACCGCTTGTTCGGATCATAGTCTTGCATGGGTACAACTTATTTTCTCGTGCAACATAACTTCCACATGGTAAAGATTGTCCCGAGGGAGCGCTAGCGTGGTGATTCGTGCCTAGCAGGGATGGCCGATTACCTGTGGAAGATCGGGACATGACAAGAAATCCTCAGATCATTAGATGTTTAGTGGGGCTAACCGAGCCATAGAAAATATATAGCACTTATAAATTATGCATCGGTCCCTCATAAGGCTACCTGCTAGATCATATAGAACGTATTATAAAATATAAGTATTCAGATATTTTTGTCCAATAGTACGGCCTTGACCAATATCCATGGGGGTCAGTCTTGCATGTCATGACAGTTGTCTGATGTGTCTAATTAGCACCATATCAGGATATTGTCCCTCCCAATGCTTTACCAATTTTAGTTGTCTAAGTTAACCCTATGGTTATGTTAGAAATCCCATGGCATGGTCACATGATCAATCTTCCTATATGTCATACCTTAGTATGGCCACGCTAGATACGAATCTACTTTGTTACTTGATTACTCAACTGGATTCACCAGAGCATGATGAAACAAACTACAAGTCCTAGCCACGCTTTGGTAGTTGACCCACATACCATGCCCGTGTTGGAAAAATAATATAATAATATCATATGTCGTGTAGTATATGAGGCTTTCTCGATGCACAATCCAAAATATGTAATCTCATAGTACGTAGCAAGTTATGTCGCACCTTAGTGCGCATTTATAATAAAGTGCCCCTCTCCGTGTTGGCACTATGTACAAGATATATGCTTTACTTGCTTGAGCGAAAGCCTTCTTGAAGAGTTTTTCGATCGAAACACAAGACGACTGATTTAGGTGAGTGGACAGAACTTCATTCTTTGATTCTTGCATGCCTTAATAATGAATCTGTGTTTTTGAAATATTTGTTTGCTAAGTAGTTAATGTTCACATGAAGGATAGAACAAGAACTTGCATGCTTAACTAGAGAACTTGTATGCTTGTCTAAAAGAGAAAGAGAACCATTTCCATGCTAGTATAGTAAAGAATTATTGCATGCTTAGAACACTGTTACTGCTATCGAATGAACTGCTACAATGCTAATAAATTTGAGTAAAAGAATAGAATATTGCATACTAGGTCACACTGACACCGCTATCGAACGAACTCTTGTCATGCTAATAAGAAGGGTAATATATTGCTTGCATGTTACCTTATCATTTCTGCAAAGATAGAATTATTTGAAATGCTTAAACGGTATCAGAGAGATGGTGGCCAGTTCGCATAGAGATAGATAAAATGAAAAGCTTATATTGTCACATTGTGTTATGCTTATGATAGGCTTGTTATATAGAAGATGGGAGACTAATAGTGTGCCCGTAGCTCAGGGTGTGGCTATTAGAGTGGTAGATGGAGGCTAAATGACATGTTTGGAGACTAATAGTGCACCCTGAGATCGGGGTATGGCTATTCAAATGGTGGATGGAGACTATTAATGGGGTGAGACTAATAGTGTGCCCTTAGGGTATGGCTATTAGATGAGAGGTGGTGCTTCTATTAGGAAGCATTTGAATTACAGAAGTTAGCTTGTTCATGGAGATATCTGCATTTTAGATAGTTAGGATGCATGGTAGGCTAGCCTTCTTGCATACCTAAGTATTTGATGCAGAGACGAACAGGAAATAAAATATATGTATTTATGTAAATTGTTGCTAACTTATATTTCTGCTACAGGGATAACCGTTCGACAAGGGATAAAAATCACCTAATAAGTGATATGTTGATTTTGCTTATTGTATTGCATCGCACCTAGACTTGCATGCTTGCTTGAATATGATGATCGCCTTGTAGTTTTAAAGAATAGTCCACTAGATAATGTATTATCCCTAGAGTCTTTGAGTATAGCACACGAGACACGCTGCGCACATCTTGATTGGCACATAGCACTTAAACTGCTTGCCTTGTATGCTTAGTTATATTAAACTAAACTCTGATTTCAAAAATATTTTCAAAAGAAGCAATATGACTCTGCTCCTGTACTGCATGTAAGGAACTTAGCTAAAACTAGAAATATCACTAGTAATGTAATAGTTTATCACATGCTTACTCTGTGTTAGTTTTAGAGGGTGTTGCTTCTGTTCATTGATTTTATACTCACCAGTACTTTCTCCAAAGTGCTGATCCACCAACAATTTGCTTGTTTGCAGGTTCTGGATCGTTCGAAGAAGCGATAGTCGTACCTCATCCCCAGGAACCAAAAATCTAGAGTCGATGCCATAAGCTGTATCGAGTTATTTTGAGCTGCTTTTGTATCGAGGGACATAATGTATAGAACGATGTCATTGTATTTAGAGAACATCGTGGCTTGCGCTTTATCTCGTATACTCAGAAGGATTATTATTGGTAATACTGCTCCTCCGCTGCAAACTCGATCAGTTCAATGATAACCAAGATGACTTATGTTATTACCTTGTGTGAGAGCATCTCCAGGCTCATACGATATCTCGTCCCAAGGGGAACGACCATGCCATGTGAGCGCTGACGCGATGATTCGCACCCCATGGGGGTGATCGGGACTGCGGAAGATCGGGGTATGACAAAGTGGTATCAGAGCAACTCGATCCTCTGGCCTTGCGCCTTTTCGCTGCTGTTCTTATATGACGATTCCTGCCCCATTAATATGGTTGCTGAGTTGAGTGTTCCATATAATCAGTCCATAAATATTCTCAAAGATGTGCGCAAAAGTTTTCTAGATTTGATTTATTTCTCGAGAGTTATGATTTTGTTCTTCTTGATTGCTAGTATTTTCGATTAAGGATGGTGAGGGATGAGGATTACCGCTGCTCTGGATATAGAAAGTTTCTCATTGAGTTTCAAGAAAGAAATTTTTCTTGGTGGGTAAGTATGTAGTGCGCCACTCTGCGTTGGGACTATGTACAAAAGATATATGTTTGCTGGCTCAAACGAAAGCCTTCTCGAAGAGTTTTTCGATCGAAACATAAGATGACTGATCTATGTGAGTGGACATAACTTCATTCTCTGATTCTTGTATGCCTTAATAATGGATATGTATTTTTGAAATTCTTGTTTGCTAAGTAGTTAATATTCACATAAAAAATAGAACGAGAACCTGTATGCTTAACAAGAGAACTTGTATGCTTATCTAAAAGAGATAGAGAACCATTGCTATGCTAGTATAGTAAAGAATTATTGCATGCTTAAAACACTGTCTCTGTTATCGAACAACTGCTGCCATGTTAATAAACAAGAGTAAAAGAAAAAATGTTGTATATTATGTCATCCTCCGACAGCTATCGAACAAATTCTTGTCATGCTAATAAGAAGAGTAAGAGATTGCTTGTATGTTACCTTATCATTTCTGCAAAAATAGAATTGTTTGAAATGCTTGAATGGTATCGTAGAGATGGCGGATAGTCCACATAGAGATAGATGGAATGAAAACCATGTATTATCACATTGTGTTATGCATGTGATATACTTGTTATAAAGAAGATAGAAGACTAATAGTGTGACCTGAGCTCGGGGTGTGGCTATTAGACTGGTGGATAGAGGCTAAATGACAAGTTTGGAGATTAATAGTGCACCTTGAGCTCTGGGTATGGTTATTAGAATTGTGGATGGAGAATACTGATGGGATTAGACTAATTGTGTGCCCCGAGGGTATGGCTATTTGATGGGAGACGGTACTTCTGTTGGAAAGTATTTGAGTTAGAGAAGTTAGCTTGTTCATGAAGATAGCTGCATTTCAGGTAGTTAGGGCGCATGCTAGGCTTGCCTTCTTGCATACCTAATTATTTGATGCAGAGATAAACATAAAATAAAATATATGTATTTATGTAAATTATTGCTAACTTGTATGTCTGTTACAGGGACAACCATTCAACAAGGGATAAGAACCACCTAATAAGTGATATATTAATTTTTTTTTATTGTCTTGCATCTCACCTAGACTTGCATGCTAGCTTGAATATGATGATCGCTTGGTAGTTTTAAAGAATAGTCTACTAGATACTGTATTATCCCTAGAGTCTTTGAGTATTGGTCATGAGACACGCTGCTCACACCCTGATTGGCACATCGTGCTTGAACTGCTTGCGTTATATGCTTAGTTGTGTTGAACTGAACTCTTATTTCAAAGATGTTTTCAAAAGAAGTAATATAACTCTACTCCTGTACTGCTTGTAATGAACCTATGCAAAAATAGAAAGATCATTAGTAATCAAATATTTTATCACATGCTTACTTAGTGTTGGCTTTGCCGGGTGTTGCTTCTTTTAGTTGATTTCATATTCACTAGTACTTTCTCCAAAGTGCTGACCCACCAACAGTTTGCTTGTTCATAGGTTCTAGACCGTCCGAAGAGGCGATAGCCGTGCCTCATCCCTAGGACCCAAAAATCTAGAATCGATGCCTTGAGCTGTATCGAGTTGTTTTGGGCTACTTTTGTATAGAGGGACATAATGTATGGAACGATGTCATTATATTTAGAGAATATCATGGCTTGTGCTTTATCTCGTATACTCAGAAGGATTATTGTTTGTAACACTGCTTCTCCATAGTAAACTCGATCAGTTCGATGATAACCAAGATAACTTATGTTGTTGCCTTGTACGAGAGCATCTCCAGGATGGTACGACATTACATCGCTTAGGGAACGATTGTCCCGCGGGAGCGTTGGCGGGGTGATTTGCGCTCGGTGGGGCGATCGCGACTGTGGAAGATCGAGACGTGACATATAACACATGTACACCTAGCACATAGTTATTGTATCAGCAAATATAAAAAAATCTGGTCGAATTACCAAACTTACAGTTTGTCGTATGAGCCTTATCATATTGTGTCACATGGCTCATGTTATGCACATAGTTGGTTGGTTTCTTATGACATAGTCAATTCTAGCACATGGTCATGTCTGGCATAAGGTCGGGTTACAAGGCCCATTCTTTCTTAGGATCAATAACAAGAAATTGTCAAGACCAAATACTTAGAACAAAAAAATATTCCAAGTAAAATAGCTAAGCGACATTCACAACTTTGCGCATGAGACTAGTGCCACATGGACTATCAGATGCAAGTTACCTCAGGCCACATACTCCTCCAAGCCGTATGCTACCTCAGGCCACATAAGATCTCAGGCCTCATGCTACCTCCGACCGGATACGATCCCAGGCTGCATGCTTCTCCAAGCCGCTTGTTCCGAAAAAAAGTCTACTCTTTTGGAATAAGTGTCGAATGTGTGTCAGAGAAAATTGACTGAAGTGTTGGATGTGACAAGACATAAAGTGTGTCAGAGAGAAAAAAATAAAATTATAGAAATATGTGCCCAGGGTTCAGAGTCACGTGTCCAAGGAATGGTGGCGCATACTCTCCAGGTTGTATAGGTTACTCGGCCATATGTTTCTCTTTTGGACTTAGCAAATTTTCCATTCGTTCAGCGAGTGAAAACACATGGAGTTCAAGGATTAGCTCCAGAACACTTGTGTGATGGCAGTCATACGTCCAACAAGATAGACGGTTGTTGTTCAATATGTGACAAAGATCTCAGACCGCATAGCACTCTCCAAGCCGCATAACCCGCGGGCTGCATGAAGACTTTGTCTTCTCCAAATAGCAGGTTCGGCCAAGGCAAAAGCTCTAGAAAACCAAAAATTGTTTTGACCATAAAATACTTATTTAAGTCCAAATTAAGTGAACCAAAAGTCAAAATACTTGATATTGAAAGCCCTATCATGTAGTAAAAACTAGTTTTCAAAAATACATGTTTAATTAATCAAAAATAAGAAAAACTCATGAAACCCATAAAAACCTTCAGTTAAAAATGTAGATCTGCACTAATCCAACCATAAAATCCAAAAACTCCATATTCTAAAAGTATTTAAAATTACGCAAAGAATATAATAATCAATTAATATGGAGGGTTTTTTTATTTCTCATACAAGATGTACTTGCCTATGGAAAAATGAAAGAGAAAACTAAAGAGTGAAAGAAATAAAGAAGTAAAAAGAGAGACAAAATATTGGGTTATATATGGTAGGGTTGAGGGTTTAACCAAGGGTTCTCATGACTTAAACCAACCCATAAAATAAACCATGAACCAGGTTAAACCAAAGAATGGGTCTAGACTCCATGCATATGCAACCATGCTAAAATAAAATACGTTCCAAATATATATATCTGGAACAGGAAGTGACATCTCTATGCACCTTAGAAAAATCCCATCCTCAAAATTTGAATCCAAGCAATAGCTAGAGAAGTTAGGACAAGCACGATACAAATCTATTAGCAACTACACATGCAAGCAATATCATCAGAACACATAGGTGATCACCTGATCATAAAATCTAAGATATAAAGGCGTAAGAAAGAATATACCTTCTTAATCGAATATGTACGGGTACCGGGATCGAATATCTTCCTCGCGCTCCCACGTTAATTCTCCTAGAGAGTAATGGCCCTAGGCAGCCTGAACAAGAAAAATAGTCCGGTTCTTGAGCATCTTCTCCCTTCGGTCCAATATGGATACGGGTTGCTCCTCATAAGATAAGTCGGTACCAATGACTAATTCAGAATGATCGAGGATCCAGAATTTACCTACGCAACTGAGATACATGAAATACATCATGTACCTTACGTAGCAAAGGTGGAAGGGTGAGACCATAAGCAACATCGCCTACCAGCTCGAGAATAGCAAACGGACCAACGTATCATGAACTAAGCTTCCCACAAACCCTGAATCTAATAATTTTATGAGTCAGCAAAATTTACAAGAACACGTGGTCGCCGACACAAAACTCTAAAGGCCTACAATTTTGATCTTTCCAATGGCGATGCCTATCTTGTGCAACCCGAAGTCACTCTTTAATCTACTTGATGACCTCTACTTTCTGCGTGATCATTTCAGGAACTAACATATTTTGCTCACCTTTATCATCCCATGCAAATGGAGACCTGCACTTTCTTTCATACAACGCTTCAAAGGGTGCTATCTGGGTACTCGTCTGGTAACTATTGTTGTACAAGAACTCAACAAGATGAATATAATCTTCCTAAGACCAACCAAAGTCCAAGGTACAAGCTCGTAGCATATCTTCCAATTCTTGATGGTTCTTTCTGATTGTCAGTCTATTTGAGGGTGGTATGCCGTGCTAAAACACAACTTGGTGCCCAAACTCTGAAGCAAACTTTTCAAAAAATATGAAGTAAACCGAGTGTCTCAATCTGACATAATAGTTACTGGGATACCGTGCTGTCTTACTATCTGTCGCATATATATTTCAGCCAACTGTTCTGTAGACTGTTCTACTCGAAAAGGAAGAAAGTGAGCTACTTTTGTGAGACGATCCACTATCACCTAAACTGCATCATGACTCATCGGGGATCTAGGTAAACCGATCACAAAGTCTATTATGATATGTTCCTACTTCCAATCCGAAATAGGAAGCAGTTGTAATAATCCTGTCGGTCTTTTCTGTTTGGCCTTCAATTATTGACATATTAGACACCGAAAAATGAATCGAGATATCTCCCTCTTTATTCTATTTCACCAAAAGCGTTATTTGATATCGTGATACATCTTGGTACCTCCTGGATATATTGAATACTGAGAACGTGTGCCTTGATCCTAACTTCTTGTCGGATTTCCCTACTTGGTACACAAAGACCATTCCTAAATTTAAGGGTTCCATCTTCATGAATCGTCAAGTCCTTCCTAAGACCATACTCGCATTATGCCCATAGCTTTTGAATCATCGGGTCCTCTACCTGAGCCACCTTGATTATCTCCACCAAAGTAGATAGTACTTACAAGCTAGCCAAAATCCATGTGTCATGTGGAAGTACTACCTCACTACCCATTTTCTGAAGATCCTTTAATATATGTCACTGTGATGTCAACATGAATGTGTTGCCTCTCCGGATAAGGGTGTCTGCTACTACATTAGCCTTCCTCGGATGATACTAAAGTTTCACATCATAGCCTTTTATCAATTGTATCCACCTTCTCTTGTAAACCCCCTAAAAATTTTAAATTTTATTTAAAGTATTTTTAGTAAATTATTAATTTTTTAGAGTATTTTTATAGTTAAATAGAAAATAATTTTTTACTGATTAATTAAATTATATATATACTCATTTAGAATTATTCTACAAAATGAGTTTTTATTATTTTAGAGTCTTGTTAAAGGGCGATATATTTTCTAGAATTTATTCTGTGTGCTAATGTTCCTTTTAAAATTTTATATAATCTCATCTATACATATAAATATTATGTGAATAAATAAATAATACTAATAGTAATAGTAGTAATAATAATAATAGTAATAGTAGTAATAATAATAATAGTAATAATAATAATAATAATAGTAAGAAGTAATAGTAGTAATATTAATAATAAGAATAATAATAATAGTAATAGTATTAATAGTAAAAATAATAGTAATAACAATAATAGTAATAATAATAGTAGTAGTAATATTAATAGTAATAATAGAAAAGAAAACAAAAACAAAACAAAAACAAAAACAAAAACAAAAACAAAATAAAAGATAAGAAAAGAAATGCAAACGAAAAGAAAAGAAAAGAAAAAGCAAACTAAACTAACTTAAACCCTTAAACCTAATTCCAAAAACTCCTGTTCCTATTCAAACCAACCCCCCCCCAGCAAACCGAACGAACCCATGACACCCCATATACTCAGACTCATATCTCTTCCTCTCTTTTTCTCTCTCTCTCTCTCTCTCTCTCTCTCTCTCTATATATATATATATATATATATATATATATATATATATATATATATATATATATATATATACACATACACACACACACACATAAACACATACTTCAAACCCTAACCTCGACCTCTGCACCGTCGACCCCGACGTTGCGCCGGCGACGCCGCCCCCGCTTCAACCGCCGCCGCAGCAGCCGCCCCCGCGGGCCGCCGTAGCAGCCGCAGCACGTGTGCAACAGCAACATTCTGTCGTCCCATCTTCAAGGTATCGCATCTCCCTCATCTCTCATTATTTTCTCGAGTGTTTTATCCATGTACATTCATAACCTAACCCTCTAGGATTTTTATTCCAGTGTAACGAGTTTTTGTGTCCCGGATTGGTCAAAAAATTGACCAAAAAATGGCCAAAAAACTAACCAAAAATACTACAGAATTTTAACACCAAACCCCCATGTTCATGCCTAATTTGCCACCAACCTGTTTAATATTTTTAAAATCTAATTGAAGGGTTTTCTTCTCTATATAACCAAAAATATTTTTGTTCTTTTACTTTTTATTAGTTTGCTTTAATTATTAAGTTATTCAACCTCCAAAACGACCAAAAAACTTGATATTTTAAAATTAAAATTTTATGATACGGTGTGCGCCCTCCAAACGGGATATCCTTATCGCGTACTAATTGCACCGAAAGGTGCGTACGGTATATCCGGACGTGTGAACTTTTGCGAAAGTTGATTCGGACATGTGTGCGTGTCAGAATCAACCTGTATCTTTAAAAAGTTTCCGTATCGCGACTTTTAGAAAATATTACTCTATTTTGTGTACGCTCATCAGAATGCGATAAAACTTGTGCCATTAGATTCGTGGTATCACGTTGGTCCCGTGACCCAAGTTTTAAGCAATTCTGAGATAGTTGACCAAGCCGCCTATTCGTGGGCCCCACGGTTAGACTTGAAGGGCAAATTTATGAACGGCAAACCGAAATCCAAATTTGGACATATCATTGAGTTCGTATCGACATTTAGAATTTGTTTGACCTATAATTTGTCCTATTTAGAGACCTTTACCTCTGGCACACATTTGGTGCAAAGTGGGCCACATGTGGACCCCGCTTTGACCCAAAATTATCGTTTTGCCCCTGTGTCCAAATTGGACGAAAGGGTATTATTTTTTTAGCTATCTCACTTATTCTGGAAATGTTGGTGATGTTTATTTCAGCATCTGGAGACGTTAATTTAGAGGCCGTAGTTTCTGATCCTGTGTGCTTGACGCCTAGGCGTTTACACTTCACAGCTTTTTTGCCAGGCAAGTATACCTTGCTAAATTTCTTACAGTACTCTGCTTGCTTATCATATTTTTATATACGCATTATATATGTGTTTTCTTTCAGTCATAATTATATAATATATATGTTGACACACACTTGACACATAATATCATGGGAGGGAAGGACAATCAGTAGGCGTATGGGCTATCCACTCTGGTAAACCGTAGTAACTAGCACGCACTATGGTAGTTGTGTCACGATGTTCGCTACCCTCACGGTATATCAGCTGATGATGTCACGATGGTCGCTATCCTCGCGGTATGACGACTGATGATGTTCATAGACGTGTGTGTGAGTTATGAGATAGATATAGTAGCCTACCCTTGCCCATACGTCAAAAGGTTGTCCTCACTATGTATTTTTATATAGATTGTCTAGTACAGCGTACTTATATATTTTCTATCTATTATGCATGTTTTACTGTATTCAATTGGCATGCTTCTATGTATCTTGTTACGTCCCTCTAAGGATCTGGTCCCTTTCCAGGTGTAGACGATCTTGACTATTCGCAGGAGCATGGGTCAGGACTTGCTACTTATCTCTCTTTCGAGGAGGTCTTCTCTTCGAGTCTCATTGTTTATTAGATGTACTTATTTGGTTTCTCTTATATTCTAGTTTGGTAGTGGATTTCTCTCCACCCAACCACTTTTTCTTATCAAGCATTTTATACTTGATTCAGTTATATAGTTGATTGGTTATTTAATTTTGTGGATGAGATCTAGTTATGCCCTGTGACTTGTGATAATATATTGTAAAACCCCTATTTCTAAAAACCGTATTTATTATTTTTTTATTAATTAATAATTTAATTATGGTAATTATGTGCTAAATAGGAGAAATAGATTTTTAATAATTTTTATTTTAGGTGTTCGGGAACTTAGAGGACTTATGGGACCATCAGGAATTTTTCGGAATTTATTCCATGTAGGAGACCCCTTAAGCAGTTGCTAGCCTAATGGTGTGCATTATTTTAATCCATAAATTTTTTTATGAATATATATAATATATATGTATACACAAATATATATATGTATATATATATTTAGAAAGAAAAAGAAAAGAAAGTAAAAGAAGTATTATATAAGAAATTAAATAATAATATAATAATAATAATAATAATAATAATAATAATAATAATAATAATAATAATAATAATACTATTCCTATTCCTATTCCTATTCCTATTCCTATTCCTTAGCAACTTTGCTCCATCCCTTGTATTTGCTCCAGAGACCCGCCTAATAACACCACTACCATCTTCAGCAAGTTGCTTCCACTTAGAATGAACTAATAATAATAATAATATAATAATAATAATACTAACATTACTAAACTACTATATTCACATTCTTAGCAACCTAGCAAATTCTTAGCAGCAACTTAGCATTTGTATTTGCTTCATACCCGCCAATGCAATTCCCAAACTTGCTGCTAGTGCCGCCCCACTTAGCAAAATATATCCAGACCACCCGCCTCCCTTCAATATATGTTCCCAGACCCGACCCTCACCCCCTTTGGCCGATCCAAACACACCCTCTCTCTCAATTAAATATATATATATATAGTTATCTTTTAAAAACCCTAACCTAAATCTCCAGACCTCCTCTTCCCATCTAGAGCCGTCACCGCAGCCAGAGAAGCCCCGCCAAGCCATCCAAACCATCCCGACGACTCCGACCTCGCGCACTGCAGATTCCCACACGAGGCACCTTCGCTCCGGAATTGTTTTCCGTCGACTCGCTCAACCAAACGCCGTTCCTTCTTCACCGGTATGCTCACCCCTTAACCCTCTTCCATAGTTGTATTATAGCCAATCTCGGAAAACGTGTACCCCTAGACGAAAAATAGCGTCCAAAGTGGGCGCGAGCAGACCCAATTCTGGAATCGCAGAAAACTGCGGTGACCACCCATATTGCCGAGTTCGTATCTCCCACCACAGAGATCCGAATTCAGTGATTCTTTTTGATACCTGTAGAAAACTTGACCTAGTTTATTTTTTGTTAAATAAACCTATATTATTAGTTGCTGTGAACATAGTTAAATTCGTCACAAAACTGCGCGCATCCACTTTTTCCAGATTTCCAAAAGTTGGAAAACGGAGCGCGCCCCGCCAAACGGGACCGTCCCGCCGTGTACCAAGTGTACCGAAAGGTGCACGCAGCGTAACCGGACACATGAAAATTCATGGGGACTGATTCGGACGCGTGGGCGCGCCGAAATCAGGCCGTATCCGCGGACACACCCCGTATCGCAACTTTTGTGGAACTCGTACGTATTTTGTGCACGCTTATCAGAATGTGAAGAAACTTGTGCCACTGGACTCGTGGTAACGCGCTGGTCCTGTGACCCAATTTTTACACAATTCTGAGACGGTTGACCAAATCGCCAATTGGCGGGCCCCACAGTTGACTTTTTGGACAAAATTTTGTTCGGCTCATCGGAATCCACATTTGGACATACCGTTGGGTTCGTATTGACATCTAGAGTTGTTTGACCTATAGTTTGTCCCATTTAGAGATTGTTACCCTTGGCACACTTTTTGGTGCAAAGTGGGCCACACGTGGACCCCACTTTTGCCCGAAATTACCGTTTTGCTCATGTGTCCAAATTGGACGAAAGGGAAGTGCTTTTTAGCTATTTTGCTTATTCTGGGAACGTTGGTGATGTTTATTTCAGCATTCGGATACATTTGTTCTGCGGCCATAGCTTTTGATTCTGTGCGTTTGACTTCTGGACAGTACACCTTGCAGCTTTCTTACCAGGCAAGATACCTTGCCAAATTATTACAGTATTTTACATGCTTAGTATATTTTTGTATAATTATTTTATTCTGTTTATTTATTGCATGTTTAGTTCCTTTCAGTCATTACTATATATTAGATATGTTGACACACACTTGACACTTAGTATCATAGAGGACAATCATTAGGCGTATGGGCTTTTAACCACTCTCGTAACACCGTAGTCACTAGCACGCACTATGGTAGGTCGTGTCCGATGGTTGCTACCCCCACGGTTTGTCAATTGATGGAGTCCGAGGGTCGCTACCCCCGCGGTATGTCGGCTGATGATGTCCACTGACGAGCGTGAGGTTGTGAGGATTAGATCGAGTAGCCTACCCTTGCCCATACGTCGAAAAGTTATCCTTATTTGCATTCATATAGATTGTCTTGTACAACATACTTATTTATTTTCAAATTATATGCATGTTTACTGTATTCAAGTTGGCTCGTATTTTCTGTATCTTGTTACGTCCCTCTGAGGACCTGGTCCTCTGCCAGGTGTATCTGCTATTGAGTATTTGCAGGAGTACGGGCCTGGACCTGACGCATTCCTTTCTGCCGAGGAGGTCTTACCTTTTGAGCATCGTTGATTATCTGGCGATGGATTCTTTTAGCTGATACACTTCTGTCTTCATATTATTTTATATTGGAGACTTTATACTCCTCTCTCATTTTATTTTTGGATATAGTCATTGGTAGTGGATTTGTCTCCACCCGACTATTATTTTAGATATTTCAGACTCCTTATTCTAGTTAGTATTTCTTTTCCATGACTTGTTGTGTGGATGAGATTAGCATATCTGTGGCTTGTGACATTATTTATACCACATGTGAGTTTATATTCATATTACAGCGTACGTATGTGTAATGGTTTCCATATATTAGAGTTGCTATATCCATGCGGCTGGCATGCTTACGTGTTCCTAGTCCTACGTATTTTAGGACTGAGGCGTGACATATTTTTGTGGTGGCCCATGCAGGTCGAGTTAGCCGTCTCGGTTACGTCACTGTACCGAGCGGGCCTGCACCTAGGATTAGAATTTTAGATCTCATCCACACTTGACAATAACTTACCTTCCTTCCAACATGTCCTACTTAAGTTCTTGCATCCTGCTTGATTCATGTACTCTTCTTAATCCTTCGTCCATCTCTTGCAGAGAGATGAATTTGAATAACGGGCATGCCGCCACCAGGGACAACACGTCTCCAGGGGACGACGACCAACCACTAGGAGTGACCCCATTGTGACACAAGATCTTAGATGCACAAATAGATATAGAATCATATATATGGTAGTCTAGTAGTTATGAGGATATATTTCTATTCTATCCAGATGGCATACACGCGATGCTAATGGATGACGGGAGTAGCAGTAGTAGTATTCTTCCCCTATCCTTATCTCGCCCTCTTGGGTGACTCAGTTTCTTCTTTTATATTCATTCCTTATCTCGTGCGTAACACTTCCTATCAAAGTCGCATCTTTCGTGCCATTATGAATTATTTGATATCAATCTCACCCCTATTTTGTTAGTTAAACATAAAGGTGTAAGTAATGCTTGATAGCTAAGGATGAGTTCTTAATATATATATGCACTATAGCAATATCTGTATTCTTTATTAGTTTAACCCTTAAGTAGCACCATGTAGCCTAGTAGAAATTGTTAGATCAATTGAGCTAGATCATAGCCCTAATAGTTAGTCAAGACCTTAAGTGTCTCCCTAAAAACTTAGACTATGCCTAGGAAAGAGTTGAAGGCACTTGTTACGAACTGATGACTATGACAAATCGCTGGCGAGGTAGCGACAGTTGCAGCCAGACGATTATGGTAGAATAGTCGAATTACTTGCAGCCATACTGGCCAGGTGGCGTGGCAGTATTAGACTATGATACTTGACGGTTATGAGAAAAGTCATAGTTATGAGATTCTAGACAGGTATCCCAAGATTCTCGATCCAATAAATGTATTTGCCTTACAAACCTAGACAATAGCTTCAAAGAATGTGACTACTAGTAGGATCTTGTAAGTTGGGTAGTGTAGACGAGTTAGAGGATGATAAAATAGTGGTTGGACAATAGATGAGGAAGTGTTAGAATGGCAGACCATGAGTTTCAGGAGTCCTACTAGATACCAATGTAGTGTAATAGTTATAGATATCATTATGAATATGGGTTAGTGTCAATTTCGAGGACGAAATTTTTGTAAGTTGGGTAGAATGTAAAACTCCTATTTCTAAAAATCGTATTTATTATTTTTTTTATTAATTAATAATTTAATTATGGTAATTATGTGCTAAATAGGAGAAATAGATTTTTAATAATTTCTATTTTAGGTGTTCGGGAACTTAGAGGACTTATGGGACCATCAAGAATTTTTCGGAATTTATTCCATGTAGGAGACCCCTTAAGCAGTTGCTAGCCTAATGGTGTGCATTATTCTAATCCATAAAATTTATTATGAATATATATAATATATATGTATACACAAATATATATATGTATATATATATTTAGAAAGAAAAAGAAAAGAAAGTAAAAGAAGTATTATATAAGAAATTAAATAATAATATAATAATAATAATAATAATAATACTATTCCTATTCCTTAGCAATTTTGCTCCATCCCTTGTATTTGCTCCAGAGACCCGCCTAATAACACCACTACCATCTTCAGCAAGTTGCTTCCACTTAGAATGAACTAATAATAATAATATAATAATAATACTAACATTACTAAACTACTATATTCACATTCTTAGCAACCTAGCAAATTCTTAGCAGCAACTTAGCATTTGTATTTGCTTCATACCCGCCAATGCAACTCCCAAACTTGCTGCTAGTGCCGCCCCACTTAGCAAAATATATCCAGACCACCCGCCTCCCTTCAATATATGTTCCCAGACCCGACCCTCACCCCCTTTGGCCGATCCAAACACACCCTCTCTCTCTCAATTAAATATATATATATATATATATATATATATATATAGTTATCTTTCAAAAACCCTAACCTAAATTTCCAGACCTCCTCTTCCCATCTAGAGCCGTCACCGCAGCCAGAGAAGCCCCGTCAAGCCATCCAAACCATCCCGACGACTCCGACCTCGCGCACTGCGGATTCCCACACGAGGCACCTTCGCTCTGGATTTGTTTCCCGTCGACTCGCTCAACCAAATGCCGTTTCATCTTCACCGGTATGCTCACCCCTTAACCCTCTTCCATAGTTGTATTATAGCCAACCTCGGAAAACGTGTACTCCTAGGCAAAAAACAGCGTCCAAAGTGGGCGCGAGAAGACCCAATTCTGGAATCGCAGAAAACTGCGGTGACCACCCATATTACCGAGTTCGTATCTCCCACCACAGAGATCCGAATTCGGTGATTCTTTTTGATACCTGTAGAAAACTTGACCTAGTCTGTTAAATAACCCTATATTATTAGTTGCTGTGGACATAGTTAAATTCGTCACAAACTGCGCGCACCCACTTTTTCCAGACTTCCAAAAGTTGGAAAACGGAGCGCGCCCCGCCAAACGGGACCGCCCCGCCGTGTACCAAGTGTACCGAACGGTGCACGCAGCGTAACCGGACACATGAAAATTTGTGGAGACTGATTCGGACGCGTGTGCGCGACGGAATCAGGCCGTATCCGCGGACACACCCCGTGTCGCAACTTTTGTGGAACTCGCGCGTATTTTGTGCACGCTTGTCAGAATGCGACGAAACTTGTGCCACTGGACTCGTGGTAACGCGCTGGTCCTGTGACCCAATTTTCACGTAATTCTGAGACGGTTGACCAAATTGCCAATTGGCGGGCCCCACAGTTGACTTTTTGGACAAAATTTTGTTCGGCTCATCGGAATCCACATTTGGACATACCATTGGGTTCATATTGACATCTAGAGTTGTTTGACCTATAGTTTGTCCCATTTAGAGACTGTTACCCTTGGCACGCTTTTCGGTGCAAAGTGGGCCACACGTGGACCCCACTTTTGCCCGAAATTACCTTTTTGCCCCTGTATCCAAATTGGACGAAAGGAAAGTACTTTTTAGCTATTTTGCTTATTCTGGGAATGTTGGTGATGTTTATTTCAGCATCCGGATACATTTGTTCTGCGGCCATAGCTTTTGATTCTGTGCGTTTGACTTCTGGACAGTACACCTTGCAGCTTTCTTACCAGGCAAGATACCTTGCCAAATTGTTACAATATTTTATATGCTTAGTATATTTCTGTATAATTATTTCATTCTGTTTATTTATTGCATGTGTAGTTCCTTTCTGTCATTATTATATATTAGATATGTTGACACACACTTGACACTTAGTATCATAGAGGACAATCATTAGGCGTATGGGCTTTTAACCACTCTGGTAACACCGTAGTCAATAGCACGCACTATGGTGGGTCGTGTTCGATGGTCGCTACCCCCGCGGTATGTCGATTGATGGAGTCCGAGGGTCGCTACCCCCGCGGTATGTCGGCTGATGATGTCCACTGACGAGCGTGGGGTTGTGAGGATTAGATCGAGTAGCCTACCCTTACCCATACGTCGAAAAGTTGTCCTCATTTGCATTCATATAGATTGTCTTGTACAGCGTACTTATTTATTTTCAAATTATATACATGTTTACTGTATGCAAGTTGGCTCGTATTTTCTGTATCTTGTTACGTCCCTCTGAGGACCTGGTCCTCTGCCAGGTGTATCTGCTATTGAGTATTTGAAGGAGTACGGGCCTGGACCTGACGCATTCCTTTCTGCCGAGGAGGTCTTACCTTCTGAGCATCGTTAATTATCTGGCGATGGATTCTTTTAGCTGATACACTTCTGTCTTCATATTATTTTATATTGGAGACTTTATACTCCTCTCTCATTTTAGTTTTGGATATAGTCATTGGTAGTGGATTTGTCTCCACCCGACTATTATTTTAGATATTTCAGACTCCTTGTTCTAGTTAGTATTTCTTTTCCATGACTTGTTGTGTGGATGAGATTAGCATATCTGTGGCTTGTGACATTATTTATACCACATGTGAGTTTATATTCATATTACAGCGTACGTATGGGTAATGGTTTCTATATATTGGAGTTGCCATATCCATGCGGCTGGCATGCTTACGTGTTCCTAGTCCTACGTATTTTGGGACTGGGGCGTGACATATATATACCATATGTGAGTTAATATTTATAATACAGTGTACATGTGTATTATGGTATCCATATATTGGAGTTGTCATATGCATACGGCTGGCATGCTTACGTATTTCTAGTCCTACATATTTTGGGACTGGGACATGACATTTTTTTGTGGTGGCCCATGCAGGTCAAGAGTATATTGTCGCGATTACGTTACTAAACGAATCAAGCCTGCGCATAGGATTAGAGTAGGATCTCATCCACTTATTTAATCACCTCCTTTGATTTTATTTCGCATTCTTATTTGATTGCTTGTATTGCTTCTTACTTGATCCCTTCTCAATGTTAATCTTATCTTTTCTCTCATGCTTGATAGGAGTTAGAAAGATGACTTGTACTAGGTATATACACTCTATTTTTGAATAACACTTAGTTAAATTCTTGTAAGTTTGGTAGTATACCTCAAAACCTAGTATCACATAGTCCTTTTGAACCATTAATGAAGTATAATTGAATGACACCAACTATAGGCTTACATAAGAAGATATTATTTACCTAGACTGTGGAACTTAGAGGCTCATACCCCCATTTGGTCGACAATAGACTTAGACAAGGAGTTAGTCTGGCAAATATAGAGGCACAACACCGGACAAGTCTTATCTTCTTTGTGAACTTAAATTATTTTGTACCTTCCTTTATCATAATCCAGTGTTCTTATATTTTCTGGACTACCTCCGCTTATGCTACTATTTTATAGCCTACTTTTGCAAGCTTATTCTTTATCGAGCTTGTTCATGACATATGTGTTATTGGGGACGCCTACTAATACCTTGTCTAAATCAGAATTAGTGTATTACGGTCTGATCAACCTTAATGCACTTGGTTCGCTCTTCGTATGACTACTTTACGTGGATTAAGATATATAGTTGACTAGTAGACGAATATACTTTCCCTTTAGACATGTTCGAGCATGTCGTATCAGTTACATAATTGTACTGATATGAGCATACAAATAGAAATTTACCAAAATAAGACTTAAATCCATAACTGCCCTAACAACTCCCTTTTTGAATTCTTCAAATCGCCTTGAACCTGTACTTGTATTCTATCACACCTTCCTTGAATTTTTTATTATTGTTTTTTGTCTTTTCCTATTTCGGAAAAACGAACGTTCGTGCTTGGTATAAGTTTGATACACGGAGAGTACTAGATATACCCCATAGGCCAATCATATTACTTTGTGACTATCTCTTTATAATTAAGGGCATATCATAATATGATATATTTGGTGTTAAAATTTTTGAGAATATGTTGCTATTTTAACTAGATGGCATACCCACGATGCTAATAGATGACGCGAGTAGCAGTAGTCGTATTCTCATTCCTATCACCATCTCGTCCCCTTGGGTGGCTCATCTTCTATTCTATATCTATTCCTTATCCCACGCTTAATTCTTTCTATCATAGTTGCATATTTTCGTGCCATCATGAATTATTTGATTTCTTCAACCTTACCTTTTATTTTGTTAGTTAAAACATAACCGAGTTAGTAATAATTAATCACTAAAAAGATGAGTTCATAATGTTAACCCTTATGTATATGCACTCTAACAATATCTGTATTCTCTTATTATTTTAAACCATGAGTAGCATTCTTTAGTCTAACAGAAATTAGTTGGATTGTTGAAATAGTTCATACTTCTAATAGTTTTATAAAGTTAGTCAAGACTTTAATTTTTGTCCTAAAACTTAGATAAAGCTTACGAAAGAGTTGAAGGCACTTGTTACGAACTGATGACTATGATAAGTCGCTGGCGAAGTAGCGACAGCTGCAACTAGACCATTATAGTATAGTAGTCGAATTAGACTACGATACTTGACGGTTACAGAAAAAAATTATGCTTATGAGATTCCAGACAAGTATCCAAAATTTTTGACCCAATGAATAAACTCGCATTACAACCTAGACAATAGCCTCAAAAGACTTTGACTACTAGTAGAATTCTTGTAAGTTAGGTAGTATAGACGAGTTAGAGGATAAATGAATAGTATATAGATAATAAGAGAGAAAAGTGTTAGGGTGGCTGACCATAACCTTTTAGAAAATACTACAAGCAAGCAATAAAGCGTTAATAGCTATAGTAATTTATTACGAATATGGGTTAGTGTTAATTTCGAGGACAAAATATTGTAAGTTGGCTAGAATATAAACCCCCTAAAAAATTTAAATTTTATTCAAAGTATTTTTAGTAAATTATTGAATTTCTTTGGAGTATTTTTATAGTTAAATAGAAAATAAATTTTTACTGATTAAATAAATTATATAAATACTCATTTAGAATTATTCCATAAAATGATTATTTATTATTTTAGAGTCTTGTTAAAGGCGATAGATTTTCTAGAATTTATTATGTGTGCAAATGTTCCTTTTAAAATTTTATATAATCTCATATATATATATATATATATATATATATATATATATGTGAATAAATATATAATAATAGTAATAGTAATAGTAGTAATAATAATAATAATAATAATAATTATAATAATAACAATAATAATAATAATAATAATAGTAATAGTAATAGTAATAATAATAAGTAATAGTACTAATAATAATAATAATAATAATAATAATAATAATAATAATAATAATAATAATAATAATAATAATAATAGTAGTAGTAGTAATAGTAATAATAATAATAATAGTAATATTAATAGTAATAAAAGAAAAGAAAAGAAAAATAAAACAAAATAAAAGAAAAGAAAAAGCAAACTAAACTAACTTAAACCCTTAAACATAAAACCTAATTCCTAAAACTCCTATTCCTATTCAAACCAACCCCCCCAGCAAACCGAATGAGCACATTAAACCTTATATATATTTAGTAAATTATTGAATCTCTCTCTCTCTCTCTCTCTCTATATATATATATATATATATATATATATATATATATATATATACACACACAAAAACACATACTTTAAACCCTAACCTCAACCTCAGCACCGTCGATCCCGGTGCTGCGCCGGTGCCACCGCCCCCGCATCGACCGCCGCCGTAGCCGCAGGCCGCCGCAGCAGCCGCCGTCCGCCTCCGTCGCGCACGCGCACGCGTGCAGCAACACCATTTTGTCGCCCATTTTCAAGCTATCACATCTCCCTCATCTCTCATCTTTTTCTCGGATGGTTTATCCGTGTACATTCACAACCTAACCCTCTAGGATTTTCATTCCAGCGGGATGAGTTTTCGTGTCCTGGATTGGTCGAAAAATTGACCCAAAAATGGCCAAAAAACTGACAAAAAATAGTACAAAATTTCAACACCAAACCCCCATGTTCATGCCTAATTTGCCACCAACATGTTTAATATTTTTAAAATCTAATTGAAGGGTTTTTTCTCTATATAACCAAAAATATTTTTGTTCTTTTACTTTTTATTAGTTTGCTTTAATTATTAAGTTATTCGACCTCCAAAACGACAAAAAAACTTGATATTTTAAAATTAAAAATTTATGATACGGAGTACGTCCCACTAAATGGGACCGCCTCATCGCATACTAATTGCACCAAAAGGCATATATGGTATATCCGGACGTGTGGGCTTTCGCGGAAGTTGATTCGGGCGTACGTGCGCGTCGGAATCAACCCGTATCCAGAAATAGTTTTCGTATCATAATTTTTGTAAATTATTACCCCATTTTGTGTACGTTCGTCAGAATATGATGAAACTTGCGCCATTGGATTCGTGGTATCATGCTAGTCCTTTGATCCAAGTTTCGTACGATTTTGAGACTATTGACCAAGCCGCCTATTCGTGGGCCCCACGATTAGACTTGAAGGGCAAATTTATGATCGGCTCACCGGAATTTAAATTTGGATATACCGTTGAGTTTGTATCGACGTTTAGAATTTGTTTGACCTATAATTTGTCCCATTTAGAGACCTTTACCTCTGGCATAGATTTTGGTACAAAGTGGGCCACATGTGGACCCCGCTTTGACCCGAAATTATCGTTTTCTCCTGTGTCCAAATTGGACGAAAGGATAGTGTTTTCTAGCTATCTCACTTATTCTGGGAACGTTGGTGATATTTATTTCAGCATTCAGAGACGTTTATTCGGAGGCCATAGTTTCTGATCCTGTGTGCTTGACGCCTGGGGATTTACACTTTACAATTTTCTTGCAAAGCAAGTATACCTTGCCAAATTGCTTACAGTAGTCTGCATGCTTATCATTTTTTTATATATGCATTATATATGTGTTTTTTCAGTCATAATTATATAATATACATATTGACACACACTTGACACATAGTATCATGGGAGGGGAGGACAATCAGTAGGCGTATGGGCTATCCACTCTGGTAAACAGTAGTAACTACCACGTACTACGGTAGTTATGTCGCGATGGTCACTACCCTCGTGGTATGTCGGCTGATGGTGTCACGATGGTCGCTACCCTCACGGTATGACAGCTGATGATGTTCATGGATGTGTGTGTGAGTTGTGAGATAGATAGAGTAGCCTACCCTTGCCCATACGTCGAAAGGTTGTCCTCACTATGCATTTTCATAAAGATTATCTAGTACAGCATACTTATATATTTTCTGTCTATTATGCATATTTTACTGTATTCAATTGGCAAGCTTCTATGTATCTTATTACGTCCCTCTGAGGACCTGGTCCCTTTCCAGGTGTAGATGATCTTGACTATTCGTAGGAGCACGGATCAGGACTTGCTACTTATCTCTCTTTTAAGGAGGTCTTCTCTTTGAGTCTCATTGTTCATTAGATGTACTTATTGGGTTTCTCTTATATTCTAGTTTGGTAGTGGATTTGTCTCCACCCAACTACTTGTTCTTATCAAATATTTTATACTTGATTCAGTTATATAGTTGATTGGTTATTTGATTCCGTGGATGAGATTTAGTTATGCCCTGTGACTTGTGATAATATATATACCACAAGTGAGTTAATATTCATAACACAACGTACGTGTGTATTATGGTATCCATATTTTGGAGTTGCCATATACATACGGCTGACATGCTTACGTATTCCTAGTCCTACGTATTTTGGGACTGGGGTGTGATATCTCTGCCTCATATTCAAGTCCTTCTGAGTGAATACATACTTTAGACTTTTATGATCCAAAAATATCTCTACCCGATCACCATATAAGTAGTGCCTTCATAGTTTAAGCGCAAATACCACCGCTGCTAATTCTAAGTCGTGTGTTGGATAGTACTTCTCATAATCTCATAGTTTCTAAGATGCAGGAGCTATCACCCTTCCACGTTGCATCAATACACACCCTAGTCCATTGCCGAATGCGTCATAATGTACTATAAACCCTCTAGAACCTACTGGAAGTGTGTAGATTGGTGCTAAAATTTAAATATAGTCTGGCATTCTGTTGACCAATCAAACTTAGCCTTCTTGCATATCAAACGAGTCAACGGTGCTAAAATCCTCTCAAAGTCTTCCTTGAACCTTCAATAATATCCCGCCAAGCCCAGAAAACTAAGCACCACTGATACTATATTAGGAACTGGCCAACACTCTACGACCTCAGCCTTTTTCGGATCTACTGCCAGTTCTGCTCCCGAGATGATATATCCCAAGAAGGACACGTGATCCAACCAAAAATCATACTTGCTGAGTTTCGTGTATAACTGGTGCTCCCTCAGAATATGCAAGACCTTCCAAAGATGTTCTTTATGTTCCTCCTTACTAGTGGATTCGACAAGAATGTCATATAAAAATACAACCACGAACTGATCTAAGTATGGCATGAAGATTCGGTTCATCAGATCCATAAATATCGCTGGAGCATTTGTCAATCCGAATGGCATAACTAAGAATTTGTAATGTCCATATCGTGACCTAAATGCTTTATTGGGTATATCTTGCTCCCGCACTCTTACTTGATGATACCTTGATCGAAGGTCGATCTTAGAGGAAACCATAGTCTTGCTCAATTGATCAAACAAATCATCAATTTTTGGTAATGGATACTTGTTCTTCACTGTCACTGCATTCATTTGTCTGTGTTGGCCCAATATTTATGTTGAGTTTTTGAATATGTCTAATCGATTATGTTTAGTATTATGGTAATCGATCAATCACTATAGTATCTTCTACTAAACCTCAGTATTGTCCAGATATGTAATATTTGCTTCTGTATATTTCCTTGTTCGTCTAACATGTACTTGCAGAAAGTAATAAGTAAGATCAGCAATGGACATATACTATATGACGATGAGCCAAAGACAGTGTTATACCAGAAGATTTAGTCCAACCGCTTACGACTTATCTGGAGCCTCGCACCCGGGAGTTCCGCTGCCTGGTCAGCGGACAGGGATCGAAGGGGCAGCGTCCCTCATGGGGGTTTGGGGGCAAAGCCCCTGAAAGGTATTCAGATTTCTAGATTTGGTTATCTTTGGACAACTACTATCAAGGAAAAAAATATCTTCAAGTCAGCAGATATTTCAAAAGTTTGGCATCATCAGTGCTCTTGGTTTTCATATGTAATATTTTATTTATTTGAGTCTACTATTAATGTAAGCTAAGTCACACTGAAAAATCCTAAATACCTATACCCAGATACATAGTTCACTTAAATGAACCAAAGAACCTATCCACCAAATCAGGCTACATTCAATTATAAAGTCTACCATACTAAGATACCGAACTCGGGCCGAACTCGTGCGGAACTCGGACCGAACTCGGTTACCATTTTGGTATAAAACCAACTAGTTTAATAAGTTCCTGATTTTTTGGCCAACGGTTGAAAATTTGAATTAAAGCCCATCCAAATTTTGGCTAAATTATGTTTGGTTACACCCCATAAATAGGATTGGAATTCTTCATTCTTACTCACTCAACCATTCTCAATCTTTCTATCCTATAGTGAGTAAACCCTCAGAGCCTAAATTTTCTTATCTCCAAGATCAACTATCTAGCTTTCTAAGTGCCAAGTGTTGTCTCGGTCTAGAAGTCTACAAGAGTTATAAAGAGCTTGGTTCATCAAGTCCCTGTTCTATGTGAAGTTGCAAGCCTTGGGATCAAAACTCATGGTGTATGAAGTTGTGAGACTTCGGATCAATCCTCGTTGTTGTAAGAAGTCGGTAAGCCTTCAGCTAAAAACTTATGATTTACTATTGGTGATTATAGTAGATAAAACTCCGAGCAAGAGTTCTCAGAACTTGACTAGTCCTCTAAGAGAAAAACCAGTATACATCTTGGTATTTGTGTTTGCTTTCTCTCTGTACTTTACTTCTTTACTTTATTTTCTTTATATACACTGTTAGTTAGCAACTACTTTCATTATGATAATCTTAAAATTGGGTAGATTATTCTGTTGCACTATATTCATCCCCCCTCTAGAGTTGCCTCACAGTCCTGCAATTGGTATTAGAGAAGGTAGTCTCTTATTTAGTTTCTGATCCCAATTGCTCCTACAATTGGTATCAGAGATGGTTCCCTTGATATAGGCTTAACATCCTAAGAGACTTATGGCAACTATTAGATCTATCCATACCAACAATGGTGAAGGCCAGTCCATAAATAGGCCACCCCTATTTGATGGTACTAACTACACGTACTGGAAGACACATATGAGTTTCTATTTAAAATTACTTAATTTTGATCTTTGGTCTATTTTAATAGATGGATACAAAAATCCACCTAAAATTGTTGTAGATGGCAACCTTATAGAAGAACCGCATGATAAGTACACAGACACTGAAAAGAAATAAGCTAGTCTTGATGCTAAAGCTATTAACGCTCTATTTTGTATTGTAGACAAAATTGAATTTAATAGGGTCTCCACTTGCGGAACTTCGTACAAAGTATGAAAACTTCTTGAGGTAACTCATGAAGGAACCTCCCAAGTGAAGGAATAAAGAATAAGTCGTCTAACATAAGAGTATGAAGCATTCAAGATAAAGTAAGATGAGACAAACACTCAAATATTTACGAGATTCCTCGACATCGTCAACCCTCTATCATCTCTTGGCAAGGAGTATTATAATCATGAAAAGATTCATAAAGCAATTAGGGGATACACCAAGAATTAGAATCCTAAGGCTACTGCAATCATAGAAGGGAATGATCTCACCACGATGACCCTCGAAACACTAATGGGAAAGTTGATGACTCATGAGCTAGACCTCAAAGAATTTGAAGATTCAACTCCTAAAGATAAGGCCATCACATTAAAGGCGTATTATAAAAGATCCTATGATGATGCCTCAGAAGATGAAGAAACCGACGATGATTCAGACAATGAGGATCTGTCACTACCATATTTTCTTGGAAAGGGTATTTTGGTACTTTTATAATTAACTAAATATTGTGCATGTTAAATAATTATTTATTTTATTATTTAATTATTGTTAGATATTAGTTTAGTGATTTAGACTTGTGTTAGTAGACCTAACTAGTTTAGTTTAGACTCATGAATCAACATATATTAATTATTAGAATTGAGCCCAACTAGAAAGCTCATTGATTAGGAGGATAATTAATTTAATTAAACCATTAGACTAAAACCTTCCTTCCTTAATTATTTGTTCATGAGAGGCCCCAAGGGGTATAATGGACTATACATAGTGGCTTGAGGAAGGGGCAAGGGGGCCGACCTATTAAAGGAGGGGGGGGGGGGAATTTCTCTCTCCTATTTTCATTTGAAATCTAGATCTAGAATTTTTCTCAACCAATTCTCCCATTCCTACATCATTTTCCTACCAAATTTCATTCTAATTCCTTTCCAAATCACCATTGGAGACTAATAGAGCAAGGATCTAGAAGGAGGAAGCAATGATCTACAAAAAGGAGCAAGGATCTACAAGTTGGAGGCCAATTTTATCATATTTGGAGGTTGCATTGGAAATCCATCTTACAATAGGTACAATTTAGTTTTTTCTCTTAAATTAGGTTCTAAATCTAAGAATTAACCATGAGAAATCAACCTATATGTATAGGCTACCATAGGATTTGGATTTTGAGTTCATAGGAGGCATATTGAGAAAGTTATGGTATTTTTTTATCAATTTTGGTAGAATTCCGAGATTGACACTTGTTGTGTTTCTCAATTGATCCTATAGATTAATTTGTCATGTGTTTGTGTGTTTGTGGCTAGTTTCATATCCATAATTGGGTACGTGTAGGTTGTATCCCAATAATTTAGTGATACGTGTTGATTTGGGAGTTTTTTCTCCGATACGAGACTTTGTGTATGTCATATTTTGACACGGACACGTAGTTATGTGTTTGACTCTTCATATTATTCATAAATTATATATTAGACTTGCTCATATTCTTTGGGATACATTTGGATGTGTGGTTGTCATCACCCACACCCGATGTAAGGATGCAAGTTGGAAACAACGCCCAGCCTACGCTGCAGAATCGGCGGTAAAACGCTATCTGGATAATCTATCTAACAATATAATGAACCACCAATATTGGCAATATACTCAATCACAGACCTAAGATAGAAACGAGCACGAATAAGATAAAGAATAGAGATAGTCACATATAACTCATGAGTCTAAAATAATACATCAATGAGTCTGAAAGAATACTAACAAATAAGCTGGAGACAAATCCAGTACAAGAAATACTAAGAAGGTACTAATCCCGGGTCATCTGTCTCAGTCCGGACAACTCCCTCTTGAGCCAGGATCTCTAACTCTAAGACCACAATATTCTGAGGTCCATAATGTGTAGTGTACCACTCCTCAGTATCATCTGGGAAAAATATATCTAGTCAGGAAAGGAGCAGAGTACATCTCTAACAACAGTTCTAATCAATGATAAAAACTATGTAACAGTAAATAGATATGAATATACAAGATGCATAATAGATACGAGAGATATATAATAAGAAAATGCTGGAATGAATATAATAATTAATAATATGACAATGAAAAAGAATACCAATGACTAAGTGTGTGAGTACTAGCTTTAACATGTGATCGACTTTAGAATATAATACAATATATATGGCTTGGCTAATCATACATGTGGTGTATGATTGTAAACTCCCTCAAATATTTTTATAGATAGTCTGGTATGGGTTAGAAAATTTTTGGTTTAGCAGCAGATGTTTGAGATTTAGAGTAAGGTTGCATATGTCTGATTATTTTAAATTAAACCCTTGGCGTACCCTACCATTGTTGAATTATTTGGATCCCAATATCAGCCCATAAATTCTAACAGATTATTGTACTCTTGACTTGACATGCCAATTTAGGCGCTGGACTTTTCGTCTCTCAAAAATCAAATCCGTTGTGCCCTAAATTAATTGCACAACTTTCCGTATCCAAAATCCCCCAGTTAATCCCATTTCAGACACCTGTATCGTTACCATCAATTTTGAGACACCAATTTAACCCGTTGAGCTGGACCAACTAAAGGGTCCAAGACTGACTCCAAGCCCACACCATTTTTGACCTTTGTGTCACTCCCAAATTGGGACCCCAAATGCCCCCATTTAATTTAAAAGCGCGGGACATTTTTATTCTAATTAAATAGGAGATACCAACTTTAACTAATCCCATTTTAATTCCTATTTAATTCCAATAAATATTTAATTAAGCCCATGCAAAACACACAATACTCCCTCATCCTACAAAATACCAAACACTATTTTTTCCACAATTTTGCATTATTTTATGTGTTTGTGCAAATACCCAAAATTAACGGGCTTATTCGCAAATGTTGTAATATGTGTCATAACCTCATTGGTCAAGAGCAATGAAGAAGCCTCACCCTAACTCATTGACAGGTCAAGCCCATCCCCACTCTTTCTTTTGGATGCTCATGTTAAATTCTCACCATCTATTCAAATTGGGGCTCATCCTCACCACCCAACCCTCACACATACCCCTATAAAACATCTCTTCCTATACTCTTTCCCAAGCAGGCCCTAATCCCCACCCTTGGGAAACCCTAGCCCCTCTCTCTCTCCTTCCTACCTACACTCACAGCCGACTTTCCTTTTCTTCCTTTTTTTTCTTCTTCTTCTTCTTCATTCCTTCTTCTTCCATCCACGTCCACTTCCCATGGTCTCCATTCTCTGTAGCTACACTTGGGCAACCTGCTTCTCCCAAGACCCAAACTCCCTCTATCCACCCACAAACCCCACTTTTGACCACTTCCATCCCCCAGGCGCCATGCAGCCCCAGACCCATCAGTGCTCTTTACGGACCCAATGGAGAGAAACAATAGCAGTAGAAGATCTGAACATTATTAACTGGCGGCTTCAAGCGGCCGGAGATCAGAGTGCCCACATTGGTGCTCCAGGTGACCACTAAGGAGGTGCTCGGGATGGAGAACTCCGACAGCTCCTCTTCCTCCGTCGGCGCGATCGAGGCTGCGGTGTCCAGAGGGGCTGTAGGGATCGTCATCCTTGAGAGCGGCGGCAGGCTTTATGAGGTGGCCTGCATGCTAAAGCCAGTGGTCGGCAACATGGCTTATCTGCTTGTCGACGAAGTTCAAGCATCAGCAGAAGCATCAGCAGGTAAAGGTTCACAGAGGCACGATGAGGCTTGTACCGATGGATTCGACCAAAATTCGGAGAAGAGCCGAGCAGAGAAGGGATCAAAATTGGCAAAAGAGTAAGTATACGAATTTGAGCTGGGAGAGGAGGACTATGGTGGGAAGGAGAAGCTCTTTCGTACGACCGCAGAGTATCTCGGTAGCGAGAGCGGCGGGAAAGCGCTATCGCAGTTGAGCAATGATGTGAGGATGCAGCTCTATGGGCTCCACAAGGTCGCGACGGAGGGGCCGTGCTATGAGCCCCAGCCGATGGCGTTCAAAGTCTCGGCACGAATCAGATGGCATGCTTGGCAGCAGCTGGGAAATATGAACCCGGATGTGGCTATGGAACAGTACATTTTTCTTATTTCTGAAAGTATTCCTTGCTGGATGGGAGAAAACTCTGAAGTGCCGGCCAAGCACGACAAAGGGAAGGATATTCCATACTAAGGAATAACAAAAACATGCAATCCTAATTTATCCTCGGTCTCTCTTAGACAAACAAGTTCCGATAATATTGGTATATTAGAAGACTCATTATGCAATAAAATAAAGAGTGGAACTACTGCTTCCAAAATCTTCGAGAAAGGTACTACGGGACCTGCGAACTTGGATGTGGTACCGAATCCCCATCATTAGCAGCCGGACGTAGGCAAGTGTACCTTACCACCCTGTATTTTAGATTACAGATATTTATTGTTTTATTATGTACATTGTGCGCGTATTGTTTACGATCGATACTTCACGTCTGGATCACAACCGGGTGCAGACGTTCGACAAACACATTTTATAATGAATGCTAGATGTTAGTAACACCTCGATGTACATACCTGAGTATATCGCCACCCTAGGATACATTCATACACTGATATCGTGCCAGATTTTATGTATCCTGATAGTGACATCATGACCGGAGACTGGGACGACCATAGGTCGCGACTGTTGAGTTATTTCTGTGTGACGAGACTGTTAGATAGAGGTTAAGGTTCAACGCATAATTGTTGACCGCTTGGGATGGGGAAGATAGTTACTAGATGTTTGGGCTCCTCTGCACGCATTTATATATATATATATATATATATATATATATATATATATATATATAATTTCTGTAGTGATCATGTATCTAGTGTAGTTGTATCACCTATGTGACTCTCTGCCCGGAGCTGTGGAATGTCCCGTGTATCTCCGTGTCCGGAGCTACGGTTTTATTTTGGATAGCCCACGCATCGAACATTGTCTTCAAACTGTGTCTCACTTAGTTGGTTATGCTAGACTACACCTTTGTTGCACTTGTACTTTCTGTTATACTTTGGCATGCTGTATTTTTGTACCTTATTACGTCCCTCCGAGGACCTGGTTCCCTGCCAGTTTTGCAGAATAGACGATTATGGAGCATTTAGAGTTACTGACAGAGTGGCATCTCTTGCGGGTATTATACCAGGTACTCATATCATTCTACCGGTATTGTAGTTACCTTATTTATATTGATTATTCATCTGCTGTTGTTGCCTAGTTTTTGTAAACTCATCTCTTCTCGAGTCTATTTGAGTTTGTGTGTTATTGGGCTATCGACTTTAGCACATATAGCTCTTTCTTGTATACTGCTGTACATTGTGGATTGATACATAGAGGTTTACATTTATGGGATATCTAGATAGTGCCTTTTATATTTTACAGCTTATACGTATTCGAGTCAGACCAGAGTCTGGTTGATTGCGTAGCTGGCATGTCACATATTCTTGGTCCTACATATTTTGGGACTGGGGCGTGACATATTTTTGTGGTGGCCCATGTAGGTCCGATTTAAATCATCTTGGTCACCTGACTGTGCCAAGCGAGCCTGCAAATTAGGAATAGATATTATGATTGTTGAATAGGATCTCAATCCATAATCACTTTTAAAAACTCACTTGGTATATAATTATCGCCCTTGGACTTCCAATTTGTAATTGTTCAACTTTCGTCAATATCGTTATCATTGTTTCTCATCCGCTATTATTCGGGAAGGCAAACGCTTGTGCCTGATGGTTTCCTCTAGAAGAAGATCGAAGACCAGACGACAGAGGATAAAATTCGTATAATATTCCCTGAGAAGATTGTTACCTTATTAGGATAGATTGATAGGTTCTTTTTGGATTCTAGAACTAGTGTGGAAGGCTAGCAAGAGAATAGGACCCAGTAGTACCCTACCCGTGCTTGAGATAGTAGTGATCTTGGAAGTACTGGGAGCAGGAAGGATTGTTGATCATAACCTAGAATAATTTATGGAAGTACATAGCCCGATGCTAGGAATTAGTTGTTGTAAATGATAGCGATATCGGGAATGATATTATGGACTAGAGAAGATAAAATTTCAGGATCTTACTTGGAAGATGATGATCTAATACCAGAAATTTTATTATGTGCTTGGATGACATCATTATTATACTTGCACTATGTGACTTGAAGAGATAAATAACGAAAAGAAAAATTTGAGGAATACAATTGTAGGAATAAATTTAAGAAGAAGAGTTATTATACATTAGGCAAGGAAAATTTTCTTTTGAGGATTGATGTTGAAAGCAAAACAGAAAAATTTATTATGACGTTTAGTCTAGACTATGACCCTATCCTAGACATGGATTGGTTGAGCGAATACCACGCGATGCTGGATTGGCGACGTATTTGTATTATTATTTTTAGACCACCAGATTACCCTGAGTTGAGTTTCTTCAGAGAGCCCAGGAGTATGGTGCCCATCTGCCTTAGGGGCACACAATGTAAGGTGAACCAGTGTACCCCCGTATTATATAAGTGTTTGATGATGTAGTTTTAGAGAAATCTTTTAGGCCTGCCACCTGACAGAGAGATAGAGTTTGCTATAGAGTTGACTCCAAGAGCCGAGCCAGTTATTTACTCATCTTCAGACTAGAACCGATAGAGTTGGTTGAGTTGAAAGTCCAAGTAGATGATCTCTTAGATAAGAGATTCATACGGGCTAGTGTATCTCCATGGGAAGCAACCATCTTATTAGTGCCGAAGAAGGATGAGATAGTATAGTTGTGTATCGATTACAGGGCATTAAATGCCGTAGCGATAAAAGCAAGTACCCATTGACGCGCATCAATGATTTTTTTTAAATCATCTTAGTAGCGCATATGTATTCTCAAAGACCGATCTCAGATCCGGTTATCATCAAATCAAGGTACGAAAAGAGAACATTCCAAAGATGACTTTTCGTCGAAGTATGGACACAATGAGTTTTTAATCATGCCGTTTGGTTTAACCAACACGCCAGCAGTATTTATGAGTCTGATGAACAATATTTCTCTACCAGTATTTAGATAAGTTCATGGTGGTGTTCATCGACGTCTTGGTATATTCCGAGAACCAGGAGAAGCACGAGAGACATCTCAGGATTGTGTTGGAGATGCTGAAAAATAAGAGGGTGTACGCCAAGCTCAGCAAATGTGAGTTCTGCTGGGATAGAGTACCATTCCTAGGACACATAATCACCGGAGATGGACTATCAGTTGAACCGGAGAAGATAGCTGCAGTTGAGACATGGCCAACCCCTACATTAGTTATAAAGATTAGGAGTTTTCTCGGACTTGCCGAATATTATCGGAGGTTCGTAGAAAATTTCTCGAGGATTATTGCGCCTATGACGCGACTGACGCATAAAGACGAGGAGTTTATCTGGACCGAAGAGTGTCAGACGACTTTCGATGAGCTGATGAAGCGTCTGACATCAGCACTAATTTTGACACTACCTTCAGGATGAGAAGGATTTGTAGTGTACAGTGATGCGTCTGGGAATGGATTAGGATGTGTACTAATGCAACACCGTAAAGTGATAGCCTACGCATCGAGACAGCTAAGAGTTCATGAGAAAAACTAGCCGACGCACGATCTAGAGCTAGATGCGGTGATATTTGCACTAAAGCTATGGCGACACTACCTTTATGGAGAGCATATTGAGATTTATACAGATCACAAAAAGTCTAAAGTATGTCTACATGCAAAGGGAGCTCAACATGAGACAGAGGCACTAGCCAGAGTTGATGATAGATTATGATATCAAGTTGCAGTACCACCCTGGCAAGGCGAATGTAGTAGCAGATGTCTTAAGCAGGAAGCCTATGGCATATTTTTTATGACTCATCCCCAGTTGTTAGAGGATTTTCAAGAACTCATGATTGAGATTGTATTGCCAAGCATGGATGGACAGATGGCCAGTCTCGAGGTTCAGTCCATATTTATTGAGAGGATCAAGGCAGCCTTGCCTACGGATACGAGATTTAGACGACTGCGAGAAAGGACAGAGGCCGACATGCAAACGGGACTCAGGATTCATGAAGACGAAATATTAAGGTATGGAGATCGCTTATACGTTCCGAGTGGCGAGCTTCGCCAAGAGTTGATGACCGAGGCTCATAGCTCAATTTATTTTATTCATCCCGGGGGTACGAAGATGTACCGAGATTTGAGATAATATTTCTGGTGGCATGGGATGAAGAGAGAGATTGTAAGATTCATGGTGAGATGTTTGGTCTGTCAGCAAGTCAAGGCAGAATATCAGAGGGTTGCAGGACTATTGCAGCCGCTTCCCATTCCCGAGTGGAAGTGGGAACACCTTACCATGGACTTCGTCACAGGATTCCCACGGAGCCCTGGCGGGAAAGATGCAGTTTGGGTTGTCGTAGACAAACTCACCAAGTCTGCTCATTACTTGCCCTTCAGAGTTGGGCAGTCCACAGAGATATTAGCTGACATGTATATGAGGCAGATAGTACGATTACATGGAGTGCCTGTCAGTATTGTATCGGATCGTAATTCCAGATTCACGTTATATTTTTGGCAGAGTATACAGGAGAGTCTAGGAACTCGTCTCAAGTTTAGCACTGCATATCATCCACAGACTGATGGCCAGTCAGAGCGCACGATACAGATATTAGAGGATATGTTGAGAGCGTACATGATCGAATTTGGAGGATCTTGGGAGGACCATCTACACTTGGTGGAATTCTCCTACAATAACAGCTACCAGGCTAGCATACAGATAGCACCTTATGAGGTACTGTACGGCAGGAAATATAGGTCACCAGTATGTTGGAGTGGCATGGGAGACCGTCAGATACTTGGTCCAGAGTTGGTGACACAGACAGTAAAAAAAGTCAAGCAGATTCAGAGCCACCTGCGTGCAGCACAGGACAGACAGAAATATTGGGCAGATACGCACCGCAGACCTTTAGAGTTCAAGGAAGGTGACAACATATTTTTGAAGATATCGCCTACTCGGGGTACCATCAGATTTAGAGGCAGAGGTAATCTGAGTTCGAGGTACATCGAACCTTTTGACATCTTAGAACGAGTTGGCAAAGTGGCTTACCGTCTTGCATTGCCTCCATCATTAGAAGGAGTGCATGACGTAATTCACGTATCGCAGTTGAGAAGATACGTGGCAGACCCTAGCCATGTGCTTGATCATTCAGAGATTACAGTCGGGTCCAGTTTATCTTACGTAGAGCAACCAGTGGAGATACTCGATCACAGTGAGAAGACTTTGAGAGGTCAGACTATCCAACAGGTCAGAGTTGCATGGAAGCATGATTCGCCAGGCGAATCTAACTGGGAGCGCGAGGATTCCATTTGATATCGTTTTTCTTATTTATTTGAGGACAAGGTACGAATTTACATACCGCATTTGATTTCGTGCTTGCTTTTAAATTCTCTTAGCTACTATCGTGCTTTACTTTTAATTTCGGGGACAAAATTTTTCTAAGTTGGGAAGGATGTAAACCCCCTCAAATATTTTTATAGATAGTCTGGTATGGGTTAAAAAAAATTTGTTTTAGCAGCAGATGTTTGAGGTTTAGAGTAAGGTTGCATATGTCTGATTATTTTAAATTAAACCCTTGGCGCGCCCTTCCATTGTTAAATTATTCATATCCCAACATCAGCCCATAAATTTCAACAGATTGTTGTACTCTTGACTTGACACGCCAATTTAGGCGCTGGACTTTCCGTATTTTAAAAATTAAATCCGTTGTGTCCTAAATTAATTGCACAACTTTCTGTATCCAAAATCTCCTATTTAATTTCGTGTCGGACACCTGTGTCGTTACCATCAATTTTGAGACACCAACTTAAACCGTTGAGCCGGACCAACTAAAGGGTCCAAGATTGATTCCAAGCCCACACCATTTTTGACCTTTATGTCACTCCCAAATTGAGACCCCAAGTGCCCCCATTTAATTTAAAAGCGTGGGACATTTTTATTCTAATTAAATCAGAGATACCAACTTTGACTAATCCCATTTTAATCCTCATTTAATTCCAATGACCATTTAATTAAGCCCATGTAAAACACACAACACCCCCTCATCCTACAAAACACCAAATACCCTTTTTTTTCCATAATTTTGCATTATTTTATGTGTTTGTGCAAATACCCAAAATTAAGGGGCTTATTCACAAATATTTTAATATGTGTCATAACCTCATTGGTCAAGACCAATGAAGAAGCCTCACCCTCACTCATTAACCGATCAAGCCCATCCCCACTATTTTATTTGGATGCTCATGTTAAATCCTCACCATCTATTCAAATTGAGGCTCATCCTCACCACCCATCCCTCACACACACCCCTATAAAACATCTCTTCCTACACTCTTTCCCAAGCAGGCCCTAATCCCCATACTTGGGAAACCCCACCCCCTCTCTCTCCTTTCTACCTACACTCACAGCCGACTTTCTTCTTTTTCCTTTATTTTCTTCTTCTTCTTCATTCCTTCTTCTTCCATCTACGTCCACTTCCCATGGTCTCCATTCTTTGTAGCTATACTTGGGAAACCTGCTTCTCCCTAAGACCCAAACTCCCTCTCTCCACCCACAAACCCTACTTCTGACCACTTCCATCCCCCAGGCGCCACGCAGCCCCCAGAACCATCAGTGCTCTTTACGGACCCAATGGAGAGAAACAGCAGCAGCAGAAGATCAGAACATTATTCCCTGGCGGCTTTAAGCGGCCGGAGATCAGAGTGCCCACATTAGTGCTCCAGGTGACCACCGAGGAGGTACTCAGGACGGAAAACTCCGACATCTCCTCCTCCTCCTCCGGCAGCGCAATCGGGGCTACGGTGTCAAGAGGGGAAGTAGGGATCGTCATCCTTGAGAGAGGCGACATGATTTATGAGGTGGCCTGTATGCTAAAGCCATTGGTCGGTGATAGGTCTTATCTGCTCGTCGATGGAGTTCAAGCAGTAGTAGAAGCATCTGCAAGTGAAGGTTCGCCGAGGCCCGATGAGGCTTGCACCGATGGATCCGACCAAAATTCAGAGAAGAGTCGAGCAGAGAAGGGATCAAAATTGGCAAAAGAGGAAGTATACGAATTCGAGCTGGGAAAGGAGGACTATGGTGGGAAGGAGAAGCTCTTCCGCGTAGCAGCGGAGTACCTCGGCAGCGAGAGCGGCAAGAACGCGCTGTCGAAGCTGAGCAACGATATGAGGATGCAACTCCATGGGCACCACAAGGTCGCGATGGAGGGGCCGTGCTACGAGCCCCAGCCGATGGAGTTCAAAGTCTCGGCACGAGTCAGATGGCATGCTTGGCAGCAGCTGGGAAATATGAACCCGGATGTGGCTATGGAACAGTATATTTCTCTTATTTCTGAAAGTATTCCTTGCTTGATGGGAGAAAACTCTGAAGTACAGGCCAATCACGATAAAGGGAAGGATATTCCATATAAAGGAATAACAAAAACATGCAATCCTAATTTATCCTCGGTCTCTCTTGGACAAACAAGTTCCGACAATCTTGGTATATTAGAAGACCCATTATGCAATAAAATAAAGAGTGGAACTACTGCTTCCAAAATCTTCGAGAAAGGTACTACGGGACCTGCGGACTTGGACGTGGTACCGGATCCCCATCATCAGCAGCCGGACGTAGGCAAGTGTACCTTGCCACCCTGTATTTCAGATTACAAATATTTATTATTTTATTATGTACATTGTGCGCGTATTATTTACGATCGATACTTCACGTCCAGATCACAATCGGGTGCAGACGTTCGATGAAACATTTTCTAACAAATACTAGATGTTCGTAACACCTCGATGTACGTACCTGAGTATATCGTCACCCCAGGACACATTCATATACTGATATCATGCCAGATTTCCTGTATCCTGATACTGGCATCTTGACCGGAGACTGGGATGACCATAGGGTCATGACTGTTGAGTTATTTCTGTGTGACGAGACTACTAGATAGAGGTTCAGGTTCAACGCACAATCATTGACCGCTTAGGATATGGAAGACAGTTACTAGACGTTTGGCCTCCTCTGCACGGGCTTATATATGTATATGTATTATTTCTGTAGTGATCCTGTATCTAGTATAGTTGTATCACCCGTGTGACTCTTTGCCCGGAGTTGCGGTACGTCCCGTGTGTCTCCGTGTCCGGAGCTACAATTTTGTTTTGGATAGCCCATGCGTCGAATATTGTCTTCAAATTGTGTCTCACTTAGTTGGTTATGCTAGACTACACCTTTGTTGCACTTGTACTTTCTATTATACTTTGGCATGCTGTATTTTTGTACCTTGTTACGTCCCTTTGAGGACCTGGTTCCCTGCCAGTTTGGCAGCATAAACGATTGCGGAGCATTTGGAGTTGCTGACGGAGTGGAATGTCTTGCAGGCATTATACCAGGTACTCATATCATTCTACCGGTATTGTGGTTACTTTATTCATATTAATTATTCATCTGCTGTTGTAGCCTAGTTTTTATAGACTCATCTCTTCTCGAGTCTATTCGAGTTTGTGTGTTATTGGACGGCTGACTTTAGCATATATAGCCCTTTCTTGTATACTGTTGTATATTATGGATTGAGACATAAAGGTTTATATTTATGGGATATCTAGATAGTGCCCTTTATATTTTACAGCTTATAGGTATTCGAGTCAGACCATAGTCTTGTCGATTGCGTAGCTGGCGTGTCACATATTCCTGGTCCTACATATTTTAGGACTGGAGCGTGACAATGATTAATACTATTCAATGAACAATACTTGATATAATAAGGGTATGATCACATAACTACACTAAAGTACTCCCCACCCCCAACTGGTATAATAGATCCAACCACGGTACGCTATGGCACGAGATTTCCGAAGAAGATAGCTAGTCTTCCCGAGAATCAGTATCTGTACATGTACAAGATAATCAATGAAATAAGGCTTGCATAAGATATACCATATACCAAGAAATAATATCTCATGAGGAGATCCGGATATACCAATTCGTGTAACCATCGTGTCAAGAAAACATGGATATCTACACGATACAATAAAAATAGAGGATATCATAAATGAGAAACTATCAGAGAATGTACTCGCCTAAAGTCCAAAGAATAGTCTTACAGATGTCTGATACGGTGCATCAAAGACCTAGATATGGAATACAATATTAATACAAGATTCATAAAGAAAATAAGTTAAACTAGTCAACTTCTAGGTCAACAAGTCAATTCTAAGTCAAAAGTCAAACTAGGTCAACTCTAAGTCAACTATGGTCCACTATAGTCAAACTATGGTCAACTATGGTCAAACTATGATCAACTACCTATTTCTAGGTTGCATAAGTCTAACACAAAATATTGGGTTCAAATACTAAAGTCTGGGTCATAAGAACTATATCTTAGGATACTAGGATACCATATCTCTGGATACGTAAATCAATAGGTAAATTATCACATACACATATCAAATAAGTATTAATTATATAAAATCCTAATTACAAACATTAAATAGATGTCTTGGTTCTGAACCAACTTGGTATCATAACGCTAAACCATAAACTTGATACCCTCACCCAATACCTTGGGTATTCCCAAATACCTTGATACTTACCTTGGTATCTCAAGGTAATATCCAATATCTTACTTATGCTAACTATCCATTAAAATAATATATGCTATAACTAATTATTATACATATAGTATACTAAAATACTATTAGCAATTAGGAACATATATACATATATACTAACATATATATTAATACCATATATATACACATATATAACTATTATATATAAATATATAATATATACTCAAAACTGTATATGTGTCATTGAAGCCCTGCTGATCGTCGCTAAAAATACGGATATGCTGCTAATACTGCTGTTGTTCCTACTTTTATAGCAACAATTTTTCTGCTGCCGTCGCTAGATCCTCTGATACGCTGCTGATATTGCTGTTGTTCCTGCTGTTATAGCGACAGTTTTCTGCTACCGTCGCTACTGTTGAGCTGCTGCCGTCGATGTTGCTGTTGCAGCCGTCGCTACTGCTGCTGCTGTTGTTATTGCTGTTGCGGCTGCTATCGCTATTGCTACCGCTGCTTTTGCTACTGCTGCTGCTATTGCTATCCTTTAGTGACGCTGAAAGCGTCACAATAGCTGTTGTTGCTATCCGTATATATATATATATATATATATATATATATATATATATATATATATATATATATATATATATATATATATATATATAACACAATATATAATATATAACATTATATATAATATATAACACACTATATAATTACCCATATATACTTACAACTATAAGAATATATATATGGACACAATAATATATATAACAATATAGTATCACATATATACAGTAACATATATACATAGCATCATATATATATATATATATATATATATATATATATATATATATATATATATATATATATATATATATACAGACACTACACTATTAAATAGCTCTTACATATGTAGAATAATAGCTACATACAATATACATAAATAGATACATAGATCTAAGACACAATATTACATAAATATAATACACCATAATATGCGTATATACATATTTATAATTACACCTTACCAAGACCAAGAATACAAGAGAAATAGATCTACAATTAAATTGCACAAACACATGGATCGTATCACCCCGTATCCCACTATATCTAGGATACGCTTGTAACACGAGTCCACCACACATCCAAACGTACCCCGAAGGACACGAGCAAGTCTAAAATATCATTTATGAATAATACAAAGAGTCAAATACAAATCTACGTGTCCGTGTCAAAATATGACATGATCAAAGTCCCGTGTTTGAGAAAAAATCTCCAAATCAACATGTATCACCAAATTATTGGGATACGACCTACAAATACCCAATTATGGACATAACACTAGTCCCAAACATACAAGCACATGTCAAAATGATCTATAGGACCAATTGACACACACAATAATTGTCAATCTCGGAATATCTCCAAAATTGACACAAAAAGTGCCCTAACTTTCTCAATAGGTCTCCTATGAACAAAAAACCAAATCCTATGTCTAGCCTATGCGTATGGGTTAATTTCTCATGGTTAAATCTCAGATTTAGAACCTAAATTAAGGAAAAAAACTAAATTGTACTTATTAGGAGATGGATTCCCAATGCAACCTCCAAATATGATAAAATTGGCCTCCAACTTGTAGATCCTTGCTCCTCTTTGTAGATCCTTGCTTCCTTCTTTTAGATTCTTGCTCTACTAGTCTCCAATAGTAATTTTGGAAGGAATTAGGATAAATTTTGATAGAAAAATGAAGTGGGAATGAAGGAATTTGGTTGAGGAAAATTCTAGATCTAGTTTTCAAATGAAAAGATCAGAGAGAAATAAATTATCCCCTCTTTAATAGGCCGGCCCCCTTTTCCCTTCCTCAAGTCACTATAAATTATCCAATATACCCCTTGGGGCCTCTTATGAAGAAATAATTAAGGAGGGAAGCTTCTAGTCTAATGGTTTAATTAAATTAATCCTCCTCCGAAATAATGGGCTTTCTAAATGTGCTAAAATCTAACAATTAATACATGTTAGTCCATGATTCTAAATTAAACTAGTTAGGTCCACTGACACAAGTTCAAAATAAATAACTAACATCTAACAATAATTAAATAATACAAAAATATTTATTTATCATAAATAATATTTAATTAAATATGAAACTACTAAAATATTATTTTCTAGAAATGTGGTAGTGACAAGTCTACCCTCCTTAAAATAATTTTGTCCTCAAAATTTCAAAGACGAAAACTAACCCCAAACGATAACAGAACATAACAAAAGGACAGAACTAAAGAACAAAACTAACTATGAAAGAACATAACATAATTAGGAAAGAACATATCTCAAAGCACAAATAAATATGAATAACGCTCTCACATTTTGTCACGCCCCAGTCCCAAAATACGTAGGACTAGGAATATGTAAGCATACCAGTCGTATGTATATGGCAACTCCAATATATGGATACCATAATACATATGTACGCTATAATATGAATATTAACTCACATGTGGTATATATTGTCACAAGTCCCAGAAACTAATCTCCTCCACACAACGAGTCATAGAAAAAAAATAACTAAACTAGAATAATGAGTCTGAATAATCAAAAAATGATAGTCGGGTGGAGACAAATCCACTACGAAAGACTATATCCATACTAAAATGAGAGAGGAGGGTAAATCTCTAATATAAAATAAAATGATGATATAAGTGTATCAGCTAAGAGATCCATCGCTAGAGATAATCAAAGGTGCTCAGAAGGTAAGACCTCCTCGGCAGAAAATAATGTGTCAGGTCCTGTCCCGTACTCCTGTGGATACTCCTGGTCGTCTATACCTGGCAAGGGACCAGGTCCGCAGAGGGATGAAACAAGATACATAAAAGTATGCGAATTGAATACAGTAAAATATGCATAATAGACAGAAAATATATAAGTACGTTGTACAAGACAATCTATATGAATGCATAATGAGGACAAATTTTTGACGTATGGGCTTGGGTAGGCTACTATATCGAATCTCACAACTCACAAACACGTCAGGAACTTCAGAAATTGACATACCGCGAGGGTAGCGACCAGCGCGACACCAGAAATTGATATACCGTGAGGGTAGCGACCAGCGCGACACAACTACCGTAGTGCATGCTAGTTACTATAATTTACCAGAGTGGTTATAGCCCATACACCTAATGATTGTCCTCCTCTCCCATGATACTATGTGTCAAGTGTGTGTCAACATATATAATATATAATTATGACTGAAAGAAAACACATATGCAATGAATATATAAAAATATAATAAGCATGCGAAGTACTGTAAGCAATTTGGCAATATATACTTGCCTGGTCTAAAAAATTATGAAGTTCCAACTCAATGCGTCGTCTGATCTACTCGTCACATAAATTAAAGAAGTTAGGTTACAAAAGTGGGTAAATAGGTTCCTCTATTTTAATCTATTTTAATTGTAAATAAAATAATCTAAATTAGTATTTCAATCTTATTATAATCTAATTTTATTGTTAAACCTTAATTTTTGTCCAAAGAAAGTCAACTTTATGGATTTGTGATCCATGGCACGCAAATTGGGGCAATCCGTTGACCAAAAAATCAACCGACTCAAAATCCTTGATTTGTGTTTAGAATTCTATAGATTTTAGTGCTACATGAATACCGAAATCAATAGTTTTATAAAATCATAAGTCGGTAAAGAGTTATGTCCACAAGGGCGCACAGATGACAATTTTTGGTGGTTTTCTACTTTTCTCTACGTTGCACAAAATTTACAGTAAATTAAATTTACATGTTAAATTCTAGAAATATTATTTTATGTATTTTTATCATGTCAACTTTCCAAAACTTTAAACGGTTCATAATTCTGAATTGGAGATCTCCCGAAATCTCAAAAATACGAAAATGTAACTGATTTTGGATAGCTGGCACTTTTGGAATTTTTTGAAAAAATAGGTTCATAAATTATTTAAATAATTTGTATAATCATAAAACTAACCTTGATATAGTTCTAACAAAAAAAAATTGGAGCGCGTTTAGAGACCGGAGCTAGGAGATATTATCTTTTTAAGTCGTCATAACTACTAGAAAATGAGGATGAATTTATGACGAATTTTGACTATTTTTGGACGAAAAAGAGAGGAGTTTTGGGGAAAAAATTATGAAAGATAGTTTATTTCACAAGTCTAATAGGTATTTATAATTGTGGAGACTACTTAATTGAATACGACTAGGATTTGCTAATTTGGATATGATTAGGATGAGTTTAAATAAGAATAAGATATACATGAAGTTGCTTTCCTAGTAGGCTCATGATTTGAATTAATTTAAAATAGATTTTGAGTTTATAGCAATAATTTATAATCTTAAATAGAAGTAAAGATAATACAAATAATTTATATATAATCTTATTAATATCTATTGACACTAAATTAGCATCTATCTAATATTAAGGCTATATATAACCAAATAAATCCTAAATAATTTAAAAAATCTAAATAAATTTCTAAATAAATTAAAAAACAATATAATTAAATATTTTAACCTAAAATAAATATTTGGTAGGAACAACATGCAAGTATAGTTTTATAGTAAATCATGAAAGTTCTAGGAATTTACGTTCCTTATGTTTTAATTCCTAAAAATTCTAGAAAAATATCCAAAAATCTAAAATAGCCTAAAAATAATTCTAAATAAATATTTACATAAGTAAATATATTAAAAATTTTATTTTTAATTAACTAAGAGAATACTCTAAAGAAATTTAGTATATAAAATAATCTATAATAAATATAATAATATAAAATACACACAAAATATCTATTTTGGGTGAGGGTGTTTACACATTTTATCCTCTCTCTTCCAGGTAGACTCCCCCGGAGAGTGATGCCTCCATGTGACGCGCACCAAAGGAATAGTCTGGTTCTCAGCATCTTCTCTCTCCGATCCAGAATCTCAACTGGCTATTCTGGATAGCTAAGAGTAGGGCCCACCTCTATCTCCGAGTGATCTAATGCATGACTAGGACCTGCCATGTACCATCTTAACTATGACACATGAAACATGTTGTGCACTCCCTCTAATGGAGGTGGTAAGTCTAGTCTATAAGCAACTGCACCGACCCTCTCTAGAATAGTGAAAGGTTCGATGAATCGCGGACTAAGCTTCCCGCCTCCACCGAAGTGAATCATGCCTCGTGTCGGAAAAATCCTCAGAAATACCAAACCATCCACCTAGAATAAAACACCACCTTAAGAACTTAATCTAAAACAAACAACCAATAACAAGCACAAAACAAAAATCTAAAACTATACCTCGAACTCCAAAGGTCTCCGGTAGCTATCGGCCCAATATCGTTGTCTGTTCTGCGCCACACGAAGTCTGTCTCTGATCAACTGAATCTTCTCTGCTGCATCTACAACCATCTCTGGCCCAAGCAAAACTCTTTCTCCAATATCGTCCCATGACAAGGGAGTACGACACCTCCGACCAAACAGAGCTTCAAAAGGTGACATCTCTATACTAGCCTGGTAGCTGTTGTTGTAAGTAAACTCTACCAAATAGAGATGGTCCTCCCAAGAACCCCTAAAATCTAGTACATAAGTACGCAATATATCTTCGAGAGTCTGAATAGTTCTCTCTGACTGTCCATCTGTCTGGGGGTGATATGCAGTATTAAACTTGAGCTGAGTGCCCAAACTATCCTATAAACTCCTCCAGAAATGAGAAGTGAAACGACTATCCCGATCCGAGACTATGCTGACGGGAACTCCATATATCCTAACGATTTGCCTCACATACATCTCTGCCAGCTTCTCCGTAGACAAACCCACCTTGAAAGGCAAAAAGTGGGCCGACTTGGTCAACCTATCAACGATGACCCAAATTGCGTCTTTTTCTCCTGGAGATCGTGGAAGTCTGGATACAAAATCTATAGTAATGTGCTTCCACTTCCACTCTGAAATGGGTAATGGCTGAAGTAAACCTCCTAGCCTCTGCCTATCGACTTTCACCTACTGGCACACTAAGCATCTGGATATAAACTGTGCCACTTCTCTCTTCATGCCATACCACCATGCACTCTCTCACATATCCTGATACATCTTGTTGGCATATGGATGTATGGAATACTGAGAGCGATGCGCTTCCTGCAATACTTTCTGATACAGCTCCCCACTAAGCATACACAATCTAACTCCATGCCTCAAAGATCCATCCTCAGCAATGGTAAAATCATCCTCCAATCATGCTCTCACCTGAGCTCTGATGCTTCTCAGAGATACATCCTCATACTGTGCTGCCTTGATCACGTCCATCAAATTTGAATGTATCTGCAATCCCTATATCTGCATAGCACAACCAGGAACTATCACCTCGCTGTCCAAGCTCTCCAAGTCCTCCAGCAAATATCGATCCTATGTCAAGAATATATCTACAGGACACCTACTCAAAGCATTGGCAACTGTATTAGCTTTTCCAGGATGATACTGTAAAGATATATCAAAATCCTTCATCAGTTCCAACCACCAACGCTGCCTCATGTTCAACTCCTTCTATGTAAAAATGTACTTCAAGCTTTTATGGTCTGTAAAGATCTCCATACGCACTTCGTACAAATAATCTTTCCACAACTTCAGGGCAAAGATGATTGCTACCAACTATAAATCATGGGTAGGATAGTTCTTTTCATGAGGACGGAATTGCCTGGATGCATAGGCAATCACTTTTCCATTATGCTGAGGAAGACAACCCAAACCTTTCCCCAATGCATCACTATAAATAGTGAAACCTCCAGACCCTAATGGCAACATCAAAATAGGAGCAGACGTCAACATCTTCTTCAATTCGTCAAAATCAACCTGGCAATCCTCCGTCCAAACAAACTCTACATCATTCCTGGTGAGTCTAGTCATCAGCTCGGCAATCCTTGAAAAATCTTGCACAAACTTCCTGTAGTAGCCTGCCAATCCCAAGAAACTCCTGATCTCTACTATCGAACTCGGGGTCTTCCAAGATTCTACTGCTGCAATCTTCTTCGGATCCACTGAAATTCCATTACCAGTCACAACATGCCCCAAGAACTCTACCTTGTGCAAGAAAAACTCATACTTGGACAACTTACCATACAGCTTCTCATTCCTTAGCACATCCAACACAATCCTCAAATGCTTCTCATGCTCCTCCGGTGTCTTCGAGTATATGAGTATGTCGTCGATGAACACCACCACGAACTTGTCAAGTACTGATAGAACACCTTGTTCATCAAGTTCATAAATATCATCGGTGCATTAGTCAACCCAAACGGTATCACCATAAAATCGTACTAACCATACCAAGTTCTAAAAGTAGTCTTCAGTATGTCCACCGGCTTTACCTTTACATGATGGTAGCCTGATCTCAAATCTATCTTAGAAAATACCTTGGCACCACTCAACTGATTGAACAGATCATCAATCCGTGGCAAAGGATACTTATTCTTGATAGTGAGATTATTCAATGCCCTGTAATCAATGCACATGCGGACCAATCCATCCTTCTTCGGTACAAACAATACCGGGGCTCCCCATGGTGAAGAACTCGATCTGATAAACTCCTTATCCTGTAATTAGTCCACCTGCTTCTTCAGCTTGATCAGCTCGCTATTGATTACTCTATAGACATATTACAAAATTGGTTCTTCACCTGGCACCAAGTCTATAGAGAATTCAATATCTCGATCTGGCGGCAATCCTAGTAATTCCTCAAAAATACATCCAAGAACTCTGCTATCAACGGATGCGGAAACTCCTTATTTTCCACCATAGCTCCACAAATAATGCCTTCTCCTTTCTCCGTAGCTCCTCTAGCAACTCTGGCTCTCCTGGCGGACGAAACAAGACTCTACCTCCTCTACAATCTATGCTAGCACGGTGTCTACTCAAACAATCTATCCCAAATACAATATCTTAGCTCGGAAGTGGCATTACAAGTAGACACACACTCAACTCCCAGCCTCCCAGAGTAACTCTCCGATCCTTGCAAATATCATTAGCCAGGATAATGCCTTCCCCGATCATGATCTTGTAAGTCCTAAGCAAAGACTCAGCTACCAAATCATGCTTCAGAGCAAAAGAAACAAATACAAAACTATGAAAAGTACCACTAACAAACAAAGCTAAAGTTGGAATGGAATCAAGAAGAATAGAACCTGCGATGACATCTTCGGTGGGTTCTTCCTCCACAACTTTCATAGAAAACGCTCGTCCCTGACATGCACCTCCCTGTTGCTGATGCAAGACCTAACATTGCTGCTGTGTCGAAAGCAGTCCCCTCGACTGTACTGCAAGTGGTCTCGTCTGTGCCCTCAGAGCTGAAGCTGCTCCCTGAACTGCATGACGAGGACACTCTCTTGACCGATGCCCTTCAGTACCACAATACAAACAAACGTTTAGCCTCCTCCTATAAACTTCCCAGATATGGTCGGGCTTCTTGCAGTAGTAACAGGAAGCTTGCTATAACTGTCTCTGCTGCTGTGGTCCCTAGTAAAAAGATTCCCTAGCTGAAGTCTGGTGCTGTTGTGGTTGCTGGACAGGCCTGGACTAGAAATGAGGACGTTTGGCAGATATTGCACTGCTGTTGGCCTCTAGAAAAGAATCATGGTCTCTCATGGGCTTCAAACCCAACTCCCACTCAACCTTGCGTGCCTTCGCAAGTATCTCTAAGTATGTCTCATAAATAGACGGAATAAGGATATTCACTTCCCAGTTTAGACCCTCACAAAAATGAATAGCCCAAACCTCTGGCTCTCTCACCAAATACTCTACAAATCGGCTTAACCTGCCAAACTTTGCAGCATACTCCCCCACAGACATTCTCCCCTGAATGAGACTCTCAAACTGCCTCCCCAAGGCTCGCCTGTCTGCCCGAGTGAAGAACTTCTTCCTGAAGAGGACCTTGAATACCTCCCAAGACTGTCCTACGCCAACAAGAATTGGCTCACTCCTGAACCAAGTACGAGCAACGTCGAACAGTTGAAGTCCTACCGCCTTAACCTTCAGATCCTCAGAAAGATGGGACACCCTCATAAGATGCTCAATGTCCTCGAGTTAATCATCAGCTTAGACGATGCCCTCCGTCCCCTTGAAGACCCTAGGCTCCAGCTTCTTGAAGTCTTAAATATTGCCTGGCCGAAGCTGAACAACCTGAGGAGTAATGCATAAACTTGATACCCACACCTGTGGAGCAACGCATATATATAACTATGTGTGTATGTTATATCTAACTATATGTATGAAATTATGGATGTGTATATATATACATGGATGAGCATGTATATATATAAATATATATAGTTGGTATATATTAGTGTATATATATGTGTGTGTTATTGTATAAGAAAGAGGGAGCTCGGCGCTATTTAGCGACAACGACAATAGCGACAGTAGTAGCTACAGCAACAGCAATAGCAGCAATAACATTAGCGACAATAACAGCTAGAGAAATAGTGACAACAGTAGCTACAGCAACAGCAACAGCACAACAGCATTAGTGACAGCAGCAACAGCAGATATAGCGACAGCAGCAGAAACAACAACAACAGCAGCAACATTAGCAACAGGAGCAGCAGCATTAGAGATAGCAGTAGTAGCAAAATAGTGACAACAGCAGTAGCAATAGCGACTACAGTAGCAAATACAAGCTAGGGAGCAGCAATGTGTATCGGGGAGGGCTAGCAAGTTGTAAGTTAGCTAGTTGGGTAATATATGCATTGCTAGTATAATAGTTAGTTAGATATGGATATAGTTGGTAAATATACATATATCTAAGTATGGTGAGGTATTAGTAAGTATCTATATGTATGATAAGGTATTAGTTAGATTCTTAAACTATATATATTATAAGTATTGTATTGTATTAGTATGTTATATTTAGTAGCTAATTGTTTAGCATATATTTAAGTTGAGGGTTAGCTTCAAATAAGGTTTTGACAATTACCTTGAGAGACCAAGGTAAGTGCCAAGGTATTGAGGATACCAAAGGTATTGGGTTTGGGTACCAAGATGAGTGTTTAGTGGTACGATAACGAGTTGGTTCAAAACCAAGGTATCCACATAGCTTTTGGTAATTAGGATTTTTATATTTAATATTGTTTGATATGCATATATGACTATTTTATATCTTTGTTTGCGTATCTTGCGATACGGTATCTTAGTATCCTAGATTTAGCTTGTATGACCTAGTTTCTTAGTGTATGAACCCAACATCTTTGAGTTAGACTCAGGTAACCTAGAAATAGATAGTTTGACCGAGTTTGACCGATTTGACTTAGAGTTGACCAAGTTTGACTATTTTGACTTAGAAATAGCTTTATGACCTAGAAGTTGACTAGTTAACTTAATTTCTTTTTGAAACCTTGAATTGATGGTGTATTCCCTATCTAGGTCTTCGAGGTACTGTATCTGACATCTGTGAGACTATTCACCCGAATTCAGACGAGTATATTCTCTGATAGTTTCTTATTTATGATATCCTCTATGTTCATTGTATCTAGTATAGATATCCATATTTCCTTGACATGATGGTTACACGGATTGGTATATCCGGATCTCGCCATGAGATGTTATTCCTTGGTATATGGTGTATCTTGTGTAAGCCTTGTTTCATTGATTATCTTATACATGTACAGACACTGATTCTTAAGAAGAGTCGTTATCTTCTTGGGGAATTCCGTGCCATAGCATACCATGGTTGGATCCACAATACCAGTCAGGGTTGGGGAGTATGTAGTATAGATATGTGATCATACACATCTTGTATCTTGTTTTTGTATAGTGTTAATCATACACCGCACATATGATTAGCCAGGCCATAAATCTTGTATCAAGTTTCCAAGCCGATCACATATTAAAGCTAGTACTCACGCACTTAATTATTTGTATTCTTGTTTATTGCCATATTATTAATTCTTGTATTTATTTACAATATTTCCTTATTGTATATCTCTTGTATCTATTGTTGCATCTTGTATATTCACATATATTTACTGTTATATAGTTTATATTATTGATTAGAACTGCTGTTAGAGATGTACTGCTCCTTTCCTGACTGGATATATTTTTCCCAAATGATACTAAGGAGTGGTACCCTACACATTATGGGCCTCAGGATGTTGAGGGCTTAGTGTCAGGGACCCTGGCTCAAGAGGGACTTATCCTGACTGAGACAAATGACCCGGGACTTGTAGCTTCTTAGTATTCTCTTGTACTGGATTTGTCTCCAGCTTATTGTTTAGTATTTCTTCAGACTCATTGATGTTATTATTTTAGACTCATGAGTTGTAAATGACTATTATATTCTTTATCATATTCGTGCTCATTTTTATCTTAGATCTGTGATTGAGTATATTGATATTGTAGTGGCTTATTATATTGTTAGATAGATTATCCAAACAGCATTCTACGCCGATTCTATGGCGTAGGTTGGGCATTATTCCCAACTTGTACCCTTACACCAGGTGTGGGTCATGATAGGATCTGGCCCAAATTTCTAGGAACTTTTTTAAACAATTCTTGAAGTTTGTAAAATTAAACCAAAAGAAGAAAGATCTTGAAGATGAACCAATTTGCTACAACTGCAGAAGGCTAGGCCACATGATGAAAGATTGCTCCAAATCAAAAAGAGAAAATATATATGAACGATCAAACAAAGAAGAATCTTCATCTTACAAATATGCAAATACAAGCATCTGGTATGAAAGTGAAGCTAGCGATTCAAAAGAATAAAGCCCTAGACATGCTGCAAAAGTATTCATAACGGCATTAACTAACGATGTAGAAGATAATCCTTTATTTGAAGAGGTTTCTTATAATATATTATCTGGTGCTTTCAATAATTTATTTAAAGATCACAAGAAGCTTATGGATAAGTATAAGTAAGGCAGAAAAGATATTAAATCTTATCTGCTTGAGAATGAAAAGCTTACTTGTTTACTAAATGAAGCTAGAGACAATTCCTCTCCTGACGACTATGATGATATCCCCAAACTTAAGCTTAGCTTACAAGAAGCACTTAACTGCTTTGATGAAAGCAATCAAGAAAATGCTAAACTTAAGGAGGATTTAGAAAAAAAGAGGAAGAAGTACTCTAATGCATCACTTAGAATTGATGCTCTTACTGCTAAATATGATAATTTATATGCCACCTCTAAAAATTTAGAGATTAGATTAGAAAATCAGGTCATACAACCTACTACTTAGTTTAATACAAGACAAGTGGATAAACAAAATAGCACTCATAACAAGACACCAGCAAGCAAGCCAAATGCTCCATACTATCATGTATGTAGAACACAATATACTTTACATAATCATGCATTTTATTATAAATATCCACGCAAGATACGCCATACTACTTCACATACTCATGTCTACCCTTTTATACCAAACATAAATGCTTATGCTACATGTCATTATTGTGATTTAAAAGGACACATTATACATCAGTATAAGGCTAGAAAATTGGTTGATATGAATATGTATAAGTGGGTTCCTAAAGCTAATAAATACGAATCCAAATCTTGGATACCAAAGTCTCTGCCTAATGATGTTGGTAGAACATTTGGTGTCAAGATTTAGCACCGAGGAGAATGATGGTGATTGCAAAGCTATAAAGATCATCTACCAATCAATTGCACCAACATAAGTATGGCCACATGAGCCACTTTGGTAACGTGCTAATTAAATTTTTTCTTAAATTGCTATAATTAAATAATCTAGCATATCTCTTATTAATATCTTTTAGTTGGTATTTATTTAAATTAATGAGAGATGTGATACTGGCATGCTTAGTTAATTTTCTTGTAATTATTTCTATTCAGCATGACTAGTTAATTAGCCTTGGTGATTAGTTCTAACTATGGAGCTATTTACTTTCTATTAGTATGACATAATTGTCTATGCATGCTTTATATCATTTATTGAACTTTATTCGTCAAGAATTAGGTTTCTAGATTCTAATATTGTATGATGTTATAATTAGCATATATACCTATTAAATCTAAGTTCTTTAAAGTTAAGATTACTTTTGGTTATAAGTCGAAAGGGCCCTTCTGTTAAAAAGGTGAAAATAGCCTAAGCGATACGGTACTTAAGTATCTTTGCACCACCGCTAGCTGGGATCCGGCCCCTACAGCTAACCCAAGATGATCAACACTTTATTGAATAATGATTTGTTAAGGTCTATTTGTAATTGTTTCCATAATACAACAGTGAATATAAGTCCTAATTTTGATTTAAAGTTGATAACTTTTAGTATAAACTGTGACACTATGACTTTTAGTAAGCACTACTAATTTTTCTAATTGTTTCAAAACTATGCTACTTAGTTTTAATTTGAGTTTAGACCTCTGACTAGTTGCAATGATATTCATACTTTATTTTCTACTACATGATTGGATGCTAGACTATGACTGGGATATTAGAGAGAAGTTATTTAATTATCTCTTGCATATGACTAAATATTTATTTATGCTTCTATTGTATTATTGTTATCCAATATTTCTATATTAATGTACTGTATCTAGTTTCCTACAATTGGTATCTAGTTTCCAATTGGTAAGTATATGGTTATGATATGCATGTCATTATTCTACATATAGTGATATTCTAGCTACTTACTCCTAATTTACCATATGATCATATTATATGCTTTATGTTACTCACCTTGTCTTCATGATATATACTTCATTTATAGGAGAGCCGTAAACAATATATTTTGACAAAGGAGGAGAAATATGTCAAATATGTGCATATTTGCCAACACCGTACTACGGGGGATTTATGCACATGTAGAAGCTTCGGTAAAGATTTGTATCAATATCTCCTATTACGGGGGAGCTTCTTTGATAATGTCAATGGGAAAGAAGTAAGTTTAAGTATGTAAGTATATATTTAAGTAGTATATGTACAGTGATTTATGCTTATTATTTTTGATATATGCATCGATTATATTTTCCTTAAACTTAACTGATTTGCCATAATAAAAAAGGGGAAGAATAATGGCCCAATGTTTATGTTGAGTTTTTGAATATGGCTAATCAATTAATTTTAGCATTATGGTAATCGATCAATCACTATATTATCTTTTACTTAAACTCATCATTGTCTAGATATGTAATATTTTCTTCTGTATATTTTCTTTTTCGTCTAACATGTATTGCAAAAATTAATAAGCAAGATCAACAATGGACATATGCTATTTGATGATGAGCCAAAGATGCGTTATACTGGAGATTTAGTCCAACCGTCTATGACTTATCTGGAGCCTCGCACCCGGGGGTTCCGAGGACGGAGGTCGAGGGGGCAGCGCCCCTCGTGGGGGTTCGGGGTCAAAGCCCCTGAAAGGTATTCAGATTCCCTGATCTGGTTATCTTTAGACAACTGTCATCAAAGAAAAAAAGCATTTTCAAGTCTGCAAATATTTTAGAAGTTTGGCTTCAACAGTGCTCTTGGTTTTCATATGTAATCATTTATTTATTTTGGGTCTAGTATTGATGTAAGTTGAGTCGCACTGGCAAATCCTAAATACCTATACCTAGATACCTAGTCCACTCAAATGAACCAAACAACCTATCCACCAAATCAGGCCACATTCATTTACAAAGTCTACCATAGTAAGAGACTGAACTCGGACGAAACTCGTGCCAAACTCGGACCAAACTCGGGTACCATTTTGGTATAAAATCAAATAGTTCAATCAGCTCCTAATTTCTTGGCCAATGGATGAAAATTTGAATTAAACCCCATCCGAATTTTGGCCGAATTTTTTTTGCCTGCTCCCGATAAATAGGATTAGAATTCTTTATTCTTACTCACTTAACCATTCTCAATATTTCTATCCTATAGTGAGTAAACCCTCAGAGCCTAAACTTTTTTATCTATAAGATCAACTCCCTAGCCTTCTATGTGCCAAGTGTGGTCTCAGTCTAGAAGTCTACAAGAGTTATAAAAAGCTTGGTTCATCAAGTCTCTGTTTTGTGTGAAGTTGTGATCCTTTGGACCAAAACTCGTAGTGTGTAAAGTTGCGAGACTTTGGATCAAACCTCGTGGTTGTAAGAAGTCGGCAAGCCTTCGGATAAAAGCTTGTGATTTACTATTGGTGATTATAGTGGATAAAACTCCAAGCAAGAGTTATCGGGACTGGACTAGTCCTATCAGAGGAAAACCAGTATACATCTTGGTGTTTTTGTTTGCTTTCTCTCTCTCCTTTACTGCTTTGCTTTACTATCTTTATATATACTGTTAGTTAGCAACTGCCTTCATTCTGATAATCTTAAAATTGGGTAGATTATTCTGATGTACTTTATTTACCCCCCTCTAGAGTTGCCTCATAGTCCTTCAATCTGTAGTCAACACATAACCGTGACAACCCATCCTTCTTCTTTACTAGAACTACTGATGCTCCCCAAGGTGATCCACTGGTTCGAATAGACTTCTTCGCCTTTAGCTCTTCTATATATTGGTATAATATGTCAAGCTCTGATGGTGCTATTTGGTAGACTTTACAAGATATTGGTCCTGTCCCCGGAATCAACTTTATATAGAACTCTATATCTCTTACTGGGGATAAACCTAAAATTTTATCAGGAAAGACATCTAAAAATTCTTGGACTACCCCGGGAATCTGTTCTTCTTTTACTACTGCTACTACTGCAACTCTATCTTAGCATCGGTCCCTCACAATTCATTCAAGGACAAAATCCTCCATGACTAGGATACTAAATAACACTCTACCCCTATGGAAATATATCATAGCATAACTATCTCTCAGCCAATCCATGCTTAGAACTACGTCGAAGTTACCCATAGGGAACTCGATCAACTTGGCGGGTAATGAACGCCCGTACACTACGATTGGACATGCTACACACACTTTACTAACTTTTACGAGCCCATTACTAGTGAGTATATTCAACCTCTCTGGCAATATCCCGAACTCCAATCCAATATGTATCGCAAATTATGCAGATATAATGAGTGTGAAGCTCCTGAATCAGATAATGCTATTACAGAAAAAGATGCGATAGAAATGTTACCTGCCACTACATCACATGATGCCAAAGCCTCTTCTAGGGACAAAATGAATGCCTTCCCTTGGCCTTGCTGTGATCCTTGTTGTTCTCTCCCTTAGACACGTTGTTGTGGCCTCTACTGGCCCTGTTGATGCTCCTTCTACCAGAACATCTGTGTATGCTAATTGATGCTGTGCCACTGGTCGTGCAACTATTGCTGGTCCTCTGTACTACACAGCCCCTGGTGTTAGTAGTACTGAAAACTGCTAGGCTGGCCCTCCTTGCCTTTATATTATTGGGCAATTGATAATCTTTCGCCCAAATTACCACACCTTAGGTAAAGCCTATTCGATGCTCTACATACATCTCTAGTATGGCCTCCCTTGCCATAGTAGGTACAACCTACCGGTTCTCCCTAGCATTGTTACTATTATTGCTGCCTCGGCTGTTGTCAAGCTCGTACTGTCACTATTAAAACTGTCACCCTTTGTGGTGCTGAATCATGGATATAAATGCCAGATGATGGTGCAGACGTTCGGGGTACTACTTCACCTCCTCCTCCGCTTTGAGTATGAGACCTCCTCTGGCCTCCGGTCCTTGCTGACAACCTCTACATGGTAAGCTTCTGCCTTCGACTACCAATACTTCTTCATAAGTCTGGTAGTCGTGTCCCTCTACCAGTTATAGAATCTCCAAGAAAAGCCCCTGCTGGAACCTCATTTCTCTGTCTGACTCAGTAGCCACCATAGTCGGAACAAACCTACTCAGCCTACAAAACTCTACTGCATATCCATCTACAGTCCTATCGGCCTGCTTAAGACAGATAAACCTCAACTGTAGCTCATACTATGCTACAACTCCAAAGTACTTAACCTTGAATCAAGCCCTAAAACTGTACCAAAAGATAGGAAAACTCAAGCCGACTTCCACTGATGCCAACCAGTCACGGGCAAGGTTCTGAAGCTATATTCGGACCCGGTCAACTTGCTCATCATTCGAAACCCTTATCACTGCCAGAATGACTTCGATATCTTGGAGCCATGCATCTGCCATGATTGCGGCCTCCGTACCGTCAAAATATCTCGAGATAAGTCGACAAAATCTGACCGACGCCCCCGAATCAGTGTCACTACCACATTCCAGAATAGGAGTATTTTTGCCTTTTTATTTATTTAATTTAATGTGTTAATATATTGCATAATATTTATATATTATATATAGTGTTTCTTAAATGCATGAGTTAGTGGACTGGACCTAGAAATCCACTAGTTGAACATCTGACCAAAATATAGGATTATAGATTTTTATTGTACATTTTTAGGATTTAATATTGGGGATTATAATTTATTATTATAATTTTATTTGATTGTTGCACCTTACCGTTGCTTCCATATTTGGAGCAGTACACTAGCCATTGCCTTCCAACACATTTCATACCCATGTCCTAGACGTGCTAGTCTTCCATTTTGACCTTTGTGTGACTCATAATATCCCTTTTTGTGCTTTATTTTAGTCGCACAACATTCGTCGAAAACATTTATATTTAATTCCAAATAAATCCAACTTTATATCTTTGTGTGTTCCAATCAAAATTGGAGACACAATCTTGACCTTATTGGACACAACACATAAAGAAATACCCTTTTTCTTAATTGACCGATTATATGTGATTTTCTACATAATTTTGGAGTGTGCAACACTCAACATCTTCCACCTAACCAATCTTAGCCATCCATTTTAAAATAATACAATCCTAGCCCTTCTAATTACTATATGTAGAAAGCAAACCCATCCCAAGGAATGCCAAACCGGCCAAACTTCCTAAGATTACATCAAACCCTATAACCCTAAACCTAATTCCAGCCGACCACGCCATCACCTTCATCCCTGCTCACCGCAACCCGCTGGAGCCGTCCCATTTTGGTCACCCCCGACTGCCTAATCAGCTGCCTACACCAACTTCTCTCGCCCGCATGACTCGTCGACCACCCCGATAGCAGACGCCTCCTTCCACCATCATCATCGCCACCAATACCACTACAATACCCCCGTCATCCCCCACCATGACAGCCACCGCGAGCACTCGACTTCGACTGAACCCCACGATCATACATCACCACCGGAGCAATCCCGAACGACCATAGTCGAGCAGTGTGACAGCACCCCGACATTATCTCCTTCAGCCGATCTACACCACCGTCTCCTTCCCTCAATGACTGAACCGCAGATGCCTCTCTTCATCATCATCAATATCACTATCACCTCGCCTGAATGCCAACCTTGCAGAGACCCGGCAGCTCCACACCGCCGTCCTCCTCCTTCAACTTTCCCGTCGTCGTCAACCTCCTTCACCCGACTCCCTCAACCCCTTACCACCATTGTAACCTCCGATTTCCAATTTCCAAAATAATTAGATTTTAATTTATTTTAAAATATCAAGTTTTATAAATTATTTCTCCTTGAAAATTTTTAATTGATTTTGAGCGATGCTTGATTTTAGAAGGTAAATTAAAAATCTTTATAAAAATCATTTTTCCTAAATGACGATGTATTACAAAAATAAATAAATAATAATATATATTTCTAGTTTCAAATATTCATTGGCTTGAATCATAAAATTATTGTTTTGACTAAATAGTTATTTAAAAGACTAGTTGATAAAATAAAATAGATTTTTATTGGGATAGTAAATAAATGAATTACATACTTCTTAATATTTTGAAAAATGAGTTTAATTAGTAGCTAATCAAAAGCTTCTTAAAAACATTTTTTCTTAAATTTCTTTTCTATTTAATTTATCGTTTTCCGTCTCCCATTCACGCCCCATTCTTCCCACATGAAAAGCCCCTTTATATTTAATTCTGGGCCATTCATCATTGGGCCAACCCGCAACCCTTTATCCCACACCCTTCTCCCTATTTAAGTTCTCATTTTCACATCTCCCTAGAAACCCTAATCTCCTAATTATTAGCTAGCCTCCACAATTCCCAAGCCAACAAGCCATCACCATCATCTTGTGTGCTCGTGTCCGTGTGTCCAGCATCACCGTGTCAGCCGTGATGGCCTCGGGTCCGACCCCGGGTGTCCCACCATATCCATTTCTTTTCCTGTGTCCAGATTTACAGTTTACAACCAGCTTTTCCCGTGTCCAACACCGGACACGTCTACAGTACACCCCCGTTGTGTCCAGCCTCGGACACGATCGACCCCGACCCACCGAACCCTAACCCTAGATCAGGCCGAGCCGGAAGCCGTCGCCGCTGGAACCAGAGGCCGCCGCCTCCTCGATCTGGCCGCCTGCCACCACCACCTGGAGTCTCTCGACTAGATCGCCGCCGGAGCCGACGTCGTCGAGTCCGCCGCTGAGCCGAGTCCGCTGCCTCGAAGCCGCTACTCTCGAGCCGCCGCCGGTGGCCGCCAGATTCGTCGAACGCCGCCCTCGAGCAGCCCGCCGCCGCACTCGAGTCGAGCCGCCGCCGAAGATTCCGTCGCCGCCGAGCCCGCCTCCTCGACCAGACGCCGCCGTCGTCGAGATCCCGCGCCGACGTCTTCTCGAGCCCGCTGCCCTCGAGCTCCACGCCGTCCACCGCGTCGACCCCGCCGTCCACTGAAGCCGACGCCGGAGGAGTCCGGTGAGCCTCTCCGTTTCCCTCTTTCCCTCTTTCCTCTTCATTTTGTTTTCTGTTCTGTTCCCTGTGTTAGGTTAGTTGATATTAGAATAGTGAGTATAATTAGTTATGGTTAGTTTTAATTAGAAGATTTATTTGTTGTTAATTATATTAGATTAGTAATTGATAATTAGAATAATTAATTTGTATTAGTTAATTAGTTTTAGTTAGATATTTTAAATTAATCAGTAAAGTTAGTTAATCAGTAAAGTAAATCGATAGTTAAAATGTTAGTTTAAGTTAATTAATTAATACAATTAGTAGTTTATTTATATTGGTTAATTATTATTTTTGTTAATTAAATTATATAATCAGTTTAGTATATATAATTAGTTATTTTATATAATTAATTTAATTAATGTAATTAGTACATATAATTTGGTTATTTTATATAATTTGGTTATATTAATATGTAATTAGCTAGTTTATGTAATTAGCTTATTTTATGTAACAAATTAAAAGGGTTTTGATATGTAAAGATAATAATAATTTTTGGTTACATTATTAAATTAAAAATATAGTTTCAATAATCTAAATTAGTTCAAAATTTGTTTATTTGGATCGGTGACCGATTTTACCATAAATGAAAAATATTAGCTTTTACATGAATTCTAGTTTTTATAAATAAACTCTTATTTGAAATTATTGTTCAAAATAAGTTCGAAATGATTTATATACGTAAATACGTATTTCTAGTATATGTAATCAATTTAGTATTTATATATATATATATATTTTAAAAAGGTATTTTAGCATATGTATGAGTATACATATATAATGTTCAACTAGTATAAATCAAATATGTATTTAAAAGATATATATATATATATATTGTAAATACATTTAAATTGGTGCATGTATAAATATTGTAAGTATAATAAGTGTAATGTATATTATATACGTGTCCCTACTAGATGACCCTAGTTGACTAGTGTCCTGCCTGACATGGCCCTGAGACCAGTATTTTTGACTGTGTTAGTGTAGCATCTGATGCGAATGTGGTTTGCTTGTGTTATGTTTATAGGACTGTTGGTTCCCAGGGGATACTCTGGAACAGGACATTGGTTTTACCAGCTAAGGACCCAAGGCAAGTACATTCTCTGATTAGTTTCTAATTTATGATATCTCCTATGTTCACTGTATCTAGTGTAAATATACATGTTCTCGACACGTTGGTTACACGGATTGGTATACACGGATCTCGTCATGAGATGTTATTCCTTATTCATGGTGTAGCTTGTACGAGACTTGGTTCCTTGATATCTTGTGCATGTACAGACACTAATTCCCGGGGAGATTTGCTACCTTCCTAGGGAATCCTGTGCCATAGCGTACCATGATTGGATCTACTATACCAGTCGGGGGTTTGGGGAGTACTTTAGTGTAGATATGTGATCATACCCAACTTTATATGCACCATAGCTCACCCCACATCTCACGTCGGGTGCGGCCTGACCACTTATATGAACCATAGCTGTTACGTGTGATTAGCCTGATCTCTACATGCACCATAGCTAACCAACGGTTAGCCTGACTTTATATGAACCATAGCTAACCAACGGTTAGCCTGACTTATATGAACCATAGCTAATCACATGTAACCAGCCTGATCAAGTTCCCAAGCCGATCACATGTTAAAGCTAGTACTCACACACTTAGTCTTAGAATTCTTGCTCATGGACGTATTGTTTCTTTTCCTGCATTTACTTACAGTATTTTCAGTATTTCCCTCCTTGTACATTTCTCGTACTTATACATGCATCTGGTATGTTTCCATCTAGAACTGCTACATAGTTTATGTCATTTATATAGAACTGCTATTTAGAGATGTACTTTGCTCCTTCCTGACTGGAAAATATTTTTCCAGACTGTGACATTAGTAGACTGGTTTCTGACACTTGGGGATTGGAAGTTAAGGATTGCAGGTATGTTATGTTATCATTAGACTTGTGCTGTATTCTTTTATTTTTTCATTTTCTATCGTGCTGTAGTTGTGATTGAGTATTTCTAGATTTATTTTAGTGTTATCCGTGTCTCCTTATGGAGTTGGATACTAGCGTGAGATTGTTAGATAGTACTTGACCTAGACAGCGTTCTACCGCCGATGCTGCGGCGTAGGCTGGACGTACCCACGCTCTCGTGCCCCTAAACCGGGTGCGGGTCGTGACACATTTTAGTGGTGGCCCATGCAGGTCAGACTTCGCTAGTTGTGCGATGTCGTGGTAGTGCGACATCATTGTTGTACTACTGCGTACCTGCTATAGAATATAGGACATAGGATACTAGGATGAGAGAGGATACTCAATCACAAATTCTTGAAGGATTTCCTGGGATGACCCCATGAGAATCTTATTTTCAATTTGAATCTTTCCTTGTTTCCGTCCGCTCTCGCTTGTTGTTACTGAACTTGATTCTTGTTGAGCAGTTTTAAAATTTAAAATCTCGGTATCATTGTTGAGTTTGATTCTTGTTGACCAGTTGTTAACTTTAATTCCTGGTATCGTTGTTGAGTTGATTTTAAATTGAGATGAATTTTTACGGACTAGGATTTATGGTATCATCTGATGACATATATTGATGAGGACAGTGAGGAAGGTAAAACGTCTACTTTGGTTATGGAACCTAGAATTTATCGCAGCCATATTAGCTGTGGTGACGAGAACGTAGGGACCTGACTTGGATGTACATACTATAGTTATGAAGCTTAGAGTCTTTCGCAGCCATACCGGTTGGCGTGGCGAAGATTCTAGACGACATGATTATAGAGTGCATACCTTAGTTACGAAACCTATCGTTTATCGCATCTATGCTTACTGGCGTGGCGAGGATTCTGAGTGTCATGATTTCAGACAGACGTGTATGATTATCAGGTTGTATCCTAAATTGGTTCTTAAAAATATCATCTCAAGACTTATCTATTTCTGTTATTCCCGGACTTTGTTCCACCGCTTCTTTCTTTACTAGCAGTAAAGATACCTTCTGTCCTCAATTCAGCCTTTGAGCTCCTATTCCTTGAGGATTTCTTGTTAAGTATGATAATTAGTGGCTTATAATTTTGTTATGTCTTGTACTATATTTGACTGTGTTGCTAGTGAGTTGTAAGTGTTCTTAGTTGGACATGTGAGCAGTAGGCTTTAATCTAAAGTTAGCCCTTAGTATAGTACCTTGTACCAATGATTCTAGGAGTAGTGTCATTAGAGACTAAGGAGAGTATAGAGTATCAGTTCTCAGAGTTAGTATCAGAGCCAATTACCCGTCCTGGATAATCATGATTATGTAATTGAGTGATCTATGTAAACAGTTAAGTATCCGGGAGTTGTGTTAAGGATTTATGGAGCATGATGTCCAATTTGATGATTGATATCGGAAATGTTAAAGGTAAAGAAATGTATATGTATAAAGGGTTTAATGAGATGTCATAAGTAGAGAAATATCAGGATTAGTAATGGAAGTTGTGAAGCGTATCACGGATTAGTTTAATAGGCTTTAAAGGATTGAAGGAAATACATATACAACCATCGAGATGAGGAACCATACACATACCCATGAGAGTAAAGAAACATGAGTGTTATAGAGAATACAGGTGATTATGAGTCTAATGAGCTTGATGAGATAATCCATTAATGCAGCTAGTGATATAATACCAAGAGTGCTAATGATTCTATGTCGAGGATTAGTCAAGGATGACGTTAAAAACAGTAAGCACTCTGTGTGTTGGTAATTAGATGATATACCAATTGACATAAATTGAAATCATGAAAGAAAACACAGTTGATGATAACTTTGATCATTAGAGGTATTGAGTGCACCTTGAGTATCAGAGACCGTGAGCACTAATATGTACATTGAGGAGTTATAAATTAAAAGGAGGAAATGAAATTTTTAAATTTTCAGAATTTTTAAGGAGTTGAGATTTTATGTTGTTAAAATATTGAGGATTTAAATTTGATTCATTAAACATAGTTAAGGCTACAAGATTTTAGAAGTGATTAAATTTTATCTCGATGTGAAGTATCTAATTTTGAGGAGGTATATGCATTTTATTTTAAGTTGATCGGGAAGTTAGACCTTGACGATTTCTTTGAGGATTAATTTGTGGTAGATGAGAGATGAATATTAATATATGATTAGTTGATATGGGTACCAGTGTACATGAATAGGAATTTGTTAGTGTGCTAGAGTTAAGTGGTTGTTAGAGATAGTAGACACTACAAGTAATATGTTAACATGATCCTTCTTCCTTCCTAATGTTCCTTTTCTTTCACCTTTTGATTGATTTATTGATTTTCCTAGTACTGTGGCTCACATGCATGATTTTTGTTAGAATATAACTAGTAGTACCCTAACAGAGACTGAAATACCATGACAAGACACATGACCTATATTTTCTTAAATTGCATGGCTGTAGGTAGAGTTTTCTTAAACCATGATCATTGGGTTTGACCATAGCAAAGATCTATGACGAGGTTATGACTGACAAAAAGAGACAAGAGGATTAAATTTGTGGATAAGCATTAATTTAAATAAAGAGTTAAGGCGTTAATAAAAGAATTGACGGATCATAAATTTTACGAAGATTGAGGATGATTGAAACTCGAGGATAAATATTGACTTGAAAGGAGAGTTAAGAAATTGACAGAGCCAAAAATTTGAGGATTTATTAATTTTAAGGAAGTCTTGATATGATTGAATTGATTAGAAAAAAAAAAAAAAAAAAAAAATTTTGAGAAATTCGAGAAATTATCATTTTATCTATTTGATTGCAAGATAGAAATTTTATATAGTATGAATGTTGCATTGAAGATACTGGAAGCATCGCATCGTTGAGTATTGAGGAAAAAGAAAAGCAGGAAATAAAATCGTAAAATGGAATAGTGTCAAATTAAATTCTTGGGATGAGGAGTTAGATTGGAATAAGCATCAATTGAAATTGAGTTAGAGGAGTAAGGTGATTGATGGATTGTGTTTAAAATTTAAATTTTTGGGATATGATTTTTATAAATATGCATTGATTGGATTTCAATTAAAAGGATCGGATAGTAAATTTTGTATTTAGTTATTGACTCAAAAATTTGAGGAGATTATGATACGACTGGAATTCAATTAAAATATTGAGGATTGGAGTAGTAAAAATTTTTATATTGAGATAATAAATTCAGAGGATGAAAAAAAAATATATAGTTCAAAATTCGGAAACATTATACATACGGATAAAGAAATATGGAATGAAATAAAGCTCATGGTAAAGAAGATTTTAATATAATTGATTATGGGATCGTATAATTGAAGGTCGTAAGGTTAGATCATGGTATATTGAGGTTGTGATCTAAATTAAAATCTTGACCATGACAGTAACATTTGAACCGAAGAAAATAATCGAGGTATAGTTGATGCTAAGATAAACAAACTCGAATTTGATGATAAGGATTTTTGGACATTTAATAAATTTTGATTCAGAAATTCTAAGATCTAATCTAATAAAGTTTGTGGAATTTGGAACTTTTATAGATATTAGTTAATGATGAATCACAAGATTGAGAAAAGTAAAATGAACGAGGATAAAAAGGAAGGATTATTTTCAGATGGTAGTAAAGACTACTCTTTTCCTAGAAATCAAGGAAGGCGATTAGATGTCTCTTGATTACATTCTGAAGGATGTATTTAAGTTTCTTAAATCAAATTGTCGACCGTATCTTTCGATTCAGCTATAACTTTCATGTCTATATCATTCATTATACTGGGTCTTCCTTGGTTTAGTTACTTTGAAAAGGTAACGTGCATTATTCAATTATCTGTTTTGTGATCGTGTCTACTTCCCAAACCTAAACCTTCTAGAGGATTCAAGGCCGAGCCATAATTCCTTCAAGTTACTCCTATCTTAAACCATATTTTTCTTTTCTTCATGTTCCCTTCTGTTTGGTAAATATTTTTCCTTATAGAAATATTTTCTTCAATAATATATTCATCATTATGTACAACAAAATTTTTCTATTCTAGCCATCCCTAAAATTTCGAGGACGAAATTTTTCTAAGGTGGATAGACTTGTAACCTCCGATTTCCAATTTCCAAAATAATTAGATTTTAATTTATTTTAAAATATCAAGTTTTATAAATTATTTCTCCTTGAAAATTTTTAATTGATTTTGAGCGATGCTTGATTTTAGAAGGTAAATTAAAAATCTTTATAAAAATCATTTTTCCTAAATGACGATGTATTACAAAAATAAATAAATAATAATATATATTTCTAGTTTCAAATATTCATTGGCTTGAATCATAAAATTATTGTTTTGACTAAATAGTTATTTAAAAGACTAGTTGATAAAATAAAATAGATTTTTATTGGGATAGTAAATAAATGAATTACATACTTCTTAATATTTTGAAAAATGAGTTTAATTAGTAGCTAATCAAAAGCTTCTTAAAAACATTTTTTCTTAAATTTCTTTTCTATTTAATTTATCGTTTTCCGTCTCCCATTCACGCCCCATTCTTCCCACATGAAAAGCCCCTTTATATTTAATTCTGGGCCATTCATCATTGGGCCAACCCGCAACCCTTTATCCCACACCCTTCTCCCTATTTAAGTTCTCATTTTCACATCTCCCTAGAAACCCTAATCTCCTAATTATTAGCTAGCCTCCACAATTCCCAAGCCAACAAGCCATCACCATCATCTTGTGTGCTCGTGTCCGTGTGTCCAGCATCACCGTGTCAGCCGTGATGGCCTCGGGTCCGACCCCGGGTGTCCCACCATATCCATTTCTTTTCCTGTGTCCAGATTTACAGTTTACAACCAGCTTTTCCCGTGTCCAACACCGGACACGTCTACAGTACACCCCCGTTGTGTCCAGCCTCGGACACGATCGACCCCGACCCACCGAACCCTAACCCTAGATCAGGCCGAGCCGGAAGCCGTCGCCGCTGGAACCAGAGGCCGCCGCCTCCTCGATCTGGCCGCCTGCCACCACCACCTGGAGTCTCTCGACTAGATCGCCGCCGGAGCCGACGTCGTCGAGTCCGCCGCTGAGCCGAGTCCGCTGCCTCGAAGCCGCTACTCTCGAGCCGCCGCCGGTGGCCGCCAGATTCGTCGAACGCCGCCCTCGAGCAGCCCGCCGCCGCACTCGAGTCGAGCCGCCGCCGAAGATTCCGTCGCCGCCGAGCCCGCCTCCTCGACCAGACGCCGCCGTCGTCGAGATCCCGCGCCGACGTCTTCTCGAGCCCGCTGCCCTCGAGCTCCACGCCGTCCACCGCGTCGACCCCGCCGTCCACTGAAGCCGACGCCGGAGGAGTCCGGTGAGCCTCTCCGTTTCCCTCTTTCCCTCTTTCCTCTTCATTTTGTTTTCTGTTCTGTTCCCTGTGTTAGGTTAGTTGATATTAGAATAGTGAGTATAATTAGTTATGGTTAGTTTTAATTAGAAGATTTATTTGTTGTTAATTATATTAGATTAGTAATTGATAATTAGAATAATTAATTTGTATTAGTTAATTAGTTTTAGTTAGATATTTTAAATTAATCAGTAAAGTTAGTTAATCAGTAAAGTAAATCGATAGTTAAAATGTTAGTTTAAGTTAATTAATTAATACAATTAGTAGTTTATTTATATTGGTTAATTATTATTTTTGTTAATTAAATTATATAATCAGTTTAGTATATATAATTAGTTATTTTATATAATTAATTTAATTAATGTAATTAGTACATATAATTTGGTTATTTTATATAATTTGGTTATATTAATATGTAATTAGCTAGTTTATGTAATTAGCTTATTTTATGTAACAAATTAAAAGGGTTTTGATATGTAAAGATAATAATAATTTTTGGTTACATTATTAAATTAAAAATATAGTTTCAATAATCTAAATTAGTTCAAAATTTGTTTATTTGGATCGGTGACCGATTTTACCATAAATGAAAAATATTAGCTTTTACATGAATTCTAGTTTTTATAAATAAACTCTTATTTGAAATTATTGTTCAAAATAAGTTCGAAATGATTTATATACGTAAATACGTATTTCTAGTATATGTAATCAATTTAGTATTTATATATATATATATATTTTAAAAAGGTATTTTAGCATATGTATGAGTATACATATATAATGTTCAACTAGTATAAATCAAATATGTATTTAAAAGATATATATATATATATTGTAAATACATTTAAATTGGTGCATGTATAAATATTGTAAGTATAATAAGTGTAATGTATATTATATACGTGTCCCTACTAGATGACCCTAGTTGACTAGTGCCCTGCCTGACATGGCCCTGAGACCAGTATTTTTGACTGTGTTAGTGTAGCATCTGATGCGAATGTGGTTTGCTTGTGTTATGTTTATAGGACTGTTGGTTCCCAGGGGATACTCTGGAACAGGACATTGGTTTTACCAGCTAAGGACCCAAGGCAAGTACATTCTCTGATTAGTTTCTAATTTATGATATCTCCTATGTTCACTGTATCTAGTGTAAATATACATGTTCTCGACACGTTGGTTACACGGATTGGTATACACGGATCTCGTCATGAGATGTTATTCCTTATTCATGGTGTAGCTTGTACGAGACTTGGTTCCTTGATATCTTGTGCATGTACAGACACTAATTCCCGGGGAGATTTGCTACCTTCCTAGGGAATCCTGTGCCATAGCGTACCATGATTGGATCTACTATACCAGTCGGGGGTTTGGGGAGTACTTTAGTGTAGATATGTGATCATACCCAACTTTATATGCACCATAGCTCAACCCACATCTCACGTCGGGTGCGGCCTGACCACTTATATGAACCATAGCTGTTACGTGTGATTAGCCTGATCTCTACATGCACCATAGCTAACCAACGGTTAGCCTGACTTTATATGAACCATAGCTAACCAACGGTTAGCCTGACTTATATGAACCATAGCTAATCACATGTAACCAGCCTGATCAAGTTCCCAAGCCGATCACATGTTAAAGCTAGTACTCACACACTTAGTCTTAGAATTCTTGCTCATGGACGTATTGTTTCTTTTCCTGCATTTACTTACAGTATTTTCAGTATTTCCCTCCTTGTACATTTCTCGTACTTATACATGCATCTGGTATGTTTCCATCTAGAACTGCTACATAGTTTATGTCATTTATATAGAACTGCTATTTAGAGATGTACTTTGCTCCTTCCTGACTGGAAAATATTTTTCCAGACTGTGACATTAGTAGACTGGTTTCTGACACTTGGGGATTGGAAGTTAAGGATTGCAGGTATGTTATGTTATCATTAGACTTGTGCTGTATTCTTTTATTTCTTCATTTTCTATCGTGCTGTAGTTGTGATTGAGTATTTCTAGATTTATTTTAGTGTTATCCGTGTCTCCTTATGGAGTTGGATACTAGCGTGAGATTGTTAGATAGTACTTGACCTAGACAGCGTTCTACCGCCGATGCTGCGGCGTAGGCTGGACGTACCCACGCTCTCGTGCCCCTAAACCGGGTGCGGGTCGTGACAACCATCACCGACCTGCTCAGCACCATCCCCTCCGGCAGAAGCCACCGCGTCATCGCATGACCCAATTGCCTGAGTTCTCCCTGACCTCCTGAGCATCGCGGTTAACCTCGACAGCACACCGCCACCAGTATGCCGGACTCTTCGATACATGAGCAGCCGAGCCCTCTCCGTGACACAACCGAGCACCACCTCAACATCGAATACATCCCCTCGTTCACGTGCATGCATGTTCGACTTATTTTCCTTTCATATTGTGTGTACGTACATGTGTGAATAGTATTAGGATTGAGCAAATTTTTTATGATAAGTTTGTTAGATGTTGATTGTAAGACACCATGCAAGTAAACCTAGTAACTCATATGCGTGTGCGTGTATGCATATAATATTAGTTTGATATATATATATATATATATATATATATATATATATATATATATATATATATATATATAAGAAATCAATTGCTAGTAGTGGGTATGACTGTAATATATATATACGTAGTTGCTTATGACCATAAGTATTAATTATGGATATCCCGTATTTACATTTGACTGTATGACCCTGAGAATTTGTGAGTTGAATGCCTTGTGTACACCGACGTACTGGCTAGACATGTTTTAGTGATTGACTATTTGATTATGCACAATATTTGAGGACATGACACCCGTGCATTTAGATGCACACTTGACCCTGCTAGTTGACCAGTATCACCCCTAGCGTAGTCTCTGAGTTCAGAGTAATTGTGTTTGTGTATGTGCTAGTGTAACGACTGATACTATATTATTATTATATTATGTCTATAGGACTGTTGAATTATTCAGACAAGACCTCCAAAATAGGAAATTGGTATTGCCAGCAGAGGACTACAGGCGAGTACATTCTCTTATAATTTTTATTATGTTGATCATCGTTATGATTCTAGTTGAATAGCATACATGATTCTGACACTTTGGATACACGAGTTGGCATCATCGAGACTTGTCACGAGGAGTCATGATTAGAATCCATCGTGCGAGCGGGGGACGGGGAGATATTAGTAGATTATGTGATCATACCCAACTCTACATAAATTATAGCTCACCCCACACCTCACGTTGGGTACAGCCTGACCATTACATGCCTTATAGCCTATTATGTATGATTAGCCTGACTATTGCTCGTATTATAGCTAACTGGATGGTTAGCCTGACCTTACATGAATAATAGCTAATCATATATAACAAGCATGATCTGTCCCAAGCTGATAACATGATAGACTGATGTTTCACACACTTAGCTAGATATTCTATACATGTATTTCTATTTTATTTTTCTAGCATTCACTTATATTTCAGTTCATTGTTCTAGCATGCACTTATATTCCTGTTCATTGCTAGTTATACCATTGATGATGATATATGCTCCATTATTTCTTATTTCCAGTATATTATATTCACCAGTATTTTTTATTGCCAGTATTTATATCCATCTTGTATTTCTTTACATTGTATTATAGTTTTTGTCAATATATATAGAATTACTGTTAGTGCTTGTACTTCGCTCCAAACCTGACTGGATATTTTTTCCAGAGGATCTTGAGGATTTCTGTCCTACACATTATGGACCAGGTATAGATAGAGACTACATACCAGAGAGCTTAGAAGAGCCCATTCCCTTAGAGGAGACACTACCTACAGCTAGTTAGACAGTTATTATTTTATGCATTTAAGATTATGTTGAGACTTATATTAAGACTTATGTTGAGTTTATTTTGAGAGTTGTTGAGACTATTTATGATGAACAGCTAGACTATAGTTTATCTCTATTATGAGTTATGGTATTTGACTTATGTCAGTACTTCTTATCTTTTATCGTGGCATTTATTTCTTATAGTTATTGTGATTGAGTATACATTATGAGCTATTGAGAGATGTTTATTTTATTATCCTCCGTATGGAGTTGATATCATTGACAGGTTGTGAGTTATGTTTAGTGTTATTGAGACCTAGATAGCATTCTACCACCGATACTGCGATATAGGCTGGACGTACCCATGACTCATGCCCCCTATATCGGGTGCGAGTCATGACAATCAGTCATTCTGCCTCTCTCCAGAGCCATCTGCAAACCCTGACTTAAGAAGACATTATGCTCTTGCTATTGAAACTGCTAGTGCTATTGCACTGCCATCTGATGTTATTGTGTAGCCATTATTCCCCGAAAGATCTCTAGTAATATTGCGGTATCAAGTACCACTGCTACCGCTGGTACTACTGGGGGTACAGGGATCTCAGGGGTTGGTTGCTCAATATGACTAACTTCTGTTTCTACTGTGTCGGCTTGCTCAATTTCTGGCTCTACCTGAATCTGACTCTAAACAAGTAGCACCTATGACCATAACACACCATAAGTCTGAAATTACAGACCTGCATGGGCCACCACTAAAAACTTGTCATACCCCAGTATCGAAATACGGAGGTGACATGGCCAACTACCCCGTACATGGTACTATATGTCGTACAGCGATCATATCTGTAACTAGACAAGGGGTGCATACTACAAGCAAGTCACTTAGGGTCACACATCACATCCATTGGCTCAATCAGTTAAGTAAGAATATAAAATATAGAAAATAAATGACAAGGAAGTAAGGTGTCCCAAATACCCTGCCATAATATTCTGGAAACCAGCTCTACAAAATAAAAAGCTGGCAGAGTAGCAAAAGTATATGACCATGATCATTTGTAGTCTAATTAATTACATTCATGTAAAGAAAACTAAATGTACACATTTACGGCTAACAATTATCGGTGGCTAAACATCCAAAAAGAGTAAAATATATGATTAACGAGTAGGGAAGAATAAACCCACTCATGCCCTTCACCGACCATATGCCTGGTGCACGCTATTTGAAGGGGGAAGTAAGCTAGATCCTCTAGATCTGGCTCGATACCTGGCCATAAAAAACCAGTGGGGTTAGACCCCAAATAGCAAGTACCACAAAGGAAGCACGAAATAGAGAAACAAAACACAAAATAATATATAAGTATAATATAGGTTATGTGTCATAGTTTTGGTCTATAGTTTATCTTAGCATAATAGTCCAACCCTACAACCAAACAAGGACAAGGGTTGAACCATCACACTATGATAATCCATGTCCCTAGACTACTAACAGAATAATACAATCATAACCAAGTCCAGTTATTTAACGGACAATCAATTGTACGACTTGCTACTGTGGAGTCTGAGTTATCTCAAATTAGATGCATAAGAGAAATGTTCAGACGTGAACTGTTTAGCAGGGTTAACCGAGCCATATAAATCATATAGCACTTATATATTATATACTGGTCCCTCGTAAGGCTATCGTGCTAGATCACATAGAACGTATTGTACAATATAAGTATTTGGATATTGTCGTCCACTAGTGTGGACGTGACCAATATCCATGGGGGTTAACCTTGCATATCATGATAGTTGTCTGAGGTGAGTAATGTGTACGATCTTGGGATTTTATCCCTCCCAATGCTCTACCAATTTTAGTTGCCTAAGTTAACCCTATGGTTATGTTAAGAATCCCATGTCGTGGTTATATGATCAATCCTCCTATATGTAATACTATAGTACGGCCATGTTAGATACAAATCTACTTTGTTACTTGATAACTCAACGGGATTCATCCAAGCGTGATGCAACAAACAACAATTTCTAGCCACGCTTTTATAGTTGACCCATATACCATGCCCGTGCTGGGGAAATAATTTAATAATATCACATGTTACGTAGAATATGAGGCATTCTCGATGCATAACCCAAAATATGAAATCTCATAGCACGTATCAAGTTATGTCATACCTCAATACACATTTATAATACATTTACATGTAGCATATAGTTATTGTATCAGCACCGATACAAGAAATCAGATCAAATTACCAAACTTATATTTGGTCGTATGAGCCTTATCACTTTGGGACACATGGCTGATATTATGCACATAGATGATTAGTTTCTAATGACATAGTCAATTCTAGCACATGGTAATGTCTAGCACAAGGTCGGGTTGCAAGGTTTATTCTTCCTTAGGATAAATCACAAGCAATTTTTAAGACCAACCAGTTAAAACAAATAAATATTCTAAGTAAAATAGCTAAGCCTCATGGACAACTTGACGCATGAGATGGGTACCGTATGGACTGTCGGCCGCATGCTACCTCAGGCAACATACTATCCTAGGTCGCATGCTATCTCAGGCTGCATACGATCCTAGGCCGCATGCTCCTCCAATCCACTTGCTCCGGAGAAAAGTCTACTCTCTTGGAACAAGTGCTGAAGTGATGTGTGTTAGAGAAAATTTATTGAAGTAATGGATGTGATAAGCCATAAAGTGTGTTAGAGAGAAAAGACAAAATTATAGAAATATGTGCCCACGGTTCAGAGTCATGCATATAAGAAATAGTGGTTGCATACTCTCTAGGCCGCATAAGTCACTCAGCAGCATGTTGCTCTTTTAAACTTATCGAATTTTCATTCGTTCAGTGAGTGAAAATACAAGGACTTCAAGAATTAGCTCCCGAACACTAGTGTGATGGCAGTCATGCGTCCAACAAGATGGACGCATGCTGGTCAATATGCGACAAAAAGCTCAGGCCGTATAACACTCAGGCCGAATAGCACTCTCCAAGCCGCATAACTCGCTGGCCATATGAAGACTTCGTCTTCTCCAAACATCAGATTCGACCAATACGAAAACTCAAAAAATTGAAAATTATTTTGACCATAAAATCCTTTTTTTGAGTCCAAATTAAGTGAACCAAAAGCTAAAACGCTTAAAATTGAAAGCCCTATCATGTAGCAAAAATTGGTTTTCAAAAAAATATATTTTATAAATAAAAACCAAGAAAAACTCATAAAATCTATAAAAAACCTAAGTTAGAAATATAGATATGCACTAATCCATCCATCCAATCTAAAAACTCCAAGTTTAAAAAGTATTTAAAATCATGCAATGGACATAATAATCAATTAATATGAAGGGTTTTCCATTTCTCATGGAAGGTGTATTTTCTTATGAAAAAGGGGAGAGAAAACTAAAAAGAGGAAGAAATAAAGAAGTAAAAAGAGAGAGAAGGAAAATATTGGGTCATATATGGTAGGGTTGAGTGTTGAACTAAGGGTTCTCATGACTTGAACCGCCCCACAAAATAAACTATGAAGTATGTTAAACCAAAGAATGGTTCTAGTCTCCATGCACATGCAACTATGCTAAAATAAAATACATTCCAAATACGTATATCGGGAACGGAGAGTGACAGCTCCGCATAACTGATCAAAGAAATCATTAACCCTCGACAACGGATATTTGTTCTTGATAGTGAGGTTGTTCAGAGGAGCCCTGTAATTGATACACCTGCTTACCGACCCATCTTTCTTTGGTACAAATAATATCGGACCACCCTATGGTAATAAAATAGATCTAATGAAGCCTTTGTTCTGTAAATCATCAACCTGGTTCTTCAATTCTACTAGTTCACTGTTGTTGACCCTATAGACGTACTGAGATATCTGCTATGCGCCTGACACCAAGTCTATAGAAAACTCAACATCTCGATCTGGTGGCAAACCCTACAACTCCTTCTAGAAAATATCTATATACTCGGTTATCAATGGATGTAGCAACTCTTTCTCTTCCAGCATAGCTCTACAGATTGCATCCTTACTCTGCTCTACTGGTACTCTAGCGATCTCAAACTCTGGCTTACTTGGCGGTCAAAACAAAACTCAACCTCTACAATAATTTATACTAACATGGTGCCTACTTAACCAATCCATCCCTACTTAACCAATCCATCCCGAGTACAATATCGTAGCTCAAAAGTGGCATTATAAGTAAGCATGCACTCAACTTCCGTCATTCTAGTGTAACTCTCTGATCCTTGCAAATATCACTGACCAGGATAATGCCAGCCCGAGTCGTAATCTTGCAAGTCTTAGCAAAAGGTTCAGCCTTCAAGCAATGCTTAAGAGCAAAAGATATAGATAAAAAACTATGGAAAGCACCATAATCAAATAAAGCATAGGCTGAAATAGAATCAAGAAGAACTGAACCTAATATCACATTCCGACTGGCTCCTCCTCCTTAATTTTCAAGGCAAAATCTCGCCCTAGGGGTGCACCTCTCTGTTGCTGCTGATGCTGGACGAAATACTGTTGCTGAGTTAGTAAAGAAGGTCCTTTTTGCTGTCCTGTAAGTGGCCTCACTGGCGCTTTCTGTGCTCCCTGGCCTGCTCGAACTGGGGCTACTAGACACTCCCTCAACTGGTGGCATGGCTCTCCATAACAGAGATACATTCCAAGAATCTTTCTGCAAATCTTCCATATATGTCCAATCTTTCCACAATGAGTATACTATAGGGCCTGTTCTGTCGATCTCGAGGCCTAGTCTGTCTGTTGTATTGTGCTCAAAATGGTGCATGAAACTGCTTTCTCTTCGGTTGGAAGGTCCTTTGCTGTTGGAAGTGAGGTCGTTTGGCTGGACTCGCACTACTGATATATCCACCTGATGTGTCTCTTATCATCTTGGATTTGAGCTCCAAGTTATCCTCAGCCCTTTGCGCATCCATCATATCTCCTCGAATATAGTTGTGCAGTATCCCCTAGTGAGAGATTTGATCTCCCAGATAAAACTCTTTCAGAACTTTTTGGCCTTCCCTAGAGGATTATGTCCCTCCATAAATCTGCCAAATCTATAGAACTCCACGACGTACTCATCTACTTTTATGCCCCCTGGACGAGGTCTATAAATTGGCTCTCTAGGGCACTCAGCAACATATTCGAAAAGAATTTCTTTTTGAAAAGCTCTTTAAAAGCTTCCTAAGTTAGTCCTATCGCTATGATCATCGGGTCTGTATGGAACTATGTCAGTGCAATATCGAACATCTGGCTGTCCGCTGCCTCCATTTGTAAACTCTCTAAAATTTGGGCCAACAACAGGGTCCTCTCTATGTTCTCGATCCAATCGTCGGCGTACAAGATTCCTTCGATGCCCATAAAGTCCTTGGGCCCCATCCTCTTGAAATATAAAATGGTACCTGGTCTCGGCTACTGCGGGGTAGAATAAGGTAGTACAATCTGCGGCTGGACAAGTGGTACCTTCTCCACAGCTGCTAGTACTAACTGGTGAGCACTCTCGATTCCCAGACGTAGAATATCTGTCTGCCCCTACTGCGCTTCCATCATCTCCTGAATATGGTAAACATCTCCGTCTCGTCTGCTTGCATGGGTGGTGGGGGTGGAAGGTCCTCCGTGACTGTTGGAACAACCCTCGAAACTGGTGGTGGATCACCCCCAAAAGCAGCTGCTGAAATCCTTACATGGACTGGTGAGGCAGCCCTCTGAGAGAAAGAAGGTAGAACAATATCTTTTGTCTCTCTCTAAGGTGATAATGTAACTGACCTCGCCAAAACTGCTCCAAAGTGCTGTAATCGAGTCTTCGACGGCATCCTGAAGACAGATTCAAAGCAAATAAATCAATATTATGCTTGATACGATAGCATAAAGGAAGGACAGTAATATTTTAAAGAAAAAAATCATTTCTAATATGAAAGATAATAAATTTAATAGATTAGAAATATTTCTAGTAGTGATTGGGTATCCTCTCATCCTATATCCCAGTCCTATATCCTATAAAAGGCTTGTACTAATACTCTAAGTCTGTGTACTACTATTAAACCTATTTGGGCCACCACAAAAATGAGTCACAACCCACACCCTGTGTAGGAGAACGAGTACGTGGGTACATCCAGCCTACGCTGCAGCATTGACTGTAGAACGCTGTCTTGGTCAACAATACTAGATAACAACTCACATAATATATATATATATATATATATATATATATATATATATATATATATATATAATGTACCTGTCAAGATATCTCAACTCCAAATGAAGGACAATATAGCAATATGATAATCATTACTCAATCATAATAAAACTTGAGGAATATATGGCAGGATATGAATATAAGAAATAAAATACAGAGTCGCAATACAATCCAAGTCCAAGGCCAATAGTCTAATCACAATACAATAGTCTCAAATATAATACATGCCAAAATATCTAACTGGCGTATATAATATCATAAATTAACTAGCTAAGTCTTATCGACTGTTGGTACTATCTCAACATGATCTATGGGTGCTATCTCAATGGGCTCGTAATTCTATGGCCCATAGTGTGTAGGACACCTTTCCTCTAATGAATTATCTAAAAAAATATCCAGTCATGATTGGAGAAAAGTACAACCCAATAGCAGGTCCAATAATTGACAGAAACTATGAGACAACAATAACAATAAAAACAAATTATGAAAGTAACTGAACTAACAATTATCATACGAAGAGTATCATGGTGAATAATAAAAATAAACTGAGAACAATATAGTGAGAAACATTAATATAATGAACTAGAATAAAATATATAATAATAAAATATGCCTTAAAATATTAGTAAGATAATGTGATCAGCTTGGCCTTAACACGAGCTATATATAAAAGGAGAGCTAGCGTGATCACACGTGAGTTACATGATCTACTAGCTATCATGGGCTACCCAAAATCATGGGCTATAAGGTATGATAACATATCTACTAATACTTCCCCAACCACCAACTAGTACACGTATCCAAATTACTATACATTATAACACATATATCATAATAAATGGTCTATAATAATATGCAATATGATCACAGTCTATATAATTACTAAGATATCATGGTAATCCCTGAGTAATCATGAAGCACGATACAGTGGTCACTGAGAAACCACAACAATAATATCTCATGACCAAGATCTACGTATACCAAACAGTATAACCATCGTGTCAAGAATCAAGTATCTTAATACTAAATACATAAAACATAGAGACTATCAAATAAGAAAACTATGAGAGAATATACTCATCTTTGGTCCTGAGCAAATGGTGTCTGAGCTGGTGTCCGAGCCGGTGTCACACACACCTATAAATTAATGGCATGTCAATGTGTGTAATAAAGTGATAAATAATTAAAATGAGTCAAAATATGCTTTCTAGACTAATACTAGGTCAAACTTGTCAAACTAGGCCAATCTAGTCTAATACCTTGATTCTAGGTCTATACCTAACTTTCTAGGGTGGTTACAAGTCTAAACTAGTTGATACTAGGTTGTGATTAGGTTTCTAATTCCATACCTTGAAGGTATTAGCTATACTAGCTAATATTACTAAGTATCTATATATACTAATTAATATAATATACTGCATATCACAATACACTATATGAACTTCTCTATATATATATACCAGTATACTAATACCTTAGTATATAAATAGGTTGCTACTCATTACCTTAGCTTATACTTGATATCTAATATTTATATACCTTAGCTAACTTGGTATCTAAATACCTTAGCTAGGAATCTCATTACCTTGCCAATACCTAACTATACGACCTTCCTTGCAAACTTACTCCTTGACACTAGGTACTAGGGTGCTACACCACTTACTAACCCCCACACTTAACGTCCCTCTTGACTAACAACCCAACACCCCAAGTTTGGACCCCATATCTGGTAATAAATACTGAACATACACTTACAAATTACTGTTTCTGATACATTGCTTGACAGTTGTTGTCTGCCTTTAATAGTACTACTACTGCTGCTTTGTCGTTCCTAAATGCAACTGATATCAATCTGCTCCCTACCTGCTGCCTCGAGAAGCAGGTATTGCTGCTGTTGCTTCATCATTCAGCTGCTTCTGCTACTTCCTCTATGTGCTGCTAATGGTGCTACTGTTCCCATTGTTGTTACTCTCAGTACTAATGGCACCGTCATTCTGATCAGTCCCCTTACTGGTTGCACTTGCAACTAGTGAGCAACTTGTTGCTGCTCACTCCTTCTTATGATGCAATTGTTGCTGATATTCATTCACTTGCCCGATTACTGATCACCCCCTTTACATCTCATTTCACTCAATCATCTCTCAACTTACTCTAACATAATTGAGAACCCCCATCAACTCAATATTGTTGCTGCTATTTCTTGTTTTGCTAATACAATTAAAATAATGGCTGTTATCAAACCCAACACCCTCACACACACTGACACCATAGGAAAAATATGAATATATATTTATAAGTATAACTATATCTACTAAAGTATATATTTATATGTACACACAATTATTAAGTGCACCAATCTACCCTAATGATTATTTACACAAATACTTGATATGCAATGATGCGATACTCTATAATACGCTCCCAAATGAGATACCAAAACTCTCAATTCACCATAATTACTATTCACACATCAATTACACCTATTCATAACTAAAGCAACTAGTTATAAGTGAAATTAAAGAGTAATTACACAAATCACCCAAAATGAACCCCGTAGCATAATTAGTTTCGAAATGAGTGATATATATTAGTATATATTTGTCACTAAAGCAGTTGGAATAGATTTGTCATTCTCACTCTTTTAGGTAGGGGTAATTTAGTAATTTGGCATAATTAGTTTTTATTTTAGAGATTATATTAAATAATTGAGTGATATATATATATATATATATATATATATATATTTTTTTTTTTTATTTGTGCATTGTATTATTTATAGTAGTGGGCTAACCTATTATTTATACTTGATACTAGTGAACCCAATTGGACTTGTCATGTCAATTATTGAGCCCAACATGGACTAGGCCCATTGGACCCATTTTCCTTAATTAACTGGGATTAATACTAATTTGCATTAGTATAGAGACTTTCCATTGTACCCTCCTTAATCATTCCTCATGATTAACTATTAGGGGTAAATTAGACATTGGCAAATACTTGGGAGAGGGAAAACTAGGGGACGACCATTTATAGGCCTTCTCTCCCTCTCTCTCTCTCTCTTCTCTTCATTTATACACTCAATTCTAGATCCCCAATTGTGTTCTTCCCCAATTCATTTATTCCTCCATCAATCCCTCTTAATTTATTCATATTCCCTCTCATTCTCATCACTCAAGGAGCGTTGGAGCTTGGAATTGCAAGGAGCATTAGGAGAAGGAGCTTTGGCAAGAAGATCGTGTCCAGATCGTGTCCGTAGAAATAATTCATTAAAAATTTATCTCCCAATATGTACAGATCTAAATTTTACCTTCGTAGTAGGTTCTAAATCACATATTTGGCCATTAGGAACACTCCCATGGCATAGAGCTACCTATAGGAACAAGTTCTAAGCTAATTGGATGTGTATTATGATTTCTACATGGTAATTTGTGTCCATATAAGGGAAATTACAAGATTGACACATCAATTATGTGTCATGAGACCAATTAGATCTAATTAGACTTATATCGGGGTTGTGGGACTAGGTATGTATCCGCAATTGGACACGAGTAGGCCGTATCACGATATATTATGATATCGTGTGATATAGAGCTCTATTTTGGGTAATTTGTACAATTACTCCCCAATTCTCATTTTAGCAAATTACTCTATATATATATATATATATATATATATATATATATGTATATATATGTTAATTATGAGGAATGTTGGTTGTTGGCACTTGAGTTGGACACGTATCATAAGTATCCACATTGTCACTACCACGTTCCGAAAACAGGGGTATTTTCGAATTTTTATAATTATTAGTATTGTGGTAGATATATTAAATGATTTTCTCGATAGGTGTATTTAAATTAAATAATTTCGTGAGGGGTGTATTTAAATATATTATTATATTCAGTGTTCATTAATGTCTGAGCTAGTAGATTTGACCTAGAAGCCCAGTAGATGAACACCTGACAGAATTTGGGGATTGTGTATTTAATTACATTATTTAGGATTTAATTATTGAGATAGTAATTAACTACCGTAATTTATTTAATTATTGCGCTTTGCCCTTGCTTCGATATTTGGAGCGCTACCCTAGCTTTTGCCTTCCAACAAATTTCACAACCTTGCCCTAGACATGTCTGCCTTCCATTCTGATATTTATGCAACTCATAATTATGCTCTATGTACCTTATTTTTTGCCGAACAAAAATCGTCGCGGACGTTTATTTAATTTCTGGATAAATTTCAATTTTGTATCGTTGTGCGTTCCAATCGAAATTGGAGGCAATCGTGACCTATTTTTCGTTTGGCCCAAATTAGGGTAATATTCTGTTCTGAGTCTCCTTTATTAATGATATTGATGACCCGACCTGATTTTGGCCCCATGTACTCCTAATTAATTTTTGAACACAGCTTGCATTTTATTCCTAATTAAATTCAGGATACCATTTTATCTGATCCCGTTAATCCCGGTTAATTCCAGTACCATGCTATTTGAGCCCGTACGACACACAACGCCCCCTCACTCTGCAAAACGCCAAACACCGAATCGCCCACCAAATTTTCATTATTTTATGCGTCTGTGCAAATACCCAATTTTAGGGGGGGCTAAATTGCAAATTTGCATTAAGTGTCAACACCCCATTTGTTTAACCCAAATGAAGAAAACCAACCCCCCTAGCTTTGACAAGTCAATACCCTCATCCTCACATGTATGAATTTTCTCCATATCAAATTCTGGCCACTCATTTAAAGTGGGTGCATCACCACCCTTCATTCTCATCTCACCCTCCCTATTTAATGTTCCATCACCCACACCCTTCCCAAGAAAACCCTAATCCCCAAACCAAGCCCCCATTTTTCTCTCACCTCACTCCTCCCTCTCTCCAACGTAGGAAACCAAGATCCTCTCCTTTCTTCTTCTATTTTCTTCTTCTTCCTTTCTTCTTCTCTTCTTCTTCCTTTTTTTTCAAATATTAGAAGAAGAGGGAAATAACCAACTTCCCATGGTCACTGTTCACCAAGCAGCCGACTTCAGCCTGGCGGCCCTCACTGCAGCTCTCCGACGACCTAGCCCCTGCACAGTCGGCCGTCCCGAGCACCTCCAATCTTCCTCGACTTCCCTCCTCGGATCTCCTCATCCTCCTCCCTGCACCCCGGCGAAGACCTCCACCCGCAGCCGGCCTGCTGCAACTAGCCACCCCGACCCTGCTGGACTCCGGCTAAGCCCGGCCGGCCAGCCAATCCACCACCACCACGAGTACCATCCCAACCTCCCTGCCTACTCCACCACCTCCCATTCCCGTGAACTCCACCGCACAGCTGCTCCTCCGCCTCACTCAAGCTCATCCTTCCCGACTGCGGTTTCCCCTTGGCGCTTCCCTACGCCGAGCAACTCCTCCACCCGATTCCCGGCCGAACTCCGGTCAGCCCACCGAGAGTCACTCGACCCACTGGAATTCCTTCATCCCTATCCCTGTCTCCGGCCCGAAGCTCAAACGAGCTCATCCCTCCGGCGAGCTGCTCATTCCCCGATCACCCAAATCATCACCACCATCCCCGCCGGCAAGCTCCCCCTCCGGCCGGCCAGCCAATCGACCACCATTGTGAGCTCCTCTTCATCTCCTTTCCCTCCTTCATTTGAAATTTAAATTCTATGTAAAAGTTATGGTATTAGTATATGTATTCATATAGATACATATATGTATGTATTATTTAGTATATGTATTCATATATATATATACGTATATATATGTATATTTTTATTAATTGTATTTATATATATATATGTATGTATATTGGTATTCTCTTATAATGTGTATCTAGTAGTGTATATGTATATGGTTAATATAATTGATATATACATATTTAATACATATTTAGTAAAAATTGGTATATATATATATATATATATATATATATATATTTGCATACACTTAATATATTTTCAATATATTGATTAGTATATATGTATATATGTATTTTCAGTATATGTATGTAAATATGATTGGTATATATATAAATACGTATTCTACTATATGTATTATTGGTATACTTAATATATTTTTCAATATATAAAAAAATTGGTATATGTATATATTTATTTGTATATACACCTAGTATATTTTTAAATTAATATATATATGGTACACATATATTGTTTAACTAATATATATATTATACATGAAATTAAATGGCATATATATATTGTATATGTATTTAATGTGATGTATTAATATTAGTATATATTTAAATAAATACATAGACAATATATATATATTTTTTTAAATGTATGTTTAGCATATGTATGAGTATACATACATATTGTTCAACTAGTATAAATTAGATATGTATATAAATGGGTGCATGTATATATATTGTAAGTACTAATGTAGTTAATATAAATATAATGTGTCTTATATATCTATCTACTAGACGACCCTAGTTGACCAGTATCATGCCAGGCATAGCCCCTGAGTTAGGTATTTGATTGTGTGTTTAGTATAGCATCTGATGCGAACGTTGTATTGTTTATTATATGTTATAGGACTGTTGGATCCTCCAGGCGATACTCTGGGACAGGATATTGGTTTTACCAGCTAAGGACCCAAGGTGAGTACATTCTCTGATTAGTTTCTTATTTATGATATCCCCTATGTTCACCGTATCTAGTATAAATATCCATATTCTCGACACCCTGGTTACAGTGATTGGTGTAGACGGATCTCGTCATGAGATGTTATTCCTTGTTCATGGTGTAGCTTGTACAAGACTTGTTTTCTTGTTATCTTATGCATGTACAGACACTGATTTCCGAGGAGATTTGCTACCTCCCTAGGGAATCCCGTGCCATAGCATACCATGATTGGATCTACTATACCAGTCGAGGGTGGGGAGTATTTTAGTATAGATATGTGATCATACCCAACTTTACATGCATCATAGCTCACCCACGCCTCACGTCGGTGCAGCCTTACCTTTACATGCCTCACCACTGTTACATATGGTTAGCCTGACTATTACTCGCATCATAGCTATTCCTACGGATTAGCCTGACCTCAAGGATGATCGCTAACCAATGTAATGAGTTTACTAGTCCCAAGCCGATCACATGTTAAAGCTAGTACTCACACACTTAGTCATAGGATTCTTGCTCATTGACATATTGTTTCTTTTCCTACATTTACTTACAGTATTTCCTGTATTTATTTTATTGTACATTTCTCGTACATATACATGCATCTTGTATATTTCCATCTATATACTGCTACATAGTTTATATCATTGATATAGAACTGCAATTTAAAAATGTACTTTGCTCCCTTCCTGACTGGAAAACATTTTCCAGACTATACTTAGAGGACTGGTATCTGACACTGATGGACCACAGGGTGAGTAGCTGAGACTTGGCTTGGTAGTTCAGTCGTGATTCTGGGAGGTATAGCCGGAATCATTAGTTGTCTAGTTAGTTCCTTTAGCATATTTTTGGTACCGGATTTGTCTCCGACAAATCTTATTTCAGACTTTGTTTATGTTAAGCTAGATTATTTAAAGTTTAGACTTGTGTTGTATTTTTATTTTTTCCTTCGAATTCTAATCGTGCTGTCGTTATGTGATTGAGTATGTTGTTATTTATATAGTGTTATCCGTGTCTCCTTATGGAGTTGGATACTAGTGCGAGATTTTTTAGATAGTGCTTGACCCAGACAGCGTTCTACCGCCGATGCTGCGGCATAGGCTGGACGTACCCGCGTACTCGTGCCCCTAAAACGGGAGCGGGTAATGACACGTTTTAGTGGTGGCCCACGCAGGTCAGACTTCGCAAGTTGTGCGATATCGTGGTAGTACGATGTCATAGTTGTACTACTGCGTACCTGCTATAGAATATAGGACATAGGATACTAGGATGAGAGAGGATACTCAATCACAAATTCTTGAGAGATTCCTGGGACGACCCCTTTAGAATCTTGTTATAATTTCTAATTTTAAATCCTTCGCCTTGTTTCCGTCCGTCCTCACTCGTTGATATTGAGTTTGATTCCTGTTGATCAGTTATTAAATTAGGATCTTTGGTTCATTGTAGAGTTTGATTTCATGCCGAGATGAATTCTACGAACTAAATTTTTACGATATCATCTGATGACATATATTGATGAGAATAGTGCGGAAGGTGAAATGTCTGCTTTGGTTATGGAACCTAGAGTTATCGCAGCTATACCGGTTGGCGGGGCAAAAATTCTAGATGTCATGATTATAGGGTTGCGTACTTTAGTTATGGAACCTGTCGTTTATCACACCTATGCTACTAGCATAGCGAGGATTCTCAGCGTCATGATTTTTGACCGACGTGTATGATTATCAGGTTGTATATTAAAATTTGTTCTTAAAGTATCATCTCAACACTTATCTATTTATGTTATATAGGACTTTTTCCGTCGTTTCTTTTATTGCTAGTAGTAGAAACACCTTCAGTCCTCAATCCAGTCTTTTTGAGCTCCTATTCCTTGAGGATTCCTTGTTAAGTATGATAATTAATGTCTTGTAATTATGGCGGTGTCTTGAGTATTAGTATTGACTGAGTATTGCTAGTGAGTTGTAAGTGTTTCCTAGTTGGACATGTGAGCAGTAGGCCTTAATCTAGAGTTAACCCATAGCATAGTAGCTTGTAACAATGGTTCTAGGATAAGTGTCATTAGAGACTGTGATTAGAAGGAGAGTATAGAGTATCAGTGATAGTTCCAAGAGTAGTATCAGAGCCAACATACCCGTCCTGGATAATCATGATTATGTAATTGGATGATCTATGTGAACAATTAAGTATCCAAGAATTGTGTTAAGGATTAATGGAGCATGATGTTCAAATTTGATAATTGATAACGGGAATGTTAAAGGTAAGGAAATATATATACATAAAGAGTTATAATGAGGTGTAATGAGTAGAAAAATATCGGAATTGGAAAGAAAAATGGTGAAGCGTATCACAGATTTATTTAACAGGCTTTAAAGGATTAAAGGGAAATACCTATACAACCATCGAGATGAGGAACCATATACTTGCCCATGAGAATAATTAAACATGAGTGTTATAGAAGGTACAGATAATCATGAGTTCTAATAAGTTTGATGAGGTGATCCAATAATGAAGCTAGCGATATCATACCAAGAGTGCTAATGGTTCTATATCGAGGATTAGTCGAGAATGACGCTAATAACAGTAAGCACTCTACGTGATGATAACTTTGATCATTGGAGGTAATAGTGCAAGTGATTCGGGCAGTACAATTTTAGTACTCAGTTGTAGACAATATATGTATTGAGTGCACCTCGAGTATTAGAGACCGTGAGCACTTATGTGTATATTTGTGGATTTATAAATTAGAGAGTGGAAATAAATTTTAATTTTGAGAATTATTGAGGAGTTGAGATTATGTCATTAAATTTTTGAGGGTTCAAAATTTTGATTCAATAAACATGGTCAAGGCTATAAAGATTTTAGGAGTGATAAAAATTTGATTTCGATATTGAGTATTCGACTATTGAGGAAGTATATGCATTTATATTAAAGTTGTTCGAGAAGTTAAACCTTGACGATTATTTTGAGAATTAATTTTATGGTAGATGAGAAATATGAATATTAGTATATTAATAGATGATATACATGTGTAAGGATCTGTTGACTTGAGCATGATTGAGATGGCACCGCAGACTGACTTGGGTGTCCATCTAAAGTTGTATTGGAAAGAGCAGTACTTAGTATGGTGTGTTACACTTGGTGTGCACTTGAGTGATAAGAACAAATAGTATGGACAATTGTAGTAGGAACGAGAACTAGCAGTGGGTGTACTATAGTAGAACAGGGGTACCTAAAGAGGTAGAAGTATCAAACTTTACATGCATCAATTGACCTATAATTGTGTTAGAGGTTCTTGGTATCAGATTTTGGTATTAATAGACAGGTGTGTGCAAAATGGATGTATTCATGAATCTTGTGGATTAATGATTAGTTGATATGGGTATCAGTATACAGGAATAGGAATTAGTTAGTGAATATGCCAAAGTTAAGTGTATGTTAGAGATAGGGGATACCGCAAAAAATATGTTAGCAGGTTCCTTCTTTTCTCATGTTGTTTTCGTCTTCTGATTGATTGATTCCCTATTACCGTGGTTTGTATTCGTGATTTTCTTGTTAGAATGTAACTAGTAGTATACCCTGACAGAGACTAAAATACCATGACAAAAGGCACATGACCGTACATATTTTCTTAGATTGCATGGCTAAAGGTAGAATTTCTTAGACCAGGATTATTGGGGTTTGACCATAGTAGATTTATGAAGAGGTTATGACTTGACAAGAGAAACGAGATGCTAAAATTTTGGAAGATAAGCATAAAGAGTTAAGGAGTTAAAATAACAGAATTGATGGATCATTGATTTTACGAAGATTGAGGATGATTGAAACTCGAGGATAAACATAAACTTAAATGGAGAGTTAAGAAATTAACATGTCAAAATTTTTTTTTTTAGGATTTATTAATTTTAGGAAGGTTATGATATGACGGAATTGATGATTAAAATTAAGAAAATTTGGGAAATTATCATTATATCTATTTAATTGCATTGAGTGAATTAGAGGATAGGATGTCAAATTCCGAGTATTTAATTTTAATTTAAATTCTGAGGAAATTTTGAGGAAATGGAAACTGATTTTTATTTTTGAGGATATTTTAGGAATACAGTAATTTCAGAAATTTTGAAGGTTGTGAAACGACAAGTGGATTATTTCAGGATTATGTGGGCTGGTGAATTTAACTATTGATGGAAAATAATACTGTGTATGAGTAAATACTACTATTAAGGATTTTAAATTTCGAGGACGAAATTCTTTTAAGGAGGGTAGACTTGTCACTACCACGTTCCGAAAATAGGGGTATTTTCAACTTTTTATAATTATTAGTATTGTGGTAGATATATTAAATAATTTTCTCGATAGGTGTATTTAATTTAAAAAAATTTGTGAGGGGTGTATTTAAATATATTATTATATTCAGTGTTCATTAATGTCTGAGCTAGTAGACTTGACCTAGAAGCCCAGTAGATGAACACCTGACAGAATTTGGGGATTGTGTATTTAATTACATTATTTAGGATTTAATTATTGAGATAGTAATTAACTACCATAATTTATTTAATTATTGCGCTTTGCCCTTGCTTCGATATTTGGAGTGCTACCCTAGCTTTTGCCTTCCAACAAATTTTACAACCTTGCCCTAGACGTGCCTGCCTTCCATTCTGATATTTTTGCAACTCATAATTATGCTCTCTGTACCTTATTTTTAGCCTAACAAAAATCGTCGCGAACATTTATTTAATTTCTGGATAAATTCCAATTTTGTATCGTTGTGCGTTCCAATCGAAATTGGAGGCAATCTTGACCTATTTTTCGCACCGCCCAAATTAGGATAATATTCTGTTCTGAGTCTCCTTCATTAATGATATTGATGACCCAACCTGATTTTGGCCCCATGTACTCCTAATTAATTTTTGAACACAGCTTACATTTTATTCCTAATTAAATTGAGGATACCATTTTATCTGATCCCGTTAATCCCGATTAATTCCAGTACCCTGCTATTTGAGCCCGTACGACACACAACGCTCCCTCACTCTGCAAAATGCCAAACACCGAATCGCCCACCCAATTTTCATCATTTTATGAGTCTGTGCAAATACCCAATTTTAGGGGGGGCTAAATTGCAAATTTGCATTAGGTGTCAACACCCCATAGGGGGGGCTAAATTGCAAATTTGCATTAGGTGTCAACACCCCATTGGTTTAACCAAAATGAAGAAAACCAACCCCCCTAGCTTTGACTAGTCAACACCCTCATCCTCACATGTATGAATTTTCTCCATATCAAATTCTGGCCATTCATTTAAAGTGGGTGCATCACCACCCTTCATTCTCATCTCACCCTCCCTATTTAATGTTCCATCACCCACACCCTTCCCAAGAAAACCCTAATCCCCAAACCAAGCCCCCATTTTTCTCTCATCTCACTCCTCCCTCTCTCCAACGTAGGAAACCAAGCTCCTCTCCTTTCTTCTTCTATTTTCTTCTTCTTCCTTTCTTCTTCTCTTCTTCTTCCTTTCTTCTTCTTTTCAAATATTAGAAGAAGAGGGAAATAACCAACTTCCCATGGTCACTGTTCACTAAGCAGCCGACTTCAGCCCGGCGGCCCTCACTGCAGCTCTCCGGTGACCTAGCCCCTGCACAGCCGCCCGTCCCGAGCACCTCCAATCTTCCTCGACTTTCCTCCTCGGATCTCCTCATCCTCCTGCACCCCGACGAAGACCTCCACCCGCAGCCGGCCTGCAGCAACTCGCCACCCCGACCCTGTTGGACTCTGGCTAAGCCCGGCCGGCCAGCCAATCCACCACCACCACGAGTACCATCCTGACCTCCCTGCCTACTCCACCACCTCCCATTCCCGTGAACTCCATCGCACAGCTGCTCCTCCGCCTCACTCAAGCTCATCCTTCCCGACTGCGGTTTCCCCTAGGCGCTTCCCTACGCCGAGCAACTCCTCCACCCGATCCCCGGTCGAACTCCGGTCAGCCCGCCGAGAGTCACTCGACCCACTGGAATTCCTTCATCCCTCTCCCTGTCTCTGGCCCGTAGCTCAGACGAGCTCATCCCTCCGGCGAGCTGCTCATTCCCCGATCACCCAAATCATCACCACCATCCCCGCCGGCCAGCTTCCCCCTCCGGCCGGCCAGCCAATCGACCACCACTGTGAGCTCCACTTCCTCTCCTTTCCCTCCTTCATTTGAAATTTAAATTCTATGTAAAAGTTATGGTATTAGTATATGTATTCATATAGATACATATATGTATGTATTATTTAGTATATGTATTCATATATATATATATATATATATACGTATATATATGTATATTTTTATTAATTGTATTTATATATATATGTATGTATATTGGTATTCTCTTATAATGTGTATCTAATAGTGTATATGTATATGGTTAATATAATTGATATATACGTATTTAATACGTATTTAGTAAAAATTGGTATATGTATATATATATATATATATATATATATATATATATATATTTGCATACACTTAATATATTTTCAATATATTGATTGGTATATATGTATATATCTATTTTCAGTATATGTATGTAAATATGATTGGTATATGTATAAATGCGTATTCTACTATATGTATTATTGGTATACTTAATATATTTTTCAATATATAAAAAAATTGGTATATGTATATATTTATTTGTATATACACCTAGTATATTTTTAAATTGATATATATATGGAACACATATATTGTTTAACTAATATATATATTATACATGAAATTAAATGGCATATATATATTGTATATGTATTTAATGTGATGTATTAGTATTATTATATATTTAAATAAATACATTGACAATATATATATATATATTTTAAATGTATTTTTAGCATATGAATGAGTATACATACATATTGTTCAACTAGTATAAATTAGATATGTATATAAATGGGTACATGTATATATATTGTAAGTACTAATGTATTTAAAATAAATATAATGTGTCTTATATATCTATCTACTAGACGACCCTAGTTGACCAGTATCATGTCAGGCATAGCCCCTGAGTTAGGTATTTGATTGTGTGTTTAGTATAGCATCTGATGCGAACATTGTATTATTTATTATATGTTATAGGACTGTTGGATCCTCCAGACGATACTCTGGGACAGGACATTGGTTTTACCAGCTAAGGACCCAAGGCGAGTACATTCTCTGATTAGTTTCTTATTTATGATATCCCCTATGTTCACCGTATCTAGTGTAAATATCCATATTCTCGACACGCTGGTTACACGGATTGGTGTAGACGGATCTCGTCATGAGATGTTATTCCTTGTTCATGGTGTAGCTTGTACAAGACTTGTTTCCTTGTTATCTTTTGCATGTACAGACACTGATTTCCGGGGAGATTTGCTACCTCCCTATGGAATCTCGTGCCATAGCGTACCATGATTGGATCTACTATACCAGTCGGGGGTGGGGAGTATTTTAGTGTAGATATGTGATCATACCCAACTTTACATTCATCATAGCTCACCCACGCCTCACGTCGGTGCAGCCTTACCTTTACATGCCTCACCACTGTTACATATGGTTAGCCTGACTATTACTCGTATCATAGCTATTCCTACGGATTAGCCTGACCTCAAGGATGATCGCTAACCAATGTAATAATTTTACTAGTCCCAAGCCGATCACATGTTAAAGCTAGTACTCACACACTTAGTCATAGGATTCTTGCTCATTGACATATTGTTTTTTTTCCTACATTTACTTACAGTATTTCCAGTATTTCTTTTGTTATACATTTCTCGTACATGTACATGCATCTTGTATATTTCCATCTATATACTGCTACATAGTTTATATCATTGATATAGAACTGCTATTTAGAAATGTACTTTGCTCCCTTCCTGACTGGAAAATATTTTCCAGACTATGCCTAGAGGACTGGTATCTGACACTGATGGACCACAGGGTGAGTAGCTGAGACTTGGCTTGGTAGTTCAGTCGTGATTCCGGGAGGTATAGCAGGAATCATTAGTTGTCTAGTTAGTTCCTTTAGCATATTTTTGGTACCGAATTTGTCTCCGGCAAATCTTATTTCACACTTGGTTTATGTTAAGTTAGATTATTTAAAGTTTAGACTTGTGTTGTATTTTTATTTTTTCCTTCGAATTCTAATCGTGCTGTCGTTATGTGATTGAGTATGTTGTTATTTATATAGTGTTATCCGTGTCTCCTTATGGAGTTGGATACTAGTGCGAGATTGTTTAGATAGTGCTTGACCCAGACAGCGTTCTAGCACCGATGCTGCGGCGTAGGCTGGACGTACCCGCGTACTCGTGACCCTAAAACGGGCGCGGGTCATGACACACATGGTGCACTCTATGTGTTTGGTGAAATAGCCTTTAGTGTAGAATTTATGCATTTAATACCATTGTATGTATGTGTGTGTGTGTGTATATATATATATATATATATATATATATATATATATATATTTATATTTATATATATATATATATAATTATTTGTGTGTATCTTTATATTATGCATTGATATATAATTTTATATATATATATTTATACTAGATGAGTGTTCATGTTGAGGGGAGGGGACACACTGTGAGCAGATCTGGGTTGTACACAACTGAAGTTACTAACGAGATGTTTGTGATGATAGATTAAGATAATGAGTTAATTGTGAGGGAGTGTAATGGGTGAGGAGGGCAAAGTTGTAGTGGAATTTCTGTTGATGTTAATTGAACTGTCACTTGGTATCAGTAGGGCACAATAAGGGGCAATCAGGTTAGGGGCCAGGGAGTTATCCCCCGGCCCAGGCAGGGTGATGGACCCTGGTAATGCTGGTATTGGTGTACATGTAGGCAGATGAGGAGTGGTGTGTTTTTGTCAGTAGGATGAGAGAAAACTCAAGTGCAGGCATTTAAGAAGCAACTGTTATGGGTGCAGATGTGAGAAGTTCCTGGACAGTAGACAATGTATATGTTGTGCACTGCAGGGGTTGAGGACTGCAGGTGAACTCGGGAAGGGTAATACTCGAGTGCGGTCATATTGGTAGAATGTGTGCCAAGGGTAATACTAAAGTATCAGGTAAATGTGATAGGTATCAGTGTTTAGTTCTATTTTCAAGATTAGTAAAGTATCAGTTATTGTGTACTTGAGTGTGCTTGGTGAAGGGAATGGTTGACTGCACAAGAGTTTTATCGGGTTAAGAAGGAATGAGGGGGAGCAGGTAGCAGTTGCTACTAGAATATTGTTGTAGCAACATCAATAGGAGAGTATGTTCATGGTTAGTACTAGTGTGGGGTTCAGATTGGAATGTCCCTGTGTTGTATATGTTCAGGTATGCTGCAATAGCAGTTAAGCGATAATATTGAGTATTGGTTGAGTTTTATGTAGAAATAGGTTAGGGGTTCTGTTGATATGGGATTGAGGGATGGTGTATCAGTTCAAAACTGATGGAAGAGGTTAACTGATACATTGGTGGTATCAGCGAGCATACACCCTGGTGAGGTTATTTAAGTATTAGTGAGTGTATTATTACCATTTAGTGCTAGTTAGTGTATAATTAATTGGTATATTAGCATATGTTAGATATTAGTTAGTATCGTATTAGTTAGTATATTTTTTTTTGAATTAGTTAGTTGTTATAGGCATGTTGGTTAGTATCAGTTAGCATATTAAGGATTTGTGATATGTTAGATCACTTGTAGTTAGTATATAAAGTAAGTTGTGTCAGTTAGAGTGGTTAGTTGGTAAGTTAGTAATTTATACTTGACGATATCAATAGTTAGAAGAGTTAGTATATTTTAGTGTGAGCTAGAGTCTAAGTTAATGATTAAGTTGTTAATTAGTTAAGGTATTACTTAGAAACTTAGGTAATAGCCTAGTATAGCTAATATAAGTTAGTATTAACTAGTTAGTGACCAATATAGACTAACTAATTAGTACTGGACCTAGAAGTAGCTATGTTGATTAAAGTTGACCAAGTATTGACTAGTTAGACAAGAGTGACCTAGAAATGGCCAAGAAGAGCATATTTAATGCATTTTAATTCATTATCATTTTGTTGCACCAAATTTGACATGCCACTCATATTTAGGTGTGTGTGACACCAGCTTGGATACTGAGTGACATAATTTGCTCCAGACCCGAAATGAGTACATCTCTTTGTTAGTTTTTATTTTATGATAGTGGATATATTACCTGTTCTAGAACTGCTTACTTGATTCTGACACAGTGACTATACGGACTGATACTAAATGGATCCTGTAAAAGATGTTATCCTCTATCGTGTTCACCGGGTACTCCTTCACATATATTTTATCGTGTATATTGGATATTAATTATCATGAGTGTTCACACACTGCTCGTATTCAGTGTGTTTATATCCGTATTCGTAACGTGTCATGATTAGATCCATGAGTATTGGTTGGGGTTGGAGGAGTAGGAGTTGGTTATGTAATCAAGCCAATATATTCATTTATATATCGATTACATATCATATGTGTAATCGCATTACCATATTGTATTCGTGTTTAACCCGAACCGATCACCTAACGAACTTGTACTATATGGCACATTAGCTAGTTTATGTATTTTTTTTACTTACACTTATTCATATTGCCTGTTCTTTTATTCTAGTACTTTATATGTTCACTCTAGTTTATTTCTCTTTCCTATTGCTAGTTATCATTTACTCTTTTCTATTACTTGTCATATATGTTCTACCATATATTTGGAACTGCTTCCAGAGGTATGTACTTCGCTTCAATCCTGATTGGATGTATATTTCAGATAATTGGCTTGAGGAGCAGTATCCTACTTACTACTGACCCCAAGACAGTGGACCACTAGAGGATACTTCCGTAGAGTAGGTAAATCTAGTGCCAGTGACTGAGGAGGTTTAGCCTTATATTGTTAGATACTGTATTAGTCTTATTTTAGATTCTTAGCATGTATGTATTATTTCGAGAGTTGCATTGTGACTAAACTTATATTGTGGACTTGTGAATATATTTGTGACTCTTGTACTTTTTTCTTCATTTTATTTCGTGATATTTCTTCCTCTAGTTTGATTTTGTGATTGCATATTGGTTTCATTATCATATACCATATTATTCCTCCATTTGGAGTTGAGATAGCATGACATGTACCTTATATATATTGTGTGAGATGTTTAGAGAGCATTGTTGACCTAAACAACGTTCTTTCATCGATGTTGTGGTGTAGGCTGGGTGTTGTTCACGTACTTGTATCCTCATTCAGGGTGCGAGCCATGGCACATTTTTAGTGGTAGTCCAAGTAGGTCTTCGAGAGATCGCATTTAGTGCGATATCGTAGTAGTACTCAGACTTATAGTACTGCTACAAGCCTGTTTTAGGATATAGGATATAGGCTAAGAGTATACTCAAGCACAACAAGGAAACATTCCCAAAAATATCTATTTTGCTATCCTTACCAAATTGAATGCTTGCTTTACTTGAATAATTCTGTCATTCTTTGATGATATCGTATCTTACTCAATATTAATTCCTTTGTCTCAATCTATCTTCAGGATCCCGCTGAAGACATGATCCAAACACTCAGGCGCAGTGTCAGCGAGGTTGGTCACTTCGTCTCCTCAGAGGAGGGAACTAGCAGATACTGCTCCATCAACCCCAGTTCAGAGGGCCATTTTACCGGTTCAGGTGGGCATTTCTACAGCAGCTTTTGGGGGTGCTCCATCTCTAATCGAGAGGACATTGCCTAAAACTTTAGAGGAGCTACCACCACTACCAGCAATTGATCTGGCTCAGGTGTTTGCACTCTTTCAGCAGATGATGGAGGCACAAAGGGCTCATACGGAGGCCAAACCGTGCCAGTCTTAGGTCATAAGGCAGGGCATTGAGAATGTCCACCAGCTTATACCCTCTGTAGTTGAGAGAGATGCCTTGTTTCAGCCACATGTAGCTCTACCTCCGCAGGACCGACAACAGCTGAGACCGGGGACTATCATTGACTTCAAAGGGATGGAGCCTAAGGACATTAAAGGCATCGAAGGTATTATTTATTCTGACGACTGGATTGAAGACATAGAGAGGAACCTGCGGCTAGCATAGATTCCAAAGAGACTACAGGTAGAGGCAGCAGGGAGCATGATGTATAATATTTCCTTGACGTAGTTCAGGGCTGACCTTAGGATCTCATCACGTGGACTTACTTGGGAAGCTTTTAAGGATAAATTCTTTTCAGATGTGGCTCTAACTTCTCTAGAGAGCCAATTTTAGTACCTCGTCCAGGGAAGCATAATGGTGGACGAGTACACGACAGAGTTCTGCCGATTGGGTCACTTTATGGAACGACAGAATCCTCGGAGAAAGGCCCGAATGTTCAAAAAGGTTATGAATAGGGAGAACAAATCCCATACTGGTGGACATCGTACCACTACCTTTGAGAAGATCTTGGCACAGGTGCAGCAGGCGGAGGATAATTTGTAGCTTGGCTCCAAGAGGATGAGGGATCATTCAGGAGCTAGCAGTAGTGCAGGCCCAACAAAGCGGCCTCACTTTCAGCAATAATATCATATATACTTCCAGAAGCTGAGGCGACAGTTTCCTGTACTAGCTAGATCGCCAGTACAGTAGGAGCCCCAGATTCAGAAGCCAGCTTAAACGACTATTTCTTGCCCATTTTACAAGAAGTCGGAACATGGATGGGATGCGTGAAGGATGAGATTGGGTCAGTATTTCTTCTACGAAACAGAAGATCACCAGTTGAGAGCTTATCCTAGGGCTCCGTCTCTTCCAGCTCAGGGTAGGGACCCGACATAGAGAGCACCCGCGAGACCACCAGCGGGATAACAGAGAGGACCTTCGTTGTCGATACATCAGTAGAGGTTCGTACAACACCAACAACAGAAGAAAGGTGCACAGCAGGGCCGAGCTTTTGCCTTGATCGTCGAGGAGGAGGAGCCAATTGGGGATATTATCTCAGGTTCAGTCTATCCTGATTTATTTCTAGCTTATGATTTATTTGATTCCGGTGCTTCACATAGCTTTGTATATGTATCTTTTGCCTTAAAGCATCATCTTGAGACTGAACCGTTAGCAAGGACTTGCAAGATCATAACCAGGGGTGGTATTATCCTGGTCAATATTGTTTGCAAGAATCAAAAATTTTATTTAGGAGGCCAAAAGTTGAGCGCGTGTCTACTAGTAATGCCACTTTTGAGCTACGACATAATACTCGGGATAATTTGGTTGAGTGGGCACTATGCTAGTATCGATTATCGTAGAGACAGAGTTCTGTTTTAGATGCCAAGAGAGCCAGAGTTTGGGTTTGTCAGAGGAGCAATAGAGCAGAGCGAGGGAGACTTCTGTGGAGCTATAGTAGAAGAGCAGGAGCCGCCACATCCGTTGATTATGGAATTTATGGATGTCTTTCCGAAGTAGTTATCGGGGTTTCCACCAGAAGAAGATGTGAAGTTCTCTATAGAATTGGTGCCAGGCGTAGAGCCAATATCACAGCACGTCTATAGGGTGAACAACAGCGAACTGGCAGAACTGAAAAAGCTGGTGGATGAGTTACAGGACAAGGGCTTCATCTGTTCTAGTACATCACCGTGGGGTGCTCCTATATTATTTGTACCAAAAAAGGAAGGGTCGGTATACATGTGTATCGACTATAGGGCTCTTAAAAACCTCACTATCTAGAATAAATACCTTTTGCCGTGAATTAATGATCTATTTGATCATTTGAGCGGAGCGAAGGTATTCTCCAAGATAGACTTGAGGTCGGGGTACAACCCGATGAAAGTAAAGAAGGAAAATATTCTGAAGAAAGTTTCTAGGACTCGTTATGGGCTGTTCTTGTTCTTGGTGATATTATTTGGGTTAAACAATGCCCTGACGATATTCATGAACCTAATAAATAAGATATTTCATCAGTACCTGGATCAGTTTATTGTGGTTTTCATGGATGATATATTGATATATTCGAAGACCCTGGAGGAGCATGAGAAGCACCTGAGGATAGTTTTGGAGACCCTCGGGAAGGAGAAGTTGTTTGGCAAGCTTTCGAAGTATGAGTTCTTCCTTAATAAGGTTGAATTCCTTGGGACTGAAGAAGAGGTTGACTACAGCTCTAGTGTTAACATTGCCATCGGGGATATGAGGATTTTTCATATACAGTGATGCATCGGGTAAGGGTTTGGGATGTATGTTCCAGTAGAACGGGAAGGTGATTGTCTATACTTCCAGGCAATTACGCCCGCATAAGAAAAATTATCCTACCCATTACTTAGAGTTGGCAACAGTCATCTTTGCTCTAAAGTTATGAAAATACTACTTGTACGGAGAGCGTTTGGAGATATTTACAGACCACAAGAGCTTGAAGTATGTGTTTACACAGAAAGAGCTCAACATGAGGTAGCAGCGAGGGTTGGAGTTGATAAAGGACTTCTACATCTCTTTACAGTACCATCCAAGGAAGGCCAATGTAATCGCTAATTCCTTGAGCAGGTACCCAGAGGCTATATTCTTTTAATGAGGGACAGATATTTATTGGCCGATCTTGATAGCTTGGGTATTGAGGTACTAGTTCCTGGAGTTATGGCATAGATAAGGGGACTTTAGGTATAGTTAGAGTTGATGGACCGGATAAGAGTCGAACAGTTCAAGGATGAGTCTCTGAGGAGCATCAGAGCACAGATCCAGATAGAATTAGCATAGGGCTTCAGTATTGTAGAGGATGGATTATTGCGGTACGGTACCAGGTTGTGTGTGCCGAGGGAAGCGTTGTACGATAAGGTTTCTCAGGAGGCACATCAATTTTAGTACTCTATATATCCAGGTGCCAACAAGATATATAGAGACCTGAGAGAGAGAGCATATTTGGGGGTATGGTGTAAAGCGGGAGGTGGCAAGCTTCGTATCTAGATGCTTGGTATGTTAGCAGGTAAAGTCAGAGAGGCCGAGGCCAGGTGGATTGCTTCAGCCTTTACTCATTCCAGAGTGGAATTGGGAGCATGGGACGATGTATTTTGTTTTAGGTCTTCACCGTTTTCCAGGAGGTAAAGTCACGATTTGGTTCATCATTGACAGGTTGACCAAATTGGTCCACTTCTTGCTGTTTAAAGTGGGTACGTCTACGGAAAAGCTCGTAAAGATGTATATGCGATATATAGTCAGATTGTATGGAGTTCCTATGAGCATAGTCTTGGATCGGGATAGTCATTTTATATCTGACTTCTAGAGGAGTTTACAGGCTTGCTTGGTAACCCAGCTCATGTTTAGTACCACATATCACCTTCAGACAGACGGGCAGTCGAAGAGGTCTATCCAGACTCTCGAGGATATGCTATGCACTTGTGTTTTAGATTTCAGAGGCTCTTGGGAGGATCACCTTCACCTAGTAGAGTTTGCTTATAACAACAGCTACTAGGCCAGTATCGAGATGTCACCATTTGAGACGTTATATGGACGGAGATGCCACACTCTGTTATCATAGGATGATATTTGTGAGAGAGCCTTATTGGGACCCGAGATGGTCGTAGATGTAGTTGAAAAGGTAAAGTTTATCAGAGATAGACTTCGTGTAGCACAGGACAGACAGCGACATTGGGTCGATAGCTACCAGAGATCATTGGAGTTTGAGGTATAGGTTATTTGTTTTGTTTGTGATTGCTTTTTATAGTGCTAAGGCTGTGTTTTGTGCTAGGTTGGCATTCTGATTTTCTTGTAAATTTCTCTGATACGGGGTATAATTTGCTTTAGTGGAGGTGGAAAGCTTAGTCCACGGTATATCGGATCCTTCAGTATCCTTGAGGGGGTCAGTGTAGTGGCCTACAGACTAGACTTTTTGCCTGTACTAGAGAGAGTGCACAATGTGTTCCACATATCGCAGATGAGACGGTACATGACAGATCCTAGCCATGTATTAGATCACTCGAAGATCGAGGTGAGTCCGACTCTAAGCTACCCAGAGCAGCCAGTGAAGATCTTAGATTCTAGGGAGAAGGTGTTGTGGAACCAGATGATTGCTCTGGTACCCGTCGCGTGGAGTCATCACTCTTTAGGGGAGTCTAGTTGAGAGTTTAAAGCCGAGATGTGCGAGCGATATCCTTATCTGTTTAAGCCGTGAGGTATAATTCTTTCTTGCCTGTTGTGATTGATTTGATAGTTAGTTTCTTCCTTAATATCGAGGACAAAAATTTTCTAAGGTGGGTCAGATTGTCACCCTCATTTTTCAAGATATAGATAATTTAGTAATTTGGCATAATTAGTTTTATTTTAGAGATTATATTAAATTGAGTGATATATATTTTATTTGTGCATTATATTATTTATAGTAGTGGGCAAACATTTTATTTAGACTTGACACTAGTGAACCCAATTAGACTTGTCTTGACAATTATTAAGCCCAACATGGACTAGGCCTATTGGACCCATTTTCCATAATTAATTAGGAGAATTAAGACTAATTTGTATTAGACTTTCCATTATAACCTCCTTAATTATTCCTCATGATTAACCATTAGGGATAAATTAGACATTGGGAATTACTTGGAAGAGGGGATACTAAAGGTCGGCTATTTATAGGCCTTCTCTCCCTCTCTCTCCTATTTATTTGTGCACTCAATTCCAGATTCCAATTGTGTTCTACCCCAATTCATTCTTTCCTCTATCAATCCCTCTCAATTTATTCATATTCCTTCTCATTCTAATCACTCGAGGAGCATTGGAGCTTGGAATTGCAAGGAGCATTAGGAGAAAAAGCTTTAGCAAGGAGATCGTATCCGGATCATGTCCGTAGAAATAATTTATTCAAAATCCACCTCCCAATAAATATAGATATGAATTTTACCTTCAAAGTAGGTTTTAAATCATGCATTTGGCCATTAGGGCTACCTATAAGAACTAGTTCTAGGCTAATTTGATGTGTATTATGATTTCTACATAGTAATTTGTGTCCAAATAGGGGAAGTAAAGAGATTGACACATTAACTATGTATCATGAGACCAATTAAATCTAATTAGACTTAGATCGGGGTTATAAAACTAGGTATGTGTCCATAATTGGAAACGAGTAGGCTGTATCACGATACGGTGTGATACCGTGTGATACAGAGTTCTATTTTGGGTATTTTGTACAATTACTCCTTAATTCTCATTTTAGCAAGTTAATTTAGTTATATTATGATGTATTACATATGTATATATGTTAATTGTAAGAAATGGTGGTTGTTGGCACTTGAGTTGGATACGTATCATAAGTATCCATATGGTGCACTCTATGTGTTTGGTGAAATAGCCTTTAGTGTAGACTTTGTGCATTTAATACCATTGTGTGTGAATATATATATATATATATATATATATAAATATATATATATAATTACTTGTGTGTATCTTTACATTATGCATTGATATATAATTATATATAGATATTTATACTAGATGAGTTTTCATGTACAGTGGAAGGGACATACTGTGACCAGATCTGGGTGGTGCATAGCTGAAGTTGCTAATAAGATTTAGGTAATGATAGACTGAGATAATGAGTTAACTGTGAGGGAGTGTAATGGGGTGAGGAGAGCAGGGTTGTAGTAGAATTCTTGTTGATGTTAACAGAACTGTCACTTGGTATCAGTAGTGCACAACATGGGGCTATAGGGTTGGTGGCCAGGGAGTTGTCCCTACATCCAGGCAGGGTGATAGACCCTAGTAATATTGGTATTGGTGTACATATAGGCAGATGAGGAGTGTTGTGTTGTTGTCAGTAGTATGAGAGAAAGCTCGAGTGCAGGCCTTTAAGAAGCAGCTATTGTGGGTGAAGATGTGAGAAGTTAATGGACAGTAGACTGTGCACATGTTGTGCACCATAGGGGTTGTGGACTACACGTGAACTCGGGAAGGGTAATAATCGAGTGCAGTCCATATTGGTAGAATATGTGCCAAGTTAGAAATATCTGCTACTATCAGGTAAATGGGATAGGTATCAGTGTTCAGTTCTATTTTCAAGATTAGTAAAGTATCGGTGATTGTGTACTTTAGTGTGCTTGGTGAAGGGAATGGTTGACTGCACAAGAGTGCAGTTGTATTTGGAGAAGACAAAGTGTTCATGCGGCCTACGAGTTATGCGGCCTATAGTGCTATGCGGCCTGAGCTTTTGCTGTATACTGACCAGCTTACTTCCATCTTGTTGGACGCATGACTTCCATCACACAAGTGTTCTGGCGGTTATCCTTGAACTCCTTGTGTGTTCATTCGCTGAATAAATGAGAAATTTGCTAAGTCCAAGAGACCTCCATGTGGCACCGTCCCATATGTGACAAGCAGGCATATGCGGCAAGTAGAGTATGCGGCTACTTTTTCTTGGACGCATGACTCTGAAACCGTGGCACATGTTTCTTTAATTTTTGTCTTTTTTCCTAACATAATTTATGGTTTGTCACATTAATCACTTTATGTGACATCACTAACACTTCATTGATTGGCCGTCACTTTGGCACTTGTTCCAAGAGAGTAAACTTTTGTCCGGAGCATGCGGCCTGGGGTTGAATACGGCCTGGAGGCATATGAGGCATGGAGTCATATGCGGCTTGGGGTAGCATTCGTCCTGGAGCCATATGCGGCCTGGGGTATTATGCCGCCTGGGGTAGCATGTGGCCGACAGTCCATCAACTGTCTAATGCACCTAGTTGTGCATGCGGCTTAGCCATTTTATTTGAAATATTTTTTTATTCTAAGTGGTTGGTCTTGACAATTACTTGTGATTGATCCTAAGAAAAATGGACTTACTAACCCGACCTTGTGCTAGATATGACCATGTGCTAGGATTGACTATGCCACAAGTGACTAACCAACTATGTGCATAACATGAGCTATGTGTCCCAATGTGATAAGGCTCATACGACCAACTGTAAGCTGGTAATTCGACCCAATTTTTTGTATTTGTACTGATACAATTATTACGTGCTATATGTACATGTGTTATAAATTTGCACTGAGGTGTGACATAACTTGCTACGTGCTATGAGATATATATTTTGGGTTGTGCATCAAGAATGCCTCATATACTATGCGACATATGGTAGTATTATATTATTTCTCCAGCACGGGCATGGTATGTGGGTCAACTACCAAAGTGTTGCTAGGAATTATTGTTTATTGTATCACGCTCGGGTGAATCCAGTTTGAGCTATCAAGTAACAAAATAGGTTCATATCTAGCATGGACCGTACTACAGTACGACATATAGGAGGATTGATCATGTGACTATGTCATGAGATTCCTAACATAACCATAGGGCTAAATTAGGTAACTAAAATTGGTAGAGCATTGGGAGGGATAAAATCCCGAGATCGTGCATATTAGCCACCTCAGACAACTGTCATAACGTGCAAGGCTGACCCCCATGGATATTAGTCACGTCCGCACTAGTGGACGACAATATCTGAATACTTATATTGTACATGTGTTATATATGATATAGCACGATAGCCTTACGAGGGACAGGTGCATATAATACAAGTGCTATACGATTTCTTTGGCTCGGTTAGCCTCGCTAAACAGCTCACAATCTGAGAATTTCTTTTATGCTTCTAATCTGAGGTAACTCAGACTCCACAGTAGCAAGTCATATAATTGATTAGCCATTATAATTGGACTTGGTTGTGATTGTATTATTTTGTTAGTAGTCTAGGGATAAGGATTAGTCGTAGTGTGATGGTTCAAACCTTGTCCTTGTTTGGTTGTTGGGTTGGGCTATTATGCTAAGATAAACTATGAACCAAAACCATGATGCAGAACATATATTGTACCTATCTATTGCTTTGGGTTTTGTTTTTCTTTTTCGTGTTTCCTTTGTGGTACTTGCTATTTGGGGTCTAACTCCACTGGTTTTGCATGGCCAAATTTTGATCCAGTTCCAGAGGATCAAGCTTATTTTCCCCTTTCCAATGGTATGTACTAGGCGAATAGTCGTTGTAGAGCATGAGTGGGTTTTTTCTTTCCTGCTCGTTATTATATTTTACTCTTTTGGGCATTTAGCCACCTACATTTGTTAGCCTATAAGTCTAGACATTTAGTTTTCTTTACATGATTGAAATTAATCAAACTGTAGCAGATCATGGTCATATTCTTTTGCTACTCTACCAGCTTTTTATTTTGCACAGTTGGTTTTCAGAATATTGTGGCAGGGCATTTGGGACACCTTACTTCCTTGTCATGTTTGTTCTATATTTATTGTTCTTATTTGACTGATTGAGATATTAGATGTTTGTATGACTCTTAGTGACTTGCTTGTAGTATTCACCACCTTGTCTAGTTGTAACCATGATCGTCGTACGATATATAGTACATTATATGGGGTACCTGGCCGTGTCCGTGTCTGTATTTTGGTACTGGGGCGTGACACTTAGGTTTGGAAATTGTCTCTGTGTACCAAGCGGAGATATCCGTTAAGAAGTTATGACCGAGGCGCTCAGTTTCCAGTATTCGATTCATCTAGGAGGCAGCAAGATGTATCGAGATATAAAATAATATTTCTGGTGGAACGGAATAAAGAGGAAGATAGCACGATTCATTTCCCGGTATTTGGTATGTCAACAAGTGAAGGCCGACCAGCAAAGACAAGCAGGATTATTACAACCTGTTCTTATCCCGGAGTGAAAGTAGGAACATATCACAATGGACTTTGTAACCAGTTTACCTAGATCACCGACTGGTCGTGATGTAGTTTTGGTGGTAGTAGATCATCTCACGAAAGTAGCTTGTTTTCTTCCTTTCCGAGTTGGACACTCCACAGAGAAGTTGGCAAAAATATATATGCTATAGATAATGAGACAACACGGTTCCCCTATGAGTATTGTATCAGATTGAGACACTCGGTTCACTTCATATTTTTGGAAGAGCTTGCACCAGAGTTTGGGCACCAAGTTAAGATTTAATACCTCTTACCATCCTCAAACAGATGGGCAGTCAGAGAGAACCATCCAGATATTGGAAGATATTCTACGGGCTTGTACCATAGAATTTGGAGGGTCTTACAAAGATTACCTTTATCTTGTCGAGTTCTCGTACAACAATAGTTATCAGGCGAGTATTCAGATGGCACCCTTCGAGGTGTTATATGGAAGAAAGTGCATATAACCATTGGCATGGGGTCATATTAGCGAACGAAAGATATTAGGCCCAGAGATGATCACGTAAATAGTGAAAGTTGTCAAACAAATCAGAGAGCAACTTTAGATTGCACAAGATAAGCATCGGCATTGGGCAAACCAGCATCGTAGGCCTTTAGAGTTTTGGGTTGGCGACCATGTGTTCTTACAGATTTTTCTCACCCGTGGAGTCACTAGATTCGAGGTTCGTAGGAAGCTTAGTCCGTGATATGTCAGTCCGTTCAATATTCTCGAGCGGGTAGGCGATATTGCTTATCGTCTTGTCTTTTCGCCTTCTCTACGTGAGGTGTGCGATATGTTTCATGTGTCTCAATTACGTAGGTATGTCCCAGATCTGAGTTCTATCCTCAATCATTTTGAGCTAGTCGTTCGTACCAACTTTTCTTATGAGGAGCAACCCGTATCCATTTTGGACCAAAGGGAGAAGGTGCTCAAGAATCGGACTATTCATCTTGTCTGAGTTGCTTGGGGTCATCACCTTTTGGGAGACTCAATGTGGGAGCACAAGAATGATATCTGGTCTCGGTATCCGTACTTGTTTGATGTTGAAGGTATATTCGTTCTTATGCCTTCGTATCTCGAATCTCGTAATTCGTTTATCTATGCTATGTGATATTGCTTTTCCTTATCATATACTTGATTTTATTAAATGTGTAAATGTGCTTGTAGTTAGTGCATTGTTTGGTCTGATTTCTCTAGCTAGCCTAGGGTTAAATTCCAAGGACAAATTTATTCTAAGGTGGGTAGAGATATCAATCCCCTTTCCTGATATACGTATTTGGAACATATTAGTTTTCTTGCTTATATTATTTCTTGCTTGCATGGTTAGTTAGTTAGTTTGCATGTCATGGAGACTGAACCCATTCTTTTGTTCCATTAGACTCTTGGTTTAATTGTTGGGTTGGTTTGGTTATGAGAAAACCAATGTCCAAACCTCAACCATAGCTATATAAGATAACTTCTTTCTCTCTCTTCTCTCATTCTTCATTTTCCCTCTTTCTTTGATTTCTAAGCAAGTACACCTTACATGACAGGAAGAAACTCTAAACTTTAATTCTTACTTTTCCCTTGCATTATATTAGTCTAATATATGTATATTATGATTCTAAGCACTATTACTACTTGGAGTTTTCGGTTTTGATGGACAAAATTTAGTAAATCTACATTCTTAGTTAAGGGTTTTCATCGGTTCCATCTTAGTTTTGATCTATTAAAAGATGGTATTTGTTACACCCCAATCCCAAATATCAAGGGACTAGCCACGTGGCTTGGCCAGCAGCACAACTCCAATGGACAACCCAATTTAATGGACCCATTAGAGTGCACTTAAGCTGTAATAAATATAATTCTTGGCTATCTATCACAGTATAATACTAGTCTCATCCACAGAAAGCAATCATAATATAATATGATAGACCAATCAAGATAATAGATAAAAAAAAGTCTATCATCAAGTCCACATAAGTAGTGTCTCAGGGAACAACCCGACACAATAAATAAAAGAGAATAACACCAATACATATGTCCATAAGTCCAAGTCCAAATATGAAATAACACTAAGCATAAATAACTAAGTAACTAAGTACTCATGAGAAATCCTCTGGCACAACCTCGTCCTCTGGTGCCAGTACCGCTCCAATGTCAGCTCATGTCCCATAAACTTTGGGGTAATCCTTATCTGCTGTACCTGGGGACATAATCCAGATCCAGGTCCTTAGGGGACATAGCAAGGTACAAGAAACAGTCAAGCCAAATAAAATATAGTAAATAAAAATAGATCCTCGGGACAACCTATGTAACCAGCTAAGTAAAATGCAAATGAGAGCATCACTAGTACTCAGGCTGAAACCACTAAAGGCTCTAGGTCGGGGAGCCCATAGCAGCAAGTAGTATCTCGTAGGGCCAGTAAATGTGCCAAGCTCTGATATAAAGACTAAAGCACCTCCAGTAATATAGTATATATATACATAATTAGCCTGTAGCATGTGTGTCTCTTCTTACCCAATGTAACCTCATATCTTATTTCCACAACGTCTCATGTATATAACACGCAAGATCATGACCTCTAGCTAGTACAATGAGTCATAATGATATCTCTATAATATGCAGGTCTCATATCACGAATCATGTAAGCCTATATAGAATCACCATGAATAACTCATAAAATATTCTGTCATATGAAATATTATCAAGTATCCTATAGACTGACGTAATTGGTATAGCAAGAACGTAAAATTAGGATCGTGGAATCAACTCTCTAAGTGATATTACACAACTCTGCGTACGGCGTCGGCACCCAAATCTTGTTCGGACGCTAAGCAACGTCTCACGGTCCTAGGTTGAACAGGCACAACATAAGAATATATATATATATATATATATAACACAAGCAGATAATATAATATGATCTACTGCAAGTTTGGCAAGGTACACTTGCCTGGGTTCTGAACTCCGTCAACTGCTCCTGTAAAAGTAGAATCTGTAAGTATGCCTTCGAATGCTGAAAAAATATCACCAATATTTTCAGAATACATGAAATAGCTAGAATTGACTACCCATAAGTCCAATTTGGACACAGGGGCAGAATTGACAGTTTTGGGTCAAAGCGGTGTCCAATTATGGCTCACTTTGCACCATAAAATGTGCCAAAGATAAAGTTTTTCAAATTTAACAAACTTAGTATCTACGAGTCTAGAATGAGTACTCGAACTCAACAGGGTGTCCAAAATTGGATTGGGGTGAGCCGGTCACGAAATTACCATTCAAGTGAAATCGTAGGGCCCGCGAAACGGTATTTCATCAACGTTCTCAGAATCGAACCAAACCTAGGTCACAGGACTAGCATAATGCTACGAATTCGATACCAAAAGTTTCGTTACAAAACGACAAACACGCACGAAGTTATGACAAGGTGTCGGAAAAGGTCAATACGATATTTTTTTACGGATACGTATTTATTCTGGTGTACACGCACACCCAAATTAAGTTCTATGAAATCATACACGTACGTGTTAACGATACGTGCCTTTCGATAAAATCCTCACAAGATGAATTCACGTCGTTTGGCAGGATGCACCCTGTATCGAGAAAGTTTGGGTTTACGAAATCAAGTTTTTGACAGTTTTCAGCATTAAATAAATCACAGAATAAATCGAATTTAGAGAAAGTGTTTGAAGGGATTAAAACTATGTTATGTTGTCAAGAAGTCTGTTTGGGTAGAATTTTAGCATCACATGTCATTTTGGAGATAACGGAACTTAAACATGTGTACCAGGAATAGTTTCTGTTCCTAAAAACTTAGTCAGTTTTTCCTGTTTTGTGTCTCGATTTACGAGATACAGGACACGATAAACTAAAATACTTAAACAGGTTTCATGGGGGTCAAGTGGTCTTCACATAGGAGTTGATAGATTATCATTTGGTTATGTGTGTAGGAAGAAACGAAGATGGGAAGAAGGGTACCTCGTATGCTCTGCTGCTCATTATTCGGGTGGGTCTGCTTGCGGTGGCACGCGGCGACGATCGACGACGATCAGCGACGGTGGAGGTGTTCATCTGGACGCAGGGGAAGGGGATGCTGGTGGTAGTGATCTGATGGTGAATATAAATGGAGTGAAGGGGGGGGGGTTCAGTAGTCGAACTAAGTGGTCGAGGGGGTTACATTAGCTGAACGGAGGGGTCGGGGTGCAGGTCTGGATTTTTGGTTGGGTTTCGGGTTTGGGTTTGGGTTTGAGATTCGGGTTTGGGTTTATTTTATTTTTTTATTCCTTTATATTATCCCATATATATATATATATATATATATATATATATATATATATATATATATAGTCATCTATAAAAAGGTTTGTACCTAAAATAATTTTTACAATACTTTAATAATAGTTGTACACCCAAAAATATATTTTTTGTAAAATATTTGTAATTAATAAATATATATAAATATCTATCTATGAATTTTATAATTTTCTAATTAGCTAAAAATAATAAATATTCTCCCTTAATCTCAATAATTACATAATACCAATAATAAAAGTAATAAATATTAAAAATTAAAAATCAGGGGGTTTACTGTATTTTAGAAAAAATAGTTTTTATGGTTGATGGAGCACTTCATTTCGAGCATTTTGGTTTTTGGTTCACTTGATTATGAGTTAAAATAAAGTTTTTATGATGAAAACCAATATTCAGTTTTTGGAGTTTTTCGTCATGGCTGAACTTGTTGTCTGGAGAAGGCAAAGTGCTCATGCGGCCAGCACCACATGTGGCAGAGAGTACTATGCAGCCGGAGTGTTATGCGGCCTGAGCTCTATGCGGCATATACCTTTCAGCATGCGTCCATCTTATTGGATATATGACTGATTATTACACAAAGTATTCTAAGTGACAGAACTCCTTGTGTTTAACTTGTTGAACGAATAAAAAATTCGCTAAGTCCAAGAGACAACCATGCGGCAAGCAGACTTATGTGGCATTGGCACTATGCGTCTCTTCTCTTTGACGCATAAATATGTTTCGTCCTTGCATGTTTTCTATGAGTTTTGTCTTTTCCTTCCTGACTTAACACATCCATCACTTCAGTCACTTCACTGACACGCATTTAATGCACGTCACTTGACACTCGTCCCGAGGAGTGGACTTTGCCTTGAACCTATGCAGCCTGACTCTTATGCGACCTAACCCCTATGCGGCACTGACCCTTATTCGGCCTTGACCTATGCGACATTGATCTCATGCGTCCCTGGTTCTTATACGATCCCATGTGCATGTTTTATTATTTTGCTTAGTTTGATAATTTTTTTTGATTATATGTGTGTTATAAATGATTGTAAATGCATGAGAACTAAGTGACCATGTGTTGTACTGACTATATGCTTAACCCGACTATGAGTAGAAGTAGACTATGCGGTCAAGTGACTATGACTACCTATGTGCCTGACTAAACCCATGTGTTGCTATATGCTAGAACTCATATGATTTACCAATGATTAGTGACTTGACTTGACTATTGGTATCCATGTTGATACCCTTACTACGTGCTATGTGTTCCTACGTGCTAAGTGTTCCTACGTGATTATGTTACATATTTTATACCAAGGTGTACCTACGTGCTATGTGATATGTAATATAATACAAGTTCACCAGCATGGATATGCTAGTTATTTAATAACCAAGCATGGCTAGGACTTCTGTTGATTGTTGCATCACGCTGGGATGAATCCAAATTGAACTGTCAAGTGACAAAGTGGATTCGTATCTAGCGTGTCCGTACTACGGTACGACATATAAGGGAAATAATATCTGACCATGCCATGTGATTCCAGCTAGCCATAGGGTTAATAATCAACTAAAATATGAAGAGCATTGGGAGGGACGAAATCCCGAAAACCCTTAATCATATGGGGAGTGAAGGCTGGCCCCCATGGATATTGTTTAAATCCTCCTTAGTGGATGGCAATATCCGATTATTATACTGTACTATGTGTTCTATGCAAACTTAGCACGATGACCTTCTGAGGGACTGGTGCATACTACTATGTGCTATATGGCGATTCATGGCTCCGCTAGCCCCTGCTAGAACATGACTTGACCTGAGGATTCCTGTTATATGCATAATAATTCTGGGATAACCCTGACTCCACCTAGTAAGTCGTATAAATAATTGTCTGATTATATAACTGAACTCGTTTGTGATTGTATCTTCTATTAAACAGTTTAGGGGCACTGACTATAATTGTGCGATGGTCTAACGCGATGGTCTAACCCTTATCCTTGTTTGGTTATAGTGTTAGATTATTGTATAACGATAGTTAATAGATCGAAACTACGAGACATGACTATATAAAGAACCAATGAAGAAACAAAACCAGGAAGTATATATATATATATATATATATATATATATATATATATATATATATATATATGTTTATTCTTCCTGGTTTTGCTTCTTCATTGGTACTTCCTTTGTGGTACTTACTATTTGGGGTCTAACCCCACTGGTTTTGCATGGCCAGGTTTAGAGCCAACACCCGAGGATCAAGCGTACTTTCCCCCTGAACAATGGTTCGCACCAGATGGATGGCCGTTGAGGGACACGATTTGGTTTCTTAATCACTGATCGTTATTATATTTTACTCTTTTTGGCATTTAGCTACCGGCACTTGTTAGCCGTAAATCTGGATATTTAGTCTTATTACATGATTATAATTAATCAGACTACAACTGATCATGGTCATGTACTTTTGCTACTCTGCCAGCTTATTATTTTGTGTTGCTGGTTTCCAGAATATTATGACAGGGTATTTGGGATGCCTTACTTTCTTGTCATACATGTTCAATGTTACTATCCATACTTGACTGATTGAGATAATAGATGTCCTATGTGACCCTAAGTGACTTGTTTATAGTATGCATCCCCTTGTCTAGTTACAGCCATGACCGTCGTATGATATTCTATACCTTGTACGGGAGAGCTGCCATGTCCATCTCCTTATTTCGGTACTGGGGCGTAACAGTGAGCCAGTTAAGATAGCACCCGTAGAGCCTATTAAGATAGTACTAGCAGTCAATGAGACACTACCAGAAAAAGTCAAATTAGCGACGTTTAAAAACATCGCTAAATAACCAAAAAATGTCGCTAATTATGTTTAGCGACATAATTAGCGACGTTTTAAAGAAGTCAGAAAAAAGCAAGTCGCTAAAAGAAAAATCGTCGCTAAACGTCGCTATGTCGACATTTTTTAGCGACTTTAATGTGTCGCTAAATTTAGCGACATTTAGCGACGCAGTGTCACTAATTAGCGACATTTATTAACGTTGCTAAACGTCGATAATTAGCGACTTATATAGCGACATTACACCGACGTCTTTAATGACCTGGCAATACTGCCATGTCAGCAATTTGTGACGTACAGTAACAATTGTAGCGACGCCTTTAGCGACGTTACATCGACATCTTTAATGACCTGGCAATACTGCCATGTCAGTAATTTGCGACATACAGCGACAATTTTAGCAACATCGCTAATTAGCGACGTATTTAGTGACGTATATTAACGTCGCTAAACGTCGCTAAAAACGTCACTAATTTTATAGAAAAAATAATACTGAATTGAATTTCTGGGTTTGCCAACCCCCTTGGGGTAAAAAAGAATAGTGATTGTGTGTGTATGTGTCTCATACTACATGTAGTGTGGCAGTGTTGACAGGGATGTATAGAGGAATAAATACTGTGACTGTTAGTAGGTTATGCATGGTGTGATCAGCTTATGTGCCATGAGGGGACTCGAGCATGTAGTAGAATTAATTGAATAAGGGACACAGTAGCAGCAACAAGGGAGGAAATTCTAGTGCACTGGGTAAATTCAGGCCAAGTATCAGTCATTAGTTGTAAACCAAAATATATTAGGAACTGTGTGAATATCAGTGAATTAAGACAGTACTATATGTGTTGTGTGTTGGTCTTAATGTGCTCAGAGATAGGGAGAGAGTGTGTGTATTATAATTCAGTGTGTTTGAGTTTGTACAGGGACTGTGGTTGGCTTGATACTCGAATTAGAGAGTATCAAAGATAGGGGTGAGTGAAGCCTGGAGGGAAGTAAGGTATATGCTTTATTTTACCTGCTGATTATTATGCGAGTAGGTAGTATGAGAGCTTGAGCAGTGACTTGCACTGCAGTGAAGTAAAGGAAAGTATTGCAGCACAAGTAGCAGAGGTGGAGATGCACAAATATGCATTATGGGAGTGTTTTGACTGTAGCAGTATGAGGAAGATACTGATTTGAGATGCAGCAGCACTTATGATGGGGAAAACTTAGGCTAACAAGTTATAACTTGTATCATTGAACTGGAGAAAAATAGAGAAAAATAGGCACTGAACACTCAACACCGATAAATAATATATTTAATATGAATAATATAATAAAATTTGAAGAAAAGAAAGCATCCAGCAAATCTTATCGTAAATAATATGGCAAATTTATATCCATACAATCGCATCCTAAATAATAATAAAATACAAATATCCAGCAACTAGCTATACTACTGCGGATCTGTAGGAGGCTGACCACCGGCGCGCCTGAAGGAAAAGAACTGCTCATACTCGTTCCGTGGAATCGACACCGATGTTGATGGAGAAGGCAGTGATGTCGGTGGAGTCTGTACCGATGTAGGCACACCAGGAGGTCGTACCCGCTCCAAGTCTGTAAGTCGCTGGTTGTAAGAATCTATGGTAGATAACAGCCTCGTACTGCTATGAACCATTGAATCATGCATCATCGTCAGTCTCTCGTCCATCGATAGCTGTGATGCATGCAGCTCCATGATGTTGCGGTCTGTCGAGGCTCTAATATCATTTGTCAAATTCCGGAGCTCCGTTATGCTGCGGTCGAGCATATCGAATCGTACGATGAGCGTCGGATCGTCAGCCTGTGGCTGGGACCGGGGCTGCTCCTCCATCCTTCGTAGCAACTCGTCACGGAGAGATGCAATCTGACGGTCAACGACCGCCTGGATAGCCTCCTGGACTCTGGTCGATGATTGCGAGGGCTGTGACTGCGAGGGTTATGTGGCATGCGCAGCTGTCGGGGAGGCCCTAGATAACTTCGTCGTAACCAGGGCGCCATAGGATCCCGCACCGTAGTACATACCCCTCTAGAGACCACCAGCTACGGTCACCCACAGGTCGTCCGTCGATGGAGCTGGAGCGGGCTGCGAGGAAGTACCAGCCTCTCCAAGTGTAGGTGCTCTAGCAGTCGTTCGCTCATGCAGCCTAAGATACTCGGCCTAGAAAGGTTTGAAAACTCGATAATTGCCTAAGTTATATTAAAATTAACACAAAGTAAAGAAATACTTACATAGGTCTGTGAGGCCCTCTCATCAATGAGATTTTCGTCCTTGCGATGGGTGGCCAAGAAGACGGTCACCATGTTTGCATCTTTACCCCTATGTACCTGTTAAAAATATATTATTTAGTACTAAACTTAAACATTTTTTCCAAGTACCATTTTATGGTACTTATATTAAAATAATATATTTTAAAAGAAAAAACATACCAAACGACAAAAATGTTCTGTCATCGGAATCGAGCCACCACACCACTTGGCAGCATTCCGTCTAGCCGCCTTGGCCTTCTCAGACATTTTCTTGTTGCTCGGATCGTCGAATCTAGCCCTTATCGCAGTCCACTGCTTAGGTGTGATCCAACCTTGGATCATTTTTCCAACACGATCATGAGCCTTCTGATCATCCAGAGCATCTCGGATAAGCTTGGCGGCAACGGTAGGAAAGAGCCGCTCGATCAACTCGGCCTGGTACGAAGGATAGAAATACGTTTGCTACAATAAATAATTTAGTAAGTGAGCATCACGAATAAGTTGTATAATATACATAAATTAGAGAATTTATTTAATATACTTTTACCTGGAAGCACGCAAACCAGAATGCCTTCCTCTCCTCCGGAGCCTCAGAGTAGTTGATCCAAGGGCCACCGTAGTTGTTCCTCAGAAATTGGCCCATGCGTCTCTGAACCGATGATGGACGATATCTATACAGAGATAATTATTTAGAACACTGAAAAAGTCAATATATAATGAATAAAGAAATATACGATATATATCATACTAAACCATCTAATTGACTTACTTTCTACCGTCGGCCCAAATCTCTGTCCTCGTCTCCTCCGGAGGTACGCATGGAGGATCTTGCTGATGCTGGGACAACATGGGCACGACCTCCTCGACATGCTCATCTGTCCCTATGGTTCCGTCAGCAGGAGAAACGCTGGACGAGGGTGTACTATCACCCCTGGAACTACTCGTCCCAACAGTCGAAGATGTGAGTGATCGATATACTGGAGTACTGGGTGACGATGATCCGGAACCAATAGTAGACAGTACCGGAGGAGCACTTCGTCTACCTCGGAACCTGCCGAATCCTCCGCGTCGTCCTGTTATATCTGATAACAACATATGATGAATATAGAAAAATACAAATATATAATATATTCTACAATCGAAATGTGATGCATATCTCAAAGCATTCTACAGTCAAAATATAATACATATATTCATTAAAATAGTATATTCTACAGTCAAAATATAGTTACATTCTACAGGCAATATATTTTATTTTCAATCATCTTAAGAAAATTTATCTTGTTTGCCTTCCTCGTCCTCCTCTTCCTCTTCCTCCTCCTCGTCTTTACTTTCATCTACTTCGTCTTCCTCTTCGAATAATTCTATATCTTCTACATTATTACTCGTGTAATGAGTAACATCCGTTGAGTCCACATCTACAATATTTGTTACAAGAGGTAGATCGTCCTCCTGATAAGCTATTTCGTCAATGTAAAAGGTATTTCTAGCTTTAGTCTTATATACTGCCCACTAATCCGACCTCGCTGTCCCCCGTCTAGGATAAGTTGTGAAGTACACGAGTTGAGCCTGACTTGATAGAACAAATGGTTCATAGCCTCGATATCTACGCTTATAGTTTATATCCACAAGGCCATGCTTGTCAATTTTCCAACCTTGATCTTGAATCGGATCAAGATATTCACACTTGAATAGCACGATATTAGCAGGTTCTGGGCCATAATTATATGTCAACTCCACAATCTCTCGTAAGATGCCAAAAAAATTATTGCCTGGATTGACGTCTTTGTAGTTCAAAAATTTGATACAAAAATAACTATTTTTTGTGGAATCAAGATCCAGAAAGCTGTCTCTGATAGAAGCATTTGTTGACTTAAACCTGAACCCATTCACACAGAAACTTGGCCATATTTTTACAGCAGTAATTGGTCCATTGGCTAGAGTTTTAATAGATTCAGTCTCGGGTGTTATTAGAAGATCGACCTAAATACCAAAGTAGCGATAGTAAGTTATTTGTTTTGCAAGTGCAGAAATAAAAAGTAATTACCAAGCATCTTACATATGCGCTCAACCAAGAAGGAAAATGGCATCTTATATCGTGTTCTACTTCTTCGTCTATTATGTAGGGTCTAACCTACTCAACTCATCATTATATGTGCTAAAAAATAATGAAGCAACTGCTGATTAGTAGCATAATAGTATCTTATACTATTACATTGAGATGATGTAAATGTGGACGTATTATTACTTACCCCTCTAGCTTCTCCACTTTATCCTCGTCGCAATTGAGTAATATATACAACTGAGCAGCCCTTAGCTCGTCGTCATTCAAATATCTCTTCTTTATTTTTTTGAAGGCTTTTCGGACGCATTGAATACTTTGAGTATTGCATCATTAGATTCCTGATATGCGTCATCGTTTCTCGGAGCTTTCGTCCTATTAGTAGCAACATGCGGTTTGAAATACGTTGAGCAAAAGTTTGTAATCTCCTCGAGAACATAAGCTTTACAAATAGAGCCCTCAACCCGTGCCTTATTTTTCACCTTTCTCTTTCGGTGATTCAGATGCCGCTCAAAGGGGTACATCCATCGATAACCAACAGGACCACCAACACGTGCCTCATAGGAAAGATGAATTGGCAAATGCTACATAGAGTCAAAGAATCCAGGAGAAAACACCTTCTCGAGCTTACATAGTGTTACCGTAATATCCTTCTCTTGCTTTTCTAGACGATCGACGAGCAACTTAGTACAATAAAGATCTCTGAAGAATATGCTCAGCTCTGTCAATGGATCCCAAATGACCTGCGGTAAGAATTCTCGAAATACAATCAGAATTAACCTCTCCATAAATACGTGACAATCGTGGCTCTTCATACCTGCCAGTTTGTTCTCCTTGAGGTCGACGCATCTTCTCAAGTTCGACACGTACCCGTCTGAAAACTTTAGACCCTGAATCCACCTCTAAAGTCTCCCTTTATCCTCTTTCTCCAGTGAGAAAACTGACTTAGGTTGCTTTAACTTTCCATTCCCCTTCTCTATCAAATGCAATGCAGGATGTCTACATATTTCTTCTAAGTCCAACCTGGCCTTCAAATTATCTTTCGTCTTTCACATTACCTCCATTACAGTATTAATTATGTTATCAAATACATTCTTCTTGATATCCATGACATCAAGGTTATGTCTGATCAGATTGGTGCTCCAATATGGCAGATCCCAGAATATACTCATTTTCGTCCAGTTATGGGTGCGACCAAATCTGTCACACTTGTACCCCTTAGCAGGCTCTTCGATAGCACTTGGTAAATCTTTTATCTCTTCCCATATCGTGTATCTGGGCCACCTTGGCGGTAGATTGGCCTTCTCCATAACTCCCGCACGAAAAGCATTCTGATTCCTCCGGTACGGATGATCCTTCGGCAAAAATTATCGATGATAATCGAAGAAGCACAGTTTGCCTCCGTGTTTCAAACGAAAAGCCTTGGTATGGTCCATGCAATACGGACATGAGAGACGACCATGGGTGCTCTATCCCGATAATATTCCATAGGCCAAAAAGTCGTTGATGGTCCACATAAGTGCTGCCCTCATCTGAAAATTCTGCTTTCTAGAAACATCGTATGTGTTGGCACCTACTTCCCACAGCTGATTCAACTCATCTATCAAAGATTGTAAATATGCATCGATGTTCCTCTTCGGATTGTTTGAACCCGGGATAATGACGGTTAGGAACATATACGGAGTCTTCATGCACATCCAAGGTAGTAGATTATACGGAGTGACGATCACAGGTCAACATGAATACTAGGAGCCCGAAAGTTCGAATGGGGTAAAACCATCAGAGGAGAGCCCCAATCTGACATTACGCGGATCTTCGACAAAATATGGATACTCTCGATCAAAGTGCTTCCATACTTATCCATTGGATGGATGATCCAATACTCCTTCGATCTATTTTTGCCTGTGCCAACTCATATTTTCTGCAATATCCTTAACCATAAATAACTGCTACAACCGTGCTGTCAAAGGCAAGTAGTGCATCGAATCGGTAGACTTCCTTGCACCGACAGACTTTCCTCTAACAGTTGCCTTGTAGCGATCAGCACCACAGAATCTGCATGCATCTTCATCCTTGTCGTCTTTGTAGTACAACATGCACCCGTTGCGACATACATCAATTTTCTCGTATTCCATCCAAAGCAATCTCACCATCCTCTTAGATCGATAGAAGTCTTTAGGCAACTTTGCACCCTCGGACAAGATCTCTATAATCAATCGATCAGTCGATTATAGCATTCTTGCGACATGTTAATATCAGACTTGATTCTCAATAGTCTTGTAACCACCTCCAACGGTGAATGATCCTCACAACCAGGATATAGTGGATTCCTTGCATTCTCCAACAACTCCATAAACTTTACAGTATCGGCATTCGGTGCCTTCTCAGCTGCATCATAATTGTCCGGATTGAAACTAGGTCCCGCCGCAGCATAATTGTCCGGATTGAAACTAGGCCTTATCGCATCATAAACCATGTTCACCAACCCGTCGTCGTAAGCATCGTGGTCGTGGACATCCATATACGGCTCCATATAGGGCTCCGACTCCGATGTTAGAGATACAAGTTCTCCGTGCGCGGTCCACTGATAGTAATTCGACGTGAAGTCCTTCGAGTACAAATGATATGTGACTTCCACTTCTGGATGATATTTCCTGTTGCGATATCTCACACACAGACACTTAATTTTGGTACCGTCCATGTAATGAGGGAACGCCTTAGCAAACTGTAGGAACTATTATACACCCTCAATGAATTTATCCCGTACATCGTACATATCATCAGGATGACGGTTGTACATCCACGAACGATGACGCAGATAGTAATTCATATCCATTTCTAGATACTTCTACAAAAATGACAGTATGTATCAATATGTCTTCTCCTTTAAAATAGTATAATACTGGGAAAAGAAGAGAAGTTCTAATAGCCAAAATGGCCAGATGAGCAACCTGTCGTTCAAGCATAAAACAATCTCATCGCAAAATGAATTGGTCACAAAGGAAAAATGAAGCGCAATAGCGGGCAGTTAAATTTATACTTAAAAAGAATCTGGGTATCTCCTCTTTTATGGCAAAGATATTCGATTGACCAATGGTCAATTAAGTATTCATAGCACGTAAGCAACAATTGGGCCCTCTTTGAAATTCAAAGGATGAGTTCTGATTCAGGTGTAGATAGATTAAGCAGTCTCCAAAAAAATGTCATTGAGGCCATTCTCATGTGTTTGCCCATTAGGGATGATGTTAGAACAAGCATCCTATCTAGTGGCTGACAATAAATCAAGCCCATCTCCTAGGTCCTTTAAGTGCTACATGAATCATTTTTTACTTCACCTTCACAGGGACCATCTTACTGATCATGTTAAAAGTCGCTAATCCTTATTGCTTCATTCAAGGTTTGTTCATCTCTAATGCATATTATAGTAGCATCAGTTACCATCCTATCAATTTTAATTGTTGTATCTATTGTCCATTATGTCCAAACCATCTCAAAGAATTTTTTTTTGTTTTTCAGCTTATATGTCCAAACTATCATAAACTGCTTAGCCTTATTTCAACCGCCACTGAAACTGCTTGTAACTTCGAATCATGTATAATTCTATCATGTATCATATGAATTCTTAGCCATCTAAACATGTTTATAGTAAAACCTATCTAACTAAGCATATGTGACATCTAGTTATTCAATTCAGCAGAGTAGCTTAGAACTTTTTATATTGTAAGTAGACAGCTAGTTACTCATGTTTGTGGTATTAAACGAAAGAACGAAATGTGTATAATACGAGGTTTACACGAAACCCGCCTTCTTTGGTTTACAAACAAACTTGTACAATTTGATCCTATACGAGGATGTGGTAGTACAATTTATTTAATCTGGGTAAATATTGCTATAGGTGTCTGATCTACAGTCGATCACTTTAGTCCTTGGACTACACGATGATGAAGAAGTGCCGGGGAAGACAGGAAGCAGCTTGGAAGGTTGCAAAAGAGGGTGGATGCATGATGCCAAAGTCGTCGATCCCTACTCTTTGCCTGAGCTCCAGATTCTTCTCTCTCTCTCTCTCTCTCTTGACCTCTGGTTCGATCTTTCTTGGAAGTTCGACCTGGTTCGACCATTCTTTTAAAGTTTCGACCGTGGATCTGATATTGGTTTCCTTGACCAATTTTTGACCTTTTCCTCTGTTGATAGAGGTCTCTATTTATAGAGTTTTGGTGACAGTGACCACTCCGTCGGTGTAAAAACTGAGGAGTGGAAAGTACAGCACCCTTTTACACAATGGTTAAAATAACCAATGCCTACGTATAGATGATCCTTTGAATGAGCGTGTGACGCGGGTTCAACTAAGGGACAAAACGTGTATAGTCGCTATGAAGATCATGGCGTAGAAGCCACGTAGGTAGGTATCCCTTATGTACAAAAGGTGGGCGTAGAAGCCAACGTCTGTCACCCTGGCGTAGAAGCCGAGTAGGCATAGAAGCCGAAATAGGCGTAGAAGCTGAGTGGTCATAGAGGCCGAGTGGGCGTAGAAGCCGAGTGGTCGTAGAGGCCGGGTGGACGTAGAAGCCGAATGAGCACAGAAGCTGAGAGGGCGTAGAAGCCGCTGCATACCGTGCCAGAGTGCTGATGTGGACATCTTAGCCGGAATTACGACTTTTGAAGATGTAATCAAATCCCTTGCATTAAATGTCGAGATTTGCCACCATCCTATGCATTAAATACGGAGGCATGTTTTGAAGGTCTGCAGCCCTTCTGTGCATCCGTCGCAGAGACGTGCCTTGAGAGAAACTATTACCGCTCTGTGCAATTAGACGTAGAGACGTGCCTCGAGCCCCATACGAAGTATAGCTTTTGACGTGGCAGGCGGTTTGTCTAGTGCTGAGCGTAAAACAGCTCATGTTTGCCTGTGTAAAACAAGGTAGTGTATCCCCTTGTACGCGAAAGAGCAGTTTATGCTGAGGGGATGTTAGTAAACGACGGTTCGGTGATATTTAATCAAATCCTCTGTATTAAATGCAGAGATCCGCCATCATACTGTGGGGCGCGTCCCGAGTGGTCTGCCATCGTTTCCAGCCGTTGTCTGGGTAGCCGTGCAGCACTTTTTGACAGGAGTCAGTGGTCAGGTTCACTGCGTGACTTGACAGGTTCATTTCGAGGAAGACGAAGTGTTCCTCGTACGCTTTAACGCTGCTTTGAAAGCTGATGAGTTTTACGCCATGGAGGCGATGAAGAACCCTGTTTACGCTGAAGCGGCCTGGACGTACTGCACTTACGCGAATGGTCCTTTGAGCTTATACTTCACGATGAAGAACCCTGTTTACGCTCTGAAGGCCTCTGTTTACGCTGCTCTGCATCAATATGTGGCGTAGAACTTCCCAGCGTATTTTTCATGCTTCTACAAGACCCCCTTCAAAGCTTTCAAATTCCTCAGAATTTGAAACGCTTTGAATGAAGCATGAACCTCTCCTCGTAACTCGAAACATTTCTGAATGGAGCGTTAAAACGGTCGATGGTGACTTTATGGCGGATTAATTGGGGACCGATGTGACCTCTCTCGCCTATAAAAGGCTGAGGAGTTAACCTGTTCTTCCCGCATCCCTTTCGCCACACAAGGATGATCGCCAGAGTCCGTCGGATCGATCTGAGGAAGAAGAAGACCATGTTCTTCTAGCATGTAAGGGGCCGAAAAAGATGGCATTTTCGAGCAAGTGTCCACTGCAACGATGGATCATGGAAGGATATCTTAGCCACCCTTGCTCGGGATAATCAGCAACTTTGTATGGTGGTTCTTCCGGGAGAAGGGAAGGGTCGCATTGGACCACACAGCTTGCAAGTGGTGTCTTCTCCCGTTGTACTCCCGGGGATGAGAGAGAAGACAAGCTGTAACAGCCGTCTTCCAGGACTGAGTTGGGTTTAATATACCTCAACCCAATCTGCCATGGCACACGGAGCATGGGGTTTGCATAATTTATGCAAGCCCCAACTCTGTTTTCTTCCGCCGTTGATCATTGCCATGTCAGTCAGTTCGCTGACTGACTGCTGGAGAAGATGGATGAAGAATTGAAGCCCAGCGAGAACCTGTCAGAACAGCTTCTTGGCGATCTTCAGACGACGATGGGGGAACTCCTTTGTAGACGGAGTTTCGCTTATATGTAATCATAAAAAATAGAGAAAAATGCTTTTAGATTGGATTTTCCTCATATGTAATCATGACTTTAATCTTAATAAAATCGTGATTCTTTCGTGCATATGATCATTTTGCCATACGTTGCTGTGAAGTCTGAATATGTGTAGCTTCGATACGTCTGATTCTTTACGCCGACTCTGATAGAAAGAGTATTAGGCCCTGTCCTTTACGCATAGCGAATAGTCCATAGAACGCTGTTGAGCATCTTGAACATTTAGAACTGTCCTACTGCTAGGACTGAGGGACCGCGTAGAGCTCTGAACTGTTGTTTTTTACTTTTGATGAACATAATTTTTGTTCATACTTCATATTCAAGAATGATCTCTCGAAACTCCCTTGGAACAGGGTCAAGGAATGGCTGTCAAACTGAGTTGCCATCTTGATAGACGAGATATTCAGATTGGAGTCTGGATGAACCTCCAATTTTGGACCCGAGAAGAGTAATTTCTCAATGTTTGAAATCTGTATGCTTCGGGTACTTAGGATATCTTGGGGTCAAGAATGAGTATCTTCTGTATGAACTCTTTACAATTGACCGCTTTGAGGACCGTCCAGATGTACGCGTAATCTGGCCGGCGTATCTTTCAGATGTGCGGGAAGTCGTGGAGCGTGAAATCATTAGTCTGTAGCCTCTAACCATAAACTAAACACCATCGAGCATGAAATCATAGACTTGTGGTTCCTGAGCGTGAAGTTGTAGGTTCGTAGCCTCTCGAGCATAAAAGCTACTGAGCACAAAGGCATCCGGGCGTAAAACCATAGACTTATAGCTTTCGAACGTAAAGCCGTAGATTCGTAGCAGTCGAGCGTAGAAAGCTCCTTAGCGTAGAACTGTAGATTTGTAGCTTCTGAAACAAAAATTTCTCCGAGAGTGAAGTTGCGGATCTGTTGCTTCTGAGCGTAAACTGAGCGCCACCGAGCGTGAGATCATCGATTTGGTATCTGCTGAGCATAAAGTCATAGGTTTGTAGCCTCTCGAGCATAAAAGCTACCGAGCACAAAGGCATTCGGGCGTAAAACCATAGACTTATAGCTTGCGAGCGTAAAACCGTAGATCTGTTGCTTTCGAGCGTAGAAGGCTCCTTAGTGTAGGAACCGCTGACCTGCTTTGCGCGAAAAAACTTTTCGAATTCGCTGACTGTCTGCCTTCTCTGAAATCATAACCAAATATTAATTAGGAGATTTGGTTCGGGTTTCGAGGAGTCCGTTCGAGGAGTCGACCTGAACTCTATATATATCCCAAGCTTTTGAGAGAAAAACTTCTCATCCGTCTTCTGCGAAAGAGAGTCTTTGACTGTTTGAGTTTTCCCCCTCGTTCTTTCTCCGAGCACTCCGAGTTTTCAGAAATGGTGCCGAAACAAATCTCCTCCACCAAGGGAAAGGTTATAGGTTCTTCTTCTCGTTCGTCTGCCCCAGGGAGAGAGTATTCGGTCGGGCAAGGTGAACTTTCTTCTGAGCGAAGCATCCCGCCGACGAGCAGCTCACCCGGCCTTAGAGGTAGAGCCTTTTGGGATGACAAAGAATAACGAAAAATCTTTCGCACACGTTGAACGTGACCGCGCTAGGTCGTCTTCTGTGCTGATAGCCTCTTTGAGGAAGATGACACACGGAGACGTTTTCATTTTTTACGCCCATATTTCTATTGTGCCAGCGTAAAAACTCTATATTTTTGCAGTTTTGAACGTAAAAGCTCTGACTGCTAAAAACTTGGTGTATACCATAAAATTTTAGTTTTACGCTTGTGGATGGGACCTCCGGCGTAATAACTAGAATTTTGGCAGTCTGGCGTAAAGCACAGACTGTCGTTTCTTGGTCTTTATGTTGCAAGATTTGTAATGACGTGTTTTCCTTGCACTTTTGCAATTAACTTGCATGAGTCTCCACTGGCCGAGTTGATGGGTTCCGCTGCCGGGATGCTGCACTCAAACTATCTGGAGGATCTGTCCCACGTGACATTTTCTATCTCCGGACCCCATTATCCTGAAGGAAGGGAGATCTTGTTATCAGCTCAGGGCGAGCGGACGTTGCTGAACATGATTAACGGAGAGCCACTAACGTACATAGACGGGGACCAGTACATCAAGCTGGCTTTTCTATTTGGGGACATGATTGACAAACAGTCCCAGACGAAGCCCAAGAGAGAACCATGGGTTTTCCCTGCCGAGAGTGTGGTCTTGTATCTGCCAACGATGCCGAGAGATTACCCCATCTCGGCTTTCTTCCATGCGACACATTCCAGGAGGATATCGTGGACGCTGACTCCCGATCTTCACGGCAAGCCGGGAAAGATCTTTCATCTGAAAGGAGCTGACCAGGGGTCATTTGTCAGCCGCCCTTCCGGCATTGTGACGGTATTCAGGGGACTGTGCCCGGGCAGCGTCCCGAGTGAAGACAGTTCAGTGATCCAGCCGATCCAATTGCCGACTTTCTGCAACGACTTCATAGGGTGAGGGGGGTATACCCCAAGGAGAATCTTCGGTGCAATGGGTGGATCACCCCAACAAACCTCCGATGGGCTTGCCTAGTTGACTGGACCTTGAAGCATTTTCGAAGAGAGCTGGAGGGCATTGGACCGTATGCTGCTGTGAGTGCGACGAATGTTGGGTTGCCTCCCAACCCTAACCTGTTTCTGGCACTGATGGAGCGATACATTCCGCTCACCGGGACTTTCGCCACTCCACTGGGGATTTGGGGTATACCCCATATGAAGAGTATGTTCCCACCAACCGGGAGTTGGAGGGCTCGGACCCTCGGGTTGTGGAGGTGTATCAGGAGCTGATGTGCCACTACTTCGCGTGCACCGCTTTTTATGAAGAGCGTTCTGATTTGGCTCACACCACTAAGTGGACGTCCTACCTCTTCTTCCACCGGGCCAGGGCCGCCAAGTCGGAGAAAGTCTCGGGGGGCAAGAATGAGCCCGTGAACTGTTTGGGCGTGCTCAGTGCCTAGGTCGTCGAGGATCTTATGGAGGATGCTAAAGCTCCAGATCAGATTCTCAATGACTGGGTAGGAAAGTATCCTGAAGGCACTAAGGCCTACAGTTACTTGAGGCGCTGCCGCAGGCCTCTGTCTAAGGAAGTCGGCTGGCTGGTTTCTTCTCCATATGGCTGCGTCGAGTAGTGGTGCCCGGCATTACGTCCGCGGACCGCATTCACCGGAACATCCTGTGGTCCGTCGTGCGTCTAGTGTTCGGGGCAAGACTGGGCTTGCTCCCTGCCAAGGTGTGCCGTATACAGGCTGGCCTGAGGGCCATGACTGATGGGTTGCTCGTCGATGAAGCTCGACATGACAGCTTTCCCAGGATAGAATTACCATACCTGTACTTGATGGGATGGTTAATTCTTCACAACCCCCGGGTGATGTCTCCCAGCTCTGGCAGCAGTTTGGGGGGTAGTTTCTTGCTGAACTACAAGGATTCTCCCTGGAACGTGAACACAGTTTTAGACTGTCGGCTGGTATTGAACCTCAGCCACGGCTGGAAGCTCCTTTGTATCATCCCCTCTGTACATCGCAATCAGTCTGGGACTAGGCTTAAGGATTTAGGTGAAGATAAGACCAATCTTTCTCTGGAAGCCTTTAATTGGTTGGTCTGCATTAGACCCTCCCATTTGCTGTACAGAAGCGAAGATCATTACTTCTTCGAGTGCTACTTGCCTAGTCGGTTTGCCAAGCAATTTGGGTACGATCAGTTGCACGTGGGCAATGCCGTCACCAGCTTCAGGTCCAGGGGCGGACTCATTGACAGAGCCAGAGGATGGCGATATTTGATCATGGGTTGCACAAGAGCCATCTTTATTGTGCCGGTCGTTACAACCTCCACGGAGCTGCGCATCCTCCATTCGTATGCCCAGTTCTACGTGGCGATCAACACCTTCCATCGCAATTTTGACATGCGTGGAAGCTTTAGGGTGCCTTCTCCCAAGCCTGGGGGAAGAGTCGAAGTCCCCTCGGTTTCTTCTGACGGGGGTGAGGAGTTCGAAACTCCGGATGAGCCTCTGTTGCGGTGCCGAGGTGTGAAGTGCCTCCGCCTGTGGGAGATTTGGTAGTCCCTGGGAAGCGAAGGGCTCCTGCTCCCAAGGAGGCTTCTCTTCGCAAGAGGAGGAAGGAGACGGTTGCTCATCCTCTCCGCATCCCTGGTATTGAGGCTCCTGGGAGTGAGCTGGCATCTCCCCATGTCAGGGATAATTCTTTGGTTGGAGGTTCCTCGCCTTTTAGAGAGGGACCTTCTACAGTTTCGACTGGCGGCGTCGGAGAATCTTCGCTAGAGGTTGCTGTCGCTGCTACTGCTCCAGGTAGTGGAACGAGGTCGCCTGCGTGGCCAAGGCAAATGAAAGAATCTTTCCCTAGACCGGCAACGGATGAAACTCCTGCCGTGCCTGTGAGCATGCCTAGCGAGATTCCTGCTGACGAACCTTGACTGCGTCTTGGTGAAGGCTTGGTAGAGCACCTGGCGATGTCGATTGGCCTACCTCCTTCTCCAGGTATGACAGTTCTCATTGCGTCATTAAGGCATGATTTAGCTACATCGGCTGCAGATGCGACATATATACCGTTGGCTACGGGTAAATGTCATCTTTATGTCTCCTCTTAGAAAGATTACCATCATATTGATATCAACTTTCTTGTCCTCTTTTCAGGGGACGGCGTCCACGGAGAGCATAGCTTTGAAGCGCCTTCTGGCTCTGCTTCGGCTACTGGTGATGATACGGAGGCGCTCGATTTCGAGGAGGAAATATCTTCGGGGGCCAGCTCGCCCGGAGTGGTTTCGTCATCTCAAGAGGAGGACGAACCCGTTATCGTGACCTCGCCTCTCGCGAGTATGCTGGTGACTTCGACCGTCATTGTCGCACCTCCTTCGGTTGCAACACCCGTCGGGGCGGCGGCTGTGGCCACCTCGTCTGCAATCATCCCTGAAGGGGGACTTGCAAATATCGTGGCCACTCCTGGCGTTCAATCGGATCTAGTTGCGCTGACCGAGCAACATACCAGCCTCTTTTATACCGGTTTGAAAATGCTGATATCAATGGTGTTGGAGAAGAATCTAGACTTCTAGCGTCTGAAGAAGGCTTCTCAGTTTTCGATCGGGGCTATCAGGGAGTTCGGCGATTCTAGGGTAGCTGATGCCTTGGAGGCGATAGTTAATAGTTTGGAGCAACCTATTAACGAATACTTACAGCTGACTCGGGGCAGCTTTGATGTTGAGGTCCAAGCCAGATACGACCTCATGACTGCGCGGCTTACTAAACAGCTGGAAAGCCTAGATAACTCCATCAAAACACATAAGCTGGAGATGGATGAAAGAAAAGCTGTCGTGGAGGAGGCTCTTGCTCTTCAGATGAAGTGCCAATCCGAGCATGAAGGGAACGTAGCGAGGGCTCGCAAGTTGAAGGAAAAACTCGCTCTGGCAGAGGAGTAGCTTCTCAGTCGTTGGCAGGTCTAGATGTAGCGACTGGTCGACTGAGCACAGCACGATGGGATTTGGAGCGTACAGAAGCTGCCCGTGCTGGCTCTCTTCGGGCAAGGGCCGAGCTGTCCTTCATGAGCAACCCCGAGGCGCGGCTGGAGCGGGCTCGCGCTGATGCCTTGTTTTCCCGGAATGAGAGGATAGTTGCACTGGTGCAGCTGATTCGCGATCTGACCGCTCCCCCATCATGATGTACCCTTTCTTCTTTTTGCTTCCCAGATATAATTCTGCTCTCTTTTGGGAATAAATAAAAATGACTCTTTTCTGACTTTGTGGACCCATCATTTCGGAATGTAAATGACAGGTTTGGGCGAGAGTGATATCAGAGGTAGTATGGATGTGATAGACTCTCGATAAACTTTTAGCAGGACATATCTATTCAGAGGTCATACGGACATGATAGAATATGCGTTGGTAAGATATATCTATTCATAGGTCATACGGACATGATAGAATATGCTTTGACTAAGGTTTGTAGACAAGACACTATCAGAGGAAATATGGCCGTGATAGGTATTGCGTTTCCAAATTAGCCGAACATATCTATTCAGAGGTTATATGAACATGATAGATTTATGACCCAACTAGTTTCATTTTTTTTTTGAAGTAGTTTTGTCAGAATTGAGATTCTCGCTATATTCTACTTGAGCAGAGGAGATTAAGCATAGTACCTTTTCAGAAATTTGCCGTTGATAGGAGCCATTAACAGGTCTCTATTAGGCTGGGCTAATCTGTAGGCACCGTTTGAGAACGTTGTCTCGATCACATAAGGGCCTTCCCACTTGGGCTGGAATTTGCCTTTACTCCTGTGAGTAAGAATCATCGGCCTTCTTACGGCTAAAACTAGCTCGCCAACTTTGAACACTCTTTCCTTTACTTTTTGATTGAAAGCTCTGGAAATGCGTGCTTGGTAGAGCGCGATGCGTTGTTGAGCTTGGAGGCATTTCTCATCTAATCCGTCTAGCTCTTGAAGCCTTAACAGGTCATTCTTTTCTTGAGTCAGCTCATTAGTCACGGCTATCCTGAGTGACAGGATCTGGATTTCAATGGAAAGAACTGCTTTGCTCCCGTAGACCAGTAAAAATGGGGTACAACCTGTCGGTGTCCGTACCGTTGTGCGGTATGTCTAGAGACATTCGCCCAGCTTCTCATTCCAATCTCTCTTGTTTGAAGAGACGAACTTCTTCAAGAGTTTGATAATGGTTTTATTGAAAGCTTCCGCCAAACCATTAGCAGCTGGATAATATGCCATAGAGGTAATATTGTGTATCCGATTTTTATCGCAAAATTGATGAAACGCTTGGCTAATGAACTGAGGCCCATTGTCATGGATTATCCTTCGGGGAATCCCAAAGCGATAAATGACGTGATGCTTGATGAAGCTGATCACATTAGACGCCTTTACCTCAGCAAGAGGGATCGCCTCTGCCCACTTGGAGAAGTAATCCATGATGGCCAGTATAAACCGGTGACCTTTGGAAGAAGGCGGGTGAATAGGACCAATGATATCCATACCCCATACTTCGAAAGGCCATGATGCAACCGTAGGATATAGGCATTCAGACGGTTGATGTATGAAGTCTGCATTAACCTGACAGGCTCTGCATTGTCTTGCATAGTTGATCGCGTCTGCGATCATAGTGGGCCAGTAATAGCCCATTCTTCTGATACGATCCTGTAGCTTAGGACCGGGCTGATGTGCTCCGCATACGTCGTCGTAAGCTTCCCGGATAATCTGCCGTACTTCGTCGTCAGAGAGACATCTCAATAGCAGTCCGTCGTAGGTCCGACAATATAGGCATTTTGAAGATGCATCGAAGTAGAAGCGTAATGATCGTCTTTTGACGGATACTGCTTCTTTGCGGTCCTCCGGCAAGATTCCATATACCACAAAATCTATGAAGGGACTTCTCCAGTCTCTTCTAGGGGGATCTGTGTTCACAGCGTAGCTGAGTTCTATGTAAAAGTTGTTCTTCATATAGAATAAATCTCTGTTAAGAAGGATTACCGAATTCTGCCTTCTTATAGGAGTGGCTAAATCCGCAGCTAGACTGGCTAGGGCATCAGCTTTCAGATTCTGAGATCGGGGTACATGCTTTAGGAAGAACCCTTTGAATGTCATGGCTATCTCGACCGTTGCTTGGTGATAGGGGATGAGGTCTGGATTCCGGACTTCATATATTCTCCTGACTTGATTGATGATAAGCAGAGAATCACCGAAAGCTTCCAAGGACTCGACCCCCAGCTCTTTGGCGACTTGGAACCCGATTAGCAGAGCATTGTACTCTGCCACATTGTTGGAGCATGGTTCGCTAAAAGAATATGCTCGGTAGATGACGAGTTTATCAGGAGTGACCAGGACGATTCCTACCCCTGAAACCACGTTTCCCTTGGGACCAGTCCTGGAGGCACCGTCGAAGAACAGTTGTCATGCGTCACTATCCATTGTGAAATTACATTCTGCAACTTCATCGGGGATGTCCTCGTATAATTTGGAGGCCTCCAGGATCGGATGAGCAGCTAGGAAGTCGGCCAGCGCTTGGCCTTTGATGGACTTCTGTGGGACGTATACCATGTTATATGGTGTTAACAACATCGCCCAAGTCGCGAGTCAGTAATTAAGAGCACTTGGATTGCTCATCAGTACTCGAAGAGGGTTGATCCTGGAGATGATATGAATAGTCTGGCCGGTGACATAGTGCCGCGTCTTCTGGATAGCGAACATCAGAGCCAAGCATTCTTTCTCCACTAGGTTGTACCGGTGTTCGGCTCCGACCATCATCCTGTTAAGGTAGTAGATAGCTTGTTCATGACACCATGTCGTTCTTTTGTGCGAGAAGAGCTCCTAGCGAATGATCCTTCGCTCGAACGTACAGCAAGAATGGTCTTCCCATGACGGAAGGCGCCAGAACTGGCGGACTGGTGAGGTAGCGCTTGATATCTCCGAACGCTTGCTGACAGGTTTTGTCCCAAATGAAGGATACACCTTTCTTCATGAGATGGGAAAAGGGCTGATATCTCCCTGAGAGGTTGGATATGAATCTCCGGATATAGGCCAGACGGCCTTGAAATCCCCGGAGTTCCCTCAGATTACGGGGCGGTCGTATTTCCACGATGGCTTGGACTTTGTCAGGGTCCACTTGAATGCCTTTGGCGGTGATGACAAATCCCAGGAATTTGCCGCTAGATACACCCAGAAAGGACTTCGTAGGGTTCATCTTAAGTTGATGTTGGCGCATTAACTCGAATACCGTCCTCAAGTCTTGAATGTGATCATCTTTGAGGCGGCTCTTGACGGCTATGTCATCTAAATAACATTCTACTGTTTTGCGTAGATGCTTATGGAATATGTTACTCATAGCCCGTTGGTATGTAGTCCAGGCGTTCTTCAATCCGAAGGGCATGACCGTATAGTAATATACCCCCAACGGTGTCCGGAAGGCAGTGTGCTTCTCGTCTTTAGGATGCATCTTGATCTAATTGTATCCCGAGAATCCGTCCATGAAAGACATGCGTTCAAAACCGCAGGTGTTGTCGATCATGATGTCCGTGATGGGAAGAGGGAACTCGTCCTTGGGGCAGGCTATCAAACATCAATGTCCGGGCAGAACCGGCGTTGGTGCTGCTACACAGGTTTTGAATCGGGCAATATGTTGAGTTTATGAGTAGCCACCTTCGGGTCAAGGCCTGGCATATCCTCGTAATCCCATGCAAAGACGTCGATATATTCTTTTATCAGCTGGGTAACTTCTTCCCTTTCAGCCGGGGAAAGATTGTTACTGATAAATTTCGACTTTGGCGAAAGTTTACTCCCAACATCAATCTGGATAACTTCATCTTTGGTGGGAGGTTTTCTTTGCTCGAAGCAGAATTCCCACTGCGTATCCATTTGTTGGGCCTAAGAGTCATCCTCAAACGGCTCAGAATCATGTTCATCTGCTTCGAAGGGATCTGTCACTACTATATTCACTAATAATGTCTGTTCGAGAGCATCAGGTGAGTCAGAGGGCGACGAGTCGTTCTGAGAAGAGGAAACGATATCCTCGTTCAATTTGGGGGAGGTGGCATACCCTAACCCGAAATGAGTTCGTTGATAGTAGGGGTTGTAGCGCGGCGGCGTTCGTCTGCCTCTTCCATAGTTGAGGCCTGGCTTCCGCTTCAAGTCGTAGCCTATGTTTTGCATGATCCTCAACGCTTGCGGGCTGTATCGGTGAACTTGCATTTTTCCAGCATCGTCATCAAAAGGATCTTCTTGGACAGTCGGTTGATTGCGCATGCGGCCGAAGAATATTGGACGTTGACTGCTGCAGGTAGGCGGGACAATGAAGATAGAATCCTCATGTGGTCTATACGTCGTGACGACGTTGGATGATGACGCTACTTCCCAGGTATACGGATGGTATGAGTTCATAACTTCCAAGAATTCTTGTGCTATGGGTTCTACCTCGTCACGGGGAGCGGATTCCTGATTTGGAATATGAGCGCCAATATACTGGAAAAGAGGATGTTTATTATCATATGGAACTCCATTCCTGGTTGCATTTACATCAGTCGGCTGCCTGTTGCGCCGAAGGTTGATGACCAAAGGTGGAGGCTTCTGGTTCAAAGTGATCACTAGAGGATCACTCTCTTTTCCTGACCTGGTCTTGTTCATGTGAATAGCCATAGGCTCCATGGCTTTTGGACGAGTGCTTCATCCTTTCACTCTGATTGACAGCGGTAGTGTGGCAGAGGGTTCTTCTGGCTCCCGGTGGGATTCCTTCTCCGCCTCGCTTGACACTTCTTCTGTGTGGTCTTGACAATACAATACGGCATCGAAATAGTAGGATTCTACTCCTTTAAATGGGTTTAGGTTAGCAACCTCCGTTTGTACTGTTCCTTGGGGGTCTACATATTTAAGACATTAATGTAGAGTTGAGGGAACGATGTTGTGGTCGTGGATCCACGGTCTTCCCAGCAAAATGTTGTAGGACACCTCTGAATCGATGACGTAACATGTGGCCAACGATCTGAGGTTGCCAATCTGGATCCTCAGGCGAATTTTCCCCAACGGCTTACTTCTTTCGGCGTTGAAATCCACGATTATAGTGGAGGTGTAAGCCAATTCGCTGGTAGGAATCCTCAGCGGTCTGAGCAGACTGTGAGGGATGATGCTGATCGACGACCCTGGATCTATGTGAATCCGATCGACCTTTATGGAACCGACGTACCCGATGTAATAGAGGGGCCTGTCATGCCTGTTATGTTTTAACAGCATGTCGTCTTGAGTGAAAGTGATATTTGGGACCACTTCCATTACACTGTGGCATTGAGGACACACCACGGGTTCTTCGTCGGGGGACTTGAGCTGGGTCAAGCATGCCTCCGCCTGTATCAGTGCTTCACTCAGGGCTAGACGAGTGTCTTGGGAGAGCCTGAGTAGCTCGAAGATGGATATCCTGGCTGGTGTATTAGCCAGTTGGGCCAGGATGTCAAAGTTGTATGGCTTCTCTAAACCTTTGTTTGGAATATTTTTCACAGGTTTATCGAAGCGCACTCCTCTTTGCTTTCCCTTGTCCGCCGGAGTTGGTTTTGAAGGACCGGTATCTGGTACGATAGGGCCTGGTCCTGAAGGTTTGGCAACTGAAGTATCCGCCGGTGCATCTTCCTGACTTGCTCCGTAGTCGTTGAGGTAGGCTTTCCCTGAACGAGTCGCAGCAAATACCTCGTCTTCGTCTGATGTCGAAGAAGTTGGGACCATATGGCATGGTTTGTATTTGGAACTCTTTCTAGACGTGGCCTTAGTAGCTTTAGTCTCCTCCTCGAGCTCTGATACCAAGTCCGGATGAACCCATATGATCTCGCCCTGCTGGGTGGTTAGTGGTACCAGGTCATGATTTTGACCCCTAGCTGGAGGGAGATTGACGATGTTCATCGTGGTCCGGGAAATGGGTGTGACACCGTCCGAGACTTCTTGGGAAGGAAGATTGCCAAACCGCATAGAGATCATGTTGGCCGTGACCGTTTTCTCGGTGTTGTATAGAGTGATGGCCTTAGCATCGATTAACCCCTGGATCTTCCTTTTCAGTATGTAACACGCCTTTGTCGGGTGGTGTACGTATCTGTGGAAGATGCAGTATTTGGGATCGTTAGTACTGCCGACTTCTTGGGGCCGCCTTAGCTCCGGAAGGGTAATCTTGCCACTTTTGACGAGACAGTCGAATATACTTGGGATATCATTGTCGTCGAAAGAGTAGACTTCGACGGGCCTGGAAGTCCCGGGTCTCGCTTGTGCGGTTGCCGCAGTCTTTTACCTGGCCGTATTGATCGCCAGAGCTTCTTTTCCTTTGGAGCTGCGAGGATGGTCGCTGCTGGGAGATGACCTCTTGCCTCTGTCAGAGGCGGAGATCATGATGCCGTTGTCGCGCGCCTTGCGACTGTTGTCTTCGGCGGCTACGGCCGAGATGATGAACGAGGGCCAATCATGGAACTGATATGGTCCTGTAAACACCGAGACTACGGGAAGGAGGTTCTTCCTGCAAATGTCTACTAACGCAGAATCTGGAACTCCTGGAGGCATCTGTAAGGTGGCCTGACGAAAACATTCGATGAAGTTACGAACTTCCTCTTTCTCCCTCTGCTTGACTTCGATGAGAGAGGACATAGACATGTCCATTCCTCCCTCGTAGAATCGCATGAAAAATAAAGCTTTGAAGTCCTCGAAGGAAGTAATGCAGTTGTCCGCCAAGCTACGGTACCACTGATAGGCTACTCCTGAGAGGCAGCCTTTGAACACCCGAGTGAGGAGAGCGTCGTTCCCTTGTAGCAACACCGTCATCATACTAAAATAGTTCATGTACTGACTTGGTGATGTTTTTCCCTCGAATAGAGCCATAGTCTGAGGTTTGTACCTTGGAGGGAAAGGGGCCTCTTCCTAGATAGCGGGGTAAGGCTGGTTGATTCCCAGTTTCTTGAGCTGATCTTTGTGCTTCAAGGCATCAAACTGGGCTTTAAATTCCTGTACTGCCTGCATCGGATTTTCAGTTGGAAGCGGGACTACGGTATAGTGCGGAGTTGGTTGTATCGTGACTCCAATGGGAGGTAATATATTCTCCAAGTAAGGAAGCGGAGAAACTACTGACTCTTGATCTAGGGCAGGCTCTTGGCTCGGGTTGGATGGTGGTAAGTCCACCCCCACATGTATCTGAGTCGGCAGGACCGATGCTTGAGCCATGGCAGTTGCGTGTTGAGTTAGCATCATCTGGTGCATGTTCTCCATTATGGATTGTATTTGTTTCAGAGATGTCTCCAGTGTAGAGATGCGTTGTTCCGCGTTCCCTGACTGCGAAGCTTTCTCGCGTTCATCTTCCACGGCATAAACTCTCATTTTCCTGGGCGTCACTGAAGGATTAGTATAGGTCGCTGCAGAAGTCGACTCTATATTCTCGACATCTGATCTGGGAGACTGGCGACCCCCAGCATCGGAATCGGACGAGTACGAAGATGGTTACTGTGACCTTGCACGGGTATTTTGGAATACCCCAGCTTCAGCGTTCCTGAGGAGGTCATTGAATCTCCTTCGGCTCGGGGGCCTAGAGGGATGACGTCTTGAGCTCGACCCTCCCCTAGGTATGTGTGAAGCCATGTTCACGGATGCATACGCGGGCTCTTCTTCCTGGAAAGACAAAGAGTAGCTCAACCGGTCAAAAACTGACCGTTTTGCTTTAGAACAGCAGCAGTTAATCACAATCTTATGACTATTACAACAGTGCTCGCCAGGAGGCGTAATAGATAAGTTGGAAGGTCCCCTCTCCTTACGCTTCTGGATTAGATATTTGCGCAGGTCAGGAGATGTTGCAGAAGAAAAAGATGATGGCTTGTTCCTCCTGTTCCTATTGGTGGGCGTGCGGACGATCTTCCTTATGCCACCCTTATACAACAGATTGGCTATCTGGGTGGCGAATAACCCCCTGGGAGGGTGTCTTTCCGCAACATGAGCTTGTTTTACGCCGAAGGACTTCGCCTGGCATAATTTAGAGATTTGCTCAGACTGGCGTAAAGCTGAAGAGGTCCTCAGTCGGCCGTCGGCTTCTCGCGTAATCCGGAGGGTAGGCAGATTGTTCCCTCGCTGGCGTAAAGGCCGAGAAGTTGAGTACTCTGCCGCTTGCTTTCCCTTGCAGAGATCACAGCACTCATCTGGTTCACCGTAGAGGTCAGATGTTGTCTTGCGCGCGGAGCGTGATTTGTACTTCCGATTTGGTGCTGAGGCACCACCATCAGAAGTTTTGTCTGTACCGCACGGAGCGGAAGACTGATTTCTACGCGTAGAGCGTAGTGGATGCTTCTGGGTTAGCGCTGAGGCTTTGCCCGAAGTTTTGTCTGTACTGCACATAGCGGGAGACTGGTTTCTACGCGTAGAGCACAGTGGATACTTCTGGGCTAGCGCTGAGGCTTTGCCCGAAGTTTCGTCTGTACCGCGCGTAGCGGGAGACTGAATTTTACGTACGAGGCACGGAGGAAGCAATGCTTCAACCTCATTGGTCGGAGAGATCGGAGAGATCAGAGAGTCCATAGGAATGGTAGAGGATGTCTTGGGCATCCGGACCTTGTGCAGGTTCCTATTGTCTTGGACGGAGAGAGGGTGAGAGCTACCCCCGGTTCGAAGCATGTCTTCGTAGGCAGACTGGTCGAATTGGACGACCAGTGTCTTCTTCACGGTTCCTACGGATACCGCATCGTGTTGAGCAATTACTTCCTCATCAGAAGAGAAAGACGTCCCCAGCAGAGTTGCCATCTTGTTTGTGGTATTAAACGAAAGAACAAAATGTGTATAATACGAGGTTTACACGAAACCCGCCTTCTTTGGTTTACAAACAAACTTGTATAATTTGATCCTATGCGAGGATGTGGGAGTATAATTTATTTAATCTGGGTAAATATTGCTATAGGTGTCTGATCTGCAGTCGATCACTTTAGCCCTTGGACCACACGATGATAAAGAAGTGCCATGGAAGACAGGAAGCAGCTTCGAAGGTTGCAAAAGAGGGTGGATGCACGATGCCAAAGTCGTCGATCCCTACTCTTTGCCTGAGCTCCGGATTCTTCTCTCTCTCTCTCTCTTGACCTCTGGTTCGATCTTTCTTGGAAGTTTGACCTAGTTCGACCCTTCTTTCAAAGTTTCGACCGTGGATCTGATTGGTTTCCTTGACCTATTTTTGACCTTTTCCTCTGTTGATAGAGGTCTCTATTTATATAGTTTTGGTGACAGTGACCACTCCGTCGGTGTAAAAACTGAGGAGTGGAAAGTACAGTACCCTTTTACACAACGGTTAAAATAACCAATACCTGCGTATAGATGATCCTTTGAATGAGCGTGTGACGCAGGTCCAACTAAGGGACAAAATGCGTATAGTCGCTACGAAGATCACGGCATAGAAGCAACGTAGGTAGGTATCCCTTGTGTAGAAGAGGTGGGCGTAGAAGCCAACGTCTGTCACCCTGGCGTAGAAGCCGAGTAGGCATAGAAGCCGAAATAGGCGTAGAAGCCGAGTGGTCATAGAGGCCGAGTGGGCGTAGAAGCCGAGTGGTCGTAGAGGCCGGGTGGGCGTAGAAGCCGAATAAGCACAGAAGCTGAGAGGGCGTAAAAGCCGCTGCATACCGTTCCAGAGTGCTGATGTGGACATCTTAGCCGGAATTACGGCTTTTGAAGATATAATCAAATCCCTTGCATTAAATGCCGAGATTTGCCACCATCCTATGCATTAAATACGGAGGCGTGTTTTGAAGGTCTGCAGCCCTTCTGTGCATCCGTCGCAGAGACGTGCCTTGAGAGAAACTGTCACCGCTATGTGCAATTAGACGTAGAGACGTGCCTCGAGCCCCGTACGAAGTGCAACTTTTGACGTGGCAGGCGGTTTGTCTAGTACGGAGCATAAAACAGCTCATGTCTGCCTGTGTAAAACAAGGCAGCGTATCCCCTTGTACGCGAAAGAGCAGTTTATGCTGAGGGGATGTCAGTAAATGACGGTTCGGTGATATTTAATCAAATCCTCTATATTAAATGCAGAGATCCGCCATCATACTGTGGGGAGCATCCCGAGTGGTCTGCCATCGTTTTCAGCGATCGTCTGGGTAGCCGTACATCACTTTTTGTCAAGAGTCAGAGGTCAGGTTCACTGCGTGACTTGACAGGTTTATTTCGGGGAAGACGAAGCGTTCCTCGTACGCTTTAACGCTGCTTTGAAAGCGGATGAGTTTTACGCCATGGAGGCGATGAAGAACCCTGTTTACGCTGAAGCGGCCTGGACGTACTGCACTTACGCGGATGGTCCTTTGAGCTTATACTTCACGCTGTGTTTAGCGAAAAAAGCTCTGTTGCACGCTCGATGGCTCTGAAGGCCTCTGTTTACGCTGCTCTGCATTAATATGCGGCGTAGAGCTTCCCAGCTTATTTTTTATGCTTCTACAACTCAGTTAAGCATATATGTATATATGTGTGATAAGTTGAAGGACAGACTAGCTAAGCATATGTGATAACTTTTTACTTTGCAAGCTCACTATGCTATGGCAAGAGCCCTAAATGTTGTACAAACACCTCATTCTTATGGCAATCTAATGCGCCTCACAAGAGCATCTAAACTTAAGGTATAAATTCCTTGGGGTTTTTTTTGTAAAATATCTATTAGTTGTATGCGTCAATTTTCAAGTTTTCATTCTAAAGCCCATTAATTTCTTTTAGTAGTGTTACTGATTGCTACTTCTTACTCCGGGTGTTAAAATCTGAGGTTAGAACCTTCCATTAACCTTCTGCAAGACCGCAGGTCTAAGTATGCTATAGGGAAATCCTTTTTTTGCAATAACTATTTGTACATTCTTCTACTTAACTTCTACAGGACCCAGAGAAGTTGCTAGAGAAGAATTTTCTTTAGCAGAGAGAAACTTGAGGTGCTTTTCTATGATTGTTCTAAAGATTTATTTGCAACCATTACTTAATCATTGTCCTACAGATTTATTTGTAATAGTTTTCAACTATTAGTGTGTGTCAGGTCATGTCGTATCGTGTCGTGTCTTGTCGTGTTGTTTCATGTTAGAGAGAAAGAGAGAGAGATAGAGAAATGAGACAGAGAGAGGAGCGCACCGAGGAGGGGAGCCGGAGGAAGGACGCCGGAGGGAGAAGTGGAGTCGGAGGAAGGAGGAGCTGACGGAGGAGGGGGGAGGGCGAGGCCGGAGGGGGGACGTCGGGAGGGAGGAGGGGAGACGGAGGGGGGGACGAGGCCGGAGGGGGGTCGCCGGAGGAGTAAGGGAGCCGGAGGAAGGAGGAGCGCCGGGAGAGGTTTCAAATTTGGGAGAGAGAGAGAGAGAGATCGAAGAAAATGGGGGGAACACCAGCCCTAAATGAAAAATTTAGCGATGTTTTTAGCGACTCCAATAATGACATCGCTAATTAGCGACGTTAGAGACGTCTTTAGCGACGCCAATAATGACATCGCTAATTAGTGACGTCCTTAACGTCGCTAATGACGTCGCTAAAAGTCTAATAATAAATACGTTGCTAAATTAGTCGCTAAAATTCGCTAAATAAAATATATTAGCGACGTTTAGCGACCTTAATTGAACTTATGGCGACTAATCTTTTAAAAACTAAATAAAAGTCGATAAACGTCGCTAAACGTCGCTAATTAGCGACGTCTAGTGACGTTTTTACCTGGAGTCGCTAATTTATATTATATTAGCGATGTTTTTCGTTTACGTCGCTAAAAAATGTCGTTAATCCTGCTTATTCTAGTAGTGAGACTTAGCTAATTCACTTATGATATTGTATATGTCAGTTAAACCCTTTTGGCATGTATTATATTTGAGATCATTGAGTTGTGATTAGACTATTGGACTTGTAATGTATTTTGACTCTATATTTCTTTTCTTCTATTCTATATCGTGCCATATCTTCCTCTAGTTTTATATTGTGATTGAGTATTACCATTATCATATTATTATATTGTCCTCCATTTGGGACTTGAGATATCTTTACATGTATATTTTATAAATTGTGTGAGATGTTAGATAATATTGTTGACCTAGACACGTTATACCGTCGATGGTGCGGCATAGGCTGAACGTTCCCACGTACTCGTGCCCCTACACCAGGTGCAGGTCGTGACAGAATGAATACACTGATTTCATTGCATGACGTTCATGCCTCAGCCGGTTGCGAGGCGCTACTTTGATCCCACTGAACTTCACACACGATCTGCATATGAAACCAACTCTATAAGGATGTTCACCTCACCTGAGGAAAATGGAGACTCCTCTCTTGCTCTCTATAGACTATTTTCAGAGTCGGAGAAGTGCTTGTTCGGTTGTTCCTGCTCTGGCTCCCCTCTTTGTAAGAAATCTTCTTCCTCTCTTCTCAAGTGCAATCTTTGTTCAATTTGATTTGTCTATATTGTGTCTTTGTCTCTATTTTCTGAAGTATTCTTATTTACTAGAGTCTGGAAGAAGTGGCGTTAAATTAGACATGCCTATATTGATATCTTTTATATTCTTGAAATGGGTTTTGTCCTTGCTCTTCATCTGTTCGACTAAATTCCTCAAAGAGTAATTGACCTCTGAGACGGTTTTAGTACTTGTAATTCTATTTGAATGGTGATATTTTGGGGTTTCCTCAAGTCATCAGAAGTAGAATACTTAAAGTTTAGGGGTAGTCTTCCGGTTCATCTTTGCATCTTTAGGAAAACATCCATGTATAGAACAAGACCTGTGACTATACATAGAGTACATTTGGAACAATATAAACTTTCCATTCAATGATTTAAGAGTTTAACAATATAAACTAGACTAGCTGCTCAGGTTATATTCCTTAGGTATTAAACTTTCCATTCAACCTTCTACTCAGTGGAACAATATAAACTTCTCATTAAAGTGTAGATTTGGAACCGGCTGTTCTATTCATAAATATTTTCCTAAAGTCTTTTTTTGCTGTCTTTGATACTCTGATTCAAATTTATGTAAGTTGTCAAATTGATTTGTCAATGCTCTGGTAGAGATCCCATTTGCTTGATATATTTTTTGCTCTGATATTAACAGCATTGTTGCAACTAGGAGGGTTTGAAACTTGGCCAAGTCAGCTGTGCAGGACCTATAGGTATATTTAAATCAAGTTCTGCATATATAATTGACAAAAATGTTCAATTTTATGATACTTAAGAGTTTTCTTTATATTGATCTGATACTTAAGAGCTTGGTTAATATTGTTCATCTTATAAAGATACAGATATCCTATTTTTGTATGTTCCAGAGCTTGGTTTATATTGTTCATCTTTGCATCTTAAAGAGTTTGGTTTATATTGCTTAAAGAGTTTGGTTTATATTTTTGATGTTTGCATCACTAGAATTTTATGGGATGAAATACTTTTGCTCAACAGCACTAGTAGTGTTCATGAGATACACAATTATATATCCTAATGTAAAACAACAAAAGCAAGAAAAAAGAAAATAGCCATTAGATGCTAATATGTACGTTCTACCATGATCCTCACATAATGACAATATAGCTTCCAATGTCCAAAGAAAGAGACCCATTGCATTTCTTCCCAAAAGAAACAATCTTTTGCTCATTCTATGTTTTGGGTCTTGATGAGCAAAAGACTTGCCTTTCTTCTCCATGATCCTCAATTTGATGTTTAAAATTCTCTATCTGTATACAAATTCTCTGTGTGACTGTGTTTGTATACAAAAGTACTCATGTATAAAAGCGCTTCTGTGTGTCTTGGTACTGTACTGTGTCTGTCTCCAGCTCTCGAAGAATAGATTTTTCCTTCTCTGAGACACCAACATCTATGTATGTTTAAGTCTAGGATCATAGTACTCTTGAATACAAGTATGTTTTCAATACTAAGTCTAGGATCAAAGTGCTCTAAGTATTCAAGTGTCAGAGATTCACACATTAACTAATTTTATACATCAATGTACTCTTAAGTATTCAAGTCTAAGTATTCAATTGTCAGAGATTCACACATCTCAGAGATTTACACATTAACACATTGTAATGGCATTATAAAAAATAATCTGTGTTGATTTTTTTAGTATATTTTAATTTTATCCCAGGGTAAACTTAAATCCTGGCTCCGCCCTTGGTCACGATCCTACCTATGTCTTCTAACGAGAATTATCCAATACTACCCCCCTCCAGAAAAAAAACCCACCCACCTAGACATATACACACACAAGACCGTCGATATATTGTCTTGCTGGCAAGATGACCACTCAGGCAACGGAGACCCCGAAATGGGGTTGGCCCAATGACGACGTGACCACGAATAGCCACCCACATGGGGTTTATTCCGACACGAAATGTCATGCATTTTAAGCCAATGATTGTGACGATAGACTGTGGTATCATTTCATGATCATTTAGGCTAATGTTTGTGAATCATGAAATGATCAAGCAGTGGTGCTTGCGTGAGCATCAAATCATTCACAGCCCAGGAGTTGTGTATTTCAAGGTTTTAAAAATAGGAGGCGTCGAGAGTGGTGGTTCGTCTCAGAGCTGTTATTGACAGAGAAGGATATCTTCTGCAAATTTATAAATGTGTCCGTCAGTTTGCATGTGTTATATCTAGGTAAGAGAGGATTTTTCTCTTTGAGTTTGCTGCTGCATGCCCAGCCTATATAAAGTACAAGGAGACAGCTCGAGCCTAGTCGAACTTTCATGGAGCCTGAGTCGGAGTCAGGTTTATATGTACGCACTCATTTGGTCATGTTTGGTTCGTAGAATCAGAATATTGAAAAGAAAAAAAAATTCATTCATTTTCTGTGTTAGGATACTAAGAGAAAGAAGCAAGAAAGGAAAATGGTTCCCAAAAGAAAGAAAAATAGGAGTAAAAATGATACACATGAAATTGCTTAACCATGATGAAATTGAGCTATGTATCTGGGTAACTACAAAGCCTCTTATTTGGGGATTGTCAAGACATTATACTACTTTCTTGTCCTGCTTTTCTCTACAAACCAACCGGCAGCCTAAACATTCAGCTTGCATGAACTTAGGTTGTTCTTGGCCCAGCTGGCTATAGCAGTTCAATGGTCAGCTCTGAGCTAATCTTAATCAACCACTCCAGATTACTAAATTATTGCGGTTTAATCTTGAGCATTACAAGAGTTTATATGTGTAATCTGTAGTTTTTCTGAGCATTATAAGAGTTTTGAGTTGAAAGAAAGTCTGTGTGGTTCTCCTACAAATACCTTTGTCCATCTGCATATATCAAATTATTGCCAGAAAGGCAGCTTGCATTTGCCAGATGGACCAAGAGAAGTCACAAGACTTGCAAAATCTTGATATGTGACTAAAGAGTCAACATATGCAGAATTATTGTATGAAAAATCAGGTATTTGTGGTCCCCATCTCTGGAAGGAACAGATTGATCCTTACTCTTCTTTCCAAGTGGAGTTATTTTCTTGCTCCCTGCAAATGCCAACATCAGTATCCTCATAAAAATGCCAAGCTGACATGATGAGAGGGCTTCGGACAATAAGTTGGCAACTACCTACCACAAGTGAAGTGGCCCTCCAATCAAACTCCCTAACTTCTGCATAAAAAGCCTAAAAATCATGAAATGCTCTACATGCCAGCTCTAAACTCACCAAATCCAGACTAACGATTGCTAAAAAAGTAAGTTAAGTTAGGCCCTAATGGCTTTACTTCTCATCTGTCTCCCTGCCACCATGGATGTCAGTATTTGCGCTAGATGAAAAAACATATGCATTACTTCTCACTTGTCAAGATTGTTAAAACCTAGTAAAGGTGAATCTCCAAATCGTATTATGAAGTTTGAATTTGAATCCTTTCCTGAATAAAAAATAATAATAATAAATAAAGGCCAGAGGAAGCCAGACATAATTGAGAAGTTGCATTAATATATCTATAGCTGGAAAGGTAGAGAACGCCATTATGTACCTACTAGGGTGCATTCAGAACAAATACGGTCCCAAATATGGGTGTATATATATATATATATATATATATATATATATATATATATATATATATATAATGGATATGAATATTGTCCATATGGAAAATCAATAACCATATTCGGCAAAAAGGCGGATTTGATCCTAGTAAGACGTAAGAAGAGACAAAAATGGATACAAGTCGGATATAATAAGATCGTGGAGAAACTGACATTTAGATTATCATCTGAATTTATGATTTCGAATAGGTTTAGTTACATATTAATAACCTTTATCTCATGTTATGTTTGAGTAGTTATACCTTAAATATATTATATTTATGATAAGTTTTGCTTGTAGTTTGGGTCAGATTTTTGCTCAATCATTCATTTCTGGAATGCTTGTTAGGCTAGTATTCTTGAAAAGTCCATTCGAGCCTCCAAATAAGTGCCACATTTGATCAAAATTATAGTGTTGCCTAGTTTTACAAGTGCCTATGGTATCCTTGATATATTACAAGATTTGTTAAGTTATATAGGTGTCTGGATCCCGATCTGAAAAATGGAGTGGATCTCATATCGGTATAATTAGTGTTCGTACACTTTTGATCCAGACTATGATCCGACCGGACCTGAAAATAATAGATCCATATCCGATTGTAATTGATTCAGATCAGGATCTGAACTGGATAATCCGACTACTAATGCACCCGTAGTACATGGCGAACAAGATCATCATTATTCACAAGGTGAGACAAATCATGAGTTTCCAGTAACGAGGAAAGCATAACCAATGTGAAGTATATATCTATTTGCATTTGATACTTTGCAAATAATAGTCAATCCCGTTACGATTAGATGATGAAGATGGTGGTGCTGCAAATGGTAGTGGATTAAGACCAGTAAACAATATGCAATTGTGATGATAGTTGGACTAAACGCCCACAAATTGTATGTTCCTTTAAACATGGCAATCCGAAGCTCCCTCGCACTCTCATACCTGGGGGGTTGCACAGTCTCGGTTAGACCACCATTAAGAAAGTCATTCTTAATATCTAGCTTATATAATAGCCAATGACGATGTACAGCGAGGGGGTCAATTTTTCGTGGTAGTGTGGAAGAGGATTATCTTCCATGCCCAGCTTGAATGATTATAGCTAGCGAGCATCATGGTCTCCAAGTTTAAGATGACCTATTGAGAACTATGTTTTGAATTATTTGATGATAGCACGGTTCTTCATCTTTGTTGCTCGGATATTGCTTTGAGATTGTTGTTGACGGGTTACAAAGATGGACTCAAAAGAAAAAGATTATAACAAAACTTCTTGTAGAGCACTACTCAGCCAAAATTTACACATACTTAATGTCACCCCCGGCTCCGCAGGCCGGACGTCCTAGCATGGGCGTGATGTTGTGCGACCTGAGTTGCGCTCGCGCAAGGCAAGCACCGAAATGGTCGATGAAATGCTAAGCCATAGAATCGCACAGATAGTCTCCAAGCAACGAAAGTTGAATAAACACAAATATGAAATAAAATAAAGCTTTTTATTGATATTAAACAAAGGTTACAACGGCGTTAGGCCGAATATTAGAATCGTTCAAACTCTCTCTCAAAACAAAAAACGTGTCAAGCGGCTTACAACTTTGGAAATGATACAATAGGCAATGTTCCAAACATTATATCATGTATATGTGCTACAGCTCCTGCGCAATCGCTCTAAGGTGCCAGAATGAACCCTACGCCTTAGCGCATCTAAAGGAAGCTCCGCATCGAACAAGTACTCCCGTACCCAGAAAACAATCTGGTGGGTTATTAGTACATTGAATGCACCAGTGGGAAGACTTCTCGCCCACTCAACAAAACCAAACACGTTCATTTAGTTATGTGCACCATCTATTATGTTGTCTTACTAGTCTTTGCCTTAGGATCAGTTTCATGACATATGATATAAAGCCTAGTCGTGTTGAAATTAAAGTGTCACACAAAATATAAGTAATAAGACGCAACTTACCAACTTACAAATCGCCATTCCCCCTCCAAGATACAACAAGTTAGCCAATATATATGTATATCAGGAAATAAATGTTTTCATATGAACTCAAGGTGTCTTGAACGTATCTTGGACTCATTGCACTACAATGCCACCATATTGAGTCAGGTCACTACAATGCCACCGTGTTGAATCATGGCACTACAATGCCACAAACATATTACGCTTGAACTATATAGTATATCGTGCCTTGATTTCTACATATATGATGTGTCGTGGATCCTTGGACAATTAACGAACTGTACGCAATATGTCGTGCATCCATTACTTATCTCAAGTCCAATGACTTGTACGTGGATTACCGTAATCGAGCCAAACTTAATCTATATGAATGTCGTTGGCACCACAATGCCATCTAGACTATAGTCTGAGTGGACGACGACCCTTGCAGCACGGGTAGCAAGCCTCGCTACAAGTTCTTTATCCTACCCGTACTGAACAACACAGCTATCTAAGTTCTGTCTGTAACACCCCGTTCCGTTCAAGCGGACTGCCGACTCAAAGGACAAAATTGCAAATGTCCCGACCCTCTTTGCCTCAAATAAGAAGCAAAGGATATCCAGACTTGTCCCTACAAGATCTCGGCTTAGGCTTCCAGAGGCTCGCTTGACGTATCGCTCTATCGAGGCGAATCATCGCTAAGGTGGGTGGCTACGGTGAACTTGTCTTTGCTTTGCTAGCATACATAAAATCTGGAATGATACATGCTAGTCGCTAGGTGAATCACCCCCTGCATGCTAATAAGAATCCAACGCACCTAGCTAAGGGAATAGTTCCAACTTGTATTGCTTATGCTAGAACATGGAAATGAAGTATTGCTTTTATATATGTTTAGACCCTTGCATGCTATCCTAGAACATGTTGCTCGGAAAGTCCCCTAACGGTTGTACATCTCAGCTTACCTTCGGGCCTGAGCCAACGTGAATATTTGTGTTTATATAAAATTCATGCTTGTCTGCTTGTACGTTGCCTTGTTTTCATCTAAACCCCGAGAGACTACTAAGTAGTCATTCCATGCATGATTGATCCTGCAAGTATCCGGGACCATTAGGTCACCCAAGGCAGCCCCGAAACAGGGGAATGCATCAAGGCAAAGTCATTCACTGAACAAAGAATCAAGATTCAAGTATCCCGTGTACTCGTGTACTCGTGTTCCCATGCACTCATGTTCTCGTGTTCTTGTGCACTCATATTCTCATGTTCTCGTGTACCTCGTGATAATTGAAAGACCTAATGATTGTATGTCACGGACAACTCGGACCCGAGGTATTGTTCCACGGACGGTCACCGGGACACTGGGGCCGATTCGATCCGGATGGAGCTCGTGTGTAGTCATCGTGTACATGAGAGGATGGCTTGCAATGCATCATATTCGTGTGTGCATTGTGTACTCTCGTAGCAAGCTATCCTTGTCCTTTACTACATCCAAAATGGCTATGCCAGCGACTCATGTTCATATAGATAAGTCATCCTCGCTTAGCGGCTAATCGCGTGCGAGTCATTACATCGTATTAATGAACAACTGAACACCTGAACGATCATGATACAACGACCCTCGTGTTGCATATGCTATTACCTTGGTTTTCATTATGAATGCCCCTGAATGTTTATACTTGCCCGTGCTTAAATTAACAATATTTGCCTTGGACAGGGAAGGCCAAATGGTAAGTTGGTAAGTCTCGTCGTGTTTCCTCTCATGTCGCATGGCACACTGACCGACACGTTAAGCTATTCAATCCTTGCATGAAACTGATCCTAAGGCAATTAGAAAGACAACTTGATAGTTGGTGCACGGAACCTGTATTACGTGTTTGGATTTGTCGAGCGGGCGAGTAGTCTCCCCACCAGTACATTCAATGTACTGATAATCCATCAGTTTGTATGCAGGGTGCGGGAGAACCTCGTTTGGTGCGGATGCCTCTTTCGTGCGTGCTAAGGTGTGGAGATCACTCTGAAGCAGCGTTGCGTCCAGAACAGAAGCACATATAGAAGATATAATATTGTGAACATCGCCTGTACAATCATTCCATAATTATAGCCACTTGGCACGCTTTTACTGTTTCAGAGAGAGGCTTGAGCGACTTATAATATCGGCTATACGCTGCCTGTAACACATGTTTATATCAATAAAGAGTTGCTTTACTTCAACTTGTGTTATTCAATGCTTATGCTATATTGTCGACTCAGTGAACTTGTTACCGATCGCCTATGCGTTCATGAATCCGCTGCACTTGGACAATCTGTGTGACTCTGTGGCTTAGAACTCTTACCGCCAGCCAATGAACCACGGCCTTGCACGGGCGTGGATCACGCTCGTGCGGCATCACGTCCGGATGGGTCATAAAGCGATCGTTCCATGGGAGTGCTGGCGCGGTAATTCTCGCCTAGCGGGAACGGCCGATTTAGCCTGCGGGAGATCAGGGCGTGACACTGTCTAGGTCGAATCGGGCCCCGTGTCCCAGCGGTCGTTCGCATGAACCATAAATCATGTGCACAAGTTGTCCGCGACCATACAAGTCTCTTTCTCTTTCTTCTTCTTTTCTGTACTGCTCAAACCTTTCTCTGAATCTCAAACCAAACCGTGCTCCCCGAGCCATTTCTTCTTTTTATGTTTTACTAACTTATACAACTCCCGATACGAAAACAACCTCGGCGACATTACGGTCCCGAAGCCTTTCCATATTTCTATTACTTGGCTCGGAAATGACTATTAATAGTCTTCATTCTTCAACTGAGTGAATTATGTGATGTGCTTTAGGCCGTGGCGTATTCCATATGACAAGCACTATAAAAAACATGTAAGATAATCTACTTGAAATTTATAGCAGTTTTACTAGTACAAGTCTAAGGGAGTAGTACGAGGCACCAACTATAGTTTCGATGTTACGTTCCATATTCTATGCAAACATATAAGGGGTAGGAGTATTCCCATAGTTAGGTTGGTTCAAATAATTTATTAGCATGCATCAATAGATTGGCCTAGCGACTAGAATGTATCGTCCATGTTATTAGGTGTGCAGGCTAAGCAAAGACATGTTCATCGAAGTCACCCACCTAAGTGATGAATCGCATCGGCCTAGTGAGACTCCAAGTGCGCCTTTGAAAAGTCTAAGTCTGAACTTCTTCTGAAGGGCTAAGTCTGAATGTCTTTGCATCAAGCGAGTCATCTGGCCGAGCTAGGCGGGACGGATCGTCACATTTGCGCCGCTTGAATCTTGTTGAACTGAGCGGAGCGGTTACACTTAGCGTCTGTTCAAGGAACATTTGTGTGCGTATTACAGATCCTTCGTAAGCATCTGTTGTACGTGAAGCTAAGTGTGAATTTTGGCTGAGCAATGTATTATTCCTCAAGCATGTGATATCTGCAGAAGGCGTCGTTGTTGACCCAAAATAATTGAAGGCTCCAGTCAAAAGTATTTATATCTTTTGTTTCTAGTAAAGAGATATAATATATGGAACGATGTGTCTCAATTTGCGTTCAAGTTGCAAGTCTGTGCGGCACCCTTTACTTGTACTCAAGAATCATGTAATAGATTTACATTATCAATGAAAAAAATATTTGTCTTTTGTGCCATGTGGTATTTAATTTCTCTTCATAACTCTGTCGTTGCTCTATTATAATTCGTGATACCTTAAACTTCATTCGAACTATGCCTTGTATGAGTGTGTTAAGCTAGTACGACATCATGTCCGGTGGCGACTATCGATTCTGCGGAATCGGGTCGTGATATTTTTGGTGTAGTGCCATGCTCCTCATTCGGGAGCATTGCTATGGAACATTGTCGGTATCGGTTGATCGTGACAAATTAAATCAAGATTATTTTCTCGTTATGGATTGGTTTCTTCGGAATCATGTCTCATATTCAGTGGGACATATTTAGTGGATTGTGTCTCAGGAAAGAACTCTCGAAGGGAGTCACTTTCTCGGGACTTTCACTCCTTGGTTTTTTGACCATTTTTTTTGCCGCTTTGCTGAATACTTTCGTTGTTGATTTTATGAATGCATTTTCGTGAATGTTTTCGATGGTTTTCATTGCTTGCGTTATTTGACTTACGCATTCATATCGAATTCTGAGATAAAGAGAAGAGAAGGTATTGATCGTTTGTTAGTGGAAATGCATGTCGTCACGTAAGTGAAGCGTAAGCGTTGTGTTGGATTTCTCTTTCTTTCAGCAATTCTCCAACGATTTCACATGAACTATGTCTTGTACGAGCGCAATTTAGGCTCGAACGACATCATCCCCGGTGATGACTATCAATACTGTAAAATCGGACAATGACATGTTTTGACTGAAAAAACAAAATACTAGTTAGAAGAAATACTGAAAATAGAAAATTATTCTTCTGCTTGCAATCGCAGTTGCTACAATGAGATAGAACAAGAACAGAGAACTAAAAACTAAAGAAGAGAAAACTCTTGCTGGGATGATAAAGATCACCGTTCCTCAAAGCAAAAATTGCCCTACTCGACGATCTACTTCCGGATACCAGTAAGTTCAAAGGATGAAATTCTTGAACGCTCCTAGCCACCCTCGAGAAGAACTTGGACTCCTCGGACTCAATGGTTGCTGGCTATCGCGCAGATCATGGGCGCGCAGAATTTGGGTGCTAGCCGAATCTCTCTCTCTCTCTCTCTTGAGCAAGGGAGGAGCATACATATATATAAATAAAGGAGTTCTCCACCAACCCCTATACAACTCCATATCCCAAGTCTCATCAAATCCGGAGTAGGTGACCCAAACCTCCACCTAATCTGTCAGACTGTACAGCCTACACTGAGAGCAGCAGACTGTGTTGACAGCAGCAACAATCTGTGCTAACAGCCTATGCTCCTGTACGGCACATGCAACCATGCTACACATGCAACCGAGCCGCACACGCAACCGCGAAGCAACTCCGTACCAAGGTTTAAAAACTCTGTATCGGTATCGGTATCAGACAGTTTGTATGAGTATCCGTATCGGTAGTATCGGCAGTATCGGCGGTATCGGATCGGAGTATCGAATTTTTTGGTATCGGTTGTATCGAATCGGAGTATCGAATTTTTTGGTATCGGCTGTATCGTCAATATTTAAATAATTATTAATAAATTAGTAAAAAAATAGTTTACATATTTATGCAATATTTAAGTATTTTTTATTTTATTTTTATTATAATTGAATAAAATAATAGTCATCATGTGTACGTCTGTAGAAGAATTTGGCTCTATTTATAGTTTTTTTTGTCTACTATTTTGGTTTTTTATTATTGTTCTCTGTTGGATTTGATATGTCTGGAATCAATTTCTACTTTTTCTAGCATGTTGTAGATCATCTACTTTGTTAAAGTTCCTGTGATGATCTGATTTGATCTAATTTTTTCCTGTATCGGCCCGTATCGGCCAGTATCGGTCCTGTATCGGCCGATACAGACCGATACAAAATTTTTATGTACCAGTTTCGGCCGATACCGATTTTTTTGGCCGGTATCGGATCGGCCAAGGCCAGATCCGGTCTGATACGGCCGATACGTATCAGTATCGGCTGATACTTTAAACCTTGCTCCGTACGCCATCAAAGCGACACTTTGTGCCTTTCGCCAGAGCTCGAATCGCTAAGCTCTACGGGAGTTAGCTCTTATAGAAATTTCCAAAGAGAGTGACAAAAAACATAAATATTTCTTTAAAAATTTAAACTTAGACATTCTAGGAAAATACCACACATAGGCCACCACAACCCATATGTCCATATACCACTACAAAACATAGTTATATATTGAGATATATACTTTGTGGTTTTTCGAATGTGGAACTAAATTTTCTAGTGGTTAAGCAAAAAAACCAGCACCCTTGTCATGATAATAAGACGATAACGCTTACTTTTTTTAAGGCAAATTTATATGGTACATACCTTGGAATAGTGCAGGAGTTCTTTATGTAAGGCAAAATAACGTAGGTATGCAACTGGCACTAGTATAGGAGTTTGTTTTGTTTAAAAGATGTCACAATGGAGATCATATGCTTCCAACTATGGAGCTGCTTTTCGGTTGCGTGTGCGGCTCGGTTGCGTGTGTAGCATGGTTGTATGTGCCGTACAGGAGCATGGACTGTTAGCGCAGACTGTTGCTGCTGTCAACATAGTCTGCTGCTCTCAGTGTAGGCTGTACAGTCTGACGGATTAGGTGGAGGTTTGGGTCACCTACTCCGGATTTGATGAGACTTGGGATATGGGGTTGTATAGGGGTTGGTGGAGACCTCCTTTATTTATATATATGTATGCTCCTTCCTTATTCAAGAGAGAGAGAAAGAGAGAGAGAGAGATATTCGGCTAGCACCCAAATTTTGCGTGCCCATGATCTGCGCGATAGCCAGCAACCATTGAGTTCGAGGAGACCAAGTTCCTCTCGAGGGTGCCTAGGAGCGTTCAAGAAGTTCATCGTTTGAACTTACTGGTATCCGGAAGTAGATCGTCGAGTAGGGCAATTTTTGCTTTGAGGAACGGTGATCTTTATCATTCAGCAAGAGTTTTCTCTTCTTTAGTTTTTAGTTCAATGTTCTTGTTCTATCTCATTGTAGCAACTGCGATTGCAAGCAGAAGAATAATTTTCTATTTTCAATATTTGTTCTAACTAGTATTTTGTTTTTCAGTCAGAATATGTCATTGTCCGATTCCGCAGTATTGATAGTCGTCACCGGGCATGACGTCGTTCGAGCCTAAATTGCGCTCATACAAGACATAGTTCGTGTGAAGTCATTGGAGAATTGCTGAGAGAAAGAGAAATCCAACACAATGCTTACGCTTCACTTACGTGGCGACATGTATTTCTACTAACAAACGATCAATACCTTCTCTTCTCTTTATCTCAGAATTCGATATGAATGCGTAAGTCAAACAATGCAAGCAATAAAAACCATCGAAAACATTCACGAAAACACATTCATAAAATCAACAACGAAAGCATTCAGCAAAGCGGCAAAAAAAATGGTCAAAAAAACAAGGAGTGAAAGTCCCGAGAAAGTGACTCCCTTCGAGAGTTCTTTCCCGAGACACAATCCACTGAATATGTCCCATTGAATATGAGACCTGATTCTGAAGAAACCAATCCATAACGAGAAAATAATCTTGATTTAATTTGTCACGATCAACCGATACCGACAATGTTCCATAACAATGCTCCCGAATGAGGAGCATGACACTACACCAAAAATATCACGACCCGATTCCGCAGAATCGATAGTCGCCACCGGGCATGATGTCGTACTAGCTTAACCCACTCGTACAAGGCATACTTCGAATGAAGTTTAAGGTATCACGAATTATAATAGAGCAACGACAGAGTTATGTAGAGAAATTAAATAGCACATGGCACAAAAGATAAATATTTTTTTTCATTAATAATGTAAATCTATTACATGATTCTTGAGTACAAGTAAAGGGTGCCGCACAGACTTTCAACTTGAACGTAAATTGAGACACATCGTTCCATACATTATATCTCTTTACTAGAAACAAAAGATATAAATACTTTTGACTGGAGCCTTCAATTTTCTTTGGGTCAACAACGATGCCTTCTGCAGATTTTACATGCTCGAGGAATAATATATTGCTCAGCCAAAATTCACACTTAGCTTTACGTATAACAGATGCTTACGAAGGATCTGTAATATACACACAAATGTTCCTTGAACATACGCTAAGTGTAACCGCTCCGCTCAGTTCAACAAGATTCAAGCGGCGCAAATGTGACGATCCGTCCCGCCTAGCTCTGCCAGATGACTCGCTTGATGTAAAGACATTCAGACTTGGCCCTTCAGAAGAAGTTCAGACTTAGACTTTTCAAAAGTGCGCTTGGAGTCTCACTAGGCCGATGCGATTCATCACTTAGGTGGGTGGCTTCGATGAACCTGTCTTTGCTTAGCCTGCACACCTAATAACATGGACGATACATTCTAGTCACTAGGCCAATCTATTGATGCATGCTAATAAATTATTTAAAACAACCTAACTATGGGAATACTCCCACCCCTTATATGTTTACACAGAATATGGAACGTAACATCGGAACTATAGTTGGTGCCTCGCACTACTCCTTTAGACTTGTACTAGTAAAACTGCTATAAATTTCAAGTAGATTATCTTACATGTTTTTTATAATGCTTGTCATATGGAATATGCCACGGCCTAAAGCACGTCACATAATTCACTCAGTTGAAGCATGAAGACTATTAATAGTCGTTTTTGAGCCAAGTAATAGAAATATGGAAAGGCTTCTGCACCGTTATGTCGCTGAGGTTGTTTTCGTACCGGGAGCTGCATAAATTAGTAAGACATAAAAAGAAGAAATGGCTCGGGGAGCCCGATTTGGTTTGAGATTCAGAGAAAGGTTTGAGCAGTACAGAAAAGAAGAAGAAAGAGACAGAGACTTGTATGGTCGCGGACAACTTGTGCACATAATTTATGGTTCATGCGAACGGTCGCTTGGACACGGGGCCCGATTCGACCTAGACAGTGTCACGCCCCGATCTCCCGCAGGCTAAATCGACCATTTCCGCTAGGCGAGAATCACAGCGCCAGCGCTCCCGCGGAACGATCGCTTTAAGACCCATCCGGGCGTGATGCCGCACGAGCGTGATCCACGCCCATGCAAGGCCGTGGTTCATTGGTTGGCGGTAAGAGTTCTAAGCCACAGAGTCGCACAGATTATCCGAGTGCAGCGGAGTCATGAACGCATAGGCGATCGGTAACAAGTTCACTGAGTCGATAATATAGCAGAAGCATTGAATAACACAAGTTGAAGTAAAGCAACTCTTTATTGATATAAACATGTGTTACAGGCGGCGTATAGCCAAGATTACAAGTCGCTCAAGCCTCTCTCTGAAATAGTAAAAGCGTGCCAAGTGGCTACAATTGTGGAATGATTGTACAGGCAATATTTATAATATTATTTCTATATGTGCTTCTATTTCGGACGCAACGCTGCTTCGGAGTGATCTCCACACCTTAGCATGCACAAAGGAGGCATCCGCACTGAACGAGGTTCTCCCGCACCCTGTATACAAACTGGTGGATTATCAGTATATTGAATGCACTGGTGGGGAGGCTACTCGCCCGCTCGACAAATCCAAACACGTAATACAGGTTCCGTGCACCAACTATCAAGTTGTCTTTCAAATTGCCTTAGGATCAGTTTCATGGAAGGATTGAATAGCCTAACGTGTCGGGCAGTGCGCCGTGCGACATGAGAGGAAACACGGCTAGACTTACCAACTTACCATTTGGCCTTCCCTGTCCAAGGCAAATATTGTTAATTTAAGCACGGGCAAGTATAAACATTCAGGGGCATTCATAATGAAAACCAAGGCAATAACATATGCAACACGAGGGTCGTTGTATCATGATCGTTCAGGTGTTCAGTTATTTATTGATACAATACAATGACTCGCAAGCGAGTAGCCGCTAAGCGAGGATGGCTTATCTATATGAACACGAGTCGCTGGCATAGCCATTTTGGACGTAGTCAAGGACAAGGATAGCTTACTACGAGAGTACACGATGTGCACACGAACACGATGCATTGTAAGCCATCCTCTCCTATACACGATGACTACACACGAGCTTCATCCGGATCGAATCGGCCCCAGTTCACCGGTGACCGTCCGTAGAATAATACCTCGGGTCCGAGTTGTCCGCGACATGCAATCATTGGGTCTTTCAATTATCACGAGGTACACGAGAACACGAGTGCACAAGAATACGAGTGCACGGGAAAACGAGTATACGAGTACACGGGATACTTGAATCTTGATTCTTTGTTCAGTGAATGACTTTGCCTTGATGCATTCCCTTGGTTCGGGGCTGCCTTGGGTGACCTAATGGTCTCGGATACTTGCAGGATCAATCATGCACGAAATGACTACTTAGTAGTCTCCCGAGGTTTGGATGAAAATAAGGCAACGTACAAGCAGACAAGCATGCATTTTATATAAACACAAATATTCACGTTGGCTCGGGCCCGAAGGTAAGCCGAGATGTGCAACCGTTAGGGGACTTCCCGAGCAACAGGATCTAGGATAGCATGTGAGGGTTTGAACATATGTAAAAGTAATGTTTCATTTCCATGTTCTAGCACAAGCAATACAAGTTGGGATTATTCCCTTAGCTAGGTGCGTTGGATTCTTATTAGCATGCAGGGGGTGATTCACCTAGCGACTAGCATGTATCATTCTAGATTTTATGTGTGCTGGCTAAGCAAAGATAAGTTCACCGTAGCCACCCACCTTAGCGATGATTCACCTCGGTAGAGCGATACGTCAAGCGAGCTTCTGGAAGCCTAAGCCGAGATCCTGTAGGGACAAGTCTGGATATCCTTTGCTTCTTTTTTGAGGCAAAGTGGGTCGGGACAGTTGCACTTTTGCCGTTTGAGTCGGCAGTCCGCTTGAACGGAACATGGTGTTACAGACAGAACTTAGATAGCTATGTTATTCAGCACGGGTAGGATGAAGGACTTGTAGCGAGGCTTGCTACCCGTACTGCAAGGGTCGTCGTCCACTCAGACTATAGTCTAGATGGCATTGTGGTGCCAATGACATTCATATAGATTAAGTTTGGCTCGATTGCGGTAATCTACGTACGAGTCATTGGACTTGAGATAAGTAATGGATGCACGATACATTACGTGCAGTTCGTTAATTGTAGAAATCAAGGCACGATATACTATATAGTTCAAGCGTAATATGTTTGTGGCATTGTAGTGCCATGATTCAACACGGTGGCATTGTAGTGACATGACTCAATACGGTGGCATTGTAGTGCCATGAGTCCAAGATACGTTCAAGACACCTTGGTTTCATATAAAATCATTTGCTTCCTGATATACATATATGTTGGCTAACTTGTTGTATCTTGGACAGGGAATGGCGATTTGTAAGTTGGTAAGTTGCGTCTTGTTACTTATATTTTGTGTGACACTTTAACTGCAACACGACTAGGCTTTATATCATATGTCATGAAACTGATCCTAAGGCAAAGACTAGTAAGACAACATAATAGATGGTGCACATAACTAAATGAACGTGTTTGGTTTTGTTGAGTGGGCGAGAAGTCTTCCCACCAGTGCATTCAATGTACTAATAACCCACCAGATTGCTTTCTGGGTGCAGGAGTACTTGTTCGGTGCGGAGCTTCCTTCTGACGCGCTAAGGCGTAGGGTTCATTCTGGCACCTTAGAGCGATTGCGGCAGGAGCTGAAGCATATATACATGACATAATGTTTGGAACATTGCCTAGTGTATCATTTCCAAAGTTGTAAGCTGCTTGACACATTTTTTTTGTTTTGAGAGAGAGTTTAAGCGATTATAATATTCGGACTAATGCCGTTGTAACCTTTGTTCAATATCAATAAAAAGGTTTGTTTTATTTCATATTTGTGTTTATTCAACTTCCGTTGCTTGGAGACTATCTGTGCGATTCTATGGCTTAGCATTTCATCGACCGTTTCAGTGCTTGCCTTGCGCGAGCGCAACTCAGGTCGTGCGACATCACACATATGCTAGGACGTCCGGCCTGCGGAGCCGGGGGGTGACATTAAGTATGTGTGAATTTTGGCTGAGTAGTGCTCTATAAGAAGTTTTGTTGTAATCTTTTTCTTTTGAGTTCATCTTTGTAACCCCGTCAACAACAATCTCAAAGCAATATCCGAGCAACAAAGATGAAGAACCGTGCTATTATCAAATAATTCAAAACATAGTTCTCAACAGGTCATCTTGAACTTGGAGACCATGATGCTCGCTAGCTATAATCATTCAAGCTGAGCATTGAAGATAATCCTCTTCCACACTACCACAAAAAATCGACCCCCTCGCTGTACATCGTCATTGGCTATTATATAAGCTAGATAATAAGAATGATTTTCTTAATGGTGGTCTAACCGAGACTGTGCAACCTCCCAGGTATGAGAGTGCGAGGGAGCTTCGGATTACCATGTTTAAAGGAACATACAATTTGCGGGCGTTTAACCCAACTATCATCACAATTGCAGATTGTTTAGTGGTCTTAATCCACTACCATTTGCAGCACCACCATTTTCATCATCCAATCATAACGGGGTTGACTACTATTTGCAAAGTATCAAATGCAAATAGATATATACTTCGCATTGGTTATGCTTTCCTCGTTACTGGGAACACATGATTTATCTTACCTTGTGAATAATAATGATCTTGTTTGCCATGTACTACGGGTGCATTAGTAGTCGGATTATCCAGTTCAGATCCTGATCCGAATCAATTACAATCGGATATGGATCTATTATTTTCAGGTCCGGTCGGATCATAGTCTGGATCAAAAGTGTACGAAAACTAATTATATCGATATGAGATCCACTCTATTTTTTAGATCGGGATCCAGACACCTATATAACTTTACAAATCTTGTAATATATCAATGATACCATAGGCACTTGTAAAACTAGGCAACACTATAATTTTGATCAAATGTGGCACTTATTTGGAGGCTCGAATGGACTTTTCAAGAATACTAGCCTAATAAGCATTCCAGAAATGAATGATTGAACAAAAATCTGACCCAAACTACAAGCAAAACTTATCATAAATATAATATATTTAAGGTATAACTACTCAAACATAACATGAGATAAAGGTTATTAATACGTAACTAAACCAATTCGAAATTATCAATTCAGGTGATCATCTAAATGTCAGTTTCTCTACGACCTTATTATATCCGACTTGTATCCATTTTTGTCTCTTCTTACGTCTTACTAGGATCAAATTCGCCTTTTTGCCGAATATGGTTATTGAATTTCCGTATGGACAATATTCATATCCATTATATATATATATATATATATATATATATATATATATATATATATATATACACCCATATCCGGGACCGTATATGTTCTGAACGCAACCTAGTAGGTACATAATGGCGTTATCTACCTTTCCAGGTATAGATATATTAATGCAACTTCTTAATTATGTCTGGCTTCCTCTGGCCTTTATTTATTATTATTATTATTATTTTTTATTCAGGAAAGGATTCAAATTCAAACTTCATAATACGATTTGGAGATTCACCTTTACTAGTTTTTAACAATCTTGACAAGTGAGAAGTAATGCATCTGCTTTTTCATCTAGCGCAGATACTGACATCCATGGTGGCAGGGAGACAGATGAGAAGTAAAGCCATTGGGGCCTAACTTAACTTACCTTTTTAGCAATCGTTAGTCTGGATTTGGTGAGTTTAGAGCTGGCCTGTAGAGCATTTCATGATTTTTAGGCTTTTTATGCAGAAGTTGGGAAGTTTGATTGGAGGGCCACTTCACTTGTGGTAGGTTGTTGCCAACTTATTGTCCGAAGCCCTCTCATCATGTCAGCTTGGTATTTTTATGAGGATACTGATGTTGGCATTTGCAGGGAGCAAGAAAATGACTCCACTTGGAAAGTAGAGTAAGGATCAATCTGTTCCTTCCAGAGATGGGGACCACAAATACTTGATTTTTCATGCAATAATTCTGCATATGTTGACTCTTTGGTCACATATCAAGATCTTGTAAGTCTTGTGACTTCTCTTGGTCCATTTGGCAAATGCAAGCTGCCTTTCTGGCAATAATTCGATATATGCAGATGGACAAAAGTATTTATAGGAGAACTACGCAGACTTTCTTTCAACTCAAAACTCTTATAATGCTCAAAAAAACTACAGATTATACTTGTAAACTCTTGTAATGCTTAAGATTAAACCGCAATAATTTAGTAATCTGGAGTGGTTAATTAAGATTTGCTCAGAGCTGACCATTGAACTGCTATAGCCAGCTGGGCCAAGAACAACCCAAGTTCATGCAAGCTGAATGTTTAGGCTGTCGGTTGGTTTGTAGAGAAAAGCAGGGCAAGAAAGTAGTATAATGCCTTGACAATCCCCAAATAAGAGGCTTTGTAGTTACCCAGATACAGAGCTCAATTTCATCCTGGTTAAGCAATTTCATGTGTATCATTTTTACTCCTATTTTTCTTTCTTTTGTGAACCATTTTCCTTTCTTGCTTCTTTCTCTTAGTATCCTAACACAGAAAATGAATGAATTTTTTTTTCTTTTCAATATTCTGATTCTACGAACCAAACATGACCAAATGAGTGCGTACATATAAACCTGACTCCGACTCAGGCTTCATAAAAGTTCGACTAGGCTTGAGCTGCCTCCTTGTTATTTATATAGGCTGGGCATGCAGCAGCAAACTCAAAGAGAAAAATCCTCTCTTATCTAGATATAACACATGCAAACTGACGGACATATTTATAAATTTGCAGAAGATATCCTTCTCTGTCAATAATAGCTCTGAGACGAACCACCACTCTCGACGCCTCCTGTTTTCAAAACCTTGAAATGCACAACTCCTGGGCTGTGAATGATTTGATGCTCACGCAAGCACCACTGCTTGATCATTTCACGATTCACATACATTTGCCTAAATGATCATGAAATGATACCACAATCTATCATCACAAACATTGGCTTAAAATGCACGGCATTTCGTGTCGGAATAAACCCTATGTAGGTGGCTGTTCGTGGTCACGTCGTCATTGGGCCAACCCCATTTCGGGGTCTCCGTTGCCTGAGTGGTCATCTTGCCAGCAGGACAGTATATCGACGGTCTTATGTGTGTATATGTCTAGGTGGGTGGGTTTTTTTTCTGGAGAGGGGTAGTGTTGGATAATTCTCGTTAGAAGACATAGCAGGATCGTGACCAAGGGCGGAGCCAGGATTTAAGTTTACCCTGGGCTGAAATTAAAATATACTAAAAAAATCAACACAGATTATTTTTTATAATGCCATCACAATATGTCAATGTGTAAATCTCTGAGATGTGTGAATCTCTGACAATTGAATACTTAGACTTGAATACTTAAGAGTACATTGATGTATAAAATTAGTTAATGTGTGAATCTCTGACACTTGAATACTTAGAGCACTTTGATCCTAGACTTAGTATTGGAAACATACTTGTATTCAAGAGTACTATGATCCTAGACTTAAACATACATAGATTTTGGTGTCTCAGAGAAGGAAAAATCTATTCTTCGAGAGCTGGAGACAGACATAGTACAGTACCAAGACACAGAGAAGAACTTTTATATATGAGTACTTTTGTATACAGACACAGTCACACAGAGAATTTGTATACAGACAGAGAATTTTAAACATCAAATTGAGGATCATGGAGAAGAAAGGCAAGGTCTTTTGCTCATCAAGACCCAAAACATAGAATGAGCAAAAGATTGTTTCTTTTGGGAAGAAAGGCAATGAGTCTCTTTCTTTGGACATTGGAAGCTATATTGTCATTATGTGAGGATCATGGCAGAACGTACATATTAGCATATAATGGCTATTTTCTTTTTTCTTGCTTTTGTTGTTTTACATTAGGATATATAATTGTGTATCTCATGAACACTACTAGTGCTGTTGAGCAAAAGTATTTCATCCCATAAAATTCCAGTGATGCAAAGATCAAAAATATAAACCAAACTCTTTAAGATGCAAAGATGAACAATATAAACCAAGCTCTGGAACATACAAAAATAGGGTATCTGTATCTTTATAAGATGAACAATATTAACCAAGCTCTTAAGTATCAGATCAATATAGAGCAAACTCTTAAGTATCATAAAATTGAACATTTTTATGAATTATATATGCAGTACTTGATTTAAATATACCTGTAGGTCCTGCACAGCTGACTTAGCCAAGTTTTAAACCTTCCTAGTTGCAACAATGCTGTTAATATCAGAGCAAAAAATATATCAAGCAAATGGGATCTCTACCAGAGCATTGATAAATCAATTTGACAACTTAGATAAATTTGAATCAGAGTATCAAAGACAGCAAAAAAAGACTTTAGGAAAATATTTATGTATAGAACAGCCGGTTCCAAATCTACACTTGAATGGGAAGTTTATATTGTTCCACTGAGTAGAAGGTTGAATGGAAAGTTTAATACCTAAGGAATATAACCTTAGCAGCTAGTCTTGTTTATATTATTAAACTCTTGAATCATTGAATGGAAAGTTTATATTCTTCTAAATGTACTCTATGTATAGTCACAGGTCTTATTCTATACATGGATGTTTTCCTAAAGATGCAAAGATGAACGGAAGACTACCCCTAAACTTTAAGCATTCTACTTCTGATGACTTGAGGAAACCCCAAAATATCACCATTCAAATAGAATTACTAGTACTAAAACCGTCTCAGAGGTCGATTACTCTTTGAGGAATTTAGTCGAACAGATGAAGAGCAAGGACCAAACCCATTTCAAGAATATAAAAGATATCAATATGGGCATGTCTAATTTAACGCCACTTCTTCCAGACTCTAGTAAATAAGAATACTTCAGAAAATAGAGACAAAGACACAATATAGACAAATCAAATTGAACAAAAATTGTACTTGAGAAGAGAGGAAGAAAATTTCTTACAAAGAGGGGAGCCAGAGCAGGAACAACCGAACAAGCACTTCTCTGACTCTGAAAATAGTCTATAGAGAGCAAGAGAGGTTGGGTGGGCTCCAGCCCACCCCAGCCCACTAGTAAATCCGCCCTTGATCGTAACCGGTAAAATAGTAAGGGGAGAGTCGAACAAATATAGACGTGATTTGGTTACAAAGCGTAGCTTTGTTTTATTCTACCGTCTAGAAATTTGGAATGCAAGAAATTAGTATTCAGTGATGCTTTCGATATAGATATTGTCAGCTATATTTGTCCAGGTTTCTACACAATCATAACATTTAATTGCAAAATTATAAAACTTTATAACTAAAATTTTAGTAATTTGGTTTGTTGGGTTCGCTAGACCCATGCTGCAGTGCAATACAAGGACGACGCATGAGGGATCGCAGCAGCAAGCCACTATATATTAACCCTCTCCATAAAATAAATAAATTTAATATCATAGTGAACACATGGCCCACATATAAGATATTAAACTGATAAGAATAGATACTACACTTGATCTTAGCCAAAAGGCCGAGAAAGGTATGGCTTGCGAAGAAGCCTCTCAAGTTGTTTTATAGCTGTTGTTGCTCCACCATGTTAGATTTATTTAAACCATATGATTCAACAAATCAACTCTTTTCTTCTCTCTCTCTCTTTCTCTGTTCGGAACGAAACAACAATCGTATAGAGACGAAAAAGAAAAGGAAAATACCAGAAGCTTAATTCCTCCGTCCAATCTCTCTTCTTCGGGCAAGGTTGTGATCGTTCGTGGGATTCGCCACCAGGTACACGGTGAAGTGAATCGAAGGATTCATTATATCTCGGGGATAGATCGCCAGGAACCCACTGTACTATTCGTGGGGCAAAATTCTATACTAAGGACAGCGTCTAACGTGCCTCGAATCCTATACTATTTTTTGTCTTTAATTTTACATCTTCCTATTTACATTATTTAGGAATCTAACCAACAATATTAGAATAGAATTTTCTCACGTAGCTTTTGTCTACTTTCAATTTTCTGGTTGAAAAAAAAAATTCCTATCTACAAGATGAATACCGTAGAAGAACTGACCACCAACATTCATAACTCCTCCAATCTGGAGAAGTTTGATGGCCTAAATTTTAAGAGATGGCAGCGTAGGATGACCTACTGGCTGACTTACACGAACCTGCCAGGACGTACTAATTAGAGTCCTACAATGAGACAGACTTTATCTGTCATGGTAAAATTCTCAGTTGCCTTTCTGACACCCTCTATGATATATATTACACTACCTCTACGTCCAGAGAGCTTTGGGAAGCTCTCGATAAAAAAAATACTCCAATGAAGGAGTGGGTTCTGAGATTTACATTGTTGACAGATTTTTAGAGTTTAAAATGTTAGATGAGAAGTCTATTGTTGAACAAACTAATACCCTTCAAACTATCATACACACGATGTCTCATAAAGCCATGCCATTTGCTGATAAGTTTCTAATTGCTGCCTTCATTAATAAACTTCCCCCATCCTAGAAAGAATTTGGTCTAAAACTAAAACATAATAAGGAACCCATGTCTTTAGATGACCTGTTTGTATCCTTCCGTATTGAGGAAGAAGGTAGAACTAGAGACAAGGAACCTCTAAGTACTGAATTCGAGGCAAAGTTACACATTGTTGAAACCAAGGGAAAGCCTAAGGGCCAACCCTATCAATAGAGGAACAACCCCTAGAATAGGAGCCCTACAAAGAAACAGTTTCTTAAGCCAAGAGCTGTGATTGGGAAAGACAACAGACCTAAGCGGGAATGTTACAACTGTGGTAAGCCTGGTCACTTTGCTAGGCAATGCCGCCACAGGAAGAAGGGTCATGGATTTCAGAATCCTGATCGTCGAACTCCTGCAGACGCTACTGTTGTTCCATAGGCTCATGTTATCATAGCCGGGATCGAATCTATCGGTACCGATGATCAGAGGTTTATATACGTATGTTCTGTTTTTGAGTCCTCGTATCAGCCTACTGACTGCTGGGTTGATACAGGAGTAAATATCCATATATGCCCTAATATTAATTCTTTTTTCTCCTACCGACAGTTTGAGGAAGGCGAATCAGTAGCTATGGGAAACTTGAGTGCTGTCAGAGTGCATGGAAAGGAAAGAGTGAACCTCAAGTTATCTTCGGACAAGATTCTCCCTTTGCATAATCTGCAGCACGTACCGGACATAAACAAGAACTTAATTTCTGGTTATTTGCTAAATAAACATGGTTAAAAACTGGTATTTGAGTCTGATCGAGTTATAATCTCCCTGAATGATAACTTTATTGGGAAAGGCTTTGTATGTGGGGGTCTGTTTAAACTTTCTGTGGACATGCCTTGCAGTACATTAAATTTATGTTTAAATAATATTGCATCTACTTTTACTTCTGATTCAAATGCTCTCCTTTATATTACTGATAGTTGTGATGTTTGGCATGGTCGTTTGGGACATGTCAATTTTAATTCTTTAAAGAGAATGTCTAAGTTATAATTGATTCCTAAGATTGACATGAGCAGGAATGGAAAATGTGAGATATGTACACAAGCCAAACAACCCAGAAAATCCTTTCATTCTGTTGAAAGGAGTTCTCAACTATTGGAGCTTATTCACAGCGATATTTGTGAATTGAACGGTATTCTTACTCTTGGTGGTAAACGGTATTTTATTACATTTATAGATGATTATTTAAAATACTACCATGTTTACTTGCTTAGAACTTCAAGATGAAGCTTTCAGTAAGTTTGTATCTTTTAAAGCTGAAGTTGAAAACCAACTTGAGAAGAAAATTAAAATTCTTAGGTCTGATCGTGGGGGTGAATACACCTCTGCCGGGTTTAACTCCTTTTGTGAATTGCATGGCATTATACAAAAGGTAAATGCTCCTTATGCTCTTCAGCAGAATGGGGTAGCAGAAAGAAAAAAATAGAACATTTTTGATATAATTAATGCAATGTTAGGTAGCTCTGGTTTATCTCATTATTTGTGGGGGGGAAGCCCTTCTTTCTGCATGTCATATTTTAAATAAAGTTCCTTTTAAAAAGACTGATAAGACCCCTTATGAACTTTGGAGAGGTAGAAAACCATCTTTGAAATATTTCAAAGTGTGGGGGTGCCTTGCTAAAGTTTTTGTCCCTCCTACAAAGAAAAGAAAATTGGGACCAAAGACCGTAGATTGTGTATTTTTGGGATATGCCAAAAATAGTACTGCTTATAGATTTCTTGTAATTAAGATTGAGGTAAATGGTATTGATGCTAACACAGTTATGGAATCTAGGGATGCTACATTTTTTAAAAATATTTTTCCATTAAAAAATAGAATTTCTAGTTCTTCTATTTCTACACAAGTTCCGGCTGTAACATCTAGTTCACAACCAGAGGAGATTACCCCAGTAGAACCCAGGAGAAGTAAAAGAACAAGACGAGAACCAAACCTAGGTGAAGGTTTTTTCACCTACCTCGTTGAAGAGGATCCTATATCTTATCAAGGGGTAAGTCCTCAGTCGATTCCTTATTTTGGAAAGAGGCAATAAATAGTAAAATAGATTCTATTATATCAAATAGAACTTGGGATTTGGTTAACCTTCCTGCAGGTTGTAAACCAATAGGTTACAAATGGATCTTCAACAAGAAGTTAAGACCTGATCGGTCTATTGAGAAATTCAAAGCCAGGTTAGTGGCTAAAGGGTTCAAACAAAGAGAAGGGGTAGATTTTTTTGACACTTACTCTCCTGTTACAAGAATTGCTATAATTAGAATGTTAATAACTACTACTTTTGTTCATAAACTGTTTATTCATCAAATAGATCTAAAATTGTATTTCTGAATAGAGATTTATAGGAAGAGATTTACATGGAACAACCTGAAGGGTTTGTTGTTCCAGGGCAAGAACGCAAGGTATGAAAATTAATTAAATCTCTCTATGGGCTGAAACAAGCGCCAAAGCAATGGCATGATAAATTTGACAAGGTAATTCTATCATATGGTTTTGCTATTAATGATTTTGACAAATGTGTATATAGCAAAATTATTGGTAGCTCTTGTGTAATATTATGCCTGTATGTTGATGACATTCTTATTTTTGGTACTGACATGGATATTATTTATGATATCAAATCCTTTATGTCTCAAAATTTTGATATGAAAGATTTAGGACCTGCTGATATAATTTTAGGACTTAAACTAAGTCGCACTTCTGAGGGAATTGGTATCTCCCAATCTTACTATATAGAAAAAGTTCTAAAAAGATTTAATCATTTTGATTCTAAACCTGTGAGTACTCCAAATGATGCAAGTATCAGGTTGAAGAAGAATAAAGGAGACAGTGTGGCTCAGTTGAAGTATTCTCAGCAAATCGGATGCCTAAACTATATTGCTAATCGTACCAGACCTGATATTTTCTACGCAGTAGGAAAGCTTAGTCGGTATAATAGCAATCTGAATAGTTCATATTGGACTACTTTGGAACGGGTAATAAGATACCTAAAAGGCACGATATCCCATGGATTATTCTATGGAGGATACCCATCTGTATTAGAAGGGTATACTGATGCGAACTGGATCTCCGATACAGATGAGACCAAAGCCACAAGTGGATATATATTCGTATTTGGTGGAGCTGCTGTTGCGTAGAACTCTACCAGGCAGACCTGTATTTCTAGATCTACCATGGAGGTAGAATTTATAGCTCTTGACCTCACCATTGAGGAAGCAGACTGACTTAGGAATCTGGTAATAGATATTCCTCTATGGAGCAAACCAGTTCATGCTATCCTTGTACACTGTGACAGCCAAGCTGCAATAGCAAAGGCTCAAATGACAAGTTATAATGGAAAATCTAGACATATACGTCTGAGGTACAATCGGGTGAAGCAATTGCGATCCAGTGGAATAATTGCAATTGACTTCGTCAGATCAAAGAACAATCTAGCAGATCCTCTAACTAAAAGGCTCTCAAGGAGACTTGTGTTGGAGACGGCAAGAGGAATGGGGTTAAAGCCCATAGATTGAGTCACCTCAAAGGCAACCCAATATTTGATTGGAAGCACCAAGAAAAGGTTCAATGGGTAACAACAAAATTGATGAGTGACTGGAAATACTATATGATAGTAATTGTAAAGAACCATTCCTCTAATGTATAGTGTTGATCTGCAATAAATAAAAGGGTGATTATAAAATCACAATGAATCTGTGGCTTGTAAAGCAGGGTATATAAATTACAGAATACCTAGAAAGATTCACCTATTTAAGAGTAAAAGTGGGGCCGCTTTCTATGGGAACTCGGGCTGTTCTCTAGAGCTCTTAAGAAATCGAGAAAGCACATGGCCGAAAAGTTCACAACTGTTGATACGATCAAATGCCTACAATGTGTTTGTGTGTATGTTGAGTTTGTGCAAGTTAGATCCTAAGTTCAAGACTTAAGTCACTTTGGCTCTATATAGATGAGATGTATAACACTAAGGGGAGGTTCAAGTCCGGAAGACACCTTCCTCTGATACACAATGTGATTGCCCATATCTTGTTTTCCTTCCTATATGTCCTATCGTGCTATACCTTCCTTTTTTCGTTTATTGAATCATGTGGGGGATTGTTATATTTATTTAAACCATATGATTCAACAAAGCAACTCCTTTCTTTTAGTCCCACATGGGAAAGGAAAAATCATTCTCCTTTCCATATATTGCTTTACCCCTCTTAGTGGATAAGTGGGCTTTGTAGGGGATGGGCTAGATCTCATCCAACCCACGAACGGGTGCACGATTTAATGTGTATTTTACTCGTTTATTATTCGCGCACTTAGCACTTTGTACGCTTGCCCGCCGCAGAACGGACACGGGTACAAAGCTAATTTCATAACTTATTTCATTTTATTTTTTATTTTCGTTGATTTGGTCTGGTGGGTTGCTGGTCTTCCGCGGAACTGTTCTCATGTAATCCCGTTACGAAAAGAGTGGGAAATGTTACATGAGAGATATATCCAGGACACGATCCTGAGATCTAAAAAAATAGAAAATCAATTTTTTCTTCTCTCTCTCTCGCTCTCTGTTCGAAACAAAACAACAATCGTACAGAGACGAAAAAGAAAAGAAAAATACCAGAAGCTTAATTCCTCCGTCCAATCTCTCTTCTTCGGGCAAGGTTATGATCGTTCGTGGGATTCGCCACCGGGTGCACTACGAAGTGAATTGAAGGATTCGTTGTATCTCGGAGATAGATCGCCAGGAACACACTGCACTATTCGTGGGACAAAATTCTATTCTAAGTACAGCGTGTAATGTGTCTCAAATCCTATACTATTTCTTGTCTTTAATTTTATATCTTCCTATTTGCATTATTTAGGAATCTAACCAACAATCTTAGAATAGAATTTTCTCACGTAGCTTCTATTTACTTTTTATTTTCTGGTTAAAAAAAAAATTCCTAACTACAAGCTGAACACCGTAGAAGAACTAACCACCAACATTCATAACTCCTCCAAACCGGAGAAGTTTGATGGCCTGAATTTTAAGAGATGGCAGCGTAGGATGACCTACTGGCTGACTTGCTTGAAACTGGTTAAGGTTCTCAAAGAACCAAAAATTCAACCTGACTTACACGAACATGCCAGGACCTACGAAATAGTGTCCTACAATGAGACAGACTTTATCTGTCACGGTAAAATTCTCAGTTGTCTTTCTGATATCCTCTATGATATATACTGCACTACCTCTACGTCCAGAGAGCTTTGGGAAGCTCTCGATAAAAAAATACTCCAATGAAGGAGCGGGTTCTGAGATTTACATTGTTGACAGATTTTTAGAGTTTAAAATGGTAGATGAGAAGTCTGTTGTTGAACAGACTAATACCCTTCAAACTATCATACACGAGATGTCTCAGAAATACATGTTATTTGCTGATAAGTTTCTAATTGCTGCCTTCATTAATAAATATTCCCCATCCAGGAAGGAATTTGGTCTAAAACTAAAACATAATAAGGAACCCATGTCTTTAGACGACTTGTTTGTATCTTTTCGCATTGAGGAAGAAGGTAGAACTAGAGACAAGGAATCTCTAAGTACTGAATTCGAGGCAAAGTTACACATTATTGAAACTAAGGAAAACCCTAAGGGCCAACCCTATCAACAGAGAAACAACCCCCAGAACAGGAACCCTACAAACAAACAGTTTCTTAAGCCAAGAGCTATGATTGAAAATGATAATAGACCTAAGCGGGAATGTTATAACTGTGGAAATCCTGGTCACTTTGCTAGGCAATGCCGTCACAGAAAGAAGGGTCAGGGATTTCAGAATCATGATCGTCGAACTCCTGTAGATGCTACTGTTGTTCCACAGGCTCATGTTATCATAGCCGGGACCGAATCTATCGGTACCGATGATCAGAGGTTTGTAACCGTATGTTCCGTTTTTGAGTCCTCGTATCAGCCTACTGACTGCTGGGTTAATACAGGGGCAAATGTCCATGTATGCCCTAATATTGATTCTTTTTTCTCCTACCGACAGGTTGAGGAAGGCAAATCAGTAGCTATGGGAAACTCGAGTGCTGCCAGAGTGCATGGAAAGGGAAGAGTGAACCTCAATTTTTCTTCGGACAAGATTCTCCCTTTGCATAATGTGCAGCACATACCGGACGTAAACAAGAACTTAATTTCTGGTTATTTGCTAAATAAACATGGTTACAAACTGGTATTTGCGTCTGATCGAGTTATAATCACCCTGAATGGTAACTTTATTGGAAAAGGCTTTGTATGTGGGGGTCTATTTAAACTTTCTGTGGACATGCCTTGCAGTACATTAAATTCATGTTTAAATAATATTGCATCTACTTCTATTTCTGATTCAAATGCTCTCCTTTATAATACTGATAGTTGTGATGTTTGGCAAGGTCGTTTGGGACATGTCAATTTTAACTCTTTTAAGAGAATGTCTAAGTTACAATTGATTCCTAAGATTAACATGAGCAGGAATAGAAAATGTGAGATATGTACACAAGCCAAACAGCCCAGAAAATCTTTTCATTCTTTCTAAAGGAGTTCTCAACTATTGGAGCTTATTCACAGTGATATTTATGAATTGAATGGTATTCTTACTCGTGCTGGTAAACGGTATTTTATTACATTTATAGATGATTATTCAAAATACTGCCATGTTTACTTGCTTAGAACTAAAGATAAAGCTTTCAGTAAGTTTGTATCTTTTAAAGCTGAAGTTGAAAACCAACTTGAGAAGAAAATTAAAATTCTTAGGTCTGATCGTGGGGGTGAATACACCTCTTCCGAGTTTGACTCCTTTTGTGAATTGCATGGCATTATACATGAGGTAACTGTTCCTTATGCTCCTCAACAGAATGGGGTAGCAGAAAGAAAAAATAGAACATTTCTTGATATGATTAATGCTATGTTAGGTAGCTCTGGTTTATCTGATTATTTGTGATGGGAAGCCCTTCTTTTTGCATGTCATATTTTAAATAAAGTTCCTTTCAAAAAGACTGATAATACTTCTTATGAACTTTGGAGAGGTAGAAAGCCATCTTTGAAATATTTTAAAGTGTGGGGGTGCCTTGCTAAAGTTTCTGTCCCTCCTACCAAGAAAAGAAAATTGGGACCAAAAATCATAGATTGTGTATTTTTGGGATATGCCAAAAATAGTACTGCTTATATATTTCCTTTAATTAAGAGTGAGGTAAATGGTTTTGATGCTAACACAGTGATGGAATCTACAGATGCTACATTTTTTAAAAATATTTTTCCATTGAAAAATAGAATTTCTAGTTCTTCTATTTCTATACAAGTCCCTGTTGTAACATCTAGTTCACAACCAGAGGAGATTACCCCAGTAGAACCCAGGAGAAGTAAAAGAACAAGACGAGAACCAAACCTAGGTGAAGGTTTTTTCACCTACCTCGTTGAAGAGGATCCTATATCTTATCAAGGGGCTATGTCCTCAGTCGATTCCTTATTTTGGAAAGAGGCATAAATAGTGAAATGGATTCTATTATATCAAATAGAACATGGGATTTGGTTAACCTTCCTGCAGGTTGTAAACCAATAGGTTGCAAACCAATAGGTTGCAAATGGATCTTCAGAAAGAAGTTAAGACCTGATGGGTCTATTGAGAAATTCAAAGCCAGGTTAGTGGCTAAAGGGTTCAAACAAAAAGAAAGGATAGATTTTTTTGACACTTACTCTCCTGTTACAAGAATTGCTACAATTAGAATGTTACTAGCTATTGCTTTTGTTCATAAACTGTTTATTCATCAAGTGGATGTAAAAACTGCATTTCTGAATGGAGATTTACAGGAAGAGATTTATATAGAAAAACCTGAAGGGTTTGTTTTTCCAGGGCAAGAACACAAGGTATGCAAATTAATTAAATCTCTCTATGGGCTGAAACAAGCGACAAAGCAATGGCATGATAAATTTGACAAGGTAATTCTATCATATGGTTTTGCTATTAATGATTCTGACAAATGTGTATATAGCAAAACTATTGGTAGTCCTTGTGTAATATTATGCCTGTATGTTGATGATATTCTTATTTTTGGTACTGAAATGGATATTATTTATGATATTAAATTCTTTCTGTCTTAAAATTTTGATATGAAAGATTTAGGACCTGCTGACGTAATTTTAGGACTTAAACTAAGTCGCACTTCTGAGGGAATTGGTATCTCCCAATCTCACTATATAGAAAAAGTTCTAAAAATATTTAATTATTTTGATTCTAAACCTATGAGTACTCCATATGATGCAAGTATCAGGTTGAAGAAGAATAAAGGAGACAGTGTGGCTCAGTTGAAGTATTCTCAGCAAATCGGATGCCTAAACTATTTTGCTAATCGTACCAGACCTGATATTTCCTACGTAGTAGGAAAGCTTAGTCGGTATACTAGCAATCCAAATAGTTCACATTGGACTGCCTTGGAACGGGTAATGAGATACCTAAAGGCACGATATCCCATGGATTATTCTATGGAGGATACCCATATGTATTAGATGGGTATACTGATACGAACTGTATCTCCGATACAGATGAGACCAAAGCCACAAGTGGATACGTATTTATATTGGGTGGAGCTGCTGTTGCGTGGAACTCTACCAGGCAGACATGTATTTTTAGATCTACTATGGAGGCAGAATTTATAGCTCTTGACCTCACCAGTGAGGAAGCAGACTGGCTTAGGAATCTGGTAACAGATATTCCTCTGTGGAGCAAACCAGCTCATGCTATCCCTGTACACTGTGACAGCCAAGCTGCAATAGCAAAGGCTCAAAGGACAAGTTATAATGGAAAATCCAGACATATATTTCTGAGGTACAATCGGGTGAAGCAATTGCGATCCAGTGGAGTAATTATAATTGACTTCGTCAGATCAAAGAACAATCTAGCAGATCCTCTAACTAAAAGGCTCTCAAGGAGACTTGTGTTGGAGACGTCAAGGGGAATATGGTTAAAGCCCATAGATTGAGTCACCTCAAAGGCAACCCAACCTTTGATTGGAAGCACCAAGAAAAGGTTCAATGGATAACAACAAAATTGATGTGTGATTGGAAATACTATATGATAGTAATTGTAAAGAACCATTCCTCTAATGTATAGTGTTGATCTGCAATAAATAAAAGGGTGATTGTAAAATCTCAATGAATCTGTGGCTTGTAAAGCAGGGTATATAAATTGTAGAATACCTAGAAAGATTTACCTATTTAAGAGTGAAAGTGGGGCCGCTTTCTATGGGAACTCGGGCTGTTCTCTAGAGCTCTTAAGAAATTGAGATAGCACATGGCCAAAAAGTGCACAACTGTTGATACAATCAAATGCCTACAATGTGTTTGTGTGTATGTTTAGTCTGTACAAGTTAGATTCTAAGTTCAAGACTTAAGTCACTTTGGGTCTGTATAGATGAGATGTATAACACTAAGGGGAGGTTCAAGTCCGGAAGACACCTTCCTTTGATACACTGTGTGATTGCCCATATCTTATTTTCCTTCCTATATGTCCTATCGTGCTATACCTTCCTTTTTCTTTTGTTGAATCATGTGGGAAATTGTTAGATTTATTTAAACCATATGATTCAACAAAGTAACTCCTTTCTTTTAGTCCCACATGGGAAAGGAGAAGTCATTCTCCTTTCCATATATTTCTTTACCCCTCTTAGTGGGTAAGTGGGCTTTGTAGGGATGGGCTAGATCTCATCCAACCCGCGAGCGGGTGCACGATTTAATGCACATTTTTACGCGTTTATTATTTGCGCACTTAGCACTTTGCACGCTTGCGCATCGCGGAATAAACACGGGTGCAAAGGTAATTTTATAACTTATTTTATTTTATTTTTTATTTTCGTTGATTTGGTCTGGTGGGTTGCTGGTCTTCCGCGGAACTGTTCTCACCTAATCCCGTTACGGAAAGAGTGGTAAAGGTTACGTGAGAGATATATCCAGGATACGATCCTGAGATCTGAAAAAATAGAAAATCAGTTTTTCCTTCTCCCTCTTTCGCTCTCTGTTCGGAACAAACCAACAATCGTATAGAGACAAAAAAGAAAAAGAAAATACCAGAAGCTTAATTCCTCCGTCCAATCTCTCTTCTTCTGGCAAGGTTGTGATCGTTCGTTGGATTCGCCACCGGGTGCATGATGAAGTGAATCGAAGGATTCGTTGTATCTCGAGGATAGATCGCCAGGAACCCACTGCATTGTTCGTGGGGCAAAATTCTATTCTAAGGACAGCGTGTAACGTGCCTCGAATCCTATAATATTTCTTGTCTTTAATTTTACATCTTCCTATTTGCATTATTTAGGAATCTAACCAACAATCTTAGAATAGAATTTTCTCACGTAGCTTCTGTCTACTTTATATTTTCTGGTTGAAAAAAAAATTCCTATCTACAAGATGAACACCGTAGAAGAACTGACCACCAACATTCATAACTCCTCCAAACCAGAGAGGTTTGAAGGCCAGAATTTTAGGAGATGGCAGCATAGGATGACCTACTGGATGACTTGCTTAAAACTGGTTAAGGTTCTCAAAGAACTGAAAATCCAACCTGACTTACACGAACCTGCCAGGACCTATGAATTAGAGTCCTACAATGAGACACTTTATCTGTCACGGTAAAATTCTCAGTTGTCTTTCTGACACCCTCTATGATATATACTGCACTACCTCTACGTCCAGAGAGCTTTGGGAAGCTCTCGATAAAAAATTACTCCAATGAGGGAGCGGGTTCTGAGATTTACATTGTTGGCAGATTTTTAAAGTTTAAAATGGTAGATGAGAAGTCTGTTGTTGAACAGACTAATACCCTTTAAACTATCATACACGAGATGTCTCAGAAAAATATGCCATTTGCTGATAAGTTTCTAATTGCTGCCTTCATTAATAAACTCCCCACATCCTGGAAGGAATTTGGTCTAAAACTAAAACATAATAAGGAACCCATGTCTTTAGACGACCTGTTTGTATCCTTCCGCATTGAGAAAGAAGGTAGAACTAGAGACAAGGAACCTCTAAGTACTGAATTCGAGGCAAAGTTACACATTGTTGAAACTAAGGGAAAGCCTAAAGGCCAACCCTATCAACAGAGGAACAACCCCCAGAACAGGAACCCTACAAAGAAATAGTTTCTTAAGCCAAGAGTTGTGATTGGGAAAGACAACAGACCTAAGCGGGAATGTTAGAATTGTGGTAAGCCTGGTCACTTTGCTAGGCAATGCCGCCACAAGAAGATGGGTCAGGGATATCAGAATCCTGATCGTCGATCTCCTGCAGACGCTACTGTTGTTCCACAGGCTCATGTTATCAAAGCCGGGACCGAATCTATCTGTACCGATGATCAGAGGTTTGTAACCGTATGTTCTATTTTTGAGTCCTCGTATCAGCCTACTGACTGGTGGGTTGATATAGGGGCAAATGTCCATGTATGCCCTAATATTGATTCTTTTTTCTACTACCGACAGGTTGAGGAAGGTGAATCAGTAGCTATGGGAAACTCGAGTACTGCCAGAGTGCATGGAAAGGGAAGAGTGAACCTCAAGTTGTCTTCGGACAAGATTCTCCCTTTGCATAATGTGCCGCACGTACCGGACGTAAACAAGAACTTAATTTCTGGTTATTTGCTAAATAAACATGGTTACAAACTGGTATTTGAGTCTGATCGAGTTGTATTCTCCCTGAACGGTAACTTTATTGGGAAAGGCTTTGTATGTGGGGGTCTATTTAAACTTTCTGTGGACATGCCTTGCAGTACATTAAATTTATGTTAAAATAATATTGCATCTACTTCTACTTCTGATTCAAATGCTCTCCTTTATAATACTGATAGTTGTGATGTTTGGCATGGTCGCTTGGGACATGTCAATTTTAAATCTCTAAAGAGAATGTCTAAGTTATAATTGATTCCTAAGATTGACATGAGCAGGAATAGAAAATGTAAGATATGTACACAAGCCAAACAGCCCAGAAAATCCTTTCATTCTGTTGAAAGGAGTTCTCAACTATTGGAGCTTATTCACAGCAATATTTGTGAATTGAACGATATTCTTATTCGTAGTGGTAAACGGTATTTTATTACATATATAGATGATTATTCAAAATACTGCCATGTTTACTTGCTTAGAACTAAAGATGAAGCTTTCAGTAAGTTTGTATTTTTTAAAGCTGAAGTTGAAAACCAACTTGAGAAGAAAATTAAAATTCTTAGGTCTGATCATGGGGGTGAATACACCTCTTCCGAGTTTGAATCCTTTTGTGAATTGCATGGCAATATACATGAGGTAACTGCTCCTTATGCTCCTCAACAGAATGGGGTAGCAGAAAGAAAAAATAGAATATTTCTTGATTATTTGTGGGGGGAAGCTCTTCTTTTTGTATGTCATATTTTAAATAAAGTTCCTTTCAAAAAGACAGATAAGACCCCTTATGAACTTTGGAGAGGTAGAAATCCATCTTAGAAATATTTCAAAGTGTGGGGGTGCCTTGCTAAAGTTTTTGTCCCTCCTACCAAGAAAATAAAATTGGGACCAAAGACCATAGATTGTGTATTTTTGGGATATGCCAAAAATAGTACTCCTTATAGATTTCTTGTAATTAAGAGTGAGGTAAATGGTATTGATACTAACACAGTTATGGAATTTAGGGATGCTACATTTTTTTAAAATGTTTTTCCATTAAAAAATAGAATTTCTATTTCTTCTATTTCTACACAAGTCCCTGTTGTAACCTCTAGTTCACAACCTGAGGAGATTATCCCAGTAGAACCTAGGAGAAGTAAAAGAACAAGACGAGAACCAAACCTAGGTGAAGGTTTTTTCACCTACCTCGTTGAAGAGGATCCTATATCTTATCAAGGGGCTATATCCTCAGTCGATTCCTTATTTTGGAAAGAGGCCATAAATAGTGAAATGGATTCTATTATATCAAATAGAACTTGGGATTTGGTTAACCTTCCTGCAGGTTATAAACCAATAGGTTGCAAATGGATCTTCAGAAAGAAGTTAAGACCTGATGGGTCTATTGAGAAATTCAAAGCCAGGTTAGTGGCTAAAGGGTTCAAACAAAGAGAAGGGGTATATTTTTTGACACTTACTCTCCTGTTACAAGAATTGCTACAATTAGAATGTTAATAGCTATTGCTTCTGTTCATAAACTGTTTATTAATCAAATGGATATAAAAACTGTATTTCTGAATGGAGATTTACAGGAAGAGATTTACATAGAACAACCTGAAGGGTTTGTTGTTCCAGGGCAAGAATGCAAGGTATGCAAATTAATTAAATCTCTCTATGGGCTGAAATAAGTACTAAAGCAATGGCATGATAAATTTGACAAGGTAATTCTATCATATGGTTTTGTTATTAATGATTCTGATAAATGTGTATATGGCAAAACTATTGGTAGCACTTGTATAATATTATGCCTGTATGTTGATGACATTCTTATTTTTGGTACTGATATGGATATTATTTATGATATCAAATTATTTTTGTCTCAAAATTTTGATATGAAAGATTTAGGACCTGCAGATGTAATTTTAGGACTTAAACTAAGTCGCACTTCTGAGGGAATTAGTATCTCCCAATCTCACTATATAGAAAAAGTTCTAAAAAGATTTAATTATTTTGATTCTAAACCTGTGAGTACTCCATATGACGCAAGTATCAGGTTGAAGAAGAATAAAGGAGACAGTGTGGCTCAGTTGAAGTATTCTCAGCAAATCAGATGCCTGAACTATATTGCTAATCATACCAGACCTGATATTTCCTACGCAGTAGGAAAGCTTAGTCGGTATACTAGCAATCCGAATAGTTCGCATTGGACTGCCTTGGAACGGGTAATGAGATATCTAAAGGGCACGATATCCCATGGGTTATTCTATGGAGGATACCCATATGTATTAGAAGGGTATACTAATGCGAACTGGATCCCCGATACAAATGAGACCAAAGCCACAAGTTGATATGTATTCACATTGGGTGGAGCTGCTATTGCGTAGAACTTTATCAGGCAGACCTGTATTTCTAGATCTACTATGGAGGCAGAATTTATAGCTCTTGACCTCACCAGTTATGAAGCAGACTGGCTTAGGAATCTGGTAACATATATTCCTCTGTGGAGCAAACCATTTCATGGTATCCCTGTACACTGTGACAGCCAAGCTGCAATTGCAAAGGCTCAAAGGACAAGTTATAATGGAAAATCCAGACATATACGTCTGAGGTACAATTGGGTGAAGCAATTATGATCCAGTGGAGTAATTGCAATTGACTTCATCAGATGAAAGAATAATCTAGCAGATCCTCTAACTAAAGGGCTCTCAAGGAGACTTATGTTGGAGACGGCAAGACGAATGGGGTTAAAGCCCATAGATTGATTCACCTCAAAGGCAATCCAACCTTTGATTGGAAGCACCATGAAAAGGTTCAATGGGTAATTTTTATTTACATATTATCATTTTATACTCTCTCTCTCTCTCTCTCTCTATTTACTTATTATCATTTTATATCTAGATTGTTAGCTAACTGTGTTATTTTTTATTTGGGTGATTTTTATTTTGCTGCATATACACACACTCTATTCACCCCTATAGAGTTGCTTGTTCAATCCTACATATGCCATAGTTGGCTTACATTTCTTTAAAATCCAAAACTAGTCATAATGCATATACATCATATCCTTTTTACTATGACAGTAAATAAAATACCTTGAAAGAAAAACTTACAAACTGAAATAGAAAACTAGGGTAGCAACGAGCACGATTCCAGTGGATTGGATGCACTCCTACATGTTCAAGATGCTTGCCAAACTCTCGCTGCCAGGACCTGGAGATGCACACAAACGTGGGTTAGTACTCAGCATGTACTAGTGAGCGACCGCAATAAAACTCACCTAATAAGCTATACTAAGTAAACATGTGAAGCTAGCAGTTATTATTATGTGATCTTTCTTGTTCTTTAGGTTTTTTTTAGCAATACATGTAAAAAAAACATTAACAGTAGAGTAAATCACATATATGATAAATCTTATCTATGGCCGAACGGTTATTCCTGCAGTAGACACACAAGTTAACAGCAATTTGCATATATATATATATAAACTCATGAATTTGTCTTTGCATCAAACAGTTAGGCTTACAAGAAGGAAATTTCTAGCATGCGACCTAACTACATGATGGTCCCCGAGTGTTGGTTCTCCGGGATTAGCAACTGGAACTGCATTCCCAGTTCACTAATAGACATATACCCTCCCGTACATAAGGGCTTCCAGCCTCAGGGTATCCAGTTCTCTCCTAGACCGAACGATTCTCAGTGCTCCATGAACCATTCGAGAGATTATTCTTGTGCATAAGTTGTCCAGACTAATCTATCAGATAAAGTATTATCATGCAATAGTTGAACAATGAGCAAGCATTTCTATCTTTCTATCTCGATTCAAGGGCAAAACTAAGATGTTTTAGTGGTGTTTCTCTTTGCGCATCATACAATCAGGGGCATGTGAACATTCATGATAAAACTAGTAAAGCAACCGTTCTATATTCCAAGCATGCAATATGTTTCTTTTAGCTTATCTTGTTAATGAGTTAATATTGAGTATAGGGACATGTAGCTGAGTAAACTAGAGATTCTTTTATTAGGCGTGAAGACAAAAAGATTCATCGAAGGGCCGAAGCCACTCACCGATTGAATCAACGCGAGAGAATGGTAAAGCCTCATGCACGCAGCGATCACTCCTGGGTTATGCATCCTGAAATTGCACCAACACTTGTTTAGCATCCTTCGATCTCTTTCTCTGACGATTCGAAATGAATGCATAATCGAGGAAAATGAACTATGAAAACCAAATCATCAAAGCAACATGAAAATGCAAATAAACAAAACCAAGCAGCAAAAATATCCAACAAAAACTCTTGGATTCATTTCAATAGAAGCCGATCCATCAGTTGGAAAGTTTCATTGCATTTCGTTCATGATCGATTGGGTCATAAGATTTTTCCGATACTCGATTTTCAACAGAGTCAAAGCCATATGTATTGCGTTACTGAATCGCTGAAAGTAGGGCACTATATAATACCCCACCGAGAAAAAAGTTTCGTCCTCGAAACTTAAGGAATCAGAGGGGTCGAGAAACAAAGCATCAAGAAGTCAAAGGAATCAGAGTCACCAACATCGTGATCGTTCTTATCGTGGTCAATGTTCAGCAGATACACTCTAGCCGTCCCCATCTGATCAGTCTGACGGTTGCCTGGAGATGGTGTAGGGTTCTGATTTTGATTCTGACCAGTGTTATCACTACGATGCAGAGGCAAAACCCTTTTGTTCTAACAATTGGTAGAATGATGTCCTTTCTGACCATAGTTGAAGCATTCGTCGTTGGCAGAACGATAAAAGTCCCTAGTGTGACCCCGTTTACCACAGAAAATATATTTAATCCTATGGTTCTGTTCAGTATCGACATTATTCTCAATATTGGCCTTCTTCTTCTTTCCATCATGGTAACTTTTGGCAGCAGAGTTTCTATTAGCCGATGCCTTTTTGGGAGCACTTCGTGGTATGAATTGCTCATTCTGCAATGCTCCTTGAAAAGCTTTGATATATCTGGTTCATAACATCCTTTCTAAGGTCTTCATTCAGGCCTTTGATAAAATAATGGGTATGGTCCCTCTCGTTAGGAATCATCGAGCTAGCGGACTTAGCAGGCTTTGAGAATTTTGACTCATAGTCTTCGACGGACATGCTACCTTGCTTAAGTTCGATAAACTCGTCTTCCTTTTTTTGCTTGACGGTTGGCGGAAGATAATGTTTCAGGAATACATCCTTAAATATTTCCCAAGTGATTCGGTGATCATGATGCCTTATGGCAAGGTCATGTTTCTATATCTTCTACCAGTCGTGTGCACGTAACCGTAGTTGCATAACTGTACACGCCACCCTATTTTTCGTTGGTACTCCAGCAAACTCAAACAATCCTTCCAACTTGGCGATCCAGTCCATCACCTTATCCGGTGTGGTCCTGTCTTAAAACTCTGGAGTTTCAACTTCAGGAACTCAGCACCTTTAAAGGTAGACTTCTTGGTCGCCTGTTAATTTTTATCAGTTTTCGCTAATTCTGTTTCTTGGGGCATTATTGTAGCTACCACAAGTGCCACTGCTGTCCCAGATCCACTACTGTTCGCGGCTAGTGCTGTTACCTGTTGGGCCAAAGAGTCAAGCTGTTTTTGTTGTTCCGTGGCTCGAGCCTTAGCCTACCTTTGCTATGCTTTATATCGTTCTTATTAATTTTTGATCATAGCTATCAATCTATCAACTTGGTCATCGACCGTTAGATGCTCGCTATGTCCCTTGGTTACCGGTCTTAGTCATTTCTCTACAAAAATAGAGTAGCTTGCATTAGTCTCATAACGTATTATGGACTTATTGTATGGGACATTGGATTTTCATACTCTTTAAAATCGAGACTTTAAAACCAACAAAATACTTATATAGTTTCACAAAAAATTTTGAAATCCGGAACTTTTGAAATCCTTTAAAAAATTGTATCATTTTGAAAATGATATTTGAAGAGGACAAGGGTGTAAAGCTTTGCTCTGATACCATTATGTCATGCCCCAATTTCTGTCATACCCCGATCTCCAGCAGAAATCGACCGTCCCTGCTAGGCTTGAATCACCACGCCAGCGCTCCCGCGGGACGATCGTTTCTATCGGGACGTGATGCCGCGCGAGCCTGGAGTTGCTCCCGCGCAAGGCAAATATCTGAAACGACCGTTGATAACTAGTTCACCAAGTTGATATAGCGGAAATATAAAATAACACAAGTTTGAATACATAAACAAGCTCTCTTTATTGATAATAAAATAAGGTTACAAGCGGCGCTAGGCCGAGATTATAAGTCGCTCAAGATCTATCTCTCAAAACAATAAAGGTGTGCCAAGCGGCTTACAACTTGGGATGATATATATAGACGATGTTCCAACATTATGTCCTATATATGTGACTCATCTCCGGACGTAATACTCCAAGGCTCCAGAGAGAACTCTACGCCTTAGCGAGCACGAGGGGACATTCTGTACCGAACGAGGTTCTTCCGTACCCTAAAAGAAATCTGGTGGGTTATCAGTACATGAATGCATATGTGGGGAGGTTTCTCGCCCGTTCGACAAATCCAACACATTATATTAGTTCTTTGCACCAACTATTAAGTTATCTTGCTATTCTTGCCTTAGGATCAATTTTATGCATAAAATACAAAGTCTATCTCGTGTGGCAGTGCACCGTACGATATACAAGAAACACGGTGATACTTACCAACTTACCATTTGTCCTTCCCCACCCAAGTATAAAACCAAGTTAAACTAAGCACGAATATAGATATATAGAAATCCCAAGATCGCATAACGAACACATGTATGCTACAAGCGTATTTCTAAACCAAGTGCACGATATACACAGTTTATAATACTCGTATTATTTTGTGACTCAGGTTGTGCAAATTACTCATATGTCTTACACTCATTTTATACAAATATGTTATAATTATAAAGACATATTTTACTCAAACAACTCAAATGTGTTTCAAGCTCTGGTTACTTTACATCCGTTACTTGCCACAAGTTCCTAATGAGCCCATACGCGGGTTGCCGCCACATATGCAATATACTAATGATACAAACTTGGTCTTATGACCTGACGAGCCACCATGGACAAGGTATAGTCTCAGCACGGGAATGGAATGCAATGCAGGTAGCGAGCCTCGCAACACGCCTTTCCGTCGAAAGCAACGACTATCTGAAATGTTCCTGACCGGTTCGGATCGGCCCCGGCCCGACCAGCGTACCATCCGCAGGAACCATAAGCCTGTACACAGGTTGTCCATGACCATTGACTATCAATACTAAGCTTTTATTATATGCAACATCTTTAAGACCTTGAATGGACATAGCTACTTGACTTAGTATAAATGCATTTACTCGTTCAAAGATCTCTTAATCTGGTGTGTTTCTATTTCCAAGCACCATTTATGCTGATGGTTTACTACTTACTGCTACTCCCGCTTGGGGAGTAGCCTTGGCAACCCAACTATCCCAAAGACTTTTAATGTTTCTATTGTTTGGCTTGGAACGACTATTTTGATAGTCTTCCTACCCTAGGTGAGTGAACCAGGATCTATGTTGTGCTTCTATATTGAGGCAATAACAACGTGACGAGCATTTCAAGACATATGATGCAACATACTTGAAAGAACATACAAGGAACAAGGTAAATCTATGTAGTAAAATTATAGGAACTATAAAGCGAGCATACCATCCCGTTTAACCAATCTACTTCTATGTTCTATGCAAAAGATACAAGATGAGATTATTCTCTTAGCTAGATGTGTCACGTTCTATTTTTGTGAAATCGATAGTCGTCCCCCGGGCGTAACACCGTGCGTGCCTAGGTTGAGCATTACACAAGGCCAAGGTATTTTTCCGCATAACGAGCACATATTCAGAGTACGCAGATAATTGAAATAAAAAGTTAAAACATGGAAAAGTTCTCTTTTATTGATAATGAACATCTATTACAAACTCTTGAATGAGTCAGAGAATTGTCATACGGGCTTACAAAAGTGGACTCAAAATGAGATAGTCGTCCTGTACATTACATCATTTACTAAAGCTTCAAAATAAGAGACCTCTAGGCGGGACTATCGCTTTTCGACAAAGCTACATGAGTTATGTGTGCGAGCTCTTGGATCTTCCAAAATGCTTCTGCTATGGCACGATCAGTACATGTCGATTGGTGGACTGGAAAGGGAAGTAGCTTCAGCTCCTCGCAGGGTCTCCTTGGTGCGGGAAATATGTTTCAACGAGGGTCAGTACATTGAAATGTACTGGTGAAGGTGAGCTAACCCAACTATACTGAATCAACATATTGTTTATATGAAGCTTGTAACTTATTTGTGGTCTTTCTATCTTGCCTTAGTTCATTTACAAACAAGCATTGATATGGAAATTGCTGAAATAAACTTGCCACCGTTCGGTGACTTTTACATGTCCGTCTGAATCACCTGCACAATACTTACCATGTCCTCCCCTGCCACGAAGACATAAGTTAGCTTGCACATATTTAAATATACATGGGGATTACTGGCATGATGCCATAACGGACACTAGTCACTGCCGAGGATGGTCTGCTGCGAAAGTATATGGTGCGCTACAAGCCATCTCGTCCAGTACATTAGACTATACATTAGAGTTTCGTCCGGATCGGATCGGTGCTAGTGCCCCAGCGACCGTCCACAGGAATTAAGACCTTGTGCACAAGTTGTCCGTGATCAAACGGTATCTACTAAGTTATCAATCGTGGCAGTTTAAGGCAACATGAGTACAAGACAAGTAGCAAGGCATGATTCATTTGGCATAGTCTTCCTGATTAGTTTATTGCATAAGAAGGCATGTTCTATAGATAGCATAATTTATAGAAGAAGTATGCATTCTAACTAAAATTGAAGCATATAAAGAATATTTTAAATGAACTAGCATGCAATAAGGTAACCATTCACAAGTTGATTGATAAGCACAATTTATCCAAGTCTATTCCTTTTTATCTTGACATCTTTTAGTTATTTGGTATCGTTTGATCAGAACAAGCAAGAATGCAAGATTTTAGATATGAAGACTTGGAAGAAGGGTCAACTAAATATAATATAAGCTACTCACTAGTTGGTTGGAGAAGGAAAGGAAAGAGGTGCTTCAAGACTCCGCTCGCACGACATCTACTGCACGATCACCTGCATTGCCATGAACAGTTGATCAATACTTCTTCTACTCTTTCCAAACTCAAAATGAAATATGATTCAATAGAACGAAAGCAATGAAATCCATCGAAACCGTTCAAGAAAACGCAAATCCAAAACTAACTCAAAAGCACGAAAGCAAAAAGGCAACAACGACAATTAGGCAAGAAAACTTGCAACGGAGAGGTCCCTCTTGACTCTGCCACTAAGTCCATCATCGGGGCACGATCCACTAAATATAGGATTCGATTCCGAAGAAGTAAATCCATAATGAGGGTAAGCTTTTGTTTTAATCTATCCTGATCGAACGATACTGATTGTATTTTTTAGCCGCGCTCCTCGAATAGGGGGAATGAGGCACCACATGATGTGTTTGTATTCCTTATTAGCATGCAAGGGTGATTCGTCTAGCGACTAGTATATATCAAACATATTTTAAGTGTACATGCTAAGCAAAGATAAGTCATCATAGCCACCCACCTTAGCGATGATTCGCCTCGGTCGAGCGATACTCCGAGCTAGCCTCTGAAAGTCTAAGTCTGAACTCCTGAAGGGACAAGTCTGAAAATCCTTTGCCTCAAGCAGGTCATCTCGCTGAGCAAAGTGGGTCGGATCATCGTACTTGTGCCGTTTGAATGCTGAGTGGGTCGTTACATTATACACCACTCAAAACAAGTCTCGTCCTCGAAACTTCCTAAGCACAAATCGTTCTATCGCATACTATTAAATCTAACTCAAGCATATCAATCTGCATCATTAGATCCGTTCCATCATAATTTTTTACTTGTTTCTTATTTCGTGTCATGTGCGTGCGGGGTCTGATTCATGGAATGACTCTATCATTCAACCCAACTTCTGACTCGGTCTTTACTACGACTTAGTGCTGAACATATATCGCTTAACGCGGAGTATGTTATAATCCATCACAATAATGATCTTGGGTTGAGGCAGTCTTACTTCAGTTGCTATACTCGTCCATGCGAATCCGAACATTTTTATTTGCAGCTGCATTCGAGTTATGCATATTGCTAAGTCTGGATCGTACCCATATTCAAGGCGTCCCCCTAAATATGTGTTTTCCAACCAATCTTAGTGACAACTAAGTCGGACAAGCTACTCGTAAAAATCTTTTGAATCACCGATCACTTCGCTACTCGAATAATCGAACTCTGGTTCATTTTAGTTATCGTCTACTCCAATCTCACCTAAACTCAAGTATTTCATTACTAGCAACGCACCTCTTCCAAGCAACTATTTAACTTGTTATGCCAACTTATCACGAATATCACCTATTCCAATCCTAAGAGTTCCGTTCGACAATTCTCTACTACCGTCTTAGTCCTCAACGTCGCATAACTTATCCAACCAAATCAATTATCACTCAAGTCCTATATTTCATTGCGTTCATTTCAATGCCAACGTCACTAGCTTACGCTTCTAGTTCCAAGTACTAACTCTAAGTCTCGTTGCCCAGTTCTATCATTTTCCTAAACGATACTCTGAAATTGCCCACTCCAGTTCAACTCAAGGCACATGGTCATCTGCCTAGCCACTAGTTCAGCTCACAAGGGCATAGGTACATTTCAAGTTTACGATTCTTTTCGAGTAATTTTTTGTACGGTACTCGCCTCAAATTCCTAAAGTCAAACCATTATTATTTTGTATGGGGTATTCTATCGAAGCTTGTTTCACTCAAATTTCTAAACATCGAGCACAGATTATTCTTATCCACATCAACATGTTTGCTTGTATAGGATCCTGGTTCGTTTAGCAAAACCGTTCCGAAGATACGTTTTTTCAATTAAATCAACGATATATCCACTTCGCACGTCAAGCCTTTCAATTTGCATAGTCTATCTCCTCCCTTACGTTTGATAGAATTCACCTATCCATTCTTTTCTAAGTCTAGACCACCAAGTCATGATCCCATTCTAAATCATCGATATAAATAATAAACTCTAAGTCGCCTAACACGACCTACGTATCCGTTCATGAAACCATCCGGCATATCTTACTGTACGTTTTAGACTAACTCCTCCTCAAAATACTTTGATTCATTTGTATCCTGAAAATCGTCTTATCATATCGGACCACAAGTCAAGATGATCTTTTAATTACCATGCTTTGGTCTCCTGCAAGTTCAATCATCCCCATTGTACGTAAAATCACTACGCCAACGCTTCCGTGGGATAACCGTCCTAGTCCAGGTGTGACGCATGTACGAGCATGGAATTTCACTCGTACAAGACAAGAATGTCAAACGTTATGGTTATCATCGAACGAACAGACACCTTATCATTTATACTTTGCTTTATCCCAGATATATATATCCTTTAAATTATGTCCGTTAAGGGCATGATCATAATTCGTCTAGTAAAATTATCGAACTTCAACAATACCGTTTGATCATTTTGTAGTCTATTTCTAGCATTCCTCAAATAGCTAAGTTCAAATCCTAAACTCATGTCTATTTATATTCGATACGTTCCATTTTATCGAGTTTGTTTATAAAATCTTCGAACATGCTCCTGCGAGTTCGATCATCCCCGTCGGACGTAAAATTACCACGCTAGTGCTCCAACGGGATAATCGTTCTCATTTATGGCCGATGTCGAGTATTACCTTTCGAACTTGACTCAAGATTATTTTGTTCAAATTCGAGATTAAGTCTATTATCGCCTACCTCAATCATTGAATCAACATTTTCTAACTTGCATCACTCCTTGTTATCTTCCACTTTTCGATATTGTATTAGTCATCCAAATTGAAAACCATAACATTTATACTCAGGCTAAAATTCTATCGAGCAATATCCTACTCGATCCATATTTTTGATGCACACTACCTTCTCTCGCGCTCTACTCTGATCGCATCCCCGATTATTCCATCTCAACTCAAATTTTAGTTTGTTTGATTCAATTCAAAATCGCTCGTACAATCCACTAAGTTTTTTCGACCATTGTGTCAATTCCAAGTACTCTTTGTTCATATTCGATGTAAGCCTTATCCCATGTTCAACTCATTCTAACTTCTTTAAATCAAATCATTCATGATTCCTTCGAATTTGTTTACTTGCCAGGCATTATTTGTACTAAGGCTTCGCACAATTATCGCTTGCTACTAGACCCGTTTAATACTCCTGAAACCCACGATTCGTTCGAACATTTCTAAGCCAACCAATACACCACTCAGGGTTCGAGCTATACTCTATGAATCTTTATAACTTATTGTATTCTCAATTTGCTTATTCGATCCTGAGGCGATCGAATACACTACTCATAAATCAAGTCATCTTATTAACTGTTGAATCGTGTTCGTATCGTTCACTCATATATCCAATTCATTCCTTAGAACTCCAGCACTATCCCTATTCGTTGCCTTAACGATCTTAGTCTCGTACGTACCTCTATCGATAGTCCTCCATACAGGCTATATTTTGAATCATAACTTATCACTATGAATAACCGTCCCAAATATATCACAAATCCATACACGATTTCCTTTATTCTCCTTAGCGGTACTCTTATAACGTCTCTATCAATTTCTATTCTAAGTCCAACTTTATTCTTATTCGAACGATACCCAAATCTCGCTTACAACTCACTAGCACAAAGAGTCTTGGTGCACGATACTCAACACAACTTAGCCGAAAGGCTGTGTGCATAGGAAACTATCTGAACGATATTCTATCTCTCACACTAACTAGCTTGGTATTCTCATATAGGCATTCGGGTTCACATATAACTTACAGATTCTAACATAAGTCTATTCCTATAAAGTCTGACATCGATTGTTTTATTGGGACGTGATGCCGCACAAGCCTGGAGTTGCGCCCGCGCAAGACAAATATAAAAAACATTTAGTAATAACTAGTTCACCAAGTCGATATAGCAGAAACATAGAATAACACAAGTTTGAATACATGAACAAGCTCTCTTTATTGATAATGAAATAAGGTTACAAGCAGCTCTAGGCCATGATTACAAGTCACTCAAGATCTCTCCCTCAAAACAATAAAGACGTGCCAAGCGGCTTACAACTTGGGATGATATATATAGGCGATGTTTAAACATTATGTCCTGTATATGTACCTTAGCTCCTGACGCAACACTCTAAGGCTCCAGAGCGAACTCTATGCCTTAGCGCGCACGAGGTGACATTCCGTACCGAATGAGGTTCTCCCACACCCTGCAAGCAATCTGGTGGGTTATCAGTACATGAATGCACTGGTGGGGAGGCTTCTCGCTCGCTCGATAAATCTAACACGTTATATTAGTTCTGTGCACCAACTATTAAGTAATCTTGCTATTCTTGCCTTAGGATCAATTTTATGCATAAGATACAAAGCCTATCTTGTGTGGCAGTGCGCCGTGCGATATACAAAAAATACAATGATATTTACCAACTTATCATTTGTCCTTCCCTGTCCAAGTATAAAACCAAGTTAAACCAAGCACGAATATAGATATAAAAAAATCCCAAGATCGCATAACGAACACATGTATGCTACGAGCGTGTTTCTGAACCAAGTGCACGATATACACAGTTTACAATACTCGTATCATTTTATTACTCAGGTTGTGAATTTTACTCAGATGTCTTAGACTCATTTTACACCAACATGTTATACTTATAAAGACATATTTTACTCAGACTACTCAAATATATTTCAAGCTCAGGTTACTTTACATCTGTTACTTGCCATAAGTTTCTAATGAGCCCATACGCGGGTTGCCGCCATGTATACAATATACTAATGGTACAAACTTGGTCTTATAAACTGACGAGCCGCCATTGACAAGGTATAGTCTCAGCATGGGAATGGAATGCAACACAGGTAGCGAGCCTCACAATACGCCTTCCCTTCGGAAGCAACGACTATCTGAAAAATTCCTGACCGGTTCAGATCAGCCCCGGCACGACCAGCGTACCGTCCGCAGGAGCCATAAGCCTGTGCACAGGTTGTCCATGACCATTGAACATCAACACTAAGCTTTTATTATGTGCAACATCTTTAAGACCTTGAATGGACAAAGCTACTTGACATAGTATAAATGAATTTACTCGTTCAGAGATCTCTTGATCTTATGTGTTTCTATTTCCAAGCACCGTTTATGCTGAAGGTTTACTACGTACTGCTGCTCCCATTTGGGGAGTAGCCTTGGCAACCCAATGGTCCCGAAGACTTTTAATATTTCTAATGCTTGACTTGGAACGCCTATTTTGATAGTCTTCCTGCCCCAGGTGAGTGAACCAGGATCTGTGTTGTGCTTCTATATAGAGGCAATATCAACGTGACGAGCATTTTAAGACATATGAAGCAACATATTTGAAAGAACATATAAGTAATAAGATAAATCTACACTTTAAAATTATAGAAACTATAAAGCGAGCATACCATCCCATTTAACCGATCTACATTCATGTTCTATTCAAAAGATACAAGATGAGATTATTTCCTTAGTTAGATGTGTTTGTATTCTTTATTAGCATGCAATGGTGATTCGTCTAGCGACTAGCATATATCAACCATATTTTAAGTGAGCAGGCTAAGCAAAGACAGGTTCATCGTAGCCACCCACCTTAGCGATGATTCGCCTCGGTCGAGCGATACTCCGAGCGAGCCTCTGAAAGTCTAAGTCTGAACTCCTCAAGGGCCAAGTCTGGAAATCTTTTGCCTTAAGCAGGTCTTCTAGCTGAGCAAAACGGGCCGGGTCATCGCACTTGTGCTGTTTGAATCGGCTATCCGCATAGAGGCAGAGCGGGTCATTACATTTTCAAGGGACCGAATGGCACCACTGGGCGTGATGCCATGCAAGCCTAAGTTGTGCTTGCACAAGGCATAGTACCTGCAGAAAAAATAAAATAAATAATAGATATAGAAACACAGCTTTTGTTACAGAAAATCAAAGATTGAACATATTTTATAGGGACACACAATACTTTCTGTATTAAATACTTGAAATGGATTACAATGTACTTGTTTGGCTGATTACAAAATATGTCATAGTTGGCTTACATTTCTTTGAAACCCAAAAATAGCCACACTGTCCATACATTATATCAGTTTTAGTAGGACAGTAAATAAAATGTCTTGAAAGAAAAACTCGCAAACTGGAATAGAAAACTAGGGAAGCAAAGAGCACAGTTTCACTGGATTGGATGCGCTCCTACAGGTTCAAGATGCTGGCCAAACTCTCGCTTTCAGAACCTGGAGATGCCCAAAAATGTGGGTTAGTACTCTGCATGTACTAGTGAGAGACCGCAGCTAAACTCACCTAATAATCCATACTAAGTAAGCATGTGAAGCTAGTAGTTATTATTATATGATTTTTCTGGTTTTCTAGGTTATTTTTAGAAATTCATGTAAAGAAACATAAACTGTAGAGTAAACCACATATATGATAAATTTTATCCATGGCCTAACGGTTATCCCTGCAGATGACACACAAGTTAGCAGCAGTTTGCTTATATGTATAAACTCATGAATCTGTCTTTGCATCAAACGGTTAGGCTTACTAGAAGGAAAATTCTAGCATGCGACCTAACTACATGATGGTTCCTGAGTGTTGGTTCCCCGGGATTAGCAACTGGAACTGCATGCCCAATCAACTAATAGACATACCCTCCCGTTCTTAAGGACTAATAGCCTCAGGTTATCCAGTTCCCTCCTAGGCCGAACGATTTCCAGTGCCCAGGAACCGTTCGAGAGATTATCCTTGTGCACAAGTTTTTCAGACCAAATGCATGAATGTGAGTTTCTATCATATAAAGTACTATCATGCAGCAAGTGAACAATTAGCAAGCATTTCTATCTTTTATCTTGAGTCAGGGGCAAACCATGAGGTTTCAGTGGTGTTTCTTAGTGCTCAGCATACAATCAGGAGCATATGAATATTAATGATGAAACTAGTAAAGCAACAGTTCTATATTCCAAGCATGCAATATTTTTCTTTTAGCTTATCTTGTTAATGAGTTAATATTGAGCATTGGGACATGTAGCTGAGTGAACTAGAGGTTCTTTTATTCTAGACGTAAAGACAAAAGGATTCATCAAACGGCCGTAGCCACTCACCGATTGAATTAACGTGAGAGAATAGGGAATCATCATGCAGTGATCACTCCTTGGTTATACGTCCTGATATTGTACCAATACTTGGTTAGCATCCTTTTATTTGTTTCTCTTATGATTCAAAATGAATGCGCAAGCAAGGAAAGCGAACTATGAAAACCAAATCATCAAAGCAACACGAAAACGCAAATCAACAAAACCAAACAGCGAAAACATCCAACGAAAACTCTTGGACTCATTTCAATAGAAATCGATCCATTAGTTGGAAAATTTTATTGCATTTCATCCGTGATTGATTGGGTCATAAGGTTTTCCCAAAACTTGAATTTCAACCGAGTTAAAGTTATACGTATTACGTTGGTGAACCGCTGGAAGCGGGACATTACAGGGGATGCTCTGTAATCCACCACAATAACTCATTACTCAAAGATGTAATCCGATGGTTAACGCTCTCCTGGACTCGGGCAGACTCCTGCGATGGCTGTGGGAAATGCACACTGGCGGAGGGGCCCCTGGAAGACTGTGTCGCAACAAATATGTCATAATATCTCGTACCGTAGTGCGTACCCCTCTGAAGACCATCAACGGTGGTCATCCACAGCTCATCCATCGACGGATCGGGGGGGGGGGGCTGCGAGGAAGTACCAGCCTTGTAATGACCCACTCAGCTCAACGAGATGAATCATTGGTGTAACAACATTCTGACTTGGCATATCGGCTTATTTAGTGGGGAGCACGGAGTCCACCTCGGTCGAGACGAACCCTTATTCAGGTGGGCGGCTTCGGTGAACTCTTCTCTGTCGAGGCTTCACATATAAGAAATGGATGTTACATGCAAGCTCGCTAGAAAATTACTTAATGCATACTAAATAAAGAAGTGAACCCACATAGCTAAGAAAATAATCCCATCTTATATTATATCGGATCTAACATGTAAAGTAATATCTTGCTACTAGAGATAGTATTTGAATATGCATTTGATACTACGTAAAGCAGATTTCCTTTGGTTGTCATAGTATACTGCTTCACATGTTTGCAATGCTTGTCATGTAGATTATACCACTGTTTTACGGAACATATTTCATTTAGTTAGAAAAAAAGAATATCAAGTAGTCGTTCTGATTCAGAGATACGCATAACATGACTACTTTTTAGGAAGACTATAATTAGTCATTCCTGGTTTCAGAGATAGATACATAAAAGAATTTTGGGACAATCAGGTCGCTAAGGAAGTCTCCAGATAGGGAGCTTCATAGAGATGAGAAGAAAAGATTCAAAGAATGATTGAATAGTATAGAAATATTGAAAGAAGAGACTTGCATGGTCACGGACAACTTGTGTTCACACGGTTATGGTTCTCGATCTATATCCGGGTCACAGAAATTTTGTCGGCCCGAGAGAACAGTGCTAAGGAAGGAAGTCCTTGCACATGACAAGTTTGGGACATCCACTAAGGACATCAACCAAACTGGAAAGATAGCCGCCTCATCGGTGCGTTCGAGACATCCGGTAAGGCTCTCTACCAAACCGAAAAGACAACCTCTTACCCAGTGTCCAAAATGTCTTATGGTGCCAGTGACCTTTCATATAGATTTAGTCAGCTCGCTAACGACGATTTACATACGAGTTATTGAGTTTGAGGCAAGGAATGGATGCACGACACATCAAACATCCTAGAGAATTGATGCACGATACAATTTATCTTCCGCTGAGGCACATTAAAGACACTCTGAGTTACATAGATGTTCTTTTTCTTTTATATATATACTTGATATTGTCTTGCCCCAATCTCCCACAAGCTCGATCGTTCCCGCTGAACGTGAATCACCATGTTGCAGCACTCCCACAGGACAATCGTTCTCATCGGGACGTGATGCCGTGCGAGCCTGGAGTTGCGCTCGCACAAGGCTATGATGTCAAACATCATAGTTATCATTGAAACGACCAAGTTGCAGCGAAAGTCAAGTATTGTGTATCAAGCACACATTAGAGTATACGCAGCAAAGCTCTCGATAGGGTCCAAATAAAAATGTCACAAAGGAAATTGCCTCAAAGGCGATGCAACACTCTTGCTTTTTCTCTTGCCCATAAAGGTACCTACCGTTCCATACATCATGTCCCTTATATCCAAGCAGTGCTACTACACATACGTACCTGAGATAATGCCTACAAATGTGGGTCAGTACACAGCTGTACTGGTGAGCGGGGTAACCCACTCGTCTAAATCGACTCTAAATAGATAGTGAATGCAAACAGTTATATGGTGATCTTTCAACTTGAATCATAGATTTATTTCATGGCAGAGGTATGACATGTTAAGTAAAATTGTAAAGCAGTTTAAACATACAAGCATTTAACTCAAGCAAATATACAAATAGATATATCTAACTCAAAAGGAAACTAGCATGCAAATCGTTCTACTCAAACCCAAGCAAAACGTGAACCTATCGAACCACAATCCAAGCCTCAATATCCATCCTCAAACTAAGCCACAATCCAAGCCTTACTATTCCAATCATCGATATGCACACGCTTGTCCGAGGTAAGGTGGCCGCCACCTACACGAAAAGCATAAACCAAAGCAAAGCAAAGCAAACCAACTCTTATCTATATGAAGTCACTGGCCAAGCCATAAAGGACCAATCAACTGTAGTTCTACCCGATCCAGCGCTGAGTACTTAGCCCGCCTGGTCGTATCGAACTACTGGCACCGCACCCAAGGCACATTACCATTTGTTTCCTCTATGGCCGAATGGTCCCGGTATCCTTGAACATATTATGTTTGAGAAAACCAAGTCCTGTGCACAACAGGTTGTCCGTGACCAATGCAAACAGTTTGACGAGAGAATTGAGCCTTCTCGCTCCACCAAACGATACTCGCCTCAATCCAACCAATTATTCATAACTATTCTCTAACTATATCCCAAGGCACCATTTCAAGTTATCCCCATAGGCACTATGTAGCTTCTCGATACAGTATTCCAATTGGTGTAATACCCCTTCGCTCAAAAAACTCCGTGGCACAATGTCCCAACAGTGGCACAATGCCCTCTCCGAACCAGTTGTCCAATTTCGAACCACAACTGCATGCTTTGTTTGACCACAACTGTAGAGCATTTTATGATTTTTAGGCTTTTTATGCAGAAGTTGGGGAGTTTGATTGGAGGGCCACTTCACTTGTGGTAGGTAGTTGCCAACTTATTGTCCGAAGCCCCCTCATCATGTCAGCTTAGCATTTTTATGAGGATACTGATGTTGGCATTTCCAGGGAGCAAGAAAATGAGACCACTTGGAAAGAAGAGCAAGGATCAATCTGTTCCTTCCCGAGATGAGGACCACAAATCCTTAATTTTTCATGCAATAATTTTGCATACGTTGACTCTTTGGTCACCTATCAAGATCTTGCAAGTCTTGTGACTTCTCTTGGTCCATCTGGCAAATGCAAGATGCCTTTTTGCATAATTCGATAGATGCAGATGGACAAAGATATTTGTAGGAGAACCACAGAGACTTTCTTTCAACTCGAAACTCTTATAATGCTCAGAACAACTACATATTACACCTATAAACTCTTGTAATGCTCAGATTAAACCCCAATAATTTAGTAATCTGGAGTGGTTGATTAAGATTAGCTCAGAGCTGACCATTGAACTGCTAGCCAGCTAGGCCAAGAACAACCCAAGTTCATGCAAGCTGAATGTTTAGGTTGTCGGTTAGTTTGCAGAGATAAGCAGGGCAAGAAAGTAGTATAATGTCTTGACAATCTCCAAATAAGAGGCTTTGTAGTTACCCGGATATAGAGTTCAATTTCATCCTGGTGTATTATTTTTACTCCTATTTTTTTTTTTTGGGAACCATTTTTCTTTTTTTGCTTCTTTCTTTTAGTATCCTAACACAGAAAATGAATGACTTTTCTTTTCTAATATCCTGATTCTACGAACCAAAAGTGACCAAAGGAGTGCGTACATATAAACCTGACTCCGACTCAGGCTCCATAAAAGTTCGACTAGGCTCGAGCTGCCTCCTTGAACTTTATATAGGCTGGGCATGCAACAGCAAACTCAGAGAAAAATCCTCTCTTATCTATAAATATTACACATGCAAACTGACGGACACATTTATAAATTTAAAGAAGATATCCTTCTCTGTCAATAACAACTCTGAGACGAACAACCACTCTCGACGTTTCCTGTTTTCAAAACCTTGAAATGCATGACTCTTGGGCTGAATGATTTGATGCTCACGCAAGCACCACTGCTAGATCATTTCACGATTCACAAACATTAAAAGCCCAAACATTGGTGAAATGATACCACAGTCTATCGTCACAAACATTGGCTTAAAATGCACAACATTTCGTGTCGGAATAAACCCCATGTGGGTGGTTATTCGTGGTCACGTCGTTGGGCCAGAGACCTCATTTTTAGGGGTTTTTTTTCGGAGGGGAGGGAAGGGGGTAGTAGTGTTGGATAATTCTCGTTAGAAGCCAATTCCGTGAGGACTAATTCTATGAGGACATAGGCAGGATCGTGACCGGTCAAAAATAGTAGTAAGGGGAAAAGGGTCGAACATGCATGGTTAAGAATCATGTTTTTTTGCATATGAGAGTCAAATTTAGACGTGGATTTTGGTTACAAAGCGTAGCTTGGTTTTGATTCTACCGTCCAGAAATTTGGAATCCAAGAATTTAGTGTTCAGATGCTTTCGATATAGATATTGTCAGCTTCATTGTACAAATCACAACATTTAAATACAAAATTATTAAATTAAAATTTTAGTAATTTCTTTTGGAGGGTGCGCCAGCCCTTGCAGCAGTGTAAATCAAGGACGACGTTTGAGGGATCACAATAGCTAGCCATTGTATTTGAGCCCTCTCCATGAAAAAAATAAATTTAACATCATAGTGAACACATGGCTCACATATCAGATATTAAACTGATAAGAACAGATACTACACTTAATCTTAGCAAAAAGGTCGAGAAAGGTATGACTTGCTAAGAAGCCTCTCAAGTTGTTTTATAGCTGCTGTTGCTCGACCATCCTTCCCTACCATCCGAGGTGGGACTAAAAACATCCTGCTACCAAGTAGCAAATATGTCCACTTTCCTTGGCCAGCCAGCTAATTTTGGCATAAGATGCCTTTTTATTTGTGCCTCCCCTGACCTTTATGCAGGCCATACCAAGTAGCAAAGTAGCAAAGTAGCAAACATATGCAACTTTTTTCAGCTAAATACCTTAACTTTACCTTCTTACAAACTTCAACATATAGGTGCTTCAGTTGTTATTAGGAGTTCCTTTCATACATTTGTGTCCAATTCAAACCACCCCCTATCGTTCAAAATAAATATTCATAAGTACCAATATGAGAATCCAGTGGTAAGAAAAAGTTTGGTTTTATTAAATTACATACAGGGTCAAAATTTTGTATTTTCCTTAGCTTGCTCAGAATCCATACTAGTTATGTCTATAGAAAACTGAAATAAAGTCGACCAACAAACATATAAAATTTGAGAATATGTCGAAAGATTTTTGATTCATATTGATGCAGTCTCTCGTTATTTTCAAGAATCACAATAACTTCTACACCTTATGTAGTATTCTAATGAACTAAAAATATTTTCATTCCCAATGTGTTAGGCATTTGTACTACAAACATTTAAACCCCAAGAAACATACAAAAATGTTTTGAATTTTTGACATTCTTACAAAATATATGGATATATATAATTTATGTAATAAAAAATTAGTCTACTCAGCTGAGTCGACTAATGTAGATAATTAAACGCATGCATAATCCTCAACATGCTAATATATGATGAATCAGACTAATGACTTTTTCTCATGTTTCTATATCATAAAAAATAGGCAACAAAAAAGAGTGTCAGGAACATGAGATCATATAAAATAAATTACCAGGGACTTGACCAACCAAAGCATGGGAAATGAATAAATTGACAATACAAAAGTTAAGCAAGAACTTAGACATCAAAAATTATAATATGAACAAAAAGAGCATTTTCAATATGATCCTTTCTTTCTTTTTCTTTTTCCTTTTTTTATTAATTGGACTCGCCATACAAATTACTTATGTGAGAGAGGGATAGTCAACAAGTTGTCTTCGGATATGTCGAACTACTACTTGATTTTATGAATTAGATTTAGGGTCGGGATTTGATATTTTTCTTAGCTTGCTCCAAAGTCTATTTCTAGATAATGTTCCCCTATGAGCCCCAAGTAATGTGTAATATCTTTTTTCTTTACAAGTGTATAATTACCATTAGGAAATCTTTTTTACAGTTTGTCTATAAAACCAAGCCATGAGCCACAAAAATAGAGCTTCAGTCAAAATCTACAAGGCATATACCATTTGGGAATTCAATCAAACACTGAAAATGTAACTCATAAGAAAAAGAAAAGCCCAAGTCTTTTATTTGGGATTTTAATCAAATGAGTATAGGCAATGCTAAAACTTTATCTTGACGTTTGAGAATAAAGTACACGATCAGGTCATAGCGAGGGCATTAACGTCAGCAGAGAGTCCATTTTTTTTGCCTACTCTTGTTGTCGCTGGTATTGACATTGCTTCTGGCGGGAATGATGACATCGACAAATGGTGATGAAGTTTATAGTAGGTGATGAAGTTTATAGGAGGTTTGGAGGTGTCTCTAAACAAAGAAGAGGACAGAATGGCTCTTTTCTTAAAAGCGAATGAGAGAGGGAGATAGATAGGGGATGGTTATCATTTTTAGGAGCATGGCATGGTACTCTGCTTAACACAGTACCAGCAACAAAAAATGAAGCATATATTATGGTACTTGTTAGCAATTACTATATATATAAAATTAGCGCACCCGTGGCCCCTAGGATCAAAATGGCTACGCCCCTAGGGTTCAGATAAATAATGTTATGTCCCGCTCCTAACAGTGGCATTATATATTGAGATAGACATGGGCGAAGCTTAATGGAGACTAAGGGGGGCATGGCCATTCCCTCCCCAATTACTTTAAAATAATTAATTAATATTTTAGTTTTAGATATTAACCCCTTCTAAAATGTACTTTGTCCCCTCCAAAATTATGATTCCCTAAAATATAGCACCCCACCCCCACCCCCACCCCCTAAAAAAGATTTTTTTCAAGATCCTCCACAGGAGATAGAAGTTGGTTTGCTGTTTCAAGTAAGAGGAAGCCTTTAGTAAGATCTCCCTTGTTGGGACATGAAGACATTTAATCATGGTTGAGTAGGCAAGACTTCACTTTTTAATTTTTTCACGATGTAATAAAGAATTCATAAAGAATGGATGCATGTTTGTTGCTAAGAATATCACTATAATGATAGTACGTTAACTTTGTGTGCTTAATAATATAATTATATGCTTGTGTTATAGATTGTGAATGCAAATGAAAAGAACTTTTGTGATGCTTACTAAAGAAAATACATAACGATTGCATGCTAAAGCTAGACTACTATTCATTGAAAGAAATATTACCATGCTTATTAAGAAAGAAAGAGAATGTTTGTATGTCCCTTTATAGTATGCTATGAAAGAGTACAATGTCATGCGTAATTTATAGAATGTTTGGAAGAACTATTGCTATGCTTATAAAGAAAGAATGGTTTCATGTTCCTTTATTGCACTATCAGAATAAGACAAATTAGTGATGCCCAAAAATGTTGCTAATTTATCAAAAAAATGGCACTAATTTAAATTAGCGACGTTATTAGCAGCATTTTAGGGGTAGTCGCGTTTCAGCTAATCGCTGATAAGAAAAAATATTGACTAACTTAGCTATAGTGATGTAGAAACGTCGCCAATATTTTTTAAATTTGTGACGTTCAGCATTGCAACGTCACCTTATTAACAACACATGATGAGTCGATAAATCTCGCCAATATTTTTATAATTAGTGACGTTTTGCTACGACTTTTTCTACGTCAGGACGACATGACAAATATTGTCCCATCAACATTTTAGCGACATTTACCGACTAATTAGCGATGTCAGTGGTACATATTAGCGATGTTCTGATACATGTTAGCGATATTTTTCTACGTCGTGGAACATCGCTAAACATCGCTAATATGCACAAAAAAATACAAATTGTAAAAAATATATACAGAATATAAAATTTGCAGTGTATCGATTTATAGTTTATATAATCACAGTATATATAAATAGACCCGGAGCAACCCTCCGTTGAGTTCCCTGGGTTCGTCGACCCCTTCAGTGGAACATTCAACACTGGTAAATTCAAACTAAAACTTCATCTTGACGCTTGAGAATAAAGTACGTGGTCAGGTCATAGCGAGGGCATCAACGTCGGCAGAGAGTCTTTTTTTTTTTGCCTACTCCTGCTGTCGCTGGTGTTGACATTGCTTCTGGCGAAAATGATGACATCGGCAAATGGTGATGAGGTGATGAAGTTTATATGAGGTTTGGAGGTGGCGCTAGACAGAGAAGAGGAGAGAATGGTTCTTTTCTTAAAAGAGAATGTGAAAGGGAGATAGTTAGGGGATGGTTATCATTGGTAGGGGCATGACATGGTACTGTGCTTAACATAGTACCAACAAAAAAAATGAGGCATATATTATGGTACTTATTAGCAATTACTATATATATAAAATTAGCACACCCGCGGCCCCTAGGGTCAAAATGGCTACGTCCCTAGGGTTCAGATAAATAATGTTATGTCCCGCTCCTAAGAATGGCATTATATATTGAGATAGACATGGGCGAAGCATAATGGAGACTAAGGGGGGCATGGCCACCCCCTCCCCAATTTCTTTAAAAACAATTAATTAATATTTTAGTTTTAGATATTAACCCCTTCTAAAATGCACTTTGTCCCCTCCAAAAATGTGATTCTATAAAATATAGCACCCCCCCCCCCACAAAAAAAATAGTCAAGATCCGCCACTAGAGTTAGAAGTTGGTTTGCTGGCTCAAGTAAGAGAATGCCTTTAGTAAGATCTCCCTTGTTGGGACATAAAGACATTTCATCATGGGTGAGTAGGCAAGACTTCACTTTTTAATTTTTTCACGATATAATAAAGAATTCATAAAGAATGGATGCATGTTTGTTGTTAAGAATATCTCTATAATGATAGTGCGTTAACTTTGTGTGCTTAATAATATAATTACATGCTTGTGTTATAGATTGTGAATGCAAATAAAAATAACTATTATGATGCTTACTAAAGAAATTACATAACGATTGCATGCTAAAGCTAGACTACTATTCATTGAAAGAAATATTATCATGCTTGTTAAGAAAGAAAGAGAGTGTTTGTATGTCCCTTTATAATATTCTATGAAAGAGTACAGTGTCATGCGTAAGTTATAGAATGTTTGGAAGAACTATTGTTATGCTTATAAAGAAAGAATGGTTTCATGTTCTTTTATTGTACTACCAGAATAATAAAAATTAGTGATGCCCAAAAACATTGCTAATTTATCAAAAATGGCGCTAATTTAAATTAGCGACATTATTAGCAGTATTTTGGGGGTAGTCACATTTCAGCTAATCGCTGATAAGAAAAAATGTTGCCTATCGTCGCTATAGTGATGTAGAAACGTCGCCAACGTTCAACATTGTAACATCGCCTTATTAACAATACATGATGTATCGATAAACATCGCCAATATTTTTATAATTAGTGACGTTTTTCTACTACTTTAGCTACGTCAGGATGACATGATAAATATTGTCCCATCAATATTTTAGCGACATTTATCGACTAATTAGCGACGTCAGTGGTGCAGATTAGCGATGTTCTCATACATGTTAGCCATATTTTTTTGCGTCGCGGAACATCGCTAAATGTCACTAATATGCATACAAAAAATGCAGATTGTAAAAAATATATGCAGATCATAAAATTTGCAGTTTATCGATTCACAGTTTATATAAATAGATCCGGAGTAACCCTCCGTTGAATTCTCTGGGTTCGTCGACCCCTTCGGTGGAACATTCAATACCGATAAATTCACATACAATTAACAAAGAAAATAAACTAAACTTTAAGCAAATGACATATTTTCCTAACAAACTGAGTATCAAGAAATATATACATAAATTATGAAATAAATATCCAAGAAGCATATCACAACTAGGACCGAGTCTTAACAAATAAAGTCTGGAACACTCAACTATCTCAATAAATGTATGAAATGAATACATAAATGACCAAGATCATGGGCCAATACACAAACAAACAAATAAACTATTTTAACTAGGACTATTACGGATCTAGAGGAGGAGGAGCACCGCAATGCGCTCAGGCTATGAGCATGTCATGCTCCTCATGTAAAATCGTCACCGATGGAGGTGAAGTCGGGGGAGTCGGTATCCATGCAGGTGCACTAGGAGGACGTATATGCTCTAACACTACCAGTCGAAGGTTATATGAATCCATGGTAGATAACAGCCTCAAACAGCTCTGAGCTACTGAATCCTGCATCCTCGTTAGTGACTCGCCCAGGGCCACCAGCGACCCCTGTAGCTCTGTCGACGCAACAAGATCAGTAATGCCATGCTCTGTGCTCTCGCTTAGAACCCTGAGCTCCATGATGTTGCGCCCGAGCATATCAAATCGTACGGTGAGCGTCACATTGTCCGTCTGCAACTGAGACTGGGGATGTCATTCCTCGATCCCGAGGGACCGAAAGTCACCACTGGACGTAATGTCATGCAAGCCTAAGTTGCACTTGCACAAGGCATAGTACCTGTACAAAATATAAATTTGACAATAGATATAGAAAGCAAAAGCTTTATTTACAAAAAATTAAAGATTGAACACATTTGATAGAAACACAAAATACTTTCTTTATTGAATACTTGAAATATGTTACAATGTACTTGCTTGGATGTTTACAAAATATGATGTTGGGCCAATGTTTAAGTTGTATTTTTTAATATGGCTAATCGATTAAGTTCAGCATTATGATAATCGTGAAATCACTATAGTAACTTGTAACTTATACTTAAACTTTGTATTGTCCATATCTGATCTTAAATGTTATCATATATATTTACTTTTGTATATTGCTTTGTTCGTCTAACATGTATTCGTAGAAAAATAATGGACATATGCAACAAAGAAATAATGATGCACCAAAGACGACATCAACCCAGAAGATTTCTCTGAACCGTCTACGACATCTCCAGAGCCTCGCACTCGGGGGTTCTTCTGCCCGGTCAGCGGACGGGGATCGAGGGGGCAGCGCCCCTCGTGAGGATTCGGGGGAGAAGTCCCTGAAAGGTATTCAGATTTCCAGATCAGTTTATCTTTGGACAGCTGCCGTAAAAAAAAAAGACGTCTTCAATCAGCGGACATTTTAGAAGATTGGCGTCATCAGAGTTCTCTTGATTTTCATATTTATTATGTATTTTATATTTTATTTTTAGGACAAATGTATGTTGGGCCGTGTTGGCACTAGAAGCTTAAACTAATCTAAAACTAAACCTAGTCCACTATAACATAAGCCTACCCAAATTAGAATCACTTTTGTGTTCGAGCCTAAACCCAAACCCACTCAAAACCTAAGTCAATTGAACCTAAAATAGTCTAATTTTTGACGAACCAAACTCGGGGCGAGCTCTGACCGAACTCGGTGCGAGTTCTGACCGAACTCGGTGCGTGTTCTGTCTGAACTCGGACTGGACTCGGTTACTCAAAACCGATTCCTTAGTCAGACTCCTCTTCTAGATGACCAGGCTCTAATTTTTGAAAATTTGAAAGTTGGGCATCCGAACTCTGCCCGAACTTGGTTCAGAAAAAACTCTATAAATAGAATTGAATTCCATACCATTTTCATCAAGTAATTCACTTAAAGCATTTAACTTTCCTACTCTATTCCTGAACTATAGACCTTCATATTCCTAATATCCACTCCCAGCCTTCTAATGCCAACGCAGTTCTGATTTAGAAGTCTGATCGAGTTGTAAAGCTTGGTTTACAAGTTCGTCTTCCATACAAGTCTAAAGTCAGCAAGCTCTTCGGATCAAAAGCTTGTGGTTGTAAGCTTGTGGTTGTAAGCAGTCACGAGTCCTTCGGATCCAAGCTTGTATTGTAAGAAGTTGGCATGCTCTTCGGATCAAAAGTGCGTGTGTACCCTATTTCATAAATAGTGGATTAATGCAGAGCAATAGTTCTCGGGACTGGACTAGTCCTCTCAGAGGAAAACCAGTATACATCGTTGTGTTTGTGACTACTGATCTCTCTCTATTTACTTATTGATCCTATAATTAGTATCAGCGCTGGTTATATTAACTGTGCTTAGACTATACACTCTAGAATACACATGGCTAACATAAAATCTATCTTCATAGCAGAGGTCCAATCCACAAATAGACCTCCTCTATTTGATGGCACCAACTACACTTATTGGAAGATACGAATAAACTTTTACTTAAAATTACTTGATTTTGATCTATGGTCAATTGTTATTGACGGCTACAAAAAACCACCAAGAATTTTTGTTAATGATGCACTTGTAGATAAGCCACATGACAAGTACACTGATCACGAGAAGAGGCAAGCTAGTTTAGATGCTCGTGCTATTAATGCTCTATTTTGTACGATAGGCAGGACATAATTCAATAAGGTATCAACTTGCACGACGTCACATGAAGTATAAAAGCTACTTGAAGCCACACATGAAGGGACATCACAAAGTCAAAGAATCAAAGATCAGTCAGCTTACACAAGACTATGAAGCCTTCAGATTGAAGCCTAACTAGACTATTACGCAAATATTCACTCGTTTCCTTGATATTATAAATTATTTGCCATATTTTGGAAAAGAATACAACAACCACGAGAAGATTCACAAAGTTCTTTGGGGACTCACCAAGAAGTGGAACCCCAAGGCTACAACAATCATTGAAGGGAACAATCTTACCACAATGTCACTAGAGATGCTCATGGGCAAACAGATGACACATGAGCTGGACCTCCAAGACACGAAGAGTCAACACCCAAGGAGAAGATGATTACACTCAAGACACATTACAAGAAGGTCTCTGATGATAACTCTGAAGACGAAGATGACGAAATAGATGATAATTTAGTCGATAAGAAGCTGGCCCAAATTTTGAGAAAATTCATACGATTCTTGGAGTTTAAGAAATCAAACCGAAGGAAGAAAGATCTTGAAAAAGAACCAATCTGCTACAACTGCAGAAGGTCAGGCCACATGATGAAAGATTATTCTAAAGAAAAAAGGAAGAATCGATATGAACGATCAAACAAAGGAGGATCATCATCTCGCAAGTATGCAAATACAAGCATTTGGTGCGAAAGTGAAGCTAGTGACTCAGAGGAAGAAAAAAATACTCGCAATAATGTAAACGCATATCTAATGGCATTCGATCAGGTATCTACTAATCCTCTTTATAAAGATTTTTTTGTTGATGAATTATCTGATGCATTTAGTGATTTACTTGATGATCACAAGAAGCTTAGAGATAAGTATAAGCAAGCTAGAAAATATATTAAGTCTTATCAGCTTGAGAATGAAAAGCTTACTTGTTTATTGGATAATGTTAGAGAAACTTCCTCTTCTAATGCTTATTATGATATCTTCATACTTAAGCTTAGATTGCATGAGGCACTTGAATGCATTAAGAAAAGCACTCAAGAAAATGCTAACCTTAAGGAGGAATTGAAATCAGAAAAGAAGAAGTATTTTATTACTTCACAAAGAATTGATGCTCTTACTATTAAATATGATGATTTATTTGCTAGCTTTAAAAAGTTAGAGATTAGATTGGGAAACAGGTAATACAACCAATGACTCAATCTAACACTTGTCACGTGACTCATCACAAAATCACACACTGCAGATCATTTGTAAAGGAAGCAAGCAAGGCTAAAGCTTCACATAATCATGCCTTTATTTATACACAACCACGAAAGAATGTTCATATCACAAATCGCATCTATATACCTACTTCAAACACAAATAGTCATGTCACATGTCACTATTGCGGTTTGAAAGGACATATGTCTAGACAGTACAATATTAGAAAGCAAGTTGATATGAATTGGGTTTCGAAAGCTAACAAATGTGGATCCAAATTTATTTGGATACCAAAGTCTCTGCCTACTAATGCAGGTAGAACGCTTTGTGTTGGAACTTAGCATCGAGAAGAATGTTGGTGATTGTAAATAAACAAAGGTCATCTTCCAAGCAATTGCACCAACATAAATATGGCCACTTGAGCCACTTTGGTAACTTGCTAATTGATTCTTCCTAAATGGCTATAATTATAGAATCTAGTATATTTTTAATCAATATTTTGTTACTATCTCTTATTAATATGTTTAGTTGTTATTTATTTAAATCAATGTGAGATGTGATACTAGCATTCTTAGTTAATTTTCTTATAACTACTATCCAGTATGACTAGTCGTTTAGCTAAATATTAGCTTACACTATACAATATTTCACACAATTTCTATTTGTACGAGATCACTTTATAAAGAGATCATCAGTTATACGGGAACAATAGCTTATAATTTGTTGTCACTGAACATCTACTAGCAAACATCTTTACTAAACCCCTAACTGAGAAATGTTTAAACTTTATTCGTTAAGAATTAGAAATTCTGAATTTTTACACTGTATGATGATATAATGTGCATATATATCTTTCAAACAAATTTCTTTTGTGTAAAAATTATTTTGGTGACACGCCGAAAGGGCCCTTCTATCAAAAAGGCATAAATAGCCTAAGCGACACGGTATTTAAGTGTCTTTGTGACCACCGCTGCTGGAATCCGGCCCCTACAGCTAACCCAAAATGATCAATACTTGTTAGAATAATGATTTGCCAAGGACTATTTTGCAAATTATTTTCAAAATATAGTTGCAAATCCAAGCTCTATTCTCTGACTTAAAGTTAAAAACTGTAATTTCAGTAGTTGTTGCATTGCTTCTGATGCTCAAACTTTAGTTGAGATGGATGTTGCTGATGTTTAGCTTAGTTTCACTTTGTTCTAGTTTTCACTTACCTCGTATATTAGCTATTGATTCTGTTGACCAAAGTGTATTTCTTATAAGTTACTTTCTTCCTTATAGTCACTTCTTGATTAAATACTCTTGGCTTTTTGGTAGAAATTATGGATAAATTATTTTTATAGTAGTTGAATCCTTTCATGTATGCCTATATGATTTATAGTATAATATTTTCTAAATTTTTTGAGTTTTATTGAGATATTAGAGAAGTTGTTTAATTGTCTATTACATATGACAAAATTTGGATATTCATTTATGCTTCTCTTGTATTGTTGTTACCCAATATTTTTATAGTAATGTATTGAATATATCTGCATCTAATTACCTTTATTTGGTAAGTATATTGTTATGATTTGCATGTCATTATTTTACATATGGTGATATTTTAGCTACTTACTTTTCATTTATCATATGATCATACTATATGTTTTATGTTACTCACATTGTTTTCATGATATATTCTTGGTTTGCTGGGGAGCCATAAACTAGTTATTTTGTGCATTTTCGTCGATATCTCATGTACTGCTGAGGAGCTTATGCACAAGTACAGGCTTTGGTAACATCAGTTGTATCTACATATCCTATTATGGGGAAGCTTCTTATTGATCATGTTAAATGGGGAGAAGTAAGTTTAAGTATGTAAGTATATGATAAGTATGTAAGTATATGTTTAAAAAGTATACTTATAGTGATTTGTTCTTATTGTCTTTGATATATGCATCGATTATATCTGTCCTAAACTTAACTGATTTGCCATAATAAGAATGGGGGAGATTGTTGGTCCAATGTTTAAGTTGTGTTTTTAATATGGCTAATCGATTAAGTTCAACATTATGATAATCGTTCAATCACTATAGTAACTTGTAACTTCTATTTAAACTTAGCATTGTCCATATCTGATTTTAAATATAATCATATATATTTGTTTCTATATATTGCTTTGTTCGTCTAACATGTATTTGTAGAAAAGCAATAGACATATGCAACGAAGAAATGATGATAAGAAAAAGATGTATTCAACCCAGAAGATTTCTTTGAACTGCCTATGACATCTCCGGAGCCTCGCATTCGGGAGTTTCACTGTCCGTTCAGCGGACGGAGGTCGAAGGGGCAGCGCTCCTCGTGGGGGTTCGGGGGTGAAGCCCCTGAAAGGTATTCGGATTCCCAGATCTAATTATCTTTAGATAACTGTCGTCTAGGAAAAATGCGTCTTCAATCAGCGGACGTTTCAGAAGATTGACGTCATTAGAGTTCTCATGGTTTTCGTATTTGTTATGTATTTTATACTTTATTTTTAGGACAAATGTATATTTGGTCAAATTGGCACTAGAAAGCATAAACCAATCTAAACCTGAACCTAGTCCACTCTAACATAAGCCTACCCAAACAAGAATCACTCTTGTGTTTGAGCCTAAACCCAAACCCACTCAAAAGCCAAGTAAATTGATCCTAAAATTATATGGTTTCTGACCAACCGAACTCGGGGCGAGTTTTGACCGAACTCGGTGCGTGTTCTACCCGAACTCGGTTACTCAAAACTAAATCCCTAATCAGACTCCTCTTCCGGATGACCAGGTTCTAACATTCGAATTTCTGAACGTTGGGCATCCAAAATCTGCCCGAACCCGGTTCAAAAAAAAACCCTATAAATAGAGTGAAATTTTATACCATCTCCGTTAAGTCATTTACTCAAAGCATTTCACTTTCCTACTCTATTCCTGAACTATAAACCTTTTTATTCCCAAGATCAACTCCCAGCCTTCTAGTGCCAACGCGGTTCTGATTTATAAGTCTGATTGAGTTATAAAACTTGGTTTACATGTCCGTCTTTCATTCAAGTCTGAAGTCAGCAAGTTCTTCGGATCAAAATCTTGTAGTTGTAAGAAGTCGCGAGTCCTTCGGATCAAAGCTCGTATTATAAGAAGTTGGCGTGCTCTTCGGATCAAAGGCACGTGTATACCCTATTTCACAAATAGTGGATTAACACCGAGCAAGAGTTCTCGAGACTGGACTAGTCCTCTCAGAGGGAAACCAATATACATTATTGTGTTTGCGACTACTGATCTCTCTCTCCCTCTCTCTCTATGTACTTATTATCATTTTATATCTAGATTGTTAGCTAACTGTGTTATTTTTTATTTGGATGATTTTATTTTGCTGCATATACACACACTCTATTCACCCCCTATAGAGTTGCTTATTCAATCCTACATATGCCATAGTTGGCTTATATTTCTTTAAAATCCAAAACTAGTCATAATGCATATACATCATATCATTTTTACTAGGACAGTAAATAAAATACCTTGAAAGAAAAACTTACAAACTGGAATAGAAAACTAGGGTAGAAACGAACACGATTCCACTGGATTGGATGCGCTCCTACATGTTCAAGATGCTTGCCAAACTCTCGCTGCCAGGACCTAGAGAGGCAAACAAACATGGGTTAGTACTCAGCATGTACTGGTGAGCGACCGCAACAAAACTCACCTAATAATCCACACTAAGTAAACATGTGAAGCTAGCAGTTATTATGATGTGATCTTTCTTGTTCTTTAGGTTTTTTTTAGCAATACATGTAAAAAAACATTAACAGTAGAGTAAACCACATATATGATAAATCTTATCTATGGCCGAACGGTTATTCCTGCAGCGACACACAAGTTAACAGCAATTTGCATATATGTATAAACTCATGAATTTGTCTTTGCATCAAACAGTTAGGCTTACAAGAAGGAAAATTCTAGCATGCGACCTAACTACATGATGGTCCCTGAGTGTTGGTTCTCCGGAATTAGCAACTGGAACTACATTCCTAGTCCACTAATAGACATATACCCTTTCGTACGTAAGGTCTTCCAGCCTCAGGGTATCCAATTCTCTCCTAGGCCGAACGATTCTTAGTGCTTCATGAACCATTCGAGAGATTATTCTTATGCATAAGTTGTCCAGACTAATCTATCAGATAAAGTATTATCATGCAATAGTTGAACAATGAGCAAGCATTTCTATCTTTCTATCTCGAGTCAGGGGTAAAACCAAGATGTTTCAGTGGTGTTTCTCTGTACACATCATACAATCAGGGGCATGTGAACATTCATGATGAAACTAGTAAAGCAACAGTTCTATATTCCAAGCATGCAATATGTTTCTTTTAGCTTATCTTGTTAATGAGTTAATATTGAGTATAGGGACATGTGGCTGAGTAAACTAGAGATTCTTTTATTAGGCGTAAAGACAAAAAGATTCATCGAAGGGCCGAAGCTACTTACCGATTGAATCAACGCGAGAGAATGGTAAAGCCTCACGCAGCGATCACTCCTGGGTTATGCATCCTGAAATTGCACCAACACTTGTTTAGCATCCTTCGATCTCTTTCTCTGACGATTCGAAATGAATGCATAATCGAGGAAAATGAACTATGAAAACTAAATCATCAAAGCAACATAAAAATGCAAATAAACAAAACCAAGCAGCGAAAATATCCAACAAAAACTCTTGGACTCATTTCAATAGAAGCTGATCCATCAGTTGGAAAGTTTTATTGCATTTCGTCCATGATCGATTGGGTCTTAAGATTTTCCCGATACTCGATTTTCAACAGAGTCAAAGCCATATGTATTGCGTTACTGAACCGCTGGAAGCGGGGCACTATATAATACCCCACCGAGAAAAAGTTTCGTCCTTAAAACATAAGGAATCAGAGGGGTCGAGAAACAAAGCATCAAGAAGTCAAAGGAATCAGACTCACCAACATCGTGATCGTTCTCATCGTGGTCAATGTTCAGCAGATACACTTTAACCGTCCCCATCTGATCAGTCTGACGGTTGCCTGGAGATGGTGTAGTGTTCTGATTTTGATTCTGACCAGTGTTATCACTACGATGCAGGGGCGAAACCCTTTTGTTCTAACAGTTGGTAGAACGATATCCTTTCTGACCATAGTTGAAGCATTCGTCGTTGGCAGAACGATAAAAGTCCCTAGTGTGACCCCGTTTACCACAAAAATTACATTTAATCCTACAGTTCTGTTCAGTATCGATATTTTTCTCAATATTGGCCTTCTTCTTCTTCCCATCATGGTAACTTTTGGCAGCAGAGTTTCTATTAGCCGACGCCTTTTTTGGAGCACTTCATGGTATGAATTTCTTATTCTGTAATGCTCCTTCAAAAGCTTTGATATATGACGTATATTTCTGGTTCATAACATCCTTTCTGAGGTCTTCATTCAGGCCTTTGATAAAATAATGGGTATGGGCCCTCTCGTTAGGAATCATCGAGCTCGCGGACTTAGCAGGCTTTGAGAATTTTGACTCATAGTCTTCGACGGACATGCTCCCTTGCTTAAGTTCGGTAAACTTGTCTTCCTTTTTCTGCTTGACGGTTGGCAAAAGATACTGTTTCAGGAATACATCCTTAAATATTCCCCAAGTGATTCGGCGATCATTATGCCTTATGGAGAGGTCTTGTTTCTTTATCTTCCACCAGTCGTGTGCACGTAACCGTAGTTGCATAACTGCACACGCCACCCTCTTTTTCGTTGGTACTCCAGCAAACTCAAACAATCCTTCCAACTTGGCGATCCAGTCCATCACCTTATCCGGTATGGTCCTGTCTTAAAACTCTGGAGTTTCAACTTCAGGAACTCAGCACCTTTAAAGGTAGACTTCTTAGTCGCCTGTTAATTTTTATCAGTTTCCGCTAATTCTGTTTCTTCAGGCATTATTGTAGCTACCACAGGTGCCGCTGCTGTCCCAGATTTACTACTGTTCGCGACTAGTGCTGTTAGCAGTTGGGCCAAAGAGTCAAGCTGTTTTTGTTGTTCCGTGGCTCGAGCCTTAGCCTACCTTTGCTGGGCTTTATATCGTTCTTATTAATTTTTTATCATATCTATCAATCTATCAACTTGGTCATCGACCGTTAGATGCTCGCGATGTCCCTTGGTTACTGGTCTTAGCTATTTCTCTACAAAAATAGAGTAGCTTGCATTAGTCTCATAACGTATTATGGACTTATTGTATGGGGTATTGGATTTTTATACTCTTTAAAATTGGGACTTTAAAACCAGCGAAATACTTATATAGTTTCATAAAAAAATTCAAAATCCGGAACTTTTGAAATCCTTTAAAAAATTGTATCATTTTAAAAACGATATTTGAAGAGGACAAGGGTGTAAAGCTTTGCTCTGATACCATTATGTCATGCCCCAATTTCTGTCATACCCCGATCTCCATCAGAAATCGGCCATCCTCGCTAGGCTTGAATCACCTTGCTAGCGCTCCCGTGGGACGATCATTTCTATCGAGATGTGATGCCGCGCGAGCCTAGAATTGCTCTCGTGCAAGGCAAATATCTGAAACGACCATTGATAACTAGTTCACCAAGTTGATATAGCAGAAATATAAAATAACACAAGTTTGAATACATGAACAAGCTTTCTTTATTGATAATGAAATAAGGTTACAAGCGGCGCTAGGCCGAGATTACAAGTCGCTCAAGATCTATCTCTCAAAACAATAAAGGAGTGCCAAGTGGCTTACAACTTGGGATGATATATATAGACGATGTTCCAACATTATGTCCTGTATATGTGACTCAACTCCAGACGTAATACTCCAAGGCTCCAGAGCGAACTCTACGCCTTAGCGAGCACGAGGGGACATTCTGCATCGAACGAGGTTCTCCCACACCCTACAAGCAATCTGGTGGGTTATCAGTACATGAATGCACACGTGGGGAGGTTTCTCGCCCGCTCGACAAATCCAACATATTATATTAGTTCTGTGCACCAACTATTAAGTTATCTTGCTATTCTTGCCTTAGGATCAATTTTATGCATAAGATACAAAGTCTATCTCGTGTGGCAGTGCGTCGTACGATATACAAGAAACATGGTGATACTTACCAACTTACCATTTGTCCTTCCCTGCCCAAGTATAAAACCAAGTTAAACTAAGCACGAATATAGATATATAGAAATCCCAAGATCGCATAACGAACACATGTATGCTACGAGCGTATTTCTAAACCAAGTGCACGATATACACAGTTTACAATACTCGTATTATTTTTTGACTCAGGTTGTGCAAATTACTCAAATGTCTTACACTCATTTTACACCAACATGTTATAATTATAAAGACATATTTTACTCAAGCAACTCAAATGTGTCTCAAGCTCAGGTTACTTTACCTCCGTTACTTGCCACAAGTTCCTAACGAGCCCATACGCGGGTTGCCGCCACATATGCAATATACTAATGATACAAACTTGGTCTTATGACCTGACGAGCCGCCATGGATAAGGTATAGTCTCAGCATGGGAATGGAATGCAACACAGGTAGCGAGCCTCACAACACGCCTTCCCGTTGAAAGCAACGACTATCTGAAATGTTCCTGACCGGTTTGGATCGGCCCCAACACGACCAGCGTACCATCCGCAGGAACCATAAGCCTGTGCACAAGTTGTCTATAACCATTGACCATCAATACTAAGCTTTTATTATATGCAACATCTTTAAGACCTTGAATGGACATAGCTACTTGACATAGTATAAATGAATTTCTCGTTCAGAGATCTCTAGATCTGGTGTGTTTCTATTTCCAAGCACCGTTTATGCTGACGGTTTACTAATTACTGCTGCTCCTGTTTGGGGAGTAGCCTTGGCAACCCAACGGTCCCGAAGACTTTCAATATTTCTATTGTTTGACTTGGAATGCCTATTTTGATAGTCTTCCTGCCCCAGGTGAGTGAACCAGGATCTGTGTTGTGCTTCTATATAGAGGCAATATCAACGTGACGAGCATTTTAAGACATATGAAGCAACATACTTGAAAGAACATATAAGGAATAAGGTAAATCTATACGTTAAAATTATAGAAACTATAAAGCGAGCATACCATCCCATTTCACTGATCTACATTCATGTTCTATGCAAAAGATATAAGATGAGATTATTTCCTTAGTTAGATGTGTTTGTATTCTTTATTAGCATGCAATAGTGATTCGTATAGCGACTAGCATATATCAACAATATTTTAAGTGTGCAGACTTAGCAAAGACAGGTTCATCGTAGCCACCCACCTTAGCGATGATTCACCTCGGTCGAGCGATACTCCGAGCGAGCCTCTGAAAGTCTAAGTCTGAACTCCTGAAGGACCAAGTCTGGAAATCCTTTGCCCCAAGCAGGTCTTCTAGCTGAGCAAAGCGGGCTGGGTCATCGCAATTTTGCCGTTTGAATCGGCTATCCGCATAGATGAAGAGCGGGTCGTTACATTTTCAAGGGACCGAATGGCACCACTGGGCGTGATGCCATGCAAGCCTAAGTCGCGCTTGCACAAGGCATAGTACCTGCACAAAAAATAAAATAGATAATAGATATAGAAACACAACTTTTGTTGCAGAAAATCAAAGATTGAACATATTTGATAGGGACACACAATACTTTCTTTATTGAATACTTGAACTGGATTACAATGTACTTGCTTGGCTGATTACAAAATATGCCATAGTTGGCTTATATTTTTTTGAAACCCAAAACTAGCCACACTGTCCATACATTATATCATTTTTAGTAGGACAGTAAATAAAATGCCTTGAAAGAAAAACTTGCAAACTGGAATAGAAAACTAGGGAAGCAACGAGCACGGTTTCACCGGATTGGATGCGCTCCTATAGGTTCAAGATGCTCGCCAAACTCTCTCTTTCAGAACCTGGAGATGCCCAAAAATGTGGATTAGTACTCAGAATGTACTAGTGAGCGACCACAACTAAACTCACCTAATAATTCATACTAAGTAAGCATGTGAAGCTAGTAGTTATTATTATATGATCTTTCTAGTTTTCTAGGTTATTTTTAGAAATGCATGTAAAGAAACATAAACTGTAGAGTAAACCACATATATGATAAATTTTATCCAAGGCCTAACGGTTATCCCTACAGATGGCACACAAGTTAGCAGCAGTTTGCTTATATGTATAAACTCATGAATCTGTCTTTGCATCAAACGGTTAGGCTTACAAGAAGGAAAATTCTAGCATGCGACCTAACTACATGATGGTTCCTGAGTGTTCGTTCCCCTGGATTAGCAACGGGAACTACATGCCCAATCCACTAATAGACATACCCTCCCATTCTAAAGGACTTATAGCCTCAGGTTATCCAGTTCCCTCCTAGGCCGAACGATTTCCAGTGCCCAGGAACCGTTCGAGAGATTATCCTTGTGCACAAGTTTTTCAGACCAAATGCATGAATGCGAGTTTCTATCAGATAAAGTACTATCATGCAGCAAGTGAACAATTAGCAAGCATTTCTATCTTTTTATCTCGAGTCAGGGGCAAACCATGAGGTTTCGGTGGTGTTTCTCAGTGCTCAGCATACAATCAGGAGCATATGAATATTAATGATGAAACTAGTAAAGTAACAGTTCTATATTCCAAGCATGCAATATTTTTCTTTTAGCTTATCATGTTAATGAGTTAATATTGAGCATTGGGACATATAACTGAGTGAACTAGATATTCTTTTATTTTAGAGTAAAGACAAAATGGATTCATCGAACGGCCGAAGCCACTCACCGATTGAATTAACGTGAGAGAATGGGGAATCATCACGTAGTGATCACTCCTTGGTTATGCGTCCTGATATTGTACCAATACTTGGTTAGCATCCTTTTATTTGTTTCTCTTATGATTCAAAATGAATGTGCAAGCAAGGAAAGCAAACTATGAAAACCAAATCATCAAAGCAACACGAAAACGCAAATCAACAAAACCAAGCAGCAAAAATATCCAACGAAAACTCTTGGACTCATTTCAATAGAAATTGATCCATTAGTTGAAAAGTTTTATTGCGTTTCATCCGTGATTGATTGGGTCATAAGGTTTTCCCGAAACTTAATTTTTAACCGAGTTACAGTTATAGGTATTACGTTAGTGAACCGCTAGAAGCGGGGCATTACAGGGGATGCTCTGTAATCCTCCACAATAACTCATCACTCAAAGATTTAATCCGATGGTTAATGCTCTCCTGGACTCGGGCAGATTCCTGCGATGGCTGTGGGAAACGCACACTAGTGGAGGGGCCCCAGGAGGACTGTGTCACAACAAATGTATCACAATATCTCGTATCGTAGTGCGTACCCTCTGAAGACCATCAATGGTGGTCATCCACAGCTCGTCCATCGACAGATCGGAGGAGGGGGGGCTGTGAGGAAGTACCAGACTTGTAACGACCCACTCAGCTCAATGAGATGAATCATTGGTGCAACAAAATTCTGACTTGGCATATCGGCTTGTTCAGTGGCGAGCACGGAGTCCATCTCCGTCGAGATGAACCCTTGTTCAAGTGGGCAGCTTCGGTGAACTCTTCTCTGTCGAGCCTTCACATATAAGAAATGGATGTTACATGCAAGCTCGCTAAAAAAATACTTGATGCATATTAAATAAAGAAGTGAACCCACATAGCTAAGAAAATAATCCCATCTTATATTATATCGGATATAACATGTAAAGCAATATCTTGCTACTAGAGATAGTATTTGAATATGCATTTGATACTACGTAAAGTAGATTTCCTTTGGTTGTCATAGTATACTACTTCACATGTTTGCAATGCTTGTCACGTAGATTATACCACTGTTTTATGGAACACATTTCATTTAGTTAGACAAAAAGACTATCAAGTAGTTCTGAGTCAGAGATAAGCATAACATGACTTCTTTTTAGGAAGACTACAATTAGTCATTCCTGGGTTCAGAGATAGATACATAAAAGAATTTTGGGACAATTAGGTCGCTGAGGAAGTCTCCAGATAGGGACTTCATAGAGATGAGAAGAAAAGATTCAAAGAATGATTGAATAGTATGGAAAGATTAAAAGAAGAGACTTGCATGGTCACGGACAACTTGTGTTCACACGGTTATGGTTCTCGATCTATATCCGGGTCACAGAAATTTTGTCGGCCCGAGAGAATAGTGCTAAGGAAGGAAGTCTTGCACATGACAAGTTTGGGACATCCACTAAGGATATCAATCGAACTGGAAAGATAGTCGTCTCATCGGTGAGTTCGAGACATCCGGTAAGGCTCTCTACCAAACTGGAAAGACAACCTCTTACCCAGTGTCCAAAATGTCTTATGGTGCCAGTGACCTTTCATATAGATTTAGTCAGCTCGCTAGCGACAATTTGCATGCGAGTTATTGAGTTTGAGGCAAGGAATAGATGCACGACACATCATACATCTTAGAGAATAGATGCACGATACAGTTTATCTTTCGTTGAGGCACATTAAATACACTCTGAGTTACATAGATGTTCTTTTTTCTTTTATATATATACTTGATATTGTCATGCCCTAATCTTCCGCAAGCTCGATCGTTCCAGCTGAACGTGAATCACCAAGTTGTAGCGCTCCCACAGGACAATCGTTCTTATCGGGACATGATGTCGTGCGATCCTGGAGTTGCGCTCGCACAAGGCTATGATGGCAAACATCATAGTTATCATTGAAACAACCAAGTTGCAGCGAAAGTCAAGTATTGTGTATCAAGTACATATTAGAGTATACGCAGCAAAGCTCTCGATAGGGTCCAAATAAAAATGTCACAAAGGAAATTGCCTCAAAGGCGATGCAACACTCTTGCTTTTTTTCTTGCCCACAAAGGTACCTACCGTTCCATACATCATGTCCCGTATATCCAAGCAGTGCTACTACATATGCGTACCTGAGATAATGCCTACAAACGTGGGTCAGTACACAGCTGTACTGGTGAGCGGGGTAACCCACTCGTCTAAATCGACTCTAAATAGATAGTGAATGCAAACAGTTATATGGTAATCTTTCTACTTGAATCATGGATTCATTTCATGGCAGAGGTATGACATGTTAAGAAAAACTGTAAAGCAGGTTAAACATACAAGCATTTAACTCAAGCAAATATACAACTAGATATATCTAACTCAAAAGGAAAATAGCATGCAAACCGTTCAACTCAAACATAAGCAAAACGTGAACCTATCGAACCACAATACAAGTCTCAATATCCATCCTTAAACCATGCCATAATCCAAGTCTTACTATTCCAATCATCGATATGCACATGCTTGTCCGAGGCAAGGTGGCCGTCACCTACACGAAAAGCATAAACCAAACCAAAGCAAAGCAAACCAACTCTTATCTTTATGAAGTCACTGTCCAAGCCATAAAGGACTAATCAACTGCAGTTTTACCTGATCCAGCGCTGAGTACCTAGCCTGCCTGGTCGTATCGAACTACCGGTACTGCACCCAATGCACATTACCATTTGTTTCCTCCATGGTCGAACGGTCCCGGTGTCCTGGAACATATTCCGTTCGAGAAAACCAAGCCCTGTGCACAACAGGTTGTCCGTGACCAATGCAAACACCAAGTAAGTATTATGAGAGAATTGAGCCTTCTCGTTCCACTAAATGATACTAACCTCAATCCAACAAATTATCCATAACTATTCTCTAACTATATCCTAAGGCACCATTTCAAGTTATCTCCATAGGCACTATGTAGCTTCTCGACACAGTGTTCCAATTGGTGCAATACCCCTTCGCTTGGAAAAGTCCATGGCACAATATCCCAACAGTGGCACAATGCCCTCTCTGAACCAATTGTCCGATTTTGAACCACAACTGCACGCTTTATTTTACCACAATTGTAGAGCATTTCATGATTTTTAGGCTTTTTATGCAGAAGTTGGGGAGTTTGATTGGAGGGCCACTTCACTTGTGGTAGGTAGTTGCCAACTTATTGTCCGAAGCCCCATTATGTCAGCTTGGCATTTTTATGAGGATACTGATGTTGGCATTTCCAGGGAGCAAGAAAATGAGACCACTTGGAAAGAAGAGTAAGGATCAATCTGTTCCTTCCAGAGAAGAGGACCACAAATCCCTGATTTTTCATGCAATAATTTTGCATACGTTGACTCTTTGGTCACCTATCAAGATCTTGCAAGTCTTGTGACTTCTCTTGGTCCATCTGGCAAATGCAAGATGCCTTTCTGGCATAATTCTATAGATGAAGATGGACAAAGGTATTTGTAGGAGAACCATACAGACTTTCTTTCAACTCGAAACTCTTATAATGCTCAGAACAACTACATATTACACCTATAAACTCTTGTAATGCTCAGATTAAACCCCAATAATTTAGTAATCTGGAGTGGTTGATTAAGATTAGCTCAGAGCTGACCATTGAACTGCTAGCCAGCTAGGCCAAGAACAACCCAAGTTCATGCAAGCTGAATGTTTAGGCTGTCGGTTGGTTTGCAGAGAAAAGCAGGGCAAGAAAGTAGTATAATGTCTTGACAATCCCCAAATAAGAGGCTTTGTAGTTACCCGGATATAGAGCTCAATTTCATCCTAGTCTATAATTTTTACTCCTATTTTTTTTCGTTTGGGAACCATTTTTCTTTTTTGCTTCTTTCTTTTAGTATCCTAACACTGGAAATGATGACTTTTCTTTTCTAATATCCTGATTCTACGAACCAAACGTGACCAAAGGAGTGCGTACATATAAACCTGAGTCCGACTCAGGTTCCATGAAAGTTCGACAAGGCTCGAGCTGCCTCCTTGAACTTTATATAGGCTGGGCATGCAGCAGCAAACTCAGAGAAAAATCCTCTCTTATCTATAGATATTACACATGCAAACTGACGGACACATTTATAAATTTCAAGAAGATATCCTTCTCTATCAATAACAGCTCTGAGACGAACAACCACACTCTCGTTAGAAGCCAATTCCGTGAGGACAAAAACAGGATCGTGACCGGTCAAAAATAGTAGTAAGGGGAAAAGGGTTGAACATGTATGGTTAAGAATCATGCTATTTTACATATGAAAGTCAAATTTAGACGTGGATTTTGGTTATAAAGCGTAGCTTGGTTTTGATTCTACCTGCCAGAAATTTGGAATCCAAGAATTTAGTGTTCAGTGATGCTTTCGATATAGATATTGTCAGCTTCATTGTACAAATCATAACATTTGAATGCAAAATTATTAAATTAAAATTTTAGTAATTTGTTTTGGAGAGTGCGCCAGCCCTTGCAGCAGTGCAAAGCAAGGACGACGCTTGAGGGATCACAGTAGCTAGCCACTGTATTTGAGCCCTCTCCTTGAAAAAAAATAAATTTAACATCATAGTGAACACATGGCTCACGTATTTGATATTAAACTGATAAGAACAGATACTACACTTGATCTTAGCCAAAAGGCCGAGAAAGGTATGACTTGCTAAGAAGCCTCTCAAGTTGTTTTATAGCTGCTGTTGCTCCACCATCCTTTCTTACCATCCGAGGTGGGACTAAAAACATCGTACTACCAAGTAGCAAATATGTCCACTTTCCTTGGCCAGCCAGCTAATTTTCGCATAAGATGCCTTTTTATCTGTGCATCCCCTGACCTTTATGTAGGCCATACCAAGTAGCAAAGTAGCAAACATATGCAACTTATTTCAGTTAAATACCTTAACTTTACCTTCTTACAAACTTCAACATATAGGTGCTTCAGTTGTTATAAGGAGTTCCTATCATAGATTTGTGTCCAATTCAAGCCACCCCCTATCATTCAAAATAAATATTCACAAGTACCAATATGGGAATCCAGTGGTAGGAAAAAGTTTGGTCACCCACAATAACATTCTTAACCATTTTCGTCCTTACAAATCTCATTCACCTCCCTCTTCCAATCACATTAAATTCTCTCAAACTCATTCTCTATCACTGCACACACCACACACCTAAAGAATCAAATGGCTCAAGGAAGAGTTAGAAATTTGTCTTCTTGTGAAGTGCAAATTTCAACTCAATCCCACTTGCATACTAGCGATCACTAGCATGGCTACATAAAACGGGTACCAATGTGAATTCTCTTGTGGAAGTAGGATTATTCAATTGTATTTCATAGCTATACGCTGTGTATTTATTTAACTTAATTTTTCACTTTTAAGAATTCAAATGGTACTTATACTGGTCCTAGAGTATCTCTAGTTTGTCCAATCCTTATATATAATTATCTAAGCTTTCCTCTCATTCCTAACTAAATCAAGACATACTAGTTCTGGCTACAGAAAAAGTCAAGCAAGGAAGATATAAAATTTGAGAATATGTCGAAAGGTTTAAGAATATGTCCAAAGGTTTTCCATTCATATTGATGTAGTCTCCCTCGTTGTTTTAAAGAATAGCAATAACTTTTAAACCTTACGTAGTTTTCTAATGAACTTTAAAATATTTCCATCCATAGTGTGTTCCGCATTTGTACTACAACATTTAACCCCCAAGAAACATACAAAAACATTATAAATTTTTTGACATTCTTACTAATGTTTCTATATTATAAAACAGTAGACATCAAGAAAGAGTATCAGGTACATGAGATCATACAAAATAAATTATCTGGACTTGATCAACCAAATTATGAAAAATGAATAAATTGACAGTACCGAAGTTAAGCAAGAACTAAGACATCTAAAAGTTCAATAGGACAAAAAAGATCATCTTCAATATGATCTAGTCTTTGTTTTCTTTTCTTTTATTAATTGGACTCGCCATACTAATAACTTTTGCAAGAGAGGGATAGTTAACAAATTGTCTTACTACTACTTGGTTTTATTAAATTACATACAGGGACAAAATTTTGTATTTTCCTTAGCTTGCTCAGAATCTATTTCCTAACTAAATCAAGACATACTAGTTATGTCTACAGAAAACTGAAATAAAGTTGATCAACAAACATATAAAATTTGAGAATATGTCGAAAGGTTTTCGATTCATATTGATGCAGTCTCTCTCATTATTTCAAAGAACCACAATAACTTTTAAACCTTATGTAGTTTTCTAATGAACTAAAAATATTTCCATCCACACTGTGTTAGGCATTTGTACTACAAACATTTAAACCCCAAGAAACATACAAAAATGTTTTGAATTTTGACATTCTTACGAAATATATGGATATATATAATTTATGTAATAAAAAATTAGTCTACTCAGCCGAGTCGACTAGTGTAGATAATTAAACGCATCCATAATCCTCAACATGCTAATGTATGATGAATCAGACTAGTGACTTTTTTTCATGTTCTATATCATAAAAAATAGGCAACAAAAAAGTGTGTCAGTTACATGAGAACATACAAAATAAATTATCAGGGACTTGATCAACCAAAGCATGGAAAATGAATAAATTGACAATACAAAAGTTAAGCAAGAACTTAGACATCAAAAATTTCAATATGACCAAAAATAGCGTCTTCAATATGATCCTTTTTTTTCTTTTTCCTTTTTTTTATTAATTGGACTCGCCATACTCATAACTTATTGAGAGAGGGATAGTCAACAAGTTGTCTTCGGATATGTCCAACTACTACTTGATTTTATGAATTGGATTCAGGGTCGGGATTTGATATTTTTCTTAGCTTGCTCCAAAGTCTATTTCTAGATAATATGCACCTATGAGCCCCAAGTAATGTGTAATATCTTTTTTCTTTACAAGTGTATAATTACCATTAGGAAATCTTTTGTACAGTTTGTTCCATAGAACCTAACCATTGAAGTATAGACACTAGGTAGATCATGAGCCACAAAAATAAAGCTTCAGTCAAAATCTACAAGGCATATACCATCTGGGAAGTCAATCAAACACTGAAAATGTAACTCATTAGAAAAAGAAAAGCCTAAGTTTTTTTTTTGGGATTTCAATCAAACGAGTATAGGAAATGATAAGACTTCATCTTGACGCTTGAGAATAAATTACGCGGTCAGGTCATAGCGAGGGAATCAACGCCGACATAAAGTCCTTTTTTTTTTGCCTACTCCTGCCGTTGCTGGTGTTGACATTGCTTCTGGCGGGAATGATGAAATCGACAAATGGTGATGAGGTTATGAAGTTTATAAGAGGTGATAAAGTTTATATGAGGTTTGGAGATGGCTCTAGACAGAGAAGGGGAGAGAATAGTTCTTTTCTTAAAAGAGAATAAGAAAAGGGAGATAGATAACGGATGGTTACCATTGGTAGGGGCATGACATGGTACTGTGGCAAAAAAAAAAAAGAGACATAGATTATGGAACTTATTAGCAATTACTATATATATAAAATTAGCGCACCCACGGCCCCTAGGGTCAAAATGGCTACGCCCCTAGGGTTCAGATAAATAATATTATGTCCCGCTCCTAACAGTGGCATTATATATTGAGATAGACATGGGCGGAGCATAATGGAGACTAAAGGGGGCATGGCCACCCCCTCCCCAATTTCTTTAAAAACAATTAATTAATATTTTAGTTTTAGATATTAACCCCTTCTAAAATGTACTTTGTCCCCTCCAAAAATGTGATTCTATAAAATATAGCACCCCCCCCCAACAACAACAAAAAAATTTAGTCAAGATCCGCCACTGGAGTTAGAAGTTGGTTTGCTGGCTCAAGTAAGAGGAAGCCTTTAGTAAGATCTCCCTAGTTGGGACATAAAGACATTTCATCATGGGTGAGTAGGTAAGACTTCACTTTTGAATTTTTTTCAGGATGTAATTGTCACTACCCAATTCTAGAAAATAGGGTTAATTTTTTATTTTTATTTGATAAATTATGAATTATATTTAAATAATTATAATTATATTTAAATAGTGATTGTATTATTTTTATTTGATTATTTTAGGATTTTGGCTAGCCTGGATCCGTGTCAGACCCTAGTGGACCCATGTCCGACCCAACCCACATCCTTGTGAGACTTATTTTTGGGTTTTGAATATTTATTATATTTTTAGTGGGTTAGTTGGAGAGATTTGGAGCTAGTTTGAGTGCTTTTGGAACCCGGAACCCAAAACCAAGTGAGAGGGGGGCGTTTTGGGCATTTGGAAACTTGTGGAACCCTTATTTAGGTGTGGCCGACCAAACCACAGCCCATTCCCGTGAAACCAGTAGCCATTTTCCCCATTCTCTTCTTCTTCTTCACTTCTTCTTCTTCCCCACTACTTCTTTCTTCTTCCTTCCTTCTCCAAGTAAGTGTTTCCATTTTTCTTCCTTCCTTCTTCCATTCCTTCTTCTTTATGTAAACCCTAACCTTGCATTTTCTCTAACCTAGGTGTGTAAAGCCTAGATTTAGTGTGGAGGCTAGATTTGGAGGCTTGGAGCTTGAGGGAGGTGATTTCAAGTATATCGGAGACTTTGGCCTTGGGATTCCAACTCCCAAGAGGTAAATCCTAACTTTTCCCTTGCTAATTACTTTTATGTAGTGTAATTAGTGGTTTAGAACCTTCCTAGACCCTAAGCCTACCCGTGGGAGGAAGTTGGAACTAGTTTGGTTGAGTTTAGAGACTTTGACACTAGGTTTTGTGTCGATTTCGGGTGGAATCCAAATTTGGCCCAATTTTGGGTGATGCCCTAGGTTAGACGGACCTAGATAGACATTGTCGGGTGACTTGAGGGTGAGTGCGTCTCCATTCAGAAATAGGGATTCATGTCACGGAGAAACGGGCGTTTCGGGCAAAATTGGGGTTTTCGTCGTCGCCGATTCTAAGTGCTTGCGCGTTTTCGCCACAGGCCTAGAATCAATGTGGTAGCATTTTTTCTAGGATCTAGGCATCGTTTAGAACCCGTGGGTAAATTTTAGGCCGATTTCGAGTTGGTTTGGTGTGAGTTTCAGGAGATTTTCTGAACCGCACACCGCGTGTTCGTCGAAATGACCGAACGACCATTTCGACTTGGTTTCCTAGTTTCGGGCTTGTGCACGTGTTAGGTTAGTATCGGGGAGTGTGTGCTAGAATTCTCGGGTTATATTTTATATATTTATAGGTGTTTGTGCGTGTCGGGGCCGTTGGGCGAGCGTTGGAGAGTGTTGTGTGCGTGGTTGTGTGTAGTGTTGTGTTTGTGTTTAAGTGTCTCTATATATATATATATATATATATATATATATATATATATATATATATATATATATATATTTGTATGTGTGTCTATATATGTATATATATTTACTTTTGATACTGTGATGTTGTAGACTATTATGGCCTTGGACTGTATATTTTTGGATATTGTCTTGCTCTTTGCTTCTGTTTTCTTTTGCTATCATATCGTGCTTTTATTTCTTTCCCTAGTTATTGTGATTGAGAGATTATATATATTGCGTGGTTGCCCTCCTTTTGTAGAGGATTATTCATATATATATATTGCGTGGTTGCCTTCCTTTTGGAGAGGATATTGTCAATTTTTGTGAGATATATAGATAGTTTTGGTTGACCTAGAATGAACCTTACAGCGTTCTACCGCCGATTCTGCGGCGTAGGCTGGACGTACCCACGGCTCATGCCCAATTTTTCGGGTGCGGATCGTGACAGTAATAAAGAATTCATAAAGAATGGATGCATGCTTATTGCTATGAATATCTCTATAATGATAGTACGTTAACTTTGTGTGCTTAATAAGATAATTACATGCTTGTGTTATAGATTGTGAATGCAAATGAAAAGAACTATTGCGATGCTTACTAAAGAAAATACATAACGATTGCATGCTAAAGCTAGACTACTATTCATTGAAAGAAATATTATCATGCTTGTTAATAAAGAAAGAGAATGTTTGTATGTTCCTTTAAAGTATGCTATGAAAGAGTACAATGTCATGCTTAAGTTATAAAATGTTTGGAAGAACTATTATTATGCTTATAAAGAAATAATGGTTTCACGTTCCTTTATTGCACTACAAGAATAAGACAAATTAGTGATCCCCAAAAACGTTGCTAATTTATCAAAAAATGACACTAATTTAAATTAGCGACGTTATTAGCAGCGTTTTGGATTTGTTGCATTTCAGCTAATCGCTGATAAGAAAAAATGTTGCCAACCGTCACTATAGTGATGTAGAAACGTCGCCAATATTTTTAAATTTTGTGACATTCAGCATTGCAACGTCGCCTTATTAACAACACATGATGTGGCGATAAATGTAGCCAATATTTTTATAATTAGCGACATTTTGCTACGACTTTAGCTACGTCAGGATGACATAACAAATATTGTTCTATCAGCATTTTAGCGACATTTAGCGACTAATTAGCGACGTCAGTGGTACATATTAGCGATGTTCTCATACATGTTAGCGACATTTTTTTGCGTCACGAAATATCGTTAAACGTCGCTAATATGCACAAAAAATGCAGATTGTAAAAAATATATGCAGATTATAAAATTTGCAGTTTATCGATTCATAATTTATATGGATAGATCCGGAGCAACCCTCCGTTAAATTTTCTTGGTTCGTCGACCCATTCGGTGGAACATTTAATACTGGTAAATTTACATACAATTAATATAGAAAATAAACTAAACTTCAAGAAATAACAAACTGAGTGTCAAGAAATATATACATAAAATATGAAATAAATATCCAAGATGCATATCACAACTAGGACTGAGTCTTAACAAATAATGTCTGGAACACTCAACTATCTCAATAAATGTATGAAATGAATACATAAATGACCAAGATCATAGGCCAATACACAAAAAAACAAATAAACTGTCCTAACTAGGACTATTGTGGATCTAGAGGAGGAGGAGCACTGCAATGCGCTTGGGCTATAAGCATGTCATACACCTCATGTGAAATCGTCACCGATGGAGGTGGAGGCAGGGGAGTCGGTATCCATGCAGGCGCACCAGGAGGACGTATATGCTCTAACGCTTTCAGTCGAAGGTTGTATGAATCCATGGTAGATAACAGCCTCGAATAGCTCTGAGCTACTGAATCCTGCATCCTCGTCAGTGACTCTCCCAGGGCCACCTGCGATCCTTGCAGCTCTGTCGACGCAGGAAGATCAGTAATGCCACACTCTGTCCTCTCGCTTAGAGCCTCGAGCTCCATGATGTTGCGCTCGAGCATATCGAATTGTGCGGTGAGCGTCACATCGTCCGTCTATAACTGAAACTGGGGATGTCATGCCCCGATCCCGAGGGACCGAAAGTCACCATTGGACGTGATACCATGAGAGCCTAAGTTGCTCTTGCACAAGGCATAATATATGTACAAAACATAAAATAGATAATATATATAGAAAGCCAAAGCTTTATTTACAGAAAACCAAAGATTGAACACATTTGATAGAAACACAAAATACTTTCTTTATTGAATACTTGAAATATGTTACAATGTACTTGCTTGGCTAATTACAAAATATGATGTTGCCCCAATTTTTAAGTTGTATTTTTGAATATGGCTAATCGATTAAGTTCAGCATTATGATAATCGTCCAATCACTATAGTAACTTGTAACTTATACTTAAACTTATCATTGTCCATATCTGATCTTAAATGTTATAATATATATTTTCTTTTATATATTGCTTTATTCGTCTAATATGTATTTACAGAAAAGTGATGGACATATGCAATAATGAAATGATGATGAGCCAAAGACGACGTCAACCCAGAAGATTTCTCTGAACCGCCTACGACATCTCTGGAGCCTCGCACTCGGGGGTTCCGATGTCCTGTCAGTAGACAGGGGTCGGGGGGACAGCACCCCTCGTGAGGGTTCAGGAGAGAAGTGTTTGATGATAAACAAAAGAAATAAAACTAGGTTTATACGAAACCCTTTCTTTGTTTACAAAAAAAGAAGAAGAAGTACAATTAATCCTATACGAGGATGTTAAGTACAATAAAAATAATTCTGGAAAAATATTGCTATAGGAGTCTAATCTGCGGTCGATTATTTTGTCCCTTGGACCACATGATGATGAAAAAGTGCTGTAGAAGAAGAAAAAGCTTCAAAGATTGCAGGAGGGATTGAACTCTCTTTGCCAAAGTTGTCAATCAACACTCTCTGTATGTACTCTCTCCCTCTGATCTCCTCTCTCCTGATCTCCTATATCTTGATCTTCTTTATCTCCCCCTCCTTGATCTTCTTGATCTCCACCCCTCTCTCCTATGATCGGAGGTCTCTAATTATAGAGATCAGTCATAGTATTTATCCAGTCGGCGTAGAAGCCAAACTGTGAAGAGAGTTACACTCTTTACGCGACGGTTATAATAACTGCTACCCACGTCTGAATGATCTCCTGAATCCGCGTATGACGCGTGTCTCTTTATGAGGTAACGTGTATAATCACTCATCGAAGATCACGGCATGCAAGCCACGTAGATAACTGCTCCTTGCATAAAGATGGTTGGCATAAAAGCCAAATAACTATCTTGTTGGCGTAAAAGCCAAATAGCTGTCTTGTTGGCGTAAAAGCTAAATAGCTGTCTTGTTGGCATAAAAGCCATATTCTGCATAAAGATGGTGCTGCATGAATAATAGATAACCAGCGTAAAACTAACCAATTATCCTTCCTGACTGAGTTCTTGAGCATATTCTGGGCTAAATAGCCTTATCACGTACATTTGCAAATATAGCCTGATTTGGCGTATTTCGAGGACATAGCATATGGCGTACTCTTATAGTTGAAAATAGCCTGGTTGGCGTAACATACAAGGATGGTGACATGAGCGCATTAGTCACAATTTTAGCTTTCCCAGTCATTTAAAAATAGAACAAAATCTTGTGCATTAAATGCAGAGATCTGCCCCCATCTCGTGCATTAAATACAGAGATATACCTCGAGCTCTGTACGAGAGATTGCTTTCGACGTGGCATCTGATTTCGTCTCATCTTGAGCGTAAAGACTCATTTATGCCCATGAAAAATAGGCAGCATATTTTTTGAATGCATAAAAATGACTTGTATCAAGGATATGTCACTAAACGACAGCCTGGGCCTCTGTGCAGAATTATCATTACAGCCGTCCTCTCGATCGTCGTGTAGTACTCTTTGTCAGGAGTCTGGTTCCATGCTTTGTCTGACAGGTTCATTCGAGGAATATGAAGAGTTCCTCGTATAACTTTACGCTGCATTAAAAGCAAACATATTTTACGCCGGAGGGAAGTGTAGCAAACTTTTTATGCCAAAACGGCCTTTGAGTGCTGCTTTACGCGGGCTGTTCTGAAGCCATATTTTATGCCATACAGCGCTAAAGATCTATTTTATGCAGACAGCTCTGAAGCCCTATTTTACGATAAATAATCTTGAAGCTCTATTTTACGAAGGAAGGGACTTCATGTATGTTGGAGGTTTTGACTGTAAAATATGCGAACAATTTCCCAGCATATTTCATGCTTCTACAAGACCCCCTTCAAAGTTTTTAAAACTTGGACAAGTTTTGAAACACTTTGAAAGAAGCACGAAAAAAGTCTTTGATATGGGAATGAATATCCTGCTAGAGGTGATATGTACGGGGTAGTACATTCCATTCTCTTGGAGAATTTTAGTAGACTTATTACCTAAGGCGTACCTAAGACTAGGTACAGATAACAAGTTGAAATAACTGACACTATTAGGAGTTATACGAACGTGATAGTAGAAAGTCGATGGGCAAACTATTACTCAGAGGTAATATGGACATGACAAAGTTCTAAAAATATCTTATTCAGAGGTAATGTGGATGTGGTAAGATATCATAGTTTTTTAGGATATCCCGCTAGGGGATCTTTGGTGGACCTATTACCTTTTGCGCACTGGAGTACAAGTAATAAGTTTAAAACAAGCCCAGCCAGAGGTAATATGGACGTGGTGGGTTTTGTGGACAGTAAAAAACATCCAGCTGGGGGATTTTTTTGTGGACCCATTACTTTTTGAACACATTAGTGCAAGTAATGAGTTTGAGATAAGTCCTGGCAGAGGTAATATAGACGCTGTAAAATATGACTCTGTGGGGATAAACAAAAAACATATTTTTGTTTGAGAGGTAATGTGGACTTGTTTTCCATTACGGGCATCCCACCGGAGGGTATTTGGTGGACCTATTACTTCTTGTGCACGAGTGTGCAAGTAATAAGTTTAGGACAAGCCCTGCCAGAGGTAATATGGATGTGGCAGTTTTCGTGGATCTAACACCACTGGTGTACTTAGAGTTAAGTACGGGTACTAAGTTGAGATGACAATCGATATCAGAGATAATATGAACATGACAATCGATAGTCAAAACTCGGAAGGTTTGCTCAGAGGTAATATGAACATGACAAACTCAGCCTGAGAGAAATATTATGACAGTAGTTCAGAGATAATATGAACATGAACTAGTGTCCGAAAAATCTATCGAGTGATGTGGTCTATCCGAAAGTGAGGATAGACCAAAGGATCGCTCCGCTGGGGAGACAACCGATATCAGAGATAATATGAACATGATAATCGATAGCCAAAACTCGAAAGGTTTCCTCAGAGGAAATATGAACATGACAAACTCAGCCTGAGAGAAATATTATGACAGTAGTTCAGAGGTAATATGAACATGAACTAGTGTCCGAAAAATCCATCGAGTGATGTGGTCTATCCGAAAGTGAGGATAGACCAAAGGATCGCTCCGCTGGGGAGACAACCGATATCAAAGGTAATATGAACATGATAATCGATAGCCAAAACTCGGAAGGTTTGCTCAGAGGTCACTTGGACATAGCAAACTCGGCTGGGGAATAAAAATCTTTGGACAACAGTTCAGAGTGAACTCATGTCCGAAAAATTCATTGGGGAGTGATTTGCTGAGTGGAGATAGACCTGAAGGTTGCTCTGCCGGGGAGATGCAATTTGGAGTGAGATCAATTTGCAGTGATTGTCATCTTGTTTATAAATACAAAGTGATGACTTTGGCGTCGATTAACTCCTGGATTCTCCTTTTTAGTACAAAACGTGCCTTTGTGGGGTGATGAATGTATTGATGAAAGAGAAAATATTCTGGGTCCTCGACTTTTCTAGCTGTTTCAGGGCGTCTGATGTCGGGTAGCCGAAGTTTATTTTCCTTCATCAAGATATTAAATATTTCAATGATGTCATCCTCATTGAAGAAGAATGTCCCCTTTGGCTTTCAGGCTCACGATACCTGAGTCGTACGATCTCCAGGGATGATGGTCATAGTTGCATTATCTTCGGACTCAGAGAGGATTCTACCCCCAGCTTTGGATGCTATTCTGTTTTATCGAGGGAGACTACCCCCAGACATGCCGTTGTTTGGTTCTTCTTCTTCTTTTTGTCCACCTTTGTCCACAGAAGTTGATTTAGAAGGACTTGCCCCTGGAATTACTGGATCAGACTCTGGAGATATGGTATACCCTAACCCAAAATGAGTTCGTTGAAAGTAAGGATCACCATGCAACGATATTCGTCTGCCTTTTTCATAGTTGAGGCCTTGTTTCAACTTCAAATCATAACCCATATTTTGCATAATCTTTAAAGCTTGTGGGCTATATCTGTGGATGTGCATTCTCCCAGCATCAAACTCGTGAGATTCTTCTTGTATAATCGGTCTATTCTGCATTCGACTGAAGTTAATTTTATGCTGATCATCGGGAGTAGGTGGAACAATAAAGACATATTCTTCATGTGGCCTATATGTCATGACGACATTAGATGTTGATGCTACTTTCCACATGATCTTCCCACGCTTGGTACTTAAGGGTACTGAATCTTGATTTTGACCCTTGTCTTTGCGTTTCTGGATCAAGAAATCACACAAATCAGGGGGATTAACAGAAGAAGAAGAAGAAGAAGGCTTATTCTGCCTTTTCATATCAGTGGGAACGTAGAGATTAGGAACCACAACCCTTTCTCTACCATAAGAATACAACAGTTCAGGCATGTGAGTAGCATATGCTTCATCATTTGTCTGAGGGGCATACCTTCCAGTAAAATGAGTCTTCTTCACACGAACAGACCTATCCTGTGAAACAGGGAAAGTACGCATAATCTGAAGAGTCAGAACTTTCTTCTCTCGTGGGAGTACAAACCTAGAGGTCGAGAGATTTGCCACTTGTTTTTTCTTGATGTAATACAAGGGTCCATCTGCCTCTTCATAGACGGGAGAGGTATTTTTACGCGCAGGACGTGTTTGAAATTTCTAAATTGGCGTTGAGGCCTTGTCAGAAATTTTGTCTGCCACGTCACAGACGGAAGACGAAGTTTTATGCGCAGGGCATGTTCTAGACTTCTGGATTAGCACTGAGACATTGCCAGAAGCTTTGTCTGCCATGTCACAGACGGAAGACAAATTTTTATGCACATGGCATGTTGGAAGCTTCTGGATTGGCACTAAGGCATTGCCAGAAGTCCTGTCTGCCACGTCATAGGCGGGAGACAAATTTTTACGCACAAAGCGTGTAGGCTGTATTATTATAGCTTTGTTGATCAGAGAGTGAGAGCTTGCAGGAAGGGTAGAGGACGTCTTCGGCATCCACACTTTGCGCAGCTTTCTGTTGTTCTGGACAGAGAGGGAATGAGAGCTACCCCCTGCACGAAGCATTTCTTCTTAAGCAGATTGTCGAACTGGACGACCAATATCTTTTTCTTCGATCCAATAGACACATTATCGTATTGCGTAATGGCTTTCTCGTCAGATGAGAAAGTTTTCCCCAGCAGAGTCGCCATTTTGTGTTTGATGATAAACAAAAGAAATAAAACTAGGTTTATACGAAAGCCTTTCTTTATTTACAAACAAAAAAAAGAAGTACAATTAATCCTATACGAGGATGTTAAGTATAATAAAAATTATTCTGGAGAAATATTGCTATAGGAGTCTAATCTGTGGTCGATCATTTTGTCCCTTGGACCACACGATGATGAAGAAGTGCTATAGAAGAAGAAAAAGTTTCAAAGATTACAGGAGGGATTGAACTCTCTTTGCCAAAGTTGTCAATCAACACTCTCTGTATGTACTCTCTCCCTCTGATATCCTCTCTCCTGATCTCCTATCTCTTGATCTTTTTTATCTCCCCCTTCTTGATCTTCTTGATCTCCACCCCCTCTCTCCTGTGATCGGAGGTCTCTATTTATAGAGCTAAGTCATAGTAACTATCCAGTCGACGTAGAAGCCAAACTGTGAAGAGAGTTACACTCTTTACGCGACGGTGATAATAACTGCTACCTACGTCTGAATAATCTCCTGAATCCGCGTATGACGCGTATCCCATTATGAGGTAACATATATAATCGCTCATCGAAGATCACGGCATGTAAGCCACGTAGATAACTGCTTCTTGCGTAAAGATGGTTGGCATAAAAGCCAAATAACTGTCTTGTTGGCGTAAAAGCCAAATAGCTGTCTTGTTGGCGTAAAAGCCAAATAGCTGTCTTGTTGACGTAAAAGCCAAATAGTTGTCTTATTGGCGTAAAAGCTATATTATGCATAAAGATGGTGCTGCATAAATAATAGATAACCAGCGTAAAACTAGCCAATTATCCTTCCTGACTGAGGTCTTGAGCATATTCTGGGCTAAATAGCCTTATCACATACCTTTGCAAATATAGCCTGAGTTGGCATATTTCGAGGAGATAGCATACGGCGTACTCCTATAGTTGAAAATAGCCTGGTTGGCGTAACATACAAGGATGGTGACGTGAGCGTATTAGTCACAGTTTTAGCTTTCCCAGTCATTTAAAAATAGAACAAAATCTCGTGCATTAAATACAGAGATCTGCCCCCATCTCGTGCATTAAATGCAGAGATATGCCTCGAGCTCTGTACGAGAGATAGATTTCGACGTGGCATCTGATTTCGTCTCATCTTGAGCGTAAAGACTCATTTGTGTCCATGAAAAATAGGCAGCGTATTCCTTGAATGCGTAAAAATGACTTGTATCAAGGATATGTCACTAAACGACAACCTGGGCCTCTGTGTAGAATCATCATTACAATTGTCCTCTTGAACGTCGTGCAGTACTCTTTGTCAGGAGTCTGGTTCCCTGCTTTGTCTGACAGGTTCATTCGAGGAATACGAAGAGTTCCTCGTACAACTTCACGCTGCATTAAAAGTAAACATATTTTATGCCGGAGGGAAGTGTAGCAACCTTTTTACGCCAAAACGGCCTTTGAGTACTACTTTACGTGGGCTGTTCTGAAGCCATATTTTATGCCACACAGCGCTGAAGCTCTATTTTATGCAGACAGCTCTGAAGCCCTATTTTATGAAAAACAACCTTAAAGCTTTATTTTACGCAGGAAGGGACTTCATGTATGTTGGGGGCTTTGATTATAAAATACGCGGACAATTTCCCAGCGTATTTTATGCTTCTACAAGAAGTACCTGAAAGATATTCAGATTCACAGATCTGTTTATTTTTGGACAACTGCCGTCAAGAAAAAAGGCATCTTCAATCATTGAATATTTCAGAAGATTGGCGTCACCAGAGTTCTCTTAATTTTCATATTTGTTATGTAATTTATATTTTTTTTAGGACAAATATATATTGGGTCGTGTTGGCACTAGGAAGCTTAAAACAATCTAAAACTAAACTAGATCCACTCTAACATAAGCCTACCCAAACCAGAATCACTCTTATGTTCGAGCCTAAACCCAAATCCACTCAAAAGCCAAGTCATTTGAACCTAAAATAGTCTGGTTTCTGACCAACCAAACTTGGGGCAAGTTCTGACCGAATTCGGTGCGAGTTCTATCCGAACTCGATTACTCAAAATCGATTTTCTAGTCAGACTCCTCTTCTAGATGACCAGCCTCTAACTTTTGAATTTCTGAACGTTAGGCATCCGAACTCTGTCCGAACTTGGTTCAAAAAAACCCTATAAATAGAGTAGAATTCCATACCATTTCCATCAAGTCATTCACTCAAAGCATTTCACTTTCCTACTCTATTCCTGAACTATAAGCCTTCATATTCCCAATATCAACTCCCATCATTCTAGTGCCAACGCAGTTTCGATCGATTTAGAAGTCTGATCTAGTTGTAAAGCTTAGTTTACAAGTTCGTCTTCCATACAAATATGAAGTCAGCAAGCTTTTTGGATCAAAAGCTTGTGGTTGTAAGAACTTGCGAGTCCTTCGGACAAAGCTCGTATTGTAAGAAGTTGGCATGCTCTTCGGATCAAAGACGCATGTGTACCCTATTTCACAAATAGTGGATTAACACCGAGCAAGAGTTCTCGGGAATGGACTGGCCCTCTCAGAGAAAAATCAGTATCCATCGTTGTGTTTGCGACTGCTGATCTCTCTCTCTATTTACTTATTGATCCTACAATTGGTACCAGAGCTGGTTATATTAACTGTGCTTAGACTATACACTCTAGAATACACATAGCTAATGTGAAATCTATCTTCATAGGAGAGGTCCAATCCACAAATAGACCTCCTCTATTTGATGGCACCAACTACACTTATTGGAAGATACGAATAAACTTTTACTTAAACTTACTTGATTTTGATCTATAGTCAATTGTTATTGACGGCTACAAAAAACTACCAAGAATTTTTGTAGATGGTGCACTTGTAGATAAGCCACATGACAAGTACACTTATCACGAGAAGAAGCAAGCTAGTTTAGATGCCCGTGCTATTAATGCTCTATTTTGTGCTGTAGGCAGGACATAATTCAACATGGTATCAACTTGCACGATATCATATGAAGTATAAAAGCTACTTAAAGTCACACATGAAGGGATGTCACAAGTCAAAGAATCAAAGATCAGTCGGCTTACACAAGAGTATGAAGCCTTCAAGATGTAGCCTAACAAGACTATTACGCAAATGTTCACTCGTTTCCTTGACACACTAAATTCTTTATCATCACTTGGCAAAAAATACAACAACCACGAGAAGATTCACAAAGTTCTTCGAGGACTCACCAAAGAACTGGAACCCCAAGGCTACAACAATCATTGAAGGGAACGATCTTACCACAATGTCACTAGAGACGCTCATTGGCAAACTGATGACACATGAGCTGGACTTCCAAGACTTCGAAGAGTCAACACCCAAGGAGAAGATGTGTTACCCTCATATTTTTACTTAAAGGTAGTTTGGTAATTGACATGGGTAATATTTATTTTAGGATTAATTATATTTAATATTTATGTATGCATGATTATTTAATTATTATATTATTATTGATTGCTAGTTGTAGATTTATTTTAGAATTATGTAGTGGAACTAACCTATTTATTAGAATGCATGAACCCAACATTTTGGATGAGTTTAGTTTGAGCCATGAAATAGGCCCTTGGATTAAGAGGTTGTATTAATTAGAGAAACCATTAGACTAGAACCTTCCCTCCCTAATTAATTCTTTATGAGAGGCTCCAAGAAGTATTTGAGATATTTTACATAGCTTGGGAGAGGGGTACATGGCCGACCACCTATAAAGAGAGAGAAACCATTTTATTTCACCAAATTCCCAAATTATTAGATATACTTTTTCCCTCTTCCAATTTCTTCCATTCCCTTATTAATTCTCCACCAATTCTTAACCAATTCCTTCCCTAATTCTTCATTGAGGCTTCTACATCAAGGATCTTCAAGAAGGAAGCAAGGAGCAAGGAGGAGGAGGCAAATATCTACAAGAAGAGGAGCTACTTGGCACTTGGAGACTTTTTATTGGGAATCCATCTCCCAATAGGTATATTTCAGTTTTCCCCTTCAAATAGACTCTAAATATGAGATTTAACCATAAGAAACTAACCCACATGCATAGGCTACCCATAAAAATTAGTTTTAGGTGAAGTTATGTCTATTTTGGTGTCAATTTTGGGAGTTTTCCTCCGATACGGGACCTTGTGCATATCACATTGTGACACGGATATGTAGATACTCTAATTACTATACGTATTATTCATAATTAGTATTTTAGACTTGCTCGTGTCCTTCGAGATGCGTTTAGTTGTGTGTTGGAGCCGTATCGCAAGCGTATCATAGAATGAGTGTGCTATAGGTGCGGTGCACTCCACGTGTTTGATATTTTGTCTTCCTTGCTATATGTACATGCGTATGTGTGTATGTATATATATATATATATATATATATATATATATATATATATATATATGATATATATGATAATTAGGTGATATATATGCATATAATAGTGTATTTGACTTTATGTATATGTGTGTGTTAATATGTGTATATATTAGAGTTTATATATGTCACGACCCGCACCCGAGAATTCGGGCACGAGTACGTGGGTACGTCCAACCTACGCCGCAGAGTCGGCGGTAGTACGCTGTCTAGGTCATATCCACAGTTGAACATCTAGCTCATTCACGAATAATGAAATAGACAAAGATAATAACAGGAAAAGAATGCCAAGATTTCAAATAGAAAAAATGTGACAACAGACCAAATGTTTAATACAGAATTCAAAAATAAAATCGAGGACAAACCCGATTACTAAGGTAGAAGAGCATAAATAAATAGCTACTGCTAACTACTCTGCAGAAGTAGTCTCCTGGGTGGGAACTGGCTCCTCATATGTGTCATCTGTTCCCTCATAGGGGCCATAATAGGTAGGAGCAAAGTCCTCATCATCGCCTAAATCAACGGATCCAGTCAGGAAATGAGCAAAGTACACAATGCACAACAAGATTAAACTAAATATTTATGACAATTAGAAAAGAAACTGACTGAGTATCATATTGAGAATATGCATAAAAGAAACAATAATAACTAAAAGTTAAGACTATAAATAGGAATATGAGTAAACAGGAATAATGTGAGACAGGAAATGAAACTACAATAAGACAACAGGAGCTGCAACAAGACAAGAAGCTATGTGTGTGAACTTGTGTTTATTTTAGAATACATAGTTGGCATGTAGGGGTTTATAAGGCTAATCCGGCCGTCATAGACGGCTATTAAACATGAATAATCAAGATCCGGCTGAGGGTACAGTCGCATACCAACAGCTATTAAACACGGCAGGGGGAAGGGTAAACTACATGCCTTCTAGTATTCTCCCACCCGACACGAAAACAAGACATGAATTCCAGTATTCAAGATATGAAATCCAGTATTCTAATACTACGTGTAATCATCAATGGTATTAGTAAAGCAGGGAATTAATTCTCACAATATAAAGATTAAACTTTGAAGTGCAGGTACTTGCCTGATGTTTGGATCCAATTACAATTATGTTCTTCGGGGAAATTTCCAGAAATGACTCCGGATGCTGAAATAAACATTACCATCGTGCTCAGAAGATATCAAATAGCTAGAAACGCCTGTCCTTGGGTCCAATTTAGAGACAAGGGCAAAAATGGCAGTTTCGGGTCAAAACGGGGTCCGTATGTGGGCCCGCTTTGCACCGAAAAATGTGTCAGGGTCAACGGTCTCCAAATTCACCAATCTTAGTGTCCACAGGTCAGGAACGATGATACGAACCCAACGGAACTTCCAGAATTGGATTCCGATGAGCCGATCACAAAATCGCCCGTCAAGCGGGGCTTGTGGGGCCCACGACACGCGATTTCGTCAACGTTCTCAGAATCGAACCAAACTTGACCCACAGGACCAGCGTATCGCTACGAGTCCGAGGGCGCAAGTTTTGTTTCGATCCGACGTGTGTGCACAAAGTTAGGGTAAATTACAGAAAAGGCGGATACGGGCGATGGCTGCGGATACGCGTTGATTCCGGTGTGCACGCACACCCGAATCAGCTTTCGCAAAATCTCACACGTCCGTATCGACGGTGCGCACGTATCTGTGAAGACCGCACGCGACCAAGTCGTCCCGTTTGGCGGGGCGTACTCAGTTCCGGGGTAAAACAGGGTCTGGTTTTTCCTGTTTTTGGATCGCGGTGTGCGATCACCAAAGGACGCGATGCCCCGAGCGGTTTATCCGGGCACCGAGAGGGTCATACAGGCTTCCCAACGCAATTTACGGAATTGAAAACGGGGCAGCGAGGAGAAAGATATGAGTACCTGAACAGGGCTCGAGAAACAGGGAATTTTTGTATCAGTATCGTGTCCGACACGACACGACGAATTGGGGATTAGGGTTTTCGGGTTGCTGGCCGTAGACGGCGGTGGCCGGCCGGAGATGCGCCAGAGATGGAGGGGGAAGGTTCGCCGAGGTGAGGCGGTGCTGCTGGCGGGGTCGAGGGCGGCGCCGGAATGGAGGACGGCCGGAGGCGGCTGCTCGCGGCTGCTGTCGGCTGCTGCGGGGGAGGAGGAAAGAGGAGGAGAGGGAGGCGGCGCTGCGGGCTTCGTCGACGGGGCGGCGAGGGGGAGGCGGTGGTGGCGCAGGGAGGTGGGGCTCTGCGGGGCGTCGGCCGGGCACGGGGAGAAGAGCGGTCGAGAGGGGATGGCCGGCTGGGCTTAAATAGGGAAAGGAGGGCGGAGGGGAGGCCGGGTTAGGCGGCGACGTGGGCTGGCCGCCGGAGGCGGCGGCAGACTCGGGCGCCAGAGGCCACGCGGGGAAGAACGGGGTGGCTGACTGGGTCAGCGGGTCGGGCAGGAGGCGGGTCGGGTCTGTCTGACCCGACCCGACCCGGTAGCGGTTGGGGCTGGGCCGGTTGGCGGCTGAGCCGCTGGGCCGGTCCACTGGGCCGGGCCGGCCCAAAACAAAAATAATAATAATAATAATAATAATAATAATAAGTTAAATAAATAATTAATTAAATAGTTTTTAGGCATTTAAAAATAGGTCTGAGGCCAAAAAAATTCCAGAAAAATTACCCTAAGTCCATTTTTTCATTTTACACCTAAAAATATTATTTTCATGATATTTGAACATTATTTATTAACAACTAAAAATTATTTAATAATTTAAAACCTTGATTTTAATTACAGAAAATTCCCAGAAAATTCCAGAAAATTGTGAAAAATCCAAGTTTAATAATTTTAAAAATTCAGGGGGTTTATAATCTACCCAACTTATAAAAAATTTGTCCTCAAAATTAAAAAATAACAATGGCACGAAAGGAAGGGCCGAGAATTAAAATATACCTCAGGGTTCAGAAAGATAAGGGTAGCGCTCTCTAATCTCGTCTTCTCGCTCCCAGGTGGATTCGCCGGGAGAATGGTGCTTCCAAGCTACGCGAACAAGGGAAATAACCTGGTTCCTTAGAACTTTCTCTGATCGGTCCAGTATCTCCACGGGTTGCTCTTGGTAAGTCAAACTTGGGCCTACTTCGAGCTCTGAGTGATCCAAAATATGGCTGGGATCTAACACGTATTTTCTCAGCTGCGACACGTGGAAAACGTTATGGACTCCATCCAGCGAGGGTGGCAATGCCAGACGGTATGCCACTTCTCCGATTTTCTCCTGTATGCCAAAAGGTCCAATAAATCTTGGGCTGAGTTTTCCACTTCTTCCGAACCTAATGGTGCCACGTGTCGGAGAAATCTTCAGGAATACCAGTTCTCCAACCTTTAATAAAGTCATAATCAAGTCTTAGTTCCATAATCATAATGTTTAAATTAACTTGAATTTCATAAATTTGATTACCTCAAATTCCAAGGGTCTTCGATGGCTATTTGCCCAATGTCGTTGCCTGTCTTGAGCCATTCAAAGTCTTTCCCTTATTTGTTTTACCTTCTCAGTTGAATCGATCACCATCTCAGGCCCCAGTAAGGCTCTTTCTCCTACGTCGTCCTATGATAGCGGGGTACGACATCTTCGTCCATACAAAGCTTCAAATGGAGTCATCTCAATACTTGCTTGGTAACTGTTATTATAAGAGAACTCCACAAGATGTAGATAGTCTTCTAACGATCCTCCAAAATCCAGAACATATGTACGGAGCATATCTTCAAGGGTCTGGATTGTACGTTCCGATTGTCCATCTGTTTGGGGATGATAAGCTGTGCTAAATTTGAGTTGAGTCCCCAAGCTGGCTTGTAAGCTCTTCCAGAAGTGAGAGGTGAATCTTGAATCTCGGTCGGAGACAATACTTACTGGAACCCCATACAATTTAACAATATGTCTGATATATAAATCTGCCAACTTTTCTGTAGATAGTCCTACATTGAAGGATAGAAAATGTGCAGACTTGGTCAGTCTATCCACTATCACCCAAATTGTATCCTTTCCACTAGGTGTCCTTGGAAGCCCAGAAACAAAATCCATTGTAATATGTTCCCACTTCCACTCCGAAATGGGTAGTGGTTGAAGCAATCCCCCAGGTCTTTGTCTTTCAGCCTTGACTTGTTGGCACACTAAGCAATGAGATATAAACCTGGCTACCTCTCTTTTCATGCCATGCTACCAAACATGCGTCCTCAGGTCTTTGTATATTTTATTGGCTCCTGGATGTATAGAGTATTGCGATCTGTGCGCCTCTTGCATAATTTCTTCTCTTATGTCTCCTTGAGGTACACATCATCTATCTCCATGCCTCAGTGATCCATCTTCATGAATTTTGAAGTCCTCCACTAATCCAGCTTACACTTGACCTCGAATGCTTCGCAGGCCTTCGTCTTGAAACTGAGTCTCCTTGATCTTATCTATTAAGGTAGACTGAATCTGCAAGTTCATCATTTGGCCTTCGTTTCCTGGGATAATTACCTCAATACCTAAACTTTCCAAGTCCTCGAGCAAGTATCGGTCCATAGTTAAGTACATCGCCATAGGATATCTGCTTAGAGCATCAGCAACTACATTGGCCTTCCCAGGATGATATTGAAGGGTGATATCAAAATCTTTCATTAGCTCCAGCCTCCTTCTTTGCCTCATGTTCAGCTCTTTCTGAGTGAAGATATATTTTAGACTTTTATGGTCTGTAAATATTTCCACCTTTTCTCCATAAAGATAATGCTTCCATAGCTTAAGAGCAAAGATAACAGCTGCCAATTCTAAATCATAGGTTGGATAGTTCTTTTCATGAGGTCGAAGCTGTCTAGAGGCATATGCTATTACCTTCTTATTCTGCTCTAATACACAACCTAGACCTTTTCCAGAAGCATCACTATATATAGCGAATCCTCCGGTTCCAGATGGTAAGGTCAGGATAGGGGCAGTAGTCAGCCTTTTCTTTAATTCTTCAAAAGCATGCTGACATTCATCAATCCAGGTGAACTCTTCATCCTTCCTTGTTAATTTTGTCATGGGCTCGGCAATTCTAGCAAAGTCTTTCACAAACTTCCGATAGTAGCCAGCTAGTCCCAGGAAGCTTCTAATTTCTGCTACAGAGTCTGGAGTGGGCCATGATTCTACTGCCGCTATCTTCTTGGGATCTACTGCTATTCCATCTCCAGTCACAACATGTCCCAAGAATTCTACTTTGTCTAGGAAGAATGCATATTTAGATAATTTTCCATAAAGTTTTTCCTTCCTCAAAGTCTCCAATGCTAGCCTCAAGTATTTTTCATGTTCTTCGGGAGTCTTGGAATAGATCAAAATATTATCAATAAAGACCACTACAAATTTGTCTAGATATTGCTGGAAGACTCTGTTCATTAAGTTCATAAAAACTGCGGGAGCATTCGTCAACCCGAACGGCATTACTAAGAATTCGTAGTGTCTGTTCCGGGTATTGAAAGCAGTTTTAGGGATGTCTTCCTTCCTCACCCTTACTTGGTGGTAACCAGACCTCAAGTCAATCTTTGAAAATACCCGAGCTCCACTTAATTGATCAAATAAGTCATCTATCCTGGGTAGGGGATTCTTATTCTTAATTGTTAAGGCATTCAAGGCCCTATAGTCAATACACATTCGGGATGTTCCGTCCTTCTTGGGCACAAATAATACTGGAGCTCCCCAGGGTGAGACACTAGTGAGACACTAGACCTAATGAAGCATTTGTCTTCTAACTCTTTTATCTGCTCATTTAGCTCTATTATCTCTTTCTTGTTGATTCTGTAGGGATTTTGAGATACTGGCGCTGCTCCTGGCACTAAGTCAATAGAGAATTCAACTTCTCGGTCTGGGGGTAAACCTGGAAGATCCTCAGGAAAGACATCAAGATATTCAGAGATGATAGGTAGTGGCAATTCTTCAGGTATTAGGGCTCCACAAATTTTGTTACTACCCATTTCTTTAGAACCTCTAGTGAATTCAAATTCTGGCTTGTCAGGGGGCCTGAAGATTACACTACCTCTGTGACAGTCTATAGTGGCATGATGTTGACTCAACCAATCCATACCCAATATAATGTCAAAACTGGGAACTGGCATTACGAGTAGCCAAGCATATAGTTCTCTTCCACATAATGTAATAGGACAATTGTTACATGCATCACTAACCGAGATAATTCCTCCATCGGTAATGATCTTATAACAATTCCTAAGGGGTTCAGTGATTAAGCTATGCTTCATAAGGAAATCTACTGACATGAATGAATGTGAAGCTCCAGAATCAAATAAAGTAATGGCTGGTATTGAATTTATAAGCACAGAACCTGTGATCACGTCTGCTGTGGCTTTAGCTTCTTCCAGAGTCATTGCAAAAGCACGGCCTTGCTGAGGTGCACCCCTCTGTTGCTGCTGTTGGTGCTGAGAAAAGCGTTGTTGTTGAGTTGGAAGCGGGGGTCCCCTCTGTTGTGCTGTTGGGGGCCTGGCCTGGACTGGAGCCTTTGGTGCAGCTGGGCGTCCTTGACCAGCAGGACAGTCCCTCATTTGATGCGCTGCTGAGCCGCAGTAGAGGCAGGCACCTAGCCTCTTCCTGTAGACTTGCCAAGTGTGACCTGGTTTTTGGCAAAAGTTTCAAGCGGCAGCTTGTTGGTCCTGTCCTTGAGCTTGGTGTTGGGGTGCTGGGGCTCGAGGGAGAGGACGCTGAGTTTGCTGCGGGGTTCTCTATTGTTGTTGTTGTTGAAATGGGCATTTGTGGGGTTCCATACTTCCAGTATCTCTCTTCCGCTTTAGTTTATGCCCCATGTCTCTCTCAACGCCCTGGGCCACGCTCAAAATTTCCTCGTAGGTGCGAGCTCGGCTAGTGGTGACAGCAAGGCGAATATCCGGAGACAACCCCTTCTTGAATCTACGGGCTCTGTCCTCCTGGGTACGAACCATGTACTCTGCAAAGTGGCTCAACCTGCTAAATTCAGCAGTGTACTCATCAACAGATAGATTACCTTGTTCCAGTCTCTCGAATTGGCTTTCGAGAGCTTCCCGAGCCACTTCGGGATAGAATTTCTCCTTGAATAGCCTCTTGAAGTCCTCCCAGGTGAGGTCAGGGGCAGATAGTTGGGGTTCATCTCTAAACCAGGTCCGAGCTATGTCGAACAGTTACAGGCTTGCAGACTCCACTTTGAGATCATCAGGGACCCGAGCAGTCTTCAGGAGTCGCTCTACATTCTCTATCCATTCATCGACATAGAGAATGCCCTCAGTTCCATAGAATTCCAGGGGTTTGAGGTTCTTGAAGTCTTTGGCACTTCCTGGCCTCTTTAGTGGTGACTCCTGGGACCGAAGAGCTTCTGAGAGGATGGTTCGTAGAAGAGCAGTCTGTTCTTTTTGGGATTCTACAAGTCCCTGGAATACTCCGAGTAGCTGTGCCCCATCTAGAGTAACTGCTGGAGTAGATGGAGGCGGCGGGAGTGCAAGAGTTTCAGGCACAGTCTGCTCAGCTGGTTCTGATGTGCCTCCTACTGTGTTCCTTGTCTGAACCATTCTGAAAGATTAAGGGATAGGAAGATTAGAATAGATTACTTGGAAATCAAGGGCGATAGGAAAATTGATCAGGAATGATATCAAGATAAAGATCCTATTCTGTGAATGATCTTTTCCTAAAATTCTCAATTTTATTCCATATCCTGTCCTAGGGTATTACCCTATTTAAGGATACTGGACCTGCATGGGCCACCATAAAAACGTGTCACGACCCGCACCCGGGAATTCGGGCACGAGTACGTGGGTACGTCCAGCCTACGCCGCAGAGTCGGCGGTAGTACGCTGTCTAGGTCATATCCACAGTTGAACATCTAGCTCATTCACGAATAATGAAATAGACAAAGATAATAACAGGAAAAGAATGCCAAGATTTTAAATAAAAAAATATGACAACAGACCAAATGTTTAATACAGAATTCAGAAATAAAATCGGGGACAAACCCGATTACTAAGGTAGAAGAGCATAAATAAATAGCTACTGCTAACTACTCTGCAGAAGTAGTCTCCTGGGTGGGAACTGGCTCCTCATATGTGTCATCTGTTCCCTCATAGGGGCCATAATAGGTAGGGGCAAAGTCCTCATCATCGCCTAAATCAACGGATCCAGTCAGGAAAGGAGCAAAGTACACAATGCACAACAAGATTAAACTAAATATTTATGACAATTAGAAAAGAAACTGACTGAGTATCATATTGAGAATATGCATAAAAGAAATAATAATAACTAAAAGTTAAGACTATAAACAGGAATGTGAGTAAACAGGAATAATGTGAGACAGGAAATAAAACTACAATAAGACAACAGGAGCTGCAACAAGACAAGAAGCTATGTGTGTGAACTTGTGTTTATTTTAGAATACATAGTTGGCATGCAGAGGTTTATAAGGCTAATTCGGCTGTCATAGACGACTATTAAACATGAATAATCTTGATCCGGCTGAGGGTACAGTCACGTACCAACAGCTATTAAACACGGCAGGGAGAAGGGTAAACTACATGCCTTCTAGTATTCTCCCACCCGACACGAAAACAAGACATGAATTCCAGTATTCAAGATATGAAATCCAGTATTCTAATACTACGTGTAATCATCAATGGTACTAGTAAAGCAGAGAATTAATTCTCATAATATAAACATTAAACTTTGAAGTGCAGGTACTTGCCTGATGTTTGGATCCAATTACAGTTATGTTCTTGGGGGAAATTTCTAGAAATGACTCCGGATGCTGAAATAAATATTACCATCATGCTCAGAAGATATCAAATAGCTAAAAACGCCTGTCCTTGGGTCCAATTTGGAGACAAGGGCAAAAACGACAGTTTTGGGTCAAAACGGGGTCCGCATGTGGGCCCGCTTTGCACCAAAAAATGTGTCAGGGTCAACGGTCTCTAAATTCACCAATCTTAGTGTCAACAGGTCAGGAACGATGATACGAATCCAATGGAACTTCCAGAATTGGATTCCGATGAGCCGATCACAAAATCGCCCGTCGAGCGGGACCTGTGGGGCCCACGACACGCGATTTCGTCAACGTTCTCAGAATTGAACCAAACTTGACCCACAGGACCAGCGTATCGCTACGAGTCCGAGGGCGCAAGTTTTGTTTCGATCCGACGTGTGTGCACGAAGTTAGGGTGAATTACAGAAAAGGTGGATACGGGCGATGTCTGCGGATACGCGTTGATTCCGGTGTGCACGCACACCCGAATCAGCGTCCGCGAAATCTCACACGTCCGTATCGACGGTGCGCATGTATCTGTGAGGACCGCACGTGACCAAGTAGTCCCGTTTGGCGGGACGTACTCAGTTCTGGGGTGAAATAGGGTCTGGTTTTTCCTTTTTTGGATCGCGGTGTACGATCACCACAGGACGCGATGCCCCGAGCGGTTTGTCCGAGCACCGAGAGGGTCATACAGGCTTCCCAACGCAATTTACGGAATTGAAAACGGGGCAGCAAGGAGAAAGATATGAGTACCTGAACAGGGCTCGAGAAACAGGAAATTTTCGTGTCCGTGTCGTGTCCGACACGACACGACAAATTGGGGATTAGGGTTTTCGGGTTGCTGGCCGTAGACGGCGGTGGCCGGCCGGAGATGCGCCAGAGAGGGAGGGGGAAGGTTCGCCGAGGTGAGGCGGAGCTGCTGGCGGGGTCGAGGGCGGCGCCGGAATGGAGGGGCGGCCGGAGGCGGCTGCTCGCGGCTGCTGTCGGCTGCTGTGGGGGAGGAGGAAAGAGGAGGAGAGGGAGGCGGCGCTGCGGGCTTCGTCGACGGGGCGGCGAGGCAGAGGCGGTGATGGCGTAGGGAGGTGGGGCTCTGCGGGGCGTCGGCCGGGCACGGGGAGGAGAGCGGTGGAGAGGGGATGGCCGGCTGGGCTTAAATAGGGAAAGGAGGGCGGAGGGGAGGCCGGGTTAGGCTGCGACGTGGGCTGGCCGCCGGAGTCGGCGGCAGACTCGGGCGCCGGAGGCCACGCGGGGAAGAACGGGGTGGCTGACTGGGTCAGCGGGTCGGGCAGGAGGCGGGTCGGGTCTGTCTGACCCGACCCGACCCGGTAGCGGTTGGAGTTGGGCCGGTTGGCGGCTGGGCCGCTGGGCCGGTCTACTGGGCCTAGCCGGCCCAAAAAAAAAAAAAATAATAATAATAATAATAATAAGTTAAATAAATAATTAATTATATAGTATTTAGGCATTTAAAAATAGGTCTGAGGCCCAGAAAATTCCAAAAAAATTACCCTAAGTCCAGTTTTTTATTTTACACCTAAAAATATTATTTCCATGATATTTTAATATTATTTTTTAATAAATAAAAATTATTTAATAATTTAAAACCTTGATTTTAATTACAAAAAATTCCAGAAAATTGTGAAAAATCCAAGTTTAATAATTTTGAAAATTCAGGGGGTTTACAATATATATATATATATATATATATATATATATATATATATATATATATATATATATATATATATATATATGTTAGTATGTACATAAGTGTACTTGTATATATATTTAGGTATATGTTTGTATTTAAGTGTGAGAGTATATATATGCATCTATGTACATAAGTATTGTGATACCTTGACATATATACATATATGTGTTGTTATATATATATATATATATATATATATATATATATATATATATATATATAGTTGAGTATAGTGTATTGGTGTAGATGGCTTTTGTGTGTGTGAGGTAGTAAGCAGTATCAGCAGGAAAGTATCAGTACACAGTGGCAACTGAGAGGAGTAGTCTGTCACGCCGCAGTCCCAAAATACGTAGGACTAGGAATACGTTAGCATGTCAGCCGTATGTATATGACAACTCCAATATATGAAAATCATAACATATATGTTTGTTGTATTATGAATAACAATTCACAAGTGGTATATAATTATCACAAGTCACAGGGCATAACTAGATCACATCCACAGAATCAAATAAAAAAGAATAGCCAATCAACTATATAACTGAATTAAGTATAAAATGCTTGATAAGAACAAGTAGTTGGGTGAAGACAAATCCACTATCAAACTAGAATATAAGAGAAACAAAAATAATTACATCTAATGAACAATGAGACTCGAAGAGAAGACCTCCTCGAAAGAGAGAGAAGTAGCAAGTCCTGATCCATGCTCATGCGAAAAGTCAAGATCGTCTACACCTGAAAAGGGACCAGGTCCTCAGAGGGACGTAACAAGACACATAGAAGCATGCCAATTGAATACAGTAAAACATGCATAATAGACATAAAATATATAAGTACGTTGTACTGGACAATCTATATGAATACATAATGAGGACAACTTTTTTGACGTATGGGCATGTGTAGGATACTCTATTTATCTCACAACTCACACACACGTCCACGTACATCATCAATCAATATATCGCGAGGGTAGCGACCATCGTGACACCATCAATTAACATACCACGAGGGTAGCGACCATCACAACACAACTACCGTAGTGCGTGCTAGTTACTACGGTTTACCAGAGTGGGTAGCCCATACGCCTACTGACTGTCCTCCCCTCCCATGATACTATGTGTCAAGTGTGTGTCAATAAATATAATATATAATTATGACTGAAAGAAAATACACATATAATAAATATATAAAAATATAATAAGTATGCAAAGTACTATAAGCAATTTGGCAAGGTATACTTGCCTAGCAAGAAAGCTGTGAAGTGTGAGCGTCTAGACGTCAAGCACAAGGGATCAGAAACTATGGCATCAGAATGAATGTCTTCGGATAATAAAATAAATATCACCAACGTTCCCAAAATAAGCAAGATAGTCAGAGAAGTCTACCTTTTCGTCCAATTTGGACACAGGAATAAAACGATAATTTCGGATCAAAACGGGATCCACATGTGGCCCACTTTGCACCAAAATACGTGTCAGGGGTAAAGGTCTCTAAATGGGATAATTATAGGTCAAACAAATTCTAAAAATTGATACGAACTCAACGGTATGTCCAATTTTAGATTTCGGTAAGCCGATCACAAATTTGCCCTTCAAGTCAAACCGTAGGGCCCGCGAATAGATGGCTTGGTCAACTATCTTAGAATCGAGTAAAACTTGGGTCACAGGACCAGCGTTATACCATGAATCCAATGGTGCAAGTTTCATCATATTCTGACGAGCGTACACAAAGTGGGGTGGTATTTTGCAAAAGTCTCAATAAGAAAACTATTTTGCGGATACGGGTTGATTTCGACACTCACACACGTTCGAATCAACTTTCGTGAAAGCCGACACGTCAGGATATTCCATACGCGCCTTTTGGTTCAATTGATACGCGATGAGGCGATCCTGTTTGGCGGGGCGCACTTCGTATCACAAAATCTCAATTTTGAAATATTAAGTTTTTGGTCATTTTGGAGGTCGAATAATTTAACAAATAAAATAAACTAATAAAAACTAAAAGAACAGTTAAATTCTCGGTTATATAGAGAAAAAAATCCTTCAATTAGATTTTGAAAATATTAAACATGTTAGTGGCAAATTGGGCATGAACATGCGGGTTTGGGTTAAAATTTTGGACTATTTTTGGTCAGTTTTTTGGTCGTTTTCTGGTCGATTTTTCGACCAATCCAGGGCATAAAAACTCGTCCCGCTTGAAGAAAATTATAGAGGGTTAGGTTGTGAACGTACACGGATAAACCGCTCACAAAAAGAATCAAAGATGAGGGAGATATAATACCTTGAAGATGGGTTTGGGGCTGTGCACATGCGCGCGCGGGCGCGCAGGCGGGCGGACGGCGGTGCGGTCGCCCGCGGCTGCGGCGGCGCGGGGCGGCGGCTAGCTGCGGTCGGCCTAGGTCAGGGTCGATGCTGGGGGTGTAGGCATCGGGGATTAGGGTTTAAGTTGTGAATGTTATATATATATATATATATATATATATATATATATATATATATATATATACAGAGAGAGAGAGAGAGAGAGAGCCGCCCGGGTGGGGTTGGGTGGGGGGGTGCTGCTGTGGGTTATAGGAGTAGTTAGTTTTAGGAGTTGTTAACTTAGGTTTTGTTAGTTAAGAATTAGGGATGGTTTTAGGTTTTGGTTTTATAACTTTTCTTTTTCTTTTCCTTTTGTTTTGTTTTTCTTTTCTTTTCTTTTCCTTTCTTTTTTTATTTCCTTACTTTTCTTTTTCTTTTATATTATTAGTACTATTACTATTACTATTACTATTACTATTACTATTACTATTACTATTACTAATTATTATTATTATTATTATTATTATTATTATTATTATTACTACTTATTGCTATTAGTATTATTATTATTATTATTATTGTTATTATTATTATTACTATTACTATTATTATAACTATTATTATTATTTCTATTACTTATTATTATTATTATATATTTATTTACATATATATTTACATATATATATGATATTATATAAAATTTCAAAAAGAACAATTGTGCACAGAATAAATTCTAGAAAATCTATCACCCTTTAACAAGACTCAAAAAATAATAAAAAATTATTTTGTGAAATAATTATAAATGAGTATTTATATAATTAATTTAATCAATAAATTTTATTTTCTAATTAACTATAAAAATACTCTAAAGAAATTCAATCATTTAATAAAAATACTTAAAATAAAATTTAAAATTTTTAGGGGGTTTACATTCTACCCAACTTACAATAAATTTGTCCTCAAAATTAACACTAACCCATATCCGTAATAAATCACTATAACTATTAACACTTTATTGCTAGCTAGCAGTGCTTCCTAAAAGGTTATGGTCAGCCATTCTAACACTTTTCTTCCTTATTGTCTATACACTATTCTTTTATCCTCTAACTTGTCTACACTACCAACTTACAAGAATTCTACTAGTAGTCAAAGTCTTTTGAGGCTATTCTCTAGGCTGTAAGACGAATTTATTCATTGGGTCAAGAATTTTGGAATACTTGTCTAGAATCTCATAACCATAATTTTTCTCCATAACCGCCAAGTATCATAGTCTAATACTGTCACGCCACCTGACCAGTATGTCTGCAAATAATTCGACTACTCTACTATAATGGTCTAGCTGTAGTTGTCGCTACCTTGCCAATAATTTGTCATAGTCATCAGTTCGTAACAAGTGCCTTCAACTCTTTCCTAAGCTTATTCTAAGTTTTAGGGAAACAATTAAGGTCTTGACTAACTTTATAAAACTATTAGAAGTATGAACTATTTCAACAATCCAACTAATTCATGTTAGACTAAAGGATGCTACTTACGGTTTAAAAATAATAAGAAAATACAGATATTGTTATAGTGCATATACATAAGGGTTATCATTAACTCATCTTTAGTTATTAATCATTACTAACCCGGTTATGTTTTAACTAACAAAATAAAGGGTGAGGTTAAAGTAAATCAACAATTCATGATGGCACGAAAAGATGCAATTACGATAGAAAGAATTAAGCATGGGATAAGGAATGGATATGGAAGAGAAGATGGGCCACCTAAGGGGACGAGATGGTGATAGGAATTATAGTACTACTTCTGCTACTCGTGTCATCCATTAGCATCGTGGGTATGCCATCTAGTTAAAATATCAACGTATCCTCAAATTTTTTAACACCAAATATATCACATGTGATATGCCCTTAATTACAAAAGATAGTCACAAAGTAATATGATTGGCCTATGGGATATATCTAGTACTCTCCGTGTATCAAAATTATGCCAAGCACGAACGTTCGTCTTTCCAAAATAGGGAAAGACGAAAAGCAATAATAAATAATTCAAGGAGGAGGTGATAGAATACAAGTACGTGTTCAGGACGATTTAAAGAATTCAAAAAGAGAGTTGTCCGGACAGTTGTGGATTAAAATCTTATTTTGGTAAATTCCTATTTGCATGCTCATATCAGTACAATTATGCAACCGATACGATATGCTCGAACATGTCTAGAGGGCAAGTATATTCGTCTAACAAGTTAAGTCAACTATATCTTAATCCACGTAAAGTAGTTATGCGAAGAGCGAACCAAGTGCACTAAAGTTGATCAGACCATAATACACTGATTCTGATTTAGACGATGTATTAGTAGGCATCCCCAATAACACATATGTCATGAACAAGCTCGATAAAAGAATAAGCTTGCAAAACTAGGCTATAAAATAGCAGCATAAGCGAAGGTAGTCTGGAAAATATAAGTACGCTGGATTATGATGAAGGAAGGTACAAAGTAAATCAAGTTCACAAAGAAGATAAGACTCGTTCGGTGTTGTGCCTCTACAGTTGCCATATTATCTTCTTGTCTAAGTCTCTAGTCGACCAAATGGGGGTATAGGCCTCTAAGTTCTACAGTCTGGATAAATACTATCTTCTTATGCAAGCCTATAGTTGGTGTCATTAAATTATACTTCTTTAATGGGTCAAAAGGACTATGTGATACTAGGTTATGAGGCATACTACCCCACTTATAATAATTTAACTAATAGTGTTATTGAATAATAGAGTGTATATACCTAGTACAAGTCACATTCCTAACCCCTATCAAGCACGAAAGAAAAGATACGATTAACGTTGTGAAAGGATCAAGCAAGATACAATGCAAGCAATGAAATAAAAATGCGAAATAGAATCAAGGACGGTGATTAAATAAGTGGATAAAATCCTATACTCTAATTCTATGCGCAGGCTTGCTCGGTACAGTAATGCAACCGAGATAATATGCTCTCGACCTGCATGGACCACCACAAAAATATGTCATGCCCCAGTCCCAAAATACGTAGGACTAGGAATACGTAAGCATGCAAGCCGTATGTATATGACAACTCCAATATAAGGAAACCATAACACATACGTATGCTGTATAATGAATAATAATTCATAAGTGGTATATAATTATTATAAGTTATAAGGCATAATTAGATCTCATCCACATAATCAAATAGAAATAAATAGCCAATCAACTATATAACTGAATCAAGTATAAAATGCTTGATAAGAACAAGTAGTTGGGTGGAGACAAATCCACTATCAAACTAGAATATAAGAGAAACAAAAATAAGTACATCTAATGAACAATGAGACTCGAAGAGAAGACCTCCTCGAAAGAGAGAGAAGTAGCAAGTCCTTATCCGTGCTCCTGCGAATAGTCAAGATCGTCTACACCTGAAAAGGGACTAGGTCCTCAGAGGGACGTAACAACATAGAAGTATGCCAATTGAATACCATAAAACATGCATAATAGACATAAAATATATAAGTACGCTGTACTAGACAATCTATATGAATGCATAATGAGGACAACGTTTTAACGTATGGGCCATGTGTAGGCTACTCTATCTATCTCACAACTCACACACACGTCCATGTACATTATCAATCGATATACTGCGAGGGTAGCGACCATTGTGACACCATCAATTGACATACCGCGAGGGTAGCAACCATCGCGACATAACTACCATAGTGCGTGCTAGTTACTACGGTTTACCAGAGTGGGTAGCCCATACGCCTTCTGACTGTCCTCCCCTCCTATGATACTATGTGTCAAGTGTGTGTCAACATATATAATATATAATTATGGCTGAAAGAAAATACACATATAATGAATATATAAAAATGTAATAAGCATGTAAAGTACTGTAAGCAATTTGGCAAGGTATACTTGCCTGGCAAGAAAGCTGCGAAGTATAAGCATCCAGATGTCAAGCACAAGGGATCAGAAACTATGGCATCAGAATGAACGTCTATGGATGCTGAAATAAACACCACCAATATTTCCAGAATAAGCTAGATAGTCGGAAAAGTCTACCCTTTCATCCAATTTGGTCACAGGGGCAAAATAGTAATTTCGGGTCAAAGCGGGGTCCACTTGTGGCCTACTTTGCACCGAAATATGTACCAGGAGTAAAGGTCTCTAAATGGGACAAATTATTGGTCAAACAAATTTTAAACGTCGATACGAACTCAACGGTATATCCAATTTTGGATTTCGGTGAGCCGATCATAAATTTGCCCTTCAAGTCAAACCGTGGGACCCACAAATAGGCGGCTTGGTCAACTGTCTCAGAATTATGTGAAACTTGGGTCGCAGGACCAGTGTGATACCACGAATCCAATGGCATAAGTTTTATCACATTCTGATAAGCGCACACAAAGTGGGGTGGTATTTTGCAAAAGTCGTAATATGGTGACTTTTTGCGGATACGGGTTGATTCCGACTTGCACACACGTTCGAATAAACTTTCATGAAAGTTTACACGTCAGGATATATTATATGCACCTTTTGGTATAATTGGTACGCGATGAGGCGGTCCCGTTTGGCGGGACGCATTCCATATCATAAAATCTTAATTTTAAAAGATCAAGTTTTTGGTCATTTTGGAGGTCAAATAATTTAACAAATAAAATAAACTAATAAAAACTAAAAGAACAGTTAAATTCTCGGTTATATAGAGAAGAAAATTCTTTGATTAGATTTTAAAAATATTAAACAGGTTAGTGGCAAATTGGGCATGAACATGAGGATTTGGGTTGAAATTTTGGACTATTTTTGGTCAGGTTTTTGGTCATTTTTCGGTCGATTTTTTGACCAATCTAGGGCACAAAAATAAGTCCCGCTTGAAGAAAATCCTAGAGTGTTAGGTTGTGAATGTACACGGACAAACTGCTCGCAAAAAGAATCAAAGATGAGGGAGATATAATACCTTGAAGAAGGGCTAAGGGCTGTGCACATGCTCGTGCGGGCACGCAGGCGGGCTGACGGTGGTGCGGTCGCCGGCGGCTGAGGTCGGGCTGTGGGGCGACGACTGGCTGCGGTCGGCTGAGGTCGGGCTCGGCATTGGGGGTGTAGGCGTCGGGGATTAGGGTTAGGGTTAGGGTTTGAGTTGTGAATGTAATATATTCATATATATATATATATATATATATATATATATATATATATATACATATATACATCGAGATTGAGAGAGATAGCCGCGGGAGGGGGGGTTCTAGGAAAGGGTATTTTAGTAATTTCATATTTAATTAAATATTGTGCATGATAAATAATTATTTGTTGTATTATTTAATTATTGTTAGATATTATTTTTTATTTTGAGCTTGTGTTAGTGGACCTAACTACTTTAGTTTAGACTCATGGACTAACATTTATTAATTTTAGATTTAAGCCCATTTAGAAAGCCCATTGATTAGGAGGATGCTTAAAATTAATTAAACCATTAGACTAGAAGCTTCCCTTCTTAATTATTTTTTCATGAGAGGCCCCAAGGGTATAATGGACATTACATAGTGACTTTAGTAAGGGGGAAAGGGGGGCTGGCCTATTAAAGAGGGAAGAATTGGTTTATCTCTCCTCTTTTTATTTGAAAACTAGATCTAGAATTTTTCTCAACCAAATTTCTTCATTTCTACTTTAATTCCCTACCAAATTTTATTCTAATTCTTTCCCAAATCACCATTGGAGACTAGTGGAGCAAGGATCTAGAAGGAGAAAGCAAGAATCTATAAAGAGGAGCAATGATCTACAAGTTGGAGGCCAATTTTATCATATTTGGAGGTTGTATTGGGAATCCATCTCCCAATAGATATAATTCAATTTCCCCCCTTAATTTAGGTTTTAAATATGAGAGTTAACCATTATAAATTAACCCATAGGCATAGGCTATCCATAGGATTTGATTGTGTTCATAGGAGGCCTATTGTGAAAGTTATGGTGCTTTTTATGTCAATTTTGAGGAAATTCCGACATTAACAATTGTTGTGTGTGTCAATTAGTCCTATAGATCAATTTGACATGTGCTTATGTGTTTGTGGCTAGTGTCGTATCCATAATTGGGTACGTGTAGGTCGTATTCAAATAATTTGGTGATACGTGTTAATTTGGGGGTTTTTCCTCTAACACGGGACTTTGAGCATGTTATATTTTGATACAGACACGTATATTTGTATTTGACTCTTCATATTATTCATAATAATATTTTAGACTTGCTCGTGTTCTTCGGGGTACGTTTGGATGTGTGGTGGATTCGTGTCACAATCGTATCCTAGATCTAGTGGGATACGGGGTGATACGTTCCATGTGTTTGTGCAATTTAATTTTAGATCTAATTCTCTTTTGTTCTTAGCTATTGTGATATGTATATATATATATATATATATATATATATATATATATATATATATATATATATATATATATATATATATATATATATATATATATATATATATATATATATATGTTGTTATATATATTTATGTATTAAATATCATAGATCTACGTATCTATTATATATATGTTTTGTATATTTATGTAGCTATTCTACATATGTAAGATCTACTAACTATTGTAGTATATATATATATATATATATATATATATATATATATGTGTGTGTGTGTGTGTGTGTGTGTGTGTGGTTCTTATGTACTATGTATATATTTTATGTTATATTTATAATATATACATATTATTGTATAATTATATATACGTATACACATATGTGTTATATATATATGTTGATATATATATATATATATATATATATATATGTATGCTATGTTATATGTACTTTGTATGTATATATATATATGTAGGTGAGGAGTATGTGTGTATGTATAGTTATTAGTTGTTGTTATATCCATATAGTTAATATATATTATTATTTATATATATATAAGTGAGAGAGATAGAGAACATGAGTTTTGACTACAGATTATTAGCGACAACTGCGTCGCAAAATAGCAGCAGCAATAGCATACAGCAGCAGCAGCGACAATAGTTTAGCGACAGCAGCAGGAAGACTGTCGTAGAAAGTAGCAGTATCAGCACCTACAATGACGACAGCAGGAAAACTGTCACTGTAGCAGCAGTTCCCGCCAGCAACAGCAGCAATGGCAGCGGTCAGCAGGGGCCTTTAATGATAGTTTTATGATTTTTAATAGTTATTAGATATTTAATTATATAGATATATATGTGTATGTATATAGTAATTAATACATACATATATATGTTCCTAATTTTCTAATTGTGTTTTAGTATATGTATATATATTTAGTTGTTAGTATGTATATTTATGGGTAGTTAGTATAAATGAGGTATTGGGTATTACCTTGAGATACCAAGGTAAGTATCAAGGTATTTTGGGATACCCAAGCTATTCGGTGTGGGTAGCAAGTTTATGGTTTAATGTGGTGATATCAAGTTGGTTCAAAACCAAGGCATCTATTTAATATTTGTAATTAGAATTTTTATAATTAATAATTGTTGGATATTTATACGTAATGGTTTACCTATTGATTTATGTATCCAGAGATACGGTATCCTAGTATCCTAAGTTGTAGCTTTTGACCTAGACTCTAGTGTTTAAACCCAATATCCTTGTATTAGACTTATGCAACCTAGAAATAGGTAGTTGACCATAGTTTGACTATAATTGACCATAATTGACTCAGAGTTGATCGAGTTTGACTTTTAACTTAGAATTAACTTATTGACCTAGAAGTTGACTAGTTTAACTTATTTTCTTTTCGGAATCTTGTATTGATGTTGTATTCCATATCTAGGTCTTCAAGGCACCATATCAGACATCTGTGAGACTATTCTTTAGACTTTAGGCGAGTATATTCTCTGATAGTTTCTCATTTATGATATCCTCTATGTTCATTGTATATAGTGTAGATATCGATGTCTTCTTGACACAATGGTTACACGGATTGGTATATCCGGATCTCGTCATGAGATGTTATTCCTTGGTATATGGTGTATCTTATGCAAGCATTGTTTCATTGATTATCTTGTATATGTACAGACACTGATTCTCGAGAAGACTAGCTATCTTCTTGGGAAATCTTGTGCCATAGCGTACCGTGATTGGATCTATTATACCAGTCGAGGATTGGGAGTACTTTAGTGTAGATATGTGATTATACTCTCATTGTATCAAGTGCTGTTCATTGAATAGTGTTAATCATACACCGCACGTATGATTAGCCAAGCCATATATATTGTATCATGTTCTAAAGCCGATCACATGTTAAAGTTAGTACTCACACACTTAGTCATTAGTATTCTTATTCATTGTCATATTGTTCATTATTATATTCATTCTAGTATTTTCTTATTGTATATCTCTCGTATCTATTGTGCATCTTGTATATTCACATCTATTTACTGTTACATAGTTTTTATCATTGATTAGAACTACTATTAAAGATATACTCTGCTCCTTTCTTGACTAGATATTTTTTTTCCAGATGACACTGAGGACTGGTATCCTACACATTATGGACTCCAGGATATTTTGGGCTTAGAGTAAGATACCCTGGATCAAGAGAGACTTATCCCTACTGAGACAGATGACCCGAGTTTAGTAGCTTCTTAGTATTCTTGTACTGGATTTGTCTCCAGCTAATTTTGTTTAGTATTCTTTCAGACTCATTGATGTATTATTTTAGACTCATAAGTTATTGTGACTACTCTATTCTTTTATTTGATTCGTGCTCATTTCCATCTTAGATCTGTGATTGAGTATATTGTTATTGTTGGTGGCTCATTATATTGTTAGATAGATTACCCACACATCGTTCTACTGTCGATTCTGCGGCGTAGGCTGGGCGTTGTTCCCAACTTGCATCCCTACCTCGGGTGTGGGTCGTGACATATTTTTAGTGGTGGCCCCTGCATGTCTCGTCTCTCTATTCGAGGTCGTAATTAGTGCGATTCGTAGTGGTGCTCTGAATTGAGTACTATTACGAGCCTGCGATAGGATATAGGATATAGGCTATAGGCTAAGAATACTCAATCATATCTAGGAGTTGATCTATTAGTTGTTAAATTGTTAGTTGATCTATTAGTTGTTAAATTGTTAGTAGTCGATTAGTTGCTTAACTATCTAGCTATAGTAGTAGTTAGTTATGTATAGATATAGTCTGGTATTATTGTTTAGTAGTTAGATACTAATATAGCTAGTGCTAGAAGTTTATGTATATGTGTTTAGCATATTAGCTTGGGGTATTATATATGTGTTAGCTATTATGTTAGAGGCTTGGGTTACCTCGGGATACCAAGGTATTGAGTTGGGTATCGAGATATGTGCGATACGCATTGGTGCAAGGCCAATGTATCATATTTTAATTGAGTTGTTATAGTATTATAATAATTTGATTTGAATATATATATAAAATACTATTTTTATATTCAAAAACTTGCGTATCTTAGGATACAGCTCTTTGAGTGCCTTGTTGTTTCTTAGCTTAGCTAGTATAGCATAGTTTTATAGTGTATCGACTTAGTGACTTAGTATTAGATTCTTGCAACCTAGATTTCATTGGTTTGACTTAGAAATGGCGTATCAACCTAGAATTGCATCAACTTCACTTATTTTTATTCTTGAACCTTGTATTGATGTAACATACTATATATAGGTTGTGTGATACCAGATTGGGCATTGAGAGACACACCTTGCTCAGGACTTCAGGTGACTATATTTCTCTGATAGTTTTCAATTCATAATATTGTATAAATGCATGTTCTAGAGTCGTATACATTGATCCCGACACAGTAATTTCACAGATTGGTACTATATAGATCCCGTCAAGAGATGTTATCCCCTACCGTGTTCAACGGATACTCGTGTATATTGTATCTCATCGTGTATATTGGGTATTGATTATATTTCGTGTTCACACATTGCTCGTGCTCAGTGTGCTTATTCGTGTACACCCACCGCTCATATTCAGTGGTTATGATATTCGTATATACCCACTGCTCGTGTTCAGTGGTTATATTTCGTATTCGTAGTGTGTCGTGATTGGATCCATCGGTATTAGTTGGGGTGGGAGAGTAGGACTTGATTATGTGATCAAAGCCATTATTACACCTTATACATTCTGGTTACATACCTCACTTGTAATCGTCTTACTTGATCATGTTCATCCAACCCGATCACATAATAAACTCATATTCTGAGGCACATTAGTTTAGATTACATTTACTTTATCATATTGCTGATATTCATATTGTTAATCTATATTCTCGTACATTATTTGTATATCTATTGTTCATTCATTCATATGTTTAGTGATCTTGTATTTCATTTCTATATCTATTTATATGCTCGATTATGCTATTAAAACTGCTTTCGGAGGTATGTACTTCGCTCCAACCCTGACTAGATATATTTTTCCAGATGCCTGGCTTATAGAGCAGTGTCCCATATTCTACGGGTCGCAGGACAGCGTACCTATAGAGGATACTCCTATTGACCAGGAGGACTTAGTCGTAGAGCCTAAGGATGTCTAGATTATATTTGTTTTGGATTGTATTAGACTATTCTTTTGGTGGATTCACAGTTTGTATTATTCTTTCAGATTATGGATTATATCTTATTCTTTTCTTCGCTATTCCATTCGTGCATTATTCTTTCTTAGTTTGTTTTGTGATTGAGATTAGATATACTTATGAGATACCATATTGCTTCTCCGTTTGGAGTTGAGATGATTGATAGGTACCATATTATATTCTTGAGATGTAGATAGTTATAAATGACCCAGACATCGTTCTATCGCCGATTTTGTGATGTAGGCAGGGCGTAACCATGTACTTGTGCCCGATTATCCGGGTGTGGGTCGTGACAAGATATTACACTCAAGACACATTACAAGAAGGTCTCTGATGATAACTTTGAAGATGAAGATGATGAAACAGATGACAATTTAGACGATGAGAACCTGGCTCAAATTTTGAGAAAATTTAGACAATTTTTGGAGTTTGAGAAATCAAACCGAAAGAAGAAAGATCTTGAAGAAGAATTAATCTGCTACAACTGCAGAAGGCCAGGCCACATGATGAAAGATTATTCTAAAGTAGAAAGGGAGAATCGATATGAACGATCAAACAAAAGAGGATCATCATCTCGCAAATATACAAATACAAGCATTTGGTGCGAACATAAAGCTAGTGACTCAGAGGAAGAAGAAAATCCTCACAATAATATAAACGCATGTCTAATTGCATTCGATCAGGTATCTACTAATCCTCTTTATGGAGATTTTTTCGTTGATGAATTATCTGATGCATCTAGAGATTTACTTGATGATCACAAGAAGCTTAGAGATAATTATAAGCAAGCTAGAAAAGATATTAAGTCTTATCAGCTTGAGAATGAAAAGCTTACTTGTTTATTGGATAATGTTAGAGATATTTCATTTTCTAATGCTTATTATGATATTTTCATAATCAAGCTTAGATTGCATGAGGCACTTGAATGTATTAAGAAAAGCACTCAAGAAAATGCTTCCACAAGGACCTCATTCTCCTTGATAGATTTCTGTACCATTTGTACTTTTTCTTTATCATCAATCCTATTCCACCATTTGATCATGAATTTTCTGGCTAGAATAGGGAAATTCAAATGATTGTATTCACATCTAATTATCCATTTAAAAATATAGGAGATTTCAAAATGGACAAAGAAATACATTGTACTCTCTCCCTCCAAACGAGTATCAGCATTCTGACATAAAGGGAAGGATTGTGTCCAAACTGCAAATAATTCTTGCAGTGATGGGGGTAATATTTCCAAAGTGGCACCAAATTTTAACCACCATCGGATGAACCATGCAGGAATGTCCTGCTTTAATATTTTAGGACAAATTCTGATAAACCATGAGTGCTTTTGTTTACTATTGTCAAAGTAAAATACTTTAGTAAAAGCCTCAACGTAATCCCAATAAGTAAAAGATACATTGATACCTTTGTCACGATGAACCAATTATCTGGTCCTGTTGGGATGAAGTCCCCAAGATTGAGGGGTAATAATTTGTCGAATAATAATTTTGCTATAATTAACATCACTGCGAAGATCATTGGTCTTCTGATAAAAATGCTCAATTTTAACTGATTTAGTTGTCAGCAAAATTCCTTCATAAATATTGCGATCTTTTCTTTGGACTGGAAACATATTATTTTCCAGATATTTCTCTTTTAGCTTCCAAGGATCATCCATCATTGGGATGTCAGATTTTTCCAATAGAAGAATTTCTTCTGAATAATTATTTTGGGTGAAGATTGTTTCCACCTCAACCGCCTGTTTGTAAGAAATATTGGTTTCTTCAGGATCTTGAATCTTGATGCCTCTATTAGAGGGCTTTCCTTTTCCAAGAATAGTTTTCTTGGACTGATATCGAAACTCATTAGAGTCCGAATTCATGGGTCTAGGAACCCATGGCTGCTTTCCTTTATCTCTTCTATTCATGATTCTGCAAAAATTCACGAGTTAAAAAGTCAGGAAACGAATTATTAATTCCCTTAATATATTCAATATTAAATTCAAATATGGCTAATTCTGCTTGCCATCTTATTTGCTTAGATGCTAAATTTTTAACATCCTTTTCTAAAACAGTTTTAGCAGAACTGCAATCAATGCGTAATAAAAATTTCTTATTAAGCAAATTATCTTAAAATTTATGTATACATTGAATGATAGAAAGAATTTCTTTTTTAATAGTAGAGTAATTACTCTGAGCATTATTTCATTTTCCTGAATGATATCTTACCAACATTTCTTTATTAGTGGTAGGGTTTAATTATTTTAGTATACCACCATAACCCATATCACTAGCATCTGTTTCAACAATTTTAAACCATTCAGTATTAGCTAAATGTAAACAAGGTAAATTTTTAACCTTTTGTTTTATTGTTTTTACTGCTTCAGTATGAACATTGGTCCATGGAGCAGGATTTTTTTGTAGTCTTTGATACAAAATTTTTGTATCATGTGCAATATTTTTGTAGAATTCTAAAACATAATTTAATGCACCAAGAAATCGTTGTAACTGTTTATTATCAGTTATTTCATCTGGGAATTTAGAAGCAAATTCAATACTTCTATCTATTGGATGTATTGTGTTATTAGTAATGTTATGTCCCAAAAATCGTATTTTTTGTTGAAAGAGTTTCATTTTTGGGGCAGAAATTACTAGCCCATTTTTAATGGTTAAATGTTTAAACACACTAAGATGTTTAAAGTATTCTTCTATGGTATTAGAGAAGATTAAGATATCATCTATGTAAGATAATATAAAATTAGAATGTTAAATGAATATTTCATTCATAATATTTTGAAATTCTGAAGGAGCATTCTTCAGACCAAATGGCATTACATTCCATTCATAATGACCAAAAGGAACAGTAAAAGCGGTTTTATACCGATCCTTTTCATCAATTTGAATTTGCCAATAACCTAATTTCAGGTCGAATTTAGAATAAATTCTAGCTTTAACTACTCTATTAAGTAGATCCTTTTTATTAGGAATTGGGTACCGGGTCCATTTTAAAACCTTATTCAGAGGTTTATAATTAATCACCAATCTAGGTACTCCTCTTTCCTTTTCAGCATTATTATTTACATAGAATGCTGTGCAACTCCATGGGGAGTATGATTTTCTAATTAATTTTTTATTCAATAATTCTTGAATTTCTTTTTTACATAATTCAAGATATTCTTGATTCATTTGACAAGGTCTTGCTTTTGTCGGAATTTTCTTTTCATTAAATGATTCTTCATAAGGAAGAGAAACAATATGTTGTTTCCTATTCCAGAAAGCATTAGGGAGATTACTACAAGTTTATAGTTTAAAGTCTTCTTCGACTTGTTTAATTTTATTTTGAATTTCTAATTGCTTTAACTGCTGGGTAATATTTACCTGTGCAAGTTCTTCTTTTAGGAAATTAATCTGGTTTTCTTTTAGATTAACCTCATTAAGAATTTTGACAATTGGATTAGTTATAAATTCAAAAGTTATTCTTTTGCCTTTATAACTAGTTGTAATACCTACTTTATTTATCTCATTTATAGGCATAAGTTTTTCCAGGAAAGGGGTTCCCAGAATAACGTGCTGAGATATTTTCTTTACAACTATTAGATGTATAGGAATACAGATATCATTTTTACAGATATTTACATCCGTAATCTTATAGGGAGTAGTTAATGCTTTATTATTAGCAGCACTAAGAGTTTGAGTAGTTCTTTCACAGTATTTTACTGGGACTACTCCCTCTTTAACACAATTAAGATCTGCACCACTATCTACAAGTGCAATTAAATTAGTTATATAATACTCATTATTTATGAGTAAATTTATTTTAATATACCATTTTTGGGTAATAAATAAATCCATTTTTTGTAGAAAATTGTTCCTAACTTCTTGTTCTTGTTCTATCTGTTCCGAATTCTCCCCTTCTTGTTCTTGAAAGTGAGAAGAACTAGCAGAAGATTTACCAGTTTCAATTATTCTAGTTATATTTCTAGATATTTCAAGTTTATCCAATCTCTTTTGGATCTGCTGATCTTGAGACGTTAGATTTTTTATCTCAATTTTCAAAGTCTTTATTTCAGACTGAAGATCCTGTATAGTAACAGGTTTCACTTGCCTACTTTTATATCTCGATATAACTTCAGCCATATTATAAGCTTCAGTAGGACTTTGAATAGGAGTAATAGAGTCTTCTGTCTCTGTTCCAATAAAATCAATAATTTTGTTTTTAATTACAGGATTAATATTATCATGTAATAAGGCTTCAATAATATCCTTTTTCTTATCAAGTGTTAAGGTATTGATTAATAAGCCATTCATTTCTACTATAGATTTATAGTAGTTAACATCTTTATCTGTAATACATTCGTTACATTGGCAATTCTCACCACATTCAATTTCGGAATTGTCCGTGGATTCATCATAAGATAAACTATTTTCTTCATAGTCTGAATTAATCATTAATTTATAAAGAGTATTTCTTAACTCTTTATCTTCAATTTCTTCAATCTTCTTTTTTGTATAACATTTGTTAGCATAGTGGCCTAATTTACCACATTTGTAACATTTAATAACTTTTTTAGAAGATTTTTTCTTTCGAACATTTCTACCTTCCTTATTGTTGGTAGATTCTTTTCTCTTAGAAGGGTATTTTCTTCTTTTATAAGACTTCTTATTATATTCTTTATAATCATTGACTTTCTTTTTTCCCTTCATATTAGGAGGTTTAAAAGTATCTATTGCAAACTGGTCATAAAATTCTCCCAGTTGCTTTTTCTCAGAGAGTCTCTGAGATTTTAATTGATATTTTAGCTTTAAGTCATTGCATAAAGCCAATCCTTCCTCAATACACTTATTAATTAAATTTCCATAAGTGTAGTTAGTGTAAGGAATAATACCATTATTTTGGTTTCTTAACCCTTGCCTAATTCTTTCAGCAAAAAGGTTAGGAAGTCCATCGATAAATTTAGATTTCCAGTGAGCATCATTTGCATCACCCAGTAACATTACTCTACTCAAAAAGGTATCTTTATACCATCTGAAATGAGTAAGAGTCGGACATCTTAAATTCTGAAGAAGAGTTCTTACTCTTTCTCCATGATCGAAAACTCCACCAGTGAAGTGTTCCAAAATTGTTATCATTAAAGTATAAACCGCATCAGTCTTAGTTACCTGAGTATTATCTTCAGAATTAGTCTCAATTTTAACAGCATTTATAATTTCTTGCCGTTGAGACTCTGTTAGGCAATTATTTCACCAACCTCTAAGAATACCTGTAAATCCGCAAGTGATAAAACTGAGGATTATAAAGAATAATTGATATTCTTTATCAATTATAAAGAATAATTGATATTCTTCACCTGGCACATTTTTAACGGCTAATTTAATTGACTCATTAGGAGGATACATTGATCTGGTTATGCCACTACTTGTACCCTCATCGGTACTCCAGACCTTATAATATTCTTCTAACACATTTATTTGTGCTAGTTCTGTATTCACATAATATTGGATAAACCAATCGGCGAAAGGTATTAAACACCTTGATTTTTTTAGATGATTATAAAATTTATCTTTTAATTTATATCGCCTTTTAAGATAATAGGTTTTTTCAAACCATTGTTTAAAATTAATTTTTTCATAGTACATTCTATTGAGAATGTCCCGAACAATTAATATTCATTAACTACAAATATAATAGATATATGTATGTATACTTAATAGAATTAATACTTTATGTACAAATATAAAATATATACTAGAAAATACTTTATACAATACATATACATATGATATATGCTAATTTAGAATTATACTATATATATATATATACCAAAATATATTTAACTTATACTAATACATGTACCATTTGTATATACTAATTAGGTTCATATACATTATGGATATATATATATATATATATATATATATATATATACATATAATAACCATATACATATACCAATGCTAATACGTATACTAATACATGCCAATACCTACTTGAATACATATACTAAATAAACCATATACGCATACGCGTACGTATGCGTACACAATAATTCACTGAGGAATACTCCTCACCTTGGCTTCGGCATGCACATGCACGAGATCGGTGATGACGACGTTGACGATGATGCTGATGACGACGATGACACAACGTTGATGACGGCGATGATGACGACAAGGGCGATGGTGTTGATGATGATGATAATGATGATTATGGAGGTGATGACGATGGTGGTTATGATGGTGAACAGAGATGGTCGGAGTCCGACGAGGGGAGAGGAGGTCGAGGGTGAACTGCTAGACGGTGGTGGTGGTGTAGAGTGGTGGTTGGTTGGTTGGTTGGCCGGAGTTGGCTCGGTGGTTGCAGAGGGAGGATAGTCGAAGTAACAATGGTGGTGGTGATTATGATGAAAGGGAGGTGAGGTAAAGAGGAGGAAGTTGGTAGGGTCATGTGTGGGTATACAAAGTCAGGGATGGCAGTGGCTCGGTGCAGCGGGCTCTGGCGTCAGGCGGAGAAAGCCGACGAGGTCTCGGGCGAACGGGGTGGCGAGTGCAGCGACGGGTCATCATGGGGCTTCAGCAAGGAGTCGACAGCCATTCAGTGGTCGGGGATGGCGAGTTCGGGGAGCTCGGGGTCGGTTCTGGTCGAGTCATAGCGGGCCCCGGCGTTAGGCGAGGGATAGCGGAGGAGGAATTGGAGGATGAAGAGGAGGCTGAGGAGAAGGAGATGGGGTGCTCCTCCGGCGAGAATGAGCTCCGACGGGTCAAGTTTCACCAGAGGGAGGAGGTCGGGATGATGATGAATAGGGTTGGGTTAGTGTATGTCGGCTGAAATTGGTTTAGGTGGAAAGGGATGAATAAAAAAAATAATTGGAAAAAGTTATATATATATATATATATATATATATATATATATATATATATATATATATATATATATATTGTGTGTGTGAAAAGGGTTGGGTTGACCTAGAAAAGTTTGATTGGTCAACCTCTCTTTGGAAATGGGCTTGTTATGTAGAATTTTAATGGGCTAGGATTTAAATGGGTTCAAAAGAATGGCTAGGATTCAATTGGCTCAAAATAAAGGAGGTCATGGTTCAAGGAGGTTGGTGTTGAATTACAAACTCCCAAAAATTATGAAAAAATTCACATGAGGGAGAAATGGGTTCTACACGTGTCATATCCAACGGGGCGGACACCTCAATGCACTTTTGCACAAAAGTGTCCAATAATTGGAATATTGCACAAAGTTTGATTTATGGTTTAATTTAATTAAAATAAATACAAGTGGTGTTCTAAAATTAATTAGAAGTACAAGGGACTGAAATTAAGTTGAACATAAGTGTTATGAATGAAGAAGACTCAGAATAGAATATTACCCTAATTTGGGTTGCTCAAAATGGGTCGAGATTGTCTCCAATTTTGATTAGAACGCACAAGGATACAAAATTAAATTTATTCAGATTTAAATAATAATGTTTGCGACGAAATTTTGTGCGGCTAAAATGAAGCACAAGAGAACATAATTATAAGTTACACAAGGTCATAAAAGAAGGCAGACATGTCTCGGACAAGGTTGTGGAATTTGTTGGAAGGCAAAGGCTAGGGTAGCGCTCCAAATATCGAAGCAACGGTAAGGCACAACAATCAATTAAAATCACAATTATTAAATATAATTAAATATTATGCAATCATTTATAGATTAATTATGAAAAGACAAAAATACTCCTAATCTGAAATATGGGGGTGACATATCTATATATCCTATTACGGGGAAGCTTCTTTTTTATTATGTCAAATGGGGAGAAGTAAGTTTAAGTATGTAAGTATATGATAAGTATGTAAGTATATGTTTAAAAAGTATACTTATGGTGATTTGTGCTTATTGTCTTTGAGATATACATCGATTATATCTGTCCTAAACTTAACTGATTTGCCATAATAAAAAAAGGGAAGATTGTTGGTCCGATATTTAAGATATATTTTTGAATATGGCTAATCGATTAAGTTCAGCATTATGATAATTGTGCAATCACTATAGTAACTTGTAACTTCTACTTAAACTTAGCATTGTCTATATCTGATTTTAAATGTTATCATATATATTTGCTTTTGTATATTGCTTTATTTTTCTAACATGTATTTGTAGAAAAGAAATAGATATATGCAGAAATGATGATGAGACAAAGACAGCGTCATCCCAGAAGATTTTTTTGAACCGCCTAGGACATCTCCGTAGCCTCGCACTCGGGGGTTCTACTGTTCGATCAGCGGACGGAGGTCGAAGGGGCAGTGCCCTACGTGGGGTTTCGGGAGCGAAGCCCCTGAAAGGTATTCATATTCCTAAATCTGTTTATCTTTGGACATGCCGTCTAGAAAAAATGCGTCTTTAATCAGCGAGCGAGTCAGAAGATTAACGTCGTTATAGTTCTCTTGGTTTTCGTATTTGTTATATATTTTATATTTTATTTTTAGGACAAATATAAATTTGGTCGTGTTGGCACTAGAAAGCTTAAACCAATCTAAACCTGAACCTAGTCCACTCTAACATAAGCCTAACCAAACCAGAATCACTATTTTGTTCGAGCCTAAATCCAAACCCACTCAAAAGCCAAGTAAATTGATCCTAAAACAGTCTGGTTTCTGACCAACCAAACTCGGGACGAGTTCTCACGAACTCGGTGTGAGTTCTTTCCGAACTCGGACCAAAATTTGTTACTCAAAATTGAATTCCTAGTCAGACTCCTTTTCTGGATGACCAGACTCTTACGTTCGAATTTTTGAACATTGGGCATCAGAACTCTATTCGAACTCGATTTAGAAAAAAATCCTATAAATAGAGTAGAATTTTATCTCATTTCCATCAAATCATTCACTCAAAACATTTCACTTTTCTACTCTATTCCTGAACTATAAACCTTCCTATTCCCAAGATCAACTTCCAGCCTTCTAGTGCCAACGCAGTTTCGATTTAGAAGTCTAATCGAGTTGTATAACTTGGTTTACAAGTTCGTCTTTCATACAAGTCTGAAGTCAGCAAGTTCTTTGGATCAAAATCTTGTGGTTCTAAGAAGTCGCGAGTCCTTCGGATCAAAGCTCATATTGTAAAAAGTTGGCGTGCTTTTCGGATCAAAGACGTGTATGTACCATATTTTACAAATAGTGGATTAACACCGAGGAAGAGTTCTCGGGACTGGACTAGTCCTCCTAGATAAAAACCAGTATACATCGTTGTGTTTGCGACTGCTGATCTCTCTCTCTTTATTTACTTATTGATCCTATAATTGGTATCAAAGCTGGTTATATTAATTATGCTTAGACTATACACTCTAGAATATACATGGCTAACGTGAAATCCAACTTCATAGGAGAGGTCCAATCCATAAATAGACCTCCTCTATTTGATGACACCAACTACACTTATTGGAAGACACGAATCAGATTTTACTTAAAATTACTTGATTTTGATCTATTGTCAATTATTATTGACGGCTACAAAAAACTACCAATTTTTTTGTTGATGGTGCACTTGTAGATAAGCCATATGACAAGTACACTGATCACGAGAAGAAACAAGCTAGTTTAGATGCATGTACTATTAATGCTCTATTGTGCTGTAGGCAGGACATAATTCAACAAGGTATCAACTTGTAGGACGTCACATAAAGTATGGAATCTGCTTGAAGTCACACATGAAGGGACTTCACAAGTTAAAGAATCAAATATCAGTCGACTTACATAAGAGTATGGAGCCTTCAAGATGAAGCCTAACAAGACTATTATGCAAATATTCACTCGTTTCCTTGAAACTGTAAATCCTTTGTCATCTCTTGGCAAAGAATACGACAACCACGAGAATATTCGCAAAGTTCTTCGGAGACTCACCAAGAACTGGAACCCCAAGGCTACGACAATCATTGAAGGGAACGATCTCACAATGTCACTAGAGACACTCATGGGCAAACTGATGACACATGAGCTGGACCTCCAAGATGCAAAGAGTCAATACCCAAGAAGAAGACGATTACACTCAAGACACATTACAAGAAGGTCTCTGATGATAATTATGAAGATGAAGATGACAAATAGATGATAATTTAGACGATGAGAAGCTGGCCCAAATTTTGAGAAAATTTAGACGATACTTGGTGTTAGAAAAATTAGACCGAAAGAAGAAAGATCTTGAAGAAGAACCAATAAGATACAACTGCAGAAGGCTAGGCCACATAATGAAAGATTATTCTAAAGCAAAAAGGGAGAATTGATATGAACGATCAAACAAAGGAGGATCATCATCTCGCAAATATTCAAATACTAGCATTTGGTGCGAAAGTGAAGCTAGTGACTCAGAGGAAGAAGAAAATCCTCGCAATAATGTAAAAACATGTCTAATGGCATTCGATCAGGTATCTACTAATCCTCTTTATGATAATTTTTTTGTTGATGAATTATCTGATGCATTTAGTGATTTACTTCACAAGAAGCTTAGAGATAAGTATAAGCAAGCTAGAAAAGATATTAAGTCTTATCAGCTTGAGAATGAAAAGCTTACTTGTTTATTGGATAATGTTAGAGATACTTCCTTTTCTAATGCTTATTATGATATTTTCATACTTAAGCTTATATTGCATCAAACACTTGAATGCATTAAGAAAAGAACTCAAGAAAATGCTAATCTTAAAGAGGAATTGGAATCAGAAAAGAAAGAAGTATTTTATTGCTTTACAAAGATTTGGTGCTCTTACTATTAAATATGATGAGTTATATGCTAGCTTTTAAAAGTTAGAGATTAGATTGGAAAATAGGTAATATAACCTATGAATCAATCTAACACTTGTCACGTGACTCATCACAAAATCACACACGACAGATCATTTGTAAAGGAAGCAAGCAAGGCTAAAGCTTCACACAATCATGCCTTTATTTATACACAACCACGGAAGAATGTTCATATCACACATCGCATCTATACACCTACTTCAAATACAAATAGTCATGTCACATGTCATTATTGTGGTTTGAAATGACATATGTCTAGACAGTGCTATATTTTTTAGCAGGTTGATATGAATTGGGTTTCGAAAGCTAACAAATGTGGATCCAATTTATTTGGATACCAAAATCTCTGCCTATTAATGCAAGTAGAACGCTTTATGTCAGAACTTAGCACAGAGAAGAACGTTGGTGATTATAAATCTACAAAGGTAATCTTTAAAGCAATTGTACCAATATAAATATTGCCATTTGAGTCACTTTGGTAATGTGATAATTGATTCTTCCTAAATGGCTATAATTATATAATCTAGCATATTTTTAATCAATATTTTGTTACTATCTCTTATTAATATCTTTAGTTGTTATTTATTTAAATCAATGTAAGATGTGATACTAGTATTCTTAGTTAATTTTCTTCTAACTACATGTCACACCTCAGTCCCAAAAATACGTAAGACTAGGACACGTAAGCATGCCAGCCGCTTGGATATGGCAACTCCAATATATGGACACCAAAATTCACACGTACGCTGTAATATGAATATCAAATCCACAAGTGGTATAAATCTATCACAAGTCACAGGGTATAATCTAAATCTCATCTACAAAATCAAATATAAATAGATAACCAGTATCTATGAATCTAGATCTCAATAAGAGGTATCTAAAGGTGATAGTTGGATGGAAACAAATCCACTACCAACTCGAATGTAAAAGTAAATACAATATAAGTACAACATAATAAACACAATATAGGAATACCAACTATCAATCACGGGCTCGAAGAGAAGACATCCTCACAACATATGTAGCCATCCGAATCTGCGCTCCTGCGAACACTCAAGAACAGATACACCTGGAAGGGGCCAGGTCCTCAAAGGCACATAACAAGATACATAAAAGTATGCCAATGAAGTACTGAAATAAATATCCAACGGTCGCCTAACCGTCTAAGTGAATGCAATTAAGAACAACTTTCCCCACAAGTGAGCTATCTGGCTGAAAACTGAGATTTGGCATGGTTCTTTATTGGAGATCCAGGGGCCTAAAAGGCACATCATATTTTGAACGTCGATGTCCCGCCTGATAGTACATAATTTATAGTGGTCATCACAACCCGTATCTCCGGCGGAGAATCCGGGCGCACAGAAGAAAAGTGCAAAGGAGCTCAAATACGGTACTTGTTGTTCTCCCCACCCCATGCTCTAAGCATGTCACATCCATGACATGATTTGGTTCATAGCCTATTCTTAGTACCCATGCCCAATCCTGCAACCAAACAAGGACAAGGATGGGACCACCGTACTACAATAGGCTATGTCCATAGACCTCTAATAACTGCTAAGTCTTCTAGCATACAAAGTTTCTATTAGCAGTTATCCCTAACGCACGGTCCATACGTACAGGATGCCAGACCTATCACGCAGTCCATGATTTATATGAGACTCACACTCGTGTAACAACTGTGTCACGGCCAATAAACCTAATGATGCTACATGATAATGGGGTAGTCTCATAAACAAGGTCAATACATATATATAAATAAAAATATATCGTGACGGCACTGTCGCACGTATTTTATATAACAGTTAAAATATATGAACTAAAAACATAAAATAAAGATGCATACAACATATGGAATATAAATAACAGTACAATGGCAAGGTATACTTGCCTGGCAAGAAGCTGCAAAATGTAACGTCCAGATGTCCAACACATCGGACCAGAAGCTATGGCCCCAGAACAAATATATTCGGATGCTGAAATAGATATCACCAACGTTCCCAGAATAACAAAAATAGCTAAAAAGCATTTCTCTTTCGTCCAATTTGGACACAGGGGTAAAACGGTAATTTTGAGTAAAAGTGGGATCAACGTGTGGCCCACTTTGCATCGAAAAGCGTGTCATGGGTAACAATCTCTAAATAGGACAAATTATAGGTCAAACAAACTTTAGAAGTCAATACGAACCCAATACTATGTCCAAATGTGGATTCCGATGGGCCGAACACAATTTCGCCCAAAAAGTCAATTGTAGGGCCCGCCAATTGGCGACTTGGTCAACCGTCTCAGAATTGCGTGAAAATTGGGTCACAAGACCAGCGCATTACCACGATTCTAGTGGCACAAGTTTTGTCACAATCTGACGAGCGTGCATCAAATGCACGCGACTTTCGCAAAATTTGTGACACGGGATTTGTCTGCGGATACGGGCTAATTTCGGCGCACACACGCTTTCGAATCAGTTTCCACGAACTCTCACATGTCCGGTTACACTGTGCGCACCGTTCGGTACACTTGGTACACGACGTGGCTATCCCGTTTGGCAGGACGCGCTCTGTTTCATAACTTTTAAAAATTTAGAAAAGTAGGTTCATGGGATATTTCAACGAATTTAATTCTGTCTACAGCAGTTAATAATCTAGGGTTACTTAACAGAAATTAAACTAGGTCAAGTGGTCTACGTATACCAAAAAGAATCATTGAATTCAGATCTCTGTGGTGGGAGATACGAACTCAGAAAAATGTGTGGTCACCGTAGTTTTCTGTGATCCCAGAATTTGGTCTATTTTTGCCAACTTTGGTGTTATTTTTGCTTATGGATACGCATTGTTCGAGGTCTAATATCACACAGATATGGAAGAGAGTTAAGGGGTGAGCATACTGGTAAAGACGGGGGTGGCGTTTGGTTGAGCGAGGCGACGGAAAATAACTCCGGAACACAGGTACCTCGCTGCGGAAATCTGCAGTGCGCGGGGTCGCGGTCGTCGGGATTGGTTTGGACGGCCTAGTGGGGTTCTCCGGCTGCGGTGGCGGTAATCTCTAGGTCTAGATGGGAAGAAGAAGGGTTTAGATGATCTAGGGTTAGAGTTTTATTGAAACAAGTTTATATATATATATATTTATATATATAAAAGGGAGAGAGGAGGGGGTGTTCCGCTAACGTGGGGGGTCTGTGGGGTTAAAAGGCTCACAAGGAAGTTGTTGTGCTCTCTTTACAAGGGGCCAGCGGGTCTATTAGCTAAGGAAGTGGCTGTGGAATTGGAATGGATAAGTTAGTAAAGGGGTAACTTAGTAATAGTTTGTTATTAATTATTATTATTTTTCTTTTTCTTTTCTTTTTATAATTCTCTTTCAATTTAAATATATATATATATATATATATATATATATATATATACTCATAGAAAAAAATCTAGATTTATATTAATGCACACCGTTAAGCTAGCAACTGCTCAAGGGGTCTCCTACATGAAATAAATTCGAAAAAATTTCTAATGGTCCCATAAATCCTCTAGGTGCACCAACACCTGAAATAAAAATTAATAAAAATTTATTTCTCCTAATTAGCCACTAATTATTACTATTTAATTAATACTTAATAAATTAAAAAACAATATATACGATTTTTAGGAATAGGGGTTTTACACTACTTCTATCCAGCATGATTAGTTGTTTAGCTAAATATTAGCTTACACTGTACAATATTTCACACACTTTCTATTTGTACGAGATTACTTTATAAAGAGAACATCAGTTATACGCAAACATTAGCTTATAAATTGTTGTCACTGAACAACTACTAGCAAACATCTTTACTAAACCCCTAACTGAGGAATGCTTAAACTTTATTCATCAAGAATTAGAAATTCTATATTTTTACACTGTATGATGATATAATATACATATATATATATATATACATATATATATATATATATATATACATATATATATATATATATCAAACAACGTTCTTTTGAGTAAAAAATATTTTGGGTACACGTAGAAAGGGCCCTTATGTCAAAAAGGCATAAATAGGCTAAGCGACACGGTATTTAAGTGTCTCCGTGACCACCGCTAGGTGGGATCTGACCCCTACAGCTAACCCAAGATGATCAATACTTGTTAGAATAATAATTTGTTAAGGATTATTTTGTAAATTATTTTTAAAATATAGTTGCAAATCCAAGCTTTATTCTCTGACTTAAAGTTGAAAACTGTAATTTCAGTAGTTGTTGCAGTGCTTCTGATGCTCGAACTTTAGTTGAGATGGATGCTGCTGATGTTAGCTTAGTTTTACTTTGTTTTAGTTTTCACTTACCTCGTATATTAGCTATTGATCTGTTGACCAAAGTATATTTCTTATCAGTTAGTTTTTTCCTTATAGTCACTTCTTGATTAAATACTCTTGGCTTTTTGGTAGACATTATGGATAAATTATTTTTATAGTAGTTGAATCCTTTCATGTATTCTTATATGATTTATACTTTAATATTGCCTAACTTTTTTGAGTTTTATTGAGATATTAGAGAAGTTCTTTAATTGTCTATTATATATGACAAAATTTGGTTATTCATTTATGTTTCTCTTGTATTATTGTTACCCAATATTTTTATAGTAATGTATTGAATATATCTGCATCTAATTATCTTTGTTTGGTAAGTATATTGTTATGATTTGCATGTAATTATTTTACATATGTTAATATTTTAGCTACTTACTCTTTATTTATCAAATGATCATACTATATGTTTTATGTTACTCACTTTATTTCCATGATATATTCTTGGTTTGCGGGGGAGCCGTAAACTACTTATTTTGTGCATTTTCGTCGATATCTCACGTACTACTGGGGAGCTTAGGCACAAGTACAGGCTTTGGTAACATTATTTGTATCTACATATCCTATTATGGGGAATCTTCTTTTTGATCATGTTAAATTGGGAGAAGTAAGTTTAAGTATGTAAGTATATGTTTAAAAAGTAGTGATTTGTGCTTATTGTCTTTGATATATGCAACGATTATATCTGTCCTAAACTTAACTGATTTGCCATAATAAAAAGGGGGAGATTGTTGGTCTAATGTTTAAGTTGTGTTTTTTGAATATGGCTAATCGATTAAGTTCAGTATTATGATAATCGTGCAATCACTATAGTAACTTATAACTTCTACTTAAACTTAGCATTGTCCATATCTGATTTTAAATATTATTATATATATTTGATTCTGTATATTACTTTATTCATTTAACATGTATTTGTAGAAAAGCAATGGACATATGCAACAAAAAATAATGATGAAACAAAGATGACGTCAACCCAGATGATTTCTCTGAACTGCCTATGACATCTCCGGAGCCTCGCACTTGGGGGTTCCGCTATTTGGTCAACGGATGAAGGTCAAAGGGGGCAGCGCCCCTCGTCGGGGTTCGGGGGAGAAGCCCCTAAAAGGTATTCAGATTTCCAGATCTATTTATCTTTGGACAACTGCCGTCTAGGAAAAATGCATCTTCAATCAGCGGATCTTTCAGAAGATTGGCATTATTAGAGTTCACTTAGTATTTTTGTATTTGTTATGTTTTTTATATTTTGTTTTTAGGACAAATGTATATTTGGTCATATTGTCACTAAGAATCTTAAACCAATCTAAACCTGAACTAGTCCACTCGAACATAAGACTACCCAAACCAGAATCACTCTTGTGTTCGAGCCTAAACCCAAACCCACTCAAAAGTAAATTGATCCTAAAATAGTCTGGTTTTTGACCAACTGAACTCGGGGCAAGTTCTGACCGAACTCGGGGCGAGTTTTGACCGAACTCGGTGCAAGTTCTGTCCAAACTCGGATCGAACTTGGTTACTCAAAACTGAATCCCTAGTTAGACTCTTCTTCCGGATGACTAAGCTCTAACGTTCGAATTTTTGACCATTCGGCATCCGAACTCTGCCCGAACTCGGTTCAAAAAAATCCTATAAAGAGAGTGGAATTCCATACCATTTCCATCAAGTCATTCACTCAAAGCATTTCACTTTTCTATTCTATTCTTGAACTATAAACCTTCATATTTCCAAGATCAACTTCCAGCCTTCTAGTGCCAACGCGGTTCCAATTTAGAAGTCTGATCGAGTTATAAAACTTGGTTTACAAGTTCATCTTTCATACAAATCTAAAGTCAACAAGCTCTTCAAATAAAAATCTTATGGTTGTAAGAAGTCGCGAGTCCTTCGGATCAAAGCTCGTATTGTAAGAAGTTGGCATGCTCTTCGAATCAAAGGCACGTGTGTACCCTATTTCAAAAATAGTGGATTAACACCAAGCAAGAGTTCTCAGGACTGGACTAGTCATCTCAGAGGGAAACTAGTATACATCGTTGTATTTGAGACTGCTGATCTCCCCCCCTCTCTCTCTATTTACTTATTATCATTTTATATCTAAATTGTTAGCTAACTGTATTATTTTTTATTTGGGTAATTTTTATTCCGCTACATATAAACACACTCTATTCATCCCCTCTAGAGTTGCTTATTCGATCCTACATATGCCATAATTGGCTTAAATTTCTTTAAAATCCAAAACTATCCACAATGCCCATACATCATATCCTTTTTACTAGGAAAATAAATAAAATACCTTGAAAGGAAAATTACAAATTGGAATAGAAAAGTAGGGCAGCAACGAGCACGGTTCTACTGGATTGGATGCGCTCCTACGGGTTCAAGATGCTTGTCAAACTCTCGCTGTCAGGACCTGAAGATGCACACAAACGTGGGTTAGTACTCAGCATGTAGTGGTGAAAGACTGCAACAAAACTCATATAATAATCTATACTAAGTAAACATGTGAAGCTAGCAGTTATTATTATGTGATCTTTCTAGTTGTTTAGGTTATTTTTAGCAATGCATGTAAAGAAACATAAACAATAGAGTAAACCACATATATGATAAATCTTACCTACGGCCAAACAGTTATCCCAGCAGCAGACACACAAGTTAGCAGCAATTTGCATATATGTATAAACTCATGAATTTGTCTTTTCATCAAACAGTTAGGTTTACAAGAAGAAAAATCCTAGCATACGACCTAACTACATGATGGTCCCCGACTGTTGGTTCTCCGGGATTAGCAACTGGAACTACATTCCCAATCCACTAATAGACATATACCCTCCCGTACGTAAGGGCTTCCAGCCTCAGGGTATCTAGTTCTCTCCTAGGACGAACGGTTCCCAGTACCCCATGAACCATTCGAGATATTATTTTTGTGCACAAGTTGTCCAGACTAAATGCATGCATGCGAGTTTCTATCAAATAAAGTATTATCATGCAATAGTTGAACAATGAGCAAGCATTTCTATCTTTCTATCTCGAGTCTGGGATAAAACCAAGATATTTTAGTGGTGTTTCTAAGTATGCATCATACAATTAGGGGCATGTGAACATTCATGATGGAACTAGTAAAGCAGCAGTTCTATATTCCAAGCATACAATATGTTTCTTTTAGTTTATATTGTTAATGACTTAACATTGAGTATAGGAACATGTAGCTGAGTGAAGTAGAGATTCTTTTATTAGGCGTGAAGACAAAATAATTCATCGAAGGGCCGAAGCCACTCACCGATTGAATCAATGCGAGAGAATGGAAAAGCCTCACGCAGCGATCACTCCTTGGTTATACGTCCTGAAATTGTACCAATACTTGTTTAGCATCCTTCGATCTCTTTCTCTGACAATTCAAAATAAATGCGTAATTGAGAAAAATGAACTATGAAAACTAAATCATCAAAGAAACATGAAAACGCAAATCAACAAAACCAAGCAGCAAAAATATCTAACAAAAACTCTTGGACTCATTTCAATAGAAGCCGATCCATCAGTTGAAAAGTTTTATTACATTTTGTCCATGATCGATTGGGTCATAAGGTTTTCCCGATACTTGATTTTCAACAGAGTCAAAGCCGTATGTATTGCGTTACTGAACCGTTGGAAGCGGGGCACTATATAATACCCCACCAAAAAAACTTTCGTCCTCGAAACTTAAGGAATCAAAAGGGATAAGAAATAAGGCATCAAGAAGTCAAAGGAATCAGACTCACCAACAACATGATCATTCTCATCGTGCTCAATATTCAAAAGTTAAACTCTAGCCCTCCCCATCTGATCAGTCTGATGGTTTTCTAAAGGTGGTGTAGGGTTCCGATTTTGATTCTGACCAGTGTTATCACTACGATGCGGGGGCGGTACCCTTTTGTTCTGACAGTTGGTATAATGATGTCTTTTTTGACCATAGTTGAAGAATTCGCCGTTGGCAGAATGATAAATATATAGTTGGTCGTATTGGCACTAGCAAGCTTAAACCAATCTAAACCTAAACTAGTCCACTCTAACATAAGACTACCCAAACCAGAATCACACTTGTGTTAGAGCCTAAACCCAAACCCACTCAAAAGTCAAGTAAATTGATCCTAAAATAGTCTAGTTTCTGACCAACCGAAATCGGGACAAGTTCTGATCGAACTCGGTGTGAGTTCTCCCGGACTCGGACTGAACTCGGTTACTCAAAACTAAATCCCTAGTCAGACTCATCTTTCGGATGGCTAAGCTTTAACGTTCGAATTTCTGAACGTTGGGCATCCGAACTCTGCCCGAACTCGGTTCAGAAAAAAATCCTATAAATAGAGTAAAATTCTATACCATTTTTCTTAAGTCATTCACTCAAAGCATTTTACTTTCCTACTCTATTCCTGAACTATAAACCTTCATATTCCCAAGATTAACTCCTAGCCTTCTAGTTCCAACACGGTTCCGATTTAGAAGTCTGATCGAGTTATAAAACTTGGTTTACAAGTTTATCTTTCATACAAGTCTGAAGTCAGCAAGCTCTTCAGATCAAAATCTTGTGGTTGTAAGAAGCGGCAGTCCCCTCGGCTGGACTGCAGGTGGCCTCATCTGTGCTCTCTGTGCTGGAGTTGCTCCCTGAGCTATACGACGAGGAGCAATGGGACAATCTCTCATCTGATGCCCCTTTGTGCCATAATACAGACAAACTCCTAACATCTTCCTGCAAACCTCCTAGATGTGGCTGGGCTTCTTGCAGAAATAGAAGAGAGCTTGCTGTGACAGTCTCTGCTGATGCTGTGGTGCCTGGTGAACCGGCGGTATCCCGGTATCTCAAAGAGGCGAGTTCGAGGGTTTACTAGCTTAATGAGCTAATTTTGACCTAGAATTTTATGGGCACCCTAGTTTGACCTAGAGTTGACCGTAATTTCCCCGATTAACCGTCAAAGTCAACCTTTAACCTAGTTTCGGCCTAGAGTTGACTTTTTTGACCCCAGGTTGACTTTTGACCCAGATTTCACCGGTTTGACCCGTTTGACCTAGAACAACCCTAGAAGTTATTTTTTAGTTATTTTATATCTATTTAACTCTTTAGAACCCCGTTTAATCTTGCTTTTCGTAATAGGTGTTTGCGATGCCAGTTCAGATCTCGATCCTCATCCGTTGCTCAGGACGTCAGGCGAGTACCTACCTCTGATTATTTTTATTTCATGATAGCGTATATATCACCTATTCTAGAAAAGTTAATACTTGATTCTGACACATTGTTTCACGAACTGGTACTAGTTGGATCCTGTCATGAGATGTTATCCCCCTTACCGTGTTCAGCGGGTACTCTATCACGTGTATTTTATCATATGCTTTGGGTATTGATTCTCATGTGCTTCATGTGCTTTGTGTGCTCTAGGTTTCATGTGCACGAGTTATTTATCATGTACGTAGCGTGTCGTGGTTGGATCCATGAGTATTAGTGGGGGAGGAGAGTATAAGTTGGTTATATGATCAAATCCAAACAGTATTCATGTGTATGTCGGTTATGCAACTCACGCATAACGGAGTTATCGTAGAATAAATCATATGCAATCCAAGCCGATCACATAACGAACTTGTGCTCAAGGCACTTAGCTAGTATTCATATTTTCTCACCCGCAGTTACTTCTCTACTACTTGTATTATTTTCCAGTTTTATATTACAGTTACTTTATCAGTTCTACCATGTATTTATTTTTTTGTGCATCTTGTATTCTTTTTTATTGCTAATCATATACACCTTACCATGCATTTGGAGTTGATTTCAGAGTTATGTACTTCGCTCCAATCCTGACTGGATATATTTTTCTAGAGGATCCTGAGGACTTTTGTCGGACTTACTATGGGCTAGGTGACCATGATTGTTGCGACCCTGAGATAGAAGAGAAGCCCATCCTGCTGAGGAGATGCCGCTAGCGCCCTAGTATAGCTAGGTGGGTTTTACTGGGTTGTTCCCAGTTGGTTTTGGATGACTGTATTATTTTATTTTGCTACTGTGAGATATTGTAGCCTCTTCGACTTGGACTGTATATTTTGGATATTGTACTTGCTCTCTTTGGTTCTTGTTTCTTTTGTTGATATCTTATCATTTTTTACTCTTTCCCTAGTTATTATAATTGAGTTTATGTATATATTGTAATATTGTCCTCCTTTTGGAGAGGTTATCTTGACAGGTTATTGTGAGTTATAGATAGTTGTGACATAGACAGCGTTCTACCGTCGATTCTATGGCATAGGCTGGACGTACCCATGACTCATGCCCAATTTTCTGGGTGCGGGTCATGACAACATTTTTGGTGGTGGTCCATACAGGTATAGCTCCTAGGTTTACCTACGATAGGATATATGATATAGGATATAGGCTGAGACAGAGTGCGCTCAATCACAACTAGGACCCTTCCTGATCTTTTGCTATCTTTATTTTTTTTGAAATTATTTTCTTTTAAAATATTACTGTCCTTCCTTGATGATATCGTATCTTATACCGTATTGACTTCTTTTGATCCGTGTTCAGGATGCCTCTGAAGATACGATCTCATCGCACTGTTCCAGCAACCCCTACCGAGAGGTCTGCTACCTCTCGTCCTGCTCGACTTCAGGCAACTGCTACCGCTCCACTCACCAACCCTTTGAGGGAGTATCTGCTTCTCTCAGAGATTCTCCTCCATCTGTTGATCCGAGAGCTACCCATGTTGTTCTGGTGGTACCTCCTCCACCACCTCCTGCACAGGTAGACGCTGCCTAGTTGTTCGCATTCTTCAGGAAGTTGATGGATTCACAGCAATGATAGGTAGACATGATGAGGTTGGGTATTGCGAATGCCCACTAGGTGGCCTTGACGAAAGTAGATAGAGTAACTCAGGTCTAGCCACAGGCAGAGCAGGCACAGCATCCTAGGCTGGGCAACATCATTAACTTCTAGAGGATGCTACCCAAGGAGATTTAGGGTACAGAGGGGATCCTGTACACAGATGACTAGATCGATCATATCGAGGGGGTCTTCAGGATGGCACTGATCCTAGATAAATAGCAGATAAAGGCAGCAGGCAGCAAGATGTTTGGTCTTGCCCTTACTTGATACCGTACTGACACGAGGATAGCGGTACCGGGACTTACTTGGAAGGCTTTCAAAAAACTTTTCAAGAAGAAGTTTTTTCAGGATGTGGCCCTTAGTGCCTTGGAGAGCCAGTTTGAGGTACTCATCCAGGGGAGCATGCTGGTGGACGAATATGCAGTAGAGTTCTATCATCTGGGCAGATTTGTAGAGGGCTTGAGTGAGGCAGCGAAGGCGCAGAAGTTCTGCAAGGGTTTGGTTATGGCGGTCAAGTCCTTGACTAGGAATGACCGGGAGGCAACCTTCGAGAAGATTGTGAGTGATGCTCAGAGGGCTGAGGACGACTTGGAGCTGAAGTCCAAGAGGAGTAGAGATGCTTCCGGAGCAAGCAGCAGTGCAGGCCCAGCCAAGAGGCCCCATTTCCAGCAGACGAGGCCGTTCCAGCAGACTCAGTAGCACCAGGGTACGAGGCAGCCCATCACTTGCCTTTTTCGTAGAAAACCGGGGCACGGATGGGACATTTACAGGAAGAGGCTGGGCATATGCTTGTTATGTGGTGCGACAGATCACCAGTTGAGGGATTGCCCTTTAGCACTCGCTCGTACAGCTCTGGGCGGAGGAGCCGCTCAGAGGGGACCAGCCATAGCACCTGCAGTACAAAAAAGAGGATAGCCTTTGCAGACTCAGCAGCAGAGGTTTTCCAAGCACCAGCAGCAGCACCGAGAAGGACAGCAAGGGCGAGCTTTTGCCCTGACCGTAGAGGAGGTCGAGCCCGTTGGTGATGTGATCTCAGGTTCTGTTCTTCTTGATTCCATCCCAGCACTTGCTTTATTTAATTTTGGTGCTTTCCATAGCTTTGTGTCTGTATCTTTTGTTGTTAGACACCATCTTATTGCTGAACCTTTAGCTAGACTCTGCAAGATCACGACCGGGGGTAGAATTATCCTAGTTAGTGATGTTTGCAGAGACCGAAGAGTTACCTTGGGAGGCCGGGAGTTGAGTGTGTGCCTACTCATAATGCCACTTTTGAGCTATGATATTGTACTTGGGATGGATTTGTTGAGTATGCACCATGCTAGTATAGAATATCATGGAGGCAGAGTATTGTTTAGTCTACCAGGAGAGCCAAAGTTTGAGTTTGCCGGAGGAGCAGTGGAGCAAAGTGAGGGAGTCTTCTACGGAGCCTTAATGGTAGAGCAGAGGTTGCCACATCCATTGATAGCGGAGTTCATAGATGTCTTTCCGGAGGAGTTGCCAGGGTTACCTCCAGACAGAGATATGGAGTTCTCTATAGACTTAGTGCCAGGCACGGAGCCGATATCCCAGCATGTCTATAGAGTTAGCAAAAGTGAGCTGGTAGAGTTGAAAAAGCAGGTGGATGAGCTTCAGGATAAGGGATTTATCATATCTAGTTCTTCTCCATGGGGTGCTCCGGTACTTTTTGTGCTGAAGAAGGATGGGTCGATACGGATGTGTATCGACTACAGTGCTCTGAGCAACCTCACAATCAAGAACAAGTATCAACTGTCGCGTATTGATGATCTCTTTAACCAGTTGAGTGGAGCGAGAGTGTTTTCCAGGATTGATCTGAGGACAGGCTACCACCAGGTGAAGGTCAGGAGGGAGGATATTCTAAAGATGACTTTTTGGACCAGGTATGGACAGTATGAGTTAATAGTGATGCAGTTTGGGTTGACTAATGCCCCGACAATGTTCATGAATCTGATGAACAAGGTATTGCATCAGCATCTGGATAGGTTTATGGTGGTGTTTATAGATGACATCTTAGTATATTCGAAGACCCCAGAGGAGCATGAGGAGCATCTGAGGATAATGCTGGAGACTCTCAGGAAGGAGAAGCTTTATGGAAAGCTTTTGAAGTGCGAGTTCTTACTTAACAAGGTTGAATTCCTTGGTCATGTGGTGACAGAAGAGGGGATCTCGGTGGATTCGAGGAAGATCATGGCAGTTGAGGCATGGAGTGCTCCGAGTTCAGTAGCAGAGGTCAGGAGTTTCCTGGGGCTGGCAGGTTACTACAGGAGATTTGTTCAAGATTTTTTTCGTATTGTAGAGCCGTTGTCTAGGCTTACCCGGAAGGATGTAGAGTTTGTTTGGTCAGAGGAGTTCCAGGTCACCTTTGATGAGCTGAAGAGGAGGTTGACGATAGCTCCAGTATTGATGTTGCCATCAGGGTCTGGAGGATTCATTATCTATAGTGATACATTGAGTAAGGGACTGGTTTGTGTATTACAGCAGAATAGGAGGGTGATTGCCTATGCTTCCAGGCAATTATGTCCTCATGAGAAGGACTATCCTACCTATAATTTGGAGTTGGTAGCGGTCATCTTTGCTCTGAAGTTGTAGAAACACTATTTATATGGAGAGCGTGTGGAGATCTTCACTGACAACAAAAGCTTGAAGTATGTGTTTACCCAAAAAGAGCTGAACATGAGGCAGAGGAGATGGTTGGAGTTGATGAAAGACTTAGACATATTATTGCCGTACCATCTAGGGAATACGAACGTAATTTCGGATGCGCTGAGCAGGTATCCAGTAGCTATGTGCCTGACTACAGATCGTTATCTTCTGGCAGATCTAGAGATCTTAGGCATTAAGGTGATAGTGCCTGGAGTTGAGATACAGATATCGGAACTGTAGATTCAGTCAGAGTTGATAGACCGGATCAGGACTACACAGTTTGAGGATGGGTCCCTGAGGAGCATCAGGGTGTAGGTTCAGATTGAATTGTCAGATGACTTTACCATTGCTGATGATGGCTCATTGCGGCACAGTACCAGGTTATGTGTGTCGAGTGGGTCATTGCATGAGGAGGTTCTTTAGGAGGCGTATCGATCCCAGCACTCTATGCATCCAGGTGCCAACAAGATGTATAAAGATCTGGAAGAGAATGTATGGTGGTACGGGATAAAGCGGGAGGTAGCGCACTTCGTATCCCGATGCTTAGTGTGCCAGCATGTGAAGGCAGAGAGGCAGAGGCCAGGAGGGTTGCTCTAGCCGTTACCTATTCCAGAGTGGAAATGGGAGCACGTGACCATGGATTTTGTTTCTGAACTTCCCCGTTCTTTAGGAGGAAAGGATGCGATGCGATTTGGGTCATCGTAGACAGGTTGACCAAATCGGCCCACTTTCTACCATTCAAAGTGGGTACGTCTACGGAGAGACTAGCAGAGATGTATGTGCGCCAGATAGTCAGATTGTATAGAGTTCTTGTGAGCATAGTATCAAACCAGGACAGTCGCTTTCCTTTATATTTCTGGAGGAGTCTGCAGGCTTGCTTGGGCACCCAGCTCAAGTTTAGTACTGCATATCAACCGCAGACAAACGGTCAGTCAGAGAGGACTATTCAGACCCTCGAGGACATGCTTCGCACTTGTGTTCTGGATTTCAAAGGCTCATGAAAGGATCACTTACACTTGGTAGAGTTTGCTTACAACAACAACTACTAAGCCAGTATCGAGATGTCACCATTCGAGGCATTGTATGGACGGAGGTGTCGCACTCTGTTATCATAGGATGATGTAGGCGAGCGAGCTTTGCTTGGCCCAGAGATGGTGGTAGATGCAGCAAAGAAGGTCAAGCTCATTAGAGATAGACTTCGGGTGACGCAGGACAGGCATCGGCATTGGACCGATAGCCACCGGAGACCATTGGAGTTTGAGGTATAGCTTAGAATTTAGATTTTGTTCTTGTATTTGCTTGTTTTAGATTAAGTGCTAAGACCCTGTTTGTGCTAGGTTGGTGATCTGGTGTTCCTGAGGATTTCTCCGATGGGGGGCACTATTCGGTTCGATGGAGGCGGGAAGCTTATCCCACGTTTTGTCAGATCCTTCAGCATCCTTGAGAGGGTCGGCGTTCTGGCGTATAGGCTAGATTTACCGCCTACGCTTAAGGTAGTTCATGATGTGTTCTACGTGTCACAGTTAAGACGGTACGTGGCGGATCCCAGTCACGTATTAGATCACTCAGAGATTATGGTAGGCCCAACTCTTAGCTATCCAGAGCAGCCGGTAGAGATTCTGTATCGATGGGAGAAGATGTTGAGAAACTAGACTATTCCCTTGGTTCGCATCGCATGGAGGCATCACTCTCCAGGTGAGTCAACCTGGGAGAGGGAGGATGAAATGCGCGAGCGATACCTTTATCTTTTCGAGCCTTGAGGTATGGTTCTTTCTTTTTCTTGCATTCCTGTTCTAGTTTCGTCTTTTAATTTTGAGGACGAAATTATTTTAAAGATGGTAGGCTTGTCACTACCCAATTCTAAAAATAGGATTTTCCTTTTATTTTAATTTGGCAAATTGTGTATTGATCATAAATATTTGTATTAATATTTAATTAGATGCATGTATTTATTTTTATTAGTTATTTTAGGGTTTGGTCTAAACCTATGTCAGACCCTACTGGACCCTTGTCAGAGCCAACAAACACCCTTGTCAGACTTATTTATTGGTTTAGAGTAGTTATTTATATTTTAATTAGTTAGTTGGAGTGATTAGGGTTTAGTTAGAATGCATTTGGAACCCCAAACCCAAACCCTAATTAGCATAACTTGTAGGGAGGGGTATTGTGGTCTTTGTGTTAGGCTTCAAACCCTAACCCTAACTTTTCCTACATGGCCGGCCCCCCTTCCTTTTCATTCCTTTCTACTTCACTTTCCTCCCTCCATTCTCTTTCCTTACTTCCTTCATTTACTTTTCTTCATTCCAAGTAAGTAATTCCACCTTTCTTCTCTTCCTTCATTTACTTCTCTCATTAATGCAAACCCTAACCTTCCATTCTTTCTAACCTAGGTGTGTAGAGCCTGGATTTGGTGTAGAAGCTTGGTTTGGAGGCTTGTAGGCTTAGTGTGGTAAATTATATGGTTTTTGGAGACTTTGGCCTTGGGATTTCAACTCCCAAGAGGTAAACCCTAACTTTCTCCTTTGTGATTACTCTAATATAGTATAATTAGTAGTTTAAAACCTTTATAGACCTTAGGGCTACCCATGGAAGGAAGTTAGAACTTGTTTGGATAGGTTTGGAGACTTTGACATAGGATTTTGTGTTAATTTTGGATAAAATCTGAGATTAGCCCATTTGGGGTGTTGTTCTAGGTTAGATGGACCTTGGTAGACGTGCTTGGGTATCTTGAGGATAGGTTCGTGTTCCCATTCGAACACGCGAGATCGTATCGTAGAGTTTTGGACGTTTCGGACGATTTGGGAGTTTTTTTGACATGGATTCAATACACATATAAAATTTTGCCATGGACCTAGAATCAAAGACTTAGCATTTTTGTGAGGTTCTAGACATCGATTAGAACTCGTGGATAAATTTTGGATCAATTTCAATTAGGTTTGGTGTATTTTTTGTGAGGTATCGCAAGCCGCACTCCAAGTGTTCGTCGAAATGACCAAATGGCCATTTTGACTTGGTTTCTAGGTTTTGGACTTGTGCACGGGTTGGTTTAGCCTTGGAGAGTGTGTATTAGGGTTTACGAGTTCATATATATATATATATATGGGCGAGTGTGTATATTGGTGTGTGGTTGTGTATGTGTATGTGTTTGTGTGTGTGTGTGTGTTATATATATATATATATATATATATATATATATATATATATATATATATATATATATATATATATATATAGGTATATTTATATGTATGTATGTGTATTTGTGTGTGTGTGTTGTGTGTGTGTGTGTGAGTATATATATATATATATATATATATATATATATATATATATATATATATATGTATGGAGGTTTGAGTGTGTGAGTGTAGGAGATTGTGGGGTCTATATATATATATATATATATATATATATGTATGGAGGTTTGAGTGTGTGAGTGTAGGAGATTGTGGGGTCTATATATATATATATATATATATATATATATATATAGTGTGTGTGTGTGTGTGCATTTACACATATGTGTATGTGTGTAGTGTTTGTGAGTGTTGGGTGAGTGATTGAGTGAGAAGGGAAGAGCGGAAGAGAGAGTGAGTTGAGAGGGGAAGAGAGAGTGAGATAAGAAAGAGGGAGAGAGCAGCAATAGTTGGCAGTAGCAATAGCAGCAGCAGTTTGCAGTAGCAGTAGCAGTAGTTAGCAATAGCAGCCGCCGCAGTAGGTAGTAGCAGCAACAGCAATAACCTCCCCCCCCCCCCCGTTTTAGCTGCTAGCTATAAGAAAGAGAGAGAGAGAGATTATATATATATATATATATATATATATATATATATATATATATATATATATATATATATATATATATTGATGTTACATATAGTAGTATATATAAGTATATATAGATAGTTAGCTAGTTAGTTAGAGTTAGAGAGGGGTAAGGCTAGAGATATCTTAATACATTGAGATACTCAAGGTAATGGGTATCGGGGCGAGGTATTGGGATTTTTGCCTAGGAATGGGGTTAGAGTTGCTTTTATATTTATGGATATATATATATATAGATGTTAGGATATATATTAGTGGATTTAGATGGGATATATAGTGTAGGTTGAGACATCGGATGCCGAGGGTATCCAGGTATCTCAAAGAAGCGAGTTTGAGGGTTTACTAGCTTAATGAGCTAGTTTTGACCTAGAATTTTAGGGGCACCCTAGTTTAACCTAAAGTTGACCGTAATTGCCCCGGTTGACCGCCAAAGTCAACCTATGACCTAGTTTCGGCCTAGAGTTGACTTTTTGGACATTGGGTTAACTTTTGACCCAGATTTTACCGGTTTGACCCGTTTGACCTAGAACAACCATAGAAGCTTGTTTTTTAGTTATTTTATATCTATTTAACTCTTTAGAACCCTGTTTAACCTTGCTTTTCATAATAGGTCTTTGCGACGCCAGTCCGGATCTTGATCCTCACTAGTTGCTCAGGACGTCAGGCGAGTACCTACCTCTGATTGTTTCTATTTCATGATAGCGTATATATCACCTGTTCTAGAACTGTTAATACTTGATTCTGACACATTATTTCACGAGCTGGTACTAGTTGGATCCCATCATGAGATGTTATCCCCCTTACCGTATTCAGCGGGTACTCACGTATATTTTATTATTTGCTTCGGGTATTGATTCTCATGTGCTTTATGTGCTTCGTATGCTCTCGCTTTCATATGTGTGAGTTATTTATCATGTACGTAGAGTATCGTGATTGAATCCAAGAGTATTAGTGGGAGAGGGGAGTAAAAGTTGATTATGTGATCAAATCCAAACAGTATTCATGTGTATGTCGGTTATGCAACTCACGCATAACGGAGTTATCATTGAATAAATCATGTGCAACGCAAGTCGATCACATAACGAACTTGTGCTCAAGGCACTTAGCTAGTATTCCTATTTTCTCACCTGTAGTTACTTCTTTACTACTTGTATTATTTTCCAGTTTTACGTTACAGTTACTTTATCAGTTCTACCATGTATTTACTTTCCTGTGCATCTTATATTCTTTTCTATTGCTAGTCATATACACCTTACCATGCATTTGGAGTTGCTTTCAGAGTTATGTACTTCGCTCCAATCCTGACTGGATATATTTTTCCAGAGGATCCTGAGGACTTTTGCTCGACTTGCTATGGGCCAGGTGTCAACGATTGTTGCGACCTTGAGATAGAGGAGGAGCCCGTCCCAGCTGAGGAGACGCCGCTAGCGCCCAAGTATAGCTAGGTGGATTTCACTGGGTTATTCCCAGTTATTTTTGGATGACTGTATTATTTTATTTTGCTACTGTGAGATATTGTAGACTCTTAGACTTGGACTGTATATTTTAGATATTGTACTTGCTCTCTTTGGTTCTTGTTTCTTTTATTGATATCTTATCGCACTTTTACTCTTTTTCTAGTTATTGTGATTGATTTTATGTATATATTGTAATATTGTCCTCCTTTTGGAGAGGTTATCTTGACATATTATTGTGAGTTGTAGATAGTTGTGACCTAGACAGTGTTCTATTGTATATTCTGCGGCGTAGGCTGGACGTACCCATAACTCATGTCCAATTTTTCGGGTGCGGGTCATGACAATTTCTAGGTTGTATGAGTCCATCTCTAGGATATTGGGTCAATACACAATGTAACTAGGCTATAGTAGTTATGTAAGGATACTAGGATACCAACAAATACCGTATCATAAGATACGTAAGTTATTAGATATAAAAATACTATAATATATAGTACTCATAGCTAAACCAATGCTAAGTTGATACCTTGGATTTAAACCAAATGCGGTATCACACCACTTACACACCCATCTTGAAATACAAACTCATTACCTTGAGTATAAACCAATACCTTGACATTACCTTGGTATCATAAGGTAATACAAATTCTAACATATAACTAACTACCCATACACCTAACTATACACTAACATGCATTTAAACTTAACAATACTATACTAACTAACATACTAACATACTTCTTGATATTTAATACCCATACCCCAAGATACCTCAACTCTTATTACCTTGGTGTCACTCAAGGTAATCTAGAAATAATACTAACCAATGCTAACTAGTGCTTATATATATATATATATAAAACTTACTAACTTATCAATATATATATATACATAACTAACTTAGCTTATTACTAGCTTATTAAACTTATCCTTAACTAACACTACTGCTGCTTATTACAATTTCTGCAGCTTGTCGCTGCTTCTGCCGCTGCTTACTGCTTCTGCTGCAGCTGCTTATCGCTGCTTCTACAGCTGCTTACTACTTACTGCTTCTGCTGCTCACTGCTTCTGCTTATTGCTGTTGCTTCTCACTGCTTTAGCTGCTGCTTTTCGCTACTGCTTTCTGCTGCTGCTTTTTGTTGCTTACTGCAGCTTATTGTCCTGCTTATCCGGCTGCTTAAGCCTATAATTCATCCCTCTTGCTCACATGTACACATCTAATACACACATACACTTACTCGCATAACTACATATAAATATATATAAATATATCTATATAGCTATATACATATATGTCACCACATATCCATACTAGTGATGCACATACATTCTCCTATTCTCCCATGACCACCACACATAAAAATTAAATATAGAACATACACATAATTATACATATACATATATATCATACAAAAATTATAATTATAATATTCTAATAGCTATAATCAAGGCAAATTAAATTAAAATATAAGGGAACAAACACATGGAGTGCACCGCACCCGTATCACACTCAATCTATGTTACGCTTGCGATACGACTCCACCACAATACCAAACATATCCCAAAGGACACAAGTAAGTCTAAAATCATAATTAGAAGCAACGTGCCCGTGTCAAAATATGACATGCTAAAACCCCCGCGTCGGAAGAAAATTCATAAATCAACCCGTATCACCAAATTATCGGGATACGACCTATACGTATCCAATTGTGGACATGATACTAGTCATACACAACCAAATACATGTCAATTTGGTCTAATTGACCTATTGACAAACACAAGATGTGCCAATCTTGAAATTTCCATAAAATTGATATAAAATACCACATAACTTTCTCTATAGGCCTCTTATGAACCTAATTCTAATTTCTATGGGTAGCCTTAGTACATAGAAGAGTTTCTAATGATTAAATTATAGATTTAGAGTCTAATAAGATAAAAAAACTGAATGGTATCCATTGGAAGATGGATTTCCAATAAAATTTCCAAATTGGATGTCAAGAGCCTTCAACTTGTAGATCCTTGCTCCTCCTTGTAGATCCTTGCTTTCTTCTTATAGATCCTTTCTCTAATAGACTCCAATGAAGAATAAAGAAGGAATTGGAAAAAATTATGGGTAGGAATTGGTGTGGGAATGAATAAATTTGGAAGAAAGAAAATTCTAGATCTAGAGTTGGAATAAAAAATGAGGAGAGAGAGTCTCTCCCCACTCTAATGGGTGGCCGGCCCTTACCCCTCCTCCAAGCTACTATAAAATGACCATAATACTCCATGGGACTTGTCATAAAGGAATTAATTAAGGAGGAAAGGTTCTAGTCTAATTGGTTTAACTAATTAATTCATCCTCCTAAAGAATTGGGTTACTATTGGGCTCAATTATAACTAGAAATAAATGTTGGTCCATGGATCTAATCTAAACTAGTTAGGTCCACCAACACAAATTCAAAATAAAATCTAACATCTAACATCTAACATCTAACAATAAATAAATAATATCAAACATGCACAATATTTAATATTATATTCATAAAATAAAAAATATCTATGTCAAATTTCCAAACTACCCTTAGATGGAAAAGTGAGAGTGACAATCCTACCCACCTTAGAAATTTTTTTTTCTCGAAATAAAGGAAAAAACTAACTACCAAAAGCAATAAATACAAGCAAGAAATAATTATACCTCACGGCTCAAACATATAAGGATATCGCTCGTGCATCTCGGCCTCTCCCTCCCAGGTACTCTCTCCTGGCGAGTGATGCCTCCACGCGACTTGCACCAAAGAAATTGTCAGGTTCCTCAGCACCTTCTCTCTCCGATCCAGAATCTCCACTGGCTGCTCTGGATAGCTAAGAGTTGGTCCCACATAGATCTTCGAGTGATCTAGTACATGACTAGGATCTGTGACGTACCATCTCAGCTGTGACACGTGGAACACGTTGTGCACTCCCTCCAATGCAGGTGGCAAGTCTAGTCTGTATGCAACTGCACCGACCCTCTCGAGAATACTGAAAGGTCCGATGAATCACAGACTAAACTTTCTTCCTCTACGAAAATGAATCGTGCTGCGTATTAGAGAAATCCTCAAGAAAACCAGATTGCCAACCTAGCACAAAATACAGCCTTAGCACTCTAACTAAAATAAGCAATGCAAAACAAAATCTATACCTCAAACTTCAATGGTTTCCGATGGCTATCGGCCCAATGTCGCTGTCTGTCCTGCGCCACCCAAAGTCTATCCCTGATGAGCTTCACCTTCTCAGCTGCATCCACGACCATCTCTGGTCCCAATAAGGCTCTCTCACCAACATTATCCTATGATAACGAAGTACAGCATCTCAGTCCATATAACACCTCAAATAGTGACATCTCTATACTGGCCTAGTAGCTGTTGTTGTAAAAAAACTCTACCAAGTGAAGATGATCCTCCCAAGAGCCTCCAAAATCTAAAACATAGGTGCGTAGCATGTCTTCGAGAGTCTGAATAGTCCTCTCCGACTGTCCGTCTGTCTGAGGTTGATATGTGGTACTGAACTTGAGCTGAGTGCCCAAGCTAGCCTGCAAACTCCTCCAAAAGTGGGATGTAAAGCGACTATCCTGATATGAGACTATGCTCATAGGAACACCATGCAATCTGACTATTTGACGCATATACATCTTCATGAGCTTCTTCTTAGATGTACCCACTTTGAATGGCAAAAAGTGGACTGATTTGGTCAACCTGTCTACGATGACCCAAATTACATCTTTACCTAATGGAGAATGCGGAAGCCCTGAAAGAAATTCTATCGTCACATAATCCCACTTTTACTTTGGAATGGGTAAAGACTGAAATAATCCACCTGGCCTCTGTCTCTCTGCCTTTACCTACTGGCAAACCAAGCATCTGGATACGAAGCTAGCTACCTCCCGCTTCATACCATACTACCAAACATGCTCTCTTATATCCCTATACATCTTGTTGGCACCTGGATGCATAGAGTACTAAGATCGATGCGCCTCCTGATGAATCTTCTCGCGCAATGGTCCACTCGGCACACACAATCTGGTACCGTACCACAATGATCCATCATCTATAATGCTGAAGTCCTCTGCCAATCCCATCCGAACCTGTGCTCTGATTCTCCTCGGAGACTCATCCTCGAACTGTGCGACTTTGATCCGGTCCATCAACTCTGACTATACCTGAAGTCCCCATATCTATGCTGTAACTCCATAAACTAATACCTTAATACCCAAGATATCAAGATCGGCCAACAAATGTCTGTCCCTCGTCAAATACATAGCCACTGGATACCTGCTCAAGGAATCCGCGACTATGTTATCCTTTCCTGGATGATATTATAAAGCAATATCGAAGTCCTTCATCAACTCCAACCACCATCGCTGCCTTATATTAAGCTCTTTTTATGTAAATACATTTCAAGCTTTTATGGTCTGTAAAGATCTCTACCCGCTCTCCATACAAATAATGCTTTCACAGTTTAAGTGCAAAAATAACTGCTGCCAACTCCAAGTCACGGGTAGGGTAATTCTTCTCATGTTGGCCTAATTGCCTGGAAGCATAGGCAATCACCTTCCTGTTCTGCTGCAACACACAATCCAAACCCTTACCCGATGCATCACTATATATAGAAAATTCTCCTGTCCCTGATGGCAATATCAATTTTAGAGCTGTAGTCAACCTCTTCTTCTGCTCCTCAAAAGCAGACTGATAATCCTCAGTTCAAATAAACTCTGCATTCTTCATGGTTAGTCTAGTCATTGGCTCCGCAATCCTGGAAAAATCCTGAACAAACCTCCGATAATAGCCCTGCCAATCCAAGAAAACTCCTAATCTCTGCTACTGAACTCGGGGTAGACCATGACTCAACTGCTGAAATCTTCTTCGGGTCTACTGAGATCTCACTTTCTGTAATCATATGCCAGAGGAATTCAACCTTATTAAGAAAGAACTCACACTTCGAAATTTTCCATATAGCTTCTCATTTCTGAGGGTCTCCAGAACTATCCTCAGGTGCTTCACATGCTCCTCCAGGGTCTTTGAATATATCAATATATCATCAATGAATACTACCATAAACTGATCGAAGTAATCATAAAATACCTTATTCATCAGGTTCATAAATACCATCGACACATTGGTCAACCCAAATGGCATCACTAAGAACTCAAACTGTCCATACCGATTCCTGAAAGCTGTATTCGGAATGTCTTTCTTCTTCACTTTCACCTGGTGGTACCCCGACCTCAAGTCTATCTTTGAGAATACCTTTGCTCTGCTCAACTGATCAAATAAATCGTCAATTCATGACAACATATATTTGTTCTTGATAGTGAGGTTGTTGAGTGCCCTGTAGTCGATACACATGCGTACCGACCCATCCTTCTTTGGTACCAATAATACCGGAATACCCCACGGTGATGAATTGGAGCGGATAAAACCATTGTCCTATAACTCATCCACCTGCTTCTTCAACTCCGCCAGTTTGCTATTGTTCACTCTATAGATGTGCTATGATATTAGCTCTGCGTATGGTACCAAGTCTATAGAGAACTCCACATGTCTGTCTGGTGGCAACCCTGGCAAATCCTTCGAAAATAGGTTCATATACTCTGCAATCAATGGATGTGGTGGCTCTTGCTCTTCTACCAAAGCCCCACAGAAGACTCATTTGCTCTGCTTTGCTTCTCCTCTGACGAACCCAAACTCTGGCTCTCCTGGCGTCTGGAACAAAACTCTGCCTCCTTGACAATCGATACTAGCATGGTGCCTACTCAACCAATCCATCTCGAGTACTATATCGTAGCTCGAAAGTAGCATTACAAGTAGACATACGCTCAACTCTCGGCCTCCCAAAGAAACTCTTCGTCCTATCAAACATCACTGACCAGGATAATGCCACCCCCGGTTGTAATCTTACAAGTCCTCGCCAACAGTTCAGACTCAAGATGATATTTTAGAGCAAAAGATACAGATACAAAACTATGTGAAGCATCGAAATCAAATAAAGCATGAGCTAGAAAAGAATCAAGATAGACTGAACCTGAGATAACATCACCGACTAGATCCTCCTCCTCGACGGTCAAAGTAAAAGCTTTTCCCTGTCGCTGGGTATCTCTCTGCTGCTACTGGTACGGAGCGAACTGCTACTGTTGTGGTGGAAGAGGAGGTCCTCTCTGCTATCCCGCTGATGGTCTCGCGGGTGCTCTCTGTGCCTGAGCTCTACCCTGAGCTGGACGAGCTGGAACATTAGGACAATTTCTCAACTGATGGTCTCCTGATCCGCAGAATAAGCACTGGCCCAATCTCATCCTGCATGCATCCCATCCATGTCCCTACTTCTTACAGAATATACAAGGAATAGCTTCCCTCTGGATCTGGTGCCTCTGTTATGTCGGCGCTCTAGCTGGTCCATGATATTACAGCCGCGGCTACTGGAAGTGCCTCTGGTGCTGCTGTTAAAAATAAGGCCACTTTATTGGACCCGTGTTGGTACTGGATCCTCCTACGTCTCTCGGCCTCTTAGAGCCAAGCTCTATATCATCCTCTTCCCGCAATGCCTGCCTCAAAAACTTCTCGAAAGTAGTGGTAGGATCTTCATTCGTATGTGATTTGATCTCCCTGTTTAGACCCTTCCTGAACTTTCTGGCTTTTTCTCTAGGGTTCTGTACCTCCACAAAGCAGCCTAATCTGCAATACTCTGTCGCATACTCATCCACCATCATACCTCCCTGAATGAGGTAATTGAACTGGCTCTCTAGGGATGTCAGAGCCACATCTGGAAATAACTTTTCCTTGAAGAACACTTTAAAAGCTTCCCAAGTAAGTCCTGGTGCTGAGATCCTGGGGTCCGTCCTGAACCAAGTCAACGCAACATCAAATATCATGCTCCCGGCGACCTTTATCTACAACCTCTTTGAAATATGTGCCAGTCGCAGGTTTCGCTCAATGTCTTCTATCCAATCATCATCATAAATGATCCCTTCAGAGCCTTTAAAGTCCTTCAGTCTCATCCTCTTGAATCTATGATAGTCCCCGGCCTCGGCTGCTGCAGGGTAAACTGAGGTGGTGCCGTCTGTGGCTGGACTAAGACGACTCTCACGACTATTGCAAGCGCAATCTGGTGAGCATTCTTAATGCCCTGCCTCATAACCTCTGACTGACGCTGCTGCCCTTCCATCATCTGCTGAAAGAGGTTAAAAATTTACGTCTGATCGACTACGGATGGTGGGGGTAGAAGATCCCCTGAAACTGTCGGTGCTGTCCTCTGTACCGGAGGTGGAGCACCTTCGAAAGTTGCTGCAAAAATGACCACCTGGATTGGTGAAGCGGACCTCTGGAATGTAGCTGCTGGAACAACGTTTGATGGTGCTACCCTCATAAGCGACGAAGTGACCAACCTCGCTGACGTTGCACCTGAGCACTGGGAACGCGTCTTCCGTGGCATCCTGAAGATAGATGGAACAGAGGAATCAATATTGAGTATGATACGATATCATCAAAGAAGAACATATTTATTCAAATCAAACATTCAATAGATAAGGATAGCAAAATTGATATTAGAAGTATTTCCTAGTTTGGATTGACTATACTCTCAGCCTAAATCATATTTTCTAAAGCAGGCTCGTAGCAGTACTCTAGGTGAGCACTACTATGATATCACTCTAATTGCGACTCTAGAGACCTATATAAGCCACCACTCAAAATATGTCATGACCCGCACCTAAATATTCGGACACGAGTACATGGGTACATCCAGCCTATGCCGCAGCATCGACGGTAGAACGCTGTCTAGGTCAACTCTAACTAATTAAACATCTCAACAATATATATAGTACATGTCAATCATCTCAACTCCAAACAGAGGAGCAATATGTTATCTCATAAATGTAACTATACTAAGTCACAATACAACTAAGGAAGATAGAGAACAAATGGAATAACGAAGGGAAAGAATCATAATACATCCACAAGACTAAATAATATACATGCCAAAGTCCTAATAAAAGTCTAATACAAATCCACTAAAATAAACTAAACCTCCTCAGGCTCTGGTACTGAGTCCTCCTGGTCTATACGAGTATCCTCTAATGGTACATTATCCTGCGGTCTGTAGTTTATAGGGCACTGATCTATGAGCCAATCATCTAAAAATTATATCCAGTCAGGATTGGAGTGAAGTACATACCTATGAAAGCAGTTTCAAATACATAATTGAGCATATAAAACAGATAATAGAAAATAATATAAGATAACTAAATAACAGAATAAAATAAACTAGAGTGAACAAGTAATATACTGGAAAGAAGAACATATAATAAAATATCTACAATATAATAGAGATAAATAAAATTTAGCTAATGTGCCATGGAATACAAGTTTATTATGTGATCGGTTTAGGTTGAACACGAATACAATAAGGTAACTCGATTACAAGTGTGGTATATAATCAACATGTACACGAATACACTGGGGATTGATAACATAATCAACTCCTTCTCTCCCATCCCCAACTAATACCAATGAATCCAATCATGACTCATTACGAACACGAATATGGGCACACTGAACATGAGCAGTGTATGTACACGAATATAAGCACACTAAACACGAGTAATGTATGAATACAAAGTACACTATATTCAATACTCGATACACACGATAAAATATATATGAAGTAGTACCCACTGAACACGGAAAGGGATAACATCTCTTGACAAGATCAATGTAGTACTAATCCGTGAAACCACTGTTTCAGAATCAAGTATACAGTTCTAGAATATGAGATATATACACTATTATGAAATAAAAACTAACAGAGAAATATACTCGTCTGGGGTACTGAGCAAGGTGTGTCTCTCGATGCCCAAGCGGGTGCCACACAGACCTATATATGGTATATTACATCAATATAATATTTTGGAATAAAAATAAGTTAAACTAGTTCAATTCTAGGTCATAAAGCCATTTCTAAGTCAAAACAGTCAAACTAGGTCAACTCTAGGTCTAGTCCAACTTGGTCAAACTAGCTATTTCTAGGTTGTATTAGTTCATTTCTAGGACATTGGGTCTATACACTATGTAACTAGGCTATACTAGCCATGCTAGGATACTAGGATACCAACAAAATATCGTATCATAAGATACGCAAGTTATTAGATATGAAAATACTATAATATATACAAGACAAAATATATAGTACTCCTAGATAAACTAATGCTAAGTGGATACCTTGGCTTTGAACCAAATGCGGTATCATACCACCTACACCCCCATCTTGAAATACAAACTAAGTACCTTGAGTATAAACTAATACCTTTACATTACCTTGGTATCACAAGGTGATACAAATTCTAACATATAACTAACTACCCATATACCTAACTATACACTAACATGCATTTAAACTTATAATAATACTATACTAACTAACATACTAACATACTTCTTGATATTTAATACCCGTACCCAAGATACCCCAACTTTCATTACCTTGGTGTCACTCAAGGTAATCTAGAAATAATAGTAACAAATGCTAATATATATATATAACTTACTAACTTATTAATATATATAAATATAACTAACAAACTTATCAATATATATATACATAACTAACTTAGCTTATTACTAGCTTATTAAACTTATCCTTAACTAACACTACTGCTGCTTATTATAATTTCTGCAGCTTGTCGGTGCTTCTGCCGCTGCTTACTGCTTCTGCTGCAGCTGCTTAACGCTGCTTCTGCCGCTGCTTACTGCTTCTGTTACTGCTCACTGCTTCTGCTTATTGCTGCGGCTACTTACTGCTTCAGCTGCTGCTTTTTGCTGCTCATTGCTTCTGCTGCTGCTTTTCGCTGTTTACTGTAGCTTATTGCCCTGCTTATCCAGCTACTTAAGCCTATAATTCACCCCTCTAGCTCATATGAATACATCTAATACACACATACACTCACTCACTCACATAACTACACACATATAAATATATCCATATACCTATATATACATATATGTCACCACATATCCACACTAGTGGTGCACATACACTCTCCTATTCTCCCATGACCACCAACACATAAAAATAAAATATAGAACATACACATAATTATATATATACATATATATTATACAACAATTATAATTATAATATTGTAATAGCTATAATCAAGGCAAATTGAATTGAAATGAAAGAAAACAAACACGTGGAGTGTACCGCACCCGTATCGCACTCAATCTATGATACGCTTGTGATACGGCTCCACCATAACACCAAACATATTCTGAAGGACACGAGCAAGTATAAAATTATAATTAGAAGCAACACAAAGTGTTAGCTACTCGTCTACGTGCCCCTGTCAAAATGTGACATACTTAAACCCCTTGTTAGAAGAAAATCCCCAAATCAACCCGTATCGCCAAATTGTCGGGATACGGCCTACACTTATCCAATTGTGGACACAACACTAGTCACACACAATCAAACACATGTCAATTTGGTCTAATTGACCTATTGACAAACATAAGATGTGCTAATCTTAGAATTCTCCCAAAATTGACACAAAATACCACATAACTTTCTCCATAGGCCTTATTTGAACCTAATTCCAATTTCTTTTGTTAGACTTAGTACATGAGAGAGTTCCTAATAATTAAATTATAGATTTAGAGTCTAATAAGAGAGAAAAAAATTAAATTGTACCGATTGGGAGATGGATTCCCAATAAAATCTCCAAATTAGGTGTTAAGAGCCTTCAACTTGTATATCATTGCTCCTCCTTGTAGATCCTTGCTTCCTCCTTATAGATCATTGCTCTAATAGTCTCCAATAAAGAATAGGGAAGGAATTGGAAAAATATTTGGATAGAAATTGGTGTGAAAATAAAGAAATATCCAACATGAGGAGAGAGAGTCTCTCCCCACTCCAATGGGTGTGAAAATTTGGATAGAAATTGGTGTAAAAATAAAGAAATTGGTGTGAAAAAAATTCTAAATCTAGATTTGGAATAAAAAATAAGGAGAGAGAGTCTCTCCCCACTCCAATGGGTGGTCGACCCTTACCCCTCCTCCAAGCTACTATAAAATATCCACAATACCCCTTGGGGCTTGTCATGAAGGAATTAATTAAGGAGAAAAGGTTATAGTCTAATTGATTTAACTAATTAATTTATCCTCCTAATGAATGGGCTTACTATTGGGCTCAATTCTAACTAGAAATAAATATTGATCCATAGATCTAATCTAAACTAGTTAGGTCCACTAACACAAGTCTAAAATAAAATCTAAGATCTAACAATAAATAGATAATATAATAAATAATATCCAACATGCACAATATTTAATATTTTATTTCTAAAATAAAAATATCCATGCCAAATTATCAAACTATCCCTAGTTAAAAAAGTGAGGGTGACATTCACCCTATAGATGTGTTGTGATATTGGCTTTGCGCCGGCACCAAATCTATAGAGAACTCCACATCTCTGTCTGGTGGCAACTCGGGAAACTCCTTCGAAAAGAAGTCCATATACTCTATAATCAATGGATGTGGCGGCTCCTGCTCTTCCACCATAGCTCTGTGGCGTCTCTGGCGAACTCAAACTCTAGCTCTCCTGGCGGCTGAAACAAAACTCTGCCTCTATGACAATCGATACTAGCATGGTGCCTACTCAACCAATCCATCCCGAGTACTAAGTCGTAGCTCAAAAATAGAATTACGAGTAAATACGTGCTCAATACTCGACCTTCCAAAACTACTCTCCTATCCTTACAGACATCACTAACCAGGATAATGCCACCCCCGATCGTGATCTTGCATGTTCTCGCCAACGGTTTAGCCTCAATATTATCCTTCAAAACAAAAGCTACAGATACAAAGTTATGTAAAGCACCAGAATCAAATAAAGCATAAGCTGGAAAAGAATCAAGTAAGGCTGAACCTGAGATGACATCACCAACTGGTTCCTCCTCTTCAACGGTAAAGGCGAAAGCTCGCCCCTATTGAGCACCTCTCTACTGCTGGTGCTACATGAACCTCTACTGTTGGGTCGTCAATGGAGGTCCTCTCTACTGTTTCGCTGGTGGCCTCGAGGGTTCTCTCTGTACCTGAGCTCCACCCTGAGCTGGACGAGCTGGAGCCTTAGGACAAGCCCTCAACTGGTGGTCTCCTGATCAGTAGAATAAATACTGTCGCGATCTCATCCTATACACATCCCAACCATATCCCAACTTCTTGCAGAATGGGCAAGAAAGAACTGGCCTCTGGATCTGGTATGCCTGTTGCACTAGCGCTCTAGCTGGTATATGGAACTGCTGTCTCGGCTGCTAGAAGTATCTTTAATGTTGCTGCTGAAAGTTAGGCCGCTTTGCTGGCCCCGCACTACTGCTAATGCCTGAGGGATTTTTTATCCTCTTGGAGCCAAGCTCCAAATCATCTTCCGTCTGCTGTTCCTGTGCTAGGATCTCCTCAAATATAGTGGTACGATGTCCACTATTATGGGATTTAATCTCCCTATTCTGACCCTTTCTCAACTTTCTGGCCTTCCCTTTGGGATTCTGTCCCTCTACAAAGCGGCCTAATATACAAAACTCTGTCCTATAGTTATCTACTGTCATGCTGCCCTGAACAAGATACTGAAACTGGCTTTCTTGATAAGTCAGAGCCACATCAGGGAAGAACTTCTCCTTGAAGAGTTCCTTGAAGGCCTCCCAAGTAAATCTCGGTACTGAGATCCTCGGGTCTGTCCTGAACCAAGTCAATGCGATATCAAATTTCATGCTCTCTGTGGCCTCTACCTACAAACTCTCAGGAATCTGCGCCAGCCACAGGTTCCTCTCAATATCTTCTATCCAATCAGCAACATAAATAATATCCTCAGTGCCTTTAAAGTCCTTCGGCCCCATCCTCTTTGAAATCTATGATAGTCCCCGGCCTAGGCTACTATGGGGTAAACTGAGGTGGAGCTACCTGTGGCTGGACCAAGGCAACTTTTTTTACTACAGCGAGTGTAAGCTGGTGGGCATTCTAAATACCCTGTCTCATAACCTTTGACTGGCGCTGTTGGGTCTCCACTTGGGCCCACTGTGCCTCCATCATCTGCTGAAAGAGCACAAACACCTGCTTTAGATCAACTGCGGGTGGTGGAGGTGGAAGCTGCTCTGAGACTTTCTTTACTGTCCTCTGTACCGGAGGTGGAGCACCCCCAAAAGCTATTACAGAAATGCCCACCTGGACCGGTGAAGCAGACCTCTGAACTGAAGCTGCTGGAGTAGTATCTGCTGGTGTTGCCCTCAGAGGCAACATCCTAAAGATAGATTGAGCAAAGGAATCAATATTGAGTAAGATACAATATCATCAAAGAATTACATAATTATTCAAAGTAAAAAAAAACATTCGAATTGATAAGGATTGCAAAAGTAAATAATTGGAAGTGTTCCTAGCTGTGATTGAGTATACTCTCATCCTATACCTATATCCTAAAGCAGGCTCGTAGAAGTAACCTAGGGGAGCACTACTACGATATCAAACTAAGAAAGATAAAGTACGATATAGAATAAGGAGGATGAAATAGGAATCACAATACAATCACAAGCCCATAATATGAGTCTAGGCACAAAACAAATCTAATATAATATATATGCCAAAAGTTTTAAATAAAAGTCTAATACAAAGTCTAGACAATAAAGTCTAGGCCTCCTCGGCCACTGGCTATAGGTCCTCCTACTCTAGGGGAGTATGCTCGAATGGTACGTCGTCCTGCAGCCTGTAGTAAGTGGGACACTGCTCCACTAGCTAGTCATCTGAAAATATATCCAATCAGGAAAAGAACAAAGTATAAAACTCTGAAAGCAGTTCCAATGCATGGTAGAGCATATATAAAAAGTAATAGAAAATGATACAAGATAACTATAATAGGAAATGGAAATGACTAAAGCAAACAAGTAATGAACTGGAAAGTAAAGAACATGCAATATGGAATGACTGTAAGTAATGAAATCGATAACACTAGCTAATGTGCTTTGGAATACACGTTTGTTATGTGATCGACTTGGGTTGAACACTAATATAAAATGGTAACTCGATTACACGTATGATATGTTATCGACATGTACACTAATACACTAGGACTTGATCACATAACCAACTCCTACTCTCCCATTCCCAACCAATACTTATGGATCCAATCACGACACATTACGAACATAAATATAAGCACACTAAACGTGAATAGTGTGTAAACATGAAGTACACGATAATTAATACCCGATACACATGATAAAATACATGTGAAGGAATACCCGCTGAAGATGGTAAGGGGATAACATCTCCTAACATGATCCATATAGTACCAGTCCGTGTAACCACTATGTCAGAATCAAGTATATAGTTTTAGAACATGCGATATATATACTATCATAACATAAAAACTAACAGAGAGATGTACTCGCCTCTGGTCCTGAGCAAAGGTCTCTCTCAATACCCAAGCTAGTGTCACATAATCCTATTTAGGAATAATTAAGTTAATAGGTGTAATAAAAGATAAATAGTTTTAAAAAAAGCAAATATATGATTCTAGGTAAAATCTAGGTTAAACTAGGTTTATACTAAGCCATTTGGTCTATAAGGCCACTAATTAATTAATACAAGATAAATAAGTTATCACCTAGATATTGACTTACCTATAACATTAACTAACTAATTAATAACTAACTTATACCAAAAACTAGAATAACAACCACTGACTAATTGATACACTATAGTCTATAACACTAATACTAACATATAACTAACCTAGTATACTAACTGACACTACTAACTTAGAATTGATAACTCTTTCTAGTAACTAATATTAACTAGCAGCAATATTAACTATTAACTAATATTGTTGACATATCATTATCTCTATAACTGAGTCTAATAACGGATATGACCCAACCTACTGCTATTAATTCCAACCAGTACACTACTATCTTACTAACATGTATTAACTACTATAACTAATCACTACATATGCTACTACTGATAATATACTAGCTAACTAATATAGCAACCACTGCTATTACCCTAGTTGGTAACTGATACTAACTTAAAGTATAACTAACTGGTGGGTATCAAATATATGCTTTAATTATATATTTATATAGCACCCAAATACCTTTCTTGGTATCTGGCATTCTAACTTAGCATCAAACTCAATACCTTGCCACAATGCCAAAACCCTACACTATCTCACTTACCTGTCTATACTTGCTCATTAATACACTTCCAATATCATGCCCTTAGTACTTCACACTATGCCTAAAACTAAGTGACATGTGAACCTTAACATTCTAACTTAACTAACAGCTTGACCTACACTGATGGAATAATGAATAAATGAATGAATGGATGGATGCTAATGTCATATGAAATGGACTGATATATTGATAACCAGCTACTAAGTGTCATGACCCACACCCGGTGTAGGGGCACGAGTTGTGAACAACGTTCAGCCTATGCCATAGCATCGGCGATAAAATATTGTTTGGATAAACTATCTATCTAGCAATCAAGATATAATAATACCATCAATGAAATATGAATACTTAATCACATATCTATAAGATGAAACAAACGCACGAATATGATATAAAGAACTAAAGAGTTAAATACAACTCATAAGTCAAAATAATATCCTATGAGCCATAAAAAGAAATACTAATAATAAAAGATGGAGATAAATCCAGTACAAATAAATCTATCTAGTGAGCTACGGGTACTGGGTCGTCTATCTCAACCGGGATGAGACCCTCGTGAGCCAAGGTCTTTGGCTCTAAGCCAACTATGTCCCGAGGCCTGTAGTGAGTGGGATACCACTCCTCAGTGTCATATGGGAAAAATATCTAATCAGAAAAGGAGTAAAGTACATCTCTAACATCAGTTCCAATGAATGATATAAACTATATAACAGTAAATAGAGCGAATCTACAAGATGCAATATGCAAGTACAAGAGATATGCATAATAAGAATACTGGAATTAAATATAAGAAATAAGCATCATGTAAATGAGCAAGAATACTACTACTAAGTGAGTGAGTACCAGCTTCAACATGTGATCATCTTGGAAACTTGCAGAAGGATTAGGGCCTGGTTAATCATACGCGCGGTGTATGATCAACACTTAAAAAGAACAAGACATGCACAAGAAAGGTATGATCACATATCTACACTAGCATTCCCTGCCCTGACTGGTATAGTGGATCCAACCATGGCACGTTATGACACAGGATTCACTGGGTAGGTAGCTAGTCTTCCCACGAATCAATATTTGTACATGTACAAGAAAATTAAGGAACAAGGCTTGCACAAGATACACCATAAATACCAAGGAATAACATCTCATAACAAGATCCGGATATACCAATCCGTGTAACCATCTTGTCAAAAAATCAAGGATATCTACATTATATACAAGAAACATAGAGGATATCATAAATGAGAAACTATCAGAAAATATATTTGCCTAAAATCTGGTGAACTGTATCAACGATGTTCAGAACAGTGCCTTAGAGACCTAAATATAAAATATTACATCAATACAAGATTTTAGAAGGAAAATAAGTTAAACTAGTCAAATTCTAGATCATAAAGCCATTTCTAAGTCAAAACAGTCAAACTAGGCCAACTCTAGGCAAACTAGTCAAACTTGGTCAAACTATCTATTTCTAGGTTGTATGAGTCCATCTCTAAGATATTGGATCCATACACTATGTAACTAGGATATACTAGCTATGTTAGGATACTAGGATACCAACACTATACCGTATTATAAGATACATAAATTATTAGATATAAAAATATAATAATATATATATATATATATATATATATATATATATATATATATATATATATATATATATATATATATTATCCTAACTAAACTAATGCTAAATAGATACCTTGGCTTTGAGCCAAATACAGTATCACACCACCTATACACCCCTCTTGATACACAAACCCAATACCTTGAGGATGAACCAAATTACCTAACAATTAACTTGGTATCACAAGGTAATCCAATATCTAATAGTTAACTAACTTGCCATTCATACCTCACTATACACTAACATAATTAGCATACCCATCTGGTATTCAATACCCATACCCCAGGATGCCTCAACTCTCATTTCCTTAGTGTAACTCATGGTAAACTAGAAATAATATTAACCAATACTAATACTTATGCTAACTTGTATATATATATATATATATATATATATATATATATATATATATATATATATATATATATATATATATATATATATATATATAACTAACAATATTAACTAACTTAACTTTAACTGATACATACATCCTAATCTCTAATGCACTGCTGTGCTACACACTATTACTGCTTGTTCACATTGCTGCTGTTGCTTACTGCTTGTTCACACTGCTGCTGCTGTTGCTTATTGCTGCTGCTTCTGCTTATTGCTGCTGCTGCTGCTGCTTACCCGAACCCCTTAGCGCACATACACCCACCTATATATATATATATATATATATATATATATATATATATATATATATATATATATATATATATATATATATATATCCTTATATATATATGCTACACATATTAACACTAATAGTGTACATGAACTTTCCTACTCTCCAATAACCACCAACACATCAAATGAATTAGAAACATAACTATATATATATATATATATATATATATATATATATATATATATATATAAATATATATATATATAACAACTATAAATACAATACTCTAATAGTTATAACCAAGATAAATTTAATTTGAAAGCAAAGTATCAAACACGTGGAGTGCACCGCACCCGTATCTCACTCAATCTATGATACACTTGCAATACGGTTCCACCACACCACTAAACCTATCCTAAAGGACACAAGAAAATATAGAATCATAATTAGAAGCAACACGAAGTGTTAGCTTCTTATCTACATGCTCGTGTCAAAATGTGACATGCTTAAACCCCCGCGTCGAAAGAAAACCCCCAATCAACCCGTATCACCAAATTATCGTGATACGGTCTACATGTATCCAATTATGGACACGACACTAGTCTCATACAATCAAAAACATGTCAATTTGGTCTAATTGACCTATTGACAAATACATGATGTGCCAATCTCAGAATTTTCCCAAAATTGACACAAAATACCACATAACTTTCTCCATAGGCCTCCTATGAACCTAATTTCACTTCTTATGGGTAGCCTTAGTATATGAGAGGGTTCCTAATGATTAAATTATAGATTTAGAGTCTAAATAGAGAGAACAAACTAATTGTATCTATTGGGAGATGGATTCCCAATACAAGTCTCCAAATGAGTGTCAAGAGCCTTCGACTTGTGCTCCTTCCTCCTCCTTGTAGATCCTTGCCTCCTCCTTGTTCCAATAGCCTCTAATAGTGAGTAGAGAAGGAATTGAAAGAGAATTTGGGTAGAGATTGGTATAGGAATGAAGGAATTTGGGAGATAAAAATTCTAGATCTAGAATTGTAATGAATCAATGAAGAGAGGGAGTCTCTCTCCCCCTTGCTATGGCCGGCCTAGCCCCTACTCCAAGTCACCATAAAAAGTCCATAATACCCTTTGGGGATTGTCATGAAGGAATTAATTAAGGAATGAAGGTTCTAATCTAATTGGTTTAACTAATTAAGTCATCCTCCTAATGAATGGGCTAACTATTGGGCTTGTTTGTTGGGCTTAATCTAACTAGAATTAAATATTGGTCCATAAGTCTAGTCTAATCTAGTTAGGTCTACTAACATAAGTCCAAAATCAAATCTAACATCTAATAATAATTAAATAATACAATAAATAAATATTCAATAAGCACATAAATTAAATAATTATGAAATGACAGAAATATTCTTTCCTAGAAAATATTGTAGTGACACTAAGGCACCCCTAACATGTTGTGATACATATGTGGACTGATACATAATGGATGTATCAAGTCTGATACAAGTATGGGCGTATAGGTGAATTCCTAATCCCCCTCAACTGACTGTGCTTATCAGTCCACTCCTAATTGAATATATAATCTTTCTTCTAACAATGATCACTCCAACACAACCTTCTACTCACATGTAATACTTGCTGAAACTGAGTGCAGCATTACCACAAGTCAGTGCAACAAGTGTACTATTTGAAAATGCTTCATACCCGAGCCTCCCTAACACTATACTTGTTGTACTCCATCACAGTGTACTAAGTACACCAACCTGAGTTAGCTGACCCGACTGCTATATAGTTGTAATTACTGTAACTCTAAAACTTGCACCACTATAACTCCAACATAACCACATCAAGAACATCAGCAATAGTTAATACTCGACTGCTTGGTTCACAGTCACAACCTCCCTTGAACCACCACACACACTCAACACTATATAAATACAATATATAAATATAGTCATATATACACAACAGAGAGTGTCAAACTAGGGTGCCCAAGATACACAACCAATGGGGATGCTACAAACCTACAATATTTCATGATATCGATTTCTTCCTCTCAAATATATCAAATAACAACTATTAGAATGAACTGTCATGCCCCAGTCCCAAAATATCAAGGGTCTTGCCACGTGACAATGGCCAGCAGCACAACTCTAATAGGCAAACCCAATTTAATAGACCCGTTAGAGTGCACTTAAGATGTAATACATAAAAATGGTCTACGAATACCTGTCATAGTTTATATATCTAATCTTATCCATAATAAGTAACAAAATCACAAAGAGACAAGTCTAGTCACAATAATATAAAATGATCTATCCAATCAAAGTAATATAAATAATGTCACGGGGAACAATCCGTCATCAAAATAGAAAGGAAAATAAATCCAAGTACAAATATCCAGAAGTTACTACAAGATCAAATATCTAAGAATACTAAGTATAATAAATGAATGATGAGAATACTATGAGCTCAAGAGAAGTCCTCTGGAACAACCTCGTCCTCTGCAACCTGTACATCTCCAATAGTAGCACTTGTCCCGTAAACCTCGGGATAGCTCTCCTCGTCTACACCTGGGGACATAATCCAGATCTAGGTCCTCAGGGGACATAGCAAGGTATAATAAATACTTAAGCCAAATGAAATATAGCAAGTAAATATAAACAGATCCTCAAGGCAAGCTATGTAACCAGTTAAGTAAAATGCAAATAAGAGCATCACTAGTACTCATGCTGAGACCTCTATAAGCTTTGTGTCGGGAAGCCGGTACCAGGAATATAAAGTAATGGGCCAAGCTCTGGGCTAAAGCATCGCCTATGTGTCTTTCCCTACCCAATGTAATCTCATGTCTCATGTCCACGATGTCTCATGTCCATAACACGCAAGATCATGACCTCTAGCTAATACAATGAGTCATAGTAATATCCATGTAATATACAAGTCTCATGTCATGAATCCTGTAAGTCTATACAGAATCACCATGAATATCTCAGAAAAGATTCTGTCACATAAAATAGTGTCAAGTGTCCTACGGTATGGCGTACTTGGTAAAGCAAACACGTAAAATTATAGGATCGCGGAATCAACTCTCTAAGTGACGTTGCACGACTCCGTGTACGACGTTGACACCCGAATCTTGTTCGGACACTAAGCAATATCTCACGGCCCTAGGTTGAACATGATACATTATAGAAGTATATATAATAAAAGAACACAAGCAAGTAATATAATAGGATCTCTGCAGGTTTGGCAAGGTACACTTGCTTGGGTTCTGAACTCCATCAACTGCTCATGGGAAAGGAAAATCTGCACGTACACCTTCAGATGCTGAAACAAACATCACCATTATACTCAAAATACTTGAAATAGCTAGGATTGACTACCCAAAAGTTTTTGGCAAAATTGACAGTTTTTGGTTAAAACGGGATCCACACGTGGTCCACTTCGCACCAAAGAATGTGCCAGAGATAAAGTTCTCCAAATTCATCAAAATTAGTGTCCACAAGTTTAGAACGATGATACGAACCCAACAGATTATTCAGAACTGGATTCCGATGAGCCGATTACAAAATTTCTCGTTATGTGGAACCGTGGGGCCCACAAAATAATATTTCGTCAATGTTCTCACAATTGAACCAAACTTGGGTTGCAGGACCAACATAAATTTAAAAATTTAATGGCACAAGTTTCGTTGTGAAATGACAAGTACACACAAAGTAATGGCGAGTGTCAGAACAGGCCGATACGGAACTTTTTGGCGGATACGCGTTGATTTCGGTGTGCACACACATCCAAATCAAGTTCTGCGAAAGTCCACACGTCCGTATTTATGTTATGCGTCTTTTGGTGCAACTTGCATACAGCGAAGTTGCCACGTTTGGCGGAACGTATCCCGTATCTTGAGATTTTGGATATTTTAAAAATAAGTTTTTGGTCATTTTAGAATAAGAATAATTTTACCATTAAAGCGAACTAATAAAAACTAAAAGAACAGTAAAAATCTTGGTTATATTGTGAAAAAGTTTCTTCAATTATATTTTGAAAATAATTAACAAGATGGTAGAAAAGTGGACATGAACAGGGGTGCTTGAACAAAAATTCTAAACTATTTTCGAACAGTTTTTTGGCCAATTTTCGGTCAATTTTTTGATAAAACCGGGGTGCCTAAATTCGTTCCACTTGAAGAAAATCCTAGAGGGTTAGGTTGTGAACATAACAGCGAAGACGGAACGTGAATCGAACGAGCGAGGGGGGCGGAGGCTGCGCACGAAATAGGGGCCGCAGTTGCTGCTCTTGTGCGCGCATAGGGGGTGGACGGTGTCACGCCCTGATCGCGAAAGGGTCAATCGTCCTTGCTGGATCCTTTACAGGACCGATCATCCTTGCTAGGGGTATGATGCCGTGCGAGCCTGGAGTTGCGCTCGCACAAGGCGAGAACGTGTAGTGATAGGAACCCATTTAAAAACACAAGTTAGAAAACACATTCACAGATAGTTGAACACAAGTATAGGAAGAAACATGCTTTTCATTGTTAATTCTGAGTAATTTACATAGAGTTTACATTTTATGCACCTCTCGGCTACATGACTTGTATTACAAAAAGAAAACTCAAAAGGCAAGGTACGCTCCATTAGATAGTCCACGTCGTTCATATGTTACGCCCTTGTATAGATTGAAAGTCCACGCCTCCAAAATGAACTGACTCCAACTATACTTCAAAATAGAAGGGCTTCTAATGCCTTCTCATCTATCCACTAGCATTGTACCACCTGAGTGCCTAAAATAGTTGCCCATAATGTGGGTTAGTACTCAGCTGTACTGGTGAGCGAGACGAACCCACTCGACTAAATCGACACTAGCTTATCAGGGGCGAGCATGCATTAAGATTATCTTTCTATAGAGAAGTAAGTAAATTTAGTTCATATTAGTTGCATATTTTGATAGGAAAGAAAATAATATTGAATCCAACAAGTACATTAGTTGCTTACTCAACCGATGCACGCCTTCCCTGCAACTAAACACAAGTATACTTACAATCTGCACATGACAATAAATTATCATATGTCTATTCTATGCTGTCATTGGTGTGATCGATACCATAGGGACTTATCCAAGCATTGTGGCACACCCTGTCAGCCCGGGTAGCAAGCCCTGCTGAAGATCCCGTAATGCATCGCGACTAGCACGATCAAATATTCCCCCTGGGTCGATACAGTTCCAGTGCCCCAGAATACCATTTCGAGGAAATGCCAAACCTTGTGCACAAGTTATCCCAGATTATGCAAATGCATGAACAATTCATATATCATACAATGCATGAAATGAAACATAAGAAGTAAAGCAGCAATATATATACTTATGCAATAATTTATATTTTCTCAAGCGGTATTCCAATTTTGGTATCCCATAGATCCAAACTCTATCCGAGGCACCAGGACGCAACCAACCAATAACCAATTCCTTTATAAGGAAGCTCATGTTCATAAGGTGTGCAAGCATATAATTAAGTTAGTCTACAATCCCATGTTCTTTTCTTAGTGGCTGGCATGCATTGTGGCTAAAGATTTCCTAGGTGTTCAGCCAGGCATTATTGATTGAACGTTTGAAATATTAGAGATATAGACGTAAAGAAGTAGGAAAGAAGGGTATGAACCACTCACTGGTTAAGGAAAAATGCTGAAAGAAGGAGTCCCGTCTAGCGACGATCAAACGTCAGATACGCGGACCTGAAATAGCACGAGCATCGAGTTAGAATCCATTGTCTATCCTTCCTCTCGAACTCCCCACTAATCATAGCTCCAAACGAGAAAGCCAACAGCAAAAACTAAGCAAATTAAAAATAACACCAAATCAAAATCCCAAAGCGACATCAAGAAAACCAAACAATAAAGCACGAAAACTATTGGACTTATTTTAATAGAGGCCTATCCATTGGTTGGAAATGATCATCGCATTTCGTCCGTGGCAAGAGGAGTCAAAGATCTAAACTCCAAACCATGACTCAGACAGACTAGCCACAAGCCCAATTATATAGTGCACATCTCGGTCGTATCAGAATTTGAGGCACTACATAATATACCACTAAGAAAAAGTTTTGTCTCGAAACTTAAGAACAAGTCCTTACCTCCGTCTGAACGAACAATGAAGGATACTTCTCCTTCTTCTCCGACTCCATCTCCCAAGTTGATTCTCCAACTGAATGGTTCCACCATAGCACGCGAACCATGGACATCATACGGTTCTGAAGCACTTTCTTCTTACGGTCCAAAATTTGCACGGGCTCTTCTGAGTACGATAAGTCCGTGTGCAGTTCTAATTGTTCGAAGCTAACCACATGACTTGGATCATGCACATAATTCTAAAGTTGAAAGACAAGGAAGACATCGTGCACTTCAGCCAAGGTAGGAGGTAGTACAATCTGATATGCCACAACTGCCACTCATTCCAGTATTTTAAAGGGGCCAACAAACCTGGGACTCAGTTTGCCCTTAACACCGAAGCGCATCACCCCACGCATCAGTGTCACCTTCAAGAAGACATGATCCCCGACCATAAACTCCAAAGGTCTACGATGAGCATCGGCATAGCTCTTCTGTCGGCTCTGTACAGTACGGGATCTTTTTCGAATCAAACAAACTTTCTCAACTGCCTGCTCCACCAGCTCTGGCCCGAGTACATGCCGCTCGCCGACGTCATCCCAACAGATTGGAGATCGACAATTGCACCCATTGAGTGCTTCATACGGTGCCATCTGGATGCTCGATTGGTAACTATTGTACGCGAACTCCGCCAACGGAAGGTGCGTGTCCCATCTAGTCTTCAAATCGATTGCACACAGCTGCAATATATCTTTAAGTATCTGATTTGTCCTTTCTGTCTGTCCGTTAGTCTAGAGGTGGTATGCGGTACTAAACTTTACCTTGGTTCCCATAGCAGACTGTAGGCTAGTCCAAAAATGAGATAAGAAACATCCGTCACGGTCAGAGATAATTGAGGCAGGTACTTCGTGTAATCGAACAATCTCGTCAATGTAAATCTGTGCTAACCGATCAATGCTCCAAGTAACTTTTATAGGGAGGAAGTGGGCAGATTTGGTCAAACGATCAACTATGACCCAAATTGTATCATGCCCCCGCGGCATCTTTGAAAATCCTACACTAAAATCCATAGCAATGTTGTCCCATTTCCACTCGGGAATAGCGAGGTTCTACAGCTCCCCGCCGGGCCTCTAATGTTCAGCTTTTACTTGTTGACAGGCTATGCACTGTGACATAAAGGTTGCCACATCCCGTTTCATACTGTGCCACCAGAAGGTCCTGCATAAGTCCATGTACATCTTGGTGCTCCCCGGATGCATGGAAAACTTCGTATAGTATACCTCTATCATAATTTTCCTTTGGAGTACTGGGTCACTAGGAACGCATAGTCTTTCTTTCATCTGTAAGTCCCCATCTCCGCCTGCAATTAAGTCAGACTTCTTCCCTGCCGAGATCATCCCACTTACCTTCGTTAAGAACTGATCATCCGTCTGAGCAAATTTGATTTTATCACGTAAACTCTGTTCAAGATGGAGTGTTGCCAGCTGAACTCCTTGATGTCGGACTCGAAACTCGATGCCTATAGCCTCTAGCTCCTGAAGTAAATAGTTGTTTAAGGATAGCGAGCCCACGTGCTTCCGACTCAGAGCATCAGCAATGATGCTTCCCTTGCCCGGTATATATACAGGTCATAGTCCTTTATCAGTTCTAGCCAGCGCCGCTGCCGGAGGTTCATTTCCCGTTGGGTGAATAGATACTTGAGGCTCTTGTGGTCTATATAGATTTTGTAAGCAACACCATAAATATTATGCCGCCATAACTTCAGTGCAAACATAATTGCCACCAATTCTAAGTCATGTGTCGGGTAGTTTTTCTTGTGCGACTTCAGTTGTCCAGAGGTGTATGATATTACCTTATCCCTTTGCATGAGAACACACCCCAAGCCGAGTCCTGAAGCATCGCTGTATATCTTAAACTCTTCTGCCCTATCCGAAAGTACAAGAATTAGAGCTGAAATGAGCCATTACTTAAGTTTCCGAAATCTAGCTTCACAATCATCACCCCACTCGTATACAATCCCTTTTTGAGTAAGGCGAGTCAAAGGTGAGGCCAGTTTAGAAAAATCCTTCACGAAACTACGGTAGTATCCCGCTAGGCCCAGAAAGCTTCGAACTTCACTGGCTGACGTAGGTTGCTTCCAGTCCACCACCGCCTCTATCTTCTTCGGGTCTACGACGATGCCTTCTGCCAAGACGACATATCCAAGGAATGCCACGCTGTTCAACCAGAACTCACACTTGCTAAGCTTTGCGAATAACTGATGCTCTCGTAATGTTTGCAATACAATCTTCAGGTATTCCTTGTGCTCTACCTTATTCTTGGAATAGATTAGTATGTCGTCAATAAACACGACTACAAACTTGTCCACAAATGGCCAAAATACACGGTTCATCAGATCCATAAAAGTTGCAGGGGCATTCGTCAAGCTGAACGATATTACAAGAAATTTATAGTGTCCGTATCGGGTTCTGAATGCTGATTTGGGGACATCATCGAATTTGATTTTCAGCTGGTGGTAGCCTAATTTGAGATCAATTTTAGAGAAAACTGTTGCACTTTGTAGTTGATCAAATAGGCCATCTATCCTTAGCAATGGGTACTGGTTCCACACGGTAGCCTTATTCAGTTCTCGGTAGTCAATGCACAGCCGCATGGATCCGTCCTTTATCTTCACGAACAATACCGGAGTTCCCCATGGAGAAATGCTTGGACGAATATATCCTCGGTCCAACAGGTCTTGTAACTGTACTTTCAGTTCCTTTAGCTCTGCTGGGGCTATTCGATAGCGTGCCTTTGATATCGGTCGCGAATTCGGAAAGGTATCAATGGAGAATTCAATCTCTCGATTAGGAGGCATTCCAGGAGCTCGTCCAGGAACACATTAAGGAAATCTGCTACGACATCAGCATGGGATGCATCTGTACTTTTCTGCTTGGTGTCTCAAACAGAGGCTAAGTACCCTTCATAGCCCAAATGTAACATACGCCTAGCCGAAATTGCTGATATCACCATCCCCGTCTTCGGTGCAGCACTGCACGAATAGTAGAAGTCTGCCTCACCGGGTAGACGAAATACGACTCGCTTCTCCGCGCACTCGATTGTTACATGGCAAGCACCCAACCAGTCCATCCCAAGAATAATATCATAATCCTAAATATCTAGCACAATGACATCTAAGAAAAGCTTCCTTCCTCCGATGCAAGTATAACCGTCCCTACAGATCGCATGGGCGGGCATGTCGACTCCCGAAGGGGTACTCATTCAAAGGTTCATATTTAATGGAGTAGAAGCTAATTTATTCTCAACAATAAAATCAGCAGATATGAACCAATGCGTAGCACCTGAATCGAATAAGAATCTAGCGGGCAATTCTTGGAAAAGTAAGGTACCTATTACAATAGTGTCGGAGACGGATGCCTCATCCCGAGTCAGTGCATAGACTCGGCCTTGACTACCCTGGCGTTGTGGATTCACTGGTACGATATTGGCACCATGAGCTGGAGGCCCCTTATTCTAATTTCCGTTGTTCTGATTCGGCTGCTGCCGGACGATCGGCCTAGGATCTCACCAGTCGAAAGGTTTATGGTCCAAACGACCACATTTAAAACACCCAACCACTCGGCACTCATTCACCCGATATCCCATCTTGTCGCACCTATGGCAATATGGTCCCTGAGGTGGACCCCTATGCTCGGATGTGTGCGGATGCTTCGGTGCTCCAGACCCTCCCGTTTCCTGAGGCCTCTTATTGTAATTGGTATGAGGGGTTTGCACATTGATCTTTTGTGAATTATACCCAAAGATTCATTCACTATTTATGGCAGCTTCGTAACATTCCCTATAGGTTTGACACTTCTGATTTATAATATCCCTACATAGCTCGTCATTCAAACCTTTCTGAAAATGGTAGTACAACGCCTGCTGGTTAGGCAAGAAGTGTTCGACAAACTTGGCAAGTCAAGCGAACACTGAATTATAATCATCCACAGACATACTTTCTTGCACCAGATTGCTGAAGTCGTCTTCCTTCTGTTGCCGCACAGCCCGGGGGATATATTGTTCAATAAAGGCAGATTTGAACATCTTCCAGGTGATCTGGTAGTTGGGATTGGCATCATAGATCCCTTGCTTAGTGGCTTCCCACCAATCATGCGCCCGTAGTTTCAGTTGCACTAATGCACAAGCCACTCTTTTAGACTCCTTAATGCCGACCATGTTTAAAAGCCCCTCTAGTTTTACAATCCATCCCATCACCATGTCCGGTTCTGCTCGTCCGTTGAACGATGGTATACATTTTAGTGAACTCCGCCGCTCTGCAGGTATTCCTAGCGTGGGGTAGTATTTCTTCGAACTGGTCTTCTATCGCCACAACCGGTGGAGTAACAGGGGTCACTACGGCTCCTCCGTTGCTGGGTACCAAGGATGCGATCAATTGCATCATGGTATCCATCTGCTTCTGTTGAGCAATAAACAATACCCAAATTTGCGCCTGCTGAGTGGCGGCTTGTTGTTGATGTACCTCTATGAGATGTATAAGCCGCTCGGTCATATCGATTAAACCCACTCCTCCGGATTCTCCAGAACTTGTCGAATCGCTCTGAATGGGCTGAGCACTGCTTGTGACAACAGTATTTTTCTTAGCCATTGCTACAAAAGAGAGTAGCTTGTCCACACTCCAAAAATGATAGATTTTTATCTATGGGCTCATTGTATATGCAACTCATCTCATACAGCGAACGCCGAATGCAACTCAATTGAGAGGCGTATCAAACTCCTATATTATCTTTTTGAAATCCCAAGGAAGTGAAGCCGTGCTCTGATACCAATTTGTCATGCCCCGATGGCAAAAGGGTCAATCGTCCTTGTCGGATCCTTTACGGGACCGATCGTCCTCGCTAGGGGCGTGATGCCTTGCGATCCTGGAGTTATGCTCGCACAAGGCAAGAACGTGCAGTGATAGGAACCCATTTGAAAACACAAGTTAGAAAATAGATTCACTGATAGTTGAACACACGTATAGGAAGAAACATGCTTTTTATTGAAAATTCAGAGTAATTTACATATAGTTTATATTTGATGCACCTCTCGGCTACATGACTTGCATTACAAAAAGAAAACTCAAAAGCCTGGGCGTGCTCCATCAGATAGTCTATGTCGTTCATACATTACGCCATTGTATAGATTGAAAGTTCACGCCTCCAAAATGAACTAACTCTAACTATACTTCAAACTAAAAGGGCTTCTAACGCCTTCTCATTTATCTACTAGCGTTGCACCGCCTGAGTGCCTAAAATAGTTGCCCACAACGTGGGTCAGTACTCAGCTGTACTGGTGAGCGGGATGAACCCACTCGACTAAATCGACACTAGCTTATTAGGGGCGAGCATGCATTAAGATGATCTTTCTATAGAGAAGTAAGTGAATTCAATTCATATCAGTTGCATGTTTTGATAGGAATAAAAATAACATTGAATCCAACAAGTACATCGATTGCTTACTCAACCGATGCACGCCTTCCCTGCAACGAAACACAAGTATACTTACCATCTGCACAAGACAATAAATTAGCATATGTTCTATTCTATGCAGTCATTGGTGTGATCGACACCATAGGGACTTAACCAAGCATTATGGCACGCCCTGTCAGCCCGGGTAGCAAGCCCTGCTGAAGGTCCCGCAATGCATCGCGACTAGCACGATCAAATATTCCCCCCGGGTCGATACAGTTCCAGTGCCCCAGAATACCATTTCGAGGAAATGCTAAACCTTGTCCATAAGTTGTCCCAGACCATACAAATGTATGAATAATTCATATATCATACAATGCATGAAATGAAACATAAAAAGTAAAGCAGCAATATATATACTTATGCAACAGTTCATATTTTCTCAAGCCGTGTTCCAATTTTGGTATCCCATTGGTCCAAATTCTATCCGAGGCACCAGGCCGCAACCAATCAATAACCAATTCCTTTATAAGGAAGCTCATGTTCATAAGTTGTGCAAGTATATAATTAAGTTAGTCTACAATCCCATGTTCCTTTCTTAGTAGCTGGCATGTATTGTGGCTAAAGATTTTTTAGGCGTTCAGTCGGGCATCATCGATTGAACGTTTAAAAGATTAGAGATATGGACATGAAGAAGTAGGAAAGAAGAGTCTGAACCACTCACTGGTTAAAAAAAGTGCTGAAAGAAGGAGTCTCGCCTAGCAACGATCAAACATCAGATACGCGGACCTGAAATAGCACGAGCACCGAGTTAGAATCCTTTGTCTATCCTTCCTCCTGAACTCCCTAAGAATCAAAGCTCCAAACGAAAAAGCCAATAGCAAAAACCAAGAAAATTGAAAGCAACACCAAATCAAAATCCCAAAGCAACATCAAGAAAACCAAGCAACAAAGCACAAAAACTATTGGACTTGTTTCAATAGAGGCCTATCCATTGGTTGAAAAGGATCATCGTATTTTGTCAGTGACAAGAGGATGTCGAAGATCTAAACTCCAAACTATGACTCAGACAGACTAGCCACAAGCCCAATTATATAGTGTGCATCCCGGTCGGATCGGGATTTGAGGCACTACAGACGGCAGTGCGGCGACGCGTTAGCGCGGCACAATGGCGGTACGGCGGTCGACGGCGGGCGGTCGCCGGTGGGTGGAGGCATGGGGGCATGGGTGGTCTGGGATTAGAGTTAGGGTTTCGGTTTTGTTGTAGTATATATATATATATATATATATATATATATATATATATATATATAGTAAAAGGGGGGTGGAGAATTCGCTGTACGTGGGAAAGGGGGAATTAGTTTTATGATTGGGTTTTGGGTTTTAAGTTAGTGTGTTTGGTTTATTAGGTTTAGGGTTTAGGTTAGGATTTATTTTATTTTTCTTTTGTTTTATTCTTTTATTTATTCAATAATTAAACATAAAAAATTCTTAAAGATAATTAGGTGCTTGTAAAAATTCTAGAAAATTTATATCTCCTCCAATAAATAATCTACCACCAATTTATATTAATTAAACAATATAGTTACTAAATATTAATAAATATTAAAATAATTAAATAAATCTATAAATTATATTTTCTACATGATATTAAATTGGGAGCGTGTAGGGAGTTCAAATAACGTAACTCGAGTGTCATGTGCGTAATAGGACCAGTTAGGCTCATAGCATGGATTTGTTGGGATCAATATGTTGGTGTGACGTGTTAAAATCGTACGCCATGACTAAATGATTAATTAATCATTATTTTCTCATAATTGTGTCACAAAAGTTGTGCGACCAAAAATGAGGCATGTGATTGCGAATTTGTGAGGGACAGTCATGGCATAAGCCTAATTTGACTCATTTAAGTCGAGAATGCTAGGTTGGTTGAAAGGGAAAGGCTAGTATTGCACTCAAGATCTTAAAACCATGGGGGTTGGTTTACAAAGTTTAATTAAATTATCGAATAAGTATTAAAAAAAAAAAATTATTAACAATTACCAAACTAACTCTATATAAAAATTAGGATGCTCACAATCTACCCACCTTAAAAAAATTGCATCATTGCAATTAAGAAAAACGAAACATAACCGGTCAGGAATGGTTTGCTCCAGAAGAGATGACGCGGTTGTATGACATTTGTTGAAGCACGACACAAAGGATAAATGACCATGAACAAAAGAAAATCGAGAGAAAGGGTGAGGGTTTTGTTCAAGCAGAACATGTAGGAAAGCAATAAAAATTTCTCCATAGGTAATGAGAGATAAGTTACTCAAGAGTAAAGGAGTTTGATTAGAGCGAGAATCAACAACAACTTATGAAAACTTGGGTACCACTTACATATTACTAATCTAGACTAACAAGTTCATGCTAACATAATACTAGGTATATGCTAGGGAATGGAACTAACAGGCACATGCTAAAGTATTACCAGGAATATTCATTACTATAGATGGCTATGATAAGACTAAATCTTACTCATACTAGCTACTCCTCGAGTCCGTGCCTCCTCCACTGTCATCACAAAAGCCTGTCCACGTTCCTGTGGTGGTGCCCTCTGCTGTTGTTGGGCCTGCTAGAAGAGTGCTGCATATTGTGCCAAGGGTGGCCACGGCTGATATTCTTCCGGTGCTAGTGGTCTGAATCTTCTATCTTCCGCATGATGCACCTGGTGCTGGATAAACTGGTCGATGTGGCTACTGGATTGACTCCGGTGCTGGTAAAGCTAGTCGGTGAACCATCGGTGTTCCTCTCCGGCTCTTAGGGCAATCCCTGGCTAAATGTTGACTGGATCCGCAAGCTAAACATAATCCTAACTTGCGTTTGTACTCTCTCTCAATATGGCTTACCTTGCCACAGTAGTAACAAGTAGGAAGGGATGGGGCTCGTGATGCTGCTCTCTGTGGTGGACTCATCTGGGGTCATTTTACAGGCTCTCCTTGTGGTGCTCGAGCTGGTACTAATACGTACGTCTCTTCTGGCTAGACTCCCTCCTGTGGATGCGCTACATGCATCGAGCTGCTACAAGGACATCCATATAAGAAGTAGGTGCAACTGCGCCCATCTGTCTCTGTAGTTCAAAGCTCAGTCCGTCAAAGAATTTCTTCGCCTTCTCTTCTTCTGTCGGGATCAGTGTAGGGTCGAACAGTTAAATCAAGCATGATGCAAGTCAAGAAATTTATTTGAGTCCGATATAGAGGTCAAGAACGTGTCAACATGTGGATAAGATCCTATAAATTTATTCTTATCCTAATCGCAGGCTTGCTTGGTCCCTTAGTTGAAACTAAAGCAATATATTCGTAGACCTACATGGGCCGCAACAAAAACCATGTTACGCTCCAGTCCCAAAATATCGAGGGACTAGCCACGTGGCAATGGCCAGCAACATAACTCCAATGGCCAAACCCAATTTAATGGACCCGTTAGAGTGCACTTAAGCTGTAATTCATAAAAATGGTCTATGAATACTTGTCACAGTTTATATATCTAATCTCATCCACAATAAGTAATAAAATCATAAGGAGACAAGTCCAGTTACAATAATATAAAATGATCTGTCCAATCAAAGCAATATAAATAATGTCACCGGGAATAACCCACCATCAAAATGAAAAGGAAAATAAATCCAAGTACAAATATCCAGAAGTTACTACAAGATCAAATATCTAAGAACATTAAGAATAATAAATGAATGTGAGAATACTATCAGCTCAAGAGAAGTCCTCTGGAACAACCTCGTCCTCTACAATATGTACGTCTCTAATAGTAGCACATGTCCCATTAAACCTCGGGATAGCTCTCCTCGTCTACACCTGGGGACATAATCCGAATCCAGGTCCTCAGGGGACATAGCAAGGTATAATAAACACCCAAGCCAAATAAAAAACAACTAGTAAATATAAACAGATCCTCAAGACAAGCTATGTAATCAGCTAAGTAAAATAAAAATGAGAGCATCACTAGTACTCAGGCTGAGACCACTACAAGCTCTGTGTCAGGGAGCCGGTAGCAGGAATATCAAGTAATGGGCCAAGCTCTGGAACAGAGGCTAAAGCATCGCAATAATAAATATATATGTATGTAATCAGCCTATAGCATGTGTGTCTATCCCCACCCAATATAATCTCATGTCTCTTGTCCATAACACGCAAGATAATGACCTTTAGCTAGTACAACGAGTCATAGTAATATCCATGTAATATGCAAGTCTCATATCACGAATCTTGTAAGCCAATACAGAATCACCATAAATATCTCAAAAAAGATTCTGTCACATGAAATAGTGTCAAGTGTCCTAAGGTATGGCGTACTTGGTAAAGCAAGCACGTAAAAATATAGGATCGCGGAATCAACTCTCTAAGTGACGTTGCACGACTCCGCGTATGACGTCGACACCCGAATCTTGTTCAGACGGTAAGAAATATCTCACGGTCCTAGGTTGAACATGATACATCATAAAATTATATATAATAAAAGAACACAAGCAAGTAATATAATAGGATCTCTGCAGGTTTGGCAAGGTACACTTGTCTGGGTTCTGAACTCCCTTAACTACTCCTGGGAAAGGGGAATCTGCGTGTACACCTCCGAATGCTGAAAAAATTATCATTATTATTCTCAAAATACTTGAAATATCTATGATTGACTACCCATAAGTCCAATTTTGACTCAGGGGCAAAATTGATATTTTTTTGTCAAAGCGGGGTCCACATGTGGTCCACTTCGCACCGAAAAATATGTCCAAGATAAAGTTCTCCAAATTTGTCAAACTTAGTGTCTACGAGACTAGAACAACGATACGAACCCAAAGAAATGTACAGAACTGGATTCCGATGAGCCGATCACAAAATTGTCCGTTATGTGAAACCGTGGAGCCCACAAAATGATATTTCGTCAACCTTCTCAGAATCAAACCAAAATTTGGTCACAGGACCAGCATAATGCTATGAATCTGATGATGTAAGTTTTGTTGTAAAATAATAAGTACACACGAAGTTATGACGAGTGTCAAAACAGGTCAATATTGGACTTTTTGGCGGATACGCGTTAATTCTGGTATGCACGCACTTCCAAATCAAATTTTGTGAAAGTCCACACGTCCATGTTTACGTTATGCGCCTTTCGGTGTAACTCGCACACGACAAAGTTGCCTCGTTTGGCAGGACGCACCCCGTATTGCGAGATTTTGGGTGTTTTAAAAATAAGTTTTTCGTCGTTTTGGAACAAGAATAATTTAACCATTGAAGTGAACTAATAAAAAATAAAAGAACAATAAAAATCTTGGTTATATTGTGGAGAAATTTCTTCAATTATATTTTAAAAATAATTAACGAGATGATAGAAAATTGGATATGAACAGAGCTACTTGGACTGAAATTCTAAACTTTTTTCGAATAATTTTTCGCCAACTTTCGGTCGATTTTTCGATGAAATCGGAGTACCTAAATTCGTTCCACTTAAAGGAAACCCTAGAGGGTTAGGTTTTGAACATACCAGCAAAGATGGAACACGAATCAGACGAGCGAGGAGGGCGGGGGCTGCGCGAAGTAGGGGCCGTAGTTGCTGTTGTTGTTCGCGCATGGGGGGCGGACGGCAGACGGCGGTGCACCGGTGCGGCAGCGCAACGCGGCGCGGCGGCAGTACGGTGGTTCGGCGGTGGGCGACGGACGGTCGCCGGCGGGTGGAGGCGTAGGGGCGTGGGTGGTCTAGGATTAGAGTTAGGGTTTGGCTTTTGTTGTAGTAGTAGTAGTAGTAGTAGTAGTATATATATATATATATATATATATATATATATATATATATATGGGGAGTTCCCTATACGTGGGAAAGGGGGGAATTAGTTTAGGATCGGGTTTTGGGTTTTAAGTTAGTACGTTTGGGTTATTGGGTTATTGGGTTTAGGGTTTAGGGTTTAGGTTAGGATTTATTTTCTTTTTCTTTTCTTTTATTCTATTATTTATTCAATAATTAAACATATAAAATTCCCAAAAATAATTAGGCACTTGTAAAAATCCTAGAAAATTTATATCTCCTCCAATAAATAATCTACCACCAATTTATATTAATTAAACAATGTATTTAATAAATATTAATGAATATTAAAATAATTAAATAAATCCGTAAATTATATTTTTCATATAATATTAAATTGGGAGCGTGCAGGGGGTTTAAATAATACAATCCGTAATAGGACCAGTTAGGCTCGTAGCATAGATTTGTTGGGATCAATGGGTTGGGGGTCGCGTGTTAAAATCTTACGCCACGACTAAATGGTTAATTAATAATCGTTTTTTTGTAATTTTGTTGCAAAAGTTGTACGCTCAAAATAAGGCATGTGATTGCGAATTTGTGAGGGACAGTCATGGTAGGAGCCTAATTTGACTCGTCTAAGTCGAGCATGCTAGGCTGGTTGAAAGGAAAATGCTAGTATTGCACTCAAGATCTTAAAACCATGGGGGTTGGTTTTCAAAGTTTAATTAAATTATCAAATATGTATTAAAATAAAAAAATTGTTAACAATTACCAAACTAACTCTATGTAAAAATCAGGGTGCTCACAACTATACTAGAAATTAAGAGAAATTGCACAAAATACTCAAAAATGAGCTCCTTATCACACGATATCACATCGTATCGTGATAAAACCTAGTAGTGTCCACTTGGTAAGGTCCAAATTGTCCCTTAATGGTTAATTATGAAGGGTGATTAAGAAGGGATGTAATGTGAAGGCTTCTAACTAATCCAAATTAAGGCTAATCGTCCTAATTAATTAGTAGGAATGAGTCTAATGGGCTTGATCCAAGTTGGGCTCCATAATGTCATGACAAAACTAAATAGGCTCACACGTGTTAAGTCTGACTATTGGACTACCCTACTAACTATAAATAAATAATACAAGCCATAAATAATTATATAGTATACTAATAAATAAATAATTAATATAAGAATCAATTAAATATTTATAGTATACTAATATTAATATTTATTCCTAAAAATAAATACCCATACCAAATTATCAAACTACCCCTAGTTGGAAAAGTGAGGGTGACACTCTTGGGCTTCAGGTTCCACTCCTGCTTGACCTTGCGTTCCTCCACAAGTATCTCAGACTACGTCTTATAGAAATATGGAATACAGATATTCACTTCCCAGTTCAGACCCTCACGGAAGCGGATAGCCCGAACCTCTAGCTCCCTCACCAAATACTCCGCAAATCGGCTTAATCTCCTGAACTCTGCGGCGTACACCTCCACAGACATGCTCCCCTGAGTAAGGCCCTCAAACTTCTTCATAAAGTTTAATCTGTCTGCCTGAGCAAAAAACTTTCTCTTTAAGAGATTCTTACACCTCCCAAGACTGCCCCACATCAGCAAGAACTGGCTCATTCCTAAACCAAGTACGGGCGATATCGAACAGCTAAAGACCTACTGTCTCAACCTTCATATCCTCAGCAAGATCGGACACCCTTATGAGATGCTTGATATCCATGATTCAATCATCAGCGTCGACGATGCCCTCGATTCCATTGAAGATCCGAGGTTCTAGCTTCTTGAAGTCCTGGATATTACCCAGCTAAAGCTGGGCAACCTGCGGTGCAACCTGCTGCTGAAACGGAGCTCCTCTCTCTACTATAGCAAGGGCAAGATAATGAGCACTCTCAATACCCTGCCGTAACACATCGGTCTGCCTCTGGTGAGCCTCTGACTGGGCCCTCTGAGCCTCCATCATCTCGCAAAACAATATAAAAACCTGAGTCCTATCTGTCGGCACAAAAGGTGGAGGTGGAAGTCCCTCAAACACAGCTGGAACAGTCCTCTGTATTGGAGGAAACCCCCGAATAAAGATGATACGCCAATCACCGGAGAAGTGACTGGTGCAGGCTCCCGAGAAGTCGCAGATCTCTCAGAAGCTGCTCCTCCATGCTGTGATCGAGTCTTAGGCGGCGTCCTGAGGCAAAGCGAAAGAAAAGAATCAATATGTCACAAGATAGAATATATTCAAAGAAGGACAGTTAAAGCTGAATTATCAAATATCAAGGAAGAAAAGTTAAAATTAACAATAGAGGTTTTCCTAGTTGTGATTGAGTATTCTTAGCCTATAGCCTATATCCTATATACTGAACAGGCTTGTAATAGTACTTAAATCAGAGTATCAATACAAATCCTATTAATTACGATATTGAAGACCTGTATAGGCTACCACTAAAAATGTGTCATGACTTGCACCCGGTGTAGGGGCACGAGTAATAAAAAAATGTCCAGCCTACGCCGCAGCATCGACGGTAGAACATTGTTTGGGTAAACTATACTATTTAACAATAATGATCATCAAGATATATAATTCCACCAATAAAATATGAATACTCAATCACAGAACTATAAGATGGAATAATCCCATGAATAGGATATAAAGAACTGAAGAGTCAGATACAACTCACAAGACATAATATAATATCCAATAAGTCTCAAAATATAAAATAAAACTAACTGTCAAAGATGGAGACAAATCTAGTATAATATAAGCATATCTACTAAGGTACTGATAAAGTATCATCTGTCTTAACCGAGATGAGTCCCTCCTGAGCCACAGTCTCTAGATCTAAGCCAACTACTTCCTGAGGCCCGTAGTGAGTGAGATACCACTCCTCAGTGTCATCTGGGCAAAATATATCCAGTCAGGAAAGGAGCAAAGTACACCTCTAATAGCAGTTCCAATAAATGATAAAAACTATATAACAGTATATAGAGAGCATATATAAGAAGAATAGAGCATGGCAGGAATATACAGGAATAAGAAAATACATGAAATATATATAAGAGATATGAATATCATATATGAAATAAAAAGATACGATTATCTAAGTGAGTGAGTACCAGTGACAATATGCGATCAGGTTAGGAACTTAAACATGAATATAGCCTGGTTAATCATATGTGAGGTATATGATTAACACTCACAGGAATACATGAACTACACAGGGAGGGTGTGATCACATATCTATGCTAACACTTTTTGCCCCCAACTGGTATAGTGGATCCAACCATGACACGCTACGACACATGAATCACAGAGCAGGGGGCCAACCTTCTCAGGAACAGTGTCTCATCCATGCACATAAATCATAGGACATGTACAGGAATCACAGGAATCATAATAACATCTCATGAAAGGATCCTAAAAATACCAGTCTGTACAACCAAGTGTCAGAAAATTAAGGCTATCTACACTAAATACATTAAACATAGATGATATCATAAACAGGAAACTATTAGAGAATATACTCGTCTGAAATCCGGTATGGAATGTCAACCGTATCCGTAACTGTGCCTCGAGAACCTAAATATGAATATCAAGTCAATACAGTATTTTAGAATTATAAATTTGCTAAACTAGCTTGAAACTAGGTCTCTAGGTCAATATTAGGTCAAACTAAGTCAAACTAGTCAACTAGGTCAATACCTTGCTAAACTAGGTTTTCTAGGTCAAGACTAGTCATTTCCAAATTTATACTACCTAAATTAGAGAATACTAGCTAATACATTATACTACGCATCCTATATATATCTATCTTAACATTACAGGGTACCCTCTTTACCTACCTGACACTTACCCCAACTCAAGTATGATATCAATTTACCTTGGCCTACACCCCTTTAGTACACTAACTGATACTCTTCACGGATACCTATCTATCCCTTAGTGAATATTTAGTATATGCTATCATTCAACACCTTTCTTATAACACTTACTTACACTAATCCCTATCTTATATTACTAACTGATATTTACTAACTGAACCCATGCTAATAGATATATGATTGATAACCTTGGTATCAGTCAGATACATGATATTGCTGATATTGTACATCCATGTGTACCCAAGCAATTGCTTGTTGCCACATTTGCCTCTTGACTGAACCCGACCTCTGAATACTCTTGGTATCACCACTGCCTACAACAACTCAATAACACAACCTACCTATTCCTCTACTATATAGTACAACTTAACCCATATTTACATACCTCCTTGCACACACTCACGTGCAAGATACACATGTTGGTATTCCTAACAACCCTTGCTATGTTACCTGTAACAACCCAATCTCTCACTCTATCTATACAATACCTAAACATACACTAAACCATATTGACTCGATACTCAAGATTAATCCAAACTTGACTTATACCTTATTGCCAACTGCCAACTCTTGGGACTGCCAATACTGGATGTAATGGCTTACTGCATTGCAATGCCCATTATCCTCAGAGTCAAAAGTTGTCAGCAACGACTGTTGCTGCTCTACCTACTGCAATTACTCTTCCATCTCACTCACAGGTGCTCCAAGTACTAAGAATATTGCTGCTATGATTGGCATTGCTCTGTAGGCTAACTTGCCCGAGCCCCAAGTCTTCACTAATGCATACTGGTCTGAACTTGATTTTCCCCAGGCCTATTGTACAGGCCCTCAAGCACTGAACCCTTCCATGTTGCAACTGATGTTGCTCCTCCTATATGCTTAGCACTGCTGTCACTCCCATCACACCAAGCATACACTCTAATCAATAGTGCATACACTAGCACAATCAATGTGACAGTCACCTCCGAAGTATAATAACAGACAACACTAATATATATATATATATATATATATATATATATATATATATATATATATATATATATATATATATATATATATCAAACACAAGGAGTGCATCACACACAAACACACACACACACACACACACATACACGCACACACACATATATATATATATATATATATATATATATATATATATCAAACACAGGGAGTGCATCACACCCGTAGATGTAAATATATATATATATATATATATATATATATATATATATATCAAGAAACATATAGATGTAAATACACAAACTATAATTAATCTAACAAGCGTAGAAATATAAATTAGGATCTCAATATACTTATATGGCAATACATCAAACACAAGGCGTGCATCACACCCGTATCACACTAAATCTATGATACGCTTGCGATATAATCCCAACACAACACCAAATATATTCCGAAGAACATGAGCAAGTCTAGAATTACAATTAAAGATAATATCAGGTGCTAGCTACTCATCTACGTGCTCGTGTCAAAATATGACATGCTCACACCCCCGTTTCAAAGGAAAAAAATCCCCAAATTAATTCGTATTACCAAATTATCGTGATACGGCCTACACGTATCCATTTATGGACACGACACTAGTCTCACACAACCAAACACATGTTAATTTTGTCTAAATGACCTATTGACAAACACATAATGTGCCAATCTCGAATTTTTCCCAAAATTAACACAAAATATAACATAAATTTCTCCATGGGCCTCCTAAGAACCTAATTCCTCTTCCTATGGGTATCCCTAGTATATGAGAGGGTTCCTAATAATTAAACTACATATTTAGGGTCTAATTAGAAGAAAAAAAACTGAATTAACCTATTGGGAGATGAATTTTTAATTCAAGTCTCCAAATGGATGCAAAGAGCCTTCAACTTGTGCACTCTTCACCTCCTTGTAGATTCTTACCCCCTCCTTGCTCCAATAGCCTCTAATGGTGAATAGAGAAGGAATTAGGACAGAATTTGGGTAAAAATTTATGTAGGGATGAAGAAATTTAGAAGAAAAAAATTCTAGATCTAGAATTGAAATAAAATAAATGAAGAGAGAGAGAGAGAGAGAGAGAGTCTCTCATTCTCCCCCTATGGCCGACCCTAGCTTGGGATGCAAGCAAGTATGTAATGTCTAAAATACCCCTATGGGCTTATCATGAAGAAAGTAATTAAGGAAGGAAGGTTCTTCTCCTAATAGTTTGACTAATTAATCACCAACTTGATGAATTAGGTTTTTTTGTTGGGCTCAAATCTAACTAGAAATAATGTTGGTCCATGAGTCCAATCTAAACTAGTTAGGTCCACTAACATAAGTCCAAATTATCATATCGCCTACAAATAATAAATAAATAATACAAGAATTAAATATTAACATGTACGATAATTATTAAATTATAAAAATAACCAAAATATCCTTCCTAGAAAATATGGTAGTGACAATTCTTCCCCCTTAAAATAATTTTGTCCTCGAAATTCAAAGACAAAACTACCCATAATAAAGCAAAAATAGAATCAGGAAAATACATACCTCAAGGCATAAACATATACGGGTACCGCTCTCGCATTTCATCCTCCCTCTCCCAGGTAGACTCACCCGGAGAGTGATGCCTCAATGCAATGCATACCAAGGAAATAGTCTGGTTCCTCAGCACCTTCTCACTCCGATCCAGAATTTCAACTGGCTTCTCTGGATAGCTAAGAGTAGGGCCCAACTCTATATCCGAGTGATCCAATACCAACTCTATATCCGAGTGATCCAATACGTAACTGTGATCCACCATGTACCGTCTCAACTGTGACACGTGAAACACGTTGTGCACTCCCTCCAATGCATATAGCAAGTTTATTCTATAGGCAACTGTATCGACCCTCTCGAGAATACTGAAGGGTTCGATTAATCACAGACTAAGCTTTCAGCCTCCACCGAAGTGAATCATGCCTCATGTCAGAAAAATTCGTAAAAGTTCTTGGTGGTTGTTGGACCATGCTTGCCCTGAGTTCTAGTACCATCTGGGTCAGATACTATATCGAGGCACTCATGATCTGCATCATAGCCTCGAGGGTCTCAAAGAGTTGTCGATCACTATTGCCTTCGTTGTCCTCCCAGCCATGTATACTGTCCTTTCATGGGGAGAAATGGAAGGGACGATAGACCTCTCACTTTTTGCTATAGATTCTTGCATCGAATAGTCCTCAGAGAAATTTGGTAGCACTGCATCTTCTTCAAATTTGGAGAGAAAACTATCCCAAGTGTCAGAAGGCGCTTCACTTTGATAAGGGTGACTAACCCCAGGAATCTCAACGTATGTCCCTTGAGAATTACTATCTCCTTAGGAAGGCAAATTATTGTAGAGTTCTAAAGGATTGCTACCCCCAGCTTGCGGAGTTATCTTGGGTCTCGAGGCAATACCACTCTCCAGTTGTTGATAGTTTTGCCTTCTTACGGGTGCCCAGGAAAACTTCTTCTGTAGGCACTGCTGCTTGCCTCCGCCTTCTTGATACTATGGCCGAGAGTGGGGGGTTGGAGGTATTATACTTCTGATCTTCCTTCATGGAGTATCACAACCCACACCCAAAATAAGGGCACCAGCGGTGAACAACGCCTATCCTACATCGCTACATCGGCGGTAGAATGCTGTCTAGGTCAACCATACTATCTAAATATCTCAATAATATGTATAAGGTACTTGTCAATGTCATCTCAACTCCAAACGGAGGAACAATGTGGTATATGATAATAGTAAACAATACTCGATCACAATATAAAACTAAAGGAGGATAAAAGCACGATATAGAATAAAAGAGAGGAAATTAGAGTCACAATACATCCACAAGTCCAAATCCATATGTCTAGATATAGCCACTCCAAAAATAATATATACATGCCATAAGTCTAGGAATAAGACTAATACAATGTCCAAAAATATAACTAGGACTCCTCGGTCACTGGCACTAGGTCCTCCTACTCTAGGGGAGTATCCTCTAATGGCTTACCATCCCGTGGTCCATAATAAGTGGAACACAGCTCCTCTAGCCAATTATCTAAAAAATATATCCAATCAGGAAAGGAGCAAAGTACAAAACTCTGAAAGTAATTCTAAATTTATGGTAGAGAATATATGACAAGCAATAGAAAATAATACAAGATAACTAGCAATAGGAAATGATAATGAACTAAAGTGAACATGTAATGTACTGGAAAGTAAAGAACATGTAATAGAGAATAACTGCAAGTAAAGAAAAGTTAACACTAGCTAATGTTCCTTGGAGTATATGTTTATTATGTGATCGATTTGGGTTAAACATGAATACAATATGGTAACTCGATTATACATGTGATATATAATCGACATGTACACGAATACACTTGGGCTCGATCACATAACCAACTCCTACTCCCCCATCCCCAACCAATACTTATGGATCCAATTACGACACGTTACAAACATGAATATAAGCACACCAAACACGAGCAACGTATGAACACGAAGTACACGATAATCAATACCCGATACACACGATGAAATATATGTGAAGGAGTACCCGTTGAACATAGTAGCGGATAACATCCCATGACAAGATCCATTTAGTACCATTTAGTGTATCCATTGTGTCGAAATCAAGTAAACAGTTCTAGAATATGTGATATATACATTATCATGACTGAAAACTAACCAAAATATGTACTTGCCTCTGGTCCGGAGCAAATAATGTCACTCGGTGTCCAAGCTGATGTCACACTCACCTATATATGAATGGCATATCAATTGGGTGTAATAAAGTGATAAATATGCTATAATGCACTATATATAATTTTTTAGGTCATTTTAGGTCTCACTAGTCAAACTAGGTTATTTTCAGGTCAAACATAACTTCTAAGTCCATTACAAGGCTATACTAGTTGATACTAGATTTTACTAGGGTCATTACCTTAAAGTATTAGCTATATTAGTTATTGACACTAAGTATCTACATATACTAGCTAACACTAAGGTATTTTAGTCAATATAGTTAATACCTAGCTATTACCTTAGTTTCTAGGTGTGATCTTAAACCCTCACCTTAACTTAACTATTGTCAATAATACCTTAGCATATATCTAGACTAATATCAAAGCCTTAACTAACTATTAGAATACCATAGTATCTTAGTAATAAACTCTAATACTTAATACCCTAGTAATACCTTCAATCAACACACCCACTAATCCTCACCAACTTGGTATCCCATATGCTAACACCCTAGCTAACACTTAATCTTATATAATATATAACATCAACCACTGACATCACTCTATAACAACTTAGCATTAACAATCACTCTTAAATAAAACCTCACTGATCTCTCAACTGCTAGTACCACCTATGTAAGTTATTGATACACTTGTATCAGTCTTAGCCATTACTCATACTTATGAACCTATTGATATCTACTTAAAATACTGATACATAGGCCACTGCCTGGGTGAACTACTGTTGTTGCCTACTAGTACTGCTGCTACTTAGCTACTAGTACAACAGCTGTTATATTTGCTTACTAACCCGAGCTCCTGCTTTCCTTATTGCTGCTACTTCTCTTCTCCAAAGGCAATGTGGCTACTGCTAAATGGAATAACCGTGCAACTAGTGCACTCCTACAGTTTCTTACCCGAGAATCTCATTTAACTTGAGGTTGCAATAGTCCATCCATAATATAGAGTATCAGTCATCTACATGTCATATACACTAGACAACCTTCCTCACTTACTACTGCTCGAGTGCATAATTAGTGCACTGGTCTCCACTGCAGACTCCACCCTACTTGTAGCAATACTGCTATAGGTTCCCCCCTTCTTACACTTTTCTTAAACTCCTTCTCACTAAGACTGCATCACTTACACTGCTGCAAGGTATTTCTGTCACGACCCGCACCTGATATAGGGGCACAAGTACATGGATATGTCCAGCCTATGTCACACCATCAGAGGTAGAACGCTGTCTAGGTCACGATACTATCTAATCAAACTCACATAAATATTCAACTCCATAAGGAGACACAGATATAATAATACAATATGAAATATCCAACCACAAAACTAAAGCATGATAAGATATCGAAAGAGTAATCGAAACACAACCACAAAGTCTAAACAACAATATAATCTAAACTTCAAACAATAACATCTAAGTCTCAATATATTTCGAAAATAAATCCAGTACCAAAATATGCAAAAAGAACTAGCTAATATAACTAGTGATTCTGGCTAGATCTTCCGGCAATCACACCGGAGCTACAAGGTCCATGGCTGTAGCTACTCTCCCTTTGGTCTGTAATATGTCGAACACCAGTCCTCTAAGTCGTTGTCTGAAAAATATATCCAGTCAGGTTTGGAGCAAAGTACAACTTAATAGCAGTTTCAATTAATTGACAAGGACTATAAAATAGTAAATAGAGGATGCTATATACTGTAAGAAAATATTAAACTGATACAATGGCAATAAGTAAGGAGAACATATAATGTAAGCAATAAGGTATAGCCAGTACATATATAAAATAAAGGGAAAGGAAACTACAATATCATATTCAAGGCAATATCATCTATAGAACTGAATATGAAGAACTGCAACTATTCTAAGTATTTGAAATACTAGTTTCGATATGTGATCGGCTTGAGAACTTACACGATAGCTAAATGGCCTGGCTAATCATACATGAGGTGTATGATTAATACTAATAATGTTTCATAATTTATAACAGGAATATGATCATATTTCTTACTAGCATTTCTCCTATCCCAACTAGTATAGTGGATCCAACCATGACACGTTAAGATACAAGATCAATGTCAATAATAATACCATGTACAATATCTAATGCTAATATCGTATACGATGTCAATACGATAGCCATTGTAACATATCATGACTAAAGATCCAAGTTATATACTAGTCCGTGTACCAAAGTGTCAAGAATCAGTTGTAACATTTCTAAGTACTTGAAATAGAAAAATTATCAAATAATAAAAATTATTAGAGAATGTACTCGCCCGCGGTCCTAAGCAAATAATGTAAATCAGTGTCCAAACTGGTATCACACAGACCTATATATGAGTTATCATGTTAAAAGGTATTTCTGAATCATAAATAAGTTAGGTTAAAACCATATTTCTAGGTCAAGTCCAGTCAAAACTAGGTCAAACTATGTCCATCTCTTGGTTAGGTTTCTAAAATACTTGTAAAGTTGGTTCATAAGGTCACACTAGCGATATTGAGTCTATACTAGGTTATCCTATGCTATACTAACTAGTTATAAAATATACTATGTCATTCTAACTAATATGGCTCACTTAGGGTATAAACACTAGCATTTACATATATATACTCTAGTATCTATCTGATACCTTAACTATTACCTTGGCCTGTTCTAGCATACCTCACTAATACCCTTCACAGTTGCCAAGCATCTCATGATACCCTTTCCTAGATACTGATACTTCATACTCATTTATCACTCACCTATAACCTAAACACCTACACTAGTACCCTATGACTAATACACCACTGGGCACACACACACACTATGAAATCACACACTCACTGATACACTACATTACCTTCTATTCCAACACTCATCGATACGCTACGTATCACACACAACCATTGATACCAATATTAACACTACAAATACTAATCTAACTCTCTTGACTCTATCTATACACATAACTATTTCAATGACTGACTGATACACAAGTATCAACTATCACTAACCCATATCCTACTGCACAGACATAAAATTTAGTTGGACACTAACCTCTATACCTCACTATCACATACAATCACAAACACCAACTAACCTACTTTCTTCATACCGCAGCAGGGAAGATCCCTTCAAGTACAACTGCTCTTCAAGGCACTGCACTTAACTGCAAAAAATTCCATACCCAAGCCTATCCTTCACTCCTCAACATACCTACTTACTCTGATACACTTATTTTTGTCAGTTCATTCCTCACTAAACACAATTATAACATCAACACAACCTGGGTCCTAATGCCAACTTTGATTACTGATACATGCTAGTATCCCCTACCCTCTAAAATTGGACTGCACAAATGACCTTCCCTTTACTAACGCAATCAACTAAACCCTACACACATCTACCTATTTCCCCCGCACATATGACTTCACTTAAGGTAATTCCTCACCTAAACACTCACAACTAATTTTATCTCCAAATTTGAGCTTTCCCCTACTACTAACTGAGCTGTACACACACATACACACTCAAGTCACATTAAAACTTCTCACAACTACTGCTACTTCTTTAACCTACCCCAGTCTCTTATACAAGACTGTGCACTCAGTTCTGCACAGGTACCCCAACTCCCACAAGTTGTTGTGCAATGCACAAACAATCCAAGAAAGATACACCATTCTAATATTACCTTATTATTATTATTATTATATATATATATATATACTAAATTTATAATATTTAATTCACCATAATCCCCTAATCAAATTAATACCAACCTGATACTCATACCCAGATGTAAATCTGTTCACACACACACACACAAGTTCCTGCAACTTGCAGAAATCTACACCCCAAGGTGCACCCTCACTGAAAATAAAATCCGAGCTCTACCCATTCCCTTCTCAATGCACATACTCACATAATACCTGGCCCGACCACAATACACACAGACATGTACCTGAGAACATAGCACACATAACACTCTCACCTCACAGACACTAGTACACACACACTAACGACTGATACACACAACCTCCAACGCCTGATACTCTACCTCTATTGCTTACCTGCTGCTATTGCTCTATTTCATGTTGTTGTTGCTCTACCTAGACCTCCTAACTGCTGACTCAGGAATCCCACACACACTGCACACAGTTACTACTTCTCCCCCCTAATATTACCTGAGCTCTACAACCAACCTTGAACACCACTCTATCTCATTATATACTCTAGTACACCACACCCTCTAACTAAGCACACTCCAATAATATTGAGAACATCTACAATAATCCTCTCAAATGGTACTAACACCACCAAATACACACTCACACATCTCTATATACCCTGCCTACCATGTATCCTCTGACACTAGGACTACTGAAACAACCCAATGAACTTCTCTTCACCTGAAAATACACATACAACCAGATACCTTTCTAAATGCTCACTCTTGAACATCACTCACATTTTATACACTCACTATCCAGTGTATACTGATGCACATCCTCGCTTCTTAAAATCTATACTTCACCAAAATTGAGCACAAGCACACATATAGCTCCACATACCTGTGCCCGACCTCCTCTTTTCCTCTACACACAGCTATACCACAATAACACTATATGCATACATATATATACTTTCATACACATTTACCATTATATATATATTCAAATAAACTAACCCCCTTCACTCCACTGCTACTGTTGCGGCTTTATATTCCTGCAACTGATGTTGCTGCTAATGTACTACACCAAATGGCAGGCACTGCACAGCTGTGCCATGTGCTGCTGCCCTCGAATCCCATGACCTGTGCACCCCTTAACTACTAAATTAAATAATTGCCTGCATATCAGTGCATTGGTGCTGTCACCAAGCAACAGTTCCCTCAACTCCACTGAATACACCATCACACATATACACATTCGATACACTAATATATATATACTACATATATATATATACATCAATTATATATATTCTAATACTCAATGTAAATATAAGCACTCATACACCCTATTTATAATTCACCACACACTTGGTGTGCACCTATCAAAATACTCACCATAGGGTCATGATACACTCTTAACCAAAGTATCAACAACCCCAAATCCAATAAATACTATTTGTACATATCAAATTCATCCTTATATCATAAAATATCATTTCATCAAACACTTGGTGTCTAAACTCATATTTTTCTCAATTTTGAGGCACAAATCAACACTCCACAAAGAGAAAATTATAGATCTTGCAAAATAAAAGCTTATAACACTTAGGTGTAGCCAAATAAAATTAATTCCACCTATGTGAGGGTTTATATGGGTCCAATGGATGTTTTTAACCATAAGTAGAGTAAAAAATAAAGAATTACCTAGGTTTTAAGTGACCTCCTTGAAGAACTCCGAATTTGGACACAACGAAGATGAAGTGGACACGATCCTCAATACTTGGACTCCTCTTCAAGCTTCCTCTAGCAATGACAGGCTCCTTATCCTCCTTGAAAAAATAAAAATAAGAGGGATAAGATTTGGAGTGGAAAATTTTGGGTTTGCTCTCAAATTGGGGATGAACTACAATAGGCTATTTATGAATTAAGAGGCTTATATAGACTTCCCCTTAGGGTTAGGTTTAGGTTGAGGAATATTTGAATTGACATAAATGCCCCTCTAATTCCTTCATGAATATGATCAACTAATTCTATAGGAGGAATATTCTATTCTTGATTCTAAATATATTTAATAGAATTAATCTAGTCATGACTAACTATTTAATTGAGTCAATGGGTCAAGTCAGGTCTAGTGTGGTCCACTAATGTTATGTCTAATTAGAATAGACTAATCAACTAACCAAATATAATATTAGTAACAATATATATAACATGTACATTATACACAAATAAAATATACACAATATTTATAATAATATAAAATGACAAAAATATTCCTATTCTGGAAATGTGGTAGTGATAATTTTCCTTGCCTGAGCCCCCATTCTTTACTTGAATGTCACCCACCATAGGTGTAAACCCCCTGATTTTCAAGAGATTGGATTTTTACATTTTCTGGAATTTCTGGAATTTTTTGAGAATTTTCTCTAATTAAATTCAGGTTCTTTAATTATTAAAGGATTTTTAACTGTTATTAAATAATATTAAAATATTATTAAATTAATATTTTATGGTGTAAAATAGAAAACCAGACATAGGATAATTTTCTGGGAATTTATTGGACCCCGGATGGATTTTTAAAGCCCTAGAAACTAATTAAATACTAATTTAATTTAAAACCCAAATAAACCGGGTTTATTTAACTGAACCGAACCAAACCAAGTTGAACCAAATCGGGTTCATTAAACCAAACCCAATTCCTTATCGGGTCAGATCCGGGTCCAACCCAGACCCGACCCGCTAACCCGTAAACCCGACCCGTCTGTTGATTTCGGATCGGGCCTGGTCCGCCCAACCCGCAACCCACTCCAACCCGCAACCCGATAACCTCTCCCCTCCCAAACATTCACCCGACCCCTGACCTACCCCAGCCGCCGGCGACCCTCCGGCTCCCTGCGAACGGCCGGCGCCACCGCTCTCCATCTTCCCCGACCTCTCCGCTCCGGCTCCTCCTCACCGGACGACCGATGGCCTCCCTCCACCTCCCTATAAAAACCCCCTTCTTCTCCTTCTCCAGCCCTCACCTCTTCCCTCCGCCGTGCCGCAGCCGACGTCGTCCTCCGCAGAACCCTCATCTCCGCCTCCCGGCCGCCCACGAGCCTCACTGTACCAAACCGCCAGGCCCCCATCTCCTCTCTCCCTTCCTTCTCCACCTGTCACCGCCGTCCAGCACCAGCTGCAGCAGCAAGCCGACGACCCCCGCCCGCTCCGACGCCGGACGAACCCTCTGTCTCCGGCGAGCCCTCTCCGGCGTACACAGAACCCTAACCGAAGACACAGACACGGACACAAGACAGGACTCGACTCGGCCGGACACAGGAACCCTAAAACCTAGGGTGGACACAGGACACGGTTGGACACGAAGACACGAAGGACTCGGGTTTTTCAGACCACTTCAGGTATTCATAACTTTGTGCTCGTAGCTCGGAATTCGATTCCGTATATTGTATCGCGTAGCCTGTATGACCCTCTCGGTGCCCGGACAAACCGCTCGGGGCATCGCGTCCTGTGGTGATCGCACACCGCGATCCAAAAACAGGAAAACCAGACCCTGTTTCACCCCGGAATCGAGTGCGTCCCGCCAAACGGGACGACTTGGTCGCGTGCGATCTTCACAGATACGTGCGCATCGTTGATACGGACGTGCAGGCTTTCGCAGAAGCCGATTCGGATGTGCGTGCACACCGGAATCAGTGCGTATCCGCGGACACCGCCCCGTATCTGACTTTTCTGATTCTCGCTGTAACTTAGTGTACACACGTCGGATCGAGATGAAACTTGCGTCATCGGACTCGTAGCAATACGCTGGTCCTGTGAGCCAAGTTTGGTTCGATTCTGAGAACGTTGACAAAATCGCGTGTCGTGGGCCCCACAAGCTCCACCCAACGGGCGATTTTGAGAACGGCTCATAGGAATCCAATTCTGGAAGTTCTGTTGGGTTCGTATCATCGTTCCTGACCTGTTGACACTAAGTTGGACTGATTTTGGAGACCTTTGACCCTGACGCATTTTTCGGTGCAAAGCGGCCCACATTTGGACCCCGCCTTGACCCGAAAATAACGTTTCTGTCCTTGTCTCCAAATTGGACTCAAGGACAGGCGTTCCTAGCTGATTAATATGTTCTGGACCTGATGGTGATGTTTGTTTCAGCAACAGGAGTAGTGCCTGCAATCCCAGCTGAAGCTCAAGCTACAATTGGAGCTGAAAACTCAGACAAGTGTACCTTGCCATAAAATGCAGTTATTGATTCATTTTGATTCTCTTGCTTTAATTTCTGTGACTGTTGTACTTTCCCTATTAAGTACTTTATACTCAGGACACCTGACACAGAGCATGATAAAGAGTCTTCCTGATTATTCAAGGGGGTTTTGTATAGGATATAGATTTCATGACTTGAGCTTTACATTTTATCCTGACTAGTTACATTAGTTTAATCTTGCGTAACATGAACATTGAGAACTGTGACATGAGATTACATTGGGTGGAGAGAGTATTACCATATCAAGGCTGAATATATATTATACTGTGTAATCTGGATGTGTCCTAGTCTCTGACACAGAGCTTTGGCACCTGTACTGGCCCTTCGAGAAAATACTGCTATGGTTTCCTCAACACTGATCCTGTAGTAGTCTCAGCCTGAGTATGACTAATAACTCTCACTTGTATTATCACTTAGCTGGTTTAATTATTTACCCAGATTTGTTTGATAGCAACATCGGCTTGCCACTGTCTTAGACTTATTAATTTCTTGTGCTTCTCTGTTATTTAACATCTTGTTTGACTTGCATGTTCATTCACTGTATTTTGGCTCGTATTCTTCTGTACCTTGTTACGTCCCGCTGAGGACCTGGTTTTGTTCCCTAGATTTAGCAGACGAGATCTACCCTGAGGTGTACGGAACAGGGGCACTACTTGGAGCAGTACCTGCACCTGAAAACGAGGTGATTGCTGAGGACTTCTCATGAACAATTGCTTCGCCATGCACAGTATTAATGGCAAATGGACTTATTTCCTGTTTAATTGAACTATTTATTTCATGTCTTTGAGAACTTGTGTAAACAGACTTAATATCGGATTGTTCTCCGATTTTATTTACTTTGACTGTTGTTGTTTAATATTTCTTTTGCTGTTATTGCTATCTTATATCTGCAGATGAGAATAGTAAAACCCTGACTAATGTAATACAGCTTAAGTATGCTCGATGGATCCATTAAATTGGGTTTGTCCATCCGTGCGTACTGCTGGCCATTATCACGCGTCCAGTCCCTCGGTATTTTGGGACTGGGGCGTGACAATAGGCAATGCACTTCACTTAGTTATACAAATATGTGCACACACTCTCACTTGTATCAACCACACATAGACTCACTGCTCACATACAATTATCCACATATACTAAAGGTTATTGATCAAACACTTAATAGGCATTAATGTGATACACTAATATACACATCCAAGTGACACACCAAATCTCCTAATTCACTACAATTAGAATATATATATATATATATGTAATACATCATAATACAACTAAAGTAACTTACTATAATGAGAATTGAAGAGCAATTGTACAAAACACCCAAAATAGAGCTCCGTATCACACAGTATCACAAAATACCGTGATAAGGCCTACACGTATCCATTTATGGATACGTATTTAGTCCCATAACCCCGATCAACGTCTAATTAGACTAAATTGGTCTCATGACAGACACTTGATATGTCAATCTCATAATTCTTCTAAAATATATACAAAAACCTATGTAGAATTTTTTATACACAACCAATTGGCCTAAAACTTGTTCTTATTAGTAGCCCTATGCCATGGGATAATTCCTGAAGGACCGTAAAGCAACTCTAGAGAAGGATGAATAGAGTACAATAAAATAATCTAGTAAATTAATAATTAAGCAAAGTGAAGGCAGTAAATAACTAGCAGTGTATATGTAATATAATAAAGTAAAAGAAAGAGAGAGCAAACGCAAACACCGCAATGTATACTGGTTTTTCCCTGAGAGAACTAGTACAGTTCCGAGAACTCAAGCTCTGAGTTTTATCCACTATAATCACCAATAGTGAATCACAAGCTTTGATCCGAAGGCTTTCCACTTCTTTACACCGCGAGATTTGATCCGAAGTCTCGCAACTTCACAGCAAGAGGGGAAGAAAAAACTGATGGAGCCAAGCTCTTTACAACTCTGTAGACATCTAGACTGAGACCACACTTGAAACTAGGAAGGCTAGGGAGTTACTCTTGGAGATAAAAAAGTTAAGGCTCAGATGTTTGCTCACAATATGATAGAAGGATTTAGAGAAGATGAGTGAGTAGGAATGTGGAAATCCAATCCTATTTATAGTGTATTGGCAAACAGAATTCGAGCAGAATTCGGATGGGGTTTAATTCAAATTTTTGAACATTGGACCAAAAAATCAGGGATATCACAACTGTACTGATTTTATACTAAAGTGGTAACTGAGTTCAGTCCGAGTTCAGTATGAATTCGCCCCAAGTTCGGTTGGTAAGTATGGTAGACTTTGTGAATGAATGTGGACTGATTTTGTGGTTGGGTTCAAGATTTATTTGAGTGTACTTTGGGTTATGCCTGTAAAACTCGATTACACAAGTCCTATACTCAAATAAAGTAAAAAAAAATATTTGAAAGATGTAGTAAAGACAGCATGTAACAATAGTATTGAGTCTTCAGATTGTGACATATCAATACATGGTTTAGTTAACTATCAAAATTAAGTTGACTGAGATTGGATGGGCAAACAATCTTCTCCATTTTGATAATTGATAAACTATAAATGATACTGCAAGTCTTTGATATGCAAGGCTCCCCCGTAACTTGTGGAGCAGTTTGATATGCTGAAGTCAGCGTCTGTCATGTATCATCTTGTATGCTAGTATCATGTAAGTCTTCTCTTCCGTTATCATTTGATCGAAATAGCATGCTCCCCCAAAGTCGGTGAGATATCATATATGACAAGAAAATAAGAGAGTAAACCATATACAGGATAACAATAATAAGAACCAATAGTTAATGACAAATAGAGAAAAATCCATTGCTTTTATTAAACTTTAGTTCTTAAAAAGGAAAGCATACAATAAAGATTTGTAGTGGAAACATCATAATAGAATAACCAAAACTAATCCTTAAACATTAAAATCTATTGAGTATCTCGTTATCATTGTCTTCATCTTCATTATCAGGTTCAACTATTCTATTTGGATCAAAGAAGACATCAGATCGATCCAATTGTATCTAAACATAGGGGTTATCAATGCAAAATTCTAGTTGGTTTGGATTCCGGAGAATCAAAAAATGTCCAACTGGGTGCTTCGATAGGGTGTACTGGATGTCTATCAAAGTTTTGTCAAGAGCCTAAGTCTGAAGAGTTTGGCGGTGATCAAAAGCACGATAGCGTATATCTTTTTTGTGGAAGCGATCACAAAATAGATTAAAAATAGAATCTAAGGTTTGCGGTGGCTCATCAAAGTAGGGACAGAATCTGCAGGATATGTGTTGGAGTTGGATGACGAGTTATATGGTAGAAGCATAGATGGCTCATTTCTCCAAACTCTATTTAGGGATAAAGGTTTCTCATGATATGGACAAGTATCCAATAAAATGTCGAAGTAGCTAAAAATGGTTGGCAAGTACATGGCGTAGAGTAGTGGATACCCTTTCTTGCAACATTGAACCATTTGAGATATGATGGTCTGGAGAACATTAAAGTTAATGCCAAAATAGAAGTGGTGTAAAGCCAACATTTTTAAATAAGAGACCTCATCAAAGTAAGTCTTCTTAGGTAGAAAAGATAAAAAGATAATACGATATATTTCAAAGAAGTGACCATTCAAATATCGAGCGCAAAATTTTCCAGGTGGACATTCATGAGGATGACAAAGGATGTTTTTGAAAGAGTCTAGAGTTAAGTCATGTTCAAATTGAACTTGCGTAATGTTGATTAGGGTTTTTCCGTCAGCAAGGATGCGTAGGATTTTACCCAAGTCGTCTGCATCGAATTCAATTGGATTGCCACAAACTCTAGATAAAATAATATTATTATCATATGCTAAGTTGCAATATAATATTTAAATATCATTAATGTAAATACTGGTACGGATCATAATAAGTTCTTCAAGTTAAAGTTTTTGAAGAATAGGTAGATAGTCATTGTGTTGGGAAAGAAAATCAATAGGATGGCGAAGATAGATGTATCTCTTAGAGAATCATTAAACCAATTATTTAAACTTTCGAGGCTTCGAAAAGTGAAACCGTCAAATTTTTCTATGTTTGGCATAATAGAACAGAAAAGGGAGTCGAAAAAGAAATCTATTTTCCTTTTAGGTGCCATTGGGAAAATATGTAGGAAGAAAAACTAGGATTATTTGTGGAGGAGGGAATGTTTTTCGTTGGTCTGTATGAAGAGCCACGAAAAAGATGTATAAATAGATTAACAGAAACCCAAATTAGGAAGAAGATAATGACAAAACATATTCTGGAATTAACCTAACCGAGTTCGGTCCAAGCTCGGCCCTAGTTCGGTCCAAGCTCGGCCCTAGTTCGGTCCGAATTTTGTGTACATTTATTTCCAAAATCTTAATATAACTTTAATTGATATTATGCCTTTCTTGACTTGATATAAAGCAGAATAATAAGTGCTAAATTAAATCATACGTTTTCAAGAGTTTAGATCATCTCGGAGTAGATGTAGGGGCCGGATCCCAATTAGCGGTGGTCCGAAGACACTTAAATATCGTGTCACTTAAGGTTATTTATACCTTGTTGACAGAAGGGCCCTTTCAGCTTGTATCCAAAATTTTCAAAACTTTTAAAAATTTTGACAAAATTTTAAAGCATCTTATGATTCTTGTTTTTTATCAGAATCTAAAAGATCTAATTCTCGATGGATAAAGTTGAATCAATCTTCAGCTAAAGGTTTAGTAAAGATGTCTACTAATTGATGTTTTATGTCAACATATTCCAAGAAAATATCTCCGTGTAATTGATGATCCCTTAAAAAATAATGTCTGATTTCTATGTGCTTAGTGCGTGAATGGCATACTGGATTATTAGTGAGATTAATGGTGCTAGTGTTATCACAGAGAATATGAATGTTCTTATACTACAGATTGAAGTATTCTAGGGTTTGCTTCATCCACAAAATTTGAGCACAACAAAATCCTGTGGTGATATACTCAGCTCAGTTGTTGATATTGCAACAAAATATTATTTCTTGCTAAACCAGGAGACTAGAGACTTTCCTAAAAAATGACAAGTACCACTAATGCTTTTTTGAACAACTTTGCATCGAGCAAAATCAGCATCCGAGTAACCAGTAAGGTCAAAGGATGTAGTTTTGAGATACCATAAGCCTGATGATAAAGTCCCTTTAAGGTATATGAAGATACGCTTAACTACGCACAAATATGATTCCTCGGGATTAGCCTGATATCTAGTACAAAGGCATACATAAAACATAATATCTTGGCGACTAGCAGTTAGATATAATAAACGACCAATCAAACCTCGATACTTACGTATTCTGTTGGTTTACCACTTTCATTAAGGTCAAGCTTAGTAGATGTTGCCATTGGAGGTCCGATAGACTTTGCATTGTCCATATCAAACTTTTTGAGCAAATCCTTCATATACTTAGCCTGATTAATGAAGGTTCCTTGTGAATCTTGCTTGATTTGCAATCCTAGTAAGAATGTTAGTTCTCCCATTATGCTCATCTCAAATTCACTCTACATATACTTAGCAAACTCGTTACATATCATCTCATTAGTAGATCCAAATATGATATCATCTACATATATTTGCACTGATAACAAAGAATCAGCAGAAGATTTTATAAAAAGGGTAGTATCAATTTTTTCTTTTAAAAAATTATAGAAATAAACTAAGACGTTCACACCAAGATCGTGGGTCTTGTTTGAGTCCGTATAGAGTCTTTCGTAGGTTGAATACGTGGTCAGGGTGTTTAAAATCTTCAAAATCAGGGGGTTATTTGACAAAAACTTCTTCTTTGATAACACTATTTAGAAAAGCACTTTTAACATCCATTTAAAAAAGATTGAAGTTATGAAAACTAGCAAAAGCATAAAACATTCAGATAGATTCAAGTCTAGCAACATGAGCATATGTCTCATCATAGTCAATATATTCCTCTTGGTTGTAACCTTGAGCTATAAGACGTGCTTCGTTACGTGTAACTGAACCATCATCATTTAACTTATTTCAAAAAACCTATTTAGTACTAATTATCGGATAATCATTAGGTTTAGGAATGAGTTCCCAAACTTGATTACCTTCAAATTGGTTGAGTTCCTCTTGCATAGCAGAAATCCATAATTCATCAACAAAAGCTTCAACAATATTTTTAGGTTCTATTTGAGAAATAAAAGCAACATTTGTAAAGTTATCTCTATTTAAAGAATGTGTACTTACACCTTTCGATACATCACATATTACCAAGTCCTCAGGATGATCTTTAGAGAACTTCAGTCTTATTGGCAGACTTTTTGGACGACTTGTACTGGTTGTATCTTTAGATGACTTGTTGGTTGCGGGTTGACTACCTTCATCATCGCTGTCATTTAGTACTTATGTGTTGAGTTCATCGAATGTAACATTGATTCTTCATCATTCATATTGTTGAATACTCTGAATCCTTTACTTTGGTGATATAACCTTAAAAAATACCTTCATCGGCCTTGGAGTCAAACTTTCGTAGGTTATCTTTAGTATTGAGAATAAAGTAGTTGCCGCCAAAAACTTTAAATTAACTAATAGTGGGGATTCTACCAAACCAAATTTCATAGGGGATTTTCTTCGATATAGGTCGAATAAGCACCCTATCCAAAATATGGCAAGATGTACTTACTGCTTCAGCCCAAAAGTATTTCAGAAGTTTATACTGATTTAACATAACTCTAGCTATATCGCCAAGATTTTTATTCTTCCGCTCCACAACACCATTTTTTTGAGGAGTTCTAGGATAAGAGAATTCATGAGAAAAACTATTTTAATATCAAAATCTTTTGAAATTACTACTTTTGAATTAACCTCCATGACCACTTCGAATACGAGTAATCATGAAACCTTTTTCGTTTTGAACATTTTTGTAAAAAGTGACAAATTCAGAGAATGCTTCATTTTTGTTTGCAAGAAAATAAACCCATGTGTATCTAGAAAAATCATTAAAAATAACATAAATATAAAGCTTACCGCCAAGACTGGCGACTCTACTAGGTACAAACAAGTCCATGCAAGAGTTGTAGAGGTCTAGAGGTACTTACAACGTTGATTGACTTACAAGAATATTTAGTAGCTTTATTCTTTTCACAGTCAGCACATACCATATCTTTCTTAAAAGTAATCTCCGGTAAGCCTCTTTCCAGCTTCTTTGTGGACAGTCTTACAATAGTGTCCATATTTTCGTGTCCTAGACGTATGTGCCATAGCCAGTTGTTATCTTTGTTAGCGTATAGACATCTTCCTGTATTATTAATATCCTTTGCATGATAGACAAAATATATATTATCTTCCCTGATCCCTTCGAAGATAACATTACCTGTGGATCTTTCATATATAGAGCATTTATCTTTAACGAAGTTAATACCATAACCATGGTCAGCTAGATGACTGATGGTGAGTAGGTTATGTTTTAATTTTGATACTAAACAAACTTCTTTAATGACATAATAGGGAGGAATACCTATATTGCCATTACCAATAATATATCCACTGAGGTTATTACAGAAGAAGACATAACCTTCTTTCTTCATCGATAGCATTGCAAATATGTTAGCATCACCAGTCATATATCGTGAGCAACCACTATCGAGAATCTACTTGCTTCTAGCATGAGAAGGTTGGTCCACCTACAAAAGAATTTGTAGATAAAACATTGGCTACCCATTTCTTCGAGGGTCCATCTGTGTTAGTCTTTGGTACCCATGCATAAACATTAATATCTACTAACTTTTTAGTTCTACAAAATCTAGATATATGTTATTTCTTACCACACTAGTGACATATAGCTGTGTAGTTGGTGCTTGGTGCAGCATGATAGATATGATTGTGTGAAGCAGTTCTTTGTTGTTTACGTGGATATCTATAATAGAATGCATAATTTTGTACGCGATTTTTAGTTCTACGTGCATAAGTAGTTCTATGATATGTTCTGCACGTATGATTACATGAACCATTATACATGTAGGTAGGAGCATAGCTATGAGTATTCATTTGTTTTGCTATGTGTCTCTTTTTTGGTTGGGTAGGGGTTTGTTCAACCTATATACCCAATCTAATCTCTAATCTTTTAGAGGTAGCATAAAATTTATTACACTTGGCAGTTAAAGCATCTATTCTAAGAGCAGCAATAAAATACTTCTTCTTTTCGAATTTGAGTTCTTTCTCAAGTTTGGTATTCTCTTGAGAGCTCTTCTCAATTTTGGCAAGTTCCTCATGGAGATCAAGCTTATGTTTAGAAGTCTCGTCTACATTTTTAGAAGTATCCTTTACTTCAATTAGTAAAGATGTAAGCCTCTCTATCTCAGTTTTATAATCTTGAGCAACTTGTTTAGCATACTTGTACTTACTTCTAATCTTTCTAAAATCATCAAACAGATCACTAAAGGCATTTCCTAACTCATCAGAAGTAAAGTCATCGTAAGAATTTTTATCCATTATCGGATCAGTCAGTGCCATGAATCATAGGTTTGCTGCTTCTCGAGGATTCTCCTCTTCAGATTTACTAGCTTCACTTTTATGCCAAATACTAGTGTTTGCATATTTTTGTGATGATGTTCTTCTGGATGAGTGATTGTGGCAATTTCTTTTTCTTAATGTTGGACAATCTTTCTTTATATGCCCTATCTTTTTATAGTTGTAGCATATAGGCTCTTCATTATTGTTGTCATTAAGCTTATTCTTCTTTGATCTCTCAAGATTTAGGAATTTTCTGAAGTTTCGAGTAATCAGGGCAACTTCCTCATCTTGAGATTCATCGTCGTCGGAGTCATAATTTGTGACCTTCTTGTGATGCACCTCGAGAGCAATTATCTTCTTATTTAGAGTGGGTTCTTCAAATTCCTTAAGATCCAGCTCATGAGTCATCAGCTTACCCATGAGCGTCTCGAGATTTATCATGGTGAGATCATTCCCTTCTATGATTGTAATAGCCTTGGGATTCCAGTTTTTGGTGAGTCCTCTGAGTACTTTGTGAATCTTTTCATGATTGCTATACTCCTTGCCAAGAGATGATAGAGGGTTGACGATATCGAGGAATCTCGTAAATATTTGAGTGATTATCTTATCTTGCTTCATCTTGAATGCTTCATACTCTTGTGTCAGACGAATTATTTTTGATTCCTTCACTTGGGAGGTTCCTTCATGAGTGACCTCAAAAAAAATTCATACTTCGTGTGAAGTTTCGCAAGTGGATACCCTGTTAATTCAATTCTGTCTACAGCACAAAATAGAGCATTAATAGCTTTAGCATCAAGACTAACTTATTTCTTTTCAGTATCTGTGTACTTATCATGAGATTTCTCTAGAAGGTTGCCATCTATGACTATTCTAGGTGGCTTTTTCTATCCTTCTTCTACTATAGCCTAAAGGTCAAAATTAAGTAACTTCAAGTAGAAACTTATACGTGTCATCCAGTATGTGTAGTTAGTACCATCAAATATGGGTGGCCTATTTATGGACTGGCCTTCACCATTGGTGGTGTGGATAGATCGAATAGTTGCCATACGTCTCTAAGGATGTTAAGCCAAATATCAAGAGAACTAGCTCTAATACCAATTGAAGGACCGTAAAGCAACTCTAGAGGGGGGTAAATAGAGTACATCGGAATAATCTACCCAATTAAAAATTAAGCAGAGTGAATGCAGTAAATAACTAGCAGTGTATATATAATATAATAAAGTAAGAAAAAAAATGAGCAAACACAAACACTGCGATGTGTACTAGTTTTTCTCTGAGAGGACTAGTCCAGTCCCGAGAACTCAAGCTCGGAGCTTTATCCACTATAATCATCAATAGTGAATCACAAGCTTTGATTCGAAGACTTGCCACTTCTTTACACTACGAGATTTGATCTGAAGTCTCGCAACTTCACAACAAGAGAGAGAGAAAACTGATGGAGCCAAGATCTTTACAACTCTATAGACTTCTAGACCGAGACTACACTTGGCACTAGGAAGGCTAGGGAATTGCTCTTGGAGATGGAAAAGTTAAGACTCAGATGTTTGCTCATAATAGGATAAAGGATTAAGAGAAGATGAGTGAGTAGAAATTTGGAAATTCAATCCTATTTATAATGTATTGGCAAACAGAATTCGGCCAGAATTTGGATGGGGTTTAATTCAAAATTTTGAACGTTGGGCCTGCAAATCAGGGATATCACAACTGTACTGATTTTATACCAAAGTGGTAACCGAGTTCGGCATGAATTTGGCCCGAGTTCGACTAAGTATCGTAGGCTTTGTGAATGAATGTGGACTGATTTTGTAATTTGGTTCAAGGTTTATTTGAGTGGACTTTGGGTTATGCCTGTGTGACTCGATTTACACAAGTCCTATACTCAAATAAAGTAAAAAAATTATATTTGAAAGATGCAGTACATACAACATGTAACAGCAGTATTGAGTTTTCAGATTGCGACATACCCATTCATGGTTTAGTTAACTATCAAAATCAAGATAATAGAGATCGGATGGGCCAACAGTTCCTAATGGTCAAATGCATGATTTAAAAGTTAAAATAAAGGGAAATTCAGATCTATACCTATTGGGAGATAGATTCCTAATAAAATATACAATGGACACGATCCAGACATAATCTCTCCACCAAAGCTCCTTCTTCTTGTGCTCTTTACTACTCCAAACTTCAAAGCTCCTTGTGGGATAAAAATAAAAAGGAATATGAAAAAATTTAGAGGAAAATTGATGGAGAAAATAAAGGAAATTGGGGATCTAAAATGAATACAAATAAAGAGGAGAGAGAGAAAGGAAAGCCTCTCTATAGTGGCTGACTCCCTTTTCCCTTCTCCAAGTTACCTCCAAATATCCAAGATGCTCCTACATGGTGAGTTATGGGAAATAATTAGGGATGGCTATTTTGGGAAATTCTACACTAATGCAAATAAGTCAAATTCTCCTAATTAATTAGTGGGAATATGTTTTAATGGGCTTGGTCCATGTTAGTCTCAGAAGTTGTCATGATAATTCTAATTGGGTTCACAAGTGTCAAGTCTAACTAATAGGCTAGCCCACTAACTATAATTAAATAGCACTATAATAATTAATCACTAGGAATAATAGATATTCAAAATGACCAAAATACTCTCATTTGGAAAAGTGGGGGTGACAAACTTACCCACCTTAAAAAAAATTTGTCCTTAAAATTTAAGATACTAGCTACAAAAGCAATTATAACAAGCAAGAAAGAATTAAACCTCATGGCTCAAACAGATAAGGATTTCGCTCGCGTATCTCGGCCTCTTACTCCCAGGTAGACTCCCCTACAGAGTGATGCCTCCATGCGACACATACCAAAGGAATCGTCTTATTCCGTAACACCTTCTCCCTACAATCCAGAATCTCCACAGGCTACTCTGGGTAGCGGAGAGTCGGACCCACCTCGATCTTCGAGTGATCCAATACATAGCTAAAATCTGCTATGTACTATCTCAGCTACAACATGTGGAACACATTGTGCACTCCCTCTAGTGCAGACGACAAGTTTAGTCTATAGGCCACTACACCGACCCTTTCAAAAATATAAAAGGGTCTGATGTACCGTGGACTAAACTTTCTGCCTCTACCAAAGTGAATCGTGTCCCGTGTCGGAGAAATCCTCAAGAACACCAAATCGTCGACCTAGAACAAAATACAGCCTTAGCACTCTGACTAAAATAAGCAATCACAAGCAACACAAAATAAACTTATACCTCAAACTCCAAAGGTCTCTGGTGGCTATCGGCCCAATGCAGCTATCACCACTCGAAGTCTATCCCTGATAAGCTGCACCTTCTTAAATGTATCCACGACCATCTTCGATCCCAATAAGGCTCTCTCATCAACATTATCCTAAGATAATGGAGTGTAACATCTTCATCCATACAATGTCTCAAATGGTGACATCTTGATACTGGCCTGGTAGCTGTTGTTGTAAGTAAACTCTACCAAGTGAAGGTGATCCTCCCAAGAGCCTCCAAAATTTAAAATACAAGTGCGTAGCATATTATCAAGAGTCTGTATAGTCCTCTCTGACTTTTTGTCTGTTTGAGGGTGATATGTGGTACTAAACTTGAGCTGGATGCCCAAGCTATCATACAAACTCCTCCAGATGTGGGATGTGAAGCGACTATCCCGATCCATAACTATATTCGTAGGAACTCCATAAAATTTGACTATCTGTCACACATACATCTCTGTGAGCTTTTCCGTAGACGTACCCACTTTGAATGGCAAGAAATGGACCAATTTTGTCAACCTGTCTACGATGATCCAAATTGTGTCTTTACCTCATGGAGAACGCAGAAGCCCCGAAACAAAATCCATCATCACATGCTCTCATTTTCACTCTAAAATGGGTAAAGGCTGAAGCAATCCACAGGGCCTCTGTCTCTCCACCTTTACCTGTTAACATATCAAGCATCTGGATATGAAGCTCGCCACCTCCAGCTTCATACCATACTACCAAACATGCTCTCTCATGTCTCTATACATTTTGTTGGCACCTGGATGCATAGAGTACTGAGATCGGTGTGCCTCCTGAAGAAGCTTCTCCCGCAATGCTCTACTTGGTACACATAATCTGGTACAATACTGAAGTCCTCTGCCAATCACATTCGGACCTGCGCTCGGATGCTCCTCAGAGACTCATCTTCGAACTGTGAGGCTCTGATCCGGTCCATCAACTCTGACTGTACCTGAAGTTCCTAAATCTGTGTCGCAACTCCAGGAACTAACACCTCAATAACCAAAATATCAAGATCGGCCAATAAATGTCTATTCTAGCCACTAGATACTTGCTCAAGGCATCAGCGACTACGTTGGCCTTCCCTGGAGGATACTGTAACGAGATGTCAAAGTCCTTCATCAACTCCAACCATAATTTATGTCTCATGTTGAGCTTTTTTGTGTAAACACATATTTCAAGCTCTTGTCGTCCATAAAGATCTTTATATGCTCTCCGTACAACTAGTGTTTTTACAGCTTTAGAGCAAAGATGACTGCTACTATCTCCAAGTTATGGGTAGGGTAATTTATCTCATGAGGGTGTAAATGCCTTGAAGCATATGCAATCACCTTCCCGTTCTGCTGTAACACACATCCCAAACCCTTACCCGAAGCATCACTATATATGGAAAATTCTCATGTTCCCGGTGGCAATGTCAATACTGGAGCTGTAGTCATCCTCTTCTTTATTTCCTCAAAAATAGCCTGACACTCCTCAGTCCAGACGAATTCTACGTCCTTCCTGGTCAGCCTACTCATCGACTTTGTAATATTGGAGAAATCCTGAACAAATCTCTGATAATAGCCTGCCAATCCAAGAAAACTTCTGATCTCTGCCACTGAACTCTGGGTAGACCACGACTCAACTGCTAAAATCTTCTTCGGGTCTACTGAGATCTTATCTCCTATAATCACCTGCCTGAGGAATTTAACCTTATCAAGGAAGAACTCACACTTTGAAAGCTTGCCATAGAGCTTCTCCTTCTTAAGGGTCTCCAGAACTATCCTCAGGTGCTTCTCATGCTCCTCCGGGGTCTTCGAATATATTAATATATCATCAATGAAGACCACAACAAATTTATCCAAGTACCAAAGAATTACCTTATTCATCAGGTTCATGAATACTATCGGGACATTGGTCAACCCAAATGACATCACCAAGAACTCAAACTGCCCATACTGAGTCCGAAAAGTTGTCTTCGGAATGGCTTCCTTCTTTACTTTTACCTAGTGGTACCCTGACCTAAAGTCTATCTTTGATCAAACAGATTGTCAATCCGCGGCAATGGGTATTTATTCTTTATAGTGAGATTATTGAAAAACCAGTAGTCGATACACATATGTACCGACCCGTCCTTCTTCGATACAAATAATACCGGAGCACCCCACGACGATAAACTTGAGAGGATAAAGCCCTTATCTTGTAACTCATTCACCTGCTTCTTCAACTCTATCGATTCGCTATTGTTCACCCTATAGACGTGCTGTATTATTGGGTCTATGCCTAGCACCAAGTCTATAGAGAACTCCACATCTCTGTCTGGTGGCAACCCCAAAAACTCCTCCAAAAAATGTCTATATACTCTGTAATCAATGGATGTGGCACCTCTTGTTCTTCCACCATAGCTCCTCAGAAGACTCCCTCGCTCTGCTCTGCTTCTCCTCTAACAAACTCAAACTCTGGCTCTCCTGGTGTCTGAAATAAAACTCTGCCTCCACGATAATCCATACTAGCATGGTGCCTAGTCAACAAATTTATTCTGACTACTATGTCATAGCTCGAAAGTGGCATTATGAGTAGATACGTGTTCAACTCTCATCCTCTCAAGATCCTTGTAAACACCACTGACCAGGATAATGCCACCCCCGGTCGTGATCTTGCAAGTCCTCGCCAACGGTTCAGTCTCAAGATGATGCTTCAAAGCAAAAGATACAGATTCGAAACTATGTGAAGCACCAAAATTAAATAAAGTATGAGCTGAAAAAGAATCAAGATAGACTGAACCTGAAATAACATCACTAACGGGCTCCCCCTCCTTAATGGTCAAGGTAAAAGCTCGCCCCTTCTGCGCACCTGTCTGCTACTGCTAGTGTTGTACGAATCTCTGTTCCTGTGTCAGCAACGGAGGTCCTCTTTGATGTCCTACTGGTGATCTCGTGGGTGCTCTCCGTGCCTGGGCCCTGCACTAAGCTGGACTAGTTGTAGCCCTATGACAAGCCCTCAACTGGTGGTATCCTGATTCCCAGAATAAATACTGGCCCAATCTCATCCTGCACGCATCCTATCCATGTACGGCTTATTGTAGAATAGGCAAGGAAAGGTCGGCCGTGCTGGCCTCTGAATCTGGTGCGCCTGCTGCACTGGCGCTCTAGCTGATACGGGAAACTGCTGCCTCGGCTGCTGGAAGTATCTCTGATGTTGCTGCTTAAAGTAATGCCGCTTTGCTGGCCCCACACTACTGCTAGCTCATGAGGAATCTCTCATCCTCTTGGAGCCAAGATCCAAATCATCCTCTGCCTGCTATGTTTGTGCTAGAATCTTCTCAAATGTAGTGGTACGATGATCGCTAGTATGGGATTTAATCTCCCTGCTCAGACCCTTTCTGAACTTCTGGGCCTTTCTTCGAGGATTCTGTCTCTCCACAAAACAACCCAATCTATAAAACTCTGTCACATACTCGTCAACCATCATGTTGCCCTGGACGAGATACTGAAACTGGCTCTCTAGAGATGTTAGAGCCACATCTGGAAAGAACTTTTCTTTGAAAAATATTTTAAAATCTTCCTAAGTAAGTCCCGACGCTGAGATCCTGGGGTCTGTCCTGAACCAAGTCAATGCGATATCAAACATCATGCTCCCTGCTGTTTCTACCTGTAGGCTATCTAGAATCTGTGCCAACTACAGGTTTCTCTCAATATATTCGATCCAATCATCAGCATAAATAATCCCCTCGGTGCCTATAAAGTCCTTCAGCCCTATCATCTTGAAATCTATGATAGTCCCCGTCCTCGACTATTATGGATTGAACTGAGGTGGAGCTACCTGTGGCTGGACCAAGGTAACTCTCTCAACTGCAGTAAGTGCAAGATGGTGGTCATTCTCTATGACCTACCTCATAACCTCTGACTAGCACTAATGGACCTCTACCTAGGCCCGCTGTGCCTCTATTATCTGCTGAAAGAGCGTAAACACCTACTTTGGATCAACTACTGGTGGTGGAGGTCGAAGATCCTCTGAGACTATCGACACTGTCCTCTGTACCGGAGGTGGAGCACCCCCAAAATTTGCTACAGAAATACCTACCTGGACCCGTGAAGCAGACCTCTGAACTGAAGCTAATAGAGCAGTGTCCGCTGGTGCTGCCCTTAGAGGCGACGAAGTGATCGACCTCGCTGAAACTGTGCCTGAGCACTAGGAACGCGTCTTCGGCGGCATCCGGAAGATAGATTGAACAAAGAAATCAATATTGAGTAAGATACGATATCATCAAAGAATGACAAAATTATTCAAAGTAAAGAAAGCATTCAAATAAATAAGGATAACAAAACAAATATTTAAAAATATTCCCTAGTTGTGATTAAGTATACTCTCATCCTATATCCTATATCCTAAAGCAGGTTCATAGCAGTATCTCCGACTTAGAGTACTACTACGATATCATACTTGTTGCGACTCCGGACCTGCATGGGCCACCACTAAAATGTATCACGACCCGCACCCAGAATAGGGGCACGAGCGGTAAATAACGCCTAGCCTACGCTGCGACATCGACAGTAGAAAGCTGTCTAGGTCAACCGTACTATCTAAACATCTCATACAATATATATTAGGCACATGTCAATGTCATCTCAACTCCAAACGGAGGAACAATATAATATATGATAATGGTAAACAATACTCAATCATAATATAAAATTAAAGGAGGATGAAAGCATGATATAGAATAAAAAAGAGAAAATAAGAGCCACAATACATTCACAAGTCCAAATCCATAAGTCTAGACATAGTCACTCCCAAATAATATATATATGCCATGAGTCTAGGAATGAGACTAATACAATATCCAAAAATATAACTAGGACTCCTCGGTCACTAGCACTAGGTCCTCTTGCTCTAGGGGAGTATCCTCTAATGGCTCACCATCTTGCAGCCTGTAATAAGTGGGACACAGCTCCTCTAGCCAATCATCTGAAAAATATATCCAATCAGGAAAGGATCGAAGTACAAAACTCTGAAAGCAGTTCCAAATACATGGTAGAGAATATGTGACAAGCAATAGAAAAGAATACAAGATAACTAGCAAAAGAAAATGATAATGAACTAGAGTGAACAGGTAATGTGCTGAAAAGTAAAGAACATAGAATAGAGAATAACTACAAGTAAAGAAAAAGATAATACTAGCTAATATGCCCTGGAGTACAAGTTCATTATGTGATCAGTTTGGCTTGAACATGAATACAATATGGTTACTCGATTACACGTGTGATATATAATTGACATGTTTACGAATATACTTGGGCTTGATCATATAACCAACTCCTACTCCCCCATCCCCAACCAATATTTATGGATCCAATCATGACACATTACGAACACGAATATAGGCACACTGAACACGAGCAGTGTGTGAACATGAAGTACACGATAATCAATACTCGATACACACAATAAAATATATGTAAAGGAGTACCCGCTGAACATGCTAGGGGATAACATCCCATGACAGGATCCATTTAGTATCAGTCAGTATAGCCACTATATCGAAATCAAGTAAACAGTTCTAGAACATATGATATATACACTATCATGACTAAAAAATAACAAAGAGATGTACTTTTCCCTGGTCCGGAGCAAATAATGTCACTCGGTGTCCAAGCTGGTGTCATACACACCTATATATGAATGGCATATCAATTGGGTGTAATAAAGTGATAAATATGCTAAAATACACTAAATAAGATTGTTTAGGTCATTTTAGTTCTCACTTGTCAAACTAGGTTATTTTTAGGTCATACCTAGCTTTTAAGTTTATTACAAGGCTATACTAGTTGATACTAGGTTGTACTAGGGTCATTACCTTAAAGTATTAGCTATATTAGTTATTAACACTAAGTATCTACATATACTAGCTAACACTAAGGTATTCTAGTCAATATAGTTAATACCTAGCTATTACCTTACTATCTAGGTGTGATCTTAAACCCTCACCTTAACTTACTATAGGCAATAATACCTTAGCATATATCTAGACTAATATCAATGCCTTAACTAACTATTAGAATACCTTAGTATCTTAGTACTAAACTCTAATACTTAATACCCTAGTAATACCTTCACTCAACACACCCATTAATCCTGACCAACTTGGTATCCCATATGCCAACAACTTAGCCAACACTTAATCTCATACAATATATAACCTAAACCACTCACATCACTCTATACTAACTTAGTACTAACAATCACTCTTAAATAAAACCTCACTGATCTCTCAACTTCTAGTACCACCTATCAAAGTTACTGATACACTTGTATCAGTCTTAGCCATCACTTATACCTATGAACCTATTGATATCTACTTAACATACTGATACATAGGCTACTGCCTAGGTCTGCAACTGTTGTTTTCTATTAGTACTGCTGCTACCTTGTACTGCATTGATGTGCATCTATCTGCCAGTGCAGCAACTGTTATATTTTCTCACTAACCCGAGCTCCTGGCTCCCCTCATTGCTGCTACTGCTCTTCTCCAAAGGCAATGTGGTTGTTGCCAAATGGAATAATAGTGCACCTTGTGCACTGCTGCAGTTGCTTACCTGAGAATCTCACTTAACTATTGAGGTTGCAATAGTCCATCCATGATATAAAGTATCAGTCCTCTACATGTCTGATACACAATAGACAACCTGCCTCACTTACCACTGCTCGAGTGCACAATTAGTGTACTGGTCTCCACTGCAGACTCTACCCTACTTGTAGCAACACTGCTATGGGTTCCCCCCTTCTTACACTTCCTTTAAACTCCTTCTCACAAAGACTACACCAATTACACAGCTGCAAGGTATTTTCGTTGCCTGAGCCCCTATTCTTCACTTGAATGTCTCCCACCATAGGTATTGCACTTCACTTAGTTACACAAATATGTGCACACACTCTCACTTATATCAACCCCCCCCCCCCCCCCCCCACACACACACACTCACTGCTCACATACAATTATCCACAAACACTAAAGGTCATTAATCAAACACTTAATAGGCATTAAAGTGATATACTAATATACACATCCAAGTGACACACAAAATCTCCTAATTCACTACAATTAGCATATATATATATATATATATATATATATATATATATATATATATATATATATATATATAATACATCATAATACAACTAAAGTAACTTGCTACAATGAGAATTGAGGAACAATTGTACAAAACACCCAAAATAGAGCTTTGTATCACACAGTGTCACAAAATACCATAATACAGCCTACACATATCCATTTGTGGACACCTATTTAGTCCCATAACCCTGATCTAAGTCTAATTAGACTAAATTGGTCTCATGACACACAATTGATGTGTAAATTTCGTAATTCCCCCATAAATACATACAAAAACCTATGTAGAATTCTCTATACACAACCAATTGGCCTAGAACTTGTTTCTATTGGTAGCCCTATGCCATGGGATGGTTCATAATGATCAAATGCATAATTTAGAACTTAGAATAAAGGAGAACTCAGATCTATACCTATTAGGAGATAGATTTCCAATAAAATGCATAATGAATACGATTCAGACACGATCTCTCCACCAAAGCTCCTTCTCTTTGTGCTCTTTGCTACTCAAAACTCCTTGATGGCTGAAAATGAGAGAGAATATGAGGAATTGAGAGGGAAATTGATGGAGAAAATAAAGAAAATTGGAGATCTAGAATTGAGGATCTAAAATGAATACAAATAAGGAGGAGAGGGAGAAATGAGAGCCTCTTTATAGTGGCCGGTCCCCTCCTCCCTTCTCCAAGTCATCTTCAAATGTCTAAGTTACCCCTACATGGTGAATTATGGAAAATTATTAGGAATGACAATTTTGGGAAATTCTACACTAATAAAAATTAGTCTAATCCTCCTAATTAATTAGTGGAAATATGTTTTAATGGGCTTGGTCCATGTTGGGCTGACAAGTAGTCATGACAATTCTAATTGGGTTCATAAGTGTCAAGTCTAACTAATAGGCTAGCTCACTAACTATAATTAAATAGCACTATAATAATTATTAATCACTAGGAATAATAGATATTAAAAATGACCAAAATACCCTTATTTAGAAAAGTGGGGGTGACATGGAGGAAGATCTCTAAGTAGAAAAACAGGAGGCATAGGTCAAATTCTCTTCCTCTGGCATTTGCACCAGTTCTTCGGGGTGGTGCCAGACGAGTTCTTTTGGTTGCAGTCGCTGGAATGCTGACTGCCGGTTTGCAGGTACTGCTACTTTAGCACAGCAGCAGTTGATGATGATGTTGGCACAATGACGTATGAGTGGGGATGTCTCACATGCCGTAGATGTTTTCCCTACTTTGTGTTTTGTTATTGATTATATCGCGCAAATCGGGTGAGGGGTGATTCACCTTTAAACCCTCCTTATGAGCACGGGTAAATTGAGCACATGGGTGTGTAGGTAATATTTTTTGCTCCCTGACCTGGGGTTCATACAAGAACTTTCTCCAAGTCATTAGTGAAAGACTTTTGAGACTAACCATGTCCCTGTGCCACTATGGGCTGAACGCATGGGTCAGTTTTGTACAACTTTTTTCAGGGGCACACGTAACAATTAGCGACACATGCTGATGGTTAGCCAACTGAGCAGTTGCTTGAGCTTGGCGAGCTCGTACTGCCCTAGACTTTTTTGTGCTAGCACATACTGGTACGTAGTATGAAGAGTCAAAACTCATCCCTCAGTCAGGATGGCACATATAATCAACGTCATAGGATATTTTGTCGAAGACAGAACTTTGTTGCCGTCAGGGGCACATTTAGCTGTCTTCCTCTGCCTGGAGCTTGATGTCGCATGCTTTTTCCTCTGCATCACATGTTGTGGTCGCATGGGCTCCCCAAGCTTCTGACATCGTAGTATTTTCCTTTGCTAAAGCTCATGTGTTGAACACTTCCCTTTTCAGACAGGGATGGCCTGCATGGACGCATGGCGTCCGTCTTAAGCAGCATATGGAGAAACGGAAGGCGTATGATCCACAGTTGAGTGAGGTGTACTAGCTTTTGCCACCCACGTCCCGCGGGTCTTTTTTGGATTTTCTAGCCTTGCCAAAGGACTCGCGTTGCCCTCAGAAAGTATTTCCTCGAAAGCTTGTTGGTCGAAGCGTACCACCAGTATCTTCTAGGTCAAGCCCAGCTTTGATACGTCGGACTACGTCACTATCTTTTCGTTAGTGGAAAAGGACTCCCCAGCTGAGTCGACACCTTGTTTGCCATTGACTCAAAGTTGAACGAACTTTGTTATGCAATAAATAAAAGAAGTACAGAGAAATCCTAAAAAAAAAAATCTAAGTACAATATTTTTGATTCTAGGGAGTGTCATGATGGAGATCGAGTACTACATCGACTCATTTACTCCGTTGACGGTCTGACAAGGAATGATGATGCTTTATTCCTATTTCTCTCTTTTGTGTGTCTGCCCTTCCCATTTTGGGGTATGCCATCCTGCTATTCATAGCTATTATGTTGATGGGCTCATGCGCGCACATATGCTATGCGTGTATAGATTTTGCTACTGCCACGTATCCATTCTTAATAGAATGGTTGTAACCGTGAACGCATGTCATGATCGATCTGTCGTATGGCGTCTTGTTGTGATATGCTTGTTGTGGAAGATCTGGTTTATTCTCTTTTTGGGTGCGTGACTGGGTTAGCTTGACACGTGGCCCACACTTGGTTGTAAAGAATCTCCTCAGTTGAAAAGTGGCACTACATAGCTGTATACGGTCAAAGGTAATCATGGCAGGTGATGTAAGCACCGCGTTACCAATTAGCATCAAAATCGAGGCATACAGAGCCATGATTGCTTTGTCAGATTCGTAAATGCTATGACTGACAGAAGTGACACCATCGGCCTAGGTCATCATGCGCCTCTTAACTTCTGTCCCATGAACTCTCTTGCGCATAACTGTGGATGAGTTCTGTTATGCAGCTTGATGTATGAGCGCATATTTCTCCAAGATTTTTTATGCTTCTACATGCGCATGCACCCATAATTTTCCATCCTTCTATATTAGTTAGCTGCAGTATCATAGTATTTTTATATGATAGAAGTTGCATTCATGAATTGGTCTTGGACAACTTGTGCACAATGCATAGTCTCTCAATCGATTGTCGGGGCACCGATTTCATATCGGTCTAGGAGGGAACAGGGCACCCTGAGGTTGTATATCCTCGTAATCAAGGGGTGCCATGTCCACCAGAGAGATAGGCTTGTACGTCCCAACTTATAGTTTTGGAGAGTCACCCATGGGCCATTATGTAGATAGGTCGCACGCTAGGGGTTACATTATGTGCAAGTGTAACCATTTGAATCAGTATCCTTGTTTGTTGCAGGGACGGATTGTTGGTCATGGGTAAGAATTACTGCATAAGTGATTGCTTATATTATTTATGTTTCCTATTGTAAATTATTCTTAAGAAAGTACCTTGCTTAAATGGATGTTGATGTCTTGCTTAATATGATCCCAAGAAATGAATATGGGTCATGAAATATGATGTGCGTGTTAAAGTTAAAAAGAAATATGGATTCGTGCATGTAAATTATTCATACTACTTGCATGAATGAAAGAGAAAAATATGGCTTTTGATTATATTTGCAAAGAATGAAATTTGATTTTGAATTGTATCGACATTAAATAGAAGTAGACAAAAGATAGAAAGACAACTATTAAAAGAACGCTTTCTCACATGATTACTTAGAGATTGCTTTTGGTGAGTATAGCTTTTATCCCTTATCGGTACACGGTAATTTACTGACCCTCGTCGAATATTCACATGTGTTAGATGGAGTGTTGCAAAAATTTGCCTAGTTGGCTGACTAGGCGGCGCAGTCGACGACGGCCGACTCGATTTTGTCCTAGTCGACCAAAAAAATCAACAGAACACCTAGACGAAAGAAATCGGACACTTACGGCTAGTTGGCCGACTAGGCGGCCTCTAATCGGCTGAATAGACTAGACTTCAGTAAAAAAACTCTATAATCGACAACCTCTTTTCTGACATAGAGAAGATTCGAGAAGAAGGAGAAAGAAGAGGAGAAAGAAGAGAGGAAGAAGAAGATTACTGACAGGTCCGCCGGCCGCCGACGCCGAACCGCAGGATTTTTTATTTTTTTTGGTCTTGCTTTCTTTCTTCTTATCTCTCGCTGTTGTTTTTTTTGCCTTCTCTTCTTTCTTCAGCCTTCTTTGGCTTTTCAAATTTTTTTAATACATCCAAACCCGGATCAGGTTAATGGGTTATCACTTATCATTGACAGCTGTATCTTACAGCAAATAGCCTATGATACTTGAGCATTGACTAAAAAAAGAACAAGTTTATTTACAAAGGTAAGATAGTTGTTGCATGGTTATTTAATGGCATCATAGGGGCGCACACCACATATTGAGAATAGAAAAAATAAAGCCTGGACGTAATGGAAAACATTTGGTGCATGTATAATAAAAAAATAACATAATAAAAATTTATCTATTTCCAAGAATCCGAACTCCAAATCTATAATTTTTATGTTCACTTGATGGCTGTTGTATGGTTATTTAAAGGCATCATAGGGGCCTACACAAAATATTGAGAATAGAATAAAAATAAAGGTCGGAGAATGTAATAAAAAAAATCTGGTGCATGCATAATAAAAAATAATATAGTAAAAATTTATTAGTTTTAAAAATTTATCAATGTACAAGACTTTGTCACTTTGTAGTTTAGAATATATATATATATATATATATATATATATATATATATATATATATATATATATATATATATATATATCAAATCGACTAATCTGACTAATCTCCGACTTGTCGTCGATTAGTTCGATTAATCTCTATTCCTCGCGAACCAACTAGCAATTTTTACAACTTTGGTTAGATGTTTTGTTGATGTTCTGAGGTGATAGAAGACCTCATCCTTGGGAGTCAAAGATCAGAAGACGCGTTTTTATTTTTGTATAAAGGGATGTATTATATGAAACAAAGTTATTAGAATTTTTTGCAAGTCAAAAAGTTGAAAGTCAAGTTAGCATGTATCAGTTGGCTATTGAGAGTCCTTATAACCACTACAAGTTATCAATTAAAAAGAAATTGTGTTCTTGTTTCATTATATTTATTTGGTTTTTTGTAATAAATTTTTGAGCTTCTATTTGTCACATCCCAATCCCAAAATACCTGGAACCAGGCCACGTGGCAATGGCCAGATACGTATCCAAGTAGACTCTAGTCCAATTAGAATACGTATAAGCTATCCTAGATTTGTATATGTAAGTCTATATCAATTTTCTAACTCAATCCACAAGAAAAGATCATAAAGAAAGAAAATTTGAGTATCAGTCTGCAGCCCAATAATCATATTTGCCCGAATACAATCGAGAGACAATAATACAAATCTACAAATACTAGGCTATAATAGCAGAAATTACACTACCAGAAAAAGTCAAATTAGTGACGTCTAAAAACGTCGCTAAATAACAATAAATCGTCGCTAATTAGGTTTAGCGACGTAATTAGCGACGTTCTGAAGCAGTCGGAAAACACCAAGTCGCTAAAACAAAAAACGTCGCTAAACGTCGCTATACCGACGTTTTTTAGCGACTTTAATGTGTCGCTGAATTTAGCGACGTTTTGCGACGCCAAGTCACTAAAAAGCGACGTTCATTAAAGTCGCTAAACGTCGCTGATTAGCGACGTCAATCGCGACGTTACACCGACGTCTTTAATGACCTGGCTATACTTGTCATGTCAGCATTTGGCGACGCTTAGCGACGACTTTAGCGACGTCATTAGCGACGAACTTAGCGACGTTTTACAGAGTCGCTGATTAGCGACGTAAATTAACGTCGCTAAGCGTCGCTACACGTCGCTAATAACGTCGCTAATTTAAAAAAAAAATAAAAAAAAAATTTCCAGAATCAAATATTGGTGATTCCCTGCAGTTTTACAGCATCTTCATCATACACACCAACATGATTCAATCTAGTTAACTATATAATCCAATTAAATTAAAAACCACAAGAAGTATCAATCCAATTAAATGTGGATAACTATATAATCCAATTAAATTAACTAAAAAATTCAAGACCACAAGAAGCATCATACATCATGTCTATTGTTGAAGTACCAATAATTCATAAATAATAATAAAAATAACTAGACTACTACGGATCTGCAGGAGGCTGACCAGCGGCGCGCTTCAAGGATAACAACTCCTCATACTCGTCCCGTGGAATCGACACCGATGTCGATGGAGAAGACAGTGACGTCGGTGGCGGCCGTGCCCGCTCCAAGTCTGCGAGTCGCTGGTTGTAAGAATCCAGGGTAGATAACAGCCTCGTACTGCTATCACCCATTGAATCCTGCATCCTCGTCAGGTTCTCGCCCATCGATAGCTGTGACGCATGCATCCTCGTCAGCTTCTCGCCCATCGATAGCTGTGACGCCTGCAGCTCCATGATGTTGCGATCATTGGAGGCTCTAATATCATTTGTCAATTCTCGTAGCTCCGTCATGCTGCGGTCGAGCATATCCAATCGTGCGATAAGCATCGGATCGTCCGCCTGCGGCTGGGACCGGGACTGGTCCTCCATACTTCGCAGCAAGTCGTCACGGAGAGACGCAATCTGACGGTCAACGGCCTCCTGGACGGCCTCCTGGACTCTGGCCGACGACTGCGAGGGCTGCGACTGCGAGGGGTGTGTGGAATGCACAGCTGTCGGGGAGGCCCTAGATGACTTCGTCGCAACCAGGGCGCCATAGGAGCCCGTACCGTAGTACGTACCCCTCTGGAGACCACCAGCTGCGGTCACCCACAGGTCGTCCGCCGACGGAGATGGACCGGGCTGCGACGAAGCACCAGCCTCTCCAGGTGTAGGTGCACTAGCAGTCGCCCGCTCACGAAGCCTAAGATACTCGGCCTAGAAAAGGTTTGGAAACTCAATAATTGCCTAAGTTATATTAAAATAAACACAAAGTAAAGTAATACTTACATAGGTCTGTGAGGCCCTCTCATCAATGAGATTTCCGTCCTTGCGATGGGTGGCCAAGAAGACGGTCACCATGTTTGCATCCTCACCCCTCTGTACTTGTTAAAAATATATTTTTTATTACTAAACTTAAATATTTTTTCCAAGTACCATTTTATGGTACTTATATTAAAATAATATATTTTAAAAGAAAAAACATACCAAACGACGGAAATGTTCCGTCATCGGAATCGAGCTACCACACCACTTGGCAGCATTCTGCCTAGCCGCCTTGGCCTTCTTAGACCTTTCCTTGTAGCTCGGATCGTCGAATCTAGCCCTCATCGCAGTCCACTGCTCAGGCGTGATCCAACCTTGGATCGGTTTTCCAGCACGATCACGAGCCTTCTGGTCATCCAGAGCATCTCGGATAAGCTTGGCGGCAACGGTAGGAAAGAGCCGCTCGATCAACTCGGCCCGGTGCGGAGGATAAAAATACGTTTGCTACAATAAATAATTCATTAAGTTAGCATCACGAATATGCATAAATTAGAGGATTTATTTAATATACTTTTACCTGGAAGTGCGCAAACCAGAACGCCTTCCTCTCCTCCGGAGCCTCAGAGTAGTTGATCCAAGGGCCACCGTAGTTGTTCCTCAGAAATTGGCCCAGGCGTCTCTGAACCGACGATGGACGATATCTATACAGAAATAATAATTTAGATTACTGAAAAAGTCAATATACGATGAATAAAGAGAAACACAAATATATACTAAACCATCTTTAGGTGATTCAGATGACGCTCGAAGGGGTACATCCACCGATAACCGACAGGACCACCAACACGTGCCTCATAGGAAAGATGAATTGGCAAATGCTCCATAGAGTCGAAGAATCCTGGAGGAAACACCTTCTCGAGCTTACATAGTGTTACCGCAATGTCCCTCTCTTGCTTTTCTAGACGATCGACGAGCAACTTAGTACAACAAAGATCTCTGAAGAATATGCTCAGCTCTGTCAATGGGTCCCAAACGACCTGCGGTAAGAATTCCCAAAATGCAATCGGAATTAACCTCTCCATGAATACATGACAATCGTGGCTCTTCATACCTACTAGTTTGTTCTCCTTGAGGTCGACGCATCTTCTCAAGTTCGACACGTACCCGTCTGGAAACTTTAGACCCTGAATCCACCTACAAAGTCTACCTTTATCCTCTTTATCCAGTGAGAAAACTGACTTAGGTTGCTTTAACTTTCCATTCCCCTCCTCTATCAGATGCAATGCAGGACGTCTACATATGTCTTCTAAGTCCAACCTGGCCTTCGGATTATCTTTCGTCTTCCCCTTTACATCCATTACAGTATTAATTATGTTATCAAACACATTCTTCTCGATATGCATGACATCAAGGTTATGTCTGATCAGATTGGTGCTCCAATATGGCAGATCCCAGAATATACTCCTCTTCGTCCAGTTATGGGTGCGACCAAATCCGTCACACTTGTACCCCTTAGCAGGCTCTTCGATAGCACTTGGTAAATATTTTACCTCTTCCCATATCGTGCATCCGGGCCACCTTGGAGGTGGATTGGCCTTCTCCACAACTTCCGCACGAAAAGCATTCCGATTCCTCCGGTACGGATGATCCTTCGGCAAAAATTGTCGATGACAATCGAAGAAGCACGGTTTGCCTCCGTGTTTCAAACGGAAAGCCTGAGAACGGTCCATGCAATACGGACATGAGAGACGACCATGGGTGCTCCATCCCGATAACATTCCATAGGCCGGAAAGTCGTTGATGGTCCACATAAGTGCTGCCCTCATCTGAAAATTCTGCTTTCTAGAAACATCGTACGTGTTGGCACCTACTTCCCACAGCTGATTCAACTCATCTATCAAAGGCTGTAAGTACACATCGATGTTCCTCTTCGGATTGTTCGGACCCGGGATAATAACGGTTAGGAACATATACGGAGTCTTCATGCACATCCAAGGCGGTAGATTGTACGGAGTGACGATCACAGGCCAACACGAATACTGGGAGCCCGAAAGTCCGAATGGGGTAAAACCGTCAGAGCAGAGCCCCAATCTGACATTACGCGCTTCCTCGGCAAAATGTGGATACTCTCGATCAAAGTGCTTCCATGCTTCTCCATCGGATGGATGATCCAATACTCCTTCGATCTGTTTTCGCCTGTGCCAACTCATGTTTTCTGCAGTCTCCTTAACCATAAACAACCGCTGCAACCGCGGCGTCAAAGGCAAGTAGTGCATCGAATCGGTAGGCTTCCTTGCACCGACAGACTTTCCTCTAACAGTGGCCTTGTAGCGATCAGCACCACAGAATCTACACGCATCTTCATCCTTGTCGTCTTTGTAGTACAACATGCACCCATTGCGACATGCATCGATTTTCTCGTATCCCATCCAAAGCGATCTCACCATCCTCTTAGATCGATAGAAGTCTTTAGGCAACTTTGCACCCTCGGGCAAGATCTCTATAATCAAATCGAGCAGTCGATTATAGCATTCTTGCGACATGTTAAAATCGGACTTGATGCTCAATAATCTTGTAACCACCTCCAACGGTGAATGGTCCTCACAACCAGGATATAGTGGAGTCCTTGCATTCTCAAGCAACTCCATAAACTTTGCAGCATCGGCATTCGGTGCCTCCTCAGCTGCATCATAATTGTCTGGATTGAAACTAGGTCCTGCCGCATCATAATTGTCAGGATTGAAACTAGGCCCCGCCGCATCATAATTGTCAGGATTGAAACTAAGCCCCGCCGCATCATAAACCATGTTCACCAACCCGTCGTCGTAAGCATCGTGGTCTTGGACATCCATATACGGCTCCACATAGGGCTCCGACTCTGATGCTAGAGATACAAGTTCTCCGTGCGCGGTCCACTGATAGTAATTCGGCGTAAAGCCCTTCGAGTATAAATGATATGTAACTTCCACTTCTGGATGATATTTCCTGTTGCGACATCTCACACATGGACACTTAATTTTGGTACCGTCCATGTACTGAGGGAACGCCTTGGCGAACTGCAGGAACTGCTGTACACCCTCAATGAATTCATCCCGCACATCGTACATGTCATCAGGATGACGGTTGTACATCCACGAACGATGACGCAGATAGTAATTCATATCCATTTCTAGATACTTCTGCAAAATTGACAGTATGTATCATATAAATCATTACATGCAAAATTAACTTCTGTGTCTGTGTCAGTGTCCGTTATTGGAAAAGCAGTATATATATATATATATATATATATATATATATATATATATATATATATATATATATATATATATAACATTACCCAAATAATATCTTAATACCACTTTACTACTATACCTTAACCCACTTCTGTGTCAGTGTCCGGATTTTAGTGTAGTAGGCTCCAGCCGAAGCCAATAAGTTTCTTGAGATGCATGTCCTTAATGATGCATGCTGCGATGATATCTTTGCTCCATTAGAGGCTCTTCATACTGCTAGCTAGTGATTTCAGTAAGTGTTGAAATTAATCCTTTATTTATTTAAGCTGATTTGTAAGTTTCGTTTAGCTAATTCAACTGTTATAGTCATATTATTTAGACCATTAGGCACTTCTTGAAACTGGCAGTAGGGTGAGGAACTGAGATACATAACTCCGCAGTACTTTGCTTTCGGCAATTAACCCCTATATATATTGGGAGTGGAACGAGGAAGTAGCTAGAGCTCAAAATTCTTGGGGCACAATTAAGGACGGTTGCTTAGATCATACACTTCCTGGTCGAATAATTGGCGTTCTAATTAATTTGATCACATGATCAGTTGTTGTACGAATATTCAGGAATTAGTTCTAATTTGTTCACCCAATGTACGTAGTCATGACATATGAACATGGATTCAATAATAGCCATCATTTTTTTCCCTCCTCCATTGGACCAATGAATAGTAACCACAAAATCAAACAATTAGTATGTATGTATGTATGTATATATATATATATATATATATATATATATATATATATATATATTGCAAAAGTGCAAATAAATACACTTATGTTCTTTCTTTCTTATTCATCGATCCATATTATTTATTTATTTTATACTTAAAAGAAGAAATTAAAATCTGATCTCTACATGATCGCACATGCATGAACATTGTCAAAAAATCTAACCCTAACCCTAACCCTAACCCTAACCCCATGTCAAAAAACCTAACCCTAACCCTAACCCTAACCCCATGTCAAAAAACCTAACCCTAACCCTAACCCTAGGTCCAGATCAGTGTCTGTGTCAGTGTGTGTGTGTGCCGTGTCTGTGTCTGTGTCAGTGTCAGTGTGTGTGTCGTGTTTGTGTAAATGTCACATGTGTCCTGTGAGAGAGAGAGAGAGAGAGAGAGAGAGAGAGTATACCTTGCCGGAGTAGTCGCGGTCGACGGAGCTGGGGAGGGGGGGGGGGAATATGTTTTCGAATCGAAATTTCAACTGACGGGGAAAAAGGAAACCGACCCCTAATTAACCAAATTTTAGCGACGTTTAGCGACGTCCAATAAAAATGTCGCTAAAATATTTGCGACGTAAAGGACGTCGCTAAACACGTTGCTAAATATTTTGAGTTTAAATGTCGCTATATACGTCGCTAAACGTCGCTAAATTAGACATATTAGCGACGTTTAGCGACCTTAATTGAACTTATAGCGACTTATCTTTTAAAATCGTATTAAAAGTCGCTAAACGTCGCTAACTGTCGCCATTTAGCGACGTCTAGCGACGTGTTTATAATGAGTCGCTAATTTATGTATTATTAGCGACGTTTCTTTTGACGTCGCTAAAATACGTCGCTAATCCCGCTTTTTCTAGTAGTGTTAAGCAGTAAGAACAAAATAAATAAACTACGGAAGACATGATACAAGTACCTACTCACAATACCTGTATACCAATAAGATACTCATCAGCAACTCCAAAAGAACCCAACGACGATCAATCCGGCAAATCTGGAAAGGAACTAGGTCCTCAGAGGGACGTAACAAGATACATAGAAACATGTCACTAATGATATGGAAATACTGCAATAAATAATGGTGTACCAAACTAAGTGTAAATGCAATGAGAACCACGTTCGACGCATGAGCTGTAGGCTAATGAGATCGGCATAATTTACTAGGAGAAACAGAGGCCAAAATATGGCATAGCGTCGTGGACACCAGAGGCCATCTCTCTCTCTCTCTCTCTCATAATCATAAATCCATGGTCGTTATACCCGGTACTCCGGCGGAGACGGCGGGTATCAAAGAGAAGTGTAAACATAGCTCATACGCCTAGGAGTGTTCTCCCCACCAAATGTTGTTGTATCCGTCATGCACCACGATATGTCCAGCTTATATTCCTGAGTCAAGATCAAAGTATCTAAATGTTGTTGTCACGTATCTTGATTGTATCAATGTACGACTGGTATAAGAGTCTGCGTCCACACATGATCCACTCCGTATCATAAATGTGTCAAGGTCATGAATAGAGAGATTAGAGCATCTCTCAATAAGGGATTTGGTTTCTAAACACTAAGTCATGGGTAATCGGCCAATACCGACTTGTATCCAAGTTATCCTTAGACCACAATATCGTTCAACCAGAAGTAAAATAAAATAAATGTAGTTGTTGTATTTAAAAATTATAAACAAGAGTAGTAAGGTATACTTGTCTAGGTCCGCAAACTGGAATGAAGAGAATGGTATAACATCCGAGTCAAAAGAACAAAAAATACCTAGAGAATAAATAATTTAAAATTTAATAAATAACAAGAATATTAATGCTACTTGCAAAAATATATTATTTAAACAACCTTGAATGACCCTATATAGGACAACCGCCATTTGTTCATAAAACATAACCAACCCTTCACAGTTTATTCTTAATACTATTTCCCCAAGATACACGTGACCCCACTTACAGTGATTATTAATGTCCATCACCTAATTTATTATATTTTCTCATTTCCCTCCTCTTCTACCTTTATAACTTCCTAACATGCATTCCCCATAGTCTTCATATGGACATTCCCTAATCATTAAATATCTATACTTGTACCTAATATTTGATACATCTAACTTCCTGGTGTGTGTTCTCTACACACCTCCAGGTGTTACCATATTTTCCTAAGGAAGCTGCTAATTTTCTCTTATACTTTGGCCACGGCACTAACGATATATGAATTTTCAAAAATTAAAGACCAAATACTTGGCCATCCTTCCTTGACAGCATGTCCCTCTCTTTTGTTGGAACTATTTCCTTGCTTTATCCAACTTGTCACTCATAGCTATTTCTATAGTTTAAACACAAGTAAGGATCTGCCCCTTTTCTCTTTAGAAAACAGCCACACAATTATTTCTCATTGCTACAATAGCTACTCAACCTCAGTGCAACCGAAACTTCTACATTCCATTTCAAACATTCATATTCTTGCATTGTTCAACCGACACTTACACTGTTCAGTTCAACACTAAACTTTCTCATTCCCACCATATTTTGATTTCCATATGACTAAACACCCCCATATATTCTATACAAAGAACAATTTCCATATTACTACTTAATATACAACATGATACAACTATATCTTGCCAATAAAAACCAACCATCAACCCCATCTCAATATGAACATAGCACCCTGGTTCTCTGTGCTTTGATCCGATACACGCATACAATCCATTAAACTTTGCTTCCATACTCAAAGAACCTCCCATTGTCATTTACTCCCAGTCTAATTAAAACCCAAGGCTTTTCCCTCAACTAAAATCAAACACACATGCACAGTTTAGACCAGGAATACCCACAATTAATAAAGCCTTATTCTTATAAGCGAACATGTATAATGACCATGCATATTTTATATTTCCATCCATGTATCGATGGAGGAAAAAGTTAATGTCTCCTCCTTCCACGGGGATCTGAAACACAGGTCTACCCTCTCTACTATACTAGGCATGGCAAGTTCAAGAAATAACTTATTCTTAACGGAAGAGGAGAACCTAAGGGATGTACCCAAAAGAGAAGGAGGACCGATGGGCTCCCTAGGCACTGTCGACCAATCTCGCCAGAGGAGAATGTCATCGGTGATATCTCGATTCAAGATAACGGCCACACAAGGCCTTGCTCCTAGGAAGAAGAACGAAAGCAAGGAATGACGATGACTCGGCTGTCGAGTCGCCGGTGCTCGTACTCTTGGCGACAATCAACTCTGTCCGATAGAATGGTGGCTAGGTTTCGTAGGGTTTACTAGGGTTTTTGAGATGGAAGGAGGCAGTGTCACAACTCGCACCCGGTGTGAGGGCACGAGTACGTGGGTAGGTCCAGCCTACGCCGCAGTATCGACGGTAGAACGTTGTCTAGATCAACAATACTATCTACGCATCTCACACATAATATATAAGGTACCTGTCAATGATATCTCTACTCCAAATGGAGGACAATATGATACTATAATAATGGTAATCAATACTAAATCACAATATATAACTAAATGAAGATATGTCACGATATGGAAAAGAAAAAATGAAACAAAGAGTCACAATACAATCCAAGTCCAATAGTCAATGCATAACACAATAGTCTTAAATGTAATACATGGCAAAATATATAACTGAGACATATACAATATAATAAAGAACTAGCTAATTCCCCTCAACAGCTAGCTATAGCTCAATATGCTCTACTGGTGCTATCTCAACTGGCTCGCCATCCAGTGGCCCGTAATAAGTGAGACACAAGTTGTCTAAAAAATTATCTAAAAAATGTTATCCAGTCCGGATTGGAACGAAGTACAACCCAATAGTAGTTCCAATTAATTGATAAAGACTATAAAATAATTCTAGTAAGTAATACATGATGAGGAGGGAAACAAAATAAATCTAGGAATAAAATAGAGCAACAACAAAAGGTCAATGAAAAGTAAATATGACGAACAAGAGAATATGTCAAAAAAGATAGTAAATAATGAGAGCTACAGCTAAAACATATATGATGTGTGTCCAGCAAATATAATGTGAAGCCAGCAATAATGTAACTAAACTAGTGTGTTTTGAAATACCACTTTCGATATATAAACGACTATGGGTAATATGGCTCATCGCACATAAGGTGTGCGACTGCTATCTTTCCAGATTAGACCAGTATGGATGATTCTAGATTTTGGGAATATTAACATATCTACTAAGATATTTTTTGCCTGACTAGTATAAATGAATCCAAGTCCCGACACACAAATCAAGTACGAGGCCAGCCAAATAAAAATAAGTTATGCCAGTAAGTGAGTCCTCATGTGATGCCAGTAAAGAGTCATGAAGTAGAGGCCAAAAAAATATGACACACGTATCACAAGAGAGTGAATACATATAATACTAATGCATGTATCCATAGTGTCGGAGAATCAGATAAAATAATACTATAGACCAAAATTATAGTAGATATCAAATAATGGAAATTATCAAAAAATGTACTTGCCTGAAGTCTGGTTTTGAATGCCAACAATGTCCGGGACAATGTCTTGAAGACCTAAATATTAAATTCCATGTCAAAATATGTTTTTGAATCATAAATATGTTTAAATAAGCTAAAATATAATTTCTAGGTCAAATTAAGTCATACCTAGGTTATACTAATTAGTATTAGGCATTACTAAGTATACTAGTCAATACTATATGATACTAACTGTCATCCTCATTTTTCCAGCTAGGGGTAGTTTATTAATTTGGCATGGGTATTATTTTTAGGAATAAATATTCAATATTAATGTGATGATTGTATTAATTATTTAATTATGTTGAGCTATGATTATTTGTGACTAGTATTAATTAGTCATTAGAGACTTGTGTTAATTAGTTAGTTAGTGAGACTAGACAATATTTAGACTTGTTACATATAGACCTATTTAGATTTTTCATGACAATTAGTGAGCCCAACTTAGACCCAAGTCCGTTAGTCATTCCACTAATTAAATTAAGAAGAATTAGTTTAATTATAATTAGTTAGAGACTTCCAAAAATATTCATCCTTAATTATTTCTTATAATACATCATGTAGGGGTATTTGGGACCTTAGCATGTTGCTTGGGGAAGGAGTCATGGGCCGGCCACTTGAAGAGGGGCTCTCCTTCTCTCTCCTCCTCATTTGTATTTCATTTTGATCTAAATTTTAGATCCCCAATTTCCTATTTTTTCTTCAATTGATTTTCTACACAATTCACCACTAATTTCTTCTTAAATTTATCACTATTGGAGCATTGGAGCTTGGAGAAGTAAGGAGCACAAGGAGGAGAAACTTTGGAGCTAGAGATCGTGTCCGGATCTTGTCCAATTATATTTTCATAGGGAATCCATCTTTTAATAGGTAATTTTTGAATTTTCTCTCATTATAGCTTCTTAATCATGCATTTGACCATTAGGAATGACCCCATGGCAGAGGGCTACCTATAGGAATAAGTTCTAGGCTATTTGGCTATGTAATATGAGTTCTATGTGGATTTTTATGTGCATGTTGGGGGAATTACGAATTTGACACATCAATTGTGTGTTATGAGACCAATTAGATCTAATTAGACTTAGATCGGGATTATGGGACTAGGTACGTGTCCATAAATGGATACGTGCAGGCCGTATCATGGTATTTTGCGATACGGTGTGATACGGGGCCCAATTTTGGGTGTTTTGCACAATTTTCTTCAATTTCTTTTGTAGCAAGCTATATTGGTTATATATAGATATTATATATGTGTAGGATTGATTAATTATGGAAATTTTAGGTTTTGGCCTTTCACTTGGACACGTATCATGAATATCACAAGTACACACTCTAAGTGTTTGATAAATTGACACTAGATTATATTTATATAGGGGTGTGGGAGATGAGAGAGCAATAGCAGCAGCAGCAAGTCGAGCAGCAGTAGCAGCAACATGCTCAAGCAGTAGGAGCTCACAACAAGGGGAGGTTCCAGGTTTAAGTGTAATGCCCAAGTGCACGTGGATGAGTGAAGGTTAATACATGTGTACAATTTAGAGGATGTGCATTAAGAATTGAGGAGAGTGTTAAGTATGCTTTAGTGTGAGAATATCATAGAGGGTATGCATAATTAAGGGGGGAGCAGGTGATGTTGGTGTTGATATGGGTTTTAGGTTTCAGTTTTGGTTTAAGGAGAGGTCACAGTTGTAATCACCTGTATTTTTCAGAAATCTAAAAATAAAATTTCAGGATTTTTATGAATTTTTCTGTAATTTTTTAACTAAATAAAACCAAGGTATTTTGAAATTAAAATAATTTTAAATGATGTTAATCAATATTAAAATATTAAGAAAATAATATTTTTAGGTGTAAAAAAAAAATTAGACATAGGGTAATTTTTCGGGAATTTATTGAATCCCGGAAATATTTTTAAAGACCTACAAATTATGTTTTTATTAAACCCAAAATAAACCCTAGAAATAAACCCGGTTTATTGGTGAACCAAACCGAACCGAACCATGCTAAACCAAACCGAACCCAATTCCTAGTGGGTCGGGTCGGATCCGAACTGAACCCGACCCAAAACCCGACCCGTCAACCCTAAACACCAACCCCTCTTCTTCCCAACTGTTCCCCTCCACGGCGACCGTTTTTGCCGCCATGGCCCCGTTCGACCTTCCCGCTGTGTTTGATAATAAACGAAAGAAATAAAATAAGGTTTATACGAAACCCTTTCTTTGGTTTACAAACAAGAAGTACAATTAATCCTATACGAGGATGTCAAGTACAAATTTTAATCTGGGTAAATATTGCTATATGAGTCTGATCTGCGGTCGATCACTTTGTCCCTTGGACCACACGATGATGAAGAAGCGATATAGAAGACGGAGAAGCTTCAAAGATTGCAAAGAAGATTGGATGCTCGATGTCAAAATTGCCGATCACTACTCTCTGTCTGAGCTATTCTCTCTCTGTTCTTCAATTTTTTGAACTCTTTTTCGACCTTGGAATTTGCAACCCTGGAATTTGCGACCCTCTGACTTCTATTCTCCAAGTTTTCGACCTTGGAATTTGCGACCTTGGAATTTGTGACCCTCTGACTTCTATTCTCCAGGTTTTCGACCTTGGAATTTGCGACCTTGGAATTGGCGACCCTCTGACTTCTATTCTCCAAGTTTTTGACCTTGCACCTCTGTCAATAGAGGTCTCTATTTATAGGGTTTTAGTGACAGTAACCATCCAGTCGGCGTAGAAGCCGGACAGTAGAGAGTATGGCACTTTTTACGCGGCGGTTATAATAACTTCCACCCACGTATAAATGATCTTCTGAATAAGCGTGTGACGCGTGTCCCATTACGAGATAATGCGTATAACTGCTGCGAAGATCACGACATGCGAGCCACGTAGGTAACTGCCCCTCGCGTAGAAAAGGTTGGCATAAAAGCCAATAACTGTCACCATGGCGTAGAAGCCAAATAGTTGTCAAACTGGCGTAGAAACCAGGTAGGCGTAGAAGCCAAGTAGGCATAGAAGCCTGATGCTGCATGGATAGGTGGCTAGCGTAAAAGATAGCTGATCCTCCTTCCTTGACTGAGGTCTTGAGCGTATTCTAGACCAAGTAGCCTTATCACGCCTAAATGCCAATATAGCCTGAGTTGGCGTATTCTGAGGAGATAGCGTACGACGTGTTCCTTATAATTGAAAATAGCCGGGTCGGCATATTTCAAGGAGATAGCGTACATCGTGCTCCTTATTGCTGAAAGTAGCCTGATGGCAAAATATGCAGAGATGATGATGTGGACGCATTAGCCGTAATTATGGCTCGCCCAGTCTCTGGAAATATAACCAAATCTTGTGCATTAAATGCAGAGATCTGCCCCCATTCTGAGCATTAAATGCAGAGACGTGCCTCGAGCTTTGTACGAAGAGCAGCTTTTGACGTGGTAGTTCATTTTGTCTTCTGCTGAGCGTAAAAGCTCACATCTGCCTGTGTAAAACTAGGCAGCGTATTCCCTTGTATGCGTAAAAGCATTTTGTATCAGGGAAATATCACTAAATGACGGTTTGGGTCTTTGTGCCGCACCATCATTACAGCCGTCGTCTGGATAATCGTGCAGTATTCTTTGTCAGGAGTCAGGTTCACTGCATGATCTAACAGGTTCATTCGAGGAATACGAAGAGTTCTCGTACGACTTCCTACTGCATTAAAAGCGAGTAGGTTTTACGCCAAAGTGGCGATGTAACAACCTTTTTACGCCGAAGCAGCCTAGAAATACTGTATTACGCGGGTTATCCTGGAGCTTATATTTTACGCTGTATTAGCGATAAAGCTCTGTTTGTACGTCGATGGCTCTGAAGTCATATTTTACGTCGCCCAGCACTGAAATACTGTTTATAACTCTACAGAGTATTTTCATGCTTCTACAAGACCCCCTTCAAAGTTTTCAAATTCCTCGTAATTTAAAACACTTTGAATGAAGCATGAAACGGTCAAGTCTGACTCGTTCCTTGAGGCTGATTTCTTGGCGGATTTTTGGGGATTTGTTGGGATTCGGCGTGTTCTTTTTGCCTATATAAAGGCTGATGAGTTAACCTATTCTTTCCATATTTTCTTTACCACACAGAGATGATTGCCGGAGTTCGTCGGGTCAACTTGAGGAAGAAGAAGATCATGTTCTTCCAGCATGCAAGGAGCCATAAAAGAAGGCATCTTCGAGCAAATGTCCTCTACAACGATGGATCATGGAAGGATATCATAGCTTCCTTTGCTCGGGATAATCAGCAACTTCATAAGGCGATTCGTCCAGGAGAGAGGAAGGGTCACATTCGACCACACAGCTTACGAGCTGTATTTTCTCCCGTTGTTCATGGACGAGGGCAGATAAACTAGCCCTGTCTTCCAGTATTGAGTTGGGTCTAATACCTCAACTCAATCTGTTATGGCGTATGGAGGATGGGATCTTTAATAATTTAAACAAGCCCAGTTTTGTATCCTCCCGCCATTAATCATTTTTTTGTTAATCGGCCATGGAAATCGACTAACTGCTGAAGAAGACGGATAAAAGATCTCCACCAATGCGAGAACATGGCAGAACAGATTCTGGACGTGATCTTTTAAATGAAGATGGGGAATCCTTTGTAGACGGGATTTTCCTCATATGTAATCATGAAGATGAAAAACCCTTTGTAGACTGGATTTTTCTCATATGTAATCATGATTTAATAAGGTTGTCTTCTTTTATGCATATGATAATTTGCCATATTTGCTGTGAGAAGTCTGAATACGTGTAACTTCGCCACGTATGAATAACTTTACGTCGACTCTGATAAAAAGAGTATATGATCTTGTTTCATCTTTTACGCGTAGTTGATGACGCATAAAAAACTGCTTAGCATTTAAGTCGAATATTCGAACTGTCATGCTGTTTTGAACGAGAAATTGCGTAGAATTCTAAATTTGTCACTTCTCTGATAAGAAGGATTCTTGTTCAGACAATCATCTTCAAGAATGATTTTCCGAAAATCCCTTGAAATAGGGCAAGAAATGGCTATCAGAACTGAGTCACCATCTTACACTGTAGAGGAAATATTCTGACCGGATTTTGGACGAACTTTCAATCGACCCAAGAAGAAGAGTCATTTTTCATGCTGAACTCTGCATGCTTTGGGTACTTGGAATATTTTGAGACCAAAAAGGAGTATATTCTACGTGAACCCTTGTAGTTTGCCGTCATAAGAATTGTTCAGATATACGCATACTCTGGCCTGCGTATTTTAAGATATGCGGAAAGTCATAGATCCGTAGTGTAGATGAGCATAAGATCATGAGTTTGTGGCCTCTCAAGCGTAAAAGCTACTGAGCATAAGAGCATCCGGCCATAAAACTGTAGATCTGTAGCATCTGAAAAGAAAACTTCCGAGCGTGAAGTCATAGATTTGTAGCCTCTGAGCGTAAAAAGCTTCTGAGCGTGAAATCATAGATTTGTAGCTTCTGAGCGTGAAGTCGTAGGTTTGTAGCCTCTCGAGCATAAAAGCTACGGAGCGTAAAAGCATCCGGGCTTAAAACTGTAGACTTATAGCCTCTGAGCGTAGAACCGTAGATTTGTAGCTTTCCAAGCGTAAAAAGCTCCTTGGCATAAAACCATTGATTTGCTCTGCGGGAAAATTTTGAATCCGCTGACTGTCCGCCTTCCCTAAATAATAGGCTGACGTAGTCCCAATCATAACCGAATATTAAATATCGGATTTGGTTAGGGATTCGAGGAGTCCATCTGAACTCTATAAATACCCCAAGGCCTTCAGAGAAAACTTTTTATCTGTCTGTTGCAAAAGAAAAACCTTCGTCTCTTTGAGTATTCTCCTTTGTTTCTTCTCTGAGCATTATGAGTTTTTAGCAATGGCACAAAAACCAATCTCCTCCTCTAAGAGAAAGAAGGCTGCCTCCTCTTCTCGCTCCTATGCCCAAGCAAGAGCGACTCCCTTCGGGTAGGGCGAACCTCGCTCTGAACGAAGTGTCCCACCATCAAGCTGTGCACCGGGCGTTATAGGTCAAGCTTTTGGGACAACAAGAACGAAGAAAACCCTTTGCACACGTTGTACGTGAACGCGCTAGGTCATCCTCTGTGCTGATAGCCTCTTCAAGGAAGATGATGCACAGAGATATTTTATCTTTTACGCCCACATTCCTAATGTGTCAGTGTAAAAAAAACTCCATATTTTCGCAATCTGACGTAAAAGCTTTGACTGTCGAAATTTGGCGTATACTACAAACTTTGAATGTTACACTCTGGATGAAAATTCTGACGTAATAACTCAAACTTTGGCAATCTGGCGTAAAACATAGACTGTCAGATTTTTGTGTATACTGCCAATCTTGAATTTTACGCCTTGGAATTAGATTTCCAGCATAAAAACTCAAGTTTTACAGTCTTGGCGTAAAAGCACAGACTGTTGATCTTTGGCATAAGTTGCAAGATTGTAATGTTTAGCATAGAAACTGACATATTCTTCTTGCATTTTGTAGTTAACTTGTAGATACCTCCGTTGGCTGAGGTGATGGGTTCTGCTGCTGGGATGCTGAACTTCAATTATCTTGAGGATCTGTCCCATGTGACATTTCCTATTTATGGACCCCAGTATCCTGAAGGAAGGGGGATCCTGATATCGTCTCAAGGAGAGCGAATGCTGTTGAGCATGATCAACGGAGATCCCCTAGCGTACATAGACGGGGCAAAATACATAAAACCGACTTTCCTCTTCGGGGATATGATTGACAAATAATCCCAAACGAAGCCAAAGAAAGAAAACTGGGTTTTTCCTGCCGGGGGCCTGGTCCTGTATCTGCCCAAGATGCTGAGAGATTACCCTATCTTGGCATTCTTCCATGCCACACATTCGAAGAGGATGTCATGGACTCTGACTCCTAATCTTTACGGCCAGCCGAGGAAGATATTTTACCAGAAAGGATCCGACCGAGGGTTATTTGTAAGCCGCCCTTCCGGTCCCGTAATACCTTTTAGGGGATTATTTCTGGGCATTGTCCCGAGTGAAGACACTGCCCTATTCCAGCCAGTCTAATTATCGACTTTCTGCAATGACTTCAGGGGGCATGGAGGAGTATACCCCAAGGTTAATCCTCGGACCAATGGGTGGCTTACCCCTACAAATCTTCGATGGATTCGTTTAGCTGCCTGGGCCCTGAAGAACTTTCAGACGGAGCTGGAGAGCATTGGTCTGTACGCGGCTGTGAGTGCTACCGGTATTGGGTTACCTCTCAACCCCAACCTATTTTTAGCTTTGATGGAGCAATATATCTCGCTCATTGGGACTTTCGCCACTCCACTGGGGGAGTTGGGATTAGCCCTTCACGAAATGGCAGAGATTTTAAGACTGCCAATGGGGGATACTCCTTATGAAGAGTACGTTACCACAAACCGGGAGCTAGGGGATACAGACCCTCGGGTGGTGGCGGTGTACCAGGAGATGATGTGCCACTATTTAGCGTGCAACGTCTTCTATAATAAGCCTTCTGATTTAGCTCATACCAACAAATAGGCGTCCTACCTCTTTTTCTATCAGGCTAGAGATGCTAAGCCAGTCAAAGTCGTGGATAGCAGGGATAGGGCTTTGAGCTTTCTGAGCGTGCTTAGTGCTCAAGTAGTCGATGACCTTATTGAAGATGCTGGGGCCTCAGATCAAATTCTCGACGAAAGGATAGGGAAATATCCTACAGGCACTAAAGCCTATAGTTATTTGAGGCATTGTCGCAGGCCTCTGTCCAAGGAAGCTCAACTGGCTGGCTTCCTCTCCATATGGCTGCGTCGACTGGTAGTACCCGGCATTGCATCTTCGGATCGTATTCACCGTAACACTTTATGGCCCTCTGTGCGTTTGGTGTTTGGGGCAAGACTGGGCCTACTCCCTGCCATGGTATGCCGGATACAAACTGGCCTGAGGGCCATGACTAACGGGCTGCTTGCCGATGAAATGCGGCGTGACAGCTTTCCCAGGGTAGAATTACCGTTCCTATATCTGATGGGATGGTTAATTCTCTATAATCTCAAAGTAATGTCTCCCGGCTCTGCCAGTAGTTCAGAGAATAATTTCTTGTAGAATTACAAGAATTCCACCTAGAACGTGACCACAGTTTTAGATTGTCGGCGAGCGTTAAATTTTGCTCACAGCTGGAAGCTCTTATGCACCGTCCCCACTGTACATCTCAATCAACAGGGGATGCGACTTCAGGATTTAGGTGAAGGGAAGACCGTTCTTTCTCTTGAAGCTTTTTATTGGTTAGTCTACATTAGACCTTCCCATTTATTGTACAGAAGTGAAGACCATTGCTTCTAGGAGCCCTATCTGCCTAGTCGATTCACTAGGCAGTTCGGGTATGACCAGTTGCACGTGGGAAATGCCATCACCAGCTTCAAGTCCAGAGGTGGACTTATTGACGGAGCGAGGGGATGGCGGTACTTTATAATGGGTTGTACTGGAGCGGCCTTTACTATACCAGCGACTTCTCTCTCTATGGAGTTGCGCATCCTCCATTCGTACACCCAGTTTTATGTGGCCGTCAATACCTTCCATCGTAATTTTGATATGCGTGGAAGTTTTAGGATGCCCTCTTCTAAGTCCGCAGGAAGAGAGAAAATCCTATCAATTTCCTCTAATGAGGGTGAAGACACTGTCAATCCAGATGAGCTTTTGCTGACAGTACCAAGGGACAAAATACCTCCGCCAGCAGAGCCTCTGGTTATCCCTGGAAAGTGAAGGGCTCATGTTCTGAAGGAGGCTTCCCTCGCAAGAAGAAGAAGACTGTTGGTGGTCCTGTCAGGATTTCCAGTTATGAGGCTCCTAGGAGTGAACCTGCTGGTTCCCCTTTTGGGGATGATCCTTTGATTAGAGGTCCCTCGCCTATTAGAGAGAGAACCTCCTCAATTTTGGCTGGCAGTGCTGGAGAATCTTTGCTCGAGGCGGCTGTCGCTGCTACCGCTTTAGGTAGGGATACAAAATCGCCTTTGGGCCAAGCCAAATAAGAATATCTTTATCCAGACTAGCAACGGGAGAAACCCCTACCGCGTCTGTAAGTATACCCAGCGAGATTCCACCCAATGAGCCTTGAGTGGATCTCGGTGAAGACCTGGAAGAATACCTGCCAGTGTTAGTTGGCATATCCCCTTCTCCAGGTATGACAGCTTACTTAGCATCATTAAGAAATGATTTAGCTGTACTGGCTGCAGACGTGCCATATATACCATCGGCCATGGGTAAATGTCGTCTTTATGCCTCTTTTTAGAAAAATTAACATCATGTTGATATTAACATTCTCTTATCTTCTTTTCAGGGGAAGACATCTACGGGGAAGGCAGCGTCGATGCAACTTTTGGTTTTGTTTCAACTCCTGTCGATGATACGGAGGTGCCCGACTTTGAAGAGGAAACATTTTTGGGTGCCGGCTCGGCCGAAATGGTTCCGATATCTCGAAAGGAGGATGAGTCTGTCATTACGACTATGCCTCCTTTGAGTACGTCAGCTACTTCGACCGTTGTTGGCACTTCTTCTTTTGTCGCGTCATCTGTTGAGGCGACGACTGTAAAAACACCCTCTACAGTCATTCCTGGAAGGAGATTCTCCGATATTGCAGCCACTTCCAGAGTCCAATCTGATTTTGCCATGTTGATTGAGCAGTATACTAGTATTTTCTATACCACTTTGAAAACGTTGATATCAATGGTGCTGGAGAAGAATCTAGGCTTTGAGGCTCTGAAGAGGTCCTCCCAGTTTGTGATAGCGCCAATCAGAGACTTCAATGATGCTGGGAGAGCTGATGCGCTAGAGCAGATAGTTATTGGTTTGGAACAAACTATTAACGATTATTTGTAACTATCTCGAGGCAACATTGACGGTCTCGTTCAAGCTAGATATGACTCCTTAACTGCAGAGCTTGCTGGGCAAATAGATTCTCTGAACAAATTCGTCCAGGAACAGCAGCAGAAGATGGATCAAGAGCATACCGAATTGGAGTATGTCATTCCCTAGCTGACTCAGTACGAGACAGAATATGAGAAAGAGACAGCGAGGGTCCACAAATTGGAAGATAACCTCACTAAGGCCAAAGAGAAGGCTCTCTCTTTGTCAATAGCTCACGACGTGTTGAAGGATCGAATGGAGACGACTCAGCAGAACCTGACGCATGTGGGTGTCATCCATGCAGGTTTCGTACATGCTCGGTCTGAGCTATCTGCTTTGAACAATGAGGCTGCAAGGTTGGAGCGACCTCGTGCCGACGTCTTTAACTCCAGGGATCAGAGAATGGCTTCTTTGGCGCGACAGATTCGCGACTTAACTGTTCCTCCCAAATGATGTACCTTTCTTGTTTCTCTTGTAATTTTTTGAAGATAATAAAGACACATTTTCTGACTTTATGGGCCCATCATTTTAGAATATGATAGGCTAGGGTGAAAGTGATATCAGAGGTATCATTAACATGACATTCTTTCATTAAGGTTTTGCTGAATGTAAATCTATTCAGAGTTAACATGAACCTGAAAGAATATAATCCAACTAAATTTGTATACTAAACACTATATGAGGTATCATTAACATGATAGGTTTACAAATTAGTTAAGGATATCTATTCGGAGGTCACATGGACCTGATAGAATATGATCCAGCTAACCTTTGTGCATGGTATCGTTAGAATAATATCTTCTTCATACTCCATTAAACGAAGGAGATCAAGTATAGTACTTCTTCGAGAATTTGCAGTTGATAGTACCCATTGCCAAATTTCTATTAGGCTTGGCTAATCTGTAAGTGCCATTTGTAATCATATAAGGACCCTCCCATTTCTTTTATGATTGTTTGCGCGAATTTCGGATAATGTACTAGAGGTAATATGGACGTAGTACGATACCGTATTTGTTGAGGACATCCCTCTGGGGGATTTTTTAGTGGACCCATTACTTTTTGCGCACGAGAGTGCAAGTAATAAGTTTCGGACAAGCCCTGCCAGAGGTAATATGGACATGGCAGTTTTTGTGGACCTAACACCACTGGCGTACTTAGAGTTAAGTACGGGTGTTAAGTTGAGATGACAACCGATATCAGAAGTAATATTGACATGATAATCGATAGCCGGATTATGAAGGTTTGTTCAGAGGTAATATGAACTTAACAAACTTTCTGAATCTCCTCAAAGAAAATATGAACATGGCAGTTATTGTGGACCTAACACCACTGGCGTACTTAGAGTTAAGTATGGGTGTTAAGTTAAGATGACAACCGATATCAGAGGTAATATGGACATGATAATCGATGGCCAAACCAGGAAGGCTTGTTCAGAGGTAATATGAACATGACAAACTCAGCTGGGGAGATAAAGAAATTTAGAGGTAATATGGACTTGAATTCATGTTTGAAAAATTTACTTTGGAGTATTTTTCTTGAGTGGGGATAGACCTGAAGAATCCGCCGGGGAAACTTTAGGGACTAATCATCCGGTATTTTCTGGAGGGAGCAAATTATCACGTTAAAAGTGAAATCAATTTGCAGCGATCGTTCCCTCATTTACAGATGCAGAGTGATGACCTTGGCATCGATCAACTCCTGGATTCTCTTTTTCAGTACATAGCAGGCCCTTGTAGGGTGATGAATGTACCGATGGAAGAGACAATAATCTGGGTCATCGACTTTGCCAGCCTTCTCAGGGTATCTGATGTTGGGTAGCCGAAGTTTGTGTTTCTTCATCAACATATTGAAGATTTCAATGATGTCATCTTTATTAAAGGAGAAAGTCCCTTTCGGCTTTCGGGCTCCCGATGCCTGAGTTTTACGATCTTCCGGGAAGATCGCCATCGTTGCATCATCTTCGGATTCAGAGGAAATTCTACCCCCAGCTTTGGATGCTTTCCTATTTTGTCGAGGTAGGCCACCCCCAGACATGTCGTGGCATTTCCCTACAGAAGTTGATTTAGAAGGACCTGCCTCTGGTATTACGGGATCAGCCTCTGGAGGTTTGGAGTTTGCAGAAATACAGTGTACCCCAACCAAAAATGAGTTTGTTGACACTAAGGATTACCATACAACGGTGTTCGTATGCCTTTCCCGTACTTGAGACCTTATTTCAGTTTCAAATCATAACCCATGCTTTGTATAATCTTTAAAGCCTGTGGTCTATACCTGTAGATTTGTATTTTGCCACCCTCAGACTCGTGAGATCCTTCTTGTACAATCAGTCTGCTCCGCATGCGACCAAAGACTATTGGATGCTGGTCCTCGCCAGTTGGAGGAACAATAAAGGAATTATTTTCATGTGGTACATATGTCATGATGATATTAGATATTGACACTTCTTCCCACATGATCTCCCCACGTTTGATAGTTAGGGGAACTGAATCCTGGTTATGACTCATGTTTTTGCGTTTCTGGATCAAGAATTCTCGCAAGTCCGGAGGATTAACAGAAGAAGAAGAGGAAGAAGGCCTGTTCCTCCTGTTTACATCATTTAGAATACGGATATTGGGCACCCCAACCCTTTTTTTGCCACCTGTACACAATAGTTCAACCATATGAGTAGCAGCTGAACCATAAGGAGCGTATATATCCATGAACTGGGTCTTCTTCACGCTGAGGGGCTTGACCTGGCATAATTTGGAGCTCTGCTCAGGCTAGTGTAAAACTAAGGAAGCCCTCAATCGGCCATTAGCTTCTCGCGTAATCTGGAGAGCAGGCAGATTCTTCTGTTGCTGGCGTAAAGGCCAAGAAGTTGAGAAGTCCGCCACTTATTTTTCCTTGCGTAAATTACAGGGATCATCTGCTTTTCTACAGAGGGCATAGGCATTTTTACTCGTAGAGCGTGTTTGGAATTTCTGATTTGGCGCTAAGTCATTAGCAGAAATTTTGTTTGCCACGTCACAGACGAGAGACAGAGTTTTACGCGCAGAGCGCAGGGCAGACTTTTGGACTAGCACTGAGGCATTGTCCGAAGTTTTGTCTGCCACATTACAGACGGGAGACAGAGTTTTATGCGCATAGCACGGAGTAGACTTCTGGACTAGCACTGAGGCTTTGCCCTAAGTTTTGTCTGTCATGTCAAAGACGAGAGACAGAATTTTATGCGCGTAGCATGGAATAGACTTCTGGACTAGCACTGAGGCTTTGCCCAAAGTTTTGTCTGCCACATCACAGACGGGAGACAGAATTTGATGTGCGGGGCGCAGAGGTTGTGAAGCTACAACCTTGTTGGTCGCAGAACCCAGAGAGTCGGCAGGAATGGTAAGGGATGTCCGGGGCATCCACACCTAACGCAGTTTTCTGTGGTCTTGGACAGAGAGAGAGTGAGAGCTACCCCCTGCTCGAAGCATATCTTCGTAGGCGGATTGGTCGAACTGGACGACCAAGGTCTTCTTCATTGATCCTACTGACACTGCATCGTGTTGGGCAATTACTTTCTCGTCAGATGAGAAAAAGTTTCCCAAGCAGAGTCGCCATCTTGTGTTTGATAATAAACGAAAAAAATAAAACAAGGTTTATACGAAACCCTCTCTTTAGTTTACAAACAAGAAGTACAATTAATCCTATACGAGGATGTCAAGTACAAATTTTAATCTGGATAAATATTGCTATAGGAGTCTGATCTGTGGTCGATCACTTTGTCCCTTGGACTACACGATGATGAAGAAGCGCTGTAGAAGACGGAGAAGCTTCAAAGATTGCAAAGGGGAGTGGATGCTCGATGTCAAAATCGTCGATCACTACTCTCTTTCTGAGCTCTTCTCTCTCTGTTCTTCAATTTTTTGAACTATTTTTCGACCTTGGAATTTGCGACCCTGGAATTTGCGACCCTCTGACTTCTATTCTCCAAGTTTTTGACCCTGGACCTCTGTCAATAGGGGTCTTTATTTATAGGGTTTTAGTGACAGTAACCATCCAGTCGGCGTAGAAGCCGGACAGTGAAGAGTATAACACTTTTATGAGGCGGTTATAATTACTGCCACCCACGTATAAATAATCTTCTGAATAAGCGTGTGACGCATGTCCCATTATGAGATAATACGTATAACTGCTGCGATGATCACGGTGTAACACCCCGTTCCGCTCAAGCGGACTGCCGTTTGAAACGGCAATAGTGCAGCTGTCCCGACCCGCTTTGCCTCAAAGAGAATGCAAAGGATATCCAGACTTGTCCCTACAGGAATCCGGCTTAGGCTTTCAGAGGCTCGCTCAGACGTATCGCTCTGCCGAGGCGAATCATCGCTAAGGTGGGTGGCTACGATGAACTTGTCTTTGCTTAGCCAGCACACATAAAATCTAGAATATTCATGCTAGTCGCTAGGTGATTCATCCCCTGCATGCTAATAAATTCAACGCACCTAGCTAAGGGAATAATCCCAACATGTATTGCTTGCTAGAACATGGAAATGAAATACTGCTTATATTCAGACCCTCGCATGCTAAGTCCCTTAACGGTTTCATCTCTCGGCTTACCTTCGGGTCCGAGCAAACGTGCCTGCTTACGTTCCTTAGAAACGCATGCTTGTCTGCTTGAATGTTGCCTTGTTTTCATCTAAACCCCGGGAGACTACTAAGTAGTCGTTCCGTGCATGATTGGACCTGCAAGTATCCCGTGTACTCGTGTACTCGTGTTCTCGTATGTCTTGTGTAATCGTGTTGCCTGAGATTGGCCAAATAATATCGTGTACTCGTGTTGCCTGAGATTGGTCAACGTACTCGTGTTGCCTGAAATAGAATTGACCCTGACTTGCATGTCGCGGACAACTCGGAAACGAGGTATAGTTCCACGGACGGTCACCGGGGCAATGGGGCCGCTCCGATCCGGATGGAACTTCAAGTGTGGTCCATCATGTGCAGGCGAGTGGTTTGTAGCATATCGTGTACTTGGTTGTATTCCACTTGGCCTAGGACCACATCACGTGTAGTCTATCGTGTGCTGGCAAGATGGTTTGTAACATATCGTGTACTTGGTTGCATTCAATCTTGGCCTTGGGCTACATGTCCAAATCCATCGTGTACAGGCGAAATGGTTCGTAGCGCATCGTGTGCTCTCGTTGCGTTCCATTCTAGTATGGGATTAGTCCTTTATGGCTATGCCAGCGACTCATATTCATATAGATAAGTCATCCTCGCTTAGCGGCTATCCGGGTGTGAGTCATTGCATCGCATCGAAGAACAACTGAGCACACCAAATATTATCCCGTTCATTGACTCTCGTGTTTGCATGTTGCATATGCTATGCCTCCTGAATGTTATACTTGCTCCTGCTTGAATTAATAATGTTTTCCTCAATGTTTGCCTTGGACAGGGAAGGAGATGGTAAGTTGGTAAGTCTCATCGTGTTTTCTCTCATGTTGCACGGCACACTGCCCGACACGTTAGGCTATTCAATATCTGCATAAAACTGATCCTAAGGCAACTAGAAAGACAACTTAATAGTTGGTGCACGAAACCTGTATTACGTATTTGGATTTGTCCAGCGGGCGAGTAGCTTCCCCACCAGTGCATTCAATGTACTGATAATCCACCAGTTTGTATGCAGGGTACGGGAGAACCTCGTTCGGTGCGGATGCCTCCAATGTGCGTGCTAAGGCCAGGAGTTCCCTCTGAAGCCTTGCAATGGTGCGTCCGGAACAGAAGCACATATACAAGACATAATATTGGAACATAGCCCGAACTCGCCTGAACATCGACTCTACAATCATTTTGTAATTGTAGCCACTTGGCACGCTTTTACTGTTTCAGAGAGGGAGAGGCTTGAGCGACTTGTAATCTCGGCTATACGCCGCCTGTAACACATGTTTATATCAATAAAAGAGTTACTTTACTTCAAAATTGTGTTTTAATGCTTTCGCTATATTGTCGACTCAGTGAACCTGTTACCAAATCACTATGCGTTCATGACTCCGCTGCACTCGGACAATCTGTGCGACTCTGTGGCTTAGAACTCTTACCGCCAGCCAATAAATCACGGTCTTGCACGGGCGCGGTTCACGCTCGTGCGGCATCACGCCCGGATGGGTCAAGCGATCGTTCCGCGGGAGCGCTGGCGAGGGTGATTCCCGCCTAGCGGGAACGACCGATTAGCCTGCGGGAGATCGGGGCATGACATAGTGGTATCAGAGCCTGGCTTCTATGCCTTTGGACTTCGATTCGATATCTCTGTTTTGAAAGCTCGTTCGTGGGTTATGTGTACGCTCTCTCTCAATGCCTCGATGGGATGTTCCAATAATAAGTCTAAATACTTTCAAAATGTGTTTTGAATGATATGCTTGCTTGTCTGCTGTTGTGCTGCGAGTGGCCTTTGTGCCAACCTTTGCGAACCCTTGAGAGTATCGCAGTAGCTTGTCCGATTTTCACTAACCCTAAGTTTGGTTGAATGCATCTATTCGAGGGATGCCTTGAACTAGTGCATCATCCAAGACTTAAGAAAAGGTGAAACTCGACTGCTAAGACTTCGCTATCACTAAGCTGGTTGACGTGTTCACGCTAGAAGTGCACTTCGAAAGTGCGCACGATCCAGTCTAAGCGATATGCTGATTTTGACACTTGTGCAAGTGAATATCCAAATGAAACAAGTACAACGACTTGTCTAGGATTACCTCAACCCTAGATTACTGCTTGTCCTCAGTAAGTCTCGAGGACGAGACTTTTTCTGAGTTGGGTAGGATGTAACACCCCGTTCCGCTCAAGCGGACTGCTATTTAAAACGGCAATAGTGCAGCTGTCCCGACCCGCTTTGCCTCAAAGAGAACGTAAAGAATAACCAGACTTGTCCCTACAGGAATCCTGCTTAGGCTTTCAGAGGCTCGCTCAGACGTATCGCTCTACCGAGGCGAATCATCGCTAAGGTGGGTGGCTACGGTGAACTTGTCTTTGCTTAGCCAGCACACATAAAATCTGGAATATTCATGCTAGTCGTTAGGTAATTCACCCCCTGCATGCTAATAAATCCAACGTACCTAGCTAAGGGAATAATCCCAACATGTATTGCTTGCTAGAACATGGAAATAAAATACTGCTTATATTCAGACCCTCGCATGCTAAGTCCCTTAACGGTTTTATCTCTCGGCTTACCTTCGGGTCCGAGCAAATGTGCCTGCTTACGTTCCTTAGAAACACATGCTTGTCTGCTTGAATGTTGCCTTGTTTTCATCTAAACCCCGGGAGACTACTAAGTAGTCGTTCCGTGCATGATTGAACCTGCAAGTATCCCTTGTACTCGTGTTCTCGTATGTCTCGTGTAATCGTGTTGCCTGAGATTGGCCAAATAATATCGTGTACTCGTGTTGCCTGAGATTGGTTAACGTACTCGTGTTGCCTGAAATTGGATTGACCCTGACTTGTATGTCGCGGACAACTCAGAAACGAGGTATAGTTCCACGGATGGTCACCGGGGCACTGGGGCCGCTCCGATCCGGATGGAACTTCAAGTGTGGTCCATCGTGTGCAGGCGAGTGGTTTATAGCATATCGTGTACTTGGTTGCATTCCACTTGGCCTAGGACCACATCACGTGTAGTCTATCGTGTGCTGGCAAGATGGTTTGTAACATATCGTGTACTTGGTTGCATTCCATCTTGGCCTTGGGCTACATGTGCAAATCTATTGTGTACGGGCAAAATGGTTCGTAGCGCATCGTGTGCTCTCGTTGCGTTTCATTCTCGTCTGGGATTAGTCCTTTATGGCTATGCCAGTGACTCATGTTCATATAGATAAGTCATCCTCGCTTAGCGGCTATCCGTGTGCGAGTCATTGCATCGCATCGAAGAACAACTGAGCACACCAAATATTGTCCCATTCATTGACTCTCGTGTTTGCATGTTGCATATGCTATGCCTCCTGAATGTTATACTTGCTCCTGCTTGAATTAACAATGTTTGCCTCAATGTTTACCTTGGACAGGGAAGGAGATGGTAAGTTGGTAAGTCTCGCCGTGTTTCCTCTCATGTTGCACGGCGCACTGCCCGACACGTTAGGCTATTCAATATCTGCATAAAATTGATCCTAAGGCAACTAGAAAGACAACTTAATAGTTGGTGCACGAAACCTGTATTACGTGTTTGGATTTGTCGAGCGGGCAAGTAGCTTTCCCACCAGTGCATTCAATATACTGATAATCCACCAGTTTGTATGCAGGGTGCGGGAGAACCTCGTTCGGTGCGGATGCCTCCAACGTGCGTGCTAAGGCCAGGAGTTCCCTCTGAAGCCTTGCAATGGTGCGTCCAGAACAGAAGCACATATACAAGATATAATATTGGAACATAGCCCGAACTCGCCTGAACATCGACTCTATAATCATTCCACAATTGTAGCCACTTGGCACGCTTTTACTGTTTCAGAGAGAGAGGCTTGAGCGACTTGTAATCTCGGCTATACGCCGCATGTAACACATGTTTATATCAATAAAAGAGTTGCTTTACCTCAAACTTGTGTTTTAATGCTTCCGCTATATTGTCGACTCAGTGAACCTGTTACCAAATCGCTATGCGTTCATGACTCCGCTGCACTCGGACAATCTGTGCGACTCTGTGGCTTAGAACTCTTACCGCCAGCCAATGAATCACGGCCTCGCACGGGCGCGGTTCACGCTCGTGCAGCATCCCGCCCGGATGGGTCAAGCGATCGTTCCACGGGAGCGCTGGCGAGGGTGATTCCCGCCTAGCGGGAACGGCCGATTAGCCTGCGGGAGATCGGGGCATGACACACGACATGCGAGCCACGTATGTAACTGCCCCTTGCGTAGAAAAGGTTAGCGTAGAAGACAATAACTTTTACCATGGCATAGAAGCCAAATAGTTGTCAAACTGGCGTAGAAACCAGGTAGGCGTAGAAGCCTGATGCTGCATGGATAGGTGGCTAGCGTAAAAGATAGTTGATCCTCCTTCCTTGACTGAGGTCTTGAGCGTATTCTGGACCAATTAGCCTTATCACACACAAATGCAAATATAGCCTGAGTCGGCGTATTCCGGGGAAATAGCGTACAGCGTGTTCCTTATAATTGAAAATAGCCAGGTCGGCATATTTCAAGGAGATAGGGTACAACGTGTTCCTTATAGCTGAAAGTAGCCTGATGGCGTAATTTGTAGAGATGATGATGTGGACGCATTAGCCGTAATTATGGCTCGCCCAGTCTTTGGAAATATAACCAAATCTCGTGCATTAAATGCAGAGATCTGCCCCCATTCTGAGCATTAAATGTAGAGACGTGCCTCGAGCTCTGTACGAAGAGCAGCTTTTAACGTGGCAGTTCGTTTTGTCTTCTGCTGAGCGTAAAAGCTCATATCTGCCTATGTAAAACTAGGCATCGTATTCCCTTGTATGCGTACAAGCATTTTGTATCAGGGAAATGCCACTAAACGACAGTTTGGGTCTCTGTGTCGCACCATCATTACAACAGTCGTCTGGATAATCGTGCTGTATTCTTTGTCAGGAGTCAGGTTCACTGCATGATCTGACAGGTTCATTCGAGGAATATGAAGAGTTCTCGTACGACTTACTACTACATTAAAAACGTGTAGGTTTTACGCCAAAGTGGCGATGTAACAACCTTTTTATGCCGCAGCAGCCTGGAAATACTACATTATGCGGGTTGTCCTGGAGCTTATATTTTATGATGTATTAGCGATAAAGCTCTGTTTGTACGCCGATGGCTCTGAAGTCATATTTTATGCCGCCTAGCACTAAAATACTGCGTATAACTCAACAGCATATTTTTTATGCTTCTAAACGAAAGAAATGAAACAAGGTTTATACGAAACCCTCTCTTTGGTTTACAAACAAGAAGTACAATTAATCCTATACGAGGAGGATGTCAAGTACAAATTTTAATATGGGTAAATATTGCTATAGGAGTCTGATCTGTGGTCGATCACTTTGTCCCTTGGACCACACGATGATGAAGAAGCGCTGTAGACGACGGAGAAGCTTCAAAGATTACAAAGGGGAGTGGATGCTCGATGTCAAAATCGTCGATCACTACTCTCTGTCTGAGCTCTTCTCTCTCTGTTCTTCAATTTTTTGAACTGTTTTCCGGCCCTGGAATTTGTGACCTTGGAATTTGCGATCCTCTGACTTCTATTCTCCAAGTTTTCGACCTTGGACCTCTGTCAATAGAGGTCTCTATTTATAGGGTTTTAGTGACAGTAACCATCCAGTCGGCGTAGAAGCCGGACAGTGGAGAGTATGACAATTTTTACGCGACGGTTATAATAACTACCATCCACGTATAAATAATCTTCTGAATAAGCGTGTGATCCGTGTCCCATTATGAGATAATGCGTATAACTGCTGCAAAGATCATGGCATGCGAGCCACGTAGGTAACTGTCCCTCGCGTAGAAAAGGTTGGCGTAGAAGCCAATAACTGTCACCATGGCATAGAAGCCAAATAATTGTCAAACTGGCATAGAAACCAGGTAGGCATAGAAGCCAAGTAGGCATAGAAGCCTGATGCTGCATGGATAGGTGGCTAGTATAAAAGATAGCTGATCCTCCTTCTTTGACTGAGGTCTTGAGCGTATTCTAGACCAAGTAGCCTTATCACGCACAAATGCAAATATAGCCAGAGTTGGCGTATTCTGAGGAGAGCGTAAGGCGTGTTCCTTATAATTGAAAATAGCCAGGTCAGCATATTTCAATGAGATAGCGTACAACGTGCTCCTTATAGCTGAAAGTAGCCTGATGGCGTAATTTGTAGAGATGATGATGTGGACATATTAGCCGTAATTATGGCTCGCCTAGTCTCTGGAAATATAACCAAATCTCGTGCATTAAATGCAAAGATCTGCCACCATTCTGAGCTTTAAATGCAGAGACGTGCCTCTAGCTCTGTACGAAGAGCAGCTTTTGATGTAGCAGTTCGTTTTGTCTTCTGCTGAGCGTAAAAGCTCACATCTGCCTGTGTTAAACTAGGCAGCATATTCCCTTGTATGCGTAAAAGTATTTTGTATCAGAGAAATGTCACTAAACGATGGTTTGGGTCTCTGTGCCGCACCATCATTACAGTCGTCATCTGGATAATCGTGTAGTATTCTTTGTCAGGAGTCTGGTTCACTGCATGATCTGACAGGTTCATTCGAGGAATACGAAGAGTTCTCGTACGACTTCCTACTGCATTAAAAGCGAGTAGGTTTTACGCCAAAGTGGCGATGTAACAACCTTTTTATGCCAAAGCAGCCTGGAAATACTATATTACGCGGGTTGTCATGGAGCTTAAATTTTACGCTGTATTAGCGATAAAGCTCTATTTGTACGCCGATGGCTCTGAAGTCATATTTTATGCTGCCCAACACTGAAATACTGCGTATAACTCTACAGCGTATTTTTTATGCTTCTGCAAGACTCCCTTCAAAGTTTTTAAATTCCTCATAATTTGAAACACTTTGAATGAAGCATGAAATGGTCAAGTCTGACTCGTTCCTCGAGGCCGATTGCTTGGCAGATTTTTGGGGATTTGTTGGTATTTGGCGTGTTCTTTTTGCCTATATAAAGGATGATGAGTTAACCTGTTCTTTCCATATTTTCTTCACCTCATAGAGATGATTGCCGGAGTTCGTCGGGTCGACTTGAGGAAGAAGAAGATCATGTTCTTCCAGCATGTAAGGAGCCATAAAAGAAGGCGTCTTCGAGCAAATGTCCTCTGCAACGATGGATCATGGAAGGATATCATAGCTTCCTTTGCTCGGGATAATCAGCAACTTCATATGGCAATTCGTCCAGGAGAGAGGAAGGGTCACATTCGACCACACAGCTTGCGATCTGTATTTTCTCCCGTTGTTCGTGGACGAGGGCAGACAAACTAGCCTTGTCTTCCAGTATTGAGTTGGGTCTAATACCTCAACTCAATCTGTCATGGCGTATGGAGGATGGGATCTTAAATAATTTAAACAAGCCCAGTTTTGTATCCTCCCGCCATTAATCATTTTTTGTTAATCGGCTACGAAAACCAACTAACTACTGAAGAAGACGGATAAAAGATCTCCACCAATACGAGAACCTGGCAGAACAGATTCTGGGCGTGATCTTTTAAATGAAGATAGGGAATCCTTTGTAGACGGGATTTCCCTCATATGTAATCATGAAGATGAAAAACCCTTTGTAGACTGGATTTCCCTCATATATAATCATGATTTAATAAGGTTATCTTCTTTTACGCATTTGATGATTTACCATATTTGCTGTGAGAAGTCTGAATACGTGTAGCTTCGCCACGTCTGAATAACTTTACGTCGACTCTGATAAAAAAAAGTATATAATCTTGTTCTGTCTTTTACGCGTAGTTGAGGACGCGTAGAAAACTGCTTATCATTTAAGTCGAATATCCGAACTGTCATGCTATTTTGAACGAGGAATTGCGTAAAATTTTGAATTTGTCACTTCTCTGATAAGAAGGATTCTTGTTCAGACCATCATCTTCAAGAATGATTTCCCGAAAATCCCTTGAAATAGGGCAAGAAATGGCTATCAGAACTGAGTCACCATCTTGCACTGTGGAGGAAATATTCTGACCGAATTTTGGACGAACTTCCAATCGACCCAAGAAGAAGAGTCATTTTCCATGCTAAACTCTGTATGCTTTGGGTACTTGGGATATTTTGAGATCAAAAAGGAGTATCTTCTGCGTGAACCCTTGTAGTTTGCCATCATAAGAATTGTTCAGATATACGCATACTCTGGCCTACATATTTTAAGATATGCGAAAAGTCATAGATCCGTAGTGTAGATGAGCATAAGATCATGAGTTTGTGGCCTCTCGAGCGTAAAAGCTATTTAGCATAAGAGCATCCAAGCATAAAACTGTAGATCTGTAGCCTCTGAAAAGGAAACTTCCGAGCGTGAAGTCATAGATTTGTAGCCTCTGAGCGTAGAAAGCTTCTGAGCGTGAAATCATAGATTTGTAGCTTCTGAGCGTGAAGTCGTAGGTTTGTAGCCTCTCGAGCGTAAAAGCTACCGAGCATAAAAGCATCCGGGCATAAAACCGTAGACTTATAGCCTCTGAGCGTAGAACCGTAGATTTGTAGCTTCCCGAGCGTAAAAAGCTCCTTGGCGTAAAACCTATTATTTGCTCTGTGCAAAAATTTTGAATCCGCTGACTGTCCGTCTTCCCTAAATAATAGGCTGACGTAGTCCCCAATCATAATCGAATATTAAATATCGGATTTGGTTAGGGATTCGAGGAGTCCATCTGAACTCTATAAATACCCCAAGGCCTTCAGAGAAAAACTTTTCATCTGTCTTTTGCAAAAGAAAAACCTTCGTCTCTTTGAGTATTCTCCTTCGTTTCTTCTCTGAGCATTATGAGTTTTTAGCAATGGCACCAAAACCAATCTCCTCCTCTAAGGGAAAGAAGGTTGCCTCTTCTTCTCGCTCCTCTGCCCAAGCAAGAGCGACTCCCATCGGGCAGGGCGAACCTCGCTCTGAACGAAGTGTCCCACCATCAAGCTGCGCACTGGGAGTTATAGGTAAAGCTTTTGGGACGACAAGAACGAAGAAAACCCTTCGCACACGTTGTACGTGAACGCGCTAGGTCATCCTCTGTGCTGATAGCCTCTTCGAGGAAGATGATGCACAGAGATATTTTATCTTTTACGCCCACATTCCTAATGTGTCAGCGTAAAAAAAACTCCATATTTTTGCAGTCTGGCGTAAAAGCTTTGACTGTCAAAATTTGGCGTATACTACAAACTTTGAGTGTTACGCTCTGGATGAAAATTCTGGCGTAATAACTCAAACTTTGGCAATCTGGCGTAAAACACAGACTGTCAGATTTTTGTGTATATTGTCAATCTTGAATTTTACGCCTTGGAATGAGATTTTAGCGTAAAAACTCAAGTTTTTACAGTCTTGGCGTAAAAGCAAAGACTGTTGATCTTTGGCATAAGCTGTAAGACTGTAATGTCTAGTATAGAAACTGACATGTTCTTCTTACATTTTGTAGTTAAATTGCAGATACCTCCGTTGGTTGGGGTGATGGGTTCTGCTGCTGGGATGCTGAACTCCAATTACCTTGAGGATCTGTCCCATGTGACATTTTCTATTTCTGGACCCCAGTATCCTGAAGGAAGGGGGATCCTAATATCGTCTCAAGGAGAGCGAATGTTGTTGAGCATGATCAACAGAGAGCCCTTGGCGTACATAGACGGGGCAAAATATATAAAACCGACTTTCCTCTTCGGGGATATGATTGACAAACAATCCCAGACGAAGCCAAAGAAAGAAAACTAGGTTTTTCCTGCCGGGGGCCTGGTCCTGTATCTGCCCAAGATGCTGAGAGATTACCCTATCTCGGCATTCTTCCATGCCACACATCCGAGGAGGATGTCATGGACTCTGACTCTTAATCTTTATGGCCAGCCGGGGAAGATATTTTACCAGAAAGGATCCGACCGAGGGTTATTTGTAAGCCGCCCTTCCGATCCCGTCATACCTTTTAGGGGATTATTTCCAAGCATTGTCCCGAGTGAAGACACTGCCCTATTCCAGCCAGTCCAATTACCGACTTTCTGTAATGACTTCATGGGGCATGGAGGAGTATACCCCAAGGTTAATCCTCGGACCAATGGGTGGTTTACCCCTATAAATCTTCGATGGATTCGTTTAGCTGCCTGGGCCCTGAAGAACTTTCAGACGGAGCTGGAGAGCATTGGTCTGTACGCGGCTGTGAGTGCTACCAGTGTTGGGTTATCTCTCAACCCCAACCTATTTTTGGCTTTGATGGAGCGATATATCTCGCTCACTGAGACTTTTGCCACTCCACTGAGGGAGTTGGGATTAGCCCTTCACAAAATGGCAGAGATTTCAAGACTGCCAATGGGGGATACTCCTTATGAAGAGTACGTTCCCATAAACCGGGAGCTGGGGGATACAGACCCTCAGGTGGTGGCGGTGTACCAGGAGCTGATGTGCCACTATTTAGCGTGCACCGCCTTCTATAATGAGCCTTCTGATTTGGCTCTACCAACAAATAGGCGTCCTACCTCTTTTTCCATCAGGCTAGAGATGCTAAGCCAGACAAAGTCGTGGATAGCAGGGATAGGGCTTTGATCTTTCTGAGCGTGCTTAGTGCTCAAGTAGTCGATGACCTTATTGAAGATGCTGGGGTCTCAGATCAAATTCTCGACGAAGGGATAGGAAAATATCCTACAGGCACTAAAGCCTACAGTTATTTGAGGCATTGCCGCAGGCCTCTGTCCAAGGAAGCTCAACTGGCTGGTTTCCTCTCCATATGGCTGCACCAACTGGTAGTACCCGTCATTGCATCTTCGGATCGTATTTACCGTAAAACTTTATGGCCCGCGGTGCATTTAGTGTTTGGGGCAAGACTGGGCCTACTTCCTACCATGGTATGCCGGATACAAGCTGTCCTGAGGGCCATGACTGATGGGCTGCTTGCCGATGAAACACGGCGTGACAGCTTTCCCAGGGTAGAATTACCGTTCCTGTATCTGATGGGATGGTTAATTATCTATAATCCCAAGGTGATGTCTCCCGGCTCTGTCAGTAGTTCGAGGAATAATTTCTTCTTGAATTACAAGAATTCCACCTGGAACGTGACCACAGTTTTAGACAGTCGGTGAGCGTTAAATTTTGCTCACAGCTGGAAGCTCTTATGCACAGTCCCCACTGTACATCTCAATCAACAGGGGACGTGACTTCAGGATTTAGGTGAAGGAAAGACCGTTCTTTCTCCTAAAGCTTTTTATTGGTTGGTCTGCATTAGACCTTCCCATTTATTGTACAAAAGTGAAGACCATTGCTTCTTGGAGCCCTATCTGCCTAGTCGGTTATCTAGGCAGTTCGGGTATGACCAGTTGCACGTGGAAAATGCCATCACTAGCTTCAAGTCCAGAGGTGGACTTATTGACGGAGCGAGAGGATGGCGGCACTTCATAATGGGTTGTACTAGAGCGGCCTTTACTATACCAGCGACTTCTCTCTCTATGGAGTTGCGCATCCTCCATTCGTACGCCCAGTTTTATGTGGCCGTCAATACCTTCCATCGCAATTTTGATATACGTGGAAGTTTTAGGATGCCCTCTTTTAAGTCCGCAGGAAGAGAGGAAATCCCATCAGTTTCCTCTGACGAGGGTGAAGACACTGTCAATCCAGATGAGCTTTTGATGACAGTACCAAGGGGCAAAGTACCTCCGCCTACAGAGCCTCTGGTTATCCCTGAAAGCGAAGGGCTCCTGTTCTGAAAGAGGCTTCCCCTCGCAAGAAGAAGAAGACGACTGTTGTTGGTCCTGTCAGGATTTCCAGTTATGAGGCTCCTAGGAGTGAACCTGCTGTTTTCCCTTTTGGGGATGATCCTTTAATTAGAGGTCCCTCGCCTATTAGAGAGAGAACCTCCTCAATTTCGGCTAGCAGTGCCGAAGAATCTTTGCTCGAGGCGGTTATCGCTGCTACCGCTTCAGGTAGTGGTACAAAATTGCCTTCGGGGCCAAATCAAATAAGAATATCTTTATCCAGACCAGAAATGGGAGAAACCCCTGCCGCGTCTGTTGGGATACCCAGCGAGATTCCACCCAATGAGCCTCGAGTGGATCTCGGTAAAGACCTGAAAGAATACCTGCCACTGTCAGTTGGCACACCCCCTTCTCCAGGTATGACAGCTCGCTTAGCATCATTAAGAAATGATTTAGCTCTACTGGCTACAGACGTGCCATATATACCATCGGCCATGGGTAAATGTCATCTTTATGCCTCTTTTTAGAAAAATTAACATCATGTTGATATTAACTTTCTCTTATCTTCTTTTCAGGGGAAGACATCTATGGGGAGGGCAGCGTCGATGCAACTTTTGGTTTTGTTTCAACTCCTGTCGATGACACGGAGGTGCCCGACTTTGAAGAGGAAACGTTTTTGGGTGCCGGCTCGCCCGAAATGGTTCCGATATCTCGAGAGGAGGATGAGCCTGTCATTACGACTATGCCTCCTTTGAGTACGACAGCCACTTCGACCGTTGTTGGCGCTTCTTCTTTTGTCGCGCCATCTGTTGAGGCGATGACTGTGACGACACCCTCTACAGTCATTCCTGGAAGGGGATTCTCCGATATTGCAGCCACTTCCAGCGTCCAATCTGATTTCGCCATGTTGATTGAGCAGTATACTAGTATTTTCAATACCACTTTGAAAACGCTGATATCAATGGTGCTGGAGAAGAATCTAGGCTTCGAGGATCTGAAGAGGTCCTTCCAGTTTGCGATAGCGCCGATCAGAGACTTCAACGACGCTGGGAGAGCTGATGCGCTGGAGCAGATAGTTAATGGTTTGTAACAACCTATTAACGATTATTTGTAGCTATCTCGAGGCAGTATTGACAGTCTCGTTCAAGCTAGATATGACTCCTTAACTGCAGAGCTTGCTGGGCAAATGGATTCTCTGAAAAAATTCGTCCAGGAACAGCAGCAGGAGATGGATCAAGAGCGTGCCGAATTAGAGTATGTCATTCCCCAGCTGACTCAGTACGAGACCGAATATGAGGAAGAGACAACGAGGGTCCGCAAATTGGAAAATGACCTCACTAAGGCCAAGAAGAAGGCTCTCTCTTTATCAACAGCTCGCAACTTGTTGAAGGATCAAATAGAGACGGCTCAGCAGAACCTGACGCATGTGGGTGTCATCCATGCAGGTTTCGTACATGCTCGGTCCGAGCTATCTGCTTTGAACAATAAGGCTGCAAGGTTGGAGCGGGCTCGTACCGACGTCTTAAACTCCAGGGATGAGAGAATGGCTTCTCTGGCGCGACAGATTCGCGACTTAACTGTTCCTCCCAAATGGTGTACCTTTCTTGTTTCTCCTGTAATTTCTCGAAGATAATAAAGACACATTTTCTGACTTTGTGGGCCCATCATTTTAGAATATGATAGGCTAGGGTGAAAGTGATATCAGAGGTATCATTAATATGACATTCTTTTGTTAAGGTTTTGCTGAATGTAAATCTATTCAGAGTTAAGATGAACCTGAAAGAATATAATCCAACTAAATTTGTATACTAAACACTATAAGAGGTATCATTAACATGATAGGTTTACAAATTAGTTAAGGATATCTATTCGGAGGTTATATGAACCTGTTAGAATATGATCCAGCTAACCTTTGTGCATGGTATCGTCAGAATAAGATCTTCGTCATACTCCGTTAAACGAAGGAGATCAAGTATAGTACTTCTTCGAAAATTTGCAGTTGATAGTATCCATTGCTAAATTTTTATTAGGCTTGGCTAATCTGTAAGTGCCATTTGCAATCATATAAGGACCCTCTTATTTCTTTTATGATTGTTTGCGCGAATTTTAGATATTGTACTAGAGGTAATATGGACGTAGTACGATACCGTATTTGTTGAGGATATCCCTCTGGGGGATTTTTTAGTGGACCTATTACTTTTTGCGCACGAGAGTGCAAGTAATAAGTTTAGGACAAGCCCTACAGAGGTAATATGGACATGGCAATTTTTGTGGACCTAACACCACTGGCGTACTTAGAGCTAAGTACGGGTGTTAAGTTGAGATGACAACCGATATTAGAGGTAATATGGACATGATAATCGATAGCCGGATTAGGAAGGTTTGTTCAGAGGTAATATGAACATAACAAACTTTCTGAATCTGCTCAGAGAAAATATGAACATGGCAGTTATTGTGGACCTAACACCACTGGCGTACTTAGAGTTAAGTCTGGGTGTTAAGTTGAGATGACAACCGATATCAGAGGTAATATGGACATGATAATCGATGGCCAAACCAGGAAGGTTTGTTCAGAGGTAATATGAATATGACAAACTCAACTGGGGAGATAAAGAAATTCAGAGGTAATATGGACTTGAATTCATGTTTGAAAAATTTACTGTGGAGTGATTTTCTTGAGTGGGGATAGACCTGAAGAATCCGCCGGGGAAACTTTAGGGACTAATCATCCGGTATTTTCTGGAGGGAGCAAATTATCACGTTAAAAGTGAAATCAATTTACAGCGATCGTCCCCTCGTTTACAGATGCAAAGTGATAACCTTGGCATCGATTAACTCCTGGATTCTTCTTTTCAGTACATAGCATGCCCTTGTATGGTGATGAATGTACCGATGGAAGAGACAATAATCTGGGTCATCGACTTTGCCAGCCTTCTCAGGGTATCTGATATTGGGTAGGCGATGTCTATGCTCCTTCATCAACATATTGAAGATTTCAATGATGTCATCTTTATTAAAGGAGAAAGTCCCTTTCGGCCTTCGGGCTCCCGATGCCTGAGTTTTACGATCTTTCGGGAAGATCACCATTATTGCATCATCTCCAGATTCAGAGGGAATTCTACCCCCAACTTTGGATGCTGCCCTATTTTGTCGAGGTAGGCCACCCCCAGATATGTCGTGGCATTTGCTTACAGAAGTTGATTTAGAAGGACCTGCCTCTGGTATTACGGGATCAGCCTCTGGAGGTTTGGAGTTTGCAAGAAATGTAGTATACCCCAACCCAAAACGAGTTTGTTGACAGTAAGGATTACCATGCAACGGTGTTCGTCTGTCTTTTTCGTACTTGAGGCCTTGTTTTAGTTTCAAATCATAACCCATGCTTTGTATAATCTTTAAATCCTGTGGGCTATACCTGTGGATTTGTATTTTGCCACCCTCAGACTCGTGAGATCCTTCTTGTATAATCAGTCTGCTCCGCATACGACCGAAGACTATTGGATGCTGGTCCTCGTGAGTTGGAGGAACAATAAAGGCATCATGTTCATGTGGTCCATATGTCATGATGATATTAGATGTTGACGCTTCTTCCCACATGATCTCCCCACCTTTGATAGTTAGGGGAACTGAATCTTGGTTATGACTCCTGTTTTTGCGTTTCTGGATCAAGAATTCTCGCAAGTCAGGAGGATTAACAGAAGAAGAAGAGGAAGAAGGCATGTTCCTCCTGTTTACATTATTTAGAATACGGATATTGGGCACCCCAACCCTTTTTCTGCCACATGTACACAGCAGTTCAGCCACATGAGTAGCAGCTGAACCATAAGGAGCGTATCTATCCATGAACTGGGTCTTCTTCACGCTGAGGGGCTTGACCTGGCGTAATTTGGAGCTCTGCTCAGGCTGGCATAAAACTGAGGAAGCCCTCAATCGGCCATTAGCTTCTCGTGTAATCCGGAGAGCGGGCAGATTCTTCTGTTGCTGGCGTAAAGGCCGAGAAGTTGAGAAGTCCGTCACTTGTTTTCCCTTGGGTAAATTGTAGGGATCATCTGCTATTCCACAGAGGGTAGAGGCATTTTTACATGCAGAGCGCGTTTGGAATTTCTGATTTGGCGCTAAGTCATTATCAGAAATTTTGTCTACCACGTCACAGACGGGAGACAGAGTTTTATGCACAGAGCGCGGAGCAGACTTCTGGACTAGCACTGAGGTATTGTCCGAAGTTTTGTCTGCCACGTCACAGACGGGAGACAGAGTTTTCCGCGCATAGCACGGAGTAGACTTCTGGACTAGCACTGAGGCTTTGCCCGAAGTTTTGTCTGCCACGTCACAGACGGGAGACAGAATTTTACGCGGGGCACGGAGGTTGTGAAGCTACAACCTTGTTAGTCGAAGAACCCAAAGAGTTGGAAGGAATGGTAGGGGATATCCGGGGCATCCACACCTTACGCAGTTTCCTGTAGTCTTAGACAGAGAGAGAGTGAGAGCTACCCCCTGCTCAAAGCATATCTTCGTAGGTGGATTGGTCGAACTGGACGAACAAGGTCTTCTTCATTGATCCTACAGACACTGCATCGTGTTGAGCAATTGCTTTCTCGTCAGATCAGAAAAAGTTTCCCCAGCAGAGTCGCCATCTTGTGTTTGATAATAAACGAAAGAAATAAAACAAGGTTTATACGAAACCCTCTCTTTAGTTTACAAACAAGAAGTACAATTAATCCTATACGAGGATGTCACGTACAAATTTTAATCTGGATAAATATTGCTATAGGAGTCTGATCTGCGGTCGATCACTTTGTCCCTTGGACCACACGATGATGAAGAAGCGCTGTAGAAGACGGAGAAGCTTCAAAGTTTGCAAAGGGGAGTGGATGCTCGATGTCAAAATTGTCGATCACTACTCTCTGTCTGAGCTCTTCTCTCTCTGTTCTTCAATTTTTTGAACTCTTTTCCGACCTTGGAATTTATGACCCTAGAATTTATGACCCTCTGACTTCTATTCTCCAAGTTTTTGACCCTGGACCTCTGTCAATAGGGGTCTCTATTTATAGGGTTTTAGTGACAGTAACCATCTAGTCGGCGTAGAAGCCGGACAGTGGAGAGCATGGCACTTTTTACGCTGCGGTTATAATAACTGCCACCCACGTATAAATAATCTTATGAATAAGCGTGTGACGCATATCCCATTATGAGATAATACGTATAACTGCTTTGAAGATCACGGCATGCGAGCCACGTAGGTAACAGCCCCTTGCGTTGAAAAGGTTGGCGTAGAAGCCAATAACTGTCACCATGGCGTAGAAGCCAAATAGTTGTCAAACTGACGTAGAAACCAGGTAGGCGTAGAAGACAAGTAGGCGTAGAAGCCTGATGCTGCATGGATAGGTGGCTAGCATAAAAGATAGCTGATCCTCTTTCCTTGACTGAGGTCTTAAGTATATTCTGGACCAAGTAGCCTTATCACAAACAAATACAAATATAGCCTGAGTCGGCGTATTCTGGGGAGATAACGTACGACGTGTTCCTTATAATTGAAAATAGCCAAGTCGGCATATTTCAAGGAGATAGCGTACAACGTGCTCCTTATAGCAGAAAGTTGCCTGATGGCGTAGTATGCAGAGATGATGATGTGGACGCATTAGCCGTAATTATGGCTCGCCCAGTCTTTGGAAATATAACCAAATCTCGTGCATTAAATTCAGAGATCTGCCCCAATTCTGAGCATTAAATGCAGAGACGTGCCTCGAGCTCTGTATGAGGAGCAGCTTTTGACATGGCAGTTCATTTTGTCTTCTGCTAAGCGTAAAAGCTCACATCTGCCTGTGTAAAACTAGGCAGCATATTCCTTTGTATGCGTAAAAGTATTTTGTATCAGGAAAATGTCACTAAATGACGGTTTGGGTCTCTGTGCCGCACCCTCATTACAGCCGTCGTCTGGATAATCGTGCAGTATTCTTTGTCAGGAGTCAGGTTTACTGCATGATCTGACAGGTTCATTCGAGGAATACGAAGAGTTCTCGTACGACTTCATACTGCATTAAAAACGAGTAGGTTTTACGCCAAAGTGGCGATGTAACAACCTTTTTACGCCGCAACAGCCTGGAAATACTGTATTACGCGGGTTGTCCTGGAGCTTATATTTTACACTGTATTAGCGATAAAGCTCTGTTTGTACGTCGATGGCTCTGAAGTCATATTTTACGCCGTCCAGCACTGAAATACTGCGTATAACTCTACAACATATTTTTCATGCTTCTAAACGAAAGAAATAAAACAAGGTTTATACGAAACCCTCTCTTTGGTTTACAAACAAAAAGTACAATTAATCCTATATGAGGATGTCAAGTACAAATTTTAATCTGGGTAAATATTGCTATAGGAGTCTGATTTGTGATCGATCACTTTGTCCCCTGGACCACACGATGATGAAGAAGCGCTGTAGAAGACGGAGAAGCTTCAAAGATTGCAAAGGAGAGTGGATGCTCGATGTCAAAATCGTCGATCACTACTCTCTGTCTGAGCTCTTCTCTCTCTGTTCTTCAATTTTTTGAACTCTTTTTTGACCCTGGAATTTGCGACCTTGGAATTTGCGACCTTGAAATTTGTGACACTCTGACTTCTATTCTCCAAGTTTTCGACCTTGGAATTTACGACCTTGGAAATTGTGACCCTCTGACTTCTATTCTCTAAGTTTTCGACCTTGGACCTCTGTCAATAGAGGTCTCTATTTATAGGGTTTTAGTGACAGTAACCATCCAGTCGGCGTAGAAGCCGGACAGTGGAGAGTATGGCACTTTTTATGCGACGGTTATAATAACTGCCACCCACATATAAATGATCTTCTGAATAACCGTATGACGCGTATCCCATTATGCGATAATGCGTATAACTGCTACGAAGATCACGGCATGCGAGCAACGTAGGTAACTGCCCTTCGCATAGAAAAGGTTGGCGTAGAAGCCAATAACTGTCACCATAGCGTAGAAGCCAAATATATGTCAAACTGGCGTAGAAACCAGGTAGGCGTAGAAGCCTGATGCTGCATGGATAGGTGGCTAGCGTAAAAGATAGCTGATCCTCCTTACTTGACTGAGGTCTTGAGCGTATTCTGGACCAAGTAGCCTTATCACGCACAAATGCAAATATAGCCTGAGTTGGCGTATTCTGAGGAGGTAGCGTACGACGTGTTCCTTATAATTGAAATTAGCCAGGTCAGTGTATTTTAAGGAGATAGCATACAGCGTGCTCCTTATAACTGAAAGTAGCATGATGGCGTAATATTCAGAGATAATGATGTGGACGCATTAGCCGTAATTATGGCTCACCCAGTCTCTGGAAATATAACCAAATCTCGTGCATTAAATACAGCGATCTGCCCCCATTCTGAGCATTAAATGCAGAGATGTGCCTCGAGCTCTATACGAAGAGCATCTTTTGATGTGGCAGTTCATTTTGTCTTCTGCTGAGCGTAAAAGCTCACATCTGCCTGTGTAAAACTAGGCAGTGTATTCTCTTGTATGCGTAAAAGCAGTTTGTATCATGGAAATGTCACTAAACAACGGTTTGGGTCTCTATGCCGCACCATCATTACAGCCGTCGTCTGGATAATCGTGCAGTATTCTTTGTCAGGAGTCAGGTTCACTGCATGATCTGACAGGTTCATTCGAGAAATACGAAGAGTTCTCGTACGACTTCCTACGACATTAAAAGCGGGTTGTCCTGGAGCTTATATTTTACGATGTATTAGCGATAAAGCTCTGTTTGTACGCCGATGGCTCTGAAGTCATATTTTATGCCGCCTAGCACTGAAATACTGCGTATAACTCTACAGCAAATTTTTCATGCTTCTACACCCGCTCCCTGCAACTGTCGGCTCCTCCGTTCCTGCAACCGCCGGCGACCTCTCGCTCCACCTACCCGTAACCGCCGAGCCGCTCCTCCTATATAAAACCCCCTTCTCCTCTGGCTGCCCCTCTCCCGCAACCCCTCGACCACCACAGCCGTCGCCTTCCTCTTTCCTCCGCCAGACCTGCCTCCGCCTCCCCAGAGCTGACGACCCCCTGTCTCCACCCCCAGCCGACTCGTCGCCACCGAGGCCAGCATCTCTCCGACCGAGAAACCCCAACCTCCAGCCGCTGCTTTTTCCCCAGCCGTGCCCGACGCCTCCAGCCACAGCTCCCCCACCCGAGCCGACATCCCCTACTGCTTCGACCCAGCGCCGCCTCTACGAGCACCTCCTGCCGCCTCTAGCTCTGACGACGTCCCCTGTAGCCGAAACCCTAGCTACTGTGTCGTGTCGCGCCGCCTCGCGAACACGAGTATTGTTTGGTCTTTGGAGCCCTGTTCAGGTAGCATTTTCTTTCTCCTTACTGCCACATTTCTTATACCATTTGTTGTGACGCAAACCTTGCATAACCCTCTCGATGCCCATGCAATCCGCTCGGTGTGTCGCATTCTATGGTGATCATGAACTGCGATCCAAAAACAGGAAAATAATGCCCCATTTTTCTCCGAAACTGAGTGTGCCTCGCCAAACGGGATGAATTGGTCGCGTGCAGACTTCACTGAAAGGTGCACGCCGTTAATACGGACGTGTGGGATTTCGTAGAAGTTGATTTGAATGAGCGTGCACACCGAAATCAACGCGTATCCGTCGACAACGCCCCGTATCGGCCTATTCTGGAACTCGTTGTAAGTTCGTGTACACATGTCGGATCAAAACGAGACTTGCACCATCGGACTCATAGCAATACGTTGGTCCTGTGACCCAAGTTTGCTTCAATTATGAGAACGATAACAAAATCATAAATCGTGGGCCCCGTGACTCTACTTGACGGGCGATTTTGTGATTGGCTCATCGGAATCCAATTTTGAAAGTTCTGTTGGGTTCGTATCATCGTTCCGGACTTGTAGACACTAAGTTTGATGAATTTAGAGAATATTTGTTATGACACATTTTTTGGTGCGAAGCAGGCCACATGTGGACCCCGCTTTGACAAAAAACTGTGATTTTTGCCCCTGTGTCCAAATTGGACTCAAAGACAAGCGTTTCTAGCTATTTAATATTTTTTGAACCTGATGGTGATGTTTATTATAGCTTTTGGAGGAGTACTTGCAGAATCCACTGATACAGGGACAACTATTGGTATTCAAACCCAAAGCAAGTGTACCTTGCCAACCTTGCAGTTTTGTTATTTATTTCTTTGACTTAAATTAATTGTTGTACATGCTTAACCTAGGATCGTGTGACTTTACTTAGCGTACGATTAATATTCGGGTGTCAACACCGTACGCGGAGTTGTGTAACGTCACCTAGAGATGGATATCGAGACCCTTTACATTCTCGTGCTTGCAATATCAAGTACGTCATACCCAGGACACCTGACACTATTCATGAGACAGAATTTTCTTGAAATATTCAAGGTAATTCTGTGTAGGTTGCAGGATTATGACATAGACATTATATTCATAGATATTATATGACTTGCTGCTGTTGTCTGATAAAATGAACGAAAGATATGGAAACGAGACTTTATACGAAAACCCGCTCTTTATGTTTATAAACAAGCAGTACAATTAATCCTATACGAGGATGTCGAGCACAATTTTTTAATCTAGTTAAATATTGCTATAGGAGTCTGATCCGCAGTCGATCACTTTGTCCCTTGGACCACACGATGATGAAGAAGTACCGTAGAAGACAGAAAGGAGCTTCGAAGGTTGCTGAAGAGAGTGGATGCTCGATGCCAAAGTCGTCGATCACTACTCTTTGCCTGAGCTCTGGATTCTTCTCTCTCAAAGACTCTTTAACTCTTAGTTCCTTGACCTTCAGTTTTTTGACCTAGGTTCTGATACTGGATTTCTTGACCAATTTTCGACCCTTTTTACCTCTGTCAATAGAGGTCTCTATTTATAGAGTTTTAGTGACAGTGACCACTCAGTCGACGTAGAAACCGAGTAGTAGAAAGTACATCACCCTTTTACACGATGGTTAAAATAATCGTTGCCCACGTATAAATGACCTTTTGAATGAGCATGTGACACGTGTCCAATTAAGAGACAACGCGTATAAATGCTGCGAAGATCATGTCATAAAAGTCACGTAGGTAGTTATCCTTCGCGTAGAAGAGGTTGGCGTAGAAGCCAATAACTGTCACCATGGCGTAGAAGCCAAGTACGCATAGAGGCCGAGTAGGCGTAGAAGCCAAGTAGGCGTAGAAGCCGAGTGGGCGTAGAAGCCGAGTGGGCGCAGAAGATAGCTGATCCTCCTCCCTTGACCGTGGCCTGAGTTGGCGTAATTTGCTAAAGTGATGATGTGGACGTCTTAGCCGAAATTATGGCTTTTGGAGATATAATCAAATCTGTTGCATTAAATGCATAGATCTGCCCCCATCCTGCGCATTAAATGCAGAGGCGTGTCTTCAAAGATTTGCCATCATTCCGCGCATTAAATGCAGAGACGTGCCTCGAGCCCTGTACGAAGAGCAGCTTTTGACGTGGCAGCCTGTTTGTCTTCTGCGGAGCGTAAGAAGCTTACGTCTGCCTGTGTAAAACTAGGTAGCGTATTCCCTTGTATACGTAAAAGCAGTTTACGCAAAGGGGATGTCACTAAACGACGGTTCGGTGACATTAATCAAATCTCTTGTATTAAATGCAGAGATCTGCCATTATCCTGCGCATTAAATATAGAGGCATGTTTTGAAGGTCTGCCACCCTTCTGCGCATTAAATGCAGAGACGTGCCTCGAGTTTTGTTATTACTCTGTGCATTAAATGCAGAGACGTGTCTCGAGCTCTGTACGAAGATCAGCTTTTGACGTGGCCGCCTGTTTGTCTTCTGCGGGGCGTAAGAAGCTCACGTCTGCCTGTGTAAAACTAGGCAGCGTATTCCCTTGTATGCGTAAAAGCATTTTACGCCAAAGAAATGGCAATAAATGACAGCCTGGGTTGCAGTGCCGCGCCATCATTATAGCCGTCGCCTGGGTAGTCGTGCAGTACTCTTTGTCAGGAGTCCAGACGTCAAGTTCACTGCATGATCTGACAGGTTCATTTCGAAGAATATGAAGCATTCCTCGTACACTTTAATGCTGCATTAAAGCAGATAATTTTTATGCCATAAAGGCGATGTAGCACCCTTTTTACGCTGAAGCAGCCTGGATATACTGTATTATGCGGATGGTCCTTGATCTTATATTTTACGCTGTGCTCAGCGAAAAAAGCTCTGTTGCACGTAGTGGCTCTGAAGTCATCTTTTTATGCTGCCCCGCATCAACATGCTGCGTATAGCTATCTAGCGTATTTTTCATACTTCTACAAGACCCCCTTCAAAGCTTTTAAATTTCTCATAATTTAAAACGCTTTGAATGAAGCATGAAACGGTCAAGTCTGACACGTCCTTCAAGGCTGACTTTATGGCGGAGTTATTGGGGATCCGTTGGGATTCGGTGGGTTCATTCTTGCCTATATAAAGGCTGAGGAGTTAAAATGTTCTTCCCATATCTCCTTCACCACACAGAGATGATCGCCGGAGTTCGTCGGGTCGACTTGAGGAAGAAGAAGACCATATTCTTCCAGCATGTAAGGAGCTGAAAAAGATGGCATCTTCGAGCAAATGTCCTCTGTAACGATGGATCATGGAAGGATATCATAGCCTCCTTTGCTCGGGATAATCAGCAACTTTGTATGGCGGTTCTTCCGGAGAGAGGAAGGGTCATATTTGACCATAAAGCTTGCATGCTGTATCTTCTCCTGATACTTTCGTGGACCAGAGCAGAAACTAGCTCTGTCCTCGAGTATTAAGTTGGGTAAAATACCTCAACTCAATCTGTCATAGCGTACGGAGCATGGGATCTGCATCATTTATGCATGCCCAGTTCTGTATCCTCTCGCCATGTATCATTTTCTTATTAGTCAGTTGCGGAACCGACTAACTGCTGGAGAAGATGGATAAAGAAGTCCACCGATGCGAGAACCTGGCAGAACAGATTCTGGGGGTGGCCTTCCGACGACGATGAGAAAATCCTTTGTAGACGGGATTTCCCTCATATGTAATCATGAAAATGAAGAAAAAACCCTTTGTAGCTTGGATTTCTCTCATATGTAATCATGAAAATGAATAAAATCGTCTTCTTCTGTGCATATAATTATTTTGCCATATACTTTGCTATGAAGTCTGAATATGTGTAGCTTCGACACGTCTGGTAACTTTACGTCGACTCTGATAGAAAGAGTGCTAGGTCTCGTCCTGTCTTTTATGCATAACTAGGGATGCGTAGAAAGCCGCTTAGCATTTCGAGTATTCGAACTGTCCTGCTGTTAGGAATGAGGAACTGCGTAGAATTATGAACTGTCACTTCTGATAAACAGAATTCTTGTTCAGACATCATCTTCAAGAAGGATTTCTCGAAAATCCCTTCGAACAGGGCAAGAAATGGCTGTCAAAAACTGAGTCGCCATCTTGAATTCATAGACGAAATATTCAGACTGAATTCTGGATGAACCTCCAATCGACCCATGGAGAGGAGTAATTTTCAATGTTAAACTCTCTATGCTTCGGGTACTTGGGATATTTTGAGGTCAAGAAGGGATATCTTCTGCGTGAACTCTTGCAATTGACCGCCTTGAGAATTGTTCAGATATACGCGTACTCTGGCCTGCGTATTTTTCAGATGTGCGAAAAGTCATAGCATAAAATAATAAGTTCGTAGCCTCTCGAGCGTAAAAGCTGCTGAGCATGAGAGCATCCGGGCATAAAAACTGTAGATTTGTAGCTTCTGAAAAGAGAATCTTCCGACCATGAAGTCGTGGATTTGTTACCTCTGAGCGTAAAAGCCACCGAGCGTGAAATCATAGATTTGTAGCTGCTGAGCGTGAAGTCGTAGGTTTGTAGCCTCTCGAGCGTAAAAGCTACCGAGCATAAAAGCATCCGGGTGTAAAACCATAGAATTGTAGCCTGTGAGCGTAAAACCGTAGATCTGTAGCTGTCGAGCGTAAAAAGCTCCTTAGCGTAAAAATACGAATCTGCTTTGCACGAAAACTTTTCGAATTTGCTGATTGTCCGCCTTCTCTGAGTAATAGGCTGACGTAGTCCCCAATCATAACCGAATATTAAATATGAGATTTGGTTCGGGATTCGAGGAGTCCATCCGAACTCTATATATACCCCAAGTTTTTGAGAGAAAAACTTTTCATCCGTCTTCTGTGAAAGAAAGCCTTCGACTGTTCGAGTTCTTCTTCGTTTCTTCTCCGAGCCTTCAATATTTTCAGTAATGGCCCCGAAATAACTCCCCTCCTCTAAGGGAAAGAATATTGATTATTCTTCTCGCTCTTCTGCCCAAGCGAGAGCAACTTCGGTCGGGCAGGGCGAACTTCGTTCTGAACGAAGTATCCCGCCGACGAGCAGCGCACCCGGCCTTAAAGGTAGAGCTTTTGGGACAAAAAAGAACGACTAAAAATCCTTCGCACACGTTGTACATGAACGTGCTAGGTCGTCTTCTGTGCTGATAGCTTCTTTGAGGAAGATGATGCACAAAGACGTTTTATCTTTTACGCCCACATTTCTAATATGTCAGCGTAAAAACTCTATTTTTTCGCAGTCGTGCGTAAACGCACGGGCTGTCGAAACTTGGCGTATAAAATTTGAGTGTTACGCTTCTGGATGAAAATTCCGGCGTAATAACTCAACTTTTGACAGTCTGGCATAAAACACAGACTTAATACTGTCAACCTTGAATTTTACGTCTAGGAAATGGATTCCGGCGTAATGATCAAGTTTTTACAGTCTTGGCGTAAAGCACAGACTGTTGATTTTTGGCGTATGCTGCAAGATCTGTAATGTTTAGTTATAGGAACTGATGTGTTTTCTTGCACTCTTGTAGTTAACTTGCATGCGTCTCCGCTAGCCGATGTGATGGGTTCTACCGCCGGGATGCTGCATTCCAACTATCTGGAGGATCTGTCGCACGTGACATTTCCTATATCCGGGCCCCAGTACCCTGAAGGAAGGGAAATTTTGATATCGGCTCAGGGCGAGCGAACACTGCTGAACATGATCAACGGAGAGCCCCTGACGTACATAGACGGGGACCAATATATAAAGTCATCTTTTCTCTTCAGGGACATGATTGAAAAGCAGTCCCAGACGAAGCCCAAGAAAGAACTCTGGGTTTTCCCTGTCGGGGGCTTGGTCTTGTACCTGCCCAAGATGCTGAGAGACTATCCCATCTCGACATTCTTCCATGCTATATATCCCAGGAGGATGTCGTGGACGCTGAATCCCGATTTCAAGGCCCGGCAGGGAAGATATTTTATCTGAAAGGAGCTGACCAGGAGTCGTTTGTCAGCCTCCCTTCCACCTCTGTGATGCCGTTCAGGGGATTGTACCCAGGCAGTGTCCCGAGTGAATACAGCTTGGTGCTCCAGCCGGTGCAATTACCGACTTTCTGCAATGATTTCATGGGACAGGGGGGAGTATACCCGAAGGTGAATCCTCGGTGCAATGGGTGGATCACCCCAACAAATCTTTGATGGGCTCGCTTAGCTGACTGGGCCCTGAAGCATTTTTAGACTGAGCTGTAGTGCATTGGTCTGTTTGCAGCTGTGAGCGCTACCAGTGTTGGGTTACCTCCCAACCCCAATCTGTTTCTAGCTCTAATGGAGCGATATATCTCGCTCACCGGAACTTTTGCCACTCCACTGGGGGAGTTGGGATTGGCCCTGCACGAGATGGCAGAGATCTCAAGACTGCCGATGTGGGATACTCCATATGAAGAGTATGTTTCTAGGAACCGGGAGTTGGGGGATTCAGACCCTCGGGTAGTGGCAGTGTACCAGGAGCTGATGTGCCACTACCTTGCTTGTACCGCTTTTTATGGTGAGCCTCAGATTTGGCTCACATCAATAAATGTGTGTCCTGCCTCTTCTTTCATCGGGCCAGAAATGCTAAGCCGGAGAAGGTCTAAGATAGCAAGGATCAGCCTTTGAATCTTCTGAGCATGCTTATTGCTCAGGTAGTCGACGATCTTATGGAGGATATTGGGGCTCCGGACCAGATTCTCGAAGATGGGATATAGAAATATCCCGCAGGCACTAAGGCCTACAACTATTTGAGGCATTGCCGCAGGCCTCTGTCCAAGAAAGCTCAACTGGCTGGCTTCCTCTCCATATGGATGCACCGACTGGTGCTACCCGGCATCGCCTCTGCGGACCGTATTCACCGCAAGACGCTATGGCCTGTAGGGCATCTCGTGTTCGGGGCAAGACTGGGCCTGCTCCCTGCCATGGTGTGCCGTATACAAGCTAGCCTGAAGGCCATGACTGATGGGCTGCTCGTCGATAAAACTCGACGTGATAGCTTTCCCAGGGTAGAATTACCATACCTGTATTTGATGGGATGGTTAATTCTCCATAACCCCAGGGTTATGTCTCCTGGCTCTGGCAGTAGTTCGGGGGGTAGTTTCTTGTTGAACTACAAGAATTCCTCCTGGAACGTGACCACAGTTTTACACTGTCGGAGGGTGCTGAACTTCAGTCACAGCTGGAAGCTTTTCTGCACTGTCCCCTCTGTACATCTCAATCAACAGGGGATCATACTTCAGGATGTAGGCGATGGGAAGACCATTCTTTCTCCTGAGGCTTTTAATTGGTTGGTCTGTATTAGACCTTCCCATTTATTGTACAGAAGCGAAGACCATTGCTTCTTGGAGACCTACCTGCCTAATCGATTTGACAGGCAATTCGGGTGCGACCAGTTGCACGTGGGCAATGCCGTCACCAGCTTCAGGTCCAGGGGTGGACTCATTGATGGAGCGATAGGATGGCGATACTTCATCATGGGTTGCACTGAAGCAACTTTTACCGTGCCCGTCATTTCACTCTCCACGGAGCTGCGCCTTCTCCACTCGTATGCCCAGTTCTATGTGGCAACCAACACCTTCCATTACGATTTTGATATGCATTGAAGTTTTAGGATGCCCTCTTCCAAGCCTGGGGGAAGAGTCGAAATCCCCTCGGTTTCTTCTGACGAGGGTGAAGAGTCTGTTACTCCGGATGAGCCTCTGTTGTCGGTACCGAGGGGTAAAATACCTCCGCCTGTAGGGGCTCCGATAATTTCTAGGAAGCGAAGGGCTCCTACTCCGAAGGAGACTTCCCCTCACAAGAGGAAGAAGAAGACGGTTACTCGTCCTCTCCGGATTCCTGGTAATGAGGCTCATAGAATTGAGCCTGCATCTCCCCCTGTTGGGTATGATTCTTTGATTGGAGGTTCCTCGCCTTTTAGAGAGGGAACCTCTAATGTTCTGGCTGGTGGTACCAGGGAATCTCTGCTGGAGGCTGCTGTCGCTGCTACCGCTTCGGGTAGTGGAACGAGATCGCCTTCGGGGTCGAGCCAAATAAGGATATCTTTATCCGGGTTAACATCGGGAGAAACCCTTGCCGTGTCTGTCGGTGCGCCCAGCGAGATTCTATCTGATGAACCTCGGCTGGAACATGACGAGGGCTTGGAAGAATATTTTCCAGTATCGGTTAGCACACCCCCTTCTCCAGGTATGACAGCTTGCCTAGCTTCATTAAGAAATCATTTAGCTGTACTGGCCACAGACGCGACATATACACCATCGACCATGGGTAAATATTATCTTTACGCCTCTTTTTAGAAAAGTTAACATCATTTCGATATTAACTTCCTTTTATCTTCTTTTCAGGGGAAGACATCTTCGGGGAGGGCAGTGTAGATGCGCCCTTTGGCTCTGTGTCAGGTCCTGGTGGTGACACGGAGGTGCCTGACTTTGAAGAGCAGACACTTTCGGGTACCGGCTCGCCCGTCGAAGAGATTCTGATATCTCAAGAGGAGGACGAGCCTGTCATTACGACAATGCCTCCTTTGAGTACGCCGGTCACTTCGTCCGGTGTTGGCGCTTCTTCTTTTGTCGCACCACCTGTTGAGGCGACGGCTGTGGCAACATCGTCTGCGATCATTCCTGGAGAGATGTTCGCCAATATCGCAGCCACTCCCAGTGTTCATAAAGATCTGGCTATGCTGACTGAGCAGTATATTGGTATCTTCTACACCACTATGAAAACATTGATATCAATGGTGTTGGAGAAGAATCTGAGCTTTGAGTCTCTGAGGAGGTCCTCCCAGTTCGCGATAGTGCCGATCAGGGACTTTAAGGACACTGGGGTAGCTGATACACTAGAGCAGATAGTTAATGGTTTAGAGGAACCCATTAATGAATATCAGCAGCTATCTCGAGGCAGCATTGACGACCTGGTCCAGGCTAGGTTTGACTCCTTGACTGCAGAGCTTGCTGGGCAACTGGAATCTTTGGACAAATCCGTCCAGGAACAGCAGCAGGAGATGGATCAGGAGCGTGCCCAACTGGAGTACGTCATTCCTCAGCTGACTCAGTGCGAACTCGACTATGAGGAAGTGACAGCAAGGGTCCGCAGATTGAGAGATGAACTCGCTCAAGCGGAGGAACTGGCTGTCTCTTTGTCGGCAACTCAAGATGTGTTGACGAATCGAAAGGAGACCGCCCAGCAGAATCTGACGCAAGCGGGTATTGTCCATGCGGGTTTCGTACGTACTCGGTCTGAGCTATCCACTTTGAACAATGATGCAGCAAGGTTGGAGCGTGCTCGCGCTGACGTCTTGAACTCCAGGGATGAGAGGATGGTTGCCCTGGCACGACAGATTCGCGACCTAACTGCTCCTCCCAAATGATGTACTTTTTTTTGCTTTCCATTGTAATTCTACTCTTTTGGGGAATAATAAAGAGGCTTTCATCTGACTTTGTGGACCCATCATTTTGGAATATAAATGACAGGTTTGGGTGAAAGTGATATCATAGGTAATATGGACGTGATATACTCTCGGTAAGTTTTAGTAGGACATATCTATTCAGAGGTTATATGGACATGATAGAATATGCTTTAGCTAAAATTTGTATACAAAACACTATCAGAGGTAATATGGACGTGATAGGTCTTGAAGTTCTAAATTAGTTAAATATATCTATTCAGAGGTTATATGGACATGATAGAATACGATCCAACTAGTTTCGTTTTGGAAGTAGTTTTGTCAGAATGAGATTTTCTTCATATTCCACTTGAGCATAGGAGGTTAAGCATAGTACCTCTTCAGAAATTTGCCATTGATAGGAGCCATTAACAAGTCTCTATTAGGCTTGGCTAACCTGTAAGTGCCGTTTGAGAACGTCGTCTCGATCACATAAGGGCCTTCCCATTTGGGCTAGAATTTACCCTTACTCCTGTGAGTAAGAATCATCGGCCTTCTCACAGCTAAAACTAGCTCGCCAACTTTGAACACTCTTTCCTTTACTTTTTGATTAAAAGCTCTGGAAATGCGTGCTTGGTAGAACGCGATGCGCTGTTGAGCTTGGAGGCATTTCTCGTCTAATCCTTCTAGCTCTTGAAGCCTCAACAGGTCATTCTTTTCTTGAGTCAAATCATTAGCCACGGCTATCCTGAGTGACGGAATCTAGATTTCGATGGAGAGAACTGCTTCGCTCCCGTAAACCAATGAGAATGGGGTGCAACCTGTCAGTGCTCGTACCGTTGTGCGATATGCCCAGAGACATTCTTCCAGCTTCTCATTCCAATCCCTCTTGTTCGAAGAGACGAACTTTTTCAAGAGCTTGATAATGGTTTTGTTGAAAGCTTCCGCCAAACCATTAGCAGCAGGATTATATGCCGTAGAAGCCATATTTTGTATCCGATTTTTATCGCAAAATCGATAAAATGCTTGGCTGATGAATTGAGGCCCATTGTCATGAATTATCCTCCGGGGTATCCCGAAGCGATAAATAACGTGATGCTTGATGAAGCTGATCACATTAGATGCCTTCATCTCAACAAGAGAGATCACCTCTGCCCATTTGGAGAAATAATCCGTGATGGCCAGTATGAACCGGTGACCTCTGGAAGAAGATGGGTGAATAGGACCAATGATATCCATACCCCATGCTTCTAAAGGCCAGGACGCAACCATAGGATGTAGAAGTTTAGAAGGTTGATGGATAAAGTCTGTATGGACCTGACAGGCTCTGCATTATCTTGCATACTTTATTGCATCTGTGATCATAGTCGGCCAGTAATAGCCCATTCTCCTGATACGATCCTGTAGCTTAGGACCTGGTTGATGCTTTCCGCATACGCCGTCGTGGGCTTCACGGATAATCTGCTGTGCTTCATCACCAAAGAGACATCGTAATAATAGTCCCTCATAAGACCGACGATATAGACATTGTGTAGATGCGTCGAAATAGAAGCGCAATGATCGTCTTTTGACGGATACTGCTTCTTTAGGATCTTCTGGCAAGATTCTGTATGCTACAAAATCTATAAAGGGACTCCTCCAGTCTCTCTTTGGAAGATCTGTGTTCACAGCGTAGCTGTGTTCTATGTGAAAGTTATTTTTCACATAGAATAAATCTCTGTTAAGAAGGATCACCGAATTCTGCCTTCTTATAGGGGTAGCTAAATCTATAAAGGACATCAGCTTCCAGATTCTGAGATCGAGGTACATGCTCTAGGAAGAATCCTTTGAATGTCATAGCTATCTCGATCGTTGCTCGGTGATAGGGGATAAGGTCTGGATTCCGGACTTCGTATATTCCTCTGACTTGATTGACGATCAGCAGGGAATCACCGAAAGCTTCCAGAGATTCAACGCCCAATTCTTTAGCAACTTGGAGCCCGATTAGTAGAGCGTTATACTCCGCCATATTGTTAGAACAGGGCTCACTAAGAGAATATGCTCGGTAGATGATGAGTTTATCAGGAGTAACCAGGATAATCCCTACTCCTGAAACCATGTTTCCCCTGGGACCAATCCTGGAGGCACCATCGAAGAATAGTTACCATGCATCACTTTTTATTACGGAATTACATTCTGCAACTTCGTCGGGAATGTCCTCGTATAGTTTGGAGGTCTCCGGGATAGGATGATCAGCTAGGAAATCAGCCAATGCTTGGCCTTTGATGGACTTCTGAGGGATGTACATCATGTCATACGGTGTTAATAATATCGCCCAAGTCGCGAGTCGGGAATTAAGAACACTTGGCTTGTTCATCAGTACCCGAAGAGGATTGATCCTGGAGATGATGTGGATGGTTTGGCCTGTGACATAGTGCCGCATTTTCTGGATAGCGAACATCAGAGCCAAGCATTCTTTTTTCACTGGATTGTACTGGTGTTCGGCTTCGATCATCATCCTGCTGAGGTAGTAGATAGCCTGTTCGTGACCCATATCGTTCTTTTGTGCGAGAAGAGCTTCCAAAGAATGATCCATCGCTCGAACATACAACACGAATGGTCTTCCTATGACGGGAGGTACCAGAACTGGCGGGCTAGTGAGGTAGCGTTTGATATCATTAAACGCTTGCTGACAGGCTTCGTCCCATACGAAGGATACACCTTTCTTCATAAGACGAGAAAAGGGCTAACATCTCCCAGAGAGGTTGGATATGAATCTCCGGATATAAGCTAGACGACCTTGAAATCCCTTGAGTTCCCTCAGATTACGGGGCAATCGCATTTCTAAGATGGCCTTGACTTTATCAGGGTCCACTTGAATGCCTTTGGCGGTAATGACAAATCCCAGGAATTTGCCACTAGATACACCCAGAAAGGACTTTGTGGGATTCATTTTGAGTTGATGTTGGCGCATCAACTCAAATACTGTCTTCAAGTCTTGGATGTGATTATCCTTGAGGCAGCTTTTGACAGCTACATCGTCCACGTAACACTCCACTATTTTGCGTAAATGCTCATAGAATATGTTACTCATAGCCCGTTGGTACGTAGCCCCGACATTCTTCAATCCGAAGGGCATGACCGTGTAGCAATATACCCCCAATGGTGTTCGGAAGGCAGTATGTTTCTCGTCTTCAGGATGCATCTTGATTTAATTGTATCCTGAAAATCCGTCCATGAAAGACATATATTCAAAACCGCATGTATTGTCAATCATGACATCTGTGATGGGAAAAGAAAACTTATCCTTGGGGCAGGCTACATTCGGATCTCGGTAATCGATGCAGACACGTACTTTCCCATTTTTTTTCATGACCGGGACAACATTGGCGACCCAGTCGGGATGTTGTTCTTTCCAGATGAAACCGCAGGCTATCAACTTCTTGATTTCAGGTTCAATGGCGTCTATCATATCCGGGCAGAACCGGCGTTGGTGCTGCTTCACAGGCTTCGAATCGGGCAATATATTGAGCTTATGAGTAGACACCTTTGGATCAAGGCCTGGCATGTCCTCATAATTCTATGCAAAGACGTTGATATATTCTTTTATCAGCTGGATAACTTCTTCCCTTTCTACTTCGGAAAGATTGTTACTGATAAATATCGGCTTTGGCGAAAGTTCATCCCCAACGTCAATCTGGATAACTTTATCTTCAGTGGGAGGTTCTCTCTGCGCGAAGCAGAATTCCTATTGTGTATCTATGTACTGAGTCCAAGCGTCATTCTCAAACAGTTCAGATTCTTGTTCGTCTGCTTCGAAGGAATCTGTCACTACCATATTTACTGATAATGTTCGTTCGAGATCATGAGATGAGTCGGAGGGCGCTGAGCCATTTTGAGAAGAGAAAAAGATATCCTCGTTTGACTCAGGAGCTGCAAGGGAGGTGGTATACCCTAACCTGAAACTGGTTCATTGATAGTAGGGATCGCCTTGCAGCGGTATTCGTCTGCCTTTCCCGTAGTTGAGACCTAGTTTTAGCTTCAAGTCATAACCCATACTTTGCATAATCTTCAAAGATTACGGGCTGTATCTGTGAACCTGCATTTTACCAGCATCGTCATCGAAAGAAACTTCTTATACAGTCGGTTCGTTGCGCATGCGACCGAAGACTATTGAATGCTGACTGCTGCAAGTAGGCGGGACAATGAAGATAGAATCCTCATGCGGTCCATATGTCGTGGTGACATTGGATGATGATGCCACTTCCCACATATACGGATGATAGGAATCTATAGCTTCCAAGATTTTTTGCGCTATAGGTTCTATATCGTCATGGGGAGAGGATTCTTGATTCAGAATTCGAGCGTCAATATACTGGAAAAGAGGATGTTTATTATCATCTGAAACTTCATTCCCAGTTGCATTTACATCAATCGGCTGCCTGTTGCGCCGAAGGTTGATGACCAAGGGTGGAGGCTTCTGGTTTAAAGTTATCACTAGAGGATCACCCCCTTTTCCTGACCTGATTTTTTTCAGGTGGATAGCCATAGGCTCTATAGCTTTTGGACGAGTAGTCCGTCCCTTCACCTTGATTGACAGAGGTTGCTCGGCAGAGGGTTCTTCTAGCTCCCGGTGGGATTCCTTTTCTGCTTCGGCTGATACCTCTTCCGTGTAGTCTTGAGAGTACAACACGGCATCAGAGTAGTAGGATTCTACTCCTTTAAATGGGTTCAGGTCAGCAAACTCTGTTTGTACTGTTCCTTGGGCGTCTACATATTTAAAGCATTGATGTAGAGTTAAAGTAACGATGTTGTGGTCGTGGATCCAAGGTTTACCCAGCAGAATATTGTAGGATACCTTTGAATCAATGACATAACATGTAGCCACTGATCTGAGGTCGCGAATCTGGATCCTCAGGCTAATTTTCCCCAACGGCTTACTTTTCCTGGCGTTGAAACCCACGATTGTAGTGGTGGTGTAAGCCAATTCGCTGGTAGGAATCCTCAGCAGTCTGAGCAGACAATGAGGAATTATGCTGATCGATGATCCCGGATCTATGTGAATTCGGTCGACCTCCATGGAACCGACGTACCCGGTATAATATAGGGGTCTGTCATACCTGTTATATTTTAACAGCATATCATCTTGAGTGAAAGTGATATTCGGGACCACCTCCATCATACTGTGGCATTGAGGACATGCCACGGGTTCTTCGTCAGGGGACTTGAGCTGGGTCAAGTATGCCTTCTCTTGCATCAATGCTTCACTCAGGGCTTGACGAGTGTCTTGAGAGAGCCTGAGTAGTTCGAAGATGGACAACCTGGCTGGTGTATTAGCCAATTGGGCCAGGATGTCGAAGTACGGCTTCTCTAAACCTTTGTTTCGAATGTTTTTCACAGGTTTATCGAAACATACTTTTTTTTTGCTTCCCTTTGTCCGCCGAAGTTGGTCTCGAAGGACCAGCCTCGGGTACGGCGGGTTCTTGCTCTGAAGGCTTGGTAGCTGAAGTGTCTGCCGGTGCATCTTCCTGACTCGCTTCATAGTCCTGGAGGTAAGCTTTCCCTGAATGGGTTCCAGTAGCCAAGACCTCGTCTTCTGATGTTGAGTGTACCGTAACCATGTGACATGGTTTATGCTTCAAGTTCTTTTTGGACTTAGCCTTAGCAGCTTGAGTCTCTTTCTCGATCTCTGACACCAGATCTGGATGAAACCACATAATCTCGCCTTGCTGGGTAGTTAGGGGTAGCAGGTCATAATTTTGACCTCTAGCTGGAGGGAGATTGACAATGTTCATTGTTGTCCAGGAAATAGGTGTAACACCGTCCGGGACTTCTTGGGGAGGCAGATTGCCAAATTAAAGAGAGATCATGTTTGTTGTGATCGTCTTCTCGCTGTTGCGCAGAGTGATGGCCTTAGCATCGATCAACTTCTGGATCTTCCTTTTCAGTACATGACACACTTTTGTAGGGTGGTGTATGTATTTATGGAAGATGTAGTACTTGGGGTTATTAGTACTACCGACTTCATTGGGCTACTTCTCCTCCAGAAGGGTAATCTTGCCACTTTTGACGAGACACTAGAATATGCTCGGAATATCGTCGTCGTCGAAAGAGTATACTTCAATAGGCCTGGAAGTCCCAGGTTTCAACTGCGTGGTTGCCGCAGTCTTTTGTCTGGACGTATTGATCGCCAAGGCCTCTTTTCCTTTGGAACTGCGACGATAGTCGCTATTGGGGGATGACCTCTTGCCTCTGTCGGAGGCAGAGATCATGATGCCATTGTCACGCACCTTCCGACTGTTGTCCTCGGCGGCTACCGCTGAGATGATGAACGAGGGCCAATCATGGAACTGATATGGTCCTGTGAACACTGAGATCACGGGAAGAAGGTTCTTCCTGCAAATGTCCACCAATACCGAGTTTGGAACTCCGGGAGGTATTTGCAAAGTGGCTTGACGAAAACGCTCGATGAAGGTGCGAACGTCCTCTTTTTCCTTCTTCTTTACTTCGATGAGAGAGGACATTGACATGTCCATCCCTTCTTCGTAGAATCTTGCGAAGAATAAGGCTTTGAAGTCATCGAAAGAAGTGATGTAGTTGTCCGCCAGGCTGCGGTACCACTAGTAAGCCACTCCTGAGAGACAGCCCTTGAATACCCGAGTGAGGAGGGCGTCATTCCCCTGTAGTAACACCGTCATAATGCTGAAGTAGTTCATGTACTGACTCGATGATGTTTTTCCCTCGAACAGAGCCATGGTCTGTGGTTTGTATTTAGGAGGGAAAGGGGCTTCTTCCCAGATAGCTGGGTAAGGTTGGTTGATCCCCAATTTCTTGAGCTGATCTTTATGCTTCAAGGCATCAAATTAGGCTTTCAGCTCCCGTACTGCCTGTATCGTATTTTCAGCCGGTAGCGGAACCACGGAGTGGTGAGGAATCGGTTGTATTGCGACTCCAACGGGAGGTAATACATTCTCCGAATGAAGAAGCGGAGGAACTGCTGACTCCTGATCTAGAGCAGGCTCTTGGATCGTGTTGGATGGTGGTAAGTCCACCCCTACACGTATCTGAGTTGGAGGGACCGATGCTTGAGACATAGCAGCTGTGTGTTGAGTCAGCATCATCTGATACATGTTCTCCATCATGGATTGTATCTCTTTAAGGGATGTCTCCAGTATAGTAATGCGTTGTTCAGCGCTCCCTGATGGGGAAGCTTCCTCGCATTCATCTCCAATGGCATAAACTCCTATCTCCCTGGGTGTCATTGAAAGATTAGTATAGGTCTCTGTAGAAGTTGACTCTATACTTTCGGCATCTGATTCGGGAGACTGGTGACCCCCAGCATCTGAATCAGAAGAGAACGAAGCCGGTTGTCGTGACCTCGAATGAGTGTTTCGGAATACCCCGGCTTCGGTGTTCCTAAGGAGCATGTTGAATCTCCTTCGGCTCAGAGTTCTAGAGGGATGACATCTTGAGCCCGACCTTCCTCTAGGTATGTGTGAAGCCATGTTCACAGATGCATGCGTGGACTCTTCTTCCTAGAAAGACGGAGAGTAGCTCAACCGGTCAAAAACCGACCGTTTTGCTTCAGAACAGCAACAATTAATTACAATCCTATGACTATTACTACAGTGCTCGCTAGGAGGCGTAATAGACATGCTGGAAGATCCCCTCTCCTTGCATTTCTGGATAAGATACTTACGCAGGTCAGGAGGATTTACAGAAAAGAAGATGATGGCTTGTTCCTTCTGTTCACATCGGTGGGCATATGGATGTTGGGAACCATAGTTTTCCCTGTGCCACCTATATACAACAGGTTGGCCATCTGGGTGGCAGATAATCCCCGAAGAGGGTGTCTTTCCACAAATTGAGCCTTCTTTACGCTGAGGGGCTTCTCCTGGCGTAATTTGGAGCTTTGCTCTGGCTGGCGTAAAGCTGAGGAGGTCCTCAGTCGGCCATCATCCTCTCGCATAATCCGGAGGGCTGGCAGATTGTTCCCTTGCTGGCATAAAGGCCGAGAAGTTGAGTAGTCCGTCGCTTGCTTTCCCTTGCATAGATTGCAGGGATCATCTGCTTTTCCGTGGAAGGCAGATGCATTTTTATGCGCGGAGCGCGTTTGGGATTCCTGATTTGGCGCTGAGGCATTATCAGAAATTTTTTCTATTCCGTCACAGACGGGAGATAGAGTTTTACGCGCAGAGCATGATGTATACTTCTGGACTAGCGCTGAGGCCTTGCTAGAAGTTTTGTCTGCCCTGTCGGCGACAGGCGACTGAATTTTACGTGCAAGGCACGGAGTATACTTCTGGGTTAGCACTGAGGCAATGCCAGAAGTTTTGTCTATTCCGTCAGTGACGGGAGACTGAATTTTACGCGCAAGGCGCGGAGGAAGCGATGCTACAACCTCGTTGGTCGAAGAGGTCGGAGGGTCGACAGGAATGGTAGGGGATGTCTTGGGCATCCAGACCTTACGCAACTTCCTGTTGTCTTGGACGGAGAGAGAGTGAGAGCTACCCCCTATTCGAAGCATGTCTTTATAGGCATACTGGTCGAACTGGACGACCAGGGTCTTCTTCACGGATCCCACGGATACCGCATCGTGTTGAGCAATTGCTTCCTCATCAGAAGAGAAAGATGTCCCCAGCAGAGTCACCATCTTGTTGTCTGATAAAATAAATGAAAGATATAGAAACGAGGCTTTATACGAAAACCCGCTCTTTATGTTTACAAACAAGCAGTACAATTAATCCTATATGAGGATGTCGAGTACAATTTTTTAATCTGGGTAAATATTGCTATAGGAGTCTGATCTACAGTCGATCACTTTGTTCCTTGGACCACACGATGATGAAGAAGTGTCGTAGAAGACAAAAAGCAGCTTCGAAGGTTGCTGAAGAGAGTGGATACTTGATGCCAAAGTCGTCGATCACTACTCTTTGCCTGAGCTCTGGATTCTTCTCTCTCAAAGACTCTTTGACTCTCAGTTCCTTGACCTTCAATTTTTCGACCTCGGTTCTGATACTGGATTTCTCGACCAATTTCTGACCCTTTCTTCCTCTGTCAATAGAGGTCTCTATTTATAGAGTTTTAGTGACAGTGACAACTCAGTCGACGTAGAAACCGAGTAGTGGAAAGTACAACACCCTTTTACACGATGGTTAAAATAACTGTTGCCCGCGTATAAATGACCTTTTGAATGAGCGTATGGCGCATGTCCAATTAAGGGACAACGCGTATAACTGCTGCGAAGATCATGGCATAAAAGCTACGTAGGTAGTTATCCTTCGCGTAGAAGAGGTTGGCGTAGAAGCCAATAACTGTCACCATGGCGTAGAAGCCAAGTAGGCATAGAAGCCGAGTAGGCGTAGAAGCCGAGTGGGAGTAGAAGCCGAGTGGGCGCAGAAGATTGCTGATCCTCCTCCCTTGACTGTGGCCTGAGTTGGCGTAATGTGCCAAAGTGATGTTGTGGACGTCTTAGCCGAAATTACGTCTTTTGGTGATATAATCAAATCTCTTGCATTAAATACAGAGATCTGCCATTATCCTGCACATTAAATGCAGAGGCGTGTTTTGAAGGTCTGCCACCCTTCTGCGCATTAAATGCAGAGACGTGCCTCGAGTTCTGTTATCACTCTGTGCATTAAATGCAGAGACGTGCCTCAAGCTCTGTACGAAGAGCAGCTTTTGACGTGGCCGCCTGTTTGTCTTCTGCGGAGCATAAGAAGCTCACGTCTGCCTGTGTAAAACTAGGCAGCGTATTCTCTTGTATGCGTAAAAGCAGTTTATGCCAAGGAAATGGAAGTAAATGACAGCCGTCGCCTAGGTAGTCGTGCAGTCCAGACGTCAGGTTCACTGCATGATCTGACAGGTTCATTTTGAAGAATACGAAGCGTTCCTCGTACACTTCAATGCTGTATTAAAGCGGATGATTTTTACGCCATAAAGGCGATGTAGCACCCTTTTTACGCTGAAGCAGCCTGGACATACTGTATTACGCGGATGGTCCTTGATCTTATATTTTACGCTGTGCTCAGCGAAAAAACTCTGTTGCACGTAGTGGCTCTGAAGTCATCTTTTTACGCTGCCCCGCATCAACATGCTGCGTATAGTTATCCAGCGTATTTTTCATGCTTCTACAGCTGCATTAGTTATGATCTTGCGTGACATGGACATGAGATGTTGTGGACATGAGACGTGTGATTACATTGGGTGGGGAGAGACACACAGGCTATAGGCTATTTTATATATATTTATTTATTTTTATGAGGCCGTAGACTCTATATCAGAGCTAGGCCCATTACGTGATATTACTGCTACCGGCTCCCCGACACAGAGCTTGTAGCGGTCTCAGCCTGAGTTCTAGTGATGCTCTCACTTGCATTTCACATAGATGGATAATTAGTTACCATACTTATTTTATTTACTCTTGCACTGAATTTATTTTGGCTTGTATTATTTTGTACCTTACTATGTCCCCAGAGGAACTGGATTTCGGATGATGTCCCCAGGTTTAGCGGAGGATTTCTATCCTGAGATTTATGGGACAGTAGCAGAAGCAGGAGCAGGAGCTGACACAGGAGCTGTACCGATCCCCGAGGATGAGGTGATGGCTGAAGACTTTTCCTGAGTATCTATGTTTCATACTCAGTATCTACTTTATTTAGACACTTATGTTTTGGTCTGTTGAACCATTGTATCAGACTTATATCGGGTTGTTCCTCGATTTACTTTATTGAGACTGGTTGTTATTTTTATTTCTTATTGCTGTTGATCATATTTATCTTCCATGGATGAGATTAGTTTATGGCATATTTAGTAGACTTTATTTTGTGTTATAGCTTAAGTACGCCCTGATGGATCCATTAAATTGGGTTTGTCCATCAGTGTGAGCTGCTGGCCATTGCCACGTGTCTAGTCCCTCGATATTTTAGGACTGGGGCATGACATAGTTTTTGTGGTGGCCCATACAGGTGAACGACTAATTTGTTCGATTTCAACTTAGGGACCGAGCAAGCCTGCACTAAGGATAGGATAAGTTATAGGATCTCATCCATTGATTGAATCATTTTTGAACTCTATATCAAATTTGAATTAATTACTTGATTTGCATCCTACTTTGATTCCTCTACACATTCTCATAGTTTATTTTTGGAAGCAGAGTAATGGATCCAAGAATTGGTGACGAGAATCCCTTGGGTACACCACACGATGCTATGGTTACCTATGAAGACGGAGTGACACCAGAGAATAGTGGACAATCTTCTCAAAGCGATCAAGCTGGCCAGCATAATTCAAGGTTCCAGCGTGATGATATCCCACCTCCGCCACAGTTCACTCCACCGATGCCTGTTTTTCCACCAGGGCAAGCCATGGACGGGCAACAAATATTTCAAATATTTTATGCCATGATGCAAGCCCAACAATAGGTTCAACAAGAGGCTCAATGTCATGAGATAGAGTATTTGAGAACCAGCCTAGTAACCGCATTGGAGCAGGCGAACCCACCATCTAGGCGACCAACGACGGGATCTTTCACTAATTTTTGTTAGCTCAAGCCCCGTACCTTTTCTGGCAAGGAGGGGCCAATTGAAGTTCACGAGTGGCTCACGAACACACAACACCAGTTGGAAGCAGCTAAACTTTCGAGGGAGAGATGGATGCCTGCTGTCAGGATGTAGTTGACTGAAAATGCACATCATTGGTTATCAGAAGAGAGGAGGCTCGGACAGGACCGAGTCACTTGGGAAGAATTCTCCAAATTCTTCCAGGAGCTGTATATCCCAGCTGTTGCTCTGTCGGAACTCCGAGACAAGTTCAACCGCCTTATCCAAGGCAATATGTCGGTGGAAGAGTATAATGCTGAATTCATTCGCCTGAGTCGGTTCGCCCATTCTCTAATTCCTACCGAAGAAGAGAAGGCGGAGAAGTTCTTAGATGGACTTAGGTTCGAGCTCCAGAGGTTGATCGGATCTGTTGCACCTATATCGTACACTGACATCATTGCTACAACACGAAGCGTGGAGCATGTCACTAGGAGGGAGTCAAGTCTGAAGCAGCCATTCCCATCAACACCATCCAGGGCATCACAAGGAAAGTATGTAAAATGACCCCAGAAGAATCTACCTCAGAGAGCAGCACCAAGAGCCCTACCTACTTGTCACTACTGCGGCAAGGTAGGTCATATTGAGAGGGAGTGCAGACGCAAGTTGGGACTATGCCTGATTTGTGGATCCAACCAACATCCAGCCAAAGACTTCTCTGAGCGCAGAGAGGGAGCACCAAGGCTAGCTTTACCTACACCAAGGCCAGCTTATCCAGCATTGAGAGCATCATAGACGGGAGTTGGAGGAGTCAGACCACCAGCTCCTGGAGGATATCAGCACAGACCACCACTGGTACCACAGGCAGCACTATTTTAGCAGGCTCGTCAGCAGAGAGGTCCAGCTCAAGAACGAGGACAAGTTTTTGCACTAGCTATTGAGGAGGAAGCTACTACAGGAGAGGTTATAGCAGGTACTATATTAGTAGCTTCATTACCTGCTGTAGTTTTATTTGATTCTGGAGCATCGCATTCATTCATAGCTGCTAGCTTCGTAGCCACCCATAGAGTAGCTACCGTACCTCTTCCGAAGGCTAAGAGAATTCTTATGGGAGGTAAAATTATCCCAGTTAGTAATATCTGTAGATCTTGTTCGGTAGTAGTCTGTGGAAGAGAGATGCGAGCTCAATATATGATCTTTTCTATGCCGAATTATGATCTTGTACTTGGTATGGATTGGTTAAGTCAATACCATACGACTCTTGATTGCCGGCTTGGAAAGATTATATTTAGACCGCCTGGACATTCAGAGTTTGAGTTTCTTCGGAGAGCTATAGAGCTAGGTATTCAGCCTACTCATAGGGTACTATCTGTAGAAGGGGAGTCAGGTTACCCAAGAGTCATATCAGAGTTTGTGGATGTATTTTATGACGATCTTTCGGGTTTACCACCTGATCAGAAAATATAATTCACAATAGACTTGACTCCAGGAGCAGAGCCTATCACTTCATCAGTATACCGACTAGCACCTAAGAAGTTAGTGGAGTTAAAGGAATAAGTTGATGATCTTCTGGATAAGGGTTTTAGTCAGCCCAGTATTTCACCTTGGGGAGCAACCATACTATTTGTACCGAAGAAGGATGGGATAGTACGCCTGTGTATTGAATACAGGGCACTGAATGCTGTAACCATTAAGAATCGGTATCATTTGCCATGCATTGATGACTTATTCGATCAATTGAGTGGTTCTAGGGTATTCTCGAAGATTAACCTTAGATCCGGTTATCACCAGATTAGAGTGAGGAAGGAGGATATACCGAAGACAGCCTTCAGGACCAAGTATGGACACTATGAGTTCTTAGTAATGCCGTTTGGTTTAACCAACGCGCCAGCTGTGTTCATGAGTTTGATTAACAGAGTTTTTCATCAGTACTTGAAAAAATTTGTGGTTGTGTTTATTGATGATATTCTAGTATATTCCAAGAGCTATGAAGAGCACGAGGAGCATCTCAGAATTGTGCTAGAGACGTTGAGGCAGGAGAAGTTGTATGCCAAACTCAGTAAATATGAGTTTTGTATGGATAAGGTGCATTTCTTGGGACATATTATCTCAGGAGAAGGACTTTCAGTTAATTCGGAGAAGGTTGCTACAATAGAAACTTGGCCTACACCTACATCAGTTACAGAAGTGAGAAGTTTTCTTGGACTTGCTGGATATTACCGGAGGTTCGTAAAAAATTTCTCAAGAATTGCGGAGCCTATGACGTGGTTGACACGTAAGGACCAGTAGTTTGTATGGACAGAAGATTGCCAGAAGGCCTTTGAAGAATTGAAGAGACGGCTAACAACAATACCGGTCTTGACTCTTCCTTCAAGGTCAGAAGGTTTTATTGTTTATAGTGATGCGTCAGGTAGTGGACTAGGATGTATTTTGATGCAACATGGTAAAGTTATCGCTTATGCATCAAGACAGTTGAAGGTCTATGAGAAGAACTACCCAACGTACGATCTTGAGCTAGCTGCAGTAATATTTGCGCTGAAGATTTGGAGGCACTATCTTTATGGAGAGAAGGTAGAAATCTTTACTGATCACAAGGGTCTGATATATGTATATACTCAGAAGGAGCTCAACATGAGACAGAGACATTGGCTTTAGTTGATGGTAGACTTTGATATAGATCTGCAGTACCACCCGGGAAAGGCGAATGTCGTAGCAGACGCACTCAGCAAGAAGCCTACGGCTTATTTCTTGACGATGCTGCCTCAGCTATTGAAAGATCTACAGGAGCTCCAGATAGAGGTTGTTTTACCAAGACAAAGTGGCTTGCTGGCTAATCTCAAAGTTAATTCGTCACTTGTGGAGAGGATTAAAGAGGCATTTCCCACTGATGCTAGATTTTGAAGACTTAAAGAGAAGACAGAAGCAGGCATGCAAACAGGACTTCGCATACATGAGGACGGGACATTAAGGTACAGAAATTGCCTATATGTTCCCAATGGAGAATTAAGACATGAGTTAATGACTGAAGCACATAGCTCTATGTACTCTATTCATCCAGGAGGAACAAAGATGTACCGAGATTTGAGGCAGTACTATTGGTGGCATGGAATGAAGAGGGAGATTGCACAATTTGTGACGAAATATTTAGTCTGCCAGCAAGTAAAAGCCGAGCATCAAAGGACTGCTGGTATATTGCAGCCACTTCCCATACCAGAATAGAAGTGGGAACATATCACTATGGATTTTGTTACAGGATTTCCAAAAAGCCCTAGTGGAAAAGATGCAGTATGGTTATCGTGGATCGACTCACTAAATCGGCACATTTCTTGCCATTTAGAGTTGGACAGTCCACGGAAGTACTAGCCGACATGTATATACGACAAATCGTAAGATTACATGGAGTACCGGTTAGTATTGTGTCGGATTGTGACTCAAGATTTATATCTCATTTTTGGCGAAGCATGCAAGAGAGTCTTGGCACCCGACTCAAGTTCAGCACTGCTTACCATCCACAGACAGATGGTCAATCAGAGCGCACGATTCAGATCTTGGAAGATATGCTGTGATCGTGTATGTTAGACTTCGGAGGGTCTTGGGAAGATCATTTGTACATGGTGGAATTCTCTTATAACAACAATTACCTGGCAAGCATCCAGATGGCACCATTCGAGGCATTGTACGATAGAAAGTGCAGATCGCTGATATACTGGAGTGACATTGGCGAGATTCAAATAATGGGTCCAGAGTTGGTAATGCAGACAGTTGAGAAGGTGAAACAAATTTAGAATCATCTTCGTGCAGCTCAGGACAGACATAAGCATTGGAATGATACACACAGACGTCCCCTGGAGTTCAAAGAAGGAGAGCACGTATTCTTGAGGATTTTACCTACTCGAAGTAATATTAGATTTGGGAGCAGAGGCAAGTTGAGACCAAGGTACATCGGGCCATTTGATATTCTGGAGCGCATTGGTGAGGTGGCTTATAATCTTGCATTACCTCCATCCTTAGAAGGAGTGCATGATGTATTCCATGTCTCACAGCTGAGAAGGTACGTGATTGACCCAAGTCACGTAGTCGATCATTCTGAGATCGCAGTGGGCCCTAGCTTGAGATATAAAGAACATCCAGTTGGTATACTCGACATCAGTGAGAAGATATTGCGAGGACAAACAATTAGACTGGTTCGTGTAGCTTGAAAACATCACTCTCCTGGCGAATCTACCTGGAAATGAGAGGATATCATGCGCTAGCATTATCCTCACCCGTTCGCATATGCAGGTATAACCTAAGCATTTCTTGTAGTTTATATAAGTTTCATTTTCCTTTAGTAGTTTCTTCTTTGATTGCGAGGACGCAATCCTCTTAAGGGGGGTAGATTGTAATCACCTGTATTTTTCAGAAATCTAAAAATAAATTTTCAGAATTTTTATGAATTTTTTTGTAATTGTTTAACTAAATAAAACCAAGGTATATTGAAATTAAAATAATTTAAATAATGTTAATCAATATTAAAATATTATAAAAATAATATTGTTAGGTGTAAAATAAAAAATTAGACATAGGATAATTTTTCGAGAATTTATTGGATCCCGGAAATATTTTTAAAGACCTAAAAATTAAGTTTTTATTAAACCCAAAATAAATCCTAGAAATAAACCAGGTTTATTGGTGAACCAAACCGAACCGAACCATGCTAAACCAAACCGAACCGAACCCAATTCCTAGCGGGTCGGGTCGGATCCGAACTGAATACGACCCAAAACCCGACCCGTTAACCCTAAACCCCAACCCCTCTTCTTCCCGACGGTTCCTCTCCCCGGCGGCCGTTTCCGCCGCCGTGGCCGCCGTTCGACCTTCTCGCTCCCTGCTACTGCCGTCTCCTCCGCTCCTGTAATCACTGACGACCCCTCGCTCCACCTACCCGTAACCGCCGAGCCGCTCCTCCTATATAAAACCCCCTTCTCCTCCGGCTGCCCTGCTCCCGCAACCCCTCGACCACCACAGCTGTCGCCTTCCTCCTTCCTCCGCCAGACCTGCCTCTGCCTCCCCAGAGCCGACGAACCCCTGTTTCCAACCCCAGCTGACTCGTCGCCACCGAGGCCAGCATCTCTCCGACCGAGAAACCCCAACCTCCAGCCGCTGCTCTTCCCCCTGCCGTGCCCGACGCCACCAGCCGCAGCTCCGCCTGAGCTCCGCCACCATAGCCGTCATCCCCGGCCGCTTCGACCCAGTGCCACCTCCGCGAGCTCCTCCTGCCGCCTCCAGCTCCGGCAATGTCCCCTGTAGTCGAAACCCTAGCTACTGTGTCGTGTGGCACCGCCTTGCGAACACGAGTATTTTTCGATCTTTGGAGCCCTCTTCAGGTAGCATTTTCTTTCTCCTCACTTCCCTGTTTCTCGTACCATTTGTTATTATGCGAACCTTGCGTATCCATCTTGATGCCCGTGCAACCCGCTCGATGTGTCGCGTTCTGGGGTGATCACGAACTGCGATCCAAAAATAGGAAAATAACGCCCCATTTTTCCCCGAAACTGAGTGTGCCCCACCAAACAGGATGACTTGGTCCTGTGCGGACTTCACTGAAAGGTGCGCGCCGTTAATACGAACGTGTGGGATTTCACAGAAGTTGATTTGGATGTACGTGCACACCGAAATCAACGCGTATCCGTCGACAACGTCCCATATCGGCCTGTTCTGGAACTCGTTGTAACATCGTGTGTACACGTCGGATCGAAACGAAACTTACGCCATCGGACTCGTAGCAATACGCTGGTCCTGTGACCCAAGTTTGGTTCAATTCTGAGAACGATGACAAAATCGCGAATCATGGGCCACGCGGCTCCACTTGATGGGCGATTTTGTGACCGGCTTATCCGAATCCAATTCTGGAAGTTCCGTTGGGTTCGTATCATCGTTCTGGACTTGTAGATACTAAGTTTGACAAATTTGGAGAACATTGGTTCTGACACATTTTTCGGTGTAAAGCGGGCCATAGGTGGACCCCGCTTTGACCAAAAACTATGATTTTTGTGCCAGTGTCCAAATTGGACTCAAGGACATGCATTTCTAGCTATTTAATAATTTTTGAACCTGTTAGTGATGTTTATTACAGCTTTTGGAGGAGTACCTGCAGAATCCACTAATACAGGGACAACGGTTGATATTCAAACCCCTGGCAAGTGTACCTTGCCAACCTTACAGTTTTATTATTTATTTCTTTGACTTAAATTAATTATTGTACATGCTTAACCTAGGATCGTCTGACTTTACTTAGCGTCCGATTAATATTCGGGTGCCAACACCGTACGCGGAGTTGTGTAACGTCACCTAGAGATGGATATCGAGACCCTTTACTTTCTCGTGCTTGCAATATCAAGTACGTCATACCCAGGACACCTGACACTATTTATGTGACAGAATCTTCCTGAAATATTCAAGGTGATTCTGTGTAGGTTGCAGGATTGTGACATAGACATTATATTCATATATATTATATGACTTGTTGTATTAGTTATGATCTTGCGTGACATGGACATGAGACATTGTGGACATGAGACATGTGATTACATTGGGTGGGGAGAGACACACAGGCTACAGGCTATTATATATATATATAAATTTATTATTGTGAGGCCGTAGACTACACATCAGAGCTAGGCCCATTACGTGATATTACTGCTACCGGCTCCCCGACACAGAGCTTGTAGCGGTCTCAGCCTGAGTTCTAGTGATGCTCTTACTTGTATTTCACATAGATGGTTACATAATTACCCTACTTATTTCATTTACTCTTGCACTACATTTATTTTGGCTTATATTATTTTGTACCTTGCTATGTTCCCTGAGGACCTGGATTCCGGATGATGTCCCCAGGTTTAGCAGAGGATTTCTATCCCAAGGTTTACGGGACAGTAGCAAAGCAGGAGCAGGAGTTAACATAGGAGCTGTACCGATCCCCGAGGACGAGGTGATGGCTGAAGACTTTTCCTAAGTATCTGTGTTTCATACTCAGTATCTACTTTATTTAGACACTTATGTTTTGGTCTGTTGAACCATTGTATCAGACTTATATCGGGTTGTTCTCCGATTTACTTTATTGAGACTGGTTGTTGATTTTTATTTCTTATTGCTGTTGATCATATTTATCTTCCATTGATGAGATTAGTTTATGGCATGTTTAGTAGACTTTATTTTGTGTTACAGCTTAAGTACGCCCTGATGGATCCATTAAATTGGGTTTGTCCATCAGTATATGCTGCTGGCCATTGCTACGTGTCTAGTCCCTCGATATTTTGGGACTGGGGCGTGACAACAGTTGGGTGAAGGTGTTTGTTAATATACATAACTGAGATACGAGCATGGGTATAACCATTTATAATTGTTGAAGTAGGTGAGATGAGGTATCAAGATACCTTGAGTCATGATACTCAAATGCCTAGTAGGTAAGGTATCTATATGAGTTAAGGTAAGTTGAGAGTATGGTGTAGGTATCTCATAATACTTCGAGTTTGAGTAATAGAGTATCTCAAGATACGATGAGGATCAGGTGTTGGTTATTAAGAGAACTTTGGGTTATGGGGTAGATTAGTGATAGTTGAGGGGTTGGTCTAGGTGCTAAGATACCAAGGTATTTATAGTATCAAGGTATAGGCTAAGCTAAGGTATTACTAATAGTAGTATGTGTTAAGTGTAAGATATTAGAAGTACTCATAGAGATAGATGAGTATAAGGTATTCTAGATACTAAAGGTAGTAGTATTATTAACTAGTATATATATATATAAGTTAAATGTTGATATATATGTATTAACTAGTTATGTATATAAGTTATTGAGATTGATATTGGTATATAAGGCATCATAATACCTAGTTTTAGCTTAGTATAGCTTTTATCATCAAGATACCAACCTAGAAGCTTAGATATAAGATCATACAACCTAGAAGTTGCTATTATGACTTAGTTTGACTAGCATAACCTAGAAATATATGTCTAATATATGGAGAACAACACTATTATGACTCGATACCTTATTGATTAAACATGTCTAATAGAAAAACTAAGTCATAATAGCCCGGGGCATGTTACGGATACCTGACCCGAAAAGTAACCAACAAAATACCATTTTTATAAGTTGGGTAGATTATAACCACCCTAGTTTTTAGAATTTAGAATTTATTAATATTGGTATTCTAAAATTATTGTGATTAAGAAAAAAATTTATTTATTTTTCGCTAATTATAATATATTGTATTCATAAATTTATAATTATGTGTATTTAATTAATTATTAATATTGTACAAAAAATATAATTTTGGGTGTACAACTATTATTAGTGTATTGTATAAATTTTTTTATAATTTATTAAGGTCTAAAACTATTTTTAATGGACACAGACACACACACGCACACACATATATATATACAAAGAAAAAATAATAAAATACATAAACCAAAATCCTAAACTCATTAACCCAAACCCGAAACCTAACCAACCCTTTCCCCACGTGTACAGCAAACACCCCCCCTTTCTCATATATATATATATATATATATATATATATATATATATATATACACACACACACACACACACACACACACACACATGTATATGTAAACAAAATCCTAACCCCAACCCATCACCCGCGCCTCCACCTCCGCCGGAGCACCGTCGACCGTCGATTGCCGATCGCTGACCGCCGACTACCGACCGCCACTGCGCCGGAGCGCGACCAGCAGCGGGCAGCAACATTGGCAACAGCGCCTTGAGGCCCCTCATCAAGTTAGTATGCGATTCTGAACCAGTGTTTAATTTCTTGAAGTTTGTATTACTTCGAGACTGATCAACAATTTTTACTCGTACTAAATTTTCAAAATTCCAAAATTATTATAATTTATAAATACTAAAATTATTATCCCTCAAGTCCATACCATAATCTCTTCTCCTTGGATTATGCGACCATAATATCTTTCCCTTATCATTTGTTTCCTACTAACCTTCATATCATTTTTGTATGTTAATCTTATTTTCAACTTTAAGCTTCACTAATTATGACCCAGTACTTTCTGTTTCATATTATAGATCTTCTAGGTAACTACCAAGTGATAAAATCTTCAGTCTTTCCTAGATCCTTCTCTCAATTTAAAATACTTAAGGTCATGTACTCCTCGTGAATCTCTTCTTGTTATCATTCTACCTTCTTCACTTGAACCTGAGATTTCTCCTAGTTTATTACATGTATACCCTTCATCCAAACTACATGGTTACTATCTTGTTATACCTTGTCATCTATTATAGTCAGTTCACTATATCTAACTCAAGACTATAACATCTATCAAAACTCTCATCCTTCAACCTATTTGCTCTATCACAGATACTAGCTTATCCACCCGAGTAATCATGGGTGAAACTCACTTATTCAATTAACACTGACAATCCAAATAATTAAGTATATCTAATTTGCTTTCGAAAGCTATACTTTAGTATTCGAGTTATCTAATTACTTAAATATTAGGTCTAGTAATCTACCAGTCTATTTAGTCCAGACTTATAGTCATAAATAATTTAAGGGGGTCATAATATCTAGTTTTGATACTAAAAGTCACAAGACAACTAGATATTTAAGCACTATGGCCTGCTACGTATGTAATCGCCTATTTTTTTTACAGAAATTTAAAAATGAATTTTTAGAATTTTTCTGGAATTTTTTGTATTTTAAACTAATTAAAACCAAGGTATCTTAGAAATTAAATAATTTTAAATAATGTTAATCAATATAAAAATATTATAAAAATAAAATTTTTAGCTGTAAAATAAAATATTAGACAGGATAATTTTTCGGGAATTTATTGGACCCCAAAAATATTTTAAAAGACCTAAAAACTAATTATAATTAAACCCTAGAATAAACCCGGTTTATTTCCTATTGAACCAACCCGAACCGGACCAGATCCGGTCTAGATGAACTAACCCTAACCCTAGCGGATCGGGTCGGATCTAAACCCGACCCGAAACCCGAAACCCAAACCCTTGCCTAATAGATCGGGTCGGATCCCATCCGCCCGACTCGGACCCGGACCCGACCCTAAAACCCTAATCCCTAACCGACCCCGTGGCAATTCGCCTCCGCCCACAACCGTCGTGGCCCTCCAGCTCCCGGCGCCGCTCGGCCTCCACGCAACTGTCGGCTCTCCCGCTCCCCGGCGCCGCTCCGCCTGCCCCGCTCAACCGCCATCGCCTTTCCCCCTCCCTGCTCCTCCTGTAAAACCCCCGACCTCCGCGTCGAACTCCACACTCGGCCACCCTCTTTACCGTAGCCTCAGCCCCGCGAACTCCTACCTCCCCGTCATCCCCAACGACCTAGGCCTTCCCTCCATCTCCTCCATCTCCACCAGCCTCCACGATGCCACCCTGATCTCCGGCCGATCTAGTCGGAAACAGCAACAGCAACAGCGGTTCGCTCAACACGAGCCAGGCGAGAAGACCTCGAGCAGCCGTCGTGCCCGCCAGCAGTGCCGTCTCCGGTCAGCTCTGCCTCCACCCGAGCCATCCCTCCTCTGACGTAGCAGTACCAAACTTTAGCCACAACGTTGTGTCGTATCGCCTCGCGGACACGAGGAATCCTAGTTCTGCCTAGCCCTGTTCAGGTAGCCTTTTCTCTCTTCTTGCTGCACCATTTCCCGTTCTGTCTACTATAACATGAACCCTACGTGACCCTCTCGATACCCGTACAACCCGCTCGGTGTGTAGCGTCATGTGGGGATCGCGAACTGCGATCCAAAATCAGGAAAATAATACCCTATTTTTTCCTGGAACTAAGTACGCCCCGCCAAACGGGACGACTTGGTCATGTGCGGACTTTACCGAAAGGTGCGCACCGTTAATACGAACGTGTAGAATTTCACGAAAGTTGATTTGGATGTGCGTGCACACCGGAATCAACGCGTATCCGTCGACAACGCCCTGTATTGATCCTATTCCAGAACACGTTGTAACTTTGTGTACACATGTCGGATCGAAACAAAACTTACACCATCAGACTCGTAGCAATACGTTGGTCCTGTGACCCAAGTTTGGTTCGATTCTGAGAACGTTGACAAAATCGTGTATCGTGGGCCCTGCGGCTCCACTTGGCGGGCAATTTTGTGATCGGCTCATTGGAATCCAGTTCTGGACGTTCCGTTGGGTTCATATCATCGTTCCGGACTTATTGACATTAAGTTTGACGAATTTGGAGAATTTTGTCTCTGACATATTTTTCGGTGCGAAACGGGCCACATGTGGACCCCGCTTTGACCAGAAACTGTCATTTTGCCCCTGTGTCCAAATTGGACTCAAGGACAGGCGTTTCTAGATATTTAATATTTTTTGAACCGGATGATGATGTTTATTACAGGTTTTGGAGGAGTACCTACAGAATCCACTAATACAGGAACATCTGTTGATATCCAAACCCCAGGCAAGTGTACCTTGCCAACCTTGCAGTTTTGTTACTTATTTCCTTGACTTATTTAATTGTTGTACATGATTAACCTAGGACCGTGTGACTTTACTTAGTGTCCGATTAATATTCGGGTGACAACACCGTACGCGGAGTTGTGTAACGTCACCTAGAGATAGATATTGAGACCCTTTACATTCTCGTGCTTGCATTATCAAGTACGTCATACCCAGGACACCTGACACTATTCATGTGACAAAATTTTCCTAAAATATTCAAGGTGATTCTGTGTAGGTTGCAGGATTTGTGACATAGACATTATATTGATAGATATTATATAACTTCTTGCATTAGTTATGATCTTGCGTGACATAGACATGAGACATTATGGACATGGGATATGTAATTACATTAGGTGGAGAGAGACACACAGGCTACAGGCTATTTTATATATATATTTATTTATTATTGTGAGGCCATAGACTCTACATCAGAGCCAGGCACATTACATGATATTACTGCTACCGGCTCCCCGACACAGAGCTTGTAGCGGTCTCAGCCTGAGTACTAGTGATGCTCTCACTTGTATTTTACATAGATGGTTACATAGTTACCTTATTTATTTTATTTACTATTATACTACATTTATTTTGTCTTGTATTATTTTGTACCTTGCTATGTCCCCTGAGGACCTGGATTCCGGATGATGTCCCCAGTTTTAGCGGAGGATTTCTATCCCGAGGTTTATGGGCAGTAGCAGAAGTAGGAGCAGGAGCTGACACATGAGCTATACCGATTCTCGAGGATGAGATAATGGCTGAAGACTTTTCCTTAGTATCTGTGATTCATACTCAGTATCTACTTTATTTAGACACTTATATTCTGGTATGTTGAACCATTGTATCAGACTTATATCGAATTATTCCCCGATTTTACTTTATTGGGACTTATTGTTGATTTTTATTTCTTTATGCTGATGATCATATTTATCTTCCATGGATGAGATTAGTTTATGGTATGTTTAATAGACTTTATTTTGTGTTATAGCTTAAGTATACCCTGATGGATCCATTAAATTGGGTTTGTCCATCATTGTGTGCTGTTGGCCATTGCCACGTGTCTAGTCCCTCGATATTTTGGGACTGGGTCGTGACATAGTTTTTTTTGTGGTGGCCCATGCAGGTCGACGACTAAATTTTCAGTTTTAACTTAGGGATCGAGCAAGCCTGCAATAGGGATATGATAAGTTATAGGATCTCATCCATTGATTGAATCATTTTTGAACTCTATATCGAATTCAAATTAATTACTTGATTTGCATCCTTCTTTGATTCCTCTGTGCATTCTCATAGTTATTTTTGATGTATAGTAATGGATCCAAGAATTGGTGACGAGAATCCCTTGGGTACCTATGAAGACGGAGTGACACCAGAGAATAGAGGACAATCTTCTAAAAGCAATAAAGCTGGCCAGCATAATTCAAGGTTCCGGCGTGATGACAACCCACCTCCGCTATAGTTCACTCCACCGATGCCTATTTTTCTACCAGGATAAGCCGTGGATGGGCAGTAGATGTTTTAAATGTTTATGCCATGATGCAAGCCCAACAGCAGGTTCAACAAGAGGCTCAGCGTTATGAGGCAGAGTATTTGAGAACCAGCCTAGTAACCGCCTTGGAGCAGGCGAACCCACCAGCTAGGCGACCAGCGATGGGATCTATCACTGATTTTCATCAGCTTAAACCCCGTACATTTTTTGGCAAGGAGGGGACAACTGAAGTTGACAAATGGGTCGAACACACAACACCAGTTGGAAGCAGCTGAACTTCCGAGGGAGAGATGGATGACTGCTGTCAGGATGCAGTTGACTGACAATGCACATCATTGGTGGCTATCAAAAGAGAGGAGGCTCGGACATGACCGAGTCACTTGGGAAGAGTTCTCCAGACTCTTCCAGGAGATGTATATCCCAGCTGTTGCTCGGTCAGAACTCCGAGACAAGTTCAACCGCCTTATTCAAGGCAATATATCGGTAGAAGAATACAATACTGAGTTCATTCGACTAAGTCGCTTCGCCCCTTCTCTAATTCCTTCCGAAAAAGAGAAAACGGAGAAGTTCTTCGACGGACTCAGGTTTGAACTCCAGAGGTTGATCGGATCTGTTGCACCTACATCGTACAATGACATCCTTGCTGCAGCACGACGCATAGAGCGTGTCATTAGGAGGGAGTCAAGTCTGAAGCGGCCATTCACAGCAGCACCAAGAGCCCTACCTACTTGTCACTACTGTGGCAAGGTAGGTCATATTGAGCGGGAGTGTAGAGGCAAGTTGGGACTATGTCTGATTTGTAAATCCAACCAGCATCTAGCCAAGGACTGCTCTGAGCGCCGAGAGGGAGCACCAAGACCAGCTTTACCTGTACCAAGGCCAGCTTATCCAGCATTGGGAGCACCACAGACAGGAGTTGGAGGAGTCAGACCACCAGCTCTAGGAGGATATCAGCAGAGGCCACCACTGGCACCACAGGCAACACTATTTTAGTAGGTTCGTCAGCAGGGAGGTCCAGCTCAGGGACGAGGACAAGCTTTTGCATTAGCTGTTGAGGAGAAAGCTACTGCAGGAGAGGTTATAGTAGTTACTATATTAATAGCTTCATTACCTGTTGTAGCTTTATTTGATTCTGGAGTATCGCATTCATTCATAGCTTCTAGCTTCGTAGCCACCCATAGAGTAGCTACTGTATCTCTTTCGAAGACTAAGAAAATTCTTATAGAAGGTAGAATTATCCCAGTTAGTGACATATGTAGATCTTGTTCGGTAGTAGTCTGTGAAAGAGAGATGCAAGCTCAATTTTTGATCTTTTTCATGCCGGATTATGATATTGTACTTGGTATGGACTGGTTAAGTCAGTACCATGCGACCCTAGATTGTCGGCTTGGACAGGTTATATTTGGACCGCCTGGTCATTCAGAGTTTGAGTTTCTAAGGGGAGCTATAAAGCAAGGTGTTCAGCCTACTCTTAGGGTACTATCTGTAGAAAGGGAGTCAGGTTACCCAAGAGTCATATCAGAGTTTGTGGATGTATTTTCTGATGATCTTCCAGGTTTACCACCAGATCAGGAAATAGAATTCACAATAGACTTGACTTCAGGAGAAGAGCCTATCACTTTATCAGTATACCGGCTAGTACCTAAGGAGTTGGTGGAGTTGAAGAAGCAAGGTTATGATCTTCTGGAGAAGGGTTTTATTCAGCCCAGTGTTTCACCTTGGAGAGCACCCATACTATTTGTACCGAAGAATGATAGAATAGTATGCCTGTGTATTGACTACGGGGCACTGAACGCTGTGACCATTAAGAATCGGTATCCCTTGCCACACATTGATGACTTATTCGATCAATTGAGTGGAGCTAAGGTATTCTCAAAGATTGACCTTAGATCCGGGTATCACCAGATTAGAGTGAAGAAGAAGGATATACCAAAGACAGCCTTCAGGACCAAGTATGGACACTATGAGTTCTTAGTGATGCTGTTTGGTTTAACCAACGCGTCAGCTGTGTTCATGAGTTTGATGAACAGAGTTTTTCATCAGTACTTGGACAAATTTGTGGTTGTGTTTATTAATGATATTCTAGTATATTCGAAGAGCAACGAAGAGCATGAGGAGCATCTCAGAATTGTGCTAGAGACGCTGAGGCAGAAGAAGTTGTATGCCAAACTCAGTAAATATGAGTTTTGTATGGATAAAGTGCCTTTCTTGGGACATATTATCTCAGGAGAAGGACTTTCAGTTGATCCAGAGAAGGTTGCTGCAATAGAAACTTGGCCTACACATATATCTGTTGCAAAAGTGAAAAGTTTTCTCGAACTTGCTGGATATTACCGGAGGTTCGTAGAAAATTTCTCAAGGATTGCGGAGCCTATGACACGGTTGACGCGTAAGGACTAGGAGTTTGCATGGACGGAAGATTGTCAGAAGGCCTTTGAAGAATTAAAGAGGCGACTAACAACAACACCGGTCTTGACTCTTCCTTCAGGGTCAGGAGGTTTTATTATTTATAGTGATGTGTCAGGTAGTGAACTAGGATGTGTTTTGATGCAACATGGCAAAGTTATCGCTTATGCATTGAGACAGTTGAAGGTCCATGAGAAGAACTACCTAACGCACGATCTTGATCTAGCTGCAGTAATATTTGCACTGAAGATATGGAGGCACTATCTTTATGGAGAGAAGGTAGAAATCTTTACTGATCATAAGAGTCTGAAGTATGTATATACTCAAAAGGAGCTCAACATGAGACAAAGATGTTGGCTTGAGTTAATGGTCAATTTTGATATAAATTTGCAGTACTACCCGAGAAAGGCGAATGTCGTAGCAGACGCACTCAGCAGGAAGCCCACGGCTTATTTCTTGACGATTCAGCCCCAGCTATTGAAGGATCTACAGGAGCTCCAGATAGAGATTGTTTTACCAAGACAAAGTGGCTTGTTGGCGAATCTCAAAGTTAAGTCATCACTTGTGGATAGGATTAAAGAGGCATTGCCCACTGATGCTAGATTTTGAAGATTTAAAGAGAAGACAGAAGCAGGCATGCAGACGGGACTTCGCATACATGAGGACGGGATATTGAGGTGCAGATATCGCCTATATGTTCCGAATGGAGAATTGAGACATGAGTTGATGACGGAAGCACATAGCTCCATGTACTCTATTCATCCAAGAGGACAAAGATGTACCGAGATTTGAGACAGTATTATTGGTGGCATGGAATGAAGAGAGAGATTGCACGATTTGTGGCAAAATATTTAGTCTGTCAGCAAGTAAAAGCCGAGCATCAAAGAACTGCTGGTATATTGTAGCTGCTTCCCATACCGGAATGGAAGTGGAAACATATCACTATAGATTTTGTTACAGGATTTCCAAGAAGTCCCAGTGGAAAAGATGCAGTATGGGTTATCGTGGATCGACTCACTAAATCAGCATATTTTTTGCCATTTAGAGTTGGACAGTTCACGCAAGTACTAGCCGACGTGTATATATGCTAAATCGTAAGATTACATGGAGTACCTGTTAGTATTGTGTCAGATCATGATTTAAGATTTACATCTTATTTTTGGCGAAGCATGCAAGAGAGTCTTGGCACCCGACTCAAATTCAGTACTGCTTACCAACCACAGACAGATGGTCAATCAGAGCGCATGAATCAGATCTTGGAGGATATGATGTTATCGTGTATGTTAGACTTCAGAGGGTCTTGGGAAGATCATTTGCACTTGGTGGAATTCTCTTATAACAATAGTTATCAGGCAAGCATCCAGATGGCACCATTCGAGGCGTTGTATGGTAGAAAGTGCAGATCGCCGATATGCTGGAGTGACATTGGCGAGCGTCAAATACTGGGTCCAGAGTTGGTGACCCAGACCGTTGAGAAGGTAAAACAAATTCAGAATCATCCTCGTGCAGCTCAGGACAGACAGAAGCATTGGACTGATACACACATACATGCCCTGGTGTTCAAAGAAGGAGAGCACGTATTCTTGAGGATTTTACCTACTCGAGGTACTATTCAATTTGGGAGCAGAGGCAAGCTGAGCCCAAGATACATTGGGCCATTTGATATTATGGAGCATATTGGTGAGGTGGCGTATCGTCTTGCATTACCTCCATCTTTAGAGGGAGTGCATGATGTATTCCATGTCTCACAGCTGAGAAGGTAAATGACTGACCCAAGTCACGTAGTCGATCATTCTGAGATCGCAGTGGGCCCTAGCTTGAGATATGAAGAGCAGCCAGTTGGCATACTCGACATCAGTGAGAAAACATTACGAGGTCAGACGATCAGACTGGTTCGGGTAGCTTAGAAACATCACTCTCCTGGCGAATCTACCTGGGAACGAGAGGATATCATGCGCCAGCGTTATCCTCACCTATTCCCAGATGCAGGTATAACCTAAGCATTCTTGTTATTCCCATAGTTTCATTTTCATTTAGTAGTTTATTCTTTGATTGTGAGGACGCAATCCTCTTAAGGGAGATAGATTATAATCACCTTTTTTTTCCTGAAATTTAAAAATAAATTTTAAGAATATTTCTGAATTTTTTTGTATTTTAAACTAATTAAAACAAAGGTATCTTAGAAATTAAATAATTTTGAATAATGTTAATCAATATAAAAATATTATAAAAATAATATTTTTAGGTATAAAATGAAATATTAGACAGGGTAATTTTTCGGGAATTTATTGGACCCCAAAAATATTTTTAAAGACCTAAAAACTAATTATAATTAAACCCTAGAATAAACTCGGTTTATTTCCTATTGAACCAACCTGAACTGGACCGTATCCGGTCTAGATGAACCATCCCTAACCCTAGCGGGTCGGGTCGGATCTAAACCCGACCCAAAACCCGAAATCCAAACCCGCACCCTTGCCTAATAGATCGGGTCAGATCCCATCCATCCGACTCAGACTCGGACCCGACCCGAAAACCCTAATCCCTAACCGACCCCATGGCGATTCGCCTCCGCCCGCAACTGTCGTGGCCCTCTGGCTCCCGGCGCCACTCGGCCACCCCGCAACCGCCGGCTCTCCTGCTCCCAGGCGCCGCTCTGCCTACCCCGCTCAACCGCCACCGCCTTTCCCCCTCCCTGCTCCTCCTATAAAACCCCCGACCTCCGCATCGAACTACACAGTCGGCCACCCCCTTCACCGCAGCCTCAGCCCCGTGACCCCCTGCCTCTTCATCGTCCCCAACGACCTCTGCCTTCCCTCCGTCTCCTCCGCCTCTACCAGCCTCCACGATGCCGCCCTGATCTCCGACCGATCTCACCGGAAACAGTAACAGCAACAGCGGTCCGCTCGACACGAGCCAGGCAAGAAGACCCCGAGCAGCCGCCATGCCCGCCACTAGCACCGTCCCTGGTCAGCTCCGCCTCCTCCCGAGCCACCCTCCTCCGGAGAAGCCCCAGCGCCCCCAGACGCAGCAATACGAAACCCTAGCCACAGTATTGTGTCGTGTCGCCTCGCGGACATGAGAAATCCTAGTTCTGCGTAGCCCTGTTCAGGTAGCCTTTTCTCTCTCCTTGCTATCCCATTTCTGGTTCCGTCTGCTGTGACATGAACCCTGCGTAACCCTCTCGATACCCGTGCAACCCGTTCGATGTGTAGCATCCTGTGGGGATCGCAAACTGCGATCCAAAATCAGGAAAATAATACCCTATTTTTCCCTAGAACTGAGTGTGCCCCTCCAGACGGGATGACTTCGTCGTGTGCGGACTTCACAAAAGGTGCGCGCCTTTAATACGAACGTATGGGATTTTGGGGAAGTTGATTTGGATGTGCGTGCACACCGGAATCAACGCATATCCATCGATAACGCCCCGTATCTGCCCTGTTCCAGAACACATTGTAACTTTGTGTACACACGTCGGATCGTAACAAATATTGCGCCATCAAAATCCAGTTCTGGATATTCCGTTGGGTTCGTATCATCGTTCTAGACTTGTTGACACTAAGTTTGACGAATTTGGAGAACGTTGTCTCTGACACATTTTTTTGTGCGAAGCGGGCCACATATGGACCCCGCCTTGACCAAAAACTGTCATTTTGCCCCTGTGTCCAAATTGGACTCAAGGATAGGCATTTCTAGCTATTTGATATTTTCTAAACATGATGGTGATATTTATTACAGCTTTTGGAGGAGTACCTGCAGAATCCACTGATACAGGAACAACTGTTGGTATCCAAACCCCATGCAAGTGTACCTTACAAACCTTGCAGTTTTGTTACTTATTTTCTTAACTTATTTAATTGTTGTACGTGCTTACCCTAGGACCGTGTGACTTTACTTACCGTCCGATTAATATTCGGGTGCCAACACCGTACGCGGAGTTGTGTAACGTCACATAGAGATGGATATCGAGACCCTTTATATTCTCGTGCTTGCATTATCATGTACGTCATACCCAGGACACTTGATACTATTCATGTGACAGAATCTTCCTAAAATATTTAAGGTAATTTTATGTAGGTTGCAGGATTTGTGACATAGACATTATATTCATAGATATTATATGACTTGTTGCATTAGTTATGATCTTGCGTGATATGGACATGAGACATTGTGGACATGGGACGTGGGATTACATTGAGTAGGGAGAGACACACAGGTTACAGGCTATTTTATATATATATTTATTATTGTGAGGCCGTAGACTCTACATCAGAGCTCAGCATATTACGTGATATTACTGCTACTGACTCCCTGACACAGAGCTTGTAGCGGTCTCAGCCTGAGTACTAGTGATGCTCTCACTTGTATTTCACATAGATGGTTACATAGTTGCCGTATTTATTTCATTTACTATTGCACTGCATTTATTTTGGCTTATATTATTTTGTACCTTGCTATGTCCACTGAGGACCTGGATTCCGGATGATGTCCCCAGGTTTAGCGGAGGATTTCTATCCCGAATTTTACAGGACAGTAGCAGAAGCAGGAGCAGGAGCTGACACAAGAGCTGTACCGATTCCCGAGGATGAGGTAATGGCTGAAGACTTTTCCTGAGTATCTGTAATTCATACTCAGTATATACTTTATTTAGAAACTTATGTTCTGGTCTGTTGAACCATTGTATCAGACTTATATCAGGTTGTTCCCCAATTTTACTTTATTGGGACTTGTTGTTGATTTTCATTTCTTTATGATGTTGATCATATTTATCTTCCATGAATGAGATTAGTTTGTGGCATATTTAGTAGACTTTATTTTGTGTTACAGCTTAAGTATACCCTGATGGATCCATTAAATTAGGTTTGTTCATCGGTGTGTGCGGTTGGCCATTGCAACGTGTCTAGTCCCTCGATATTTTAGGACTGGGGCGTGACAACGTAAGGTTCTAATTTCTTAAGGTCATAATACCATTCTTTGTATCACCATCATGGGCCACAACTAATCCCAGCATCTAGCTATATGTTCTATAAAGTATTCCAGTGCATTAGAATCAAACTGTCTTTCTAAATTCTAATACTTCTAAATTACTGCTACCTTAAGCAAAGGTAAGGTTTTTATTACTTCTAGGCATCTAATACTATATTCAATTCTCATGATAACAGTCTACACTAGCTCTGGCATATAGGAATAATCTATCTATCTACCCTACTAAGGGTATCTATCTTCTCAAAACTTTATGTCCAGCATGTCTTCTTCTGCCTTGGCAAGGATCTGCTTCTGGAGGAAACACCACACACGAATGTCCATCTCTCTGAAATAGGGAGAGATGATAAACAATAATAAAGATGTCGAGGGAATGAACGAGTATAATTATGAAGTCCAAGTGCGATAATTAAATGCTAAGGAATTATCAAATCAGTTGTGGATTGAGATACTAATACTGCTAATACTGATTACAGGCTCGCTCGGTACCGAAAAGTAACCAATATGATTTAATCAGGACTTGCATGAGCCACCACAAAAACTACGTAATGCCCTTGACCCGCCCTGATTTTTGCACAAAGACATATTTTTGTGGTGGCCCATGTAGTCAAACTAAGTAATAATAGCTACTTTTTATCCTCGTTAAACAATCCTAGCTCTGATATTTTAATGTCAAGCACAACATTAATATATGACTCGGTACTTTATTGATTAAACATGTCTAATATATGGAGCTAGGATTTTTGCACATAGACATGTTTAATTGAACAAGTGAGTTTTACCCGTGATTACTTGGGTGTATAAGCTAGTATCTGTGATAGAGCAAATAGGTTGAAGGATATCTTGTTCAATTAAACATGTGTTAAATATGTCTAATATTTTAGATATGTTTATATATACATGTGTATGTGTGTATATATATATATATATATATATATATATATATATATATATATATATATATATATATATATATATATATATATATATATATATATATATATATATATATATATATGAGAGGGGGTATTTGTTGTGTACGCGGTGGGGGGAGAGTTTAATTGAAAATGTATCTGTGATTAAACATGTATAAAATATTACATTTAAGGTTCAAAGTGAGGTCCACATGTCCATACCATAATATTAAATAATATAATTTCATATTAAAATAATTTATTACTCAAGTTGGAAATGTTGTATGTACAAACAAAATCAAGATGCCAGAATACCTAGTCGACGCACAACCTGACTTTGTGATACGATTCTTGGAGGATTTGATCTTAATTCCTAAAACTAAATTTATATGTTTTTTAATTCTGGAAATAAATTATTTTAAATTTATATTTATGTTATTTGCATGTCAAACATGAACCCTAAAAATATTGGCCACTAGCCTATGTTTCGGGTGACTTTATGACATTATTTTGCTAGTAAATAGAGGTTATTTTGGAAGAAATAAATGGGTGAATATTTATGAGATTAAATCAGAATATAATATGATATAAAATATTTTTTCATAAATATAAACTATACAAATTACTAGCAATATCTCGAACAAGTTTTGGACAAAACTAGTCAACCTAAAGTAGTCATAATCTGGAAATATATTTATTTTGTTAAATCTGGAAATTTATTGTTAAAATGAATATAAATTATATTTAAATCAAGATTATATGATTTATTATGATTTATTTTCATGTTCTTTAATTGGTGACTTAAACTTTAATTTTGGAAGTCAAAAACCAAGAAACTAGGTCCCGATACCCTGTAAAAGTAAGCAAAGTTGTTAGAAATAATAACGGACTTAGTTTTGCATGGCATTGAAAAAATTATAGAATTAAGTTATAATTACAAGAATTTATGATTGAACCCTTAAGTATTTAATTGGTATTTAGGTCAATTGAATTCCGAAGGAGTGGACGCGAGATCATCTTTACCACCACTTACTGCAGAACCAGACAAGTGTACCTTGCCAAGATGTTTCAAGTTCTAAATTATTTATTTGATATTATATATGCATTAGATATTATATTTGTGTGGCTTGGTTGATGTACTTGTTGATCTTAGGGCCGTCATACGATACTTTGTGTCCGAACAATATTCGGGTACCGACATCCTCTGCAAAGTCGAGTATCGTAGTTAGAGAGTCATTCTTTCGAATCCATGATTTGTGCATATGTTATTTGCACATCCGACTGTAGGACACTTGACACGATATTCATGTGGCAGAGTCTTTCTCGACTTATTCGTGGTACTTAAACTCTGGATAGGACTACATGTTGCATGCTATAGTGATATTTATAGTTATACATATTGACTATGACTTGTGTTGATAGTTAGAGGTCATGATCTTGCGTGTCTTGATTGAGATGTGAGGTTACATTGGGTGGGGAGAGTCTTTATCGTACTCTGGGCATATTTTACTTATTACTATTTATTGTGTATTAGGCTTTAGGTTCCCTATGCGGAATCTAAGGTATATATATATATATATATATATATATATATATATATATATATATATATATATATATATATATATATATATATATATATCCTGGTATACTATTAGATTACAGAAGTGTCCCTGAGATCTTCCGTGAGTACCAGCCCGGGGTACGATACCATACTCTTATTTGTATATCATATAGTTGTTTACAGTAGTCTACCCTGGATTATAGTTTTATTACACTGTTTACTTCTGGCTTGTTGTTTTCTTTTACCTTATTATGTTCCTCTGAGGACCTGGTCCCCTACCAGTTTTTACAGCATAGACGATTATAAAGCCTTTGGAGTTGCTGATGTGTGTTGCTTGTCATGCTGGCATTTGTGCTAGGTACTTATATTATTTCTTCCAGAGTTATGGTTATTTATTCATATTTTTTATTCATTTGCTGATGTAGCCTAGTTTTTATAGACTCATATTTTTTTCTCGAGTCTAGTTGAGCTTATATGTTACTGGGCGGCCGACTTTAGCATATGTAGTTTATTCTTGATATTTTGTTCTTTACGTGGATTGTGACATAGATGTTTTCAGTATTCTTAGATAGTTATCCTTATTATACAGCTTATACATATTCGAGTCGGACCAAAGTCTGGTCGAATGCGTAGTTGGCATGTTACGTATTCCTAGTCCCACGTATTTTGGGACTGGGGCATTACATATTTTATTGTAAGCCCCCTCATTTTTAATAGGGTTATTTTGGTATTTTTTAATTAATTTAATTTAAATAGAATAGAGTAGTAATTTCTAAAACCATCTTTTAGATATAGGACCATTTGTCATGTCTTTGATATTTTGAGCAATGTAGTACATTTTTCCTTCCAAAAAAATTTATAATAATAATAATTTTAATTGAGTCTAATATAGTTGGAACATGGATGTTGCATTTATTTGACCCCCCCCATGCTCCAAAAATATTAAAAATATCAAGAATTATGGTTACCATAAAATTGTCTTCTTTTGACTATAAGTTGACCCAAACCAAACCCAAACACATCTAGGCATGTAGTGTGCCCCAAATATTCCCATATAAATATATATTATATATATATGATATTTAAATTAATTTATTTTTATTTATAGGAGTTTTAACTATAAAAAGTAGTATATATGGCATCCTAGTTGGCAAATAACTACCTAACTACTTCCCTAACCAACCCAACAACCAAACCATATCCAAATCTAACCATAACAACCAACCCCACCATCACTTTTTCGGCCAAGAGCAGCCCCCCTTGGCCGAACCCCCTAGCAGTAGGATAACCCCCTCCTTTATTTAAATCTATTTAAAAATGTCCTATATATATCAACTTACCAACAAACTCTAACCCTAACCATATAAACTCATCTCCTCATATCTAGCCGCCCCTTTTCCCTCTTTCTCATGCATGAAACAGCCCCCCCATCTCTCTCACCCTCACAACATCATCTCCTTCACCAAAAATCTCCTCCTCTCTTCCAAAAGCTCCACTTTTCATCATCCTTCCACCTTCTCTCCATCCAAACACTATTAAAACCTTCAAGAAGAAATCTATCTTTCCCATAAATATATCAAGAACCCTTTTCATCATCAACAACCCAACACAAAGGGAGTAGCAATCCAAGTACAAATAAGGAGGAGTGTTTCTTGGACAAGAAAGAGCACCATCTTCCAATCCTCCAACAGTTTCGATAAATCTTAAGTCCTTTCTCAACTCCCATTGCATGATACTTGTAGGTTAATTCAAATTACTAATTTAGAACCCCTATTTTGCCATCTTATTCTCATATTAGAAAATATAGATTTTTTATGATAGTTTGGTGATTATTTGCTTGTCGGTAGAACTAGTTTAAGACTTTTTGATGCAATTTATTGAGAAAATCTTCTTGATTATTAAAAATGAATTAATTTGTGTTTAATTCCTGGAAAATAAGTATTTTAAATTAATTTTTTAATATTTTAATGTCAAATCTGAACCCTATAACTAAGGGCCACTAACATAGGTTTTTGGGTGACTTTATGATATTATTTTGCTAGTAAATAGATATTTTTTGGATAAAATAAATAGGTGAATATTTTTTGACATTAAAAAAGAATAAAATAGGATATAAAATGATTTTTAATAAATATAAACTATAATAATTGACTGGCAATGTCTCGAAAAAGTTTCGGACAAAACTAGTCAACCTAAAGTGGCTAAAATCTTAAAATAGATTATTTTTGTCAAATCTATAATTTATTGCTATAAATTTATATAAATCATGTTTAATTATGGAATATATGATTTATTATTATTTATTTCCAAATTCTTTAATTGGAAACTTAAACTTAAATTTTGGAAGTCAAAATCTAAGGAACTAGGTCCCGATATCCTGTAAAACTAAGCAAAGTTGTTAGAAATAATAACGGGCTTGGTTTTGCATGACATTAAAAAAATTATAGAATTTAGTTATAATTACAAGAAATTATGTTTGGACCCTTAAGTAATTAATTTATTTATAAGTCAATTAAATTTCGAAGGAGTGGACGCGGGATCATCTTTACCACCACTGACTGCAGAACCAGGCAAGTGTACCTTACGAAGATATTTATAGTTATATATTATTTATTTGATATTATTTATGCATTGGATATTGTATTTGTGTGACTTATTGATGTACTTTTTAATCCTAGGGCCGTTATACGATACTTTGTGTCCGAACAAGATTCGGATACCGACATCTCCTGCGGAGTCGAGTATTGTAGTTAGAGAGTCATTCTTTCGAACCCATGATTTGTGCATATATTATTTGCACATCTGATCGTAGGACACTTGACACGATATTCATGTGGCAGAGTATTTCTCGACTTGATCGTGGTACTTAGACTCTGGATAGGACTATAAGATGCATGCTATAGTGGTAATTATAATTGTACATATTGACTATGACTTGTGTTGATAGTTAGAGGTCATGATCTTGCGTGTCTTGATTGAGACATGAGGTTACATTGGGTGGGTAGAGTCTTCATCATGCTCTGGGCATATTTTTCTATTACTATTTATGTGTATTAGGCTATAGGTTCCCTATACGGAATCTAAATTATTATATTTATATATATACATCTTCATCCTTGTTCCCCTATACGGAGCCTTGATTGTACTGTTACATTACGAAAGTGTCCATTGAGATCTTTCGTGAGTACCAGCCCAGGATACGATACCATATTCTCATTTGTATTTCATATAGTTGATTGTTGTAGCTTCCTCCTTATTCATACCATTATACTGTTTACTTTTGGCTTGAGTGTGTATTGTACCCTGCTATGTTCCCTGAGGACCTGGATATGGATTATATCCCAAGGTATAGATGAGAAATTTTATCCTGAGGTTTACGGGTCAGGAGCTGACATCGGAGTAGTACCAGTAGCCGAGGACGAGGTGGTACTGGAGGACTTCTTTTGAGTTCTCAGATTATCTTTATGTATGATACCTTGTGATTCTTAGTTATGGACTTGGATATTTTCTCTCTCATTATTTTGATACGGGTTGTTCCCCATAATATTTATTTATTATATTGTGATAGACAGTTTTATTTATGATATCGGTGCTTGAGACTGGTTTATCATATTGTCTCTTATTTATGGATTATGGATGAGATTAGATAGATAGACTATGACACGTATATTATAGACTATTATTGTTGATTACAGCTTAAGTACACTCTAAAGGGTCCATTAAATTGGGTTTGCCCATTAGAGTTGTGCTGCTGGCCATTGCCACGTGGCTAATCCCTCGGTATTTTGGGATTGGGGCATGACATAGTTTTTGTGGTGGCCCATACAGTTCTATGAATATATTGCTTTGGTTTCAACTAAAGGACTGAGCAAGCCTGCGATTAGGATAAGAATAAATTTATAGGATCTCATCCACATATTGACACCGTCTTAACCTCTACATCGGATTCGAATTAATTTTTTGACTTGTATCATGCTTGATTCAACTGTTCGACCCTACACTGATCTCGACAGAAAAAGAGAAGGCAAAGAAATTCTTTGACGGGCTTGAGCTTGGAGTTACAGAGATTGATTGGCGCAGTTGTACCTACTTCTTATATGGATGTCCTTACTGTAGCTTGATGCATAGAACGCTTCCACAGGAGGGAGTCCAGCCTGAAGTGCCCATATATAGCCCCAGCTCGAGTACCATAGGGAGGTTAAGTGAAGTGACCTTCGATGCCTCAACCACAACGAGCATCCCAAAATACCCCTTCTTGTAACTACTGTGGAAGAACATGACATCTTAAAAGGGAGTGTTGATGCAAGTTGGGACTGTATCTAGTTTGCAGATCTAGTCAGCATATAACCAGAGATTTCTATACAGGTCAAAGAGGAGCTTAACTTGAGGCAGAGGCGATGGTTAAAATTGATGGTTGATTACGATATAAATTTATAGTACCATCGGGGCATGGCAAACGTCGTAGCAGATGCACTCAGCAGGAAGCCCATGACCTATTTCTTGACGATACAGCCCCAGCTATTAGAGGACCTTCAAGAGCTTAAGATAGAGGTTATTCTGTCAGGATGAGGAGGACAGTTGGCTAACCTTGAGGTTCATTCTTCACTAGTAGAGAGGATCAAGGCATCTTTGTAGACATATATTAGATTTTGGAGACTTAGAGAGAGGATTGAAGCCGGTATGCAGACGGGACTTTGGATCCATGAGGACAGAATACTAAGGTGTGGAAATTGCCTATATGTACCGAATGGAGAGTTGAGACATGAGTTGGTGAAGGAGGTACATAGCTCTATTTAGTCTATTCATCCGGGAGGTACGAAGATATACCGAGATTTGAGGCAGTATTACTGGTGGCACAGAATGAAAAGAGAGATTGTGCGGTTCATGGCAAAATGTTTAGTCTATCAGTAAGTTAAGGCTGAGCATCAGAGGACTACGGGTATGTTATAACCACTTCCCATCCCTGAATGGAAGTGGAGACATATCACCATAGATTTTGTTACAGGATTTTTTAGAAGCCCTAGTAGGAAGGATGCAGTGTGGGTTATTATGGACTATCTCACAAAGTTGGCACATTTCTTGTCGTTCAGAGTCGAACAATCCACAAAGATTTTACCTGACATGTATATGCGACCAATTGTAAGGTTGCATGGAGTGCCAATTAGTATTATATCAGATCATGATTCTAGATTCACGTTCCACTTTTGGCGGAGTATGTAGGAGAGTTTAGGCACTCGACTTAAGTTCAACACTGCTTAACATCCGCAGACAAATGGCCAGTTAGAGCGCATGATATAGATCCTAGAGGATATGTTGCGATCTAATATTTTAGATTTTGGAGGGTCTTGAAAAGACCACTAACATCTGGTAGAGTTCTTCTATAATAATAGCTATCATGCGAGCATCCAAATGGCACCTTTTGAGGCACTGTACGGAAGAAAGTGCAGGTCTCCTATATATTAGAGTGATATAGGTGAATGAAAGATACTCAGTCCAGAGTTGGTGATGCAGACTATTGAGAAGGTAAAGCAAATCCAGAGTAATCTTAGTGTAGCTCAGGACAGACAGAAGCATTGGGTAGATACACACCGACGACCTTTAGAGTTCAAGTAAGGCGAGCATATATTTTTGAGGATCTCCCCAACTCAAGGCACTTTTAGATTCAAAAATAAAGGCAAGCTGAGTCCAAGATACATTGGTCCTTTTAATATCTTGGGGTGTATTGGTGAGGTGGCATATCATCTTGTATTACCCCTATCTTTAGAGGGAGTGAATAATGTATTCCATGTCTCACAACTTAGGAGGTACGTGCCCGACCCAAGCCACGTAGTTGATCATTCTAAGATTCCAGTAGGTTTGAGTTTGAGATATGAAGAGCAGCCCGTGAGGATACTGGATACTAGTGAGAAGATGCTGCGAGGTCAGGCAATCAGACTGGTTCACGTAGCTTGGAAGCATCACTCTCCAGGCGAATCCACTTGGGAGCTAGAGAATGTCGTACGACAACGATATCCTCACTTATTCGAGAATGCAGGTATGGCCTTAGAACTGTTGTGGTATTGATGTCATTATAGCTTCATAGAGTAGCTTTGTTCTTAATTGTGAGGACGCAATTCTTTTAAGGTGGGTAGATTGTAAGCCCCCTCATTTTTAATAGGTTTATTTTGGTATTTTTTAATTTATTTAATTAATTTATTTAATTTAAATAGAATAGAGTAGTAATTTCTAAAATCTTCTTTTATATATATGACCCTTCGCCATGGATTTGATATTTTGAGCAATGCACGACCTTTTTCTTTCCAACAAAATTTATAATAATAATTTTAATTGAGTCTAATATAGTTGGAATATGGATGTTGCATTTATTTGATCTCTCTTATGCTCAAAAAATATTAAAGAACATATAGAATTACAGTTACCATAAAATTGTCTCCTTTTGACTAGAACTTGACCCGAACCCAACCCAAACACATATAGCCATATAGTGCACCCAAAATATTCCTATGTAAATATATATTATATATATAATGATATTTAAATTAATTTATTTCTATTTATAGGAGTTTTAACTATAGAAAGTGGTATAAGTGGCATCCTAGTTAGCAAATAACTACCTAACCACTTCCCTAACCAAGCCAACAACCAAACCTTATCCAAACCTAACCATAACAACCCACCCCACCCTCACTTTTTTAGCCAAGAGCATCCTCCCTTGGCCAAACCCCCTAGCAATAGGATAATCCCCTCATTTATTTAAATCTATTTAAAAAGGCCCTATATATATCAACTTACCAACAAACCCTAACCCTAACCATATCAACTCACCTCCTCATAGCTAGATGCCCCTTTCCCCTCTTCCTTATGTGTGAAACAGCCCCCTTGCCTCTTTCACTCTCACAATATTATCTCCTTCACCAAAAATCCCCTTATCTCTTCCAAAAGCTCCACTTTTTATCATCCTTCCACATTCTCTCCATCCAAACACCATTAAAATCTTCAAGAAGAATCCCATCTTCCCTATAAATATATTAAGAACCATTTTTATCATCAATAATCCACCACAAAGGGAGTAACAAGCCAAAGCACATACAAGAAGGAGTGTTTCTTAGACAAGAAGAAGCACCAACTTCCAATCCTCCAACGGTTTCAGTAAATCTTAAGTCCTTCTTTCTCAAATTCCATAGCATGATACTTTTAGGTTAAGTCAAATTACTAATTTAGAACCCCTATTTTGCCATCTTGTTCTCATATTAGAAAATATAGATTTTTTATGATAGTTTGGTGATGATTTGCTTGTCGGTAGAATTAGTTTAAGACTTTTTGATGCAATTTATTGAGGAAATCTTATTGATTATTAAAACTAAATTAATTTGTGTTTAATTCCTGGAAAATAATTATTTTCAATTAATTTTTTGATATTTTAATGTCAAATCTGAACCCTATAACTAAGGGCCACTAGCCTAGGTTTTCGGGTGACTTTCTGATATTATTTTGCTAGTAAACAGATAATTTTTGGATGAAATAAATAGGTAAATATTTTCTGAAATTAGAACAGAATATAATAGGATATAAAATTATTTTTAATAAATATAAACAATAATAATTGACTGGCAATGTCTCGAACAAGTTTCAGACAAAACTAGTCAACCTAAAGTGACCAAAATCTTAAAATAGATTATTTTTGTCAAATCTAGAATTTATTGCTATAAATTTATATAAATAATTTTTAATTATAGAATATATGATTTATTATAATTTATTTTCAAGTCCTTTAATTGGGGACTTAAACTTAAATTTTGGAAGTCAAAAACTAAGAAACTAGGTCCCGATACCCTGTAAAAGTAAGCAAAGTTGTTAGAAATAATAACGGGCTTGGTTTTGCATGGTATTGAAGAAATTATAGAATTTATTTATAATTACAAGAAATCATGTTTAGACCCTTAAGTAATTAATTTATTTTTAGGTCAATTGAATTCCATTAAGTGGACACGGGATTATCTTTACCATCATTGATTGCAGAACCAGACAAGTGTACCTTGCCAAGATATTTATAGTTATATATTATTTATTTGATATTATTTATGCATTGGATATTATATTTTTGTGGATTATTGATGTACTTGTTAAGCCTAGGGCCGTCATACGATACTTTGTGTCCGAACAATATTCGGGTACCGACACCCCCTGCAGAGTCGGCTATTGTAGTTAGAGAGTCATTCTTTCGAACCAATTATTTGTGCATGTGTTATTTGCGTATCCGACCGTAGAAAACACGATATTCATGTGGTAGAGTCTTTCTTGACTTGATCATGGTACTTGGACTCTGGATAGGACTACAGGATGCATGCTATAGTGGTAATTATAATTGTATATATTGACTATGACTTGTGTTGATAGTTATAGGTCATGATCTTGCGTGTCTTGATTAAGATGTGAGATTACATTGGGTGGAGAGAGTCTTCATCATGCTTTGGGCATATTTTACTATTACTATTTATGTGTATTAGGCTTTAGGTTTCCTATACGGAATCTAAAATATTATATTTATATATATACATCTTCCTCCTGGTTCCCCCACACGAAGCCTTGAGTGTACAGTTAGATTACAAACGTGTCCATTGGGATCTTTCGTGAGTACCACCCTGGGGTACGATACCACACTCTCATTTGTATTTTACATAGTTGATTATTGTAGCTTCTCCCTTATTCATACCATTATACTGTTCACTTTTGGCTTGAGTGTTTATTGTACCTTGCTATGTCCTATGACGACCTGGATATGGATTATGTCCCCAGGTATCGACGAGGAGGTTTATCCTAAGGTTTACGGGACAGGAGCTGATCTCGGAGTAGTTACAGCAGCCACGGACGAGGTCGTACGAGAGGACTTCTCTTGAGTTCTCAGATTATCTTTATGTATGATGCCTTGTGATACTTAGTTTTGGACTTGGATATTTTCTCTCTCATTATTTTGATATGGGTTATTTTCCGCAATATTTATTTATTATACTGTGATAGACAGTTTTATTTATTATATTGGTACTTGAGATTGGTTTATCATATTGCCTCTTGTTTATGGATTATAGATGAGGTTAGATACATAGCTATGACACATATATTGTAGACCATTATTGTTGATTACAGCTTAAGTACACTCTAAAGCGTCCAATAAATTGAGTTTGTACATTAGAGTTGTGCTGCTGGCCATTACCATGTGGCTAGTCCCTCGGTATTTTGGGACTGGGGCATAACATTATTTTTGTGGTGGCCCATGCAGGTCTACAAATATATTGCTTCGGTTTCAACTAAGGGACCGAACAAGCCTGCAATTAGGATAAGAATAAATTAATAGGATCTTATCCATATGTTGACACATTCTTGACCTCTACATCGGATTCGAATTAATTTCTTGACTTGCATCATGCTTGATTCAACTGTTCGAACCTACAATGATCCCGACAGAAGAAGATAAGGAGAAGAAATTCTTTGATGGACTGAGATTTGAGTTACAAAAATAGATTGGCTCCGTTGCACCCACTTCTTATATGGACATCCTTGCTGCAGCTCGACGCATGGAACACATCCACAGGAGGGAGTCCGGCCTAAAGCACCCATATATAGCCCCAGCTCGAGTACCACAGGGAGGTCAAGTGAAGCGACCTTCGATGCCTCAACCATAGCGAGCAGCCCAGAATACCCCTACTTGTAACTACTGTAGAAAGATATGACATCTTTCAAGGGATTATATACGCAAGTTGGGACTATGTGTAATTTCCAGATCTAGCCAACATACAGCCAGAGATTGCCAAGCACGTTAAGGAGGAGCGCCAATGGAACACCGACCCGCTTTACCAGCATCGAGGCCAGTCCAGTAGCAACAAAGACCAGCGTATCCAGCACCAGGAGCACCACAGAATGGAATTGGAGGAACCAGTCAACCAGGATCGGGAGAATATCAGCCGAGGCCACCCTTGGTACCACAGACAATACTTTTCAGAAAGTACAGCAGCAGAGAGCACTAGCTCAGGGACGAGGTCAAGCATTTGCCATGAATGTTGAGGAGGTGGAGACTACATGAGAGGTCATCGCAGGTACTATACTAGTTGCTTCTATAGTATTATTTGATTCGGGAGCATCTCATTCATTCATAGCTGCAAGTTTTGTAGCCACCCATAAAGTAGCTACCTCACCCCTCCCGAAGACCATGAGGATTCTTACGGGAGGCAGTATCATCCCCGTTAGTAACACTTATAGATTTTGTTCAGTAGTAGTTTACGATCATGAGATACGAGCTCAATTCTTAATTTTCTCCATGCCGAACTATGATATTGTACTTGGTATGGACTGGTTGAGTTAGTACAATGCAACTTTAGACTGCTGACGTGGATGTGTTATATTTAGACCGCCAGGACATTTAGAGTTTGAGTTTCTTCGAGGAGCCAGAGAGCAGGGTGCCCAGCCTACTTTTAAGGCACTTAATGCAGAAGGGGAGCAGAATACCCAAAGTTTATATCAAAATTTATGGATATATTTCTCGACGATCTTTCAGGCTTACCACCTGATCGGGAAATAAAATTCACTATAGAATTGACTCCAGGAGGAGAGCCTATTACCTCATCTGTATACCGGTTAGCACCAAAAGAATTAGTGGAACTAAAGATACAGGTTGATGATATTTTAGAGAAGGGCATTATTTGAGCCAGTATTTCACCTTAGGGTTTGCCTATCCTGTTTGTACGAAAGAAGGATGGAATGGTATGCTTGTGCATTGATTACAGAGCAATGAATGCTGTAATAATCAAGAACAGGTACCCTTTATCGCGCATTGATGATATGTTTGATTAATTAAGTGGTGCTTGTGTATTCTCATAAATTGATCTCAGATCCGACTATCATCAGATCAAGGTGCGGAAGAAAGATATACCAAAGACAGCCTTCAGGACCAAGTACGGCCATTATGAGTTCTTAGTTATGTCATTTGATTTAACCAACACGTCAGCTGTATTTATGAGCTTAATGAATAAGGTCTTCCACCAGTACTTGGCTAGTCAGAGCGCACGATACATATCCTAGAGGATATATTGCGATCTTGTATTTTAGATTTCAGAGGGTCTTGAAAAGACCACTTGCATCTGGTAGAGTTCTCCTACAATAATAGCTATCAGGTGAGCATCCAAATGGCATATTTTGAGGCACTGTACGGAAGGAAGTGCAGATCTCCTATATATTAGAGTGATATAGGTGAACGACAGATACTCGGTCCAGAGTTGGTGATGTAGACAGTTGAGAAGGTGAAGCAAATCTAGAGTAATCTTAGTGCAGCTCAAGATAGACAGAAGCATTGGACAAATATGCACCTCCAACCTTTAGAGTTCAAGGAAGGTGAGCACATTTTTCTGAGGATCTCCCCAACTCGAGGTACCATTAGATTGAAAAATAAAGGCAAGCTGAGTCCAAGGTAGATTCGTCCTTTTGATATCTTGGAGCATATTGGTGAGATGGCATATCATCTTGTATTAACCCCATCTCTAGAGGGAGTGCATGATGTATTCCATGTCTCACAGCTGAGGAGGTATGTGACCGACCTAAACCATGTAGTTGATCATTCTGAGATTGCAGTAGGTTCGAGTTTGAGATATGAGGAGCAGCCCGTGGGGATACTGGATACTAGTGAGAAGACCCTGCGGGGACAAACGATCAGACTGGTTCGCGTAGCTTAAAATCATCACTCTCCAGGTGAATCCACTTGTGCGCAAGAGGATGTCTTACGACAACGTTATCCTCACTTATTCGAGGATGCATGTATGGCCTCATAACTGCTGTGGTTATGATATCATTATAGCTTCATATAGTAGATTTATTCTTAATTATGAGGACGCAATTCTTTTAAGGTAGGTAGATTATAATCTCCCTCATTTTTAATAGGGTTATTTTAATATTTTTCAAATTTTAATTAATTAATTTAATTTAAATGGAATATAGTAGTAATTTCTAAAATCTTCTTTTAGATATATGACCATTTGCCATGGCATTGATATTTTGAGCAATGCATGACCCATTTTTTTTCCAACAAAATTTATAATAATAATTTTAATTGAGTCTAATATAGTTAGAACATAGATATTATATTTATTTGATCTCCCCCATGCTCCAAAAATATTAAAGAACATCCAGAATTATGGTTACCATAAAATTATCTCCTTTTGACTAGAACTTGACCTGAATCCAACCTAACCACATGTAGGCATGTAGTGTACCCCAAATATTTCCATATAAATATATATTATATATATAAATGATATTTAAATTAATTTATTTCTATTTATAGGAGTTCTAACTATAGAAAGTGGTATAGGTGGCATCCTAGTTAGCAAATAACTACCTAAACACTTCCCTAACCAAGCCAAAAACCAAATCTTATCTAATCCTAACCATAACAACCAACCCTACCCTCATTTTTTTGGCCAAGAGCAGCACCCCCCCTTGGCCGACCCCCTCTGCAATAGGATAACCACCTCCTTTATTTAAATCTATTTAAAAAATATTACTACCCCATTTCTAGGGCAGGATATTTTTTTATTTTAATTTGGTAAATTGTGTATTGATCATAAATATTTGTATTAATATTTAATTAGATGCATATATTTATTTTTATTAGTTGTTTTAGGGTTTTGGCTAGTCTGGACCCATGTCAGACCCTAGTGGACCCTTGTCTGACCCAACCAACACCCTTGTCAGACTTATTTATTGGTCTAGAGTAGTTATTTATATTTTAATTAGTTAGTTGGAGTAATTAGGATTTAGTTAGAGTGTATTTGGAACCCCTAACCCTAACCCTAACCCTAACCCTATTTCTATACATGGCCGGCCCACCCCCCCTTCCTTCCCATTTCCTTCTTCTTCATTTTCTTCTCTCCATTTTCTTTTATCTCTTCATCGATTTACTTCTTTCCCATTTCTAAGTCTGTAGAGCCTAGATTTGGTGTAGGATCTTAGTTTGGAGGCTTGGTGTGGTAATTTTTAGGGATTTTGGAGACTTTGGCCTTGGGATTCCAACTCCCAAGAGGTAAACCCTAACTTTTCTCTTAGTGATTACTCTAATATAGTATAATTAGTAGTTTAGAACCTTCCTAGACCTTAGGGCTACCCATGGGAGGAAGTTGGAGCTTGTTTGGATGTGTTTGGAAACTTAGGCATAGAGTTTTGTGTCAATTTCGAGAAAAATTAGAGATTGGCCTATTTTGGATGTTGTCCTAGATTAGATGGACCTATGTAGACGTACTTGGGTGTCTTAAGGGTAGGTCCATGTTTCCGTTCTGACACGCGAGATCGTATCGCCGAGTTTTAGGCATTCGGGCAATTTGGGAGTTTTTTCTTCAACATGGGTTCCACACACATGTGAAATTTTGCCATGGACCTAGAATCAGCGAGTTAGTATTTTTATTAGGTTTTAGACATCGATTAAAACTCGTAGGTAAATTTTGGGTCAATTTCGATTAGATTTGGTATACGTTTTACGAGGTATTGCAAGCCGCACTCCAAGTGTTTGTCGAAATGACCAAATGACCATTTTGACTTGGTTTCTCGGTTTTGGGCTTGTGCACGGATTGGTTTAGCCTTGGAGAGTGTGTATTAGAGTTTTTGAGTTTATATATAAATATATATATATATATATATATATATATATATATATATATATATATATATATATGGGTGAGTGTGTAGTGTGTGTGTTTGTGGGTAGTGTGTGTGTTGTGGGTAGTGTATGTGTTTGTGTGTAGTGTATGTGTAGTTGGTGTGTAGTGTGTGTTTTGTGTAGTGTGTGTATAGGTGTGATAGTGTACGTGTATGCGTGTAGTGTGAGTGAGTATGAGAGTGTGTGTGTTTGAGTGTGGTTGTATGTGGGTGAGTGTGTGTTTGAGTGTGTAGGTGTGTGTGTGTTTGTGTGAGTGTGTGTTTGAGTGTGTAGGTGTGTGTGTGTTTGTGTGAGAGTGTGTTTTAGTGTATAGGTGTGTGTGTGAGTGTATGTATATATATATATATATATATATATATATATATATATATATATGTAAGTGTGTGTGTATATATATATATATATATATATATATATATATATATATATATATATTTAAGTGTGTGTATATATATATGTGTGTGTGTGTGTGTGTGTGTGTGTGTGTGTGTGTGTAGGGTGTGTGAGTGTTGAGGTGAGTGAGTGAGTGAGTGAGTGAGTGAGTGAGAGAGATCAAGAGAGAGTGAAATAGAGATGAGAGGAAGAGGGAGTGAGTTGAAAGAGGGAGAGAGCTGCAGCAGCAGCTAGCAGTAGGAGCAGCAGCAGCAGCCTAGCAGTAGCAGCAGCAACAGCATAACCTCCCCTTTTTTAGATAACTAGAGTCGAGAGAGAGAGAGTTTTGATATACATATATATGTATATAGATATAGAGATAGATATATGTATATAGAGATAGATAGATATATAAGATAAACGTATATAGATATATGCATATAGATATAGATATAGATATAAATATATGTATAAGTAATATATATATATATATATATATATATATATATATATATATATATATATATATATATATATGTACATATAGTAGTATATATAAGTATATATATTGATAGTTATCTAGTTAGTTAGAGTAAAGAGGGGTAAGGCGAGGTATCGCAATACCTTGAGATACTCGAGGTATTGGGTATCGGGGTGAGGTATTGGGCTTATGCCTAGGTATGGAGTTAGAGTTGCTTATATATATATATATATATATATATATATATATATATATATATATATATATATATATATATATATATGTGTGTGTGTGTGTGTGTGTGTGTGTGTGTGTGTGTGTGTGTGTGTTAGGATATATATTAGAGGGTATAGGTGGGGTATATAGCGTAGGTTGAGATATCGGATACCGAGGGTATCCCGGTATCTCAAAGAGGGGAGTTTGAGGGTTTACTAACTTAATGAGCTAGTTTTGACATAGAATTTTAGGGGCACCCTAGTTTGACCTAGAGTTGACCATAGTTGACCCAGTTGACCACAAAAGTCAACCTTTGATCTAGTTTTGGCCTAGAGTTAACTTTTTAGACCCGAGTTGACTTTTGGACCCAAATTTTACCGGTTTGACCTGTTTGACCTAGAACAATCCTTGAAGCTTTTTTTTAGTTATTTTATATCTTTATAACTCTTTAGAACCTCGTTTAATCTTGCTTTTCTTAATAGGTCCTTGCGACGCCAGTTCGGACCTCGATCCTCGCTAGTTGCTCAGGACGTCAGGCGAGTATATTCTCTAATAGTTTTCATTATCTGATAATTATTATGATTCAGCTTCTAGTATAATATTATCTGATTTTCTGGCACGACACTAACTAGTATTTCTGGATCCATTTACTTGCGACATATATATTTTATATTCTGGCCTCCATTTCTGGAATCACCTATTGGCATCACATTAGGACTCACTACAGGCATCACTCATATTTCTGGTTGGACTCATATTTATTTTACGTGTCGGATCTGGATTTACTTGTACTAGTCAGGGCAGGAAAAATACTCGAGTAGATATGTAAATATTCTAAATCTGGAATCACCCCCTCTGGTCTAATCTGGAATGATAGCAGCCGCACACCCAGTGTGCTGTGAGCCGTACTTATCCCTAGCCGTTTATATGTCGAAATAGGTATTTTAGTGACACTAGTTATTCTTTCTAGTCTAGACTCTACTCACTTCTTGACTGGTCTCACTTATACTTTATGGACTTGACTCATTATATTTACTCTTACTGGACTCACTTTACGTCATTGTGCACACACTTGCTCTTAGTTTAGATTTCTTGTATCCTGTAATCATTATTATATTGCTTCTAAATTTTATGCATCTTTACCTTTATGCACCAGTGGATATGTATGTATATTTTTTTGTTCATACTTTATTTTCTTCACCTTGTGCTACTTGCTACAACTGTTTTATAGTTTTTATCATTTAACTGGAACTGCTGTTAGAGGTGTACTTGCTCCAATCCTGACTGGATATATTTTTCAGAGGATCCAGAAGATTGGTGTCCAATATTTTATGGACCTCAGCCTGTCGATGGTGCAGACAGGGACCCCCTAGTTCAAGAGTAATTTTCGAGTTGGTAGCCGGGATCACTAGGACCTCAGTTGTATTTATTAGCTTTTGGTACCAGATTTATCTCCGGCTTTTGGTTGGAGACTTTGTATTGTATTTGATTCAGGATATTGTTGTTATTATTATTATTGTTGTTGTTGTTGTCTTTAGTAGTAGTTGTTGTTTAGACTTTGTAGTTGTTAGACTTCCTTGTTATCTTATCGTGCTTAGATCATGATTGAATATTTGTATTATCTTTATCATATTATTCCTTTGTTTGGAGTTGAGATCTTGGCAGGTACTTATATTGTTGTGTGAGATTGTTAGCTAGATAGTAGACCTAGACAGCGTTCTACTACTGATGCAGCGGTGTAGGCTGGACGTAGCCACGACTCATGCTCAATTTTTCGGGTGCGGGTCATGACAAAAAGGCCCTATATATATCAACTTACCAACAAACCCTAACCCTAATCATATCAACTCACCTCCTCATAGCTAGACACCCCTTTCTCCTTTTCCTTATGCGTGAAGCAGCCCCCGCTTGCCTCTCTCACCCTCACAACATTATCTCCTTCACCAAAAATCCCTTCCTCTCTCCCAAAAGCTCAACTTTTTATTATCCTTCCACCTTCTCTCCATCCAAACAACATTAAAACGTTCAAGAAGAACCCCATATTTCCTATAAATATATCAAGAAATCTTTTAATCTTCAACAACCCATCACAAAGGGAGTAGCAAGCCAAGCACAAAACAAGGAGTTGTATTTCTTGGACAAGAAGAAGCACCAACTTCTAATCCTCCAATGTTTTCAGTAAATCTTAAATCCTTCTTTCTCAAATCTCATGGCATGATACTTTTAAGTTAAGTAAAATTAATGATTTAGAACTCTTATTTTGCCATCTTTTTCTCATATTAGAAAATATAGATTTTTTATGATAGTTTGGTGATGATTTGCTTGTCGGTAGAACTAGTTTAAGACTTTTTGATGCGATTTATTGAGAGAATCTTATTAATTATTAAAAATAATTAATTGGTGTTTAATTACTGGAAAATAAGTATTTTAAATTAATTCTATAATATTTTAATGTCAAACTGAATCCTATAACTAAGGGCCACTAGCCTAGTTTTTTGGGTGACTTTATGACATTGTTTGCTAGTAAATATATGATTTTGGATGAAATAAATAGTTGAATTTTTTTTTGAGATTAGAACAAAATAAAATAGGATATAAAATGATTTTTTTTAATAAATATAAACTATAATAATTGACTGGCAATGTCTCGAACAAGTTTCGGACAAAACTAGTCAACTTAAGACCAAATCTTGAAATATATTATTTTTGTCGAATATGGAATTTATTGCTATAAATTCATATAAATCAAGTTTAGTTTTTGGAATATATGATTTATTACAATTTATTATATGTCCTTTAATTGGGAATTAAACTTGAATTTTGGAAGTCAAAAACTAAGAAACTAGGTTCTGATACCCTGTAAAAGTAAGCATAGTTGTTAAAAATAATAACGGGCTTGGTTTTGCATTGCATCGAATAAATTATAGAATTTATTCATAATTACAATAAATCATGTTTGGACCCTTAAGTAACTAATTTATTTTTAGGTCAATTGAATCCGAAGAAGTGGACGCGAGATCATCTTACCATCACTGACTGCAGAACCAGGCAAGTGTACCTTACCAAGATGTTTACAGTTATTATATTATTTATTTGATATTATTTATGCATTAGATATTGTATTTATATGGCTTATTGATGTACTTATCAAGCATAGGGCCGTTATACGATACTTTATTTTCGAACAAGATTTGGGTACCGACATCCCCTGCGAAGTAGGGTATTGTAGTTAGAGAGTCATTCTTCCGAACCCATGATTTGTGCATGTGTTATTTGCGCATCTGACCAAAGGATACTTGACACGATATTCATGTGGCAGAGTCTTTCTCAACTTGATCGTGGTACTTGGATACTGGATTAGGACTACATGATGCATGCTATAGTGGTAATTATAATTGTACATATTGACTATGACTTGTGTGATAGTTAGAGGTCATGATCTTGCGTGTCTTGATTGAGACTTGAGGTTACATTGGGTGGGGAGAGTATTCATCGTGCTCTGGGCATATTTTACTATTACTATTTATGTGTATTAGGCTTTAGGTTTCCTATGTAAAATCTAAAGTATAATATATATATATATATATATCTTCCTCCTGGTTCTCCCACATGGAGCCTTGAGTGTACGGTTAGATTACGAAAGTGTCCATTAGGATCTTTTATGAGTACCAGCCCGAGGTACGATACCATACTCTTATTTGTATTTTACATAGTTGATTGTTGCCATTATACTGTTCACTTTTGGCTTAAGTGTTTATTGTACCTTGCTATCTCCCCTTACGACCTGGATATGGATTATGTTTTCAGGTATTAACGAGAAAGTTTATCCCAAGGTTTACGGGACATGAGCTAATATCAGAGCAGTTATATCAGTCGAGGACAAGGTCGTACCGGAGGACTTCTCTTGATTTCTCAGATTATCTTTATGTATGATGCCTTGTGATACTTAGCTTTGGACTTGGAAATTTTTTCTCTCATTATTTTGATGCAGGTTGTTCTACGTAATATTTATTTATTATATTATAATAGACAATTTCCTTTATGATATTGGGTTTGAGACTGGTTTATCATATTGCCTCTTGTTTATGGATTATGGATGATATTAGTTACATAGACTATGACACATATATTATAGACCATTATTGTTGATTACAGCTTAAGTATACTCTAAAGGGTCCATTAAATTAGGTTTGTCCATTGGAGTTGTGTTGCTGGCCATTGTCACATGGCTAGTCCATTGGTATTTTGGGACTGGGGCGTATGTTAATCTTGTTTTTAACTTTAAGCTTCACCAATTATGACCCAGTATCATTTGTTTCCTACTAACATTTATATTATTTTTGTATGTTAATCTTGTTTTCAACTTTAAGCTTCACCAATCATGACCCAGTACTTTCTATTTCGTATTATAGATCTTCTAGGCAACTACCGAGTGATAAAATCTTCAGTCCTTCCTAGATCCTTCTCTCAATTTAAAATGCTCAAGGTCATGTACTCCTCATGAATCTCTTCTTGTTATCATTCTATCTTCTTCACTTGAACCTGAGATTTCTTCTAGTTTATTCCATGTATACCCTTCATCCAAACTACATGGTTACCATCTTGTTATAGCTTGTCATCTATTATAGAAAGTTTATTATATCTAACTCAAGACTATAACATCTATCAAAACTCACATCCTTCAACCTATTTGCTCTATCACAGATACTAGCTTATCCATCCGAGTAATCATGGGTGAAACTCACTTGTTCAATTAACACTGACAACCCAAATAATCAAGTACATCTAATTTTATTTTGAAAGCTATACTTTAGTACTCGCAAATATTAGGTCTAGCAATCTACCTGTCTATTTAGTCCAAACTTATATTTATCAATAATTTAAGGGGGTCATAAGATCTAGTTTTGATACTAAAAGTCACAAGACAACTAGATATTTAACCACTATGGCCTGCTACGTAAGGTTCCAATTTCTTAAGATCATAATATCATTCCTTTTATAACCATCATGGGCCATAACTAATCCCATCATCTAGCTATGTATTCCATAAAATATTTCAGTGCATTAGAATCAAACCATCTTTCTAAATTCTAATACTTCCAAATTACTATTACCTTAAGCAAGGGCATGATTTTTATTCGTTCAGGCCTCTAATACTATATTCAATTCTTATGATAATAGTCCACACTGGCTCTGGCATATAGGAATAACCTATTTATCTATCCTACTAAGGGTAGTCATCTTCTCAAAACTTTATGTCCAACATGTCTTCTTCCTCCTTGACAAGGATCTGCTTCTGGAGGAAACACCATGCATGAACGTCCATCTCTCTAAAATAGGGAGAGATGATAAACAATAATAAAGATGTCGAGGGAATGAACAAGTATAATTATGAAGTCCAAGGACGATAATTAAATGCTAAGATATTATCAAATCAGTTGTGGATTGATTTACTAATACTGCTAATCCTGATTACAGGCTCGCTGGGTACCGGAAAGTAACCGAAATGATTTAATCAGGACCTGCATGGGCCACAACTGTCACTACCCAATTCTAGGAAATAGGAGTTATTTTTATTTTTATTTGGTAAATTATGTATTATTTATAATTAATTATATATATATATATAATTGATGGTTGTATTATTTTTTATTGATTGTTTTAGGATTTTGGTTAGTCTGGACCCATGTCAGACCCTAGTTGACCCATGTCCGACCCAACCAACACCCTTGTGAGGCCTATATTTGGGTTTAGAATGTTTATTATATTTTATTTTAGCTAGTTGGAGTGATTATGAGTTAGTTTGAGTACTTTTGGAACCCCAAACCTAAAACCCAAGTTGCATGACTAAAGGAGAGGGTGTTTTGGTCATTTTGCTTTATGTAAACCTACTTTACTTCACTTGGCCGGCCCCCTCTTTCCAAACTAGCAGCCCCCTTCCCATTCTTCTTCACTTCTTCTTCTTCTTCTTCTTCTTCTTCTTCTTCTTCTTCTTCTTCTCTACTCTTTCTTCTTCTTCTTCCTTTCTTCTTCCAACTTCCTATTCCAAGTAAGTATTCTCATTTTCTTCTCTTCCTTCTTCCATTTATTTCATTTGTGTAAATCCTAACCTTTTGATTTTCCCTAACCTAGGTGGGTAGAGCCTAGACTTAGTGTAGAGGCTTGGGTTGGAGGCTTGGAAGCTTGAGGGAGGTGATTTCAAGAGTTTTGGAGACTTTGACCTTGGAATTCCAACTCCTAAGAGGTAAAACCTAACTTTTCTCTTACTAATTGCTCTAATATAGTGTAATTAGTGGTTTAGAATCTTCCTAAACCCTAAGGCTACCCGTGGGAGAAAGTTAGAACAAGTTTGGTTGTGTTTGGAGACTTTGACATTATGTTTTGTGTCAATATTGGGTGAAATCCGAGATTGGCCCAATTTTGGGTGATGCCTTAGGTTAGATAGATCTAGGTAGATATTGTCAGGTGTCTTGAGGGTTAGTACGTGTCTCCGTTCAGATACGTGAAGTCGTGTCGCGGAGAAATGGGCATTTCGGGAGATTTGAGGATTTTCGTCGTCGTAGGTTCTATGTGCGTGCACATTTTTGTCACGGACCTAGAATCGATAAGTTAGTATTTTTTTCTAGGATCTAGACATCATTTAGAACCCGTGGGTAAATTTTGGACCGATTCCGAGTAGGTTTGGTGTGTATTTCAGGAGGTTTCGTGAACCGCACACCATGTATTCGTCGAAATGACCGAACGGCCATTTCGACTTAGTTTTTTGGTTTTGGACTTATACGCGCATTGGGTTAGCTTCGAGGAGTGTGTGCTAGAGTTCTCGGGTTATATTTTATATATATATGTGTTTATGCGTGTAGGAGTCGTTGGGAGTGCGTTGGTGGGTGTTGTGTCTTGTGTTGTGTGTGTTGTGTATTAGAGTGTGTATATATATATGTATATGAGTTTATATATATATGTATGAGTGTGTGTTTGTGTGTATTTATACATATATGTATATATATATATGTGTTTGTATATCTATATGAGTGTGTATATGTGTTTGTGTAAGTGTATCTATATGTACATAAGTGAGTGTGTATATATATATATATATATATATATATATATATATATATATAAATATATATATATATATATATATATATATATATATATATGTGTGTGTATATGTGTATGTATGTCTATATATATATATATATATATATATATATATATATATATATATGGGTTTGTATTTATATATATAGATATGTGTGTTTATATATATATGCGTGTGTGTACTTATATACGTAAGTGTGTATAGATATATATATTTGGTTGTGTGTATATTATAATATATATACGTATATATGTTTGTATATATATATATATATATATATATATATATATATATATATATATATATGTGTGTGTGTGTGTGTATATATATATATATATATGTATATATATATATATATATATGTGTGTGTGTGTGTGTGTGTGTGTGTGTGTGTATATATATATAATATATATATATATATATATATATTTATATATATGTGTGTGTGTGTGTGTGTGTGTGTGTGGTGTGTCGAGGGATGTGCAGCGAGGCAGTGAGCGAGAGCGCAGCAGCAAGCCAGCGTGAGCAGCGAAGCAGTGCAGCAACATGTAGCAGCAGCAGCGGCATTCACAAAGCGCATCAGCAGCAGCCTGATGCAGCAGTAGCAGCGCACGGCAGTAGCTGCAGGCGCAGCAGCATCGCGGCAGCGCAGCACAGCAACAACAGCCTACTGCAGCAGCAGCAAGCGCAACGACAGTAGAGCGTGTAGCAGCAGCAGCGAGGCCAACAGGGAGCTAGTCGCGAGAGGTTTAGAGAGGGCTATATATATAGATAGATAGATAGATAGATAGATAGATAGATAGATAGATAGATAGATAGATAGATAGATAGATAGATAGTAGTTAGATATATTTATAGGCATGGGTATATATATATATATATATGTGAGATGTTGTGGGTATATATATATATATATATATATATATATATATATATATATATATATATATATAATATATATATATATATATATATATATTATATATATATATGTGTTTATATATATATGTTAGCCTAGATATATAGCTAGGTATATATGTATTTGCACAGATAGCTAGCTAGATGCGTAGTGTTGGTGAGGTTTAGTTGATATCTCAATACCTTGAGATAGCAAGGTATCTTAATACCTTGAGATACCCAAGGTATTGAGTATCGAGCGAGATTTTTGAGCAATTGCCTAGGAATATATTTAGAGTTATTTTTATATGTATATGTGTATATATTTACGCGTGCTAGCATATGTTTTAGCGGGTATAGGCGGGGTGCGTAGCCTAGGTTGAGATATTGGATACCGAGGGTATCCCGGTATCTCGAGGAGGCGAGTTTGATGGTTTACTAGCTTAATGAGCTAATTTTGACCTAAAATTTTAGGAGCACCCTAGTTTGACCTAGTATTGACCATAATTGTCCTCGTTGACCGTAAAAGTCAATGTTTGACTTAGTTTTGACCTAGAGTTGACTTTTTGGACCCTATATTAACTTTTTGACCCAAATTTTACCGCTTGACCCGTTCGACCTAGATACCCCTAGAACCTTATTTTTAGTTATTTTATATCAGTTTAACGCTTTAGAACCCTATTTAATCTTGCTTTTTGTAATAAGTTCTTGCGATGCCGGTCCGGATCTCGATCCTCATCAGTTGCTCAGGACGTCAGGCGAGTACGTACCTCTGATCGTTTCTATTTTATGATAGCGTTTATATCACCTGTTCTAGAACTGTAATACTTGATTCTGACACATTTGTTATACGAGTTGGTACTAGTGGATCCCGTCATGAGATGTTATCGCCCTTACCGTGTTCAGCAGGTACTCTATCACGTATATTTTATCATGTACTTCGGGTATTGATTCTCATGTGCTATCATATGCTTCTTGTGCTCTTGCCTTCATGTGCGCGAGTTATTATCATGTACATAGCGTGTCGTGGTTGGATCCAAGAGTATTAGTGGGGGAGGGGAGTAGGAGTTGGTTATGTGATCAAAGCCAAACAGTATTCATGTGTATGTCGGTTATGCAACTCACGCATAACGGAGTTATTATAGATTATTCAGGTGCAACCTAAGCCGATCACATAACGAACTTGTGCTCAAGGCACTTAGCTAGTATTCCTATTTTCTCATATGTAGTTACTTCTCTACTACTTGTATTGTTCTCAGTTTTATATTACAGCTACTTTATCTGCTCCACCATGTATTTATTTACCTGTGCATCTTGTATACTTTTCTATTGCTAGTCATATACACCTTACCATATATTTGGAGTTGCTTTCAGAGTTATGTACTTCACTCTAATCCTGACTGGGCATATGTTTTCCAGAGGATCCTGAGAATTTTTGCCCGATATTCTACGGGCCGGGTGTCGAGGAGTGTTGTGACCCGGAGATTGAGGAAGAGCCCATCGAGGAGACACCGTTAGAACCCTAGTTAGCTAGGTGGGTTTTCCTGGGTTGTTCCCAGTTGATTTTTTGGATGATTGTATTTATTATTTTGCTCATGTGAGATGTTGTAGACTTTAGACTTAGTCTGTATATTGGATATTGTACTTGCTCTTTGATTTTTAGTTCTTTGTGATATCTTATCGTGCTTTTATTCTTCCACTAGTTATTGTGATTGAGGCATATATATTGTGTGGTTGCCCTCCTTTTGGAGAGGTTATATTGACATGTTTTATGAGTTATAAGTTGTGACCTAGAACGAACCTTTATAGCATTCTACAGCCGATTCTACGGCGTAGGCTGGACGTACCCATGACTCATGCACGATTTTTTGGGTGCGGGCCTTGACAACCACAAAAATATGTCATGCCCCGGTCCCAAAATACATAGGACTAGGAATACGTAACATGCTAACTACGTATTCGACCAGACTCTGATCCGACTCGAATACGTATAAGTTGTATTATAATGATCACTATCTAAATAATCAAGTAAATATAAATATCTATGCCACAATCTATAATGATCAGAATACACAAGAATGAGTATATGTGCTAAAGTCGGTCGCCCAGTAACACACAAACTCGAATAGACTCGAGAAAGAAATATGAGTCTATAAAACTAGGCTATATCAGCAGATAAATAAACAATATAAATAAATAACCATAAATCCGGTAGAAATTATATAAGTACCTGGTACTAATGCCTGCAAGATAAGCAACTCCATTAGAAACTCCAAAGGCTCCATAACCGTCTATGCTAAAAAAACTGGCAGGGGACCAGATTCTCAGAGGGACGTAATAAGGTACAAGAAACTGCATGCCAATGTACAATAGTATAATGCCACATGCTCAAGGGTAAACTACTGTAACCAACTATGTGACATACAAATGAGAGTATGGTATCGTACCCCAGGCTGGTACTCATGGACTCATCCGTATGCTAGACAATACCCTCGAGGCTCCGTGTTGGGGAACCTAGAGAAGGCTAGTGTGTGTGTGTGTGTGTGTGTATATATATATATATATATATATATATATATATATATATATATATATATATATATATATATATATATATATATATATATATATATATAATCACTTAGATTCCACATAGGAAACCTAAAGCCTAATACACATAAATAGTAATAAGTAAAATATGCCCAGAGCACGATGAAGACTCTTTCCACCCAATGTAACATCACGTCTATTTTTCACAACGTCTAATGTCCATAACACGCAAGATCATGACCTATAACTAGTGACACGAGTCATACTAATATCCATATAATATACAAGTCTCATGTCTCGAATCCTGTAAGACTATACAGAATCACCATGAATAACTCAAGAAAGATTCTGTCATATGAAATAGTGTCATGTGTCCTAGGGTATGGTTTAATTGGTAAAGCAAGCACGTAAAAATAGGATCATGGAATTAACTCTCTAAGTGACTTTACTCGACTTCGCGTATGACATCGACACCTGAATCTTGTTCGGACGGTAAGCAACGTCTCACGGTCCTCGGATTAATATACACATCACACATATCAAATAACTACAATAACTAAATAAGATAATAAAGGCAAGAAAATGTGATACATCATGACAAGGTACACTTGCCTGGGTTCTAAACTTCGTCGACTACTCTTGGGAAAGTAAAATATGCATGTACACCTCCGTATGCTGAAACAAACATCACCAATATTCTCAAAATACTAGAAATAGCTAGGATTGACTACCCATAAGTCCAATTTGGACACGGGCAAAATTGACAGTTTTGGGTCAAAGCGGGGTCCACATGTGGCCCACTTTGTACTGTAAAATGTGTCAAAGACAAAGTTCTCCAAATTTGTCAAACTTAGTGTCTACGAGTCCACAATGATGATACAAACCCAATAAAATATTCATAACTAAATTCCAATGAGTCGATCACAAAATTTCCCGTTATGTAGAACCGTAGGGCCCAAAAAATAATGTTTCGTCAACGTTCTCATAATTGAACAAAACTTGGGTCCCAGGACCAGCATAATACTGCGAATCCAATAGCATAAATTTTGTTGCGAAACGACAAGCATACACAAAGTTATGGCGAGTGTCAGAATAGGCCGATACGGTATTTTTTGGCGGATACGCGTTGATTCCGGTGTGCACGCACATCCGAATCAAGTTCCGTGAAAGCTCACACGTCAGCGTTTACGTTATGCGCCTTTTGGTGCAACTTGTACACGATGAAGTTTCTTCGTTTGGCAGGATGCACCCTGTATCGCGAGATTTTGGGTATTTTAAAAATAAGTTTTTGGCCATTTTAGAACATGAATATTTTAACCATTAAAGCAAACTAATAAAAACTAAAAGAATAGTAAAAATATTGGTTATATTGTGAAGAAGTCCTTTCAATTATTTTTTGAAAATAATTAACGAGTTGGTAGAAAATTAGACAGGAATAGGGGTACTTGGACTGAAATTCTGAACTATTTTTGAACAGTTTTTTTGCCAACTTCCGATCGATTTTTTGATCATACCCAGGGTGCCTAAATTCGTTCCACTTGAAAAAAATCCTAGATGGTTAGGTTATGAACATACCAGTGAAGACGAGATACAAATCGGATGAGCGAGGAGGACAGAGGTTGCACGCAAAGGAGGGGCCGCAAGGAGCTGTGCGTGCTGGAGCGGACGCGCTGGTTCCTCGCGGCGGCACGACGGCGCAACGACGCGGGTGGTGGGCTGCGGGCGGCGCCGGGGTGTCGCTGTGGTATATGCGAAGGTGGGATTAGGGTTAACGTTTTTATGTATGCATTTATATAGGGATGGGTTGGGGTTCTGTACATGGAAGAGGTTTTAGAGTTAATGGGTTAATGGGTTAAGCAGGTATGTGTTGGGTAGTGGTTAATAGGTTTATTTCTTTTTCTTTTCTTTTGTTTTATTTATATATATAGGTGTATGGCCATTTAAAAATAGTTTTGGACCTTAATAAATTTTAGAAAAATTATACAATACACTAATAATAGTTGTATACACAAAAATATATTTTCTACACAATATTAATAATTAATTAAATACATATAATTATAAATTCAGTTATATTATATATTATAATTAGCTAAAATTAAATAAAAATATTCCCTTAATCACAATAATTTTAGAATACCAATATTAATAAATTTAAAATTTTAATTCTAAAAAATCAGGGTGGTTACAATCTACCCAACTTATAAAAATTTTGTCCTCGAAATTAAAAATAAACATAGTAGAAAAGATTTTAGTTAAGAAGGCTGCACTAAAGATGGGGAAGCAGTTACCAAATGGAGTCCTAGTTTGACATTGTATTCTAAGAATAAGGGTACGCTTAATCAAGGCTCTACCCAACTTATAAGAATGAAGTTGGCCCCATGAACTTTAGTCATGATCATATTTCTAAGAATTTTTAGAAAGTCTAATTTCAAGGAGGAATTCAAGATGGTAAGAATTTTGTGAACGTTGTCACAGCCTATCAAAGAAAATCTATGCACTACTATGGCGTTAATGAGTCAATAACTCTATAAAGAAAGTTTTACCAGTTCTTCTTGATTCTAATTAGGTCATGAGTCTATAAGAAGAAATTACCATAGCCAATTACAACTAAGGTGAGATGGTACCGAGAAGTTGTTCATTGCATATCATGGATGCCGATGAATGGTTCAGCAATAAGCGTCAAAAGGTGATATAACTCATCAAGGTATTTAGTATTGTATAAAGGATATAAGGGGTTCAATTTAATGCAACACAAGTATCACGGACGTAGGTTTGCATGAATAGGATACGGGTATATTAGTGGTTGAGATATTTGGGTTGCTTATGTATAATTTTAATTCAATTGCAACAAAGTTGGATATAGGGTTTAGAAGAAGATATGCCACGAATGTTGGGGGGTCTATATGGAGCATGATTGTGTATATTTGGAAGTAACAGTTGTGTCATCAGTGAGTCTGTTCCAGTTAGGTTCATGAATGTCAAGGTTGTCAAAAGAATTAAGTCGGTGTTGAGTATTTAAATCGACCGCAACAAAAAAGGATATCTATGTGTCATGTGTGTATAATTGTGTCGTGAATGTCGTACGACTAAAAAAAATATGGAAAGGCCAATTTGTGAGTGATAGTCATAAGGATGGAAGTTATAAGGATGGAAGTTATTGAAAAGAAAAGGATAGTGTTGTGCTTCAAATATCCGAGCCACAACAAAGGGTATCAAGGATACAAAATTAAATAGGTAATTTAATCCGTTTGAGATTAACCTAATTAACACCAAAATAAATTCAAATTTATTCTGAATTTCTAGAAATAATCCTACACTAAAACCAGTGGCTATGATCTACCCAACTTATAAAAATTAAGTTGGTATTAAAACTAAGGTCATGGTCCTGCTAACAAGATTTCTGGAATGGCCTATTTTCTAAATAAGGTTACAAGAATTCTAGGATTTACTTGCCGTAATCAAGGATTTCCTAAAGGAACCTAGAAACTATCAGGGTACTATTGATCAACAACTTTATAAGAGAAATTACTACCCATCCATTACTGCTCTTGTATAGGTCAAGCTTCTACAAGGCAGAAGAAATGACTGAGTCAGATCTAACTAACGCAAGGTGGTAGAGAGGGTTCGATCATTGATTGGCATTGATGACGAAGAGACCAAATATGCAACACAAGATAATAATTTGATAGGAAGGATAGGAATGTAGTCGAGGGGGTAATACAACTAATCCTTAAACTCAATACTATATTCATTTAAGTTATATTTTATATAACCTCCCTCATATTATTAGTAATCTACTTTTGGCTATAGGTAAACAATAAACGATCCTTACAAATTCGTCTTCCACGCATATTAGTAGGTAAGGGCTAAACTAAGCATGTAGTTAGGTCTATCACTCATAGCATACTATTAGCTAAGGACACTCTTCAATACTCGTCTAATCTTTAATTGGAATGCCTACCCAATTTTTGTACAACTTATTCTATTTTATTGTCTATCTTTTCGTACTGTTGTTCATCTAATCTCTGCCATATAAAAGCTATCTTTCTTACAAGAATCTTCCAGCAAGGCTACTACCCTATTACACAAGCATGATGTCTGGTTATCTTGAGTGGAAATTCTTCGAACACAATGAGATAATAAGATTTCAAAAATCCAAAAATCTATAGGCTATGATAAATTGGAAATAGGTTGTCATCACCAACTACTAAGGATAGATCCAGCAAACTCATACCCTATTAGTCAAAAATCTAAATTCTTGGCCCTAATCAGTTTACGTGTAAACCCAGAATATTCAGCTATCATTCCTATAAGACTTCTATCTTCTATTTACACTTTCCTACCAAGTATAAATCTATAATCTAAGGGTATTGTGATAATCCTCTAAAGAATAACCATCAAGTTAGTATGCGATTCTAAACCAGTATTTAATTTTTTGAAGTTCGTATTACTTCGAGACTGATCAACAATTTTTACTTGTACTAAATTTTCAAAATTCTAAAAGTATTACAATTTATAAATACTAAAATTATTATCCCTCAAGTCCATACCATAATCTCTTCTTCTTGGATTATGCGACCATAATATCTTTTCCTTATCATTTGTTTCCTACTAACCTTCATATCATTTTTGTATGTTAATCTTATTTTCAACTTTAAGCTTCACTAATCATGATCCAGTACTTTCTATTTCGTATTATAGATCTTCTAGGCAACTACCGAGTGATAAAATCTTCAGTCCTTCCTAGATCCTTCTCTCAATTTAAAATGCTCAAGGTCATGTACTCCTCGTGAATCTCTTCTTGTTATCATTCTACCTCCTTCACTTGAACCTGAGATTTCTTCTAGTTTATTCCATGTATACCCTACATCCAAACTACATGGTTACCATCTTGTTATAGCTTATCATCTATTATAGGCAGTTCATTATATCTAACTCATGACTATAATATCTATATAAACTCTCATCCTTTAACCTATTTCCTCTATGACAGATACTAGCTTATCCACCCGAGTAATCACAAGAGAAACTCACTTGTTCAATTAACACTGACAACCCAAAAAATTAAGTACATCTAATTTGATTTTAAAAGATATACTTTAGTACTCGAGTTATCTAATTACTCAAATATTAGGTCTAACAATCTACCTGTCTATTTAGTCCAGACTTATAGTCATCAATAATTTAAGGGAGACATAAGATCTAGTTTTGATACAAAAAGTCATAAGATAACTAGATATTTAACCACAATGGCCTGCTACGTAAGGTTTCAATTTCTTAAGGTCATAATACCATTCTTTATATCACCATCATGGGCCATAACTAATACCAGCATCTAGCTATGTATTTCATAAAGTATTCCAGTGCATTAGAATCAAACTGTCTTTCTAAATTCTAATGCTTCCAAATTACTGCTACCTTAAGCAAGGGTAAGGTTTTTATTACTTCTAGGCCTCTAATATTATATTCAATTCTCATGATAACAGTCTACACTGGCTCTGGCATATAGGAATAACCTATCTATCTACTCTACTAAGTGTAACCATGTTCTCAAAACTTTATGTCCAACATGTCTTCTTCCGCCTTGACAAGGATCTGCTTCTGGAGGAAACACCGCACACGAACGTCCATCTCTCTGAAATAGGGAGAGATGATAAACAATAATAAATATATCGAGAGAATGAACGAGTAAAATTATAAAGTCCAAGGGCGATAATTAAATGTTAAGAATTTGTCAAATAAATTATGGATTGATATACTAATACTGCTAATCCTAATTACTGGCTAACTCGGTACCGAAAAGTAATCGAAATAATTTAATCATGACCTGCATGGGCCACCACAAAAATATGTCATGTCCCAGTCCTAAAATACATAGGACTAGGAATACGTAATATGCCATCTACGCATTCGACCAGAATCTAGTCCGATTCGAATACGTATAAGCTGTATTATAATGGTTACTATCGAAATAATCAAGTAAATATAAATATTTATGTCTCAATCCACAATGAACAAAATACACAAGAATGAGCTACATATGCTAAAGTCGGCCGCCCAGTAACACACAAACTCGAATAGACTCGAGAAAGAAATATGAGTCTATAAAACTAGGCTACATCAGCAGATAAATAAACAATATGAATAAATAACCATAACTCCGATAGAAATGATATAAGTACCTGGTACTAATGCTTGTAAGACAAGAAACTCTATTAGCAACTCCAAAGACTCCATAACCATCTATGCTGCAAAAACTGGCAGGGGACCAGGTCCTCAGAGGGACGTAACAAGGTACTAGAAATAGCATGCCAAAAGTAAAATAGTATAATACCACATACTCAAGGGTAAACTACTTTAACCAACTATGTGACATACAAATGAGAGTATGGTATCGTACCCCAGGCTGGTACTCATGGACTCATCTGTATGCTAGACAGTACCCTCGAGGCTCCGTGTGGGGGAACCCAGAGAAGGCTAGTATATATATATAATCACTTTAGATTCCACATAGGGAACCTAAAGCCTAATACACATAAATAGTAATAAGTAAAATATGCCCAGAGCACGATGAAGACTCTTCCCACCCAATATAACCTCACATCCCATATCTACAATGTCTTATGTCCATAACACGCAAGGTCATGATCTCTAGCTAGTGCAACGAGTCATACTAATATCCATATAATATGCAAGTCTCTTGTCTCGAATCCTTTAAGACTATATAGAATCACAATGAATAACTCAAGAAAGATTCTGTCACATAAAATAGTGTCAAGTGTCCTAGGGTATAGCGTACGTGGTAAAGCAAGCACGTAAAAATATGATCATGAAATTAACTCTCTAAGTGACGTTACTCGACTCCGTGTACGACGTCGACACCCAATTCTTGTTCGGACGGTAAGCAACGTCTTTCGGTCCTAGGGTAAACACATACATCACACATATCAAATAACTATAATAACTAAATAAGATAATAAAGGCAAGAAACTGTGATACATCATGGCAAGGTATACTTGCTTGGGTTTTGAATTTTGTCGACTGCTCCTGGGAAATTAAAATCTCCACGTACACCTCTGGATGCTGAAACAAACATCACCAATATTCCCATAATACTAGAAATAGCTAGGATTGACTACCCATAAGTCCAATTTGGACATAGAGACAAAATTGACAGTTTTGGGTCAAAGCAGGGTCTACATGTGGCCCACTTTGTACCGTAAAATATACCAAAGACAAAGTTCTTCAAATTAATCAAACTTAGTGTCTACGAGTCCAGAACGATGATACGAACCCAACGGAACATCCATAACTGGATTTTGATGAGCCAATCACAAAATTATCCGTTATGTGGAACCGTAGGACCCACAAAATGATGTTTTATCAACGTTCTCAGAATCGGACCAAACTTGGGTCACAGGACCAGCATAACTCTGTGAATCCAATGGAAAAAAATTTATTTCAAAATGACAAGCATACACGAAGTTATGTCGAGTATCAAAACATGCCTATACAATATTTTTTGGCGGATACGCGTTGATTCCGGTGTGCGCGCACATCCGAATCAAGTTTCACGAAAGCTCACACATCCGGGTTTATGTTACATGCCTTTCGGTGCAACTCGCACACGACGAAGTCACCTTGTTTGGCGGGATGCACCCCGTATCGCGAGATTTTGGGTATTTTAAAAATAAATTTTTGGTCATTTTGGAACAAGAATAATTTAACCATTAAAGCAAACTAATAAAATAGTAAAAATCTTGGTTATATTATGAAGAAGTCCTTTCAATTATATTTTGAAAATAATTAACGAGTTTGTAGGAAATTGGACATGATCAGGGGTACTTGGACTGAAATTCTGAACTATTTTCGAACACTTTTTTTTGGCCAACTTTCGTTCGATTTTCCAATCAAACCCAGGGTGCCTAAATTCATTCCACTTGAAGAGAATCCTAGAGGGTTAGGTTGTGAACATACCAGCAAAGACGAAACATAAATCGGACAAGAGAGGAGAGCGGTGGCTGTACGCGAAGGAGGGGCCAAAAGGTGCTGTGCGCTGTGCTCCAGGGGACGGACGTGCTGCTCCAGCACTGCGGCGCGGCGGTGCGACGGCTCGGGGTGAGGGCGGCAGGGCTGTGGGCAGCGCCGGGATATCGGGGTGGTGTATGCATGGGTGGGATTTGGGTTAGGGTTTTGATGTATGCGTTTATATAGGATGGGTTGGGGTTCTTTACGTGGGAGAGGTTTTTGAGTTAATGGGTTAATGGGTTAAGCGGGTATGGGTTGGGTAGTGGTTAATAGGTTTATTTCTTTTTCTTTTTCTTTTTCTTTTTTTTTTACCGGGATGTCGGGGTGGTGTAGGCAAGGGTGGGATTTGGGTTAGGGTTTTGATGTATGCGTTTATATAGGGATGGGTTGGGGTTCTTTACGTAGGAGAGGTTTTTGAGTTAATGGGTTAATGGGTTAAGCGGGTATGGGTTAGGTAGTAGTTAATAGGTTTATTTCTTTTTCTTTTGTATTATTTATATATATAGGTGTATGGCCATTTAAAAATAGTTTTGGACCACAATAAATTTTAGAATAATTATACAATATTCTAATAATAGTTGTACACCCAAGAATATATTTTTTACACAATATTAATAATTAATTAAATACACATAATTATAAATTCAATTATATTATATATTATAATTAGCTAAAAATAAAAATAAAAAATTCCCTTAATCACAATAATTTTAGAATACGAATATTAATAAATTTAAAATTTTAATTCTAAAAAATCAGGATGGTTACATCCTAGCACATAGTTTTAGCTAGTATAGCTTTTATTATCAAGATCCCAACCTAGAAGCTCAGATATAAGATCATACAGCCTAGAAGTAGCTATTATGACTTAGTTTGACTAGCATAACCTAGAAATGACCTAGAAAACATATTTGGACTCATTTAGTATGATTATCCCTTCATTCTACCCAAGTAACTTGATTTTCCTATATAGAGTTGTGTGACACCAGCTCGGACACCGAGTTACCTCCTTTGCTCAGAACCCTAGGGGAGTACATTTCTCTGTTAGTTTTTATTTCATTATAGTGTATATATTACATGTTGTTGAACTGTATACTTGATTCTGACACAGGGGTTTCACGGACTGATACTATATAGATCCTGTCAAGAGATGTTATCCTTTACCGTGTTCAACGGGTACTCCTTCACATGTATTTCATTGTGTGTATCGTGTATTGATTATCGTGTACTTCGTGTTCACACAATTCTCGTGTTCAGTATGCCCATATTCGTGTTCGTAATGTATCGTGATTGGATCCATTGGTATTGGTTGGGGATGGGGGAATATGAGTTGATTATGTGATCAAGCCCAAGTATATTTGTGTACATATTGATTATGTATCACACGTGTAATCGAGTTACCATATTGTATTCGTGTTCAACCTAAACCGATCATATAGTAAACTTGTATTCCATGGCACATTAGCTAGTTTTATTTATTTTTATTATATTACAGTTATTCTATTGCCTGTTCTTTATTTCAGTATATTACATGTTCACTCTAGTTTATTTCATTCTGATGTTTAGTTATCGTGTATCCTTTTCTATTATCTGTTATATATGCTCGATTATGTATTTGAAACTGCTTTCAGAAGTATGTACTTCGCTCCAATCCTGACTAAATATATTTTTTAGATGATTGGCTTGTGGACCAGTGTCTTACCTACTACGGGCCATAGGACAATGTACCATTAGAGGATACTCATTTAGAGAAGGAGGACTTAGTACTAGAGTATGAAGAGGTTTAGATTATTTGTTTAGATTTGTATTAGACTTGTATTGAGGCTTATGGCATGCATATATTGTTTCAGGCTTGTGGATGTATCGTGACTCTTTCTTTCGTTATTCCATCTTATGCTTTATCTTTCTTAGTTTGTATTATGATTGAGTATAGTTTATCATTACCAGATACTATATTGTTCCTCCGTTTGGAGTTAAGATGATTGACATGTACCATGTATATATTGTATGAGATATTTAGATAGTAGAGTTGACCCAGACAACGTTCTACCACCGATGCTACGGCATAAGCTGGGCGTTTCTCACTACTCGTGCCCTTATTCTGGGTGCGGGTCATGACACTAACTAATACAATTATTATGATACTATGTAAAGACACCAATATCCTATTACCTTAGTATTACCCCAACCTAAGAATCCTATATCCTAGCTAATTTCTTATTACCTAAATTATTAAATAATACTTGATCAATCCTTAATAACTCCACTACATACTTAATTAGTTTTCTCATCACTACCCCTAATATACCTTATACAATACTCTTACTCAACACTATTAACTATCATCCTAATACTTATGCTTAACTATATATATAACATATTTTAATTAGTACCCCAAACTTAGTGTATAATATTTACCCTTAACTAATACACTCATACATACTAGAACCTAGCTAACATATACATCACACCACTAAACACTTAGCCAACCCCTCACACAACTAAATCAACACTCTCACAACTTAATACTAAACATTAACTGATACTCACCCTTTCTCACACTATTAACTGATACCTACTAATATTCTAACTCTTAAGCTTAACTCATTGACCTCAGTGAACATCATACTGCACCTATTAATTTTTGTGCACAAGCATACACTACCCCAAGCCACACTTACATACCTATAACCCTCTATAATATAATACATAATATCACTAATCCCCAAGTTTTAGTTGTTCTTGCTTTGCACCAATTGCAGACACCACTGCTGGGTTATAACTGAACTCCTCACACTCATAATCCTTGTCAACAGACCCAAGATCTGAGCCACATTCCCTACTCCTCACTGTAGAACTAACCTCACTGCTACTGCTACTGGGTTTTTCCTACCGTTGTTGACCTTCCTCATCTACACACCACAATCAAGTTCAATATTACCTGGAACCTATAGATAACAGCCACAACCCCAGTTCAGACCTACAAGTTATGTTAACCTCAAGATCTTACCTCTACTATCTACTGCTATTAAACTACTAATATATAATGATACATGGATATATATACAACTAACTAATACCCTCTCATGAACCGAGTTACGCATGCAAATGCAGTTGTGTTGCTGCTACACCTCCTTATCTGATACATGAACTCGACTCGTACATCACTGCCATTAGGCAACCCCGAGCCCAACACCTTCACTTGCACCAATACTCTATTGGCTTAACTCTCCCCAAATATGCTGTTATGTAGTTCAAGCTACAGTCCCACACCACGGAACCTATACTATTCATACGCAGGCAACATCCCAATACATGATACTCCGTATAACCCCAAGCTTAGTACAGGGGTACACCACCCCATTATAATTATTTCTTTCACCTATCTACCCTCACATTAGGATACCCAAGTCCCCCATCCTATACTAACAATCACTAATACACACACAAATACATATATACTAAGTAACATACCCTGATCACTCTGACCTCTTGTACTTGCACAAGCCCGATACAGGTGCACACATCATACCCATTCCTCGATCCTTCTCTACTGCACCACAGTTCAACACTAACTTGTGTATTAGTAAAACTCACTAAGCCCAACCTACTACCCTCTGATACTCCCTGATACCTAAACCCTTACACACACTAGAACATTGACTCTCACCATACACTCAATGATACCCATAGTATCACACTTCCAACTCAAGCTGCAAACCACCCGAGCCTGGCATAGAGTGCACACCACACTGAGGACTGCTGCAAACACCTCACACACATGCATATACAGCCACACACTTATACTGATGATACGCACTAGTGTGTCATACCCTCCAAATGTACTAGTAGAACACACAGTGACTGCACCACTTCCCCCACTGTTGTTGTTTACCCGAGCATTCCCCTAATCCTCAACCACCTCAATAAAATATGCCAAATACACTATGCTATATATATATATTCATATATCCATACACACTAACTTGTACAAACACCTAAAGTATAAAATCAATAAACAACTAGTGTGTACCATGAGTATCACACCATGATACTCATGATACCAACCCATAGCCACTAATTACTATGATACGCCATCAAATTAATATAGAAAATCAATCAATAAACAAAATAGAGTATAAATAGCACAATAGAAATTTAATCAAATACTTGATGTCCAAATTTAGATTTTTCTCAAATGGACACAAAACTCAATATAACAATCACCATAGAGCCTATTAGAGCCTAATTATTCTTTCTATAGGTAGTACTTAGTCATGGATGGGTTTCTAATAGTTAAATACATCATCTAGAACTGAAATAATAGGAAAAAAAGAAAATTTATCTATTGGGAGATGGATTTCCAATGTTACACACCAAAAGGACATAAATATAATGAATGGACACCCTCCTTAAGCTAGCTTCCTTCCAATGCTTCCTTCTTGATATTCCAATATTTTAGCCTCCTTGGGAATATAATTTTGGTAGGATGGGAATTAATTTGGAAATAAAAGGGGTTGGGGCTTCTTCTCAAATTGGGGGAATATTTGAGAATGTGTAAAGAGGCTACTACTGAACAAATAGGGATTTTATATTGGGATAGGGGGGGCGGCCACCTCTCATTGGGATGAGGGTTAGGTTAGGGTCATATGCTAAGTCCAAATTGCCCTCTTAATTAGTCATGAAGGTTTAATAAAAGATGGTTTAATAAATAAAGGTTTAATTAAAGAAGGTTCCACTAACTAAATGAGGGATTACTAATCATTCTTCTCTAATTAAAATTGGTCAACCATGAATAACTAATTGGTTACACTAAGTGAGTCTTGACAAGTCTAGTTGGGTTCATTTAGGTTTACTAACAAGTAGTCTAACTAATGGCTAAAAACTAACCATCAACTATATTAAATATATAAATATATGTAACAATACCAAATATTGTGAAATAAAAATATAATCAATATAATTAATATGAAATATAATTATTAACAATAATACTGAATAAGAAAAGATAAAAATACTCCTCTCTAAAAAAATGGTAGTTACAGTGGGCCATATGAAAGGCTTGGAGAGGCGGATACTAGCTAGGGTTCACTTGAGATGGTATATTTATAGAGAGAAAAGAGGGTATGATGGACGGTCAAATTAGAGAGGTCTGGTGGCAGTACGACAGCGTGCTTCTGCTACTGCTGCCCAATAACGTACGTGCGAGTAAGGTGGAGGGAGATCTATATCCTTTCCATCAGAATTTGGAATTAGGGTTAAAGGGTTCGGGTGAAACAATAGACTGGGTTCGATTTCTGGTTTCAAGGGTGGCTTTCCAATTAAGTTCAGATTCAGTTATAAGGGATATGGGTTAGGTTGGGTTCTCAAGTGGTCTTATATTTAGGCTTGGTCCTTCTCCCAGAGAATAAGTTGAGGGATGAGAGCCTTTGCTCAAATGCGCTATGTTACAAAATTGATGGGCCGGATACGTTGGACTATCTGAAAGTAAGTGCAGATTAGGTTGATGTTTAATTGGGTTTGGTTAATAAGTGGTCGGGTGAAAGGAATTTATTAATACCTAAGGATTTTGTCAAAACATTAATGCAAAAAAAAAAAACTAACTTTGCCTATTTATACAATATATTTATATAGGAAAATATAATTACTAACTCTAGTAACACATCCAACACTAATAATATATATATATATATATATATATATATATATATATATATATATATATATATATATATATATATATATATATACATATATATATATATAGGGGTTTACATCCTTCCCTACTTAGAAGAATTTCGTCCTTGAAAATAAGGATATTGGCATGATTAAGAAAGCGATAATTAAAATACTATGGGTAATAGAATTTACAGTACGTAAGTGCGTACCTGGATCCTCAAAAAAGTTAGGAAAGCTCTTACGAATGATATCCTCATGCTCCCAAATAGACTCGTCCATTAATTAATGCTTCTATGCAACCCGGACTTGCCGAATTATCTCTCCTCTCAACAGCTTCTCACTGCGGTCGGGAATCTCCACTGGTTGCTCCTCATAAGACTGACTTGGCCCCACTGTAATCTCCGAATGGTCCAGCATGTGACTGGGATCAGCAATGTATCTCCTAACCTATGATATGTGAAATACGTCATGCACGCCCTCTAGTGTTGGAGGTAATACAAGACGATATGCCACCTTGCAATATGCTCAAAAATATCAAATGATCCAATGTACCTCAGACTCAGCTTGCCTCTAGTTTTGAATCTGATAGTACCACGCATAGGTGAGATCTTCAAGAACACATGATCGCCTTTCCTGAATCTCCAAAGGTCGACGATGTGCATCTGCCTAGTGCTTCTGTCTTCTCTGTGTTGCTCGAAGGTGATCTTATATTTTCTTCACCATCTCTACTATATTGTCCACTAAATCTGGTCCTAATATTTGTCTCTCTCTAACATCACTCCAACGCACGGGCGAGCGATACTTTCTCCCATATAGTGCCTCGAAGGGTGACATCTGAATGCTAGCCTGATAACTGTTATTGTACGAGAATTATACCAAGTGTAGGTGGTCCTCCCAAGATACTTTGAACTCTAACATACAGGCTCTAAGCATATCCTCTAAGTTCTGAATAGTCCGCTTAGATTGTCCATCTGTCTGAGGATAATATAAAGTACTAAATTTTAGTCAAAATTTGAGGCTCTAATGCATTCTCCTCAAAAAATATGATGTGAACCTCGAATCCCGATCTGACACAATACTAATAGGCACACCATACAAACTTATAATCCTCCTCATACATAAATTAGCTAAAATCTTTGTTGATTGGTGAAATCTAAAGGGCAAGAATGCACCGACTTGGTGAGCCGGTCCACGATAATCCAAACTGCATCCTTCCCATTGGGGATCCTCGGGAAGCCATTGAAAAAGTCTATAGTATTGTGTTCCCACTTCTACTCAGGAATAGGATCAAAGTGGCTGTAAATTTCCCGTCGATCTCTGATGTTCGGCCTCGGCCTGTTGATAGACCAAATATCTTGTCACAAAGTATATGATCTCCCTCTTCACTCTGTGTCACCAGTAATGCTGCCTCAAAATTTGATACATCTTCGTACTGTCGGGATGAATATAATACCCTAAACTGTGCGCCTCGGTCATCAACTCATGTTAGCTCTTCACTCGGTACATATTAGCGATATCCACACCTCAATGTTCCATCCTCGTGAATTCGTAGTCTGATTTGTGTACTATCCTTGGTCTTCTCTCGGAGTCTCTAAAATCTGGCATCGGTAGGTAAGGCTGCCTTGATCCTCGCTACCAACTATTACTATACCTTAAAATCTGGCAATATAATCTCTATTGTCCACTCCCAAAGATCCTTAATAAGAGACTTTGTGTCATTAAGTATTATGCCCAAAGGTTTCCTATTACAATTTTTTTTCCTTCCTACGGTGGTACTGAAGGGCAATCTCAAAGTCTTTCAGCAATTCCAACCAACGTCTATGCTTCATGTTTCTTTTGAACCTTTACTTGATGGTAGCCAGATTTGTTATAAATCTTTGAGAACACCCATGAGCTTCTCAGCCAGGAAAATGAATCATCGATATGTGGCAGAGAATACTTGTTCTATTATTATTGCATTCAATCCCCCATAGTTGATGCATAAATGTATCGATCCAGCTTTTATTGGTACTACCAAGCTTTCCAAGGTAAAGTACTTGACCAAGCAAAATCATGCTCTCTAGCTCTGTTATCTAGATCTTCAGTTCTTATAACTCATGCTCCTTTTGAGCTTGAGTATCTCTTCCCTGGTTTCTAAGATGCTTCCTTGAAGGAAACAACTCATAGTATCTCTTACTTCTTTAAATGATCTCCTCTCCAACTATCAGTTTTGAATTTATAGTCCTGTATTCCCATAAGTCTTCTCTACCCTCCTTGTTTAAGCCTGAAGATTAAAATCTTTCCACTTTTTGATTCCTATCGACTCATTCTCTTATAATTTACGTTATTATTTTCCTCAAGTTATCCAAGTATAGTATTAGGTTTAAAACCTAAAAATAAATTTTCCTGTACGAATTAGCAATATTCATTTTCATTACAGTTTCCTACTTGTATTTCCCTTCTTTTATCATATACCAGTCTTCTCCTAAATTCTACGACCTTCTTCTAGTTCCAAATAATTCTTTAAACTTATATCAGTGACCTTTTCTTAACCCTTAATTTATTTCTTGCTTAGTCCTTCAAACCGTGGCTACTATCCATATGCGTTTATTTACTTCTGCAATGGACATAATTTTATTAGGTAATCATTCCCCTATATCCTCTAAATAGAATCCACTAATCCAATACGATCGTATACCATGGCTATTTTTGTAAAAGTTTGTACCCAATATCTGTTTTATGATTTATCCTTGGTATATTTCCACCAACCCTTATGTCCAAATTAATTCTCTTCGAATTTCTTAGCTTGACGTTTGTCGTAATCGGAACATAACAAATTTCTTAAATTTGTAATTCCTAATTTGCTTCTTTCAACTATTATTACTCTAAGTCATCATAGAATGAATATAAAAATTTATCCAATCTTGATATCAGATGACCTCCTCCCAAAGTTAGAGCCTAAAGTTCCATTATTACGTTTATGATGTAGTTACTCATACCACCGTAATCCATAACCTCTATATGTGCATTCCCATAGATCATTTCATAATATTTTGATTAATTAAAATCTAGAAATCCTTCTAGCCCCCAATATTTTGCAAATTACTTCTAACTTAGGCAATTAGTAGGGTCTAATTGGTTATAGGCTCTAGATTCTAGGTTTAACTCTTATACTAAATATTACAACAATATTTTCTAATTCAAGTGTCTGGAAAAACCTAATTTTTCTTACTCTGGATAACAATCTATTTGCAAAGCATTATGTTATGTTTGCCTTCTCCATCTTGGCAAGAATCTACTTCTTGAGGAAATTGTTGCGCATGAACGTTCGTCTCTCCGAAATAGGGAAAGACGAGAAACAACGATAAGGAGTTGAAGTAGGGTATAATCAAACACAAACATGAGTTTCAAGGAAGATAGTGAAATCAAAGGAAGTTTCAAAAGCAGCTGTGGATTAAGATCCTATCATAATTTTCCTAATGCGGACTTATTCAGTACAATAACATAACCGAAACGATAAATCTTGACCTACATGGGCCACCACAAAAATTATTCCATGCCCCAATCCCAAAATATCTAGAACTAGGCCATGTGGCAATGGCCAGATACGTATCCATGTAGACTCCAGTCCAACTAGAATATGTATAAGCTGTCCTAGATTTGTATAGCGAAGTCAATATCATTTTTCTAACTCAATCCACAAGAAACGATTATAAAGAAAGGAAATATGAGTATCAGTCAGGAGCCCAATAATCATACTTGCCCGAATAGACTCGAGAGACAATAATACGAGTCTACAAATACTAGGAAATAATAGCAGAAATTAAGCAGTAAGAACAAACTAAATAAACTATAGAAGACATGATACAAGTACCTACTCACAATACATGTATACCGAAAATATACTCATCAACAGCTCCAAAAGAACCCAACGAGAATTAATCCTACAAATCTGGAAGGGAGCCTGTTCCTCAAAGGGACGTAACAAGATACATATAAATATGCCACTAATGATATGGACTACTGCAATAAATATTGGTATACTAAACTAAGTGTAAATGCAATGAGAATCGCGTTCGACGCATAAGTTGTAGGCTAATGGGATCATCATAATTCCCTAGGAAAATAGAGGCTTAAATATGGTATAGCATCGTCGATACCCGACAATTCCTCAATATCTTGTTCATTTGCAACAAAATATTTTCTTTGTGCATCGGTAAAAAAAAGCATATTTTTTTGGAGAGAGATACTCAAAAAATGAATTAGTTCGGCTAATCTTCTTATACCCACAATGAAAGGCCATCTCTCTCTCTCTCTCTCATAATCATAAATCCATGGTCGTCATACCTGGTACTCCGATGGACACGACGGGTTACAAAGGGTTGTAAACATAGCCCATACGTCTAGTGAGTGTTCTCCCTACCCAATGTTGTTGTATCTTTCATGTACCACGATATGTGCAGCTCCTACTCTTGAGTCAAGATCAAAGTATCTAAATACTGCTGTCATGTATCTCGATTATACCAGTATACGACTGGTACAAGAGTCTACGTCTACACATGAGCCTCTCAGTGTCATAAATGTGTCAAGGTCATGCATATAGAGATTGGAGCATCTCTCAATAAGGGGTTTGGCTTCTAAACACTAAGTCACGCATAATCGGCCAATACCGACTTGCACCCAAGTTATCCTTGGATGTGCAATATCATTCAACTAGAAGTAAAATAAAATAAATACAGCTGCAATATTTAAGAATTATAAACAAGAGTCTCAAGGTATACTTGCCTGGGTACGCAAACTGGAATTAAGAAGATGGTATAGCGTTCGAGTCCAAAGAACCAAAGATACCTAGAGTAAATAATTTAAGATTTAATAAATAACTAGACTATTAATGCTACTTGCAAAAACATGGATACCTACTTATTACAACTATCTAGATAAATACATATATTATTTAAACAACCTTGAATGACCCTATATAGGACAACCACAATTTGTTCATAAAACATAACCAACCCCTCATAATTTATCCTCAATACTATTTCCCCAAGGTACACGTGACCCCACTTACACTGATTATTAATTTCCTTCAAATAATTTATTTTATTTCCTCATCTGCCTCCTTCTCTTCCACTTGTATAACTTCATAACATGCATTCCACATAATCTTAATATGGACATTCCCTAAATCATTAAATATTTGGCATATCCAACTTCCTGGTGTGTGTTCTTTACACACACACACCTCCAGGTGTTCCCACATTTTCCTAAGGAAGCTGCTAATTTGCTCTTATACTTTGGCTATGGAACTAACATTATATAACTTTTCAAAAGTTAATGACCAAATACTTGGCCATCCTTCCTTGACAGCATGTACCTCTCTTTTGTTGGAACCATTTCCTTGCTTTATCCAACTTGCCACTCATAGCTATTTCTATAGTTCAAACACAAGGATATGCCCCCTTTTCTTTTTATAAAACACCCATACAATTATTTATCATTGCTACAATAGCTACTCAACCTTAATGCAACCGAAACTTCCATATTATATTTCAAATACTAACATTCTTGCATGGTTCAACTGACACTTACAATGTTCAGTTCAACACTAAACTTTCTCATTCCCACCATATTTTAATTTCCATATGACTAAATATAGAAGCATCAAAAATCTGGATCCATGAGTCTAACAACCATGCGTTCCATATTCGACTCAGAAGAAACCAGGCCGCAGGATGACCATGCTGCAGAGAAAAAGCTGCAACCTTGCACCCCAAACATTGGCCGCGTAAAGGCCTGACACAAGGATTATGTCTGATACAGAATCCTGACAAAAAGGATAGTTTGAGCGCTTCAGAAAATGTGTGCACACGAAGTGACAAGAAGCTCTCGTCAGACTAATAATAACTTTTGACAAGCGTGCAGTGCCATATGTATGAGAACTCATGTGTCCCAGACTCCATGTGTTTTATGCATCTCTGGCCCTATGCGTTCCAAACTCCATGTATTCTATGTGTCTATGACCCTATGCGTCCCAGACTCTATGCATCTCTGGCCCCCTGCATTTCAGACTCCATGCGTTTCATGCATCTCTGGCCCCCTGTGTTCCATACACAATACGTCTCATACGATAAAATCTTCCTGTTGTGACTGAAGTGATTCTCTGCAACTAGATGTGGACTACGTGTCAAGATGACCAAGTAAGGCAAACAGAAGACAAGAACTTCCAAGATCTCCGACAACAACAAATTTCAACAAAATATCCTCGTGGCAGCCTACCCTGGACTCAACACATACTATGCGCCCACTGTTGTAACCGTATTCTGTTAAAGGAGTCCCCTGCGTCCACCAAGCAGAAGGACATACGGTACCTATAGCCCATCAGCATGATGGCTATAAATAGGAACAACTTGGACATCCCAAAGGTCGACTTTTTCTGCTTTAGAGAGAGACCATACCCTCCTAAAGAGCTACGTACATGCACACAAGCTCAAAAGAGAGAGAAGAGAAGAGAGCACCTCTCACTCACTCGTCTGACCGTCAATGGATTAAAGGAGCAGCTAGCGCTTGATCTCCACCGCCACACTATCCAAATTAAATATTGTAGTTAGATTGTCTGTTTAGAACTTCTTTGTATTTTTTGTTTGTTATTGAACAAAATAATTTTAAAGGCAAAATAAGGTGGGGACTCTGTTGGGTACTAACTTCTCCTCTAATGAGAAGGTTGTGGCATAGTCCGACGCGTCGAAGCTGAGTTCGACCCAGAGGATGTTGGTTGTACGCTTCAACCAACAAGCCTACGATGAGATGCTCTCTTAATGCGGCGCTTCTCTAAGGCTGGCAAAGCCTGAAAAGGCCTACTGGACATGGGTTGCAAAGGCCACTGTGACTCACCCAACTGCGGAGCATGCACTCCCCATCTCTCTTTTTGTCGAAGGGACCGTACATTATGCGTCCGCCTCTCATGAGTCAACCTCTTCTGACAAGCTCAGAAGACCCGCAGGATGTGGGTTGCAAATGCCACTTTGTCTCATCCAACTGAGGAGCATGCACTCCCCATCTCTCTTTCTGTTGCAGGGACCGCACCTTCTGCGTCCACCTCTTATGCGGCAGCCTCTTCCGACAAAGAAAGTGCTCAGCACTTGAGCTCTGGCAAAGAAAAATACTACGATGCCAGAAGTTCGAGTGCTAAGGTACGTTCTATATGGCCAGAACCGAAGTCTCATAAGTCGACAACCACAGGACAATGCCTACATGCGACATCGATTGACGGTCATAAATAAATATCCACATACGGCCATCACAGTAGTAGAAGTTTTATCTTTGACCAAATCTTATGTAGCATTGACTCCATACACCTTGCTGAGGAAGGAAAAGATGTGAACTGGGAATCTTCATACTATGCACCGGCACGTGCTAGGACGTAGAAGTCTAGGGCAATGAGAGCTCGCCAAGCTCAAGCAATTGCTCATTCGATCGACCGTCAGCAGGTGCAGCTAACTATGCGTACCCCTGACGGAAAGTCATACAAAACTAGTCCATGCGTCCAGTCCGCAGTGCCAATCGAATATGATCGGTCTAAAGAGTCTTCCATAAATAACCTGGGGAAAGTTCTTGTAAGAACTTCAGGTCAGAAAGAAAAATCAACACCTACACACCCATGTGCTCGGTCTACCCGGAATCATAAGAATGGTGCTAAGGTGAATCAGCCCTCGCTTGACTTACGCAACGTAATCAACCACAAGCGCAAAGCGAGAGAATCAACTATGACATATTAGGTATCCTCCCCAGGAAACTATTTTGCTAATATTATCATCAACAGTTATTGTGCAAAAGTAGTAGTACCTGCAGACATACAATCGACGTTCCAGCGACTGTAACCAAGAGAACCCATTAGACAATATTCCGATGAGCAGGTGCAAATACCAGAGGAGAAGGAGCTACACTATGCCTCATGTTACTCAGCTCGGAGATCTCTCGCTGTGAGGGGTGTTCAAAAGTCTAGCACCTTCAATCCTACACTCTCAACCAGCCTGTCAAGGAACCGGAGGTGAGCAGCGGTGCCCACAGAAGGAGTGTTCATGGGTATGCGCTCAAAGAAGAAGCCATCAACCAATGGGGGTAGTTCTTCACTACCAAAATATGATAAAATAGAGCGATATCATTATAAAACGTTGCTAATATTAAAGACTTGAGCGACTCCAAAAATAAATATTGCTATACATCGCTGTTGGCAACACATAGTGATATTTAACGACTGTACTTTAGTTTTTTAAAGAATAGTCGCTATAAACTACTTTAACATCACTAAACGTCACTAATTTTTTTTGATTTAGCGACGTATTTACTGACTATAATTTTTTGACTTTTAGCGACATTTTTAATAACGTCGCTAATGTCGCAAACTTTTTAATTAGCCATGTTTAACAATGTCTATTGATGATGTTGCTAAATTTTTTAATTAGTGACGTTTAGTGACGTCTTTTTATGGCATCACTAAAATTTTTAATATAGGTTTCAAGATTTAATTTCCCTTCATTCTTTCGACCCCCTTCCCAAATTTTTGAAACCACCTCTTCTCCCCACCTCCGGGCGAAGTACCCCTCCCCCTCCGGCGTCCTTATCCTCCCCCATCCCTACCACTCCACTGGCTCCCCCACAGCCCCTTACTCCGGCTCCCCACCCCTTGAGCACCCCCTTACGCACAGCTCCTCCCTTCTGGCGTGAATCCTTTCCTCCGTCGACCTCGGGCTTCTCCTCCTCCTCCTCCTTTAGATAAACCCTAACCCTATCTATCTCTCACAGATAGAGATACGATATGACACTAACACAGACACGACATGCACACTGTCACAAATAAACCCTGATACAGAGATGACACACACATACAGACATAGACATGACACACGCATACACTGACACAGATATGACATATACATGACACACTATCACAGACACACACACTGAGACAGACATGATACGACACGACACGATATATATCCATGTAATTAATTAATTTACCATATTAATACATATTTTTGTTGTAAAATTATATTGCATGTGTGTATTTAAATTAATTGATAAATGCTAGGTGTGACCATCCTAAATAGGGTTTTTATATATGTATCGAGGAATCAAGTCAAAGATTTTACTTATGTATTAATATTGTATGTGGTATAAATTTATAGAGGGTGTAAACCCTAACCCTCTCTCTCTCTCTCTCTCACACACACACACACATACATACACAGATACAGACCCAATATTTGATAGCGGACACGACACATATACAGACATAGACACGATATAACATAGACGCATACACTAATACGATATGTCACTAATATGATACGGAATATGAAACAGACCCTAACCCTAACCCTAACCCTATCTTTCTTCACTGATACGACATAGGATATGATACAGACCCTAACCCAAAGCCGAGACAGGACATAGACCCTAACTCTATCTGAGTTAATTAAATACAGTCTTGGGTATCAAGTGAGGTATTATGTAGTGCACACTTGTGCACAGTATAGTGAGTGTGTGTATATGGATATCTCAGTGCTGCAGACACTAACCCTATCCTAATCCAAACTTGGACACACACACACATACGAACACTAACACTAACCCAAACTCTGACATGCGGACACACTAACATGCATACACTAACCCTAACACGGACACAAACACACACACATATTTGTATCATGTTATCTTATGATACGTATGATAAAACTATAAGATACATAGATATAAAAAGTTAGGACACGATATCGATGATAAGGTTGTAAGTATTTTATCGGACATGGACACACACATAAATATCAAGTATGGATATCCAGGAGTGTATCAGTAAGTATCAAGTATGTATCCTTGACCAAAAAAAATTGACACTGGGTATCCATGACTTTACTTTTCAATTAGAAAGTCATGGCCTAAACAAATGTCAAGTGTGGATATCCAGGATACAGAGTTGACAATCACTGATATACTGTAATATGAGTATCCAGGATACAGAGTTGAATGAAGAAGTATCAGTGCTAGGACTAGGTGTATCAGTGTATATACTGTATTCATGAGTATTCTTATGTGTGCATAGACGAGTAGGTATATAACATAATTGGGTATTCCTGAGTATCAATTCTAGGACTAGGAGTATCAGTGCATGTACTGTATTTAAACACAGAAAATGAATTTTTAGAAGAGGGTTGAAAATATCAATATGAAATCCATTTAGACTTGTGATATGTACTATAATTTAAACTACTTTCTTGAACGATGTCTATTCATCTTTGCATATCTGGAGTGAGTGTCATTTAAATAATATATACTACCAAATATTTACATGAGTATATACTTGAATGGTATCTATTCATCTTTGCAGAAGTATCAAGAAATGGATATGAATTACTATCTGCATCATCGTTCTTGGATATACAACCGTCATTATGATGATATGTACGGTATGATAGATGAATTCATAGAGGGTATATAGCAGTTCCTGTAGTGCGCCAAGACGTTCCTTTAGTACATGGGCGGTACTAAAGTTCCTGTAGTGCGCCAAGTCACATATCATTTGTACTTGAAGGGTTTCATGCCAAATTACTATATGTGGATCGCACACGAAGAACTTGTGTCTTTAGCATCATAGTCGGAGCCTTATGTGGAGCCATATATGGATGTCTACGACTACGCTGCTTACAATGATGGGTAGGTGAATATGGTTTTTGATGCGGTAGAGCCTAGTTTTGATCTAAACAATCATAATTCAGCTGAGGAGATACTGAAAGCCGATGCTGCAAACTTTATAAAGTTGTTGAAGAATGAAAGAACTATATTATATCCTGGTTGTGAGGATCATTCACCGTTGGAGGTGGTTACAAGATTGTTGAGCATCAAGTCCAATTTTAATATGTCGTAAGAATGCTACAACCAACTGATGGATTTGATTATAGAGATCTTACCAGAGGATGCTAAGTTGCCTAAAGACTTCTACCGATCTAAGAGGATAGTAAGATCGCTATGGATGGGATATAAGAAAATAGATGCATGTCGCAATGGATGCAAGTTATACCACAAAGACGACAAGGATAAAGACGCATGCAGATTCTGTGGTGTTGATCGCTACAAGGCCACTAGTAGAGAAAAGTATATCGGTACAAGAAAGCCTACTGATTCGATGGACTACTTGCCTTTGATGCTATGGTTGCAGAGGTTATTTATGGTGAAAGAGACTACAGAAAACATGAGTTGGCACAAGTGAGAACAGATCGAAGGAGTATTGGATCATCCATCCGATGGAGAAGCATAAAAGTATTTTGATTGAGACTATCCAGATTTTGGTTCGGATCCGCGTAATGTTAGATTAGGGATATCCTCCGACGATTTTACCCCATTCGGACTTTCGGGCTTCCAGTATTCGTGTTGGCCTATGATCGTCATTCCGTACAATCTACAGCCTTGGATGTGCATGAAGACTCCGTATATGTTCCTAACCGTTATTATCCCAGGTCCGAACAATCCGAAGAGAAATATAAATATATATTTATAGCCTTTGATAGATAAGTTGAATCATCTGTGGGAAGTAGGACCCAACACATACGATGTTTCTAGAAAGTAGAATTTTTAGATGAGGGCAGTACTTATGTTGACCATCAATGACTTTTTGGCTAATAAAATATTATCGGGATGGGGCACTCATGATCTTCTCTCATGTCCGTATTACATGGACCTCACTAAGGTTTTTTATTTGAAACACGAAGGCAAATCGTGCTTCTTCGATTGTCATCGTTAATTTTTGTCGAAGGATCATCCATACCGGAAGAACATGAATGCTTTTCGTACGGGCGTTGTAGAAAAGGTCAATCCTCCACCAATGTGGCCAGGATATATGATATGAGAAGAGATAAAATATTTAACAAGTGTTATCGAAGAGCCTGCTAAGGGGTACAAGTGTGACAAATTTGGTCGCACCTATAACTGGACGAAGAGGAGTATATTTTATGATATGCCATATTGGAGCATCAATCTGATCAAACATAATCTTGATATCATGCATATCGAGAAGAACGTATTTGTTAACATAATTAATACTGTAATAGAGATAAAGGGGAAGATGAAAGACAATCTGAAGGCCAGGTTGGACTTAGAAGAAATATTTAGACGTCCTGCGTTACATTTGATAAATAAGGGAAATAGAAAGTTAAAGAAGCCTAAGTCAATTTTTTTACTAGAGAAGAAGGATAAAAGGATACTTTATAGGTGGATTTAGGGTCTAAAATTTTTAGATGGGTACATGTCAAACTTGAGAAGATGCGTCGACCTCAAAGAGAACAAACTGGCGGGTATGAAGAGCCACGATTGTTACGTATTCATGGAGAGGTTAATTTTAATTATATTTTGGGAATTCTTATCGCAGGTCATTTGGGATCCATTGACAAATCTTAGCATATTCTTCATAGATCTTTGATCTACTAAGTTGATCGTCGATCATCTAGAAAAGTAAGAGAAGGACATTGCGGTAATACTGTGCAAGCTCGAGAAGGTGTTTTCTCTTGGATTTTTTGACTCTATGAAGCATTTGCCAATTTATCTTTCCTATGAGGCATATGTTGGTGGTCCTGTCGGTTATCGATGGATGTACCTATTCGAGAGGCATCTGAATCACCTAAAGAGAAAGGTAAAAAATAAGGCATGGGTTGAGGGCTCTATTTATGAAGCTTATATTCTCGAGGAGATTATAAACTTTTGCTCGACATATTTCAAACCTCATATTGCTACTAATAGAATGAGAGCTCCGAGAAATGATGACAAATATTTAAAATCTAATGATGCAATACTTAAAGTATTCAATGCGTCCGGAAAGCCTTCGGGGAAAATAAAGAATAGATATTTGAATGACGACGAGCTAGGGGCTGCTCAATTGTATATATTACTAAATTGTGACAAGGATGAAGTGGAGAAGCTAGATGGGTAAGTAATTAATATATCCATATTTACTTCATCTCAATGTAATAGTATAAGCTAATATTATGCTACTAATCAGTGGTTGCTTTGTTGTTTTTCAGCACTTATAATGATGAGCTGAGGTCGGTTAGACCCTACATAACAGACGAAGAAGTAGAGCAAGAAATGAGACGTCATTTTCCTTCTTGGTTGAGTGTATATGTAAGGATCTTGGTAATTACTTTTTATGTATGCACTTGCACAATAAATAACTTATTATCGCTACTTTGGTATTTAGGTCGATCATCTAATAACACCCAAGACTAAATCTATTAGAACTCTAGCCAAAGGACCAATTACTGCCATCAAAATGTGATCAAGTTACTGTATGAATGGGTTTAGGTTCAAGTCAACAAATCCTCCGATTAGAGACAGCTTTCTGGATCTTGATTCCACAAAAAATAGTTGTTTGTGTATCAAATCTTTGAACTACAAATATGTCAATCCAGACAATGATTTCTTTGGCATCTTACGAGAGATTATAGAGTTAACATATAATTATGGCATAGAACCTGCTAGGATCATAATATTCATGTGTGAATGGTTCGATCCGATTCAAGATCAAGGTTAAAAAATTGACAAGCATGGTCTTGTGGATATAAACTACAAGGTTAGATATCAAGGCTACGAACTATTTGTCCTATCAATCAAGCTCATCTCATGTACTTCATAACTTATCCTAAACGGGATACAGCAAGGTCAGATTAGTAGGCAGTATGCAAGACTAAAGCTAAAAGTACCTTTGACGTTGACGAAATAGCTTATCAGGAGGACGAGCTACCTCTTGTAACAAATATTGTTGATGTTGACTCAATAAAAGTTACTCATTACATGACTAATAATATAGAAGAGGTAAAATTATCCGAAGAGGAAGACAAAGACGAAGTAGATCAAAGTGAAGATAAAAAGGAAGAGGAAGAGGAGGACGAGGAAGGCGAACAAGATAAATTTTTTAAAGATGATTAAAAATAAAATAAATCCATTTAGACTTGTGACATGTATTATATTTTGACTGTAGAATATACTATCCATTTAGACTTGTGATACTACTAGTTATTTACTGTGCAATTCTATTAATGTTGTGAGATATGCATAATATTTTGATTGTAGAATGTACTATATATTTGTTATTTGTTCTATCACCATATGTTGTTATCGGGTATGACATGACAACGCGGAGCGTTCGGCAGGTCCCGAGGTAGATGGAGTGATCCTCCGGTACTTCCAATTTCTGAGGTACAACTATGGTGGCCCTTGGATCAACTACTCTGATGCTCCAGAAGAGAGGAAGGCGTTCTGGTTTGCTCACTTCAAGGTAAAAGTATATTTGGTTTTAACATTAATCATCTAATTTATGCATATTATATAACTTACTAAATTACTTCTTATATCAAACTTATTTTTATCCACCGCACCGGGCTAATTTGATCGAGCATATATTTCCTGCCGTTGCTGACAAGATGATTCGTGATGCTTTGGATAATCAAAAGGCTCCGATTGCGAAGAAAAACTGATCCAAGGTTGGATCACGCTTGAGCAGTGGACTGCGATGAGGGCTAGATTTGATGATCCAAGGTACAAGAAAAGGTCTAAGAAGGCCAAGGCGGCTAAGAAGAAGGCAACAAAGTGGTATGGTAGCTCATTCCGATGATGGAATATTTTTGTCGTTTGGTATATTTTTTATTTCAAATATATTATTTTAATACAAGTATGACAAAATGGTAGTAGGATAAATATTTAAATTTAGTACTAAATAATATATTTTTAACAGGTACAGAGGGGTGAGGATGCCAAATGGTGACCGTCTTCTTGGCTATCCATCGAAAGGGCGAGAATCTCATTGATGAGAGGGCCTCACAGACCTATGGAAGTATTACTTTACTTTGTGTTAATTTTAATATAACTTAGGAAATATAAAAATAAATATCCATGCAGTTAGTAATAAGTACCTTAGACATTAGCAATTTTCGAGTATCCAAACTTTCCTAGACCGAGTATCTTAGGATGCATGAGTGGGCGACTGCTAGTACATCTACAGTGAAAGAGGTTGGTACTTTCTCACATCCCTCCCCAGCTTCGTCGGCGGACGAGCTGTAGGTGACCGCCGCTGGTAGTCTCCAGAGGGGTACTTACTACGGTACGGGATCCTATGGCACCCTTGTTGCGACGCAGTCCTCTAGGGCCTCTATTAAAAGTGTGCATTCCCCACAGCCCTCACAAGCGTCGACCCGAGTCTAGGAGACCATTGACCATTAGATTGCTTCTTTCCGTGACAAGTTACTACGAAGGATGGAGGAGCAGCCCCTGTCCCAGCCACAGGTGGACTATGCGACGCTCATCGCAGGATTTGATACGCTTGAGCGCAGCATCATGGAGCTCAGGGATAAGACAGCTGATCTTAGAGTGTCGATAGTGGGCAGCATGACAGAGCTGCAGGCATCATAGCTGTCCATGGGCGAGAGGCTGACGATGATATAGGATTCAATGGTTCATAGTTGTGTGAGACTATTATCTACCATGGATTCATACAACCATCGACTAGCAGCGTTAGAGCAAATACGTTCTCCTAGTGCGCTTTCATCGACACAGACTCCACCGACGTCACTGCCTTCATCGACGTCAGTGTCGATTTTATGGGAGAAGTATGATTTGTTCTTATCACCGATGCGCGCCGGTGGTCATCCTCCTGTAGATCTGTAGTAGTCCTAGTTAGAATAGTTTACTGGTTCTTTGTGTGGATATTTATTGCATTCTTTACAATGAGATTTTCTTCAGACTCGATTTATAATTTTAATATTTTATTTTCTTCAAATTTTACTATATTATTTATATTAAATGTATGTTATCTTACCGGTATTGAGTGTTCAACTGAAGGGGTCGACGAACTCATAGAATTCAATGGAGGGTTGCTCCGGGTCTATTTATATAAATTTGAATTCATAAACTGTAGAAAGATTAGTTTTGAAACCATTTATATTATATTATTTTTATTTTTTCACTAAAAATTTAGCGATGCTTAGCGATATTTATATGCGTCGTTAAATACGTCGCTAAATTAAAAAATTAGCGACATTAAGTGACACACAACACGTAGCTAATTTAGCTATGTTGCGTCGCTATACGTCGCTAATATAAAAAATATTAGCAACACAAATATGTCACTAGAAAATTTTGCTATAGTGATATTTTGTGATATTTTTCCTGTCAACGACTAGCTTAAATGCGACTTAGTTGAAATATCGCTAATTACGTCGCTAATTTTTTTTAGCGACATTTCCAAATGTCACTAATTTGACTTATTCTGGTAGTGCTTCCTCAGGACCCCAAGGGCTACAAAAGCTGGGGGTGGTGACCCTTCAGAACTCCATAGGAATCCAAAGTTCCAAGGAGACCATGATTTCCAAAGAACAGATGCTGAGATTCCTAGGAGTAGCCACCCCCTGGCAGAGGACGTAGCTTCCTACATAGGGGGTAGTATTCCCTTCGAGTCCGAAGAAGATGAGGCACTATCGACCTTCCCGGATGACTCTTTATGGCAAGAGTTTGAGGCAAAAAGTGTGACGTCCACTGTCCCATATGTTTCTCCCCAGGTAAGAAGATCATACATGGCAGGGGACGATCATGAGGACCCCAATGATCGACAACACCTCAAGATCCTCAAAACCATGATACAGACCATGAGTACGTCAATGCAGGCCTTGACCCAGACAATGTTGGAGATCAAGGTAAACATAGCCTCACAACCAGCATGGGCCTTTGGTCAAGCAAGCCTGAACCCCGGACAAATAGGGATTCAAATGCAACAGCTCCACCTGCGGGCGACAATCATCCCCTTCCCAGATCATTCGCTCCTTTCGCAGTTGATGAAGCTCGGGAAGAAATATGGGAGGTACGAGAACTCCGGGCCTACCTAGACTCAATAAGCATTGGGGCTCACCGCGTGAGCTCGGGATTCGACAACCATATCTCCTTGAGTGGAGAGATGTACCGTACATGCCCAAGTACAAAACCTTCAACTTGACTCTATTTGATGGGAAGAAATCTTTCCATCAATTCATGAGTTACTTTGAACGGCAATGGGTCATCTGCCTCATAATGATGCCCTCTTAACTAAGTTCTTTGTTGGGGAATTGTATGGAATAGTCTTTGATTGGTTTTGCATGCTCCAGGACAATTGTATATTATTATTCGACAATCTTAAAGGCCTTTTTCTTGCTCGATTCTACGATGGAGGAAACGACATGATGATGTCCTCTTTAATGAAAATCACACAAAGGGAGAAAGATTTTGAACGACACTACATCGAGCGATACAGGCAAGCGGCATTAAAGTATCCTCCGATAACCTTGAATCCACACTGATGGACACATGTCAAAGAAATCTTCTTCCCACCGTCAGGCTTTGTATAGGCGACTCTCAGTTTAAAGACTGGACAACGTTTATCCTAAATATTGTCGGTGCTGAGAAGAAGGTGAATTACGCCCATCTCCTGGGGATACGGATCCCCGTCACTGATGATAGAAGAAATGCCCTTACAACAGAAACAACAACAGCAACAATAATGCCTGGGATGGTAAGAAAAAGCAGGCTCTTGTTGCCAACATAACCAAGAAGATAGAGCAAAAGCCAGCAGAGGCTCCAAAACTGAAGAAAAATTAGTCCTTCGAAGATGATGATGTCATGGCAATCTTCGACATACTAATACAGGAAAACAAGCTTCGGTTCCTCGACATCAAGCGTCCTGTTGAGGTAGACGAGATGAATGGTCCGAAGTACTACTACTACTACCATCGTTATATCCACCAAGCGGTATATCCAGCGTCTGCTCAACACCAAGACCCTCACCTTGGATTTTAATGACAAACCAATTGCTGCTAATATGGTATCCCTCCAGTTTGGTAACTATTTGGCAACGGAAGCCCATGACAGAGTAATCCCGATCCCCGGGCAACAATGGAGGTTGTCAATCTTCCGCCGGCTCATGACGAAACAGCCAGGCTGATACCTATCACCACTCCCTGTTGGCAGATCATGCGGGTTTACCTCGATCTTGCTCCATAATTGATGTAGCAGACAACACCTTCTGCCACAAAGACTAAGAAAAAGAAGTCCAAATTCTGCTACATGGTTTCTATCCCTTCCGAAGAAGCTATAGCAGGATCAACAAGGTCAGGCCTAGCGTACCAATGAGAGTACGATATCCCTAACGATGATGTGCTCCCAATTGTCACACCTGCAAGATCTAATCCGGGTCTATCCCAGTCTCTAGCGACGGATAAGTCTAAGCAGAAAGAAACCTCACTTCGATAAATCGCTACGTGAAGATTCAAGTTAAGGGCTAGAGAATCCCTATAACTTTGACATCTTGACCCAGCTCGCCAACACTCCAGCAAAGTTGTCTCTATTCGAGCTTCTTCGACTCTCCAAAGATACTCAAATTTCTTTGAGTGAGGCATTATAGAATGTTGACACCTAATTGGCGCAAGTCAAGCCACCAGTTGAGTATCATGTCGCATGCCTCCACTGCAATAATGTAATGGAGGTGATACCTAACATCATATTCTCGCAATAAGATATGTTGCTAAAAAATAATTGGCACGATCGTCCTCTATATTACACAAGGTACATCAGCACCATCAAAGTAGATCGGATGCACATCGACCCCGGTTTGTCAATCAGCATCATCCCGCGGAGTCTGGTTCAGTCCTTGGGCATCCCAATGCATCTCCTGGAAGCAACCAATACTGCCATCAGTAGCTTCAACACAGGGAGAAGCTACCCTTTGGGCAATATTTGCCTGAAGTACTAGGTTTGCTATCTAAAAATAGAGGTCACCTACTACATCATAGAATTACACATATCCTATAATATCTTCTTGGGACGTCCATGGATACATCAATACATGATCGTACCATCAACCTTGCACCAGTGCTTGAAGTACGTTGACGATCATAATGTCTCAAGACTGAATTTGCCGACATTGATCCATTCAAGGGGGTCGAAGCCTATTACTCTGACTCGATCCTCTACAAGCAAGTCCACCAAAATAAGTTGGAAATGATGCCGATGATTAGGTAGATACTAGGAAAAAATTGGAAGAGCCCTTGAGAGTCAATCTCAAAGCACACGCTCCCGACACAGCTCCTCCCCTCAGGGTGAAACTTTCTAGAAAATTACCTGAGCCTCTAGTCGTTCACCTCCGTCGACCGAGTTGATCACTGAAGGAAGGTCCGATACCTACTAAGAATTTTGAACCTCTTGTGGTAAAGCTCCATAGGAAACCTACGAAGCCATAGCTCACACTGGGGGCAAAGCTGGGGAAAGATGAACTAGAGAAGTATGTATCCGCTCATGCCAACATCCCTTCTCTCGACGATATAATTTCGGAAGACGATATGCCTATTTTATCAATAAAGGCTATCTTTGAAATATCAGATGTTACACATCTTAATGCGTTATATTCCCTTGAGCACAGTCTGGGCCTGCATCTGTATACATAGGTGACTACCACCTATGCAGTCAACCAGATTCTCGCCAGTCAGAACTAATACTTCAAAGTTCCAGCATGTGTAGAAGCATAAAAAATACGCTGAGAAACTCTACGCAGCATATTGATACAGAGCAGCGTAAACAGAGGCCTTCAGAGCCACCAAGCGTACAACAGTGCTTTTTTGCTAAACACAGCGTGAGATATAAGCTCAAAGGACCATCCGCGTAAGGAAGTATGTCCAAGCCGCTTCAGCGTAGACAGGGTGCTTCATCGCCTTTATGCGTAGCATTGAAGTGTACGAGGGAAGCTTCGTGTTCTCTAAAGTGAACCTGTCAGAGCCTGCGATGAACCTGTCAGATCCTGTAATGAACCTGACGTCTGGACTTCTGACAAAGGGATACTGCTCGACTACCCAAGCGATGGCTATAATGATGGCATGACACTGCAACCCAGGCTGTCATTTACCGCCATTTATTTTGCGTAAACTGCTTTTACGTATACAGAGGAATGCGCTGCCTAGTTTTACACAGGCAGATAAGAGCTCCTTACGCTCCGCGAAAGACAAACCGCCTGTCAGGTCAAAAGCTGTACGTCCCTGCATTTTTATGCACAGAGCGGTGACAGGCTCTCAAGGCATGCCTCTGCAATTAATGCGCTGAATACTGACAGATACCCAAGGCATGTCTCTGCATCCGATGCACAGAAGGGTAACAAACCGTTGAAAATATGCCTCTGTATTTAATGCGCGGGATGAGGGCAGATCTCTGCATTTAATGCAAGATATTTGATTATATCTCTAAAGCCGTAATTTCGGCTAAGACGTCCACATCACCTCGGCTTCTACGCCTGCCCGGCCACTATGACCACTCTGGCATGTTACGCAGCGGCTTCTACGCCCATTCAGCTTATGTGCCTGCTCGGCCTCTACGACCACTCAGCTTTTACGCCACTCGGCTTCTACGCCATCTCGGCTTCCATGCCCACTCGGCTTCTACGCCTGTTCGGCTTCTATGCCAATTTGATAACTATTTGGCTTTTATGCCATGGTGACAGACATTTGGCTTCTACGCCAACCTCTTCTACACAAGGGATACCTACCTACGTGGCTTCTACGCCGTGATCTCTGTAGCGATTATACGCATTTTGTCCCTTAGTTGGACCCGCGTCACACGCTCATTCAAAAGATTATCTATACGCAGGCATTGGTTATTTTAACCGTTGTGTAAAAGGGTGTTGTACTTTCCACTACACAGTTTTTACACCGATTGTGTGGTCACTGTCACTAAAACTCTATAAATAGAGGCCTCTATCAACAGAGGAAAAGGTCGAAAAATATCAAAATTGAAGATCGAACAGGGTCGACAAAATCGAAGATCGAACAAGGTCGAAAATTGGTCGAGAAAACCAATATCAGATCCAGGGTCGAGAGATCAGAGATTGAAGAGAGGTCGCAGAATCCTTGAGAGAGAAGAATCCAGAGCTAAGGCAAAGAGCGGGGATCAACGACTTTGGCATCGCACATCCATCCTCTTTTGTGACCTTCGGAGCTGTTATCCATCTTCCACGGCACTTCTTCGTCATCGTGTGGTCCAAGGGCTAAAGTGATCGGCTACAGATCAGACACCTATAACAATATTTACCCAGATTAAATAAATTGTACTCCCACATCCTCGTATAGGATTAATATTATACAAGCTTGTTTGTAAACAAAAGAAGGAAAGGGTTTTCTTTCGCAATAAAGAACCCGCCGTTCGTTATTTCCTTTTAACGACCCCCTTTCGTTTATATTTTTATCCGAAACAAGATGGCGACTCTGCTGGGGACATCTTTCTCTTCTGATGAGGAAGCGATTGCTCAACATGATACGGTATCCGTGGGATCCGTGAAGAATACACTGGTCGTCCAGTTCGACCAGTCTGCCTATGAGGACATGCTCCAAACCAGGGGTAGCTCTCACTCTCTCTCCGACCAAAGCAACAGGAAGCTGCGCAAAGTCTGGATGCCCAAGACATCCTCTACCATTCCTGGGGATTCTTCGACATCTCCGATCTCTTCGACCAATGAGGTTGTAGCATTGCTTCCTCCGCGCCTTGTGCGTAAAATTCAGTCGCCTGTCTCTGATAGGACCGACAAAACTTCTGGCAATGCCTCAGTGCTAACCCAGAAGTATAAATCGCGCCCTGCACGTAAAATTCAGTCGTATATCTCTGATAGGACCGACAAAACTTTTGGCAATGCCTCAGCGCTAACCCAGAAGTATACTCCGCGCTCTGCGCGTAAAATTCAGTCTCCCGTGCCTGACGGAATAGACAAAACTTCTGATGATGCCTCAGCGTCAAATCGGAAGTACAAAACATGCTCCGCACGTAAGACAACATCTGACCTCTACGGAGAACTAGATGATCACTGCGATCTTCGCAAAGGAAAGCAAGCGGCAAACTACTTAACTTCTCGGCATTTACGCCAGCAAGGGAACAATCTGCCCGCCCTCCGAATTACGCGAGAAGCTGATGGCCGCCTGAGGACATCCTCAGCCTTACGCCAACCAGAGCGAAGCTACAAATTATGCCAGGTGAAGTCCCTGAGCATAAAAAAGGCTCCAGTTGCGGAAAGACGCCCTCCTCGGGGATTATCCGCCACCCAGATGGCCAACCTGTTGTATACGGGTGGCACAGAGAAAACAATGGTCCCCATCATCCGCATGCCCGCCAATGGGAACAGGAGGAACAAGCCATTATCTTCTTCTCCAGCAACTTCTCCTGACCTGCGCAAGTATCTAATCCAGAAACGCAAGGAGAGGGGATCTTCCAGCATGGCTATTACGCCTCCTAGTGAGCACTGTTTTAATAGTCATAGGATTGTAATTAATTGTTGCTATTCTGAAGCAAAACGGGCAGTTTTCGACCGGCTAATCTACTCTCTATCTTTCCTAGAAGAAGAGCCCACACATGCATCTGTAAACATGGCTTCATGTGTACCTGGAGGAAGCTCAGGCTCAAGACGTCCGTCCTCTAGAACTCTGAGCCGAAGGAGATTCGATATGCCCCTTAGGGATACTGAAGCTGGGGTGTTCCAGAACACTCGTTCGAGGTCACAACGACTGACTTCGTACTCCTCTGATTCCGATGCTGGGGGTCGCCAGTCTCCCGAATCAAATACTGAGAGTATAGAGTCAACTTCTGCAGCGACCTATACGCATCCTTCGATAACGCCCAGGGAGATGGGAGTGTATGCCATTGGAGATGAACATGAGGAAGCTACGCCGCCAGGAAACGCTGAGCAACGCATTACCCCACTAGAGACATCTCTGAAACAAATGCAATCAATGATGGAGGACATGCACCAAATGATGCTAACTCAACAGGCAGCTGCTATGGCTCAAACATCGGTCCCGCTAGCATAGATACGTGTGGGGGTGGACTTACCACCATCTAACACGGTCCAAGAACCTGATCTAGATCAGGAGTCAGCTGGTCCTCCACTTTCTCACTCGGATAATGTATTACCTCCTGCGGGAGTCGCGATACAACCGACTCCGCACCAATCCGTGGTCTCGCTACCGGTTAAAAATCTGATGCAAGCAGTACGGGAGTTGAAAGCCTAATTCGACGCCTTGAAGCACAAAGATCAGCTCAAGAAATTGGGAATCAACCAGCCTTACCCAGCTATCTGGGAAGAGGTCCCTTTTCCTCCGAGATACAAACCTCAGACTATGCCTCTGTTCGAGGAAAAAACATCTCCAAATCAGTACATGAAATATTTCAGTATGATGACGGTGTTGCTACAAGGGAATGACGCCCTCCTCACTCGGGTATTCAAAGGCTGTGTCTCAGGAGTCACTTACCAGTGGTACTGTAGCCTGGCGGACAACTGCATTGCGTCCTTCGAAGACTTCAAAGCTCTATTCTTTATACGATTCTACGAGGGAGGAATGGACATGTCTATGTCCTCTCTCATCGAAGTCAAGCAGAGGGAAAAAGAGGATGTTCGCACCTTCGTCGAACATTTTTGTCAAGCCACTTTGCAGATGCCTCCTGGAGTTCCAGACTCTGTGTTGGTGGACATTTATAGGAAGAACCTTCTTCCCGTGATCTCGATGTTCACAGGACCATATCAGTTCCATGATTGGCCGTCGTTCATCATCTCAGCGGTAGCCGCCGAGGATAATAGTCGCAAGGCGCACAACAATGGCATCATGATCTCTACCTCCGACAGAGGCAAAAGGTCATCTCCCAACGGCGACCATCCTCGCAGTTCCAAAGAAAAAGAAGCTCTGGCAATCAATACGTCCAGACAGAAGACTGCAGCGACCACGCAAACAAAACCTGGTACTTCCAGACCCGTCGAAGTATACTCTTTCGACAACGACGATATTCCGAGTATATTCGAGTGTCTCGTCAAAAGTGGCAAAATTACCCTTCCAGAGGAGAGGCGGCCCAGTGAAGTCGGCAGTGCCAACAACCCCAAGTACTGCATCTTCCACAGATACGTACACCACCCGACAAAGGCGTGTTACATACTGAAAAGGAAGATCCAGGAGCTGATCGATGCTAAGGCCATCACTCTGCGCAATAGTGAGAAGACGGTCACGGCCAACATGATCTCTCTGCAATTTGGCAATCTGCCTCCCCAAGAAGGACCGGACGGTGTTACGCCTATTTCTCGGACGACGATGAACATCGTTAATCTCCCTCCGGCTAGGAGTCAAAATCACGACCTATTACCCCTAACTACCCAGCGAGGCAAGATTATGTGGGTTCACCCAGACTTGGTGTCGGAGCTCAAAAAAAGAGACTAACGCTACTAAAGCTAAGTCCAGGAAGAACTCCAAATGCAAGCCATGCCATATGGTTGCAACTTCTTCGACATCAGACGAAGACGAGGTCTTTGCCACAGCAACCCATTCAGGGAAGGCTTACCACAAGGACTACGGAGCAAGTCAGGAAGATGCACCTGCGAACGCTTCAGCTACCAAGCCTTCAGAACCAGAGTCCGTCGTACCAGAGGCTGGTCCTTTGAGACCAACTTCGACGGACAAGGGAAAGCAAAAAGAAGTGCGCTTCGATAAACCTGTGAAAAATATTCAAAACAAAGGTTTAGAGAAACCGTACAACTTCGACATCCTGGCCCAATTGGCTAATACACCAGCCAGGTTGTCCATCTTCGAGCTACTCAGGCTCTCCCAAGACACTCGTCTAGCCCTGAGTGAAGCATTGATGCAGGCGGATACATAATTGACCCAACTCAAGTCCCCCGACGAAGAACCAGTGGCATGTCCTCGATGCCACAGTGTGATGGAGGTGGTCCTAAATATCACTTTCACTCACGACGACATGCTGTTAAAACATAACAGGCATGACAGACCCCTCTACCACACCGGTTACATCGGTTCCATAGAGGTCGACCGGATTCACATAGATCCGGGATCCTCAATCAGTATCATTCTTCATAGTCTGCTCAGACCACTGAGGATTCCTACCAGCGAACTGGCTTACACCACTACTACTATCGTGGGTTTCAACGCCGGAAGAAGTAAGCCGTTGGGGAAAATTCGCCTAAGGATCCAGATTGGCAACCTCAGATCGGTGGCTACATGCTACATCATCGATTCAGAGGTATCCTACAATATCCTGTTAGGAAGACCATGGATCCACGACCACAATATCGTTCTTTCAACTCTACATCAATACTTTAAATATGTAGACGCCCGAAGGACAGTACAAATGGAGGTTACTAACCTAAACCAGTTTAAAGGGGTAGAATCCTACTACTCCGACGCCGTGTTATACTCTTAAAACTACACGGAAGAGGTGTCAGCCCAGGCAGAGAAGGAATCCCACCGGGAGCCTGAAGAACCTTCTGCCAAGCAACCTCTGTCAATCAAGGTGAAGGGACGGACTACCCGTCCGAAAGCCACAGAGCCTATGGCTATCCACCTGAACAAGACCAGGTCCAGGAAAGGGGTTGATCCTCTAGTAATCACTCTGAACCAGAAGCCTCCGCCCTTAATCATCAACCTTCGGTGCAACAAGCAGCCGAGTGATGTAAATGCGACTAGGAATGCGGTTTTCGATAATAATAAAGGACCTCTTTTACAGTATATCGACACTCAGATTCCAAATCAGGAATCCTCTCCCCATGACGATATAGAGCCTATAGCACAAATTTTTTTGGCAGCTATAGATTCCTATCATCCATACATATGGGAAGTGGCATCATCGTCCAATATCACCACGACATATGGATCACATGAGGATTCTATCTTCATTGTTCTACCTGCCCGCAACGGTCAGCATTTAATAGTCTTCGACTGTACGCACAACGAACAGACTATACAAGCATATTCTTTCGACAACGATGTTGGTGAAATACAGGTTCATAGGTATAGCCCGCAAGCCTTGAAGATCATGCAAAATATGGGTTACAACTTGAAGACAGAACCAGGTCTCAACTACGGGAAAGGCAGACGAATACCGCTGCTCGGCAATCCCCACTATCAACAAACCCGTTTCGGGTTAGGATATGCCACCTCCCTTACGACTTTCAAGTCAGACGAGGGTATCTTTTCCCCTTTTTAAGATGGCTCATCACCCTCCGATTCATCTCACGCTCTCGAGCAAACATTATCGGCGAATATGGTGGTGACGGATTCCTTCGAATCAGACGAACAAGAATCCGAACCATTCGAGAATGACGCTTGGGCTCAGCACATGGATACACAATAGGAATTCTGCTTCGAGCAGAGAGAACCTCCCACTAAAGATGAAGTTATCCAGATTGACGTAGGGGATGAACTTTCACCAAAGCCGATATTTATCAGTAACAACCTTTCCGAAGAAGAAAGGAAAGAAATTACCCAGCTGATAAAAGAACATATCGACGTCTTTGCATGGAATTATGAGGATATGCCAGGTCTTGATCCAAAGGTGGCCACTCATAAACTTAACGTGCTGCCTGATTCAAAGCCTGTGAAGCAACACCAATGCCGGTTCCGCCCGGACATGATGGACGCCATTGAAGCCGAAGTCAAGAAGTTGATAGCCTGCGGCTTTATCCGTGAGGAACAATATCCCGACTGGGTAGCCAATGTTGTCCCGGTCATGAAGAAGAATGGGAAAGTACGTATCTGTATCGATTACCGAGATCTGAACACAGCCTGCCCCAAGGACGAGTTCCCCCTTCCCATCACAGACGTCATGATTGACAATACATGCGGTTTCGAACGTATGTCTTTCATGGACGAATTTTTAGGATACAATCAGATCAAGATGCATCCTAAAGACGAGAAGCATACTGCCTTCCGGACACTACTGGGGGTATACTGCTATACGGTCATGCCCTTCGGATTAAAGAAATGCCGGGGCTACATACCAACGGGCTATGAGTAACATATTCCACGAGCATTTATGCAAGACAGTAGAGTATTACGTGGACGATGTAGCTGTCAAAAGCCGCCTCAGGGATAATCACATCCAAGACTTGAAGACAGTATTTGAATTGATGCGCCAACATCAACTCAAAATGAACCCTACAAAGTCCTTTCTGGGGGTATCCAGCGGTAAATTTTTGGAATTTGTCATCACCGCCAAAGGCATTCAAGTGGACCCTGATAAAGTCAAGGCCATCTTAGAAATGCGACCGCCCCGTAATCTGAGGGAACTCAGGGGATTTCAAGGTCGTCTGGCTTATATCCGAAGATTCATTTCCAACCTCTCCGGGAGATGCCAGCCCTTTTCTCGTCTCATGAAGAAAGGTGTGTCCTTCGTATGGGACGAAGCCTATCGGCAAGCGTTCGGAGATATCAAGCGCTACCTCACTATCCCACCAGTTCTGGTACCTTCCGTCATAGGAAGACCATTCGTGCTATATGTTCGAGCAATAGATCATTCTCTGGGAGCCCTTCTCGCACAAAAGAATGATATGGGCCACGAGCAGGCTATCTACTACCTCAGCAGGATGATGGTCGAAGCCGAACACCGGTACAACCCCGTGGAGAAAGAATGCTTGGCTCTGATGTTCGTTATTCAGAAAATGCGATACTATGTCACGGGCCAAACCATTCATATCTTCTCCAGGATTAATCCTCTTCGGGTACTGATGAGCAAGCCAAGTGTTCTTAATTCCTGACTCGCAACTTGGGCGATGTTATTAACGCCATATGACATGATGTACGTCCCTCAGAAGCCCATCAAAGGCCAAGTATTAGCTGACTTTCTAGCTACTCATCCGATCTCGGAGGCCTCCAAACTATACGAGGACATTTCCGACGAAGTTACAGAATATAATTTCACAATGGAAGGTGATACATGGCAACTGTTCTTCGACGGCGCCTCAAGGACTGGTCCCAGGGGTAATATAGTTTCAGGAGTAGGAATCGTCCTGGTTACTCCCGATAAACTCGTCATCTATCGAGCATACTCTCTTAGCGAGCCCTGTTCCAACAATGTAGCAGAATACAATGCTCTACTAATCGGGCTCCAAGTCACCAAAGAGCTGGGGGTCAAATCTCTGGAAGCCTTCGGTGATTCTCTGCTGATCATCAATCAAGTTAGAGGAATATATAAAGTCCGAAATCCAGACCTCATCCCCTATCACCAAGCAACGGTCGAGATAGCCGTGATGTTCAAAGGATTCTTCCTTGAGCATGTACCTCGATCTCAGAATCTGAAAGCGGATGCCCTAGCCAGTCTAGCTGCAGATTTAGCTACTCCTATAAGAAGGCAGAATTCGGTAATCCTTCTTAACAGAGATCTATTTTGTGTGAAGAACAACTTCCATATCGAACACAGCCACGCTGTGAACGTCGATCCTCAAACGAGAGATTGGAGATATCCCTTTATAGATTTCGTAGCATACAAATCTTGCCGGAGGACCCTAAAGAAGCAATATCTGTCAAAAGATGATCATTACGCTTCTACTTCGACGCATCGTCACAATAGTTATATCGCCGATCTTATGACGGACTATTATTACGATGTCTCTCTGGTGATGAAGCACAGCGGATTATCCGTGAAGCTCACGACGACATATGCGGAGCGCATCAACCCGGTCCTAAGCTGCAGGATCGTATCAGGAGAATGGGCTATTACTGGCCCACTATGATCACGGACGCAATCAAGTATGCCTGACAGTGCAGACCTTGTCAGGTTCATGTGGACTTCATACATCAACCGTCCGAACATCTACATCCTACGGTTGCATCCTGGCCTTTCGAAGCATGGGGTATGGATATCATTGGTCCTATTCACCCGTCTTCTTCCAGGGGACACCAGTTCATACTGGCCATCACGGATTACTTCTCCAAATGGACAGAGGCAATCCCTCTGGCTGAGGTAAAGACATCTAATGTGATCAGCTTCATCAAGCATCACGTCATTTATCGCTTTGGGGTTCCCCGAAGGATAATCCACGACAATGGACCTCAGTTCATCAGCCATGCGTTTTATCGATTTTGAGATAAAAATCTGATACAAAATGTCGCCTCTACGACGTATTATCCAGCTGCTAATGGTTTGGCGAAAGCCTTCAACAAAAACCATTATCAAACTCTAAAAGAAGTTCGTCTCTTCGAACAAAAGAGATTGGAACGAGAAGCTGGGAGAATGTCTTTGGGCGTACCGCACAACGGTCCGAGCACCGACAGGATGCACGCCATTCTCATTGGTCTACGGGAGTGAAGCAGTTCTTCCCATCGAAATTCAAATCCCGTCACTCAGGATGCCCGTAACTAATGAGTTGTATCAAGAAAAGAATGACCTGTTAAGGCTTCAAGAGCTAGAAGGATTAGACGAGAAACGCCTCCAAGCTCAACAGCGTATAGCGCTCTACCAAGCACGTATTTCCAGAGCTTTTAATCAAAAAGTAAAGGAAAGAGTGTTCAAAGTCGACGAGCTAGTCCTAGCCGTAAGAAGGCCGATGATTCTTACTCATAGGAGTAAAGGCAAATTCTAGCCCAAATGGGAAGGTCCTTACGTGATTGAGACAACGTTCTCAAACGACGCTTACAGGTTAGCCCAGCCCAACGGAGACCTCATAATGGCTCCTATCAATGGCAAATTCCTGAAAAGGTACTATGCTTAAACTTCTCTGCTCAAGTGGAATAAGGCGATATCATTTTGACAAACTACTTCCAAAACAAACTTTAGTCCAAGCATACCCTATCATAGGTATGCCCTGCTAAAGTTCACCGAGAGTATATCACGTCCATATTACCTCTGATATCACTTTGAACCAAACCTGTCATTTACATTCCGAAATGATGGGTCCACAAAAGTCAAATGAAAAGCCTCTTTATTATTTCCAAAAAAGAGCAAGAGTACATTAGCAAAAGCAAAAGTACATCACTTAGGGGGAGCGGTCAGATCACGAAGCTGCTGCGCCAGTACGGCCATCTTCTCAGCCTTGGAATCCAAGACATCAGCGCGGACCCAATCCAACCGTGCCTCATCATCAATCAGGAGGGACAGTTCAGCTCTAGCCCGAAGGAAACCAGCTCGGGCGACTCCTGCACTCGCTAAGTTCCGTTGTGCTGTGACCAGTCGACCATTCACCACATCTAAACCTGCCAGCGACTGAGAAGCCCACTCCTTTGCTTGAACAAGCTTCGTCTCCAGTTTACGGACCCTCGCTACGTTTTCGTCATGCTCGGCCTGGCACTTCGCTTGAAGAGCGATGGTCTCCTCCAAGACGACTTTTCCTTCATCCATCTCCTGCTGGTACGTCTGGATGATTTTATTCAGATCCTCCACCTTCTCAGCAAGATGCGCAGTCAAGGAGTCTTATCTGGCCTGGACCATAGCTTCGACGTTGCCTTGAGCCAGCTGTAAGTATTCGTTAATGGGTTGCTCCAAACCATTAACCATCGCCTCCAGCGCATCAGCTACCCCGGGGTCACCGAATTCCCTGATCGCCTTTAACGAGAACCGAGAGGACCTCTTCAGCTGCGCAAGGTCCAACTTCTTCGCCAATACCATTGACATTAGCGTTCTCAGAGTAGTGTAGAAGATGTCGGTGTACTGCTCGGTCAGCGCGACTAGGTCCGCATGAACCCGGGGAGTGTCCGCAATGGTGGCGGCTTCCCCACCAGGAGTAACCACAGACGATGTCACCACGACTGTCGCCTCAACAGGAGGTGCGACGAAAGCTTCTTTGCCAACACCGGACGAAACGACCGACATGCTCAAAAGAGGCGTTGTCGCAATGACAGGCTCGTCCCCCTCTAGGGATATCTCAGGAATCTCCTCTACAGGCGATCGAGCACCCGAAGATATCTCCTCTTCAAAATCAGGCACCTCTGTGTCGCCGCTAGGACCTGACACAGAACCGAAGTGCGTGTCTACATCACCCTCTCCGAAGAGGTCTTCCCCTGAAAAGAAGACAGAAGGAAGTTAATTAATTTTCCTAAAGAAGAGGCATAAAAGATGACATTTACCCACGGCCGACGGCATGTGTGTCGCATCTGCAGCATGTACAGCTAAATCATTTCTTAATAATGCTAGGCGAGATGTCATACCTGGAGAAAGGGGTCTGCGAACTGACACTGGCAAGTAGTCTTCCAGGTCCTCTTCAAATTCAAACTGAGGTTCATCGGCTCGAATCTCGCTAGGTGGGCTCGCAGGCGCGGCAGGAGTTCCTCCCGATGCCGATCCGGCTAGAGGTACACAGAACTTTATCATACTCAGCCCCGAAGGCGGCCCCGTTCCACTACCTGAAGCAGTAGCAGCGATGACAACATCCAGCTGAGATTCACCAGCACCACCAGCCGGAACTGTAGAAGGTCCCTCTCTAAAAGGCGAGGAACCTCCAATCAAAGGATCATCCCCAACACGGGGAGATGCGAGCTCACGTCCAGGAAACTCAATGCCAGGAATCCGGAGAGGACGATTTACCGTCTTCTTCTTTCTTTTACAAGGGGAAGCCTCCTTGGGAGTAGGAGCCCTCCGCTTACCAGAAACTACCAAAGCCCCTGCTGGCGGAGGTAGTTCACCTCTAGGTACCGAAACCAGAGGCTCATCCGGAGTAACGAATTCCTCACCCTCGTCAGAAGAAACCGAGGGGACTTCGACTCTTCCCCCGGGCTTGGAAGAGGGCACCCTAAAACTTCCATGCATATCAAAATCGCGATGGAAGGTATTCGTTGCCACATAGAACTGGGCATACGAATGCAGGATGTGCAGCTCCGTGGAGGATGTGACGACCGGCACAATAAAAATTGCCCCAGTGCAGCCCATAATAAAATATCGCCATCCCCTCACTCCATCAATGAGTCCACCTCTAGACCTGAAGCTGGTGACGGCGTTGCCCATATGCAACTAATCATACCCAAACTGCCTGGTAAATCGACTGGACAAGTAGGGTTCCAAGAAGCAATGATCTTCGCTTCTGTACAGCAGATGGGATGGTCTGATACAGACCAACCAATTAAAAGCTTCGGAAGAAAGAATGGTCCTCTCTCTACCAGAATCCTCGAGCCTAATCCCCGATTGGTTGCGGTGTACAGGAGGGACCATGCAAAAAAAGCTTCCAACTGTGACTGAAGCCCAGCGCCCGCCCGACAGTCTAGAACTGTGTTCATATTCCAGGAAGTCTTCTGGTAGTTCAACAAGAAACTACCCCCCGAACTACTGCCAGAATCGGGAGACATCACCCGAGGGTTGTGGAGAATTAACCATCCCATCAAGTACAGGTATGGTAATTCCACCCTAGGGAAGCTATCAAGCCGAACTTTATCGGCAAGCAGCCCGTCCATCATGGCCCTCAGGCCAGCTTGTATACGGCACATCATGGCAGGGAGCAAGCCCAGTCTTGCCCCAAACACCAGACGCACTGCAGGCCATAGCGTGTTGCGGTGAATGCGGTCCACAGATGCGATGCCAGGTACCACCAGTCGGCGCAGCCATATGGAGAGAAAGCCAGCCAGTTGAGCTTTCCTGGACAGAGGCTTGCGGTAGCGCCTCAAATAACTATAGGCCTTAGTGCCTTCGGGATACTTTCCCGTCCCTTCGTCCAGGAGCCGGTCCGGAGCACCAGCATCCACCATGAGATCGTCAACTACTTGAGAATTAAGTACACTTAGGGGATTCACGGGCAGATCCTTGCCCTCTAATACCTTCTCCGGTTTAGCAGTCCTGGGCCGGTGAAAGAAGAGATAGGACGTCCACTTACTAGTGTGAGCCAAATCGTAAGGCTCACCATAAAAAATAGTGCAAGCAAGATAGTGGCACATCAACTCCTGATACACTTCCACTACCCGAGGGCCTGAATCCCCCATCTCCCGGTTTGTGGGAACATACTCTTCATATGGAGTATCCCCCATCGGCAGTCTTGAGATCTCTGTCATCTCATGAAGGGCCAATCCTAACTCCCCCTGTGGAGTGGCAAAAGTCCCGGTAAGCGAAATGTATCGCTCCAACAGTGCCATAAATAGGTTGGGGTTAGGAGGTAACCCAACACTGGTGGCACTCACAGCGGTAAACAGACCAATACTCTCCAACTCGGTCTGGAAATGCTTTAGGGCCCAATCAACTAAGCGAGCCCATCGAAGATTTGTGGGGGAGATCCACCCGCCGCACCGAGGGTTCACCTTAGGGTATACTCCCCCGCGCCCCATAAAATCATTGCAAAAAGTTGCCAATTGGACCGGCTGGATCACCAAACTGTCTTCACTCGGGACACTGCCCGGGTATAGCCCCCTGAACGACGTCACAGAGCCGGAAGGGCGGCTAACAAATGACTCATGATCCTCTCAGATAAAAGATCTTTCCCGGCTTCCCATGAAGATCGGGGGTCAGCGTCCACGACATCCTCCTGGGATGCGTAGCATGGAAGAAGGCCAAGATGGGGTAGTCTCTCGGCATAGTGGGCAGGTACAAGACCAAACCCTCGGCAGGGAAAACCCAGAGTTCTCTCTTGGGCTTCGTCTGGGACTGCTTGTCAATCATGTCCCCAAAGAGGAAAGCCGGCTTCAGATATTGTTCCCCGTTTATGTACGTCAGGGGCTCCCCGTTGATCAAATTCAGCAGCGTCCGCTCGCCCTGAGCCGATATCAGAAATTCCCTTCCTTCGGGATACTGGGGCCCGGAGATAAGAAATGTCATGTGCGACAGATCCTCCAAATAGTTGGAGTGCAGCATCCCGGCGGCAGAGTCCATCACTTCAGCAAGTGGAGACTCATGCAAGTTAACTACAAAAGTGCAAGAGAAACATGTCAGTTCCTACAACTAGACATTACAGGACTTGCAGCATCCGCCAAAAATCAACAGTCTGTGCTCTACGCCAAGACTGTGAAACTTGAGTTTTTACGCTAGAATTTATTTCCAAGACGCAAAAAAATCAATACTGGCAGTATACGGTCTGTGCTCTACGCCAGACTGATTAAATTGAGTTATTACGCCGGAATTTTTATCCACACGTATAAAACCCAAATTTTAATAGTATACACCAAGTTTTCGGCAGTCAAAGCTTTTACGCTCGACGGCAAAAAAATAGAGTTTTTACGCTGACACATTAGAAATGTGGGCGTAAAAGATGAAACGTCCCCGTGCATCATCTTCCTCAAAGAGGCTATCAGCACAGGAGACGACCTAGCGCGGTCACGATCAACGTGTGCGAAGGATTTTTCAGTCGTTCCCATTCATCCCAAAAGCTCTACCTTTTAAGCCGGGTGCACTGCTCGTCGGCGGGATGCTCCGCTCAGAATGAGGTTCGCCCTGTCCAACCAGAGGCGCTCTCGCTTGAGCCGAAGAACGAGAAGAAGAATCAACCTTCTTTCCCTTAGAGGAGGAGGATTGTTTCGACGCCATTACTGAAAACTTTGAAGACTCGGAGAAGAACTCGAACAGTTGGAGGCTTTCTTTCGCAGAAGACGGATGGAAAGTTTTCCCTCAGAAAACTTGGGATATATATAGAGTTCGGATGGACTCCTCGGACCCCAAACCAAATCTCCTAATTAATATTCGGTTATGATTGGGTCCTACGTCAGCCTATTATTCAGAGAAGGAGGACAGTCAGCGAATTCAAAAAGTTTTTTCGCGCAAAGCAGGTTCATGGTTCCTACGCTAAGGAGCTTTCTACACTCGACAACTACAGATCTACGGTTTTACGCTCGCAAGCTATAAGTCTATGGTTTTACGCCCGGATGCCTTTGTGCTCGGTAGCTTTTATGCTCGAGAGGCTACAAACCTACGACTTCACGCTCAGCAGATACCAAATCGGTGATCTCACGCTCGATGGCGCTTAGTTTACGCTCAGAAGCGACAGATCCACGACTTCACGCTCAGAAAAATTTTCTTTTCAGAAGCTACAAATCTACAGTTCTACGCTAAAGGAGCTTTCTACGCTCGACAGCAATGAATCTACGGCTTTACGTTCGACGGCTACAAGTCGAGTTTTACGCCCAGATGCCTTTGTGCTCAGTAGCTTTTATGCTCGAGAGGCTACAAACCTACGACTTCATGCTCAGGAACTACAAGTCTATGATTTCATGCTCGGTGGTGTTTAGTTTACGCTCAGAGGCTGCAGACTAATGATTTTACGCTCCACGACTTCTCGCACATCTGAAAGATACGTCGGCCAGATTACCCGTACATCTGAACGGTCCTCAAAGCGGTCAATTGCAAAGAGTTCACACAGAAGATACTCGTTCTTGACCTCAAGATATCCCAAGTACCCGAAGCATACAGAGTTCAAACATTGAAAAATTACTCTTTTTCATGGGTCGATTCGAAGTTTATCCAGACTCCAGTCTGAATATTTCATCTATCAGGATGGCGACTCAGTTTGACAGCCATTTCTCGTCCTGTTCTGAGGGATTCTTGGGAAATCATTTTTGAAGATGATATCTGAAACAAAGAATTCTGTTCAGAATTCTACGCGGTTCCTCACTCCTAAACAGCAGGACAGTTCGAACACTCGAATGCTAAAGCGGCTTTCTACGTATCTCTAGTTATGCGTAAAAGACAGGACAGGACATTGCACTCTTTCTAAATAGAGTCCGTAAAGAATCAGACATGTCGAAGCTACACATATTCAGACTTTACAACAACAAAGTATGGCAAGATGATCATATGCACGAAAGAAAGGCAATTTTATTAAAAAGCAAAATTATGATTACATATGAGGGAAATCCAATCTACAAGGGTTTTTCTTCGTTTTCATGATTACATATGAGGGAAATCTCGTCTACAAAGGACTTCCTCATCGTCGCCAGAAGATCGCGCCCGGAATCTGTTCTGACAGGTTCTTGCATGGGCGCCAATTCTTCATCTCTCCTCCAGCAGTTGGTCGGTTTCCACAACCGACTATAATGATGAATGGAGGGAAAGTACAAACTGGGCCTGCCTAAATTAGGCAGATCCTATGCTCCGTGCACCGTGACAGTTTGAGTTAAGGTTTTTCACCCAACTCAATACCCGAGGTCAGAGCTAGTTGTTGCTCTCGCCCCCGGAGGTAACGGGAGAAGGCGCCACTTGCAAGCAGCGTGGTAAAATATAATTCTTTCTCTCTCCCGAAGAACCACCATACAAAGTTGCTGATTATCCCGAGCAAAGGAGGCTATGATATCCTTCCATGATCTATCGTTGCAGAGGACATTTGCTCGAAGACGCCGTCTTTTTCGGCCCCTTACATGCTGGAAGAACATGGTCTTCGTCCTCCTCAGATCGACCCGACGGACTCCGGCGATCATCCTTGTATGGCGAAAGGAATGCGAGAAGAACAGGTTAAACTCCTCAGCCTTTTATAGACGAGAGAGGTCACACTGGTCCCCAATAAATCCGCCATAAAGTCAGCATCGACCGTTTCAAAACTCCATTCAGAAATGTTTTGAGTTACGAGGAGCAGTTCATGCTTCATTCAAAGCATTTCAAATTACAAGGAATTAAAAAGCTTTGAAGGGGGTCTTGTAGAAGCATAAAAAATATGTTGGGAAACTCTACACAGCATATTGATGCAGAACAGCGTAAACAGAGGCCTTCAGAGCCACCAAGCATACAACAGTGCTTTTTTGCTAAACACAGCGTGAGATATAAGCTCAAAGGACCATCCGCGTAAGGCAGTATGTCCAAGCCGCTTCAGCATAGACAGGGTGCTTCATCGCCTTTATGCGCAGCATTGAAGTGTACGAGGGAAGCTTCGTGTTCTCCAAAGTGAACCTGTCAGAGCCTGCGATAAACCTGTCAGATCCTGCAAAAAAACTGACGTCTGGACTTCTGACAAAGGGATACTGCTCGACTACCCAAGTGACGGCTATAATGATGGCGTGATACTGCAACCTAGGCTATCATATACCGCCATTTCCTTTGCGTAAACCGCTTTTACGTATACAGACGAATGCGCTGTCTAGTTTTACACAGGCAGATAAGAGCTCCTTACGCTCCGCGGAAGACAAATCGCCTGTTAGGTCAAAAGCTGCATGTCCCTGTATTTGTATGCACAGAGCGGTGACAGGCTCTCAAGGCACGCCTCTGCAATTAATGCGCCGAATACTGACAGATATCCAAGGCACGTCTCTGCGTCTGATGCACAGAAGGGTAACAGACCATCGAAAATATGCCTCTGTATTTAATACGCGGGATGAGGGCAGATCTCTGCATTTAATGCAAGAGATTTGATTATATCTCCAAAGCCGTAATTTCGGCTAAGACGTCCATATCACCTCAGCTTCTACGCCTACCCGGCCTCTATGACCACTCTGGCACGTTATGCAGCGGCTTTTATGCCCATTCAGCTTCTGTGCCTGCTCGGCCTCTACGACCACTCGGCTTCTACGCCATCTCGGCTTCCATGCCCACTCGGCTTCTATGCCTGTTCGGCTTCTATGCCAATTTGATAACTATTTGGCTTTTATGCCATGGTGACAGACATTTGGCTTCTACGCCAACCTCTTCTACACAAGGGATACCTACCTATGTGGCTTCTATGCCGTGATCTTCGTAGCGATTATACGCATTTTGTCCCTTAGTTGGACCCGCGTCACACGCTCATTCAAAAGATCATCTATACGCAGGCATTGGTTATTTTAACCGTTGTGTAAAAGGGTGTTGTACTTTCCACTACTCAATTTTTATACCGATTGTGTGGTCACTGTCACTAAAACTCTATAAATAGAGGCCTCTATCAACAGAGGAAAAGGTCAAAAAACTTCGAAATTGAAGATCGAACAGGGTCGACAAAATCAAAAATCGAACAAGGTCGGAAATTGGTCGAGGAAACCAATATCAGATCAAGGGTCGAGAGATCAGAGATTAAAGAGAGGTCGCAGAATCCTTGAGAGAGAAGAATCTAGAGCTAAGGCAAAGAGCGGGGATCAACGACTTTGGCATCGCACATCCATCCTCTTTTGCGACCTTCGGAGCTGTTCTCCGTCTTCCCCGGCACTTCTTCGTCATCGTGTGGTCCAAGGGCTAAAGTGATCGGCTACAGATCAGACACCTATAGCAACATTTACCCAGATTAACTAAATTGTACTCCCACATCCTCGTGTAGGATTAATATTGTACAAGCTTATTTGTAAACAAAAGAAGGAAAGGGTTTTCTTTCGCAATAAAGAACCCGCCGTTCGTTATTTCCTTTTAACGACACCCTTTCGTTTATATTTTTATCCGAAATAGCATGGAAGAGCGGAGACAAATTCATCATCTTTAGTAGAGTAGAAAGTCCCCAATCCTTAATCCCAAAGGAACTGGAGCCTGAGCTTGATACCAAAAAGATACCATTTTACCGGTACAGTTCTTGAACCAAGCACCTAATCCAGAAGACGGGGTCCGATCTGAAAGCCACTAGGGGCTTGAACTATGGTAAAGGACAATGGCTGCCTCTGCGTTTGTAGGATCCTGCAGGCAAGTCCGAGGATTACTTCCATAAGACCAAGCATGGCTTAGCATACGTCATGCCTCCCACAACCCCCGAAGGCTCGGATGAAGAAGACGATTTACACTGTCACTCTTTAGAATCTTCTACTTGGGACTCTGATATCAGTATCGGGGAGATACTAAAACAAACATAGTCTGCCAACATGGTGTCAGCTGACCCTTAGAAAGACGACGAGGATCCACCTAAAATCTTTGAAATAAAACCGTGGGCCCAATGCCTAGACGCACAATGGAAGATGCGATTCGAACAACAAGAGCCTCCCACTGAGGATAAAGTCATACAAATCGATCTGGACGACGAATCCTCGTCTAAACCTATCTTCATCAGTAAGAGTCTATCCAATGAGGATAGGAAATCCCAGCTACAGCTTATCAGGGATTACATCGATGTCTTTTCCTGAAGTTACGAAGACATGTCGGGACTGGACCCCCAAATTGTGGTCCATAAACTCAATATCTTGCCGAACACTAAGCCAGTCAAGCAAAAACAACGACAGTTTCAGTTGGACATCATTAATTCTATCGAAGCTGAAGTCAACAAACTGATAGCTAGTGGCTTCATCCACGAGGAACAATATCGGGATTGGTTGGCCAATATCGTACCCATCATAAAAAAGAACGGGAAGATTCGGATCTATATTGACTTCCGTGATTTAAATACGGTATGCCCAAAGGATGAGTTTTCCCTTCGATCACAGATATAATAATCGACAATACTTGTGGGTTCGAGCGTATGTCCTTCATAGACGAATTCTCAGGCTACAATCAAATCAAGATATTTCTGGACGATAAAAAGCATGCATCATTTTGAACGCCGATAGAAGTTTACTGTCATACGGTTACGCCATTCAGTCTGAAGAACGCTGTTTGTGGTATTAAACGAAAGAATAAAGATGTGTATAGTACGGGGTTTGAACGAAACTTGTCTTCTTTTGTTTACAAATAAACTTATACAATTTAATCCTATACGAGGATGTGGGAGTACAATTTATTTAATCTGGGTAAATATTGCTATAGTTGTCTGATCTGCAGTCGATCACTTTAGCCCTTGGACCACACGATGTTGAAGAAGTGCCGTAGAAGACAGGTAGCAGCTTCGAAGGTTGCAAAAGAGGGTGGATGCACGATGCCAAAGTCGTCGATCCCTACTTTTTGCCTGAGCTCCGGACTCTCTCTCTCTCTCTCTCTCTCTCTCTCTCTTTCTCCCCCTCTCTCTCTCTTGACCTCCGGTTCGATCTTTCTTGGAAGTTCGACCTTGTTCGATCTTCAAGCTAGAAGTTTTTCCGACCGTTTGATCTGGTATTGGTTTTTTTGACCAATTTTCTCGACCTTTTTCTCCATTGATAGGGGTCTCTATTTATAGAGTTTTGGTTACAGTGACCACTCTGTCGGTGTAGAAATCGAAGAGTAGAAATTACAGCACCCTTTTATACAACGGTTAAAATAACCAATGCCTGCGTATAGATGACCTTTTGAGTGAGCATGTGACGCGTGTCCAACTAAAGGGACAAAATGCGTATATCTGCTGTGAAGATCATGGCGTAGAAGCCACGTAGGTAGGTATCTCTCTTGTAGAAGAGGTTGGCGTAGAAGCCAAATGACTGTCACCCTGGCGTAGAAGCCAAATAGGCATAGAAGCCGAGTAGGCGTAGAAGTCGAGTGGGCGTTGAAGCCGAATGGTCGTAGAGGCCGAGTGGGCGTTGAAGCCGAATGAGCACAGATCCTGAATGGGTGTAGAAGCCGCTGCGTACCATGCCAGAGTGCTGATATGGACGTCTTTAGCCGGAATTACGGCTTTTAAAGATATAATAAAATCTCTTGCAGAGATTTGCCACCATCCTGTGCATTAAATGCGGAGGCATATTTTGAAGGTCTGCAGCCCTTCTGTGCATCCGTCGTAGAGACGTGCCTCAAGAGAAACTGTCACCGCTCTGTTCGATTTCGATATAGAGACGTACCTCGAGCCCCGTACGAAGTGCAGCTTTTTGACGTGGCAGGCGGTTTGTCTACTGCGGAGCGTAAACAGCTCATGTTTGCCTGTGTAAAATAAGGCAGCGTATCCCCTTGTACGTGAAAGAGCAGTTTATGCTGAGGGGATGTCAGTAAACAATGGTTCGGTGATATTTAATCAAATCCTCTGCATTAAATGCAGAGATCCGCCATCATACTGTGGGGCGCGTCCCGAGTGGTCTGCCATCGTTTCCAGCCGTCGTCTGGGTAGCCGTGCAGCACTTTTTGTCAGGAGTCAGAGGTCAGGTGCACTGCGTGACTTGACAGGTTCATTTTGGGAAAGACGAAGTGTTCCTCGTACGCTTTAACGCTGCTTTAAAAGCGAATGAGTTTTACGCCATGGAGGCGATGAAGAACCCTGTCTACGCTGAAGCGGCTTGGACGTACTGCACTTACGCGGATGGTCCTTTGAGCTTATACTTTATGTTGTGTTTAGCGAAAAAAGCTCTATATGCACGTTTGACGGATCTGAAGGCCTCTGTTTACGTTGCTTCCACATCAATATGCTGCGTAGAGTTTCCCAGCGTATTTTTTATGCTTCTACAAGACCCCCTTTAAAGCTTTTTAATTCCTCGAAATTTGAAACGCTTTGAATGAAGCATGAACGGGCCCTAGTAACTCAAAACGTTTCTGAATGGAGCGTTGAAACGGTCGATGTTGACTTTATGACAGATTTATTGGGGACCGGTGTGATCTCTTTCGCCTATAAAAAGGCTGGGGGGTTAACCTATTTTTCCCGTATTCCTTTTGCCACGCAGAGATGATCGCTGGAGTTCGTCGGGTCGATCTGGGGAAGAAGAAGACCATGTTCTTCCAGCATGTAAGGAGCTAAAAAAGATGGCATCTTCGAGCAAGTGTCCACTGCAACGATGGATCATGGAAGGATATCTTAGCCTCCCTTGCTGGGGATAATCAGCAACTTTATGTGGCGGTTCTTCCGGGAGAAGAGAAGGGTCGCATTGGACCACACGGCTGGCAAGTGGCATATTCTTCCGTTACCTCCAGGGATGAGAGCAGCAACTAGCTCTGACCTCGGGTATTGAGTTGGGTGATGTACCTCAACTCAATCTACCACGGCGCTGGACATAGGAAAGTAGTGCCCTGCTTTTCTGTTGGAGGATGGGTCTATGCCCAGTTTTGTATCCTCCCGCCACTGATCATCTTCTAGGAAGAAGAGGAAGATCACCAATGTGAGAACCTGTCAGAACAGGTCCTGGGGGTCTTCAGACGATGATGGGGGAACTCCTTCGTAGACGGAGTTTCCCTCATATGTAATCATAAAGAATAGAGAAAAACCCTTGTAGATTGGATTTCCCTCATATGTAATCATGATTTTGATTTTAATAAAATCGTCTTTCTTCTCTGCATATGATCATTTTTGCCATACGTTATTGTGAAGTCTGAATATGTGTAGCTTCGACATGTCTGATTCTTTACGCCGACTCTGATAAGAAGAGTATTAGGCCCTGTCCTTTATGCATAGCTAATAGTCCATAGAACGTTGTTGAGCATCTTGAACATTTAGAATTGTCCTGCTGCTAGGACTGAGGAACCGCATAGAATTTTGAACTGCTGCTTCTGATGAGCAGAAATTTTGTTCAGACTTCGTCTTCAAGAATGACCTCTCGAAAATCCCTTAGAACAGGGTCGAGGAATGGCTGTCAAACTGAGTTGCCATAGACGAGATGTTCAGACTGGAGTATGGATGAACCTCTAATTTTGACCTGAGGAGAGTAATTTCTCAATGCTTGAACTCTGTATGCTTCGGGTACTTGGGATACTTTGGGGTCAAGAACGAGTATCTTCTGTGTGAACTCTTTGTAATTGACCGCTTTGGGGACCGTTCAGATGTATGCATAATCTGGCCGGCGTATAGATGTGCGGGAAGTCGTGGAGCATGAAATCATTAGTCTGTAGCCTCTGAGCATAAACTAAACACCATCGAGCGTGAAATTATAGACTTGTGGTTCCTGAGCGTGAAGTCATAGGTTTGTTGCCTCTCGAGCATAAAAGCTACCGAGCACAAAGGCATCCGGGCGTAAAACCATAGACTTATAGCTGTCGAACGTAAAGCCGTAGATTCGTAGATGTCGAGCGTAGAAAGCTCCTTTAGCGTAGAACTGTAGATCTGTAGCTTTTGAAAAGAAAATTTCTCCGAGCGTGAAGTTTGCGGATCTGTTGCTTCTGAGCATAAACTAAGTGCCACCGAGCGTGAGATCATCGATTTGGTATCTGCTGAGCGTAAAGTCGTAGGTTTGTTGCCTCTCGAGCATAAAGGCTATCGAGCACAAAGGCATCCGGGCGTAAAACCATAGACTTATAGCTTGCGAGCGTAAAACCGTAGATCTGTTGCTGTCGAGCATAGAAAGCTCCTTTAGCGTAGGAACCGCTGAACTGCTTTACGCGAAAAACTTTTCGAATTCGCTGACTGTCCGCCTTTCCTGAATAATAGGCTGACGTAGGACCCAATCATAACCAAATATTAGGAGATTTGGTTCGGGTTTTGAGGAGTCCGTCCGAGGATTCGAGGCATCGACCCAAACTCTATATATATCCTAAGCTTTTGAGAGAAAAGCTTTTCATCCGTTTTCTACGAAAGAGAGCTTTTGACTGTTCGAGTTTCTTCCTTCGTTCTTTCTTCGAGCACTCCGAGTCTTCAGACATGGCGCCGAAACAAATCCCCTCTACTAAGGGAAAGGGTATAGGTTCTTCTTCTCGTTCTTCTGCCCCAACGCGAGAGTCTTCGGTCGGGCAAGGTGAACTTTCTTCTGAGCGAAGCATCCCGCCGACGAGCAGCACACCCGGCCTTAGAGGTAGAGCCCTGTGGATGACAAAGAATGACGAAAAATCCTTCGCACATGTTGAACGTGACCGCGCTAGGTCGTCTTCTGTGCTGATAGCCTCTTTAAGAAAGATGATGCACGGAGACGTTTTCATCTTTTACGTCCATATTTCTAATGTGCCAGCGTAAAAACTTCATATTTTTACAGTTTTGATGCTGAAAACTTGGTGTATACTATAAAATATTTAGTTTTTAGGTCTGCGGATGGGACCTCCGGCGTAATAACCAGAATTTTAGGCAGTCCGGCGTAAAGCACAGACTGTATACCGCCAATTACGCTTCTGGATGTGACTTCCGGCGTAAAGTGACCAAATTTTGTACAGTCTTGGCATAAAGCACAGACTGTCGTTTCTTGGTCTTTATGTTTGCAAGGTTTGTAATGACGTTTTTCTTGCACTTTTGCAATTAACTTGCATGAGTCTCCACTGGCCGAGGTGATGGGTTCCGCTGCCGGAATGCTGCACTCAAACTATCTGGAGGATCTGTCCCACGTGACATTTCCTATCTCCGGACCCCAGTATCCTGAGGGAAGGAAGATATTGTTATCGGCTCAGGGCGAGCGGACGCTGCTGAATATGATTAACGGAGAGCCCCTGACGTACATAGACGGGGACCAGTACATCAAGCCAGCTTTCCTCTTTGGTGACATGATTGACAAACAGTCTCAGACGAAGCCTAAGAGAGAACCCTAGGTTTTCCCTGCCGAGAGTGTGGTCTTGTATCTGCCAACGATGCCGAGAGATTATCCCATCTCGACTTTCTTTCATGCGACATATTTGAGGAGGATGTCATGGACGCTGACTCCCGATCTTCACGGCAAGCCGGGGAAGATCTTTCATCTGAAAGAAGCTGACCAGGGGTCGTTTGTCAGCCGCCCTTCTAGCGTTGTGACGGTGTTGAGGGGACTGTGCCCGGGCAGCGTCCCGAGTGAAGACAGTTCTGTGATCCAGCATGTCCAGTTGTCGACTTTCTGTAACGACTTTATGGGGCGAGGGGGGTATACTCCAAGGAGAATCCTCGGTGTAATGGGTGGATCACCCCAACAAACCTCTGATGGACTTGCCTAGTTGACTGGGCCTTGAAGCATTTTCGGAGCGAGCTGGAGGTCATTGGGCTGTATACTGCTGTGAGTGCGACGAGTGTTGGGTTGCCTCCTAACCCTAACCTATTTCTGGCACTGATGGAGCGATACATTCCGCTCACTGGGACCTTCGCCACTCCACTGGGGGAGTTGGGGTTGGCCCTTCATGAGATGGCAGTGATCTCGAGACTGTCGATGGGGGATACCCCATATGAAGAGTATGTTCCCACCAACCGGGAGTTGGAGGACTCGGACCCTCGGGTCGTGGAGGTGTATCAGGAGCTGATGTGCCACTACTTCGCGTGCACCGCATTTTATGAAGAGCCTTCTGATTTGGCTCTTATCACTAAGTAGACGTCCTATCTCTTCTTTTACCGGGCCAGGGCCGCCACGTCGGGGAAAGTTTCGGGGGGCAAGAATGAGCCCGTGAATTGTTTGGGCGCGCTTAGTGCCCAGGTCGTTGAGGATCTTATGGAGGATGCTAAAGCTCCCGATCAGATTCTCAATGACAGGGTAGGAAAGTACCCTGAAGGCACTAAGGCCTATAGTTACTTGAGGCGCTATCGCAGGCCTCTGTCTAAGGAAGCCAGGCTGGCTGGCTTTCTCTCCATATGGCTGAGTCGAGTCGTGGTGCCTGGCATCGCGTCCGCGGACCACATTCACCGGAACGTCCTGTGGCCTGCCGTTCGTCTGGTGTTTGGGGCAAGACTGGGCTTGCTCCTTGCCATGGTGTGCCGTATTCAGGCTAGCTTGAGGGCCATGACTGATGGGCTGCTCGTTGATGAAGCTCGGCATGATAGCTTTCCCCGGGTAGAATTATTATATATGTACTTGATGGGATGGTTAATTCTCCATAATCCCCGGGTGATGTCTTCCGGCCCTGGCAGTAGTTCGGGGGGTAGTTTCTTGCTAAACTACAAGGACTCTCCTTGGAACGTGAACACAGTTTTAGACTGTCGGCTGGTGTTGAACCTCAGCCACGGGTGGAAGCTATTCTGCATCGTCCCCTCCGTGCATCGCAACCAGTCGGGTATTAGGCTTGAGGACTTAGGTCAAGATAAGACCAATCTTTCTCTGAAAGCCTTTAATTGGTTGGTCTGTATTAGACCCTCCCATTTGCTGTACAGAAGCGAAGATCATTGCTTCTTTGAGCCTTACTTGCACGTCGGTTCGCCAGGCAATTTGGGTACGATCAGTTGCACGTGGGCAATGCCGTCACCAGCTTCAGGTCCAGGGGCGGACTCATTGATGGAGCCAGATGATGGCAGTATTTTATCATGGGTTGCACGGGAGCCATCTTTATCGTGCCGGTTGTTACAACCTCCACGGAGCTGCGCATCCTCCATTCTTACGCTCAATTCTACGTGGCGATCAGCACTTTCCATCGCGATTTAGAAATGCGTGGAAGCTTTAGGGTGCCTTCTCCCAAGCCTGGGGGAAGAGTCGAAGTCCCCTCAGTTTCTTCTGACGAGGGTAAGGAGTTCGACACTCCGGATGAGCCTCTGGTGTCGGTGCCGAGGTGTGAAGTGCCTCTGCCTGCGGGGGCTTTGGTAGTCCCGGGGAAGCGAAGGGCACCTGTTTCCAAGAAGGCTTCTCTTCGTAAGAGGAGGAAGGAGACGGTTGCTCGTCCTCTCTGCGTTCTTGGTATTGAGGCTCCTGGGAGTGGGCCTGTATCTCCCCATGTCAGGGATAATTCTTTGGTTGGAGGTTCCTCGCCTTTTAGAGAGGGACCTTCTATAGTTCCGGCTGGCGGCACCGGAGAGTCTTCGCTGAAGGCTGTTGTCGCCGCTACTGCTCCAGGTAGTGGAACGAGGTCGCCTGCGTGGCCAAGGCAAATGGGGAAATCTGTCCCTAGACCGGCAACGGATGAAATTCCTGCCACGCCTGTGCGCATGCCTAGCGAGATTCCAACTGACGAACCTCGACTGCGTCTTGGTGAAGGCTTGGTAGGGCACCTGGCGATGTCGGTTGATTGCGCATACGACCGAAGAATATTGGATGCTGACTGCTGCAGGTAGGCGGGACAATGAAGATAGAATCCTCATGTGGTCCATATGTCGTGACGACGTTGGATGATGGCGCGACTTCCCAGGTATACGGACGGTAGGAGTTCATAACTTCCAAGAATTCTTGTGCTATGGTTTCTACCTCGTCACGGGGAGCGGATTCCTATTTTGGAATGTGAGCGCCAATATAATAAAAAAAAGGATGTTTATTATCATCTGAAACTCCCTTCCTGGTTGTATTTACATCAGTCGGCTGCTTGTTGCGCCGAAGGTTGATGACCAAAGGTGGAGGCTTCTGGTTCAAAGTAATCACTAGAGGATCACTCCCTTTTCCTGACCTGGTGTTATTCAGGTGAATAGCCATAGGCTCCATGGCTTTTGGACGAGTGGTTCGTCCTTTCACTCTGATTGACAGTGGTAGTGTCGTAGGGGGGGTTTCTGGCTCCCGGTGGGATTCCTTCTCCGCCTTGCTTGACAATTCTTCCGTGTGGTCTTGAGAATACAACACGGCATCGGAATAGTAGGATTCTACTCCTTTAAATGGGTTTAGGTCAGCAACCTCCGTTTGTACTGTCCCTTGGGGGTCTACATATTTCAGACATTGATGTAGAGTTGAAGGAACGATGTTGTGGTCGTGGATCCATGGTCTTCCCAGTAAAATATTGTAGGACACCTCTGAATCGATGACGTAACATGTGGCCACCGATCTGAGGTTGCCAATCTGGATCCTCAAGCGAATTTTCCCCAACGGCTTACTTCTTCCGACGTTTAACCCCACGATTGTAGTGGAGGTATAAGCCAATTCGCTGGTAGGAATCCTCAGCGGTCTGAGCAGACTGTGAGGGATGATGCTGATCGACGACCCCGGATCTATATGAATCCGATCGACCACCATGGAACCGACGTACCCGGTGTAATAGAAGGGCCTGTCATGCCTGTTATGTTTTAACAGCATGTCATCTTGAGTGAAAGTGATATTTGGGACCACTTCTATTACACTGTGGCATTGAGGACACGCCACCGATTTCTCGTCGGAGGACTTGAGCTGGGTCAAGCATGCCTCCGCCTGCATTAGTGCTTCGCTCAGGGCTAGCCGAGTGTCAGTGGAGAGCCTGAGCAGCTCGAAGATAAACAGCTTGGCTAGCGTATTAGCCAGTTGGGCCAGGATGTCGAAGTTGTACGGCTTCCCTAAACCTTTGCTTGGAATGTTTTTCACAGGTTTATCAAAGCGCACTTCTTTTTGCTTCCCCTTGTCCGCCGGAGTTGGTTTTAAAGGACCAGCATCTGGCATGACGGGACCTGGCCCTGGAGGTTTGGCAGCTGAAGTGTCCGCCGGTGCATCTTCCTGACTTGCACCATAGTCGTTGAGGTAGGCTTTCCCTGAACGGGTCACAGCCAATGCCTTTTCTTCATCTGATGCCGAAGAAGTTATGACCATATGGCATGGTTTGCATTTGGAGCTCTTTCTAGACGTGGCTTTAGCAGCTCCGAGCTCTGACACCAAATCTGGATGCACCCACATGATCTCGCCCTGCCGGGTGGTTAGGGGTACCAGGTCATAATTTTGACCCCTAGCCGGAGGGAGATTGACGATGTTCATCATGGTCCGGAAAATGGGTGTGACACCGTCCGAGACTTCGTGGGAAGGCAGATTGCCAAACCGCAGAGAGATCATGTTGGCCATGACCGTCTTCTCGGTGTTGTGTAGAGTGATGGCTTTAGCATCGATTAACCCCTGGATCTTCCTTTTCAGTATGTAACACGCCTTTGTTGGGTGGTGTACGTATCTGTGGAAGATGCAGTATTTGGGGTCGTTAGTACTGCCGACTTCTTGGGGCCGTCTTAGCTCCGGAAGGGTGATCTTGCCACTTTTGACGAGACACTCGAATATACTTGGGATATCGTCGTCGTCGAAAGAGTAGACTTTGACGGGCATGGAGGTCCCGGGTCTCGCTTGTGCGGTTGCCGCGGTCTTTTGTCTGGCCGTATTGATCACCAGAGCTTCTTTTCCCTTGGAGCTGCGAGGATGGTCACTGCTGGGAGATGACCTTTTGCCTCTATCGGAGGCGGAGATCATGATGCCATTGTCGCGTGCCTTGCGACTGTTGTCTTCGGCAGCTACTGCCGAGATAATGAACGAGGGCCAATCATGGAATTGATATGGTCCTGTAAACATCGATACTACGGGAAGGAGCTTCTTTTTGCAAATGTCTACTAACGCAGAGTCTGGAACTCCTGGAGGCATCTGTAAGGTGGCCTGACGAAAACGTTCGATGAAGGTACGAACTTCCTCTTTCTCCCTCTGCTTGACTTCGATGAGAGAGGACATAGACATGTACATTCCTCCCTCATAGAATCGCGTGAAGAATAAAGCTTTGAAGTCCTCGAAGGAAGTAATGCAGTTGTCCGCCAAGCTACGGTACCACTGATAGGCTACTCCTGAGAGGCAGCCTTTGAACACCTGAGTGAGGAGAGCGTCGTTCCCTTGTAGCAACATCGTCATCATACTGAAATAGTTTATGTACTGACTTGGTGATGTTTTTCCCTCGAAGAGAGCCATAGTCTGAGGTTTGTACCTCGGAGGAAAAGGGACCTCTTCCCAGATAGCTGGGTAAGGCTGGTTGATTCCCAGTTTCTTGAGCTGATCTTTGTGCTTCAAGGCGTCAAACTGGGCTTTCAACTCCCGTACTGCCTGTATCGGATTTTCAGTCGGAAGTGGGACTACGGTGTAGTACGGAGTTGGTTGTATCGTAACTCCAGCGGGAGGTAAGGCATTCTCTGAGTGAGGAAGCGGAGGAACTGCTGACTCTTAATCTAGAGCAGGCTCTTGGCTCGGGTTGGATGGTGTAAGTCCACCCCCACACGTATCTGAGTTGGCGGGATCAATGCTTGAGCCATGGCAGTTGCGTGCTGGGTTAGCATCATCTGGTGCATGTTCTCCATTATGGATTGCATTTGTTTTCGAGATGTCTCCAGCATAGTGATGCGTTATTCTGCGTTTCCTGACGGCAAAGCTTCCTCGCGTTCATCTTCAACGACATAAACTCCCGTTTCCCTGTGCGTCATTAAAGGATTAGTATAGGTCGCTGCAGAAGTCGACTCTATACTCTCGGCATCTGATCTGGGAGACTGGCGACCCCCAGCATCTGAATCAGATGAGTACGACGCTGGTTGCTGTGACCTTGCACGGGTGTTTTGAAATACCCCAGCTTCAGCGTTCCTGAGGAGGTCGTTGAATCTCCTTCGGCTCGGAGGCCTAGAGGGATGACGTCTTGAGCTCGACTCTTCTCTAGGCGCGTGTGAGCCATGTTCATGGATGCATGCGCGGGCTCTTCTTCCTGAAAAGTCAGAAAGTAGCTCAACCGATCGAAAACTGATTGTTTTGCCTTAGGACAGCAGCAGTCAATCACAATCTTATGACTATTACAACAGTGCTCGGCAGGAGGCGTAATAGACATGTTGGAAGGTCCCCTCTCCCTACGCTTCTGGATTAGATATTTGCGCAGGTCAGGAGGAGTTGCAGAAGAAAAAGATGATGGCTTGTTCCTCCTGTTCCCACTGGTGGGCGTGCGGAAGGTCTTCCTTGTGCCACCCGTATACAACAGATTGGCCATACGGGTAGTGGATAACCCCCTGGAAGGGTATCTTCCCGCAACCTGAGCTTGTTCTACGCCGAGGGACTTTGCCTGGCGTAACTTGGAGATTTGCTCAGACTGGCGTAAAGCTGAAGAGGTCCTCAGTCCGCCATCGGCTTCTCGCGTAATCCGGAGAGTAGGCAGATTGTTCCCTTGTTGGCGTAAAGGCCGAGAAGTTGAGTATTCTACCGCTTGCTTTCCCTTGCGGAGATCACAACGCTCATCTGGTTCAGTGTAGAGGTCAGATGTTGTCTTGCGCGTGGAGCATGATTTGTACTTCCGATTTGGCACTGAGGCACCATCAGAAGTTTTGTCTGTACTACGCGGAGAGAGAGACTGATTTCTACGCGTAGAGCATAGTGGATGCTTCTGGGTTAACGCTGAGGCTTTGCCCGAAGTTTCGTTTGTACCGCGCGTAGCGGGAGACTGGTTTCTACGCCTAGAGCGTAGTGGATACCTCTGGGCTAGCACTGAGGCTTTGCCCGAAGTTTCGTCTGTATCGCACGTAGTGGGAGACTGAATTTTACGTGCGGGGCACGGAGGGAGCAATGCTTCAACCTCATTGGTCAGAGAGATTAGAGAGATCGGAGAGTCCACAGGAATGGTAGAGGATGTCTTGGGAATTCGGACCTTGCGCAGCTTCCTATTGTCTTGGACGGAGAGAGGGTGAGAGCTACCCCCGGTTCGAAGCATGTCTTCGTAGGCAAACTGGTCGAATTGGACGACCAGTGTCTTCTTCACGGTTCCTACAGATACCGCATCGTATTGAGCAATTACTTCCTCATCAGAAGAGAAAGACGTCCCCAGCAGAGTTGCCATCTTGTTTGTGGTATTAAACGAAAGAATGAAGATGTGTATAGTATGGGGTTTGAACGAAACCCACCTTCTTTTGTTTACAAACAAACTTGTACAATTTAATCCTATACAAGGATGTGGGAGTACAATTTATTTAATCTGGGTAAATATTGCTATAGGTGTCTGATCTGCAGTCGATCACTTTAGCCCTTAGACCACACGATGTTGAAGAAGTGCCGTGGAAGATAGGTAGCAGCTTCGAAGGTTGCAGAAGAGGGTGGATGCACGATGACAAAGTCGTCGATCCCTACTCTTTGCCTGAGCTCCGGACTCTCTCTCTCTCTCTCTCTCTCTCTCTCTCTCTCTCTCCCCCTCTCTCTCTCTTGACCTCCGGTTCGATCTTTCTTGGAAGTTCGACCTTGTTCGATCTTCAAGCTAGAAGTTTTTCCGACCGTTTGATCTGGTATTGGTTTTCTTGACCAATTTTCCTGACCTTTTTCCCCATTAATAGGGGTCTCTATTTATAGAGTTTTGGTGACAGTGACCACTCCGTAGGTGTAGAAACCGATGAGTGGAAAGTGCAGCACCCTTTTACACAACGGTTAAAATAACCAATGCCTGCGTATAGATGACCTTTTGAGTGAGCATGTGACGCGTGTCCAACTAAGGGGACAAAATGCGTATATCTGCTGCGAAGATCACGGCGTAGAAGCCACGTAGGTAGGTATCCCTCGTGTAGAAGAGGTTGGCATAGAAGCCAAATGACTGTCACCCTGGCGTAAAAGCCAAGTAGGCATAGAAGTCGAGTAGGCGTAGAAGCCGAGTGGGCGTTGAAGCCGAATGGCCGTAGAGGCCGAGTGGGCATTGAAGCCGAATGAGCACAGATCCTGAATGGGCGTAGAAGCCGATGCGTATTGTGCCAGAGTGCTGATGTGGACGTCTTTAGCCGTAATTACGGCTTTTGAAGATATAATCAAATCTCTTGTAGAAATTTGCCACCATCCTGTGCATTAAATGCGGAGGCGTGTTTTGAAGGTCTGCAGCCCTTCTGTGCATCCATCACAGAGACGTGCCTCGAGAGAAACTGTTACCGCTCTGTTCGATTTAGACGTAGAGACGTACCTCGAGCCCCGTACGAAGTGCAGCTTTTTGACGTGGCAGGCGGTTTGTCTACTGCGGAGCGTAAACAGCTCATGTTTGCCTGTGTAAAATAAGGCAGCGTATCCCCTTGTACGCAAAAGAGCAGTTTATGCTGAGGGGATGTCAGTAAATGTCATGCTCCAGTCCCAAAATACGTAGGACCAGGAATACGTGACACGCCAGCTACGCATTCGACCAGACTCTGGTCTGACTTGAATACGTATAAGCTGTAATATAAAGGGCACTATCTAGATATTCCATAAATGTAAACCTCTGTCTCAATCCACAATGTACAACAGTATACAAGAAAGAGCTATATGTGCTAAGGTCGGCCATCCAATAACACACTAACTCGAATAGACTCGAGAAGAAGTATGAGTCTACAAAACTAGGCTACAACAGCAGATGAATAATCAATGTAAATAACCATAATGCCGGTAGATATAATATGATTACCTAGTACCATGCTCGCAAGATATGCCACTCCATCAGTATCTCCAAGTGCTCCGTAATCGTCTATGCTGCAAAACTGGCAGGAAACCAGGTCCTCAGAGGGATGTAACAAGGTACAGAAATATAACATGCCAAGTAAACAGAAAGTACAAGTGCACGACAGGGTACTCTATCATAACCAACTAGTGTGACACAGTTTAAAGAAAATGTTCGACGCGTGGGCCGTCCAAAGTAAAACCGTAGCTCCGGACACGGAAACACACGGCACGTACCGCAGCTCCGGGCAAAGAGTCACACGGGTGGAACAGTTACACTAGAAAATACTACATATATATAAGCGCGTGCAGAGTAGCCCAAGCGTCTAGTAACTGTCTTCCCCTTCCCAAGCGGTCAACGATTGTGCGTTAAACCTGAACCACTACCTACAGTCTCAACACATGGAAAATAACTCAACAGACGAGACCCTAAGGTCATCCCAGTCTCTGGTCATGATGTCAGTATCAGGATACAGGAATCTGGCACGAACACAGTGTATGAGTGTGTCCTGGGGTATCGATATACTCTGGTACGTGCATCGAGGTTCTATGAAACATCAGTAATGATTCTAGGTCGTTTAAATCGAATGTCAACACCCGGTTGTGAACCGGACACGGAATATCGAACACCACGTAAAAATGTGCACAATTTACAAAAAGAATAACAATATCTGTAAACTGAAATACTGGGTGGCAAGGTACACTTGCCTGCGTGCGGCTGCTGATGACGGGGATCGGGTACCGCGTCCAAGTCCTCAGGTCTCGCAATACCTAGAGATGAGATACAAACGAGAATCAATAATCTAGTCTACAACAAACAGGGGTGCTACACATATCTACGCCTAACAGAGACTAGACACTAGGGGGTTGACTACCGTTGACTTTCGGTACGATAGTCAAAACAACTAGTCCTCTATATGTTCTCCTTAATTTAATTCTCCATAATTAAATTAATAATTTCTATCATGTACCATACATCCCGATCATTTATTTAAATTCCAACAAAAACTCACTTTACTTCCAATTCATAATTAAATTTTATTTGTTATATTTTATGTCGAAGGCAACCTCTAATCCACAGTCCAACTTTATAAACTACAAGATACATGCTCATTATAAAATTAAACTATGTCAACCTCATTAAACCCATCCTCAAGTCATTTTAATTTTTATATGCATTCACATTAACCTCATTTGAATTAACCCAAGTATTTCTTAACACATAGTGCTACGTAAGCCTACCTAACCATTTATATATATTCACGGACCTTCTTTCTAATGTAATTAATCCACATGTAATTATTTATTATTTCCTTCACCCATGCATATATCCATGACACATTATTCATGTTTAATCATCATTAACATAACCTTATCCATGTTCTTATTTAAACATTATTAGCATACTCAATGTAACCCCATAATTACTTAGTTCAAATACTCCTCCCATTAACCATACATATCCACATAATATATATATCACCCTAACAACATATTAACATCTCCATAATTAACATTATTCTCTTATATAAACTCCTATTTAAAACATTTAATATTCTAGAAATTTATTACAAAAGAGGTGGAGAAGTGAACCTCAAGGAGGCTCGTCGGAGTTGAGGGTGCTCGTGGTGGTGGTGATGAAGCTTGATGGTGAGGGGGGTCGGCCAAGTGGGAGAGGGGCTGTGCACAGTCCAACGTGGCCGTGGGGATGGTGAAGGGGCTGAGGTGGTGGTGGAATGACTAGTATAGGTGTTGGTGAGGTGGTGATGAAGTTGGTGAAGAATGAGGGAAGAAGAAAAAGAAGAAGAAGAAGAAGAAGAAGAAGAAGAAAAGAAAATGGGGAGGGAAGTGGTCGGCCGAATGTGAGAGGGGAGGAGAGAGAATGAGGGAGGGGGGTTTTCAATGCTCTCCTTGAAATTAGGGCCGGCCTAGGGATATGTGTGTCAGGGGGGAAAGTTAAATAGGAGAGGGTGTAGGAATGAGTGGCTAGAAATGATTTGAATTAATTGAATGAGTGGTTGAGATGCATTATGGATAGGGGTGGGATTCCTTCATGAGGGAATGTGATTGGGACCCCATTTTGGGACCCCATAAATAATCATGACAAATGAGGTGTTGCCAACAATTTGTTAATTGCAAATAAACCCCCATAAATTCGAGAATTTGCATAAACACATGAAATGACGCGAAAATTATGCCAAAAATTACGTTTATTAAATTGTATGACGAGGGGGTAATGTGGGTGAGGAACGGGTTTAATTAAATGGGCATTGGGATTAATTTAGGATTTAAATAGGATTTACCAAGTTGGTAATCCCGAATTAAATAGAAATAAGCGTCCCGCGAATTTAATTTAATTTAATTTGGGGCACTTGGGGTCAAAATCCGAAAATGGCGCAAAAGCCAAAAATGGTGGGGGCTTGGAGTCAGTCTTGGACCCTTTTGTTAGTCCGGCTCAACGGGTTAAGTTGGTATCCCAAAATTTGGAGTAACGACATAGGAGTCCGACACCGAATTAAATATGAATTTCGGATTCGATAAATTGTGCAATTAATTTAGTGCACAACGGAATCTGACTTTTTGTGACGGAAAAGTCCAGTGCCTAATTTGGCGAGTTGAGTTGAGTGTACAATATTTGTACGAAATTTATGGGCTAAAAATGGGCTCCGAATAATTAGACAACGATAGTGCGCGCCAAGGGTTTTAATTAATTAGATTAAATTTCCAGATAAATATCCTCTACTCTAAACCTCAATATTTCCTATAAAAATTTTCCTGGCCCACTCTAACTATCTACAGAATAAATTGAGGGGGTTTACAGTAAACGACGGTTCGGTGATATTTAATCAAATCCTCTGCATTAAATGCAGAGATCCGCCATCATACTGTGGGGCGCATCCCGAGTGGTCTGCCATCGTTTCCAGCCGTCGTCTAGGTAGCCGTGCAGCACTTTTTGTCAGGAGTCAGAGGTCAGGTGCACTGCGTGACTTGACAGGTTCATTTCGGGGAAGACGAAGCGTTCCTCGTACGCTTTAACGCTGCTTTGAAAGAGGATGAGTTTTACGTCATGGAGGCGATGAAGAACCCTGTCTACGCTGAAGCGGCTTGGACGTACTGCACTTACGCGGATGGTCCTTTGAGCTTATACTTTACGCTGTATTTAGCAAAAAAAGCTCTATCTGCACGCTTGACGGCTCTGAAAGCCTTTGTTTACGTTGCTTCCACATCAATATACTGCGTAGAGTTTCCCAGCGTATTTTTTATGCTTCTACAAACGTAGGTGTTACATACAAGTAAACTATGAGCACCATCTTCCGTGAGCATCTACGTAAGATAGTAGAGTGTTACATTGATGATATCGCTGTCAATAGTCACTTTAAAGATGGTTACCTTGGAGACTTGAAGACTGTATTTGACCTGATACAATTGCACATCTCAATATAAATTCAACCAAATCCTTCCTGGAAGTCTTCAGCGTCAAGTTCCTAGGTTTTTTGTAACTTCAAAGGGTATCCACGTAGACCCCGACAAGACTAAAGCAATCCTTGAAATGTGCCCACCAAAGAATCTCAGAGAACTTTGTGGCCTTCAAGGAAGGATGGCATACATCATGAGGTCCATATCAAACCTCTCTGGATATTGTAAGTCGTTCACCCAGCTCATGAAAAAAGGGTCTCCTTTGTTTGGAACAAAAATTCTTAATTCGCTTTCGACGATATCATGGAGTATGAATTCCCCACTATTGGTGGCCCCCGTTATGGGAAGACCCTTATTACTATATGTGCGAGCAATGGATCACTCCTTCGAAGCTTTCCTAGCCCATACAAGTGATGCAGGTCACGAACAGGCCATCTATTACTTCAACATAATGATGGTCGACGCAGAGCACAAATACAACCCCATCGAGAAGGAGTGCCTCGCTCTAGTCTTCTCTATTCAGAAGACCCGGCATTACGTGGCAGCATAAACCATCCATGTGATCTCGCAATTTAATCCTCTCATAGTCCTCATGACTAAACCCGGAGCACTCAATTCCCACTGGGCTACATGGGATATACTACTGTCATATCATTACCAGACGTACGGTGCTTTCACTCTTTGTTTTTTATTTCCAGCAAGTGCCTATATATATCATTACCTTTCCTCAACAAGCCTTTATCGGTATTCAGGAGTCTTGGATATGCAACGGATAATGGATCCTTAAAATCTTCCTATCAGAGTAGTCCCCAGGTCCACCTGCACACTCCCGCATGGACCACCCAAAAAATAACCTAGTCTTGTTAGACGCTAGCCATGTCAATATTGTCTCTGAGCTATCGCCCTAATAATCTCCCCAGCGGAGTAACTCTCAGGTCTATCTACATTCCCGGATCGTCCATACTTAGCAAACTACTTCTCAGTGAGTTTTTCGGACGTTGGTTCACATCTATATTACCTCTGAACTAATATCCTAATATTTCTCCCCGACCGAGTTTGCCATATCCATATTAACTCTGAGAAAACCTTCCAGGCTTGGCTATCAATTATCATGTCCATATTACCTCTGATATCGGTTGTCATCTCAACTTATCACCCTTACTTAACTCTTAGTACACCAGCGGTGTTAAGTCCACAAAACTTGCCACTTCTATATTACTGTTGGCATGGCTTATCTCGAACCTATTAATTGCACTTAGTTGCACAAGAAGTAATGGATCTATAAAACCTATCATGCCCATATTACCTCTGATAGGATTTTGTCTTGAACTTATTACTTGCACTCTCATATGCAAAAAGTAATAAGTCAACCAAATATCCTGCAGTAAGATATCCTCAATAGAAGAAAATAGTTCACGTCCATATTACATCTGAACTATGAGCTACACATGTTCCCCATCCAAAGAAAACAACTACGTCCTTATTACATCTGGCTCTTTTTTTTCCTTCCACCAACAATACTGGGATCGTACCTAATCTCTCGGTATGACTATCGATTAGTTCATGTCTACGTCACCTCTGGGCTATCATCCTCACATCCTTCTCCGAGAGTTTTTTATGTCCATATTACCTCTGAGTAAATATCTTTTTATGACTATCATAAGTCGTCATCTAAACTTATCACCCGTACTCAACTCTAGGTATGCCAGCGGTGTTAAGTCTGCAAAACCAGCCACGTCCATATTACCTCTGGCAGGTTTTTATTTCAAACTTATTACTTGCACTCGTGTGCGTAATAAGTAATAGGTCCACAAAAGATCTCCTAGTGGGACATCCTTAACAAACTGCAATGTTATACTATGTCCATATTATCTCTAGTACAATACCCAAAGTCTACAACATATAATATGATGAGTACAAAAAAGAAGTTCTAGAAAAAGATAAAATTTTTATTAATATTCAAGATCATGAGTACATACGGTAGAAATCCTTTACATTTTAAGGGTTTTCATTAATATTCAAGATCATGAGTACATGTAATAGAAAATTCTACAAACAGAACTTTGTCCATCCAGGAGCCCCTTTGTGATGTCGTTGCTACTGACACAAGTGGACCTAGCAGTAGAGCTCAATGCTTTCTGCATTATCCCTCCATAATGCAAACCTTAGTATATGGAAAAGACTCTATACTGATGGATAGCAAGGGAGGAATAGGAGCAGGCGCTCTACAGCCATGTGCGAAGATCGAAGACATAAATGACAATTAATCCAAATACTGGCATCGATGTCGCAGGCCCCCAGCCCGTAGCAAGACTTATAAAGGAGAGAAACATATTTCCTTATTTTTATATAAGAATCATATAGGCAAATATTTACATATTGTATTTGTTATAATATTAATGCATGTGTCTGATATTCTATATTATAAATAATATGGTCTGTGGTATCACACAGAAGATCATATTATCAGTTTCCTATGGAATATATAAATATTTTATAACCTAGATGGACTTGGAAAACCCATTAAAAAGTCTATGGTGTAATCAGGTATTAGTCTATCTTGACTATAGGTTTACACTAGTATACTTTGTGTGTATTAAATATGATCACTTGAGTTTATTCCCTTTGTACTTACTACATAAGAGAATAAATACCTCTATTATTATGGATACTTATGCTCTTAATCCGGATATACTAACAGACATGTATATATAGTGTGTATTAATTTGAATCATAAAAGAGTGAGATTTATTATAGGTTAATAACCTCTATGAATTGGGTAATGACATTGTGTGTATGATGGACTGTTGATTATAAAAGAAATCTATGTCCCAATATATTGGGTTGATGATGTTCCCTTAAGGAACTCATAAGGATTTTCATATAAACCTTGCAAGCGGATTATATCTATATAATTGTTAGTAACTTAATTTGATCGACGGACATTCATTATCTTAACATGGGAAGACAAACAAGCATATAATAAGAAGGAGCCTATAATTATAATTTGAGATTAGGAAGGTAGTGGAACAATAGCTCTTTAGTAGACCGAGATATTATTAACAGGCTAGGATTGTATGTTCGGGCTGAACATGGGATACCCAGATCCGTTATGAGACCTAACCCTAATTTTTCCTCAAGGTCCTTATCGTAGCCTATATATATCCTCTATTCTTTGGCCGTCATGGTAATAAAAAAGTAAGCAGCTTTCTCTAAATTTGTTTTTCACATAAGGAGAGAAAGAGGGTCGGCCAAGGAGAAGAAAAGGTTGGAAGATCATCGTCCACACGGCGTCCAATCCGATGAAGAAATACGTGCAGAAGATCTTGGGGTCGCTAACTGATCAAGGTTGCTAAAAACCTTCATCTTCTTCTCGTTACTTCAGGTATAATTCGTGAACCCTAGTTTTTATCTTTTAAGGGTTAGATCACATATTAAACTTGTTAATCTTTTATCGATCAATATGCACACCAATCTGCGATCCTGGGGATCTCCTAGTTCCATCAATTGGTATCAGATTCAGATTTGGGGTAGTCCAGCACATGTGCTGAATGGAAAAGCAGATAAATTAGAATCTCGTACATAAGTATGCTTGTTTGTAGACTATCTAAGAGGAACAAAAGGAGATTTATTTTATAGTCCTAAGGATTAGAAGTTTATTGTTAGCACTAATGCCTGATTCTTAGAGGAAGACTATGTGATGAACCATAAAACCATGAGTAGAGTTATTCTAGAAGAACTGTGAGATGAGACACTAAATAATTTAGTACCAATAGTACAACAGGAGAAACCACAAGTAACTGCACAATATGTCACAAATGTTACACCACAACCTATAGTGCATCATCGTAGTGGGAGGGTTATTGTACAACCTGACATATTCATGTTCTTGGGAGAGTCATTAGAATTCATCCCTAAGGAACAAGATTCTGATCCCTGCACCTATAATGAAGCACTCCAAGATAAAGATGCAGAATCTTGGCAAAAAGCAATAATATTTGAAATATAATCTATGGATTCTAATCAAGTCTGGAATCTTATAAAATAACCCACTGGTGTAAATGACATTGGATGCAGGTGGCTATATAAAAGAAAAAAAGGATCGACGGTAAGGTTGAAACCTTTAAAGCTCGGCTTATTGCTAAAGATTTTATTCAGAAAGAGGGTATTGATTATGAGAAAATAGTTTTGCCAATAGCCATGCTTAAGTCTATCTGAATTCTTTTATCTATTGTAGCTCATCTCGATTATGAGATTTGGCAAATGGATGTCAAAACAGCTTTTCTTAATGGAAGTCTTTAGGAGAACATCTATATGAAGCAACCTGATGGGTTCATTGAAAAGGGCAAAGAGCATCTTGTTTGTAAGCTCAAGAATTCTATTTATGGACTTAAGCAAGCTTCTACATCTTGGGATATCCATTTTGATTAAGTGATAACATTTTATGGATTTGATCAATGTCCGGATGAAGCATGTGTATATAGAAAGTGTGACGGAAATGTAGTGGTATTCCTAGTACTTTACGTAGATAATATCTTGCTCATTGGAAATAGTATGAAGGTGTTATCTAATATAAGGGTATGGTTATCCAAGCAGTTTGATATAAAGGACTTGGGAGAAGTAGTTCACATCCTTGGAATCAAAGTTCTATTAGATCACAAGAAAAGGATGTTAGGCTTATCCCAAGCTACCTATATCTATACTATACTAACTAATTTTTGCATACAAAATTCTAAGAAATATTTCTTACCTTTTAGGCATAGAATTGCTCTATCAAAGAAGCAGTGTCCGAGGACACCTAAAGAGATATAGGACATAAAAGCGGTTTCTTATGCTTTGGCAGTAGAAAGCTTAATGTATGCAATGCTATGTATGATATCAGACATCTGCTTTATCGTTGGCATGGTTAGCATATATCAGTCTAACCTAGGACAAGATCACTGGACTACGATAAAGCATATTTTGAAGTACCTGAAAAGGACTAAAGATTATATATTGGTTTATTATGCAATTGGTTTAGTGCCTTTGAGGTATACAGACTCAGATTTTTAGTCAGATAGGGATATCAGGAAATCTACCTCAGGTTATGTATTTACTTTAGGAGGTAGAGCCATAGTATGGAGGAGCATCAAGTAAAAATGTATTGTCAATTCCATCATAGAAGTGGAGTATGTGGCATCCTCTGAGGCAACCAAGGAAGCAATTTGGCTCAAAAACTTTCTATTGAACTTGGATGTGGTACCTAGTTTGTCTAAGACTATTACACTTTATTGTGATAATAGTAGTGCAGTTATAAACTCGAAGGAACCACTTGCCCAGAAGACAGGTAAACACATTGAGCGCAAGTACCACCTGATAAAAAAATTCATAAAGAGAGAAGAAGTTACTATGATCAAGATAGCATCAGCAGAAACCTAGTTGATCCCTTTACAAAGAACTTACTAGATAAGGCTTTCGATAATCATGTTGAGTGAATGTGAGTCAGATGCGTAGCAGCATAGCTTTAAGTATAAGTGAAAGATTTGTAAGAGTATACTAAAAAGCAATACTTTGAGTATAAGTGGAAGATTGTTAGGGTTATATGCTAAAAGCATCTCTTTATATTAACTACATTTCCATATTTTTAAATAAAAATCATATGGGCAAATATTTTCCTGTTGTATTTGTTATAATATTAATACAAGTGTCTGATATTCTATATTATAGATAATATGGTGTGTGGTGTAACACAGAAGATCATATTATTAGTTTTCTGTAGAATATATAAATAGTTCACAACCTTGATGGACTTGGATAAACCATTGGAAAGGTTGTGGTAAAATAAGGTATTAGTCTATCTTGACTATAGGTTTACACTAGTACACTTTGTGTGTATTGAACATGACCATATGAGATTGTTCTCTTTATACTGACTACGTAAAAGAATAAACACCTCTATTATTATAGATGCTTATGCTCTTAATTCAGATATAATAACATACATGTATATGCAGTGTGTATTACTTTGACTCATAAAAGAGTGAGATTCATTATGGGTCAATAACCTCAATAAATTGGGTAATGACATTGTGTGTATGATAGAATGTTGATTATAAAAGGAATCTATGTCCCGATACATCGGGTTGATAATGTCCCCTTAAGAAACTTATAAGGATTGTCATATAAACCCTATAGATGGATTATATCCGACATAACAAATAAAGTTGAGTGGTACTACTTAAGGATAAAAGATGTCGATCAATATAATTGTTAGTAACTTAATTTGATCGATGGACATTCGATATCTTAACATGGGGAGACAAACAAGCATATAATAAGTAGGAGCCCATAATCATAATTTAGGATTAGGAAGGTAGTGCAACAATAGCTCTTTAGTGGACCGAGCTATTATTAACGGGTCAAGATTGTGTGTTCGGGCTGAATATAGGATACCTAGATCCGTTAGGAGACATAACCCTAATTTATGCTCTTGGTCCCTGTCATAGCCTATATATATTCTCTATTCTCTAGCTGTCATGGTAATAAATAAGTAAGCACCTTTCTCTAAATTCGTTTTTAACGTAAGAAGAAAAAGATGGTCGGCCAAGGAGAAGAAAAGGTTGAAAGGTCATCGCCCACACAACATCTAATCCAAGGAAGGAATATCTGCAGAAGATCTTGGGATCGCTAATTGATCAAGATTACTGAAAACCTTCATCTTCTTCTCGTTACTTCAGGTATAATTCATGAACCCTAGTTTCTACCTTTGAAGGGTTAGATCATATATTAAACTTGTTAATATTCTATCAATCGATATACATACCAATCTGCAGTCCTGGGGATCCCCAGTTCCATCACTTGTTACTTATACTCCAGTGCGCAATAAGTAATAGGTCCACCAAAGATCCCCCAATGGGACATCCTTAACCAACTGCAGTATTGTACTACATCCATATTACCTCTAGTACAATACCAAAAGTCCACAACATATAATTTGACAACTACAAAAGAGAAGTTCTAGAAAAAGATAAATATTTTATTAATATTCAAGATCATGAGTATATACGGTAGAAACCCATTATATTTTAAGGGTTTTAATTAATAATCAAGATTATGAGTACATGTGATAAAAAATACTACAATCAGAACTTTTCCATCCAGGATCCCCTCTGTGTTGTCGTTACTACTAACACAAGTGGCTCCAACAACAGAGCTCAGTGCTTTCTGGATTATCCCTTCATAATGCAAACCTCAGTATATGAAAAAGATTCCATACTGATGGATAGCAAGGGAGGAACATGAGCAAGCGCTCTACAACCATGTGCAAAGACCGAAGACAGGAATGACAATTAATCCAAATTCTGTTATCGACGCCGAAGGCCTCCAGCCGGTAGAAAGCCGTATAAAGAGGAGAAACGTTGCTAGCACGTTGTATGAATAAGGACAGCTCCACGTATGATGCAGGATATTCATCCTCGTCTCCTAGATTAGTTCTTGGTGAACCGTCCTCGTCTCCTGGATCAGTTCTTGACGAGGAACTTCCACATAAGGTTAGCATTCCCTTCGAATGACGGGTTCTATGATATCCTTCCATGCTCTATCTTAGGCACCACAAAAGATGTAAAACCTATATAAGAAGAAAACACATCAATCTTCAACAAATATTACAAAAATTTACAGCTGTCGTATGATACTTCCCAGTCGCAACCATGCGCAGGAGGGGACATCTCGAGGTAGCCAAAGTCAGCATGTACGAGCAAGAAAATTCTCACCCGTGCGGCCAAGCCGCAGATGGCCGATTCCGCATCCATGTGGCCAATCCACAGATAGGCTCTGCGAACATGTTGCAGATGAATGCACAACTACACGATAGGACTATGTGAGGGTGGGGATTATGTGTGTTCTAGATGATTTCTCATCCATGCTGCAAGGCCATGTACTTGTGTCTTTGTGTGTGTTTCTGTGTCCCTACCATCGTGACACACTCTTACCTCCAAGGAGTACGCCAGCATCAGGAGGCCACATTTTAACGCCACTCCTGATAAACTCCTCGGCTAGATAAACAGTATCCCTCGATATATTCTTTCGCAAAGGGGTGGAGAAAATCGAGAGACAAGCTTTCTCTCTCCTCCTTCCTAGTTTGCCTATTTATAGGCTCCTAGGGCACTTAAAAAGATCAAGACGATAAACCAGACAGTTATGAGGATGAACCTGATGTCTCAATTTACATGATCCACAATTATCTTCTCAGAAATGGCCGCTAGCTCTGAGTCCTCCGAAATCCACTCGAGGATCGAAACGAATCCTACATTAAATAGAAATTTGACAGTATGGCAAAGACTCATCTATGCGACCCGCCATCAATGCGGCCCAAAGTTATCTCCTCCATGCTTCTTATTCAAAGTATCCCAAACTTATCAGTTTGAAAACTTTGAAGGGGGTCTGGTAGAAGCAAGGAAATAAGGATTCATGCGTCCAACAACCATGCACCCACATTCGACTCAGAAGAAACCAGCTCGTAGGATTACCATGCTGCAAAGAAAAAGCTACATCATTGTACCCCAAACATTGGCCACATAAATTCTTGACACAAGGATTATGTCTGACACAGAATCCTGACAAAAAGGATTTTCTGAGCGCTTCAGAAAAAGTGTGCATCCTAAGCGATAAGAAGCTCTCATTAGACTAATACTGACTTCTGACAAGCGGGTAGCGCCATGTATACGAGAACTCATGCATCGCAGACTCCATGCATTCCATGCATCTCTGGCCCTATGTGTTCCATGCGTCTCTAGCCCTATGCGTTCCAAACTCCATGCGTTCAATTCATCTCTGGCCCACTACGTTCCAAATAACTTGCGTCTCATGCGACAAAATCTTTCTGTTGTGACGGAAGAGATTCTCTCCAAATAGATGTAGGCCACGTGTCAAGCTGACCAAGTCACGCAAACAGAAGGCGAGAACCACCAATATCTTTGGCAATAACAAATCCCAACAAAACATCCACGTGGCAGCCTGCCCTGGACTCAGTCCACACTATGTGCCTATAGTTACAACCGCATTCTGTTGAACCAGTCCCCTATGACCACTAAATATAAGGACATGCGGTTGTAGAAGCATAAAAAGTGTGCCTCAGATAGATGGCATACTTTTCTATAAATAAATCCAACAGTAGAAGAATTGCACACTTTCTACTTGTTCCAGAAGAAAGATGCGCATTCTCTTACTTTGGTGCACTTTCCATTAATTTCAGAGGATGTTGCACTATTCAGAGAGTAGAAAAGTGACACACTTTCTTAATGTTACCAAAGATGATACCCAAATGATCTTCTTTCTCTCAACATTTAATACAGCATACTGGCAGCTGACAAAGCCAGAAAGCGAAGAGTCAGAGGTCATCATTACAGCAGAAATATGACACATAGACCCAGGTTATCGTTTAGCAACCCAACTGCAGTAATATTTCCTTCAAAAGTGCGCCATAGTGCCATTCTTTTCAAAAGTGTACCATAGTGCCATTTTCTTCAAACGTGCATCACAGTACCATTTTTTCAAAAGTGTGTCTTAGTGCCATTCTCTTCAAAAGTGTGTCTCAGTGCCATTCTCCTAAAAATTATGCTATAGTGCCATTTCTTTCAAAAGTGTATCGCGGTGCTATTTCCTTCAAAGTGCGCCAGAGTGCCATTTTTTCAAAAGTGCGTCGCAGTGCTAATCTTACCAAAAATGCGTCAGTCTCCAAACGACTTCAAAAGTACACATATTATCCTAACCGATAGTGAGAAGTTACAAATGCGTGTCTTAAATATCATACTTCTCATGAAAGGTGTACAATAACCGTCCCCCATGACCTATGCTTTCCTTGTATAGGAAACTATGTATCAAGCGGGCATCAAGTTGTTCACCCACGCATGCAGAACGTGGGGTGTTAATCCACCAAAATTATGGGCATAATGGTAAAATAGTGTTGACTATCTATACAGCGTGCACACTCTCATAACCGCTCCTAAACTCTATAAATATAGGCAACAGCTACCTTCAGAACACACTGGACGGAAACACACAGGGACAAAGAGAGAAAGTAGCTAGAATTCTCAAGTCTTTAAAATTCAAGAGCAGAGTGAGAGAAATAGAAGCTTCTCATGCCATTTTTTCAGTGCTTTCTTATTGTTCAACTCTCCAAGTATTTTGCAACAATCTTCAAGTCTTTAAAATTCAAGAGCAGAGTGAGAAAAATAGAAGTTTCTCGTGCCGTTGTGACAGAGCTTTCTTATTGTTCAACTCTCCAAGTTGTTCATAGTATTCCATACATTTCTTTGTCGTCGTGTGTATTTTTTCATCATCGAGTGATCCAAAAAGCAAAGTTATCATTTGTAGATCAAATCTCTACAACTATACTTTTCCAGAATCAATTGTACTTAGATTCCTATTTAGGATCTTTTTTTTTTACTTTTTAACAGTTTGTAACATAAAAGTTTTGCATAATTTTTTTCTTGTAAACAAAGATGGTGAATCTACTGGGGACTTCCTTCAGCTCCGACGAGAAGGCGATAGCTTAACTTGATATTGCTTCTGTCGGCTCATCGCAAAAGACCTTGGTCGTGAAGTTTGACCAACAGACATATGAAGAAATGATCCATTCTTGGGGTAGTATTCACCCCTCATCAGCACTCAAGTCGAGGAAAACTCGTAAAGTGTTGTAAACCCCCTTAACCAAAATTAGGCCTACTTGGCTTAGATAGAGAGATTAGGGCTAGTTTGAATCCAATTAGAAATAGAACATAGTATTTTAGATGATTTTATAATATTTATATATCTCTTAGTGCACCTTACCGTTGCTCCGATAATTGGAGCACTACGCTAGCCATTGCCTTCCTACAAATTTTATACCCTTGTCCTAGACATGTCCGTCTTCCATCCTGACATTTGTGTAACTTATAATTATGCTCTCTTGTGCTTCATTTTAATCACATAATATTTGTCGCAGACATTTATATTTAATTCAAAATAAATCCAACTTTGTATCCTTGTGCGTTTAAATCAAAATTGGAGACACAATCTTGACCCATTTGGTGTAACCCAAATTATGATAATATTCTATTCTGAGTCCTCTATGTCCATGACTCTGGTGTCCCACCTAATTTTAATCCTATGTACTTCTAATTAATTTTAGAACACTATTGCATTAATTTTAATTAATTTAATCCAATTTCCATCTTTGTATAATTTTCTAATTGTTGGACACTTTTATGCAAAAGTGCATTGTGGTGTCCACACCATTGGACACAACACATGAAGAAATCCATTTCTCCTTCATGTGAATTTTTCCTATGATTTTTGGAATGTGCAAACACACAACATCCTTCCCCCTTATCAATTCCTAGCCATGCATTTCAAACAACGCAATCATAGCCCTACAAACATCCCCATGTGAAGCCAAGCCCCCTCCAAGTAGGATGTTGACCAACACAACCCCCTAGGTCAACATCAAATCCAAATTCTACATGTATAAATATATAACATTTCCCTTTTTCCTTATTTTTCACAAAACCTAAACCTAAAACTTCCCAGCCGACATTTCCATCCCCCATCTTCGGTTCACCCCTTCCCTGGAACCTGGCCGGAGCTCAGCCCTCGTCGGAGCAGCTCGGTCACCGCTGCACGCTGCTGCACAGCACCCTGACCACCGAGCAATCCCCTTCGACACCACCGGACTGAACGTTCTCCTCCACCATCATCCTCTCCAGTGCCCTGACCTCCACGACCTTCCTCTACCGCTGTTCGCCATCCGCTGAGACCACGAACCCACTCGCCTGCACTTGTCTCCTCTGCCGAGGCTATCTCCCTCGTCCCCTCGCCTGAGTACACCCTCGACCTCATCGCAATCCTCTCATCTTTCCTCCTTCCTCCAGTGATCATCCCGACCTCTCCCTCTCTTCTCTGACTTCCTTTCCTCCTCGCTGGATCCTCCACACAACCACCACCATTAACACTACCCTCTCCCTACTCTCTCCTCCTCCTCGATGACTCGACAACACGATAGACCCCTTTCTTCGACGACTCCCCACGACTGAGCGCCATTTTACCCCGTTAAACCTCTTTCCAGTTGACTGAACCGCCTGACCGTAGTCCCTCGACCCGCCTGAGTTTCCTTCTGACCGCAGAGCACTACTATCTCTCCTTCTCCTCGCCTGAGCCAGCAGACTCCGAAAGTCTTCACCTTTATCTCATCATTATCATCATCATCATCTCACCATCATTATCCCCATCATTATGATCATCAACATAACCATTAACATTCTCACAATCATCATCATCATCATCATCATCATCATAACCTTCATAATCATCACCGTTATCATCATTCAATCATCATCATCACCTTAATCATCATCATCATCACAATCATTATTACCCTCGTCATCATCATCAATATCGACATCATCGTCATCATCGTGGACCCATCACCCTCGTCGAAGATGACCTGCAGTAGTCACCTCGATCCTCGTGCCACGCACGCTAACCCCGAGGTTTGAACCTATCCATCTCCTTTCATTTTATGTGTGCTTGTGTGAATAATATCTAGTTTAGCACATTGGTTTAGTTTAGTTGATTGGTGTGATTGCAGACCGTGTCGGTGAACCCAAACTCGTATACATACGCATATGAGTAATATGATCATATTGTTATATATAAATATATGGATATATATATATAATTAAATACTAAGTAATAGTGGTGACTATTATGTGTTTATTTGCTATACGACCAGATTTTCCCGTATTTACTATGACCATGTGACCTTGAGTAATTGAGGTGTCCAATTGTTGGACACTTTTATGCAAAAGTGTATTGAGGTGTCCACACCATTGGACACAACACATAAAGAAACCTCTTTCGTCTTTATGTGAATTTTCTCCATAATTTTTGGAATGTGCAAACACACAACATCCTTCCCCCTCATCAATTCCTAGCCATGCATTTCAAACAATACAATCCTAGCCCTCTAAAAATCCCCATGTGAAGCCAAGCCCCCTCCAAGTAGGATGTTGACCAACCCAACCCCCTAGGTCAACATCAAACCCAAATTCTACATGTATAAATATACAACTTTTCCCTTTTTCCTTATTATTCATAAAACCCAAACCTAAAACATCCCAGCCGACATTCCCATCCCTAGTCTCTGGTTCAGCCCGTTCCCTGTAACCTGACCGGAGCCCAGCCCTCGTCGGAGCAACTCTGTCACCGCTGCATGCCAATGCACAGCACCCTGGCCACCGAGCAATCCCCTTCAACACCACCGAACTGAACATTTTCCTCCACCATTATCCTCTCCCGCGCCCTGACCTCCACGGCCTTCCTCCACCGTTGTTCGCCATCCGCTGAGACTACGACCCCACTCGCCTATACTGGTCTCCTCCACCGCAACCATCTTCCTCGCCCCCTCGCCTGAGAATACCTTCGACCTCATCGTAGTCCTCTCCTCTTCCCTTCTTCCTCCAGTGATCATCCTAACCTCTCCCTCTCTTCTCCGACTTCCTTTCCTCCTCGCCGGATCCTCCACACCACCACCACCGCCATTAACACCACCCTCTCCCTACTCTTTCCTCCTTCTCGATAACTCGACAACATGATAGACCCCTTCCCTTGATGACTCTCCACGACTGAGCGCCACTGCACCCCGTTGAACCTCTTTCCAATTAACTGAACTGCCTGAGTTTCCCCCTGATCGCAGAGCACCACCACCTCTCCTCCTCCTCCTCACCTGAGCCGCCGGACTCCAGTAGTCTTCACCTTTATCTCATCATCATCATCATCATCATCCCCATTATCATGATCATCAACATCACCATTAACATTCTCATAATCATCACCATCATCATCATAACCTTTATAATCATGACCGTTATCATCCTCATCATTATCCAATCATCATCATCACCTTAATCATCATTATTATCACAATCATCATTATCCTCGTCATTATCATCAACATCGACATCATCGTCGTCATCATAGACCTGTCACCCTCGCCGAAGATGACCTGCAGGAGTCATCCCGATCCTCGTACCGTGTACACTAACCCCGAGGTTCGAACTTGCCTATCTCCTTTCATTTTATGTGTGCTTATGTGAATAACATCTAGTTTAGCACATTGGTTCAGTTCAGTTGATTGGTGTGATTACAGACCGTGTCGGTAAACCCAAACTCATATTCGTATATGTACACATATGAGTAATATGATCATATTATTATATATAAATATATGGATAAATATATAATTAAATGCTAAGTAATAGTTGTGATTATAATGTGTTTATTTGTTGTACGACCCTAGGATACTGTGGATTTTCCTGTATTTACCATGACCATGTGACCCTGAGTAATTATGATATGTCTACCTTGTGTACACTGACGTACTGGCGAGACTTGTGTTAGTTTGACTGTCTGATTGTGTACAACATTTGAAGATGTGGCACTCGCATAATTAGACGCGTATTTAACCCTGTTAATTGACCAGTGTCACCCCTAGCGTACCCTCTGAGTCCTGTATAATTATGGTTGTGTATATGCTAGTATAATGGCTGATGTTGTATTGTATTATATTATATGTACATAGGACCCATTGGACTATTCTACGAGACTTCAGGAGCTGGTTACTGGTACTATGCAGCTTTTTTGCTAGGCAAGTATACTTCTCCATTGTACTGTACTTTATATTCCATATGATGCATGTATTTTATTTCTGTCATTTAGTTCATATATTTTAACTGCTATATAAACTGCGCATCCAAGAAAACTTGGGTGCAACGACGTTGACGTCGTATTCTATTTTTATTATGTATATGCATGTAGACCAATTTTATGAGACTACCCATTATCATGAGGCATTCATAGGTTTCATTGGTCGTGACACAGCTGTTACACGAGTGTGAGTCTTATGTAGGACACGTACTTGCGTGACAGGTCTGGCCTCATGTACGTATTGGACGTGCGTTAGGGGTAATTGCCAATAGAAACTTTGCATGCTAGGAGACTTGGCAGTTATTAGAGGTATTATCATGTCATTTATATGACATGCTTAGAGCATAGGGTAGGGAGAACAACAAGTAAGGCATTTGGGCTCCTTTGTACTTTCCTTTTTATAACCCATACACTCCGCCGAAGATACGTGGCGGTGATAACCCCTATATTACTGGCAGCCTCTGGTGTTCAAAATATGACATGCTTTGTAGGCCCTGATTCTCCGAGAGAATCACGCCAATCCCATTTATGGCCAGATATCCCACTTGTTAGAAAGTTTTTCTAAAACTGCATTCACATAGATGGTTAGGCGACCCATTAGATATTTATTTTAGTACTTTATTGGGATGCTTCTATGTATCTTTTTACGTCCCTCTGAGGACCTAGTCCCTTTCTAGGTGCAGATGTTCATGAGTATTCGCAGGAGCGTAGATCCGGACTTGCTACTTATAATTTTGATGAGGTCTTCTCTTCGAGCCTTATTGTTTATTAGTTGATGTAGTTATTTTATTTATTTTATATTCTAGTTGGTAGTGGATTTGTTACCATCCAACTATCATCCTTTGATACTTCATATTGAGATTTAGTTATATAGTTATTGATTATTTGTTCATTTATCTGATTTCTGTAGATGAGATTTAGTTATGCCCTGTGACTTATGATAGTTTATACCACTTGTGGATTTGATATTCATAATACAACGTACGTATGTGTTATAGTTTTCATATATTGGAGTCTCTATATACATACGGCTGGCATGCTTACATGTTCCTAGTCCTACATATTTTGGGACTAGGGTGTGACAAGTGTGGGTGCCCAAACCTCGGCATGCATATCCCGAAGTTACTGCCAATAAGGGAAAGAGCATTCTGATTGACGAGAGTTCCCCTATCAATTCTGTTTAGATCAATGACTTGATGGACTATTCCCTTACGTTAAACAAGGGATACAATTTGTACAACTCGTATAATTTCAAGCAAAGTATGATCCACAACCAAGCTTCTGAATCTCTTGTATTAAACAAGGGATACAATTCGTGTAACTCGAGTAATTTTGAACAAAGGGTGATCCACACCCAAGCTCCCTAACCCACGTATATTCTCCGTAATATGCGAGATAAGAAAGGTATGTACACCGCTGTCGAAAGCAACCAGCACACAAATAAAGTGTTGGTCAGGGAGAGTCATTCTCCTAACATCTTGATTATGCACACAATGGAGGAAAAATTATGCGCCACTCGTGCGCCAGGTCAAGGCCTCTGTACAAAATTAAATACGTGTAGACAAACTACGCCAACTTTGTTTGCACCACAGAATGTGTGCCAAATAGGAGCAATCTCTATACAACATTCTGATTGTGCATGTGTGCACAAGGGGACTGTTAGCGACAACTTTATCTTCCTCCGGAAGAGCAAAAAATTAAGATATGATGAATCACTTACCAATCAATCCAGCATATTACTCTATACACAAGGGACCAAATATGCACAGAAGATTCATTATATCTAATATAAAGAGGCATAGTCTACCCTTTTCCTACTCTTCTCTTCCCTCTTTTGATTTACATGAGCTTATTGTACAAAAACTAAGGAGAGGGGCCCCTCTGACATTATAATGGTGTTTTCTAATGAACATCATTGCAATTGTCATAGAGTTATAATTGAATATTGTTGTGCATCAGCAAAACGGTCTATGTTTGACTGATTGACTTACACTATGTCTTCTAAGCCTCAATATATAAAACAAGTTGACAACCAGGAGCATGATGACAACCCTCTTTTTCCTTCAGCATATATGATTTTGCATATTCCCCGTGGTTGGAGACAGTCAAGATAAAGTTCTTCAAAAACACCCAGCCAGAGAAGATTTAACTGACTCGTCGACTCCTTTGAATGAGTATACCATGAAGACAGGAGCTCATTCGTCACGAGAATCCTTATTTCTCAGAATCCGAGGCTGGGGGTAGCAGTCCCTTCGATCTGAAACTGACAATGTAGACTCTAACTACACGGTTCTTTCTATCTATCCCTCTTTCGTACATAGGGTTTTTAGCGTTTACTCCATCGGTGATGAACAAGAAGCTTCTCCATCAGAAGCTACTGAACAATGCCTCAACTCACTAGAGGCCGCTCTCAAGGATATGCAAACTATGATACAAAATATGCATCAAATGATGACAGTCCAACATTCTGCTATACCAGCACTCATCCAGGTGGCTTCATTCATACCTGCAACCTACTCCTAGAATAACACATCTATAGGATAACACAAATGCAGAAGTTGTCATAAACCAAGAGTCAGTAGCACCACCTCTTAATCCTCTCAATATTAGGGGTAGATCTCCGTCGGTGATTATTCATGTTCAACAATGATCCTATCAGTCAGCCGCACCACTCCGAACAGAATATCCTCTAGAAGCTATCCGAGAGTTGCGTGCACATGTCAATGTTTTAAAGATCAAAGACTAACTCCGAAAGCTGGGGGTGAAATAGACTTATCCTCCGTATTGGGATGATGTTTCATTCCCTTCTAAATATAAACCATAATCGATAGTCTTGTTTGATGACAGGACATCATCGAGCCAATATATCAATTACTTCAATATAATGATGGCTCATCTACAGAAAGAGGATGCTCTCCTTACCATATTATTCATAGGATGCTTGGCCGACATAGCCTACGATTGATATCGCAGTTTACCTGATAATTGTATATCCTCGTTTGATGACATAAAGTATTTTTTCTTTCACGATTCTACGAGGGAGACATGGATATGATGATGTCTTCACTCATTGATATCAAACAGAAGAAGAAGGAATACGCTCGTGAATTCGTTAAGCATTTTAGGCAGGAAACTCTGAAGTTGACCTCCGTTATTCCAGACTCCGCATTCATTGATACCTACAAAATGAACCTACTGCCTATATTAGGGCTCTGGACTGGTCCAAATCAATTTTAAGGCTAGACGACGTTCATCATCGGGGCTGAAGCTGCTGAAGGCAATGCCAAAATATTATGCAATTCAGGGTTGCAAATGACAAATTCAAAAGGGAAGCGTCCCTCAAATAGTGCGAATAATTATATCAGCAAAGAAAATGAGGCCTTGGCGATAAATTTGTCAAAGTGACCCACCTCTCCTCCAACACAAAATCCTACAGAGTCTTCCAGGCCTAAGGAAGAATATTCCTTTGATGAGAGCGATATCTCCAGCATTTTTGAATGCTTGATAAAAAGCAACAAGTTATAGTTTCCTGATATCAAGCGACCAAATAAGGTTGGTAAAACAGACGACCCAAAGTACTACCTGTACCATCGATACATAAATTACCCTACCAAGGCTTGTTATGTCTTAAAAAGGAAGATACAATATTTGATATATGCTAAAGCTATCATCATTCATAATAAAGAAAAGACAATCACTAACAATATGGTGTCTCTTCAATTTGGCAACTTTCCAGCACAAGAAGTCCCGAAAGGCGTCGTCCCTATACCTTGAGCTATGATGGAAGTGATAAATCTTCCACTACCTAGAAGTCAATTAGAGGAATTGGTGCCTCTTACCACAGATCATGTGAGATATATAGATTTATCTCGATCTGCTGTCAGATTGGGACCAGGAAGCAGCATCTTCCAATTCATAATCTAAGAAGGGTAAGAGGTATAAATCATGCAATATGATTTATTTGGAACCTCATTCAGACAGTGATCAGGACCAATATCAGGAAGATGTATCTCTCGATGTTAGATTTCAAAATCTAAACATTGTCCCACCAATCTCTACGCGCAAGCTTCGCTTGACGCATCGACAATGGTCCATGATTGGCAGCGTTCTACAATATAGGGAAAAACAAATCTTCAGTGCTTATGAAGGTATTCCTACACAAATTTCTCCTCCTCCTTCTGTAACCATTAGAGCATCGACCTTGACTCAGGTTCTTGAGGTGGATCACCCACAATTTTATCGGTACAGCCAATAATTTGTACGCTTGATGAAAAAAATAGGGTATAATTTCCAGAAAGCTGAAGGTTTGAACTTTCGCAAGGGATAACGTATTCTTCTACAACTCCGAGGAAAATCTAATAAATCTTATAGTGGATTAGACTACGATGAGACCAGCCCATAGACTCACTCCAAGAAAGGGCATGATCAAAAGAAACTCAAGTCCTATAACATGGCACTTCTTTCTCCGATACATGAAGAAGAAGAAGCGATGACTCGTACCAGGTCTGACAAAGATTATCATAAAACTTATAAATCTATCCAGAAAGATATTCCCGACACTCTTCCAACTTTGCTAACTCCTGATGCTCCGGTCAAAACCGAACCTGGTCCTTCAAAGCCTACTACAACAGAGAAAGGAAAGCAAAAGGAAGTATGCTTTGACAAATCTTTGAAGAAGAAGAATATACCCCAAGGACTTGAAAAGCCCTACAATTTTGACATAGTGTCACAACTGGACAATACCCCTTCCTGACTCTCTATATTCAAGTTGCTTCGTTTGTCGAAGGAGACTCGTGATACTTTGGGCGAAGCTCTGATACATGCGGACTCATGCTTAGCTTAACTCAAGACTCCTGATGAAGATCTATTAGCATGTCCTCAATGCCATAGCATGATCGAGAAGATTCCTAACATTACCTTTATGTAAGATGACATTTTACTCAAAGATAATTAGCATGACATGTCTCTATATTATACCAGTTACATTGAATCTATTAAGGTTAACTGGATTCACATCGACCCTAGTTCTTCACTCAACATCATCCCTAAAAGTCTACTGAGAGGTTTAAAGATACCGATGCACAACTTGTCTGCTACCAGTACTACCATTCTAGGCTTCTATGCTGGAAGAAGTAAACCACTGGAAAAGATACGCTTAAAATTCAGATAGGCGATCTACGTACTGAAGTCATATGCTATGTGATTAACTCTAACGTATCCAACAACGTTTTGCTGGGACGACCATGGATACATGAGAATAAAATTATACCCTCCACTCTACATCAATGCTTCAAATATGTGAACAGTAGAGGAGAGGTCAAAACTGAGGTAGCTGACCTCAACCCTTTCAAAGGTGTCAAAGCCTATTTCACTGACTCTGCACTCTATAAACCGGAGTATATGAAATAGGAAGCTAATCAAGCTAGCAATGAAGCTAAAAATACTCCAAAAGAAGAGCCTATGATAATCAGAGTCAAAGGACGTACTACTAATCCAACTACTTCAAAATCTCTCGACATCGATCTGCACAAGTCATCTCCATTGGTCATCAACTTTTGATGCAATGAATAACCAATACTGGAGAATGAGACACTTTTTATCGACCTTCATCGTAATAAGCCATTAACATCAGTGAATCAACCCCTAGTCATCAATCTTGTCAAGCCTCCTATCAGGGCTGAAGATTCTGCCGACCATTGGCACTTTGCTCTTCTCTTATTTCTTTATTGGATGGTTCGGATGTATGTGGAAGATGAAGAAATTTTATATTTCATGAATAAATAAGACTCTACTTCGAATTACAATAATATTGAACCCTTTGCTGAAAAATTCTTAGAGGCTCTTCACCTCTACGAACCTCTGTCCATACCCGTGGCATCTCCACTCCAATATGGTTCATTATATGAACCATATAAGGAGGCATACTTTATAGTCCCAACGAGACAGGACAAGCAGCGTCATATAATCTTTGGCAAAGCTAGAAACAAAAAAGTCACACAGACTAATGGTTCTGACGAGGATATAGAAAAGATACAACCATATCGTTACAACCAACCAGCCAAGAACATCATATAAAGGATGGGCTATAACTTAAATTTTAACTTGGGACAAAATTATGGAAAAGACAGACGGACTCCTATATGTCACCTCTCTCCGAAAGGTAAGACAAAAATATATTACTAACGGACTGGTCATGGTTTGGGATATGTTACACCACCAACAAGTCCAAAAAGTTCAGAATCAGAAGAAGAGACGTATTCTCATTCCTCTACCTCATTATTGTGGGATTCTGACGAAAGCATGGATGACATTTAAAATAGCCTTTCTCTATAAATATGGTATCAACTGCCCCAGATGAGAAAGACATTAAACTATTGGAACCATTCAAAAATGATTTATGGGAACAACAAATGGATACTCAATGGGAGCTTCGGTTTGAGCAACGTAAACCACCTGCAAAGGATAAAATAGTCCAAATTGATATAGGAGAAAAATCTTCTCCAAGGCCAATCTTCATTAGCAAGAGTCTTCCTGAAAAAGATTAACATGCTTTACTCCAGCTAATAAAAGAGAATATCGATGTCTTCGCCTAGAGTTATGAGGATATGTTTGGCCTGGATCCTTAAATATCCACACAAAGGCTCAATATTCTATCGAATGCTAAACTGGTAAAACAGCAATAACGATGGTTCCGTCCGAATATTATAGATGCAATTAAAGCTGAAGTCAAAAACTTATTGCATATGGCTTCGTTCGAGAAGAGCAACATCTAAACTGGGTAGCCAATGTCGTTCTAGTCATGAAAAAAAATAAAAAAAGTCTGGGTTTGCGTAGATTATCGAGATCTGAACTAGGCCTGTCCAAAAGATAAATTTTCTCTTTTCACAGATATCATGATCGACAATACATGTGGCTTTGAACGCTTGTCCTTCATAGATGGATTTTCATGATACAATTAGATCAAGATGTCGTATGATGACAAAAAATACCTTTTCTTACACCATTGGGAGTTTAATGTTATACAACATGCCCTTTGGCTTAAAGAATATGGGTACAACATATCAATGAGCCATGAGTATAATTTTTCAGAAGTATTTACGGAAAATAGTAGAATGTTATATGGATGGCATCGTTGTCAAGAGTCGCTACAAAGATGACCACCTTCAAGATTTGAAGACTGTGTTTGAATTGATGAGCCACCACCAGTTAAAGATGAACCCAACTAAATCTTTTATGGGAGTCTCCAGTGGTAGGTTCCTTGGATTTGTTATAACTTCCAAAGGTATTTATATTAACCCTGACAAAATCAAAGCTATCCTTAAAATGCAGCCTCCATGTAATCTCAATGAACTTCGTGGTCTGCAAGGCCATCTGGCATACATTAGGAGGTTCATCTCGAAACTCTCAGAACAGTATCGACCCTTCACTCAGTTAATAAAGAAAGGCATATCCTTTGTCTGGAATAAAGTATGTCAACAAGCATTCGATAATATCAAACGATATTTAACAAATCTTCTAGTTCTGGTATCTTCGATCGTAGGGAAAACCATTTTGTTATATGTTCGACAAATGGATCACTACAAGGAGCCTTCTTACACAGAAGAGTGACAAAGGCCATGAACAGGCGATCTATTATCTTAGTCGCATGATGGTCGGTGCTGAACATCGATACAATTCGGTAGAAAAAGAATTCCTCACTTTGATGTTTGTTATTCAGAAGACACGACATTATGTATCAGGTCAAACCATTCATGTCATATCCGGGATAAATCCCCTCCGGATATTGATGACTAAGCCGAGCATACTCAATTCTCGGTTGGCTACATGGGCAATGCTGCTATCACCTTATGACATGGTATATGTCCCACAAAAAGTAGTGAAGGGTCAAGCGCTAGCTGATTTTTTGGCAGCTCATCATGTACCAAAAACTTTCAAACTATATGATGACATACCAGATGAAGTTTAGAATCTAATATGGCAATATGATATGACACCTGGCAACTATTCTTTGATGGCGCATCAAGAATAGCACCCAAAGGTAATATAGTAGCTAAAGTTGGCATAGTCCTTGTATCTCTTGACAAACTACTCATTCATCGAGCATATTCTCTTAGTAAACCATATTCCAATAATGTGACAGAGTATAATGCTTTACTCATCGGTCTCCAATTAGCTAAAGAATTGGACATAAAATATCTTTAAGCCTATGGAGATTCTAAACTGATAGTCAATCAGATCAGGGGAGAGTACGAGGTTCGACAAGAAGACCTCATCCCTTATCATCAAGCGACAATCAAACTGGTTTTTACTTTTAAAGGATTCTTCATCGAGCATGTGCCTCATTTATATAATATGGAAGCTGACGCTTTGGCCGGCCTAGCATCATCATTTGTTGTTCCCCTAAAGAGATGACACTCAATTATGATAACAGAACGAGATTTGTTCTGTACGAAAATTAACTTGCACATTGAACAGAGTTAAGTCAAAACTTCAACTTCCATGGATAAAGATTGGAGAAAACTTTGTATAGACTACGGTGCTTATGAGATTCTTTTAGAAGATCCACAAGAAGCTACTTCCATCAAAACATGCTCAATCTGATTCTACTATGTCGCCTCGTCTAAGGCATTATATCGTCGTTCTTATAATAGATTGCTGCTACGTTATCTTTCCAACCCTGAAGTGAGGCAATCACTCCGTGAGGCTCATGGTGGCCTATGTGAAGCACATCAGTCACGTCCTAAATTATAAGACTGTCTCAGGAGAATGGGTTATTATTGGCCCACCATGGTGGCAGATATCGTAGACTATACCCGTAAATGCAGATCATATCAAATTTATACTAATTTTATCCACCAACCATCAGAGTTCTTACACCCTACAGCTGCCTCCTAGCCTTTTGAAGCTTAGAGAATGGATATTATTAGTCCAATCAGCCCTTCTTCTTATAGAGGACATCGGTTTATACTTAGAATAACTAACTACTTCTCTAAATGGGCAGAAGCAGTCCCGCTTATCGAAGTTAAAATATCTAGCATAATTAACTTCGTCAAACACCATGTTATCTATTGTTTCGATGTTCCCTGGAGGATAATATATGACAATAGACCATAATTTGCCAGTCAAGCATTCTATCGACTCTGTAACAAGAATCGGATCCAGAATATAGCATCTACGGCCTACAATCCAATAGCCAACGACTTAGCAGAAACCCTCAACAAGACCATAATTAAACTCCTTAAATAGTTTGTCTCATCCAACAAACGCAATTGAAATCGTAAATTTGGGGAGTGTTTATGGGCTTATCGTATGATATTTTAAACTCCAACTGGTTGTATACCATTCTCTCTGGTCTATGGATGTGAAGTGGTCCTTTCACTCGAAAACTAGATACCTTCTCTCAGAATAGCTATTGTTAATAAGCTAACAGTAGAGACCAATGATCGGTTATGCCTGCAAGAATTAGAAGCATTGGATAAAAAGTGCCTGCACGTTCAACAGTGCATTAAACTATACCAAACACGCATTTCAAGAGATTTTAATCAAAATGTCAAGAAAAAATATTCCAGGTAGGTAAATTAGTCCTTTCAGTGAGGAGACCTATGATCACAACCCATAAGAGCAAAGGCAAATTCTAGGCTAAATGGGAAGGTCCTTATGTGGTGGAGAAAGTATCCTCCAACGGAGCCTACAGGCTTGCTAAGCCTAATAGAGATTTGATAATGATGCCTATCAACGACAAATTTCTCAAGAAGTATTATGTCTAAGCACGACATATTTTTCTCCATCTCTAGCAGATTAAAATAAGATGTATATCATATATATTTTGTGTAATCCCCAGCAACTCATAGCCTACACATCCTCTCGAACTATTACTTATATTCATTTTTGAATAAGACATGGATAATGGGTCCTCAAAGTTCCCCAGCAGGACAAATACTCAGATCCAATGGAACACTCTAGTTGAGATCTCTAAACAAATCTTTCCAACCAAAATATTCTATTCTTAAAACCCAGTTGTTTTAAGGATATCCTATTCCTGATCTCCAGTTGGGTTGGGAATAATCTCACATGTTTATTCACCAGTCAATAAGTGTAATATGATTTACGTCAATATTAACTCTAAATCATATTTTATTTATTATCCCCTAAAGAGGAGATAATAGTTCGCCCTTGAACTACTCTTTCTTTTCTTTTTCGGTGGAGTAAACTAGTGAACTATCACGTCCACATCACCTCTGATAGTATTGCATCCTAAAATTTATTATTTGTACTCAGCACGAGTATACCTCGAGTGATATATCTACCCAATTCTTCCACAAAATTATTCTGTCATGTCCATAATACCTTTGAGCATATATATATTCAATGGGTCTCGATTTAAAAGTATCACCAAGGTAAAACAAAATTTTTTATTGATAAAAAATAAGGAAAGGACAATGTTGGTCCGGAGATTCCTATGTACGCCTATTTGTCTGATTGACAAAAAATGCTCATATAGTGCACATTACCAGACAAGTTGTAAGAATGCGCATGACAAACCACAGAGTGCATTTATGCGCATATCAGTAGGATGGCAAGGGAAAGTCAACGTATTTAATCTTTTCTTGCGTACTTCAACCAAAGCCTTCAGTTAGCAATACGCATAGAGCACAATGAAGTCAAAACTAAATTTTTGTTGATGCTAAATCATGATTACATATGATGGAGATCTATCACAGCTAGATTTTTATTCTAAAAAAAAATTATGATTATACATATGAAAATATATTACATATGGATTTCTATATGATAAGGATTTATCACAGAACTATCCCCATCTTTGCGTGTCGTCTGCTCCTGATCTGTATTTTCATATGATGGACATGACGAGTCGAACGAAAGTTGTTCTGCTATAAACATCCAGTGCCACCACTAGAAGCCCCAGTTGGGATTCTAATCCCAACCTTGTAATAAACACAGGGGCCATATTAAGAGAGTGATTCCAGTGAACTGAGTTTGAAGACAATGAACAGTCTTCTTGGTAATTTGCTTGTTCAATACGAATGACAAAGCCTATGATATCCTTCCATGCTCCATTACACAAAGAGTTCAGCGGCAATGATCTACAGATGAGCCTCCCATCCATCATTGAGAAGCATCTTCTCTTGCATCTTCTCGACGGACAGCAAAGCCGATGGAGTCATTCTATTACGGTCATCTTCGTAGACTCACACTTAATAGTGGTCATGCTCAAATCTCACAGTAAGAAAAAAATAAGTTTAGGAATGCTTGGTAATATTTTGCTCCTATTTGTAAGAGAAAACATGCCAATTATGGCATAGCTCTCAAAAATTGTTCCTAAAAAGCTACCCCCATCTCCGAAAAAGTCTTCTGCGTCTCCTCAAAAACTGCGTCAAAAACAAAAAAAAGTAAGCCAAAGATACGTGCATGTCCTCCATGTCAACAAATCCGTTAGGATTCTGTCCAGAGTGCGCACAAAAAATAACTCAAAAACTTTTATGCTTTTAATTCAAAGTAATTTTGAATTCATCTGAACGAATTCAAAAAATTTAAAGGGGGTCTTATAGAAGCATAAAAAGTGCACCTCAGGTAGATAAGCCAGTTTTCTATAAATAAACCCAACAGTAGAATAATAGCACACTTTTTACTTGTTTCAGAAAAAAGACGTGCATTCTCTTACTTTGGCGCACTTTTTATTAATTTCAGAGGATGGCGCACTATTCAGAGAGTTAAAAAGTGGCACACTTTCTTAATGTTATGAAAGATGGCGCACAAACAATCTTCTCTCTCTCAATATTTAATCCAGCAGACTGAAAACTGATAAAGGTAGAAACTGAAAAGTCAGAGATCATTATTACAGTGGAGATACCACACGCAGACCCATGTTATCTTTTAGTGACCCAGTCGTGGTACCATTTCCTTCAAAAGTGCGCCATAGTGCCATCTCTTCAAAAGTGTTCCAGAGTGCCATTCTCTTCAAAAGTGCACCACAATGTTATTCTCTTCAAAAGTGCGCCTTAGTGCCATTTTCTTCAAAAGTGTGCCTCAGTGTTATTCTCCTTAAAAGTGTGTCAGAGTGCCCTTTCCTTCAAAATTATGTCACAGTGCCATTTTCCTCAGAAGTATATTGCAGTGTCAATCTTACTAAAAAGGCACCAGTCTTCATACGACTTCAAAAGTGCCCATACTATCCTAACCGACAGTGAGCAGTTATGAATGCGTGTCTTACATGTCGTACTTCTCATTAAAGGTGTAAATATAACTATCCCCCATGACCTATGCTTTCCTGGTATAGGAAGCTACGTGTCAAGCAGGAAGCAAGTTGTGCACCCACTCATGCAGAACGTCGGGTATTAATCTACAAAAGTACTGCATAATGGTAAAACAGTATTGGTTGTCCATAGTACATGCACACTCTCGTAATCGCTCCTAAACTCTATAAATACAGGCAGCGGGTACCTTCAGAACATACATGGACAGACACACATAGGACAGAGAGAGAAAGAGGCTAGAATTATCAAGTCTTTAAAATTCAAGAGCAAAGTAAGAGAAATAGAAGCTTCTCGTGCTATTATGACAGAGCTTTATTATTGTTCAACTCTCTAAGTTTTTTTTAGCAATCTTCAAGTCTTTGAAATTCAAGAGAAGAACGAGAGAAATAGAACCTTCTTGTGCCGTTGTGCCAGAGCTTTCTTATTGTTTAACTCTCCAAGTTGTTCGTAGCATTTCCTATATTTATCTGTCGTCGTTGTTCGCCATTACAAGTTAGTTTACGTACACTTTCGTTTAATAAAAAAATAAACGTACAAAAAATTCCTAAACAGAAGATCTAAGTACAATATATAATCTGGGTAGTCTGACGATGGAGATCGAGCATTGTGGCGGCATCTTTACGCCGTTGATGGTCTGACGAGGGAATGAGGATGCTCACTTCTCTTCTCTCTCCTGAGCTTGTGTACGTAACTCTCTGGGAGAGTATGGTCTCCCTCTGAATTTGAAAATAGCTAGCCCTTGGGAACGTCCAAGTTGCTCATATTTATAGCCATCATGTTGATGGGTTATAGGTGTCACATGTGCCTCTGTTTGGTGGTCGTAGGGGGCTTCTTCAACAGGATGTGGTTGCAACTGTGGGTGCATAGTATGGGTTAAATCCAGGACAAGCAGCCACATGGACGGTTTATTAGGATTTGTTATCGCTGGAGATCCTAGCGGTTCTTGTCTTCTGTCTACGTGACTTGGTCAGCTTGACACCTAGCTTATATTCATTTGGAGAGAATCGCAAAAAAGATTTTATCTCAGGGAACCTTGCCACATTATATGCAATAAATCTGAGACGCATGGGATGCATGGCGTCTGGAACGCATGGGGCCAAAGTCACATGGTACGCATAGAATCTGGAATGCATGGGGCCAAAGATGCATGGAATGCATGAAGTCTGGAACGCAGAGGGCCAGATTTGTATAGAACGTATAGAGGCTGGGATGCATAAAGCCCTGTATATGTGGTGTTGTACGCTTGTCAAAAGTCATTATTATTCTGATGAGAGCTTCTTATCGCTTAGTGTGCTCACATTTTTTGAAGCGTTAAGAAAATCTTTTTTGTTAGGATTCTGTATCAGATGTAATCTCGATATCAGATCTTTCGGCGACCAATATTTGGGTTGAAAGGATGCAGCTTTTTCTCTACGTTATGGTCATCCCGCAACCTGGTTTCTTCTGAGCTGAATATGGGGTGCATAGTTGTTGGACATATAGATCCATATTTCCCATGCTTCTATAATCTTGCTCGCCATTACAAGTGAGTTTAGGTACACTTTTATTTAATAACAAACAAATGTACAAAGAAGTCCTAAGGAGAAGATCTAAGTATAATATTTAATCTGGATAGTATGATGATAGAGATCGAGTGTTGTGGCAGCTCCTTTACCCTATTGACGGTCTGATGAGGGAATGAGGATGCTCTCTTCTCTTCTTTCTTCTAAGCTAGTGTGCACGTACGTAACTCTGTGGGAGGGTATTGTCTCTCTCTGAAGGAAAAAATTCACCCCTTGGGAATGTCCAAGTTGCTCCTATTTATAGCCATCATGCTGATGGGTTATAGGTGCCGCATGTGTCTCTGTTTGGTGGCTGTAGAGGAATCCTTCAACAAAATATGGTTGCAACTGTGGGCGCATAGTATGGGTTGAATCCAGGGCAAGCTGCCACATGGATGTTTTGTTGGAATTTGTTGTTGCTGGAGATCTTGACGGTACTTGTCTTCTTTTTGCGTGACTTGGTCATCTTCACACGTGGCCCGCATTCAGTTGGATAGAATCGCAATAAATTTTTTTTGCCTCAGTGAACCTTACCACGTTAGACGCAATCAGTCGGAGATGCATGGGACACATGGCATCTTGAACGCATACGGCCAAAGATACATGTGACACATAGAATCTAGAATGCATAGGGCCAGAGACGCATGGGGTTTGGAATGCAGATAGACAGAGTTGAATGAAACACATAGAGTCTGGAATACAGAGGGCCAGAGTCACCTGGAACACATGGAGTCTGGAACACAGAGGGCCAGAGTCGCATAGAGCTCGGAACATATAGGACTAGAGTCATATGGAGCGCATGGAGTCTGGAACGTATGAAGCCTCATACACGTATCGGTAAATGATTGTTAGAAGTTATTATTAGTCTGACGAGAGCTTCTTATTGGTTAGTGTGCTCATATTTTTTGAAGTGTTCAAAAAATTCTTTTTGTCAGGATTTCTTGTTAGACGTAATCTCGGTGTCAGGCCTTTAGACGGCCAATATTTGGGGTGCATGGATGTAATTTTTTCTATGGCATGGTTATCCTGTGACCTGGTTTCTTTTGAGCTGAATATGGGGAGCATTGTTGTTGGACGCATGGATCCAGATTTTCCATGCTTCTATAAGACCCTTTCATAGTTTTCAAACTTATAAGTTTGAGATACTTTGAATAAGAAGCATGGAAGAAATAACTTTGGGATGCATGGATGGCGGGTCGCATGGACGAGTCTTTGTCAGGCTGTCAAATCTTTATTTAATACAAGATTTTGCTTGATCCTCGAGTGGATTTCTTTGGGATTCTGACCCATCCCTCAGCAAGGATCTGTGTAAACTTTGAATATTATACTAGAGGTAATATGGACGTAGTATAATACTGCAGTATTTTATGGACATCCCACTAGGGAATCCTTGGCAAACATATTACTTATTGCACACTGGAGTGCAAGTAATAAGTTAAAAATGAAACCCTGCCAGAGGTAATATGGACGTGGCAGATTTTATGGACTTAACACCGTTGGCGTACCTAGAGTTGAGTACAGGTGATAAGTTTAGATAACGACTAATGATAGTCGTAGAGAGAGGTTTGCTCAGAGGTAATATGGACATGGAAAACTCTCGGGGGAGGATGTGAGGATGATAGCCCAGAGGTGACGTAGACGTGAGCTAATTGATAGTTATACCGAGAGATTAGGTACGATCCCGGTATTTTATGGAAGAAAAAAAATGAGCTAGAGGTAATATGGACATGGTTATTTTCTTTGGATAGAAAACATGGGCAGCTCATAGTTCAAAGGTAATATGGACGTGAACTGTTTCTTCCATTGAGGATATCCCACTAGGGGATTTTTGGTGGATATTACTTCTTGCGCACGAGATTGCAAGTAATAAGTTTAAGACAAAACATTATCAGAGGTAATATGGACATGATAGGTTTTATAGATCCATTACTTCTTGTGCACCTAAGTGTAAGTAATAAGTTCGAGACAAGTCCTGCCAGAGGTAATATGAATGTGGCAGATTTTGTGGACTTAACACCGTTGGAGTACTTAGAATTAAGTATAGGTGATAAGTTGAGATGATAACCGATATCAGAATTAATGTGGACGTAATAATCGATAGCCAAGCCTCAGAGGTTTGCTAAGAGGTAATATGGATATGGCAAACTCGCCCGGAAAAAATATTGAGACAGTAGTTCAGAGGTAATATGGACGTGAACCAATATCCGGGAAGCTCATTGAGAAGTAGTTTGCTGAGTGTGGTCTATCCGAAAGTATAGATAGACTTGAGAGTTACTCCATTGGGGAGATTATTAGGGAGATAGCTTAGAGGTAATGCGGACATGGCTAGCGCCTAACGAGACTGGGTTTATTATTTTTGGGTGGTCCCTGCGGGAGTGTGCAAGTGGACCTGGGGACTACTCTGCTGGGGAGATTTTGAGGATCCTTTATCAGTTACGTATCCAGGACTCCTGAATACCGATAATGGCTTATTGAGGAAGGGTAATGTTATGCATAGGCACTTGCTGGGAATGAACAACAAAGAGCGGGAGCACCGTACATCTTTATTATTCTGCTGGGAATAGAGAGAAGTACAAGCCTAGACTTAGACATAGTACTTTTTTAGGAACTTGTCGTTGATGAACATCATGAGCAAGTCGCCATTAGGTTTTTTCAGTCGGTAGGCATTGTTGGAGAATACAGATTCTACGATGAACGGACCTTCCCATTTGGGTTGGAACTTACCGGCCATTTTGTGATTCATGACCATCGGCCTTCTTACTGTCAAGATGAGATCATCCACTTGGTAAGTCCTCTTCTTGACCTGTTCATTGAAGGTTCCTGAGAGACACACTTGGTACAGCTCAATACATTGTTGAGTTAATAGTCGCTTCTCGTCGAGTGCTTCTAACTCTTGTAGCCGTCGGCGGTGATTGTCGTCGATGGTTAGCCGGTTGGAGAGAGCCACTCAGAGTGAGAGAATTTAGACCTTGAGAAGGAGGACCGCTTCACACCCGTAGACCAGGGAGAATGGCATGCTGCTAATAGGTGTCCGGACCGTTGTGCGATTGGCCTAAAGATATTCACCCAGCTTCACATTCCAGTTGTCCTTGTTGGATAACACAAACTTATTGAGTAGATTATGATGCTCTTGTTGAATATTTTCATTAGGACATTTGCTACTGGGTTGTATGCGGTTGAGGCTATATTCTGAATTCGAATTTTGTCTCAAAATTAATTTAAAATGTGGCTTGCAAACTTTAGACCATTGTCGTAGATTATCCTTCGTGGTAAGCAGAAACTGTATATGAATTGATGCTTGACAAAGCTGATCATATTTGATATTTTGACTTCAGCGAGTAGAAAGGCTTTTGCCCACTTGGAGAAGTAGTCTGTAATAGCGAGGATAAACTTATGTCTCTTAGACAAAGATGAACTGATCGATCTTATGATGTCCATGCCCCAGGATTCGAATGGCCAAGATACAACGGTCAGCTGTAGGAACTCTGAGTGTTGGTGATAAAGTCAGCGAGAATTTGGCACGCTAAGCACTTCCTTGCGTAGTTGACAACATCCCCGACTATTGTCGGCCAATAGTAACTTATTCTCCTGAGACGATCATGTAGCTTGGATCTGGGCTGATGGGCACCGCATACCCCATCATAAGCCTCATGGAGAGCCTGCTTTGCTTATGCATTTGATAGGCATCATAGTAGAAGATCGTCGTAGGGACGATGATATAGCTTTTTGGTAGCCGTATTGTAATAGAACCGGAGGGAGCATCTTTTGATGAAAGTGGCTTCATTTGGGTTCTCGACAAAAATTTTAGAGACTGCATAGTCGATGAATGGGAGTCTCCAGTCCTTGGAGTCGGTGCTTGTCTCTACTGATTATCTCAGGCACTGAAAGAAATTATTTTTTGGCAGACCAGCCCTTAATCGACCATTATGATCAGTTCGTGAATGTTGATGGGAACAGCTAAAGAGGCTACGAGGACGGCCAAGGCATCTGCCTTGATATTTTGTAGTCGAGGAACATGCTCTACGAAGAAACCCTTAAAGGTGGAGATAATACCATGCGTGGCTTAGTGGAAGGGAATCAAGTCTTTATTTTGGACTTTATACTCGCCTCGGACTTGATTGACTATCAGCTTGGAATCGTCGTAGGCTTCCAGGTAGTCATATTCGACTTATTTAGCGAGTTGGAGCCTAATGATAAGGGCGTTGTACTCTGCCATATTGTTGGATCATGTCTCTATTAGGGAGTAAACGCGGTTGATGACCAGGTCATGTTGGAAAATCAGTACTATCCCGACTCCAGCGACAATATCACCTTTGGGCCCTTTTCTTGAAGAACCGTCGAACAATATTCACCAAATGGCTTTTGTGCTTGTGGTCATGTTTGAATCTGATACCTCATCAAAAATCTCCTCGTAGAGCTTTGAGGTTTTTGGTACATGGTAGGCTGCAAGGAAATTTGCCAATGCTTGGAATTTGACCGCCTTTTGTGGGACGAATACCATGTCGTATGGTGACGGCAGTATTGCCCACGTGGCTAGGCGAGAGTTGATCACTTCGGGCTTAGTCATAAGGACCCTGAGAGGATTGACTCGCGAGATCACATGGATACTTTATCCTGCCAAAGTAGTATCGGGTCTTCTGAATGGCGAAGATTAGAGCGAGGCACTTCTTCTCAATGGGGTTGTATCTGTGCTCTACATCAGCTATCATCTTGCTTAGATAATAGATGGCATCTTCGTGACATGTATCGCTTGTCTAGGCTAGTAGACCTCTGAGGGATTGATTAATTGCCTGCATATATTGTAAGAAGGGACTTCCCACAACGGGGGCCACCAATACTGGGGGGTTCATGAGATACTCCTTGATGTCGTCAAAGGTGTGTTGGCAATCTTTATTCCAGATAAAGGAGACCCCCTTTTTTATGAGCTAGGTGAATGGCTGACAACATCCAGAGAGATTTGATATGACCCCCCTAATGTATGCCAGCCTCCATTGAAGGCCACGAAGTTCTCTGAGGTTTTTCGGTGAGGGCATTTCAAGGATTACTTTAGTCTTGTCAGGCTCTACGTAGATACCCTTTAAAGTTATGACAAACCCAAAAACTTGCCACTGGAGACTCCTAGAAAGGATTTGGTAGGATTCATCTTGAGCTGGTATGCACGTATTAGGTCAAACACAGTCTTCATGTCTCGGAGGTGATCATCTCTGGAGTGACTCTTGACGACGATGTCATCAATATAACACTCCACCGTCTTGTGTAGATGTTCATGGAAGATGGTGCTCATAGCTCACTGACATGTAGCACCTACGTTATTTAGATCGAAGGGTATGACTGTGTAGAAGTATAATCCTATCGACGTTCAAAATGTTGTATGCTTCTCGTCATCAGGAAATATCTTAATTTGATTGTATCCTAAGAACTCGTCCATGAAGGACATGCGCTCTAAGCCATAAGTGTTGTCGATCTTTTTATTTGTGATCGAAAAGGGGAACTCGTCATTAAGGTATGCCAGATTTAGATCACAAAAGTATAAGCAGATCTGGATATTCCCAGTTTATTTGATGACGGGCATGAAGTTGGATACCCAATCCGGATGTTGTTCTTTATGGACGAAGCCATGAGCTATCAGTTTGTTGATTTTAGCTTCGATGGCGTTCATGATGTACGCCCAAAATTGCCATTATTGTTGCTTGACTGGCATGGTATTCGGTAAAATATTGAGTTTATGGACCACAATTTGGGGTCCAGCCCCGGCATGTCTTCGTAACTCCAATCAAAGACATCGATGTATTCCCTGATGAGTTATAGCAGGGATTTCGATCCTCATTAGACAGACTCTTGCTGATGAAGATCGTTTTAGGGGAGGATTCGTTACCTAGATCAATTTGTACGACTTCGTCCTCAGTAGGAGGTTCTCGCTGTTCAAATCGTATCTCCCATTATGCGTCTAGACGTTGGGCCCATGTTTCTACTGCAAAAAGTCTAGGTAGATCCTCGTCATCTTTCTCAAGATCAGTTGATACCATATTGGCAGATAATGTTTATTTGAGCATATCTCCGATACTAACATCGGAGTCCCAAGAAAAAGATTTTGAGGAGTGAGAGTTTAACTCATCTTCTTTATCTGAGCCTTCGGGAGTTGTAGGAGACAAGATGTACCCTAAGCCATAATTGGTCTTATGATAGTAATTATCGGGCTTGCCTGCAAGAGCCTATAGACGCAGAGGTAGCCATCGGCCTTTGCCGTAGTTCAAGTCCCTTGCAGCTTTTAGATCGTATCCTATCTTCTGGATGAGGTGCTTTATTAGAGAACTGTACCGGTAAAATTTTATCTTTTCGATATTGAGCTCTGGCTCCAGTTCCTCTGGGTTGAAGGATTGGAAACTTTTTACTCTGTCGAAGATGATGAGTTTGTCTCCCCTCTTCCTTGTTGGAACTACGAAATAGGAGTTCTTACTAGCGAGAATCTGGTTGACTGTATTGGTGGTAGTCACATGTGTATGCAGGTGCAAACCCAGACCGTGCTCCAGGGAATATAGTGCATTAAGATATGCAAAATCTGAGTTGTTCAAAGATAGCCCTTTATTGATAAAATAAGGTATCCCATCTTCCGGAATTATATCATCGAGAGAAGGGACGTTAGCATAAGCGGCTACGTACTCCTCCAGTATGTCTTTTTCAAGCTCTACCCCCAGTACGAGCGATGGATTTGGAGGTTTTCTGTGTAGATTTACCACAAGAGGTTCGAAAGTTGTAGTAGGTATCGGAACTTCCTTCAGTGATCAATTTGGTCTTCGGAGGAGAACAACCAGAGGCTAAGGTGCTTTCCTGTATAGTTTTACCCTGAGGGGAGGAGCTATGTCGGAAGTGCGTGCTTTGAGATGGACTCTCAAGGGCTCGTATGATTTTATCCAAATATCTGCCTTATCATCGGCATCATTGCAAACTTTATCTTTGTGGACTTGCTTGTAGAGGATTGAGTCAGAGTAGTAGGCCTCAACCCCTTTGAATGGATCGATGTCGACAAATTTTGTCTTAAAATGCCGTGATCATCCACCTACTTCAAGCACTAGTGTAAAGTTGATGGTACGATCATATACTGATGTATTTATGGACGTCCCAATAAGACGTTGTAGGATACATCTACGTCTATGACATAGCAGGTGACCTCTATTTTTAAGTAGTCAATATGATATTTCAAGTGAACCTTGCCCATAGGGTAGCTTCTCCCAGCGTTGAAACCAATGATGGCATTATTGGTCGCTATCAGATGATGCATCGGGATGCCCAGAGTTAGAAGCAGACTTCGCAGGATGATGCTGATTGATGAGCCGTGGTCGATGTGCATCTGGTCCACCTTTATGGTGCTGATGTACCTTGTGTAATACAGATGATGATCGTGCTGATTATTCTTTAACAATATGTCTTATTACGAGAACGTGATATTGGGTATCGCCTCCATCATATTATTACAGTGGGATCATAAGGCAGGCTCCTCAGCTGGCGGCTCGACCTACGCCAGGTAGGTGTCAGCATTCTACAATACCTTACTGAGAGCAACTCGAGTGTCTTGGGAGAATCGTAGAATCTCGAATAGAGACAACTTCGCTAGAGTATTGGCGAGATATGCCAAGATGTCAAAGTTGTAGGTTTTCTCTAGCCCCTTTGCAGTATCTTTGCGTAGCGGTTTGTCGAAGCGAGTTTTTTTATGCTTGGACTTGTCTGCTGCTGGAGGCTGGGATGGACCCGAATCAGATGTTGCAGGTACGATAATTGGGAGTGCACCATCGTCAGGGATATCGTACTCTCGTTGGTACGTTAGGCCTGAACTTGTTGTTCCTGCTATAGCTTCTTCGGATGAAATAAAAATCGTGTATCAGGATTTGGACTTCTTGCCCTTAATCTTGGTGCCAGAAGGTGTTGTCTGCTACATCAATTCTGGAGCAAGATCGGGATGAACCCACATGACCTCCCCATGCGGCATAGTGAGAGGTATCAGCCCGGCTGTTTGGTCATGAGTCGGCGGAAGATTGACAACCTCCATTATTGCTCGAGAAATTGGGATTACTCCATCTTGGGCTTTTGTCGCCGAAAAGTTGTCAAACTATAAAGATACCATATTTGTAATAACTTTCTTATCATTGAAGTCTAGAGTGAGGGTCTTGGTGTCAAGCAACCGCTGGATGTACCGCTTCAGTGTGTAGCAATCTCGTGTAACATGGTGGACATAACGATGGTAGTAGAAGTACTTCAGATTATTCATCTTGGCTGCCTCAACAGGGCGTTTAATGTCGGAGAGCAAAAGTTTATTTTCCTGCATCAGTACGTAAAAGATTTAAATAATGTCATCATCTTAGTAGGAATAGGTTTCCTTCGGGTTTGGAGCCTCTGCAGGCTTTTGCTCGGGCTTCTTGGTTATATTGGCGACCAAAGCCTGCTTTTCCTTGCCATCCCGGGTGTTATTGTCGTTGTTGCCATTGTAAGGGCATTTTTCCCTATCATTAACGACGAGGATCTGTATCCCCAGGAGACGGACGTCCTTTACCTTCTACTCAGCACCGACGATATTTATGATCAATGTCGTCCAGTCTTTAAATTGAGAGTTGTCTATCCAGAGCCTGATAGTCGTCTAGAAAGGAGATTTCTTCGGCAGGTGTCCATCAATATGGACTCACGGTTACTGGGTGGTAGCTTTAATTCATGTACCACTCGATATATTTTCGTACAGACCCTTTCTTCCCTTGTGCAATATCCATTAACGAGGACATCGTTATGTCATTTCCTCCGTTGTAGAACTGATTAAGGAAAATGCCTTTGAGGTCATCAAATGATGAATACAATTATCCTAAAGGCTGCAAAACCAGTCGAAAGCTATTTCGGATTGTCACCACCACATTCCGAAAACAGGGGTATTTTCGACTTTTTGCAAATTTAATATTTTGGTAGTTACAATTAAATAATTATGTGATGTGTAATTGAATATAGTATTAGATGCAGTGTTCATTTATTTTAGCTAGCAGACTAGACCTAGAAGCCCAGTAGATGACCACCTGTCCGAATTATAGAATTCTGGATTTTATTATTTTATCTAGAATATATTTATTGGAGATTTTAATTTATTATCGTAATTTATTTAGTTATTGCGCATTGCCTTTGCTTCGATAATTGGAGCGCTATCCTGACTTTTGTCTTCCAACAAATTTCACAATCTTGCCCTAGACATGCCGCCTTCCATTCTGCTATTTTTGTAACTCATAATTTTGCTCCCTGTGCATTAATTCTGGCCGCACAAAAATCATCGCGGACGTTATTTAATAAATTCCTATTTTGTATCGTTGTGCGTTACAATCGAAAATTGGAGACAATCTTGACCTATTTTTCGTGCGGCCCAAATTAGGGAAATATTCTGTTCTGAGTCTTCTTCATTATTGGTATTGATGACCTGACCTAATTTTGGCTCCATGTACTCCTAATTAATTGTTGAACACAACTTGCATTTATTTCTATTTAATTTAAGGATACCATTTTATCTGATTCCGTAAATTCCATATTAATTCCAGTGCCCTGTAAATTGAGCCCATACCGATCATACAGCGCCCCTGATCCTACAAAACACCGGACCCCGAATCACCCGCCAAATTTTTGTCATTTATGTGTTTGTGCAATTTCCCAAATTTAAGGGGGCTAAATTACAAATTTGCATTTTTGTGTCAACACCTCATTGTTTAAGTAATGAGGGAGCCATAATAATTATTTAATTAAAACTCTCATCCCCACATGAATTATTTTCTCCATGTCAAATCTGGACCCCTCATTTAAAGGGGGTCAATCCTAACCCTTGATTCTATACACCATCTTCCCTATTTAATGCCTTGTCCCATCAAACCCTAATCCCAAGAACAAGCCTCCACCTCTCTCTCTCTCCTCCACCCTCAACTCCAACGTAGGAAACCTCTTTCTTTTCTTTTTCTCCTTCTTCCTTTCTTCTCCTTCTTCTTCTTTTCTTCTTCTCCTCCTTTATTTTGAATTTTGAAATTATTGTAGAGGGGGGGAAACCTACTGTTCATTTGCTCCACCCCCGCACACTGTTCACCGGAGGTCAGCCCCGACCCCCGGTCTGCACCCGATCCCAGCGGCTTTCCTCCGCCGACCTGTGCATCACCTCCGGCAGTTCTCCCTCATCTCCTCCCTCTACACTCCGGTCAGCCCGCAGTTCTCCCTCCACCTACAATCTCCTCCGGCCCGGCCAGCAAGATCACCCCGACCGTCAGCCGCTGGACTGCTCCACCCCGCAGCAGACATCCCCCGGCGAGCGGCCAACCCGACCCCGACTGCACATCCCTCCGGCAACCATCCATCCATCCATCCTCTCCATCCGCTGCATCTCCGGCGGCGCTGCCGCTGCTCCTCCCTACGGCCGGCCATCAGTCCGGCGGCAACCCCATCTCCATCTCCCCCTTCCATCTACATCGGACCACCACTGGAACCACCCCGCTGCTCTTCCTCCACCTGTGCAGCCCATCTCCGGCGCTGCTGCTCGACCCAACTTCCCGTCCGGCCGTACTCCGGCCAAGTCCGACCCATCACAGTAAGTTCCTTCTTCTTCCTCTCCCTCCTTCTTTATATATATATATATGTATATATATATAATGTATGTAGGTATGTTGTAAGTAAAATTAGTACATGTATATGTATAGTTAATGAATATATTTAATTAATGTGTGTGTATATGTGCATGTTTTAATTTAATTGGTATATACATAAATGTATATATGTACTTATATATACTAGTATATAATATTGCATTTCAAATTTGGTATATATGTATATATAATTTGTATAAGCATAGTATATGTGTATAATTAATGATGATATGTATATATATCGTATATTCTCTATTTTGGTATATACTTGTATTCATTATATTAGTATTAATTAAAACGTATAATTTTGGTAATATGTATATACCTATATATAAATGAATGTTATTTTGGGTGCAAATATGCATATATTTATTTGGTATAATTTCATATAGTATATATGTATTAAATGTATTTTTGGGGTATGTGTTCAAACATATATAAATATGTATTTTGGCATAAATATGTATGGGTATATAAATATATAAATGTATTTCGGTATAAATATAAATATATGTATATATATATTTTCGTATTGGCATATGTGTATACATGTATTTTATATATATATATACTTAGCATATTTTCAGTATGTTTAATCGGTGCATATATATGGTATAAATTCAAATTTGGTATATACATATTTGTATTACAAATATATATATATGGTAGGTTTTAATGATTAAAAATAGGTAATATGTAAATATGTATCCCTACTAGGTGACCCTAGCTGACTAGTGCCCTGCCTGGCATGGCCCTAAGGCCAGTGTTTTAGACTGTGTTAGTATAGCATCTGATGCAAATGTGGTTTTGCTTGTGATATGTTTATAGGACTGTTGGTTTACCCAGGGGATACTCTGGAACAAGACATCCATAATTACCAGCTAAGGACCCAAGGCAAGTACATTCTCTGATAATTTCCAATTCTTTGATCATTTCTATAAGTTCAACAATCATGAAATGTTACATCTGAATCCTTGACACTGTGTTACACGGACTAGTATAGCTTGGATCTGCAGTCATGAGATGTTACCTTGATTATCGTATTGACATTGTACACGACATGTATATTAGACATCGTACATGATAGACTGGACTTGCTCGTGTATCGTGACGTGTCATGGTTGGATCCACAGTACTAGTTGGGGGGGAGGGAAGTAGTTAGTAAGAAATGTGATCATAACCTCTTATTGTAGTATAGAAAATTATAAGTGTTAATTATGCTCTTCACTCATGATTAGCCAGGCCCTGTAGCTATCGTACATGTTCCCAAGCCGATCACATTTTAAAACTACTATTTCAAACACTTAGAGTAGATTACAGTTCCCTATTTTAAATCATATACTATATCACCCGTATATGATATTGTTCCTTGTTCTTTTTATTTTCATACATGCACTGACTGTATCATATTGCCTATTGCCTGTCTCTTTACATTACCTGTCTCTCTTAAATTGCCATTGCATTTATTTCACTGTCTTCTCAGTAGCTAGTATGACATGTTTTATTGTATTATAGACATTATCAATTAATGGAACTGTTATTTGAGAGTGTTGCTTTGCTCCTTCCTAACTGGAAACATTTTTCCAGACTATGCCTTAGAGGACCGCTGTCCGACACTTTGTGGACCATATGGTGAGTAGCTGCAGACTTGGTAGTTTAGTTGTGATTCTGGAAGGTTGGCATCGGATTTGTCTCCGGCAATTTTGATAAAACTTGGATATTGTTGAGTTAGATTTTTTACTTGTTGACTTGTGTTGTGTTTAATTTTGTTGGATATCTTATCGTGCTGTCATCCTGTGATTGAGTATGTGTTCATCTTATTTGTGTCATCCGTGCCTCCTAATGGAGATTGGATGCTTGCGTGACATTAGCTAGATAGTATCAAGACCTTGACAGCGTTCTACCGCCGACACTGCGGCGTAGGCTGGACGTACCCACGCACTCGTGCCCCTAAACCGGGTGCGGGTCATGACACGTTTTTAGTGGTGGCCCATGCAGGTCAGACTTCGCAAGTTATGCGATGTCGTGGTAGTGTGGCATCTTTGTTACACTACTGTGTACCTGCGATAGGATCTAGGACATAGGATACTAGGACGAGAGCGAATACTCAATCATAATTCCTTGAGAGATTCCTGGGATGACCCCTGAGAATCTTGTTAAATTTTCCAATTTAAAAATTGTTCCCTTGTTCCGTCCATTCTCACTTGTTGATTGTTGATTAGTTATTAAATTAGGATTTTGGTTTTATAGTAGGGTTTGATTTCATATCAAGATGAATTTGCAGACTGATTTATGGTATTATCTGATGACTCATGACGATGAGGACAGCGAGGAAGATTAACATTAGAGCTATTGGACTGCAGAAGGTGGATTTAAATCTTTAATTGAAGAAAAAAAATTGTAAATTTTTTGAATTTTTAGAAGTTGAGATGTTATTAAAAGATTTATTTTGAGGAATTCAGATTCGATTCAATGAACCTAGACAAGTCTGTAAGGATTTTGTGATTAAGTTTTCATTTCAGTATTTAAAAATTAACCTTTGAGGAAGGTATATGCATGTTACTATAAAATTTATTCAAGGAGTTATTTTGAGGAATTTTATTTTTGAGGATAAGATTTTATAGGGGGAGATATATTAGTATATAAGATGCATGTGTAAGGATATGTTGGCTTGAGCATGATTGAGATTTCACTGCCAACTGGCTTAGGTGTTCATCTAGGATTGTATTAGAGAGAGCAGTACTTAGTATAGTGTGTTGCAATTGATATGCACTTGAGTGATAAGGATAAATAGTATCAGCGATTGCAGTAGGTAAGGAAGCTAGCAGTGAGTATATTCTGGTAGAACTATGGTACCTTAGAGGGATAGAGGTATCAGACCAGGGATGTATCTTTGACCTGTGCAATCACAACTAGGGTTTATTTCCAATCTAATTATCTTGAATGTTGCTTCTTTAGAACTGTACTGTCCTTCCTTGATGATATCGCATTTTTGCCTTAATTGATTCTTTGGGATCTGTCTTCAGGATGTCGCCGCAGACACGGTCTATGAGAGCGGGAACATCAGCTTTAGAGGGGTCTGCCACCTCTCCACCTGAGAGACAGACAACCGTAGTTCCTCCTACATCTCTGATGCACGTAGGTGTATCTGCACTTTTCGGAAATCCTCCTCCCCCACCTGTTCAGAAGATTGCCGCAGCTGTGACGGACAACCTTCCTCCTCCACCGACTCCAATTCCCGGAGGTTTGCCCATTGACGGGACGCAGATGTTTACCTTGATCCAGGGCATGGTAGATGCCCAGAGAGTGACGGCAGATGCTCAGCGAGTTCAAGCTGAGGCTCAGAGGGTGCAAGCAGAAGCGCACCAGGCACAAACCGAGCTGATGAGAGAAAACATGGAGAATGCTCATCAGGTGACTCTCCAAGCTTTGGAGAGAGTAGCACAGTACCAGCAGTTTCCTGGCCAGCAGCAGAGATCAGGCACTATAGTGGATTTTAAGAGGATGATGCCTCGAGAGTTTAAAGGCACCGAAGGGATACTCTACGCTGACGACTGGCTAGAGGATATAGAGAGGAGCCTGCGATTGACCCAGATTCCGGAGAACTTACAGATAGAAGCCGCTGGCAGTCAGATGTTCGATATTGCACTCACGTGGTATCGCACGGAGCCGAGAATTACTGCGCAAGGACTTACTTGGGAGACCTTCAAGGAGCTCTTCAAGGAGAAGTTCTTTCCCGACGTGGCATTGGGAACCTTGGAAAGTCAGTTTCATGACTTAGTTCAAGGAAACATGTCGGTCGACGAGTACGCTGCAGAATTTTATAGATTGAGCCGTTTTGCATCATCTATGATTCGGGACCCAGGAGATTGAGCCCAGAAATTTAGAAAGGGACTGACGAGAGAGCTTAGGTCACACACTTCGGGTCGTCGTACCGCTACCTTTGAGGCTATCTTGATGGATGCTCAGATTACAGAAGAGGATCTGGATCTCAGGCCTAAGAGGAGTCACAATACTTTTGGAGATACGAATGGTAGCACAAGACTAGCCAAGCATCCCCGTATTCAGCATCAACAGCAGTACCAAGTACCATTTCATATTCAGCAACAACCATGGACATTGCAGCATCCACCGTAGTACCTAGCACCAGTTCCTATCCAACAACATCCATGGGCGTATCAGTATCAACAACAGTACCAGGCACCAGATCGTGTTTAGCAAAATCAGCAACAGCCTCCGAGAGAGACGCAGCAGACTTGTCATTTCTGTAAGAAGCCAGGTCATCTTTGGGAGAGCTGTAGAACGAGGCTAGGACTTTGTTTGCACTGCGGCACTGTGGGACATCGAGTAAGGGATTGTCTTCTAGCCCCTTATCTTCCCGGCCAGCGCGCAGCTTCAGATTATAGAGATCCAGTTAGGCTACCAGTGGAACCGTATATTGCTCAGCACCCGAAAAGGGAACCACCCCAGCAGGGCGGGCATTTGCGATGACGGTCGAGGAGACCGATACTACAGGTAATGTGTTAGCAGGTTCTGTTCTTTCCTTCATTCTGTTCCTATCTATTTGATTGATTGACTGATACCTTAGTACCGTAGCTTGTATGCATGATTCTTGTTATAATGTAGTTAGTAGTACCCCTGATACAGAGACTGCAATACCATGACAAAAGACACCATGACCATACATATTCCCCTTAGATTGCATGTTGTATGATTATAGGAAAGATTTTTTTGACCAGGATTATTGGGGTTGACCATGACGAGGATTTCTGAAGGGGTTATGGCTTGACAAGAGAGACAAGATGATTAAAATTCGAGGATAAACATTGATATAAATAGAGGGTTAAGAAATTAACATTGCATAATTGGTGGTTTATTAATTCCAGGAAGATTATGATGATTAAATTAGTTATAAAAATTTGGAAATTTTGGGAGATTATCAATATATTTATTTAAATTGCAAGTTATGAATTTTAGAATTTATATGGGATGTTGCAATTAGAGAATCTTTAAGTATCGCATTGTTGAGTATTTTGAGGAAGAGGAAATCGAGAAATAAAATTTAGATGGATAAATGTTTAAGTTCAAACTTTGTGGGACGAGATTACATTTTATAATTGTGCATTGAAAAAAAAAATCAAGTTAGAGGAGTGGATATTAAATTCTGAGTATTGAATTATTAACTAAAAAAATTTCTAGGAAATTTTTGATAAAAATGGACTTTGATTCTATTTCGAGGATTTTTCAGGTTATGCAATAAATTCGGAATTTTTGAAAAATTGTGAGAGGACATCGTGGATTATTACCTGATTTCGTGGTTGATGAATTTAAATTTGAGGGAAATAATAATGTGTATGATTAAATGCTACTTTGAGGATTTTAAATTTTGAGGACGAAATTCTTTTAAGGAGGGTAGACTTGTCACCACCACATTCCGAAAACAGGGGTATTTTCGACTTTTTGCAAATTTAATATTTTGGTAGTTACAATTAAATAATTATGTGATGTGTAATTGAATATAGTATTAGATGCAGTATTCATTTATTTTAGCTAGCAGACTAGACCTAGAAGCCCAGTAGATGACCACCTGTCCGAATTATAGAATTCTGGATTTTATTATTTTATCTAGAATATATTTATTGGAGATTTTAATTTATTATCGTAATTTATTTAGTTATTGCGCATTGCCTTTGCTTCGATAATTGAAGCGCTATCCTGACTTTTGTCTTCCAACAAATTTCACAATCTTGCCCTAGACATGCCGCCTTCCATTCTGCTATTTTTGTAACTCATAATTTTGCTCCCTGTGCATTAATTCTGGCCGCACAAAAATCGTCGCGGACGTTATTTAATAAATTCCTATTTTGTATCGTTGTACGTTCCAATCGAAAATTGGAGACAATCTTGACCTATTTTTCGTGCGGCCCAAATTAGGGAAATATTCTGTTCTGAGTCTTCTTCATTATTGGTATTGATGACCTGACTTGATTTTGGCTCCATGTACTCCTAATTAATTGTTGAACACAACTTACATTTATTTCTATTTAATTTGAGGATACCATTTTATCTGATTCCGTAAATTCCATATTAATTCCAGTGCCCTGTAAATTGAGCCCATACCGATCATACAGCGCCCCTGACCCTACAAAACACCGGACCCCGAATCGCCCACTAAATTTTCGTCATTTTATGTGTTTGTGCAATTTCCCAAATTTAAGGGGGCTAAATTGCAAATTTGCATTTTTGTGTCAACACCTCATTGTTTAAGTAATGAGGGAGCCATAATAATTATTTAATTAAAACCCTCATCCCCACATGAATTATTTTCTCCATGTCAAATCTGGACCCCTCATTTAAAGGGGGTCAATCCTAACCCTTGATTCTATACACCCTCTTCCCTATTTAATGCCTTGTCCCATCAAACCCTAATCCTAAGAACAAGCCTCCACCTCTCTCTCTCCTCCACCCTCAACTCCAACGTAGGAAACCTCTTTCTTTTTTTTTTCTCCTTCTTTCTTTCTTCTCCTTCTTCTTCTTTTCTTCTTCTCCTCCTTCATTTTGAATTTTGAAATTATTGTAGAGGGGGGGAAACCTACTGTTCATTTGCTCCACCCCCGCACACTGTTCACAGGAGGTCAGCCCCGACCCCTGGTCTGCACCCGATCCCAGCGGCTTTCCTCCGCCGACCTGTGCATCACCTCCGGCAGTTCTCCCTCATCTCCTCCCTCTACACTCCGGTCAGCCCGCAGTTCTCCCTCCACCTACAATCTCCTCCGGCCCGGCCAGCAAGATCACCCCGACCGTCAGCCGCTGGACTGCTCCACCCCGCAGCAGACATCCCCCGGCGAGCGGCCAACCCGACCCCGACTGCACATCCCTCCGGCAACCATCCATCCATCCATCCTCTCCATCCGCTGCATCTCCGGCGGCGCTGCCGCTGCTCCTCCCTACGGCCGGCCATCAGTCCGGCGGCAACCCCATCTCCATCTCCCCCTTCCATCTACATCGGACCACCACTGGAACCACCCCGCTGCTCTTCCTCCACCTGTGCAGCCCATCTCCGGCGCTGCTGCTCGACCCAACTTCCCGTCCGGCCGTACTCCGGCCAAGTCCGACCCATCACAGTAAGTTCCTTCTTCTTCCTCTCCCTCCTTCTTTATATATATATATATATGTATATATATAATGTATGTAGGTATGTTGTAAGTAAAATTAGTACATGTATATGTATAGTTAATGAATATATTTAATTAATGTGTGTGTATATGTGCATGTTTTAATTTAATTGGTATATACATAAATGTATATATGTACTTATATATACTAGTATATAGTATTGCATTTCAAATTTGGTATATATGTATATATAATTTGTATAAGCATAGTATATGTGTATAATTAATGATGATATGTATATATATCGTATATTCTCTATTTTGGTATATACTTGTATTCACTATATTAGTATTAATTAAAACGTATAATTTTGGTAATATGTATATACCTATATATAAATGAATGTTATTTTGGGTGCAAATATGCATATATTTATTTGGTATAATTTCATATAGTATATATGTATTAAATATATTTTTGGGGTATGTGTTCAAACATATATAAATATGTAATTTGGCATAAATATGTATGGGTATATAAATATATAAATGTATTTCGGTATAAATATAAATATATGTATATATATATTTTCGTATTGGCATATGTGTATACATGTATTTTATATATATATATACTTAGCATAATTTCAGTATGTTTAATCGGTGCATATATATGGTATAAATTCAAATTTGGTATATACATATTTGTATTACAAATATATATATATATGGTAGGTTTTAATGATTAAAAATAGGTAATATGTAAATATGTATCCCTACTAGGTGACCCTAGCTGACTAGTGCCCTGCCTGGCATGGCCCTGAGGCCAGTGTTTTAGACTGTGTTAGTATAGCATCTGATGCAAATGTGGTTTTGCTTGTGATATGTTTATAGGACTGTTGGTTTACCCAGGGGATACTCTGGAACAAGACATCCATAATTACCAGCTAAGGACCCAAGGCAAGTACATTCTCTGATAATTTCCAATTCTTTGATAATTTCTATAAGTTCAACAATCATAAAATGTTACATCTGAATCCTTGACACTGTGCTACACGGACTAGTATAGCTTGGATCTGCAGTCATGAGATATTACCTTGATTATCGTATTGACATTGTACACGACATGTATATTAGACATCGTACATGATAGCATGGACTTGCTCGTGTATCGTGACGTGTCATGGTTGGATCCACAGTACTAGTTGGGGGGGGGAAGTAGTTAGTAAGAAATGTGATCATAACCTCTTATTGTAGTATAAAAAATTGTAAGTGTTAATCATGCTCTTCACCCATGATTAGCCAGGCCCTGTAGCTATCGTACATGTTCCCAAGCCGATCACATTTTGAAACTACTATTTCAAACACTTAGAGTAGATTACAGTTCCTATTTTAAATCATATACTATATCACCCGTATATGATACTGTTCCTTGTTCTTTTTATTTTCATACATGCACTGACTGTATCATATTGCCTATTGCCTGTCTCTTTACATTACCTGTCTCTCTTAAATTGCCATTGCATTTATTTCACTGTCTTCTCAGTAGCTAGCATGACATGTTTTATTGTATTATAGACATTATCAATTAATGGAACTGTTATTTGAGAGTGTTGCTTTGCTCCTTCCTGACTGGAAACATTTTTCCAGACTATGCCTTAGAGGACCGCTGTCCGACACTTTGTGGACCATATAGTGAGTAGCTGCAGACTTGGTAGTTTAGTTGTGATTCTGGAAGGTCTAGCCGGAATTATTATTTATTGTTAGTTCTTTAAGTAGACTATTTGGCACCGGATTTGTCTCCGGCAATTTTGATGAAACTTGGATATTGTTGAGTTAGATTTTTTACTTGTTGACTTGTGTTGTGTTTAATTTTGTTGGATATCTTATCGTGCTGTCATCCTGTGATTGAGTATGTGTTCATCTTATTTGTGTCATCCGTGCCTCCTAATGGAGATTGGATGCTTGCGTGACATTAGCTAGATAGTATCAAGACCTTGACAGCGTTCTACCGCCGACACTGCGGCGTAGGCTGGACGTACCCACGCACTCGTGCCCCTAAACCGGGTGCGGGTCGTGACACGGATAAGGCCCCGACAAAGAGCTTGGTCATGAGGGCATTATTGCAAGGAAGATGTCCCGTTGCCATCTCAGAGTAACTCATAAATAGACGTAGAGATATTTTCCCATCAAATGGATTCAAGTTGAAGGGCTTGTACTTGGACGGATACGGTATGTCTCCCCACTCTAGGGGATACGGTTGTCGGATCCCAAGCATGCAAAGTGAGTCCCGATTGCCCATAGAGTCTAGACAACATCGGAGTTCTCGCACCTCTCGCATTGCTTCCTGAGCTTCATCGACTGCGGAAGGAGCAGATGATTCGGGCAGGAGATAATTGTCGCCAATAGATGGAGCGGTTATGTTTGAATCCCCGTTGGTCCCGAGGTCCAGGCTTGCTTGACTAGACGCCCTTACTGGTTGTGAGGCCATATTTTCTTTAATTTCCAGCATTGTTAAGGTCAAGGCTTGCATTGATACTCTCATGGTCTACATTATGGTCTCAACGGTCTCGAGGCACTGTCGATCATTGGGGACCTCGTGATCATCCTCGGTCATGTATATTTTTTGCACATGGAGAGAAATAGATGGGACGGTGGATGTCATACTTTCTGCCTCAGACTCTTATAGTGAGTGGTCCTCCAAAAAAGTTGGCAGAATTATATTATCTTCAGACTCGGAGGGAACACTACCCCCGGCGTAGGAAGCTGTGTCTACTTGACGAGGGTAGCTACCCCCAGGGACCTTAACATCTATTCCTTGGGATTCATTGTCTTCGCGGAACGTCGGATTGTCATGGAGGTCCGGAGGATAACAACTTCCAGCATGTGTACCTATGTGAGGTCCTGAGGAAGAACTACCCCCAGTGGCTGACAGCTTCTTCTTTGAGCGGGTGCCCAAGAAGACACCTTCTGCGGGTTCCACTACTTGTCCTTCTTGTCTACGTCTTCTTGACTCGCTAGTCGAGAGCGACGAACTGGAGGTGCTAGACTTATGACCTCCCCTCTTGGAGGGCACCTTCAGAGCAGAATAGCACGAGACAAAGGGCAATTCATTTTCCTCTGGTGGTTGCACCTATTCTTCGGGTTGCAGTCAAGTAGTTGCCTTTGGTTATAGCCACTGGAATGCCGACTGCCTTTTTTTAGGTACTGTTGTTTTATTACAACAATAGTTGATGATAATATTGGCACAGTGATGCCCTAGTGAGTACACTTTGTATGTCGTTGTTATTTTTCTCGCTTTATGCTTGTGATTGATCACGTTGTGCAAGTCAAGCAAGGGCTGACTCACCTTCGCACCCTTCTTATAAGTCCGGGTAGAACAAGCACATGGGCGCATAGGTGTTGATTTTGCTTCCTGACCTGGGGGTCATACAAGAACTTGCCCCAAGTTGCCAACGGAAGACTCTTTAGACCGACCATGTCCGGGTTGGACGCATGGGCCAGTTTTGTATGACTTTCCGTCAGGGGAACGTATAGTAAGAGACACCTACTAACGGTCAGTCAAATTTGCACTTACTTGAGCTTGGCGAGAACGCATTGCCCTAGACTTTTTCGTCCTAGCATGTGCTGGTGCATAGTAGGAAGAGTCCAAGTTCACATCTTTCACTTTTTCAGCAAGGCGTATGGAGTCAACACATCTAGCACGGCCAAGTCACCAACCTATGGCTCCGGGGAAGCCGGCAGGGAGGAAGGATGATAATCCAACCAAAGGAATTAGCCACTAGTCGCATAAAATTTGGTCGAAGATGAAACTTATGTGGCTGTCTTGGTGGCATGTGGATATATGCATACAACCGACGATCAGTGTCGCATATGGAATTTTGCCTATAACTGCCAACTTATGAGGCTTCTGTTGTGGCCGCATAGAATATGTCCTAGCATACGAACTTCTGGCATCATAGTATTTTACTTTGCCAGAATTTGGGCATTGAGCATAGTCCTTGTTCGGGGAGGCTGTCGGATGACAGGTGGATGCATGATGTATGATCCATGTAGCCAAGAGAGAGGTAGGACGAGCATGCTCCACAGTTGGGTAAGGCACAGCGGCCTTTGCAACCCATATCCTGCCGGTCTTCAAGTACTGAGAACACTTCTTGTTGGAAGGGGATGCCGCATAAGCAGTGGAGGCATAATGTGTAGTTCCAGCAGTAGAGAGAGAGAGACAAGGAGTGTATGCTCTATAGTTGGTGAGGCATAACGGCCTTTGTAACCCATGTCATACGGGTCTTCTTAGGCTTTGCTAGCATTGGAGAAGGACTAGTGTTATCCCCGAAGAGCATTTTCTCAAACACTTGTTGGTTGAAGCCACCACCAGCATTCTCTAGGTGGATCCCAGTTGTAGAAGCATAAAAAATATGCTGGGAAACTCTACGCAGCATATTGATGCAGAGCAGCCTAAACAGAGGCCTTCAGAGCCACCAAGCGTACAACAGTGCTTTTCCGCTAAACACAGCGTGAGATATAAGCTCAAAGGACCATCCGCGTAAGGCAGTATGTCCAAGCCGCTTCAGCGTAGATAGGGTGCTTCATCGCCTTTATACGCAGCATTGAAGTGTACGAGGGAAGTTTCGTGTTCTCCAAAGTAAACCTGTCAGAGCCTGCGATGAACCTGTCAGATCCTGCAATGAACCTGACGTTTGGACTTCTGACAAAGGGATACTGCTCGACTACCTAAGCGACGGCTATAATGATGGCATGATACTACAACCTAGGCTGTCATTTACCGCCATTTCCTTTGCGTAAACCGCTTTTATATATACAGAGGAATGCGCTGCCTAGTTTTACACAAGCAAATAAGAGCTCCTTACGCTCCGCGGAAGACAAACCGCTTGCCAGGTCAAAAGCTGCACGTCCCTGCATTTTTATGCACAGAGCGGTGACAGGCTCTTAAGGCACGCCTCTGCAATTAATGCGCCGAATACTGACAGATACCCAAGGCACGTCTCTGAGTCCGATGCACAGAAGGGTAACAGACCGTCGAAAATATGCCTCTGTATTTAATGCGCGGGATGAGGGCAGATCTCTGCATTTAATGCAAGAGATTTGATTATATCTCCAAAGCCATAATTTCGGCTAAGACGTCCACATCACCTAGGCTTCTACGCCTGCCCGGCCTCTATGACCACTCTGGTACGTTACGCAGCGGCTTCTACGCCCATTCAGCTTCTGTAACTGCTCGGCCTCTATGACCACTCTGGCACGTTAGGCAGCGGCTTCTACGCCCATTCTGCTTCTGTGCCTGCTCGGCCTCTACGACCACTCGACTTCTACGCCACTCGACTTCTACGCCATCTCGGCTTCCATGCCCACTCGGCTTCTACGCCTGTTCGGCTTCTATGCCAATTTGATAACTATTTGGCTCTTATGCCATGGTGACAGACATTTGGCTTCTACGCCAACCTCTTCTGCACAAGGAATACCTACCTACGTGGCTTCTACGCCGTGATCTCCGTAGCGATTATACGCATTTTGTCCCTTAGTTGGACCTGCGTCACACGCTCATTCAAAAGATCATCTATACACAGGCATTGGTTATTTTAACCATTGTGTAAAAGGGTACTGTACTTTCCACTACTCGGTTTTTACACCGATTGTGTGGTCACTGTCACTAAAACTCTATAAATAGAGGCCTCTATCAACAGAGGAAAAGGTCAAAAAACTTCAAAATTGAAGATCGAACAGGGTCGACAAAATCGAAGATCGAACAAGGTCAAAAATTGGTCGAGGAAACCAATATCAGATCCAGGGTCGAGAGATCAGAGATTGAAGAGAGGTCACAGAATCCTTGAGAGAGAAGAATCCAGAGCTAAGGCAAAGAGCGGGGATCAACGACTTTGGCATCGTACATCCATCCTCTTTTGCAACCTTCGGAGTTGTTCTCCGTCTTCCACGGCACTTCTTCGTCATCGTGTGGTCCAAGGGATAAAGTGATCGGCTACAGATCAGACACCTATAGCAATATTTACCCAGATTAAATAAATTATACTCCCACATCCTCGTGTAGGATTAATATTGTACAAGCTTGTTTGTAAACAAAATAAGGAAAGGGTTTTCTTTCTCAATAAAGAACCCGTCGTTCGTTATTTCTTTTTAACGACACCCTTCCGTTTATATTTCATCCGAAACACCAGTTTGGCCGCGTTAGACTGCGTCAGTATCTTCTTATCAGAGGAGAAAGAAGTCCCCAATAGAGTCACCATCTTCTTCGCCATTACAAGTGAGTTTAGGTACACTTTTGTTTAATAACAAACAAACGTACAAATAAGTCCTAAGCAAAATATCTAAGTACAATATTTAATCTGGGTAGTATGACAATGGAGATCGAGCGCTGTGGTGGCTCCTTTACTCCGTTGATGATCTGACGAGTGAATGAGGATGCTTTCTTATCTTCTCTCACCTAAGCTTGTGTGCACGTACGTAACTCTCTAGGAGGGTATGGTCTCTCTCTGAAGCAGAAAAAATTCAGCCTTTGGGATTATCCAAGTTGCTCCTATTTATAGCCATCATGTTGATGGATTATAGGTGTCGCGTGTGCCTCTGTTTGGTGGCGGCACGAGGCTCCTTCAATAGAATATGGTTGCAACTATGGGCGCATAGTATGGGCTGAATCTATGGCAAGCTGCTATATGAACATTTTATTAGGATTTGTTGTTGCTGGAGATTATGGCGGTTCTTGTCTTCTGTTTGCTTGACTTTGTCAGCTTGACATGTGGCCTGCATTCAGTTGGAGAGAATCGCAACAGAAAGATTTTGCCTCAGGGAATATTGCCACGTTGGACCCAATGAGTCTGAGACGCATGGGGCCAAAGACACATGGGACGCATAAAATTTGGAATGTATGGGGCCAGAGACGTATAAAATGCATGGAGTCTGGAACGCAGAGGGCCATAGTAGCCTAGAATGCATAGAGTATGGAATACAAAGGGCCAGAGTCACATGGAATGCATGGAGTCAGGAAAGCAGAAGGCCAGAGTCGTATGGAATGCATGTAGTCTGGAACACAGAGGACCAGAGTCGTGTGGAGCATATGGAGTCTGGTATGCATAGGACCAGAGTCGTATAAAGTACATGGAGTCTGGGATGCATGAAGCCTCATACATGTGGTACTACACGCTTGTCAGAAATCATTATTAGTCTGACAAGAGCTTTTTGTCGCTTAGTGTGCTCATATTTTTTGAAGCGTTCAAAAAAATTATTTTGTCAGGATTCTGTGTCAGATATAATCTCGGTGTCAAGCCTTTAGGCAGCCAATATTTAGGGCACATGGACGCAGCTTTTTCTCTACGACATGGTCATTCTGTGGCCTGGTTTCTTCTGAGCCGAATGTGGGGCATATGGTTGTTGGACGCATGGATTCAGATTTTTTATGCTTCTACAGTCGTGTGTATTTTTTCATCGTAAAGTGGTCCAAGGAGTAAAGTGATCGTTTGCAGATCATATCTCTACACCTATACTTTCCCAGAATCAATTATACTTAGATTCCTGGTTAGGATCTTTTTTTTGTAATTTTTAACAGTTTTTAACACAAAAGTTTTGCATAAACTTTTTCTCATAAACAGCGGTACCTATAGTCCATCAACATGATGGCTATAAATAGGAACAACTTGGACGTCCCAAAGGGTGGCTTTTCTGCTTCAGAGAGAGACCATACCCTCCCAGAGAGATATGTATGTGCACACAAGCTCAAGAGAGAGAAGAGAAGAGAGGCACCTTACTCACTAGTCGGACCATCAACGAAGTAAAGAAGCCACCATAGTAGTAGATCTTCACCGCCACACTACCCAGATTAAATATTGTACTTAGATTGTCTGTTTAGGACTTCTCTGTACTTTTTGTTTGTTATTGAACGAAACAATTTTAATAGAAAAACACTAAACACCCCTATATATTCTATAAAAAGAATAATTTCCATATTACTACTTAATATACAACTATCTCTTTCCATTAAAAACCAACCATCAACCCCATCTCCATATGAATATACCACCCTGGTTCATTGTTCTTTGATCCGATGCACACATACAATCCATTAAACTTTGCCACCATACTCAAAGAACCTCCCATTGTCATTTACACCCAGTCTAATTAAAACCCAAGGCTTTTCCCTCAACTAAAATCATGCACAGTTTATACTAGGAACACCCGTACATAATAAAGCCTTATTCTTATAAGAGAACATGTATAATGACCATGCATATTTTATATTTCCATCAATGCATCGAAGGAGGGAAATAAAGGACCGTAAAGCAACTCTAGGAAGGGTGAATAGAATACAGCAGAATAATCTACCCAATTTTAGATTATCAGAATGAAGGCATTTGCTAACTAACAGTGTATATAGAGACAATAAAGTAAAGCAGTAAAGTAGAGAGAGAAAGCAAACGCAAACACCAAGATGTATACTGGTTTTCCTCTGAAAGGACTAGTCCAGTCCCGAGAACTCAAGCTCGGAGTTTTATCCACTATAATCACTAATAGTGAATCACAAGCTTTGATTTGAAGGCTTGCCATTTCTTTACACTACAAGATTTGATCCAAAGTCTCGCAACTTCACAACTAGAGAGAGAGAGTAACTGATGGAACAAAACTCTTTTATAATTCTGTAGACTTCTAGACCGAGACCGTATTAGCACTAGGAAGGCTAGGGAGTTGCTCTTTGAGATAGGAAAGTTAAGGCTTAGATGTTTGCTTATAATAGGATAGAAGATTTAAGAATGGTTGAGTAAGACCGGATGGGCCAACAATTTCCCCTATTTTGATAATTGACAAACTATGAATGATACTACAAATCTTTGATATGCAAGGCTCCCCCGTAACTATGGAGAAGTTGACATACTAAATGCAATGTCTGTCAAGTATCATCTTGTATGCTAGTATCATGTATGTCTTTCTCCCCATTGTCATTTGTTCAAAATGGCATGCTCCCCCTAAATCGGTGAGATGACAAGAAAAATAAGAGAGTAAAGTGTATACAGGATAACATATAATGATAAAAGAAAATTGCTTTAAACTTTATTCATTTGAAAAGAAAATATACAAAAGTATATGTGTACTGGAAACATCATAGTAGAGCATCTAAAAGTAAACTTTTTAAACATTCAAATCTATTGAGTAACTAGTTGTCATTTTCTTCATCTCCATTATCAGGTTCAACTATTCTGTTTGGATCAAAGAAGGCATCAGCTAGATCCAAATATCGCTGAATATAGGGGTGATCAATACGAAATCCTTGTTGATTCGGATTTTGGAGAATCAAAAAAGGTCCGACTGGGTGCTTCGATAGGGTGTACTGAATGTCTATCAAAGTGTTGCCAAGAGTCTGAGTCTGAAGAGTTTGGTGATGATCAATAGCACGATTGCGTATATCTTTATTATGGAAGCGATCACGCAACAGATTGAAAATAGACTCTTAGATTTACGGTTGTTCATCAATAGAAGGGACAGAATCAACAGGATGAGTGTTGGAGTTTGATGATGAGTTATAAGGTAGAAGCATAGTTGGCTCAATTCTTCGAACTCTATTGAGGTATAAAGGTTCCTCAAGATATTGACAAGTATCCAATAAAATGTTGAAATAGCTGAAAATGGTTGGCAAGTATATGGTGTATAATAGTGAACGTCCTTTCTTGCGATATTGAACCTTTTGAGATAAGATGATCTGGGGAACATTGAAGTTAATACCGAAATGCAAGTGATATAAAACTGACATTTCTAGATAAAAGACCTCATCAAAGTAAGTCTTCTTAGGTAGAAAAGATAATACGATGCATTTCAAAGAAGTGACCATTCAAGTATCTAGCATAAAATTTTCTAGGTGGACATTCAAGAGGGTGACAAAGGATATTTTGAAAGATTCTAGAGTTAAGTCATGGTCGAATTGAACTTGCATGATATTGACTAAGGTTTGTCCATCAGCGAAAATGTGTAGGATTTCACCCAAGTTGTCCGCATCGAATTCAATTTGAATTCCATGAACTCTAGATAAAATAGTATTATGTTCATATGTTAAGTTACAATAGAATATTTGAATAGCATTGGTGTAAATATTGGTACGGGTTGTAACAAGTTCTTCAAATTCAAGTTTTTTAAGAATAGGTAGATAGTCTTTGTATTGGGAAGAAAAGTCAATAGGATGGCCAAAACAGATGTGTCTCTTAAAGAAGTCATTAAACCAATTATTTGAAATTTTGAGGCTTCAAAAAATAAAACCGTCAAATTCTTCTATATTTGGCATAATAGGACAGAAAAGAGAGTCGGAAAAGGAATCTATTTTCCTTTTAGGGGCCATTGGGAAAGGATGTAGGAGGAGAAAAAAATTATTTGTGGAGGAGGGGATATTTTTTGTTGGCCTGAATGAATGAGCCACAAAAAGATGTATAAATAGAGTAAAAAAAACCTAAATTAGGAAGAAGATTAATGACATAGCATATTCTCGAATTAAACTAACTGAGTATGGTCCGAGCTCGGCCGAGTTCGGTCCGAATTCTGTTGACATTTATTTCCAGAATCTCAATATAACTTTAATCGATATTATGCCTTTCTCGACTTGATATAAATACAGAATAATAAGTGATAAACTTAAATCGTATGTTTTCAAGAATTTAAATCATCTTGGAGTAGCTGTAGGGGGCGGATCCCAGTTAGCGATGGTCCGAAGACACTTAAATACCGTGTCGCTTAAGGTTATTTACACATTTTTGACAAAATAGCCTTTTTGGCTTGTATCCAAAATTTTCAAAATTGTTTGAAAAATATGAAAAAAAATTGTAAAGCATCTTATGATTCTTATATTTTATCAGAATATGAAAGGCCTAATTCTCGACAGATAAAGTTGAATCGATCTTCAGCTAAAGGTTTAGTAAAGATGTTTGCTAATTGATGTTCTGTATCCACATACTCTAAACAAATATTTTTGTGTAATTGATGATCCCTTAGAAAATGATGACAGATTTCTATGTGTTTAGTGCGTGAATGGCATACTGGATTCTTGGTGAGATTAATAGTGCTAGTGTTATCACAAAGAATAAGAATGTTCTTATAGTGCAAATTAAAGTCTTTTAGGGTTTACTTCATCCACAAAATTTGAGCATAATAATGTCCTGCGGCAATATACTCTGCCTCAGTTGTTGATAATGCAACATAATTTTATTTTTTGCTAAACTAGGAGACTAGAGACTTTCCTAGAAAATGATAGGTGCCACTGGTGCTTTTTTGATCGACTTTGCATCCAGAAAAATCAGCATCCGAGTAACCAGCAAGGTCAAAGAATGTGGTTTTGGGACAAAGTCCCTTTAAGGTATCTAAAGTTACGCTTAACTGCGCACAAATGTGATTCCTTAGGATTAGCCTATCTAGCACAAAGGCATACAACAAACATAATATTTGGGCGACTAGCAGTTAGATATAACAAACTATCAATCATACATCGATACTTACGTATGTGTGTTGGTTTACTGCTTTCATCAAGGTTAACCTTAGTAGATATTGCCATTGGAGTTCCGTTAGGCTTTGCGTTGTTGATGTCAAATTTTTTGAGCAAATCCTTCGTGTACTTAGCCTGATGGATAAAGGTTCCTTGTGAATCTTGCTTGATTTGCAATCCTAGGAAGAATGTCAGTTCTTCCATCATGCTCATCTCAAATTCACTCTGCATACACTTAGCAAACTCGTTATATAGCATCTCATTAGTGGATCCAAATATGATATCATCAGCATATATTTGCACTAATAACAAAGAATCAGCAGAAGATTTTATAAAAATGGTAGTATCATTTTTTTCTTTTGAAAAATGGTTTCCAGGTAGAAAGAAGCTAAGACGTTCATACCAAGCACGTGGGGATTATTTCAGTCCGTATAGAGCCTTTTGTAACTTTAATACGTGGTCAGGATGTTTAAAATCTTCAAAAGTAGGGGGTTGTTTGACAAAAACATCTTCTTTGATAAGTCCATTTAGAAAAGTAATTTTAACATCCATTTTAAAAATTTTGAAGTTATGAAAACTAGCAAAAGCGCAAAGAATTTGGATAGATTCAAGTCTAGCAACAGGAGCATAGGTCTCATCGTAGTCAATACCTTCCTCTTGGTTGTATCCTTGAGCTACGAGATGTGCTTTGTTACGTGTAACTGAACCATTCTCATTTAATTTATTTTGGAAAACTTATTTAGTACCGATGATCAGATAATCATTAGGTTTAGGAACAAGTTTCCAAACTTGATTACGTTTAAATTGATTGAATTTCTCTTGTATAGCAGAAATCAAAAATTCATCAACAAAAGTTTTATCACTATTTTTAGGTTCTATTTGAGAAATAAAAGCAACATTTGTAATGGTATCGCTATTTGAGGAATGTGTACTTACACCTTTCGATACATCACATATTACCAAGTCCTCAGGATGATCTGTGGAGAACTTTAGTCTCCATGGCAGACTTTTCGGATGACTTGCACTATTTGTATCTTCAGATGTCTTATTGGTTGTGGGTTGACTACCTTCATCGTCGCTATCGTTTAGTACTTGAGTGTTGTGTCCATCAAATATAACATTGATTGATTCTTCAACAATTAATGAGTTCTTGTTGAATACCCTGAATCCTTTACTTTTGGCAGCATAACCAAGAAAAATACCTTCATCGACTTTGGAGTCAAACTTTCCATATCTTTCTTGAAAGTAATCTCTGGTAAGTCTCTTACAGTTTCTTTGTGGATAGTCTTACAATAGTGTCCATGTTTGTGTGTCCTAGACTCATATGACATAGCCAGCTGTCATCTTTGTTAGCGTATAGACATTTTCCTGCATTATTAGTGTCTTTTGCAAGATAGAATATATATATATATATATATATATATATATATATATATATATATATATATATATATATATATATATATATATATATATATATATATATTGTCTTCCCTGATCCCTTCAAAGATAACTTTACTTGTGGATCTTTTATAAATAGAGCATTTGCTTTTCACAAAGTAAATACCATAACCATGGTCAACTAGATGACTGATGCTGTATAGGTTATATTTTAATTTTGTTACTAGATAAACGTCTTTAATGACAGGATAGGGAGGAACACATATATTACCATTTCCAATAATATATCCTCTGAGGTTATTGTCGAAGGAGACATAACCTTCTTTCTTCATCGATAGCGTTACAAATATGTTAGCATCACCAATCATATGTCGTGAGCAACCACTATCGAGAATTCACTTGTTTCTATCATGAGAGGGTTGGTCCACCTATAAAACGAGTTGTAGATGTGACCCTTGGTACCCATTTCTTTGAGGGTCCTGCTGTGTTAGTTTTTGGTACCCATGCATAAATATTTATATCTACTAACTTTCTCGTTCTACAGAATCTAGATATATGTCATTTCTTACCACAATAGTGATATATAGCTATGTAATTGGTGCTTGGTGAAGCATGATAGATATGATTATGTGAAGCAACTTTTTTTGGTCTATGTGGATAGAATGCATGATTGTGTGGGACATTTCTTTGCGACCTTCGTGGATATCTATAATAGAATGCATGATTATGTTTGGTTCTATGTGTATGATGTGTTCTAAACATATGATTGCATGAGATGTTGTGCATGTATGTAGGAGCATAGCTGTGAGTGTTCATTTGTCTTTCTATGTGTCTCGTGTTAGGTTGGGTGGAGGTTTGTTCGACCTGTTTACCCAATCTAATCTCTAATCTTTTAGAGGTAGCATATACTTCATCATATTTAGCAGTAAGAGCATCTATTCTACGTGCAGCAATGGAATACTTCTTCTTTTCATATTTGAGTTCTTCCTTAAGTTTAGCGTTCTCCTGAGAGCTCTTGTAAAGACTGACAAGTGCCTTATGGAGGTTAAGCTTAAGTCTAGAATTCTTGTCTGAATCGTTAGAGGTATCATTTACTTTACTTAGTAGAGATGTTAATCTTTCTATTTCAGTCTGACATTCTTGAACATCTTTCTTAGCATGCTTGTACTTATTTCTAAGTTTTATAAAATCATCAAGCCGATCACTAAAAGCATTAACTAGTTCATCAAAAGTAAAATCATCATAAGGATTTTAATCCGTTACCTGATCAGCTAACGCCATGAAGCATAGGTTTGCTGCTTCTCGAGAATTCTCTTCTTCGGATTCACTAGCTTCACTTTTGTGCCAGATACTAGTATTTGTATATTTCCGTGATAATGTTCTTCTGGATGAGTGATTGTGGCGATTTCTTTTTCTTTGGGTTGGACAATCTTTCTTTATATGCCATATCTTTTACAGTTGTAGCATATAGGCTCTTCATCACTGTTGTCAGTTGACTCTTTCTTCTTTGATCTCTCAAGCTTTAGAAATTTTTTGAAGTTTCTAATTATCAGGACAACTTCTTCATCTTGAGACTCATTATCGTCAGAGTTATAGTTGATGACCTATTTGTGATGTACCTTAAGAGCAACCGTCTTCTCCTTGGGAGTCGGTTCTTCAAATTTCTTGAGATCTATCTCATGAGTCATCAACTTGCCTCTGAGCGTCTCGAGGGTTATCGTGGTAAGATTATTCCCTTCTATGATTGCAGTGGCCTTATAATTCTAATTCTTGGTGAGTCTCCTGAGTACCTTGTGAATGTTCTCATAATTGTTGTACTCCTTGCCAAGTAATAATAGAGGGTTGACGATGTCGAATAATCTCGTAAACATTTGAGTGATCGTCTCATTTTTCTTTACCTTGAATGCTTCATACTCTTATGTTAGACGACTTATTTTTTATTCCTTCACTTGAGAGGTTCCTTCGTGAGTGACCTCAAGAAGTTTTCATACTTCGTGTAAAGTTTCACATGTGGAGACTCTATTAAATTTAATTCTGTCTACAACACAAAATAGAGCTTTAATAGCTTTAGCATTAAGACTAGCTTATTTTTTTCGGTGTCTGTGTACTTGTCATGAGGTTTCTCTACAAGGTTACCATCTATGACTATTTTAGGTGGCTTCTTGTATCCTTCTACTACTATAGCCCAAAGGTCAAAATCAAGTGACTTTAGGTAGAAGCTCATACGTGTCTACTAGTATGTGTAGTTAGTACCATCAAATAGGGGTAGCCTATTTGTGGACTGGCCTTCACCATTGTTGGTGTGGATAGATATAACAGTTTCCATAAGCCTCTTAGGATGTTCAGCCAAATATCAAGAGAACTAGATCTGATACCAATTGAAGGACAGTAAAGCAACTCTAAGGGGGTGAATAGAGTGCAGCAGAATATTCTGCCCAATTTTAGATTATTAGAATGAAGGCAGTTGCTAACTAATAGTGTATATAAAGACAGTAAAGTAAATTAGTAAAGTAGAGAGAGAAAGAAAACGCAAACACCAAGATGTATACTGGTTTTCCTCTAAGAGGACTAGTCTAGTCCCGAGAACTCAAGCTCGGAGTTTTATCCACTATAATCACCATAGTGAATCACAAGATTTGATCTAAAGGCCGCTTGCCACTTCTTTACACCACGAGGTTTGATCCAAAGTCTCGCAACTTCACAGCTATAGAGAGAGAGAGTAACTGATGGAACAAAGCTCTTTTATAACTCTGTAGACTTTTAGACCAAGACCGTACTTGGCACTAGGAAGGCTAGGGAGTTGCTCTTTGAGATGGGAAAGTTAAGGCTTAGATGTTTGCTCACAATAGGATAGAAGATTAAGAATGGTTGAGTGTGTAGGAATGTAGAAATTCAATCATATTTATAGTGTGTAGGTAAACAGAATTCAGCCAGAATTCGGATAGGGTTTAATTCAAATTTCTAACCATTGGGCCAAAAAATCAGGAGCTAATTAAACTGGGTGATTTCATACCAAAAGGATAACCGAGTTTGGTCCTAGTTTGGCATGAGTTCGGCCGAGTTCGGTTTCTAAGTATGGTAGAATTTGTTAATGAATGTGGCCTGATTTGGTGGATAGGTTCTTTGGTTTATTTGAGTGGACTAGGTATCTGGGTATAGGTACTTGGATTTGCCAGTGCGACTCAGCTTACATCAATCCTAGACTCAAATAAATAAAAGATTATATTTGAATAGACGTAATAAAGACGACATATAATAGCAGTGTTGAGGCTTCAGATCGCGACATATCAATTCGTGGTTTAGTTAAATATCAAAATCAAGTTGACTGAGACTGGATGGTCCAACCAAAAAAGTTCATATATCCTCGTTCACGAGGATCTGAAACGCACAGGTCTACCCTCTCTACTATACTAGGCATGGCAAGTTCAAGAAATAACTTATTCTTAACAGAAGAGAAGAAGGTAAGGGATGTACACAAAAGAGAAGGAGGACCGATAGGTTCCCTAGGTACTGTCGACCGATCTTTCTAGAGGAAAATGTCGTCGGGGACGTCTTGATTCGAGCTGACGGCCACCCAAAGCTTTGCTCCTAGGAAGAAGAACAAGAGCGAGGAATGATGATGACTCGGTAGTCGGGTCGTCGGCACTGTACTCCTGGCGACAATCAACTCTGTCCGATGGAATGGTGGCTAGGTTTTGTAGGGTTTACTAGGTTTTTGAGATGGAAGGAGGCAGCCATAGGAAAGGCTTGGAGAGGCGGCTACTAATTAGGGTTTACCTGAGATGGTATATTTATAGAGAGGGAAAATGGTGTGATGGACGGTCGGATTAGAGAGGTCTGATGGTAGTACGGCGGCGTGCTTCTGCTACTGCTGCCCCTACAACGTACGCGCGAGTATGGTGGAGGGAGATTTGTACCCTTTCTAACATAATTTGGAATTAGGGTTAAAGGGTTTGGGTGAAGCAATGGGCTGGGTTCAATTTTCGGTTTGAAGGGTGACTTTCCAATTAAGTTCGGATCCGGTTCTAAGGGTTATGGGTTAGATTGGGTTCTTAAGAGGTCTCATATTCAGGCTTGGTACTTCTCCACGAGAATAAGTTGAGGGATGAGAGCCTTTGCTCAAATGAGCCGTGTTACAAAATTGATGGGCCGGATACTTTGGACTATTAAAAAGTAAGTGCAGATTAGGTTGATATTTAATTGGGTTTGGTTAACAAGTGGTTAGGTGAAAGGAATTTATTAATACCTAGTGGGTCTAATTTTAACTAGAGATGTAGTATGTAAAATAGTATGTCCCCAAGTATCAATTGGCAAGCTAGATTGCATTAGTAGAGGTCTAGTTATAAATTGGAGATGTTTAATAAATGACTCAGTTAATCCATTTTTTGTGTGCACATGGGGCACATGATGCTCTACCTCAAGTCCTAATGATGTACAATAATCACCAAAAATATGTGAGATGAATTCTGTGGCATTATCAAATCTAATTGACTTAATCGGGTTATCAAGAAACTGAGATCTAAGTTTAATAATTTGGGCCAAAAGATGAGAAAATGTAAGGTTTGTAGTAGACAATATACAAACATGTGACCACTAAGTAGATGCATCTATGAGTACCATGAAATACCTAAAATGACCACTATCATGATGTATAGGACCACAAATATCTCCTTGTATTCTTCGCAAAAAAGTAGGAGACTCATTCTTAACTTTTAGAAAAGATGGTCTACTTATAATTTTTTTCTTGTGAACAAGGAACACACAGGTGATTCTTCGGTAAGCCAAGATCGTGATTTTCTAATAAATGTCCACAAGAATTGTCAATGATCTGCTTATACATAGTTTGTCCCGGATGACCCAAACGGTCATGCCAAATAGTACATTAGACATGACCATTTACTTTATGTTTTGCCATATTCATATGAGATTCAATTATACCAATATTGGTGTAATACAAACCCACCGTAAGATAAGAGAATTCTTCTAATGTGATCATTTTTGCTTCCAATATTAGATGTGATATATAATGTCTCTTTGTTGTTATCATTTCGAGTTTTATTATAGTACCAATTTATGTGTATATCCTTGAAACTTAGCAAATTTTTTTTTTTTTTTTGAACTGCTTGAATAACCCATTCTGCAAATTGATTTGAGTACCATTAGGTAACATGATGTGTGCTCTTCCAAAGTCCTCAATTGTATGGGCTGTCCTAGCTATTGTTGATACTTTATGCATGTCAAAAACTAAATTTGAGAAAAACTTTTGATTCTTCAAAATCGTATGTGTTGTAACTCTATCTACCAAACTCATCCAAGTCATTTTTCTCCCTTCGTATATCCATACATCTTCAATATAAGTAATTTATTCTTCTCTTTTCTTAAGAGAAATCCTTCTCCCTTCTTCTATTCTCTAGAGCAATTGGTGCTGATAACGTATTATAAAGTAGAGAAATATAATATTATGAAGTGGAGAAATATGGAGGTAATTGTTTCTTCATTCACCTATATCAATCAACTTGAGAATAGTCCCTTATATGGACTTACAATGGAGGTTAACCCCACGTAGACAATTAAAATGAGAAATACTAAAAGACAGATTATGGATAACCAAAAGACATAGATTATATATATCAATTAATAATGGTTAATAATTCATATTTACAACATATTTCAAAATTTCAAAGTTGATAATCTGATTTCCTTCCGTCCATTCTGTTTCAAGAATAGGACAGAATTCATAACAGAATTATGTTATAAACCCCAGCCTAACCCTCACCCATCTGAGTTCCGGCAAGGCCCAGCCGGGCTCCGACAAGGTTCTGCAACACCGATGAGGCTCGGTGAACTCCAACAAGAAGTCTCCGGTGAGTTCTCTTCTCCAGCAGCATCTCGCTGCACCTAGCCTCGCGTCGACCACATCGAAGAGTTCTCCAATGAGCGCGTCCACCAGAGCATCACTCCAGTCGACAATCTCTGAGTAGTGCGTCCTTCTTCGGTGATCATCGAATTTCGAATATAGGTGAGTCTATTTCCTCTTTCTGAACACCTCAATCTGTTGATTCATGGAGTCTTTTACCCTGAGTGTTCGATTCAGGACTGGAGCTGTCGTCTTCTCTGGTGACGACAAAATTCCGACGACTGCACGATCGAACATCATCGGCGCTGTCACTCTCGAGTTCTCGGTAGGTCGTCGAAGCTACTGCGGGGACAGAATTCGCTCGGCTTGGAGTGAACACCGACACCTCTCCTTGTGTCGACCGTCAGCAGGTGAGGCTCCGTCCTCTTCCTCTCCTGTTAAATCCAGTGATGAAAGCTAGGGAAATGGCCAAGCTGAGATATTCTTGATTGGGCTCATGGCCCAATCCTAATGCGACAATATAATTCTGGCCTTGTTTGTGGGCTTCTCAGCCTGGTATGTTCCGAAAAATATAATAGGCCACTGAATAATTATTTTAGCACTGGGCCAGAGTTGAGCCAGGTCAGTACTTGGCTGAGGCTGAATTCTAACATATAATGACTTCAAATAAGTAATGAACAATGGGCTTGGTCTTAGATTTAGTAAATAAAAATAAAAATAATGGTTCGAGTTAAGTAAGTAAGTAAGTAAGTAATAATAATAATAATAATAATAATAATGAAATATAGTTGGAAATTAAAGTTTGAAAATATCTAAAAATATCTTGTGACTTAAATAAATAATAAAATCTAGAAACTTCTAGAATTCACTAATAGTTCCCAAAATATAACTAAATAGATTTCTTTTTGTCTTTTGTGGATTTTGGTCAACACAGCGAATCATGACTTGGACATAGTCACCTACAACCAATCCAGGTAAGTGCATTATGTCTGTCTTATTACTTGATAAATGATTGTTTAATTCATAGTCATGATTCATGTTGGACATGAAGAGGACACGAGTTTACATGTCCTTCATGTGAGTATCATTCTAGTTCAGGTATGGGGAAGGAGGAATACTAAGTAGATATGTGATCAAAGCCAATTTGCTACTTAGATCATATGGATAGCTAATCATAGACTTCACGTATGATTAAGTCGTACCCTTATTATCGTGTACTTACCAGCCGATTACATATCAAAATTATATTTTATTCACCGTCATTAACTGTTTTTGGTACATGATTTCAGTGTTGCATGATTTTCTGGTTACTGCAAGTCAGTTTTATGTATTCTATTATATAGTACTTTTTAGCTTTATTCTGTATTGAGTTCAATGTTCAAAGTTGTACTTTGTTCCATCCTGGCGAGATATGTTAACACCAGGTGATGATAAGAATTTCTATTCTACATAATATGGACCCCAAGATGACGTCTGTCACGCCCCAGTCCCAAAAATACGTAGGACTAGGACACGTAAGCATGCCGGCCGCATGGATATGGCAACTCCAATATATGGAAACCAAATCCATACGTACGCTGTAATATGAATATAAAATCCACAAGTGGTATAAAATGTAATACAAGTCACAGGGTAAAATCTAAATCTCATCCACCAAAATCATATAGAAATAAATAACCAGTATCTATGAAACTAGATCTCAACAAGAAGTATCTAAAGATGATAGTTGGGTGGAAACAAATCCACTACCAACTCAAATGGAGAAGTAAATACAATATAAGTACAACTCACTCAAACAATATGAGTACCAGCTACCAATCACGGCTCGAAGAGAAGACATCCACGAAGCATCTATATCCTTCCAAATCTGTGCTCCTGCAAATACTCAAGAACAGGTACACCTGGCAGCGGACCAGGTCCTCAGAGAGACATAACAAGTATACTTAAACACATGCCAATAAAGTACTGAAATAAATATCCAAAGGGGTCGCCTAACCGTCTAAGTGAATGCAGTTAAGAACAACTTTTCCCACAAGTGAGCTATCTGGCTGAAAACTGGGATTTGGCATGGTTCTCTTTTGAAGATCCAGGGGCCCAAAGGCACGTCGTCTTTTGAACGGCGGAGGCCCGCCAATGTATATATATGGGTCATCACCACCCGTATCTCCAGCGGAGAATCTGGGCGTCACAGAAAAAGTGCAAAGGAGCTCAAATGCGGTACTTGTTGTTCTCCCCACCCCATGCTCTAAGTATGTCACATCCATGACACAATTTGGTCCATAGCCTATTCTTAGTACCCTAGCCCAATCCTGCAACCATACAAGGACAAGGATGGGACCACCGTACTACAATAGGCTATGTCCATGGACCTCTAATAACTGCCAAGTCTACTAGCATGCAAAGTTTCTAACAGCAGTTATTCCTAACGCACGTCCCACACGTACCGATGATCAGTCAATACGTGCGTCCGTGATCTATATGAGACTCACAACTCGTGTAAAAATAGGTGTTACAGTCAAATGAAACCTAATGGTGCTACATGATAATGGGGTAGTCTCATGAACAAGGTCAATGCAATACATAAATAAAAACCTATCGCGACGTCACCGTCGCGAGCATTTTATATAACAATTAAAATATATGAACTAAGGACAGAAAATAAAGATGCATGCAACATATGGAATATAAATAACAGTACAATGGCAAGGTATACTTGCCTGGCAAGAAACTGCAAAATGTCACGTCCAGATGTCCAATACACAGGACCAGAAGCTATGGACTCAGAACAAATATCTCCGGATGCTGAAATAAATATCACCAACGTTTCCGGAATGAGCAAAATAGCTAAAAAGCACATCCCTTTCATCCAATTTGGACACAGGGGCAAAACGGTAATTTCGGGCAAAAGTGGGGTCCACGTGTGGCCCACTTTGCACCGAAAAGCGTGCCGAGGGTAACAGTCTCTAAATGGGATAAACTATGGGTCAAACAACTCTAAATGTGTTCCTAAAAGTCTAGTCGAATTTGCTTACGACAACAGTTATCAGTCTAGCATCCAGATGGCTCCGTATGAGGCACTGTATGGACGGAAGTGTAGGTCACCGATCTGCTGGGATGAAGTTGGGGAGCGGCAAATCCTTAGGCCGGAACTGGTTGAACAAACAGTACAGAAGGTTCGGCTGATTCGAGAACGGTTAAAAGTAGCACAAAGTCGGCAGAAGAGCTATGCCTATGTTCGTCGTCGCCCTCTTGAATTCCTAGAGGGGGACCATGTGTTCCTAAAAGTCTCGCCCATGCATGGTGTGATGAGATTCGGGATAAAAGGAAAGTTAAGTCCAAGATTTGTTGGCCCGTTTGAAATTCTCAGACGAGTGACTTCAGTCGCTTATCAAATAGCCTTGCCGCCAGTACTATCAGATGTGCACGATATTTTTCATGTGTCTCAGCTTAGAAAATATGTGCACGACCCAAACCATGTGGTAGATTTTGGTCAGTTAGATCTGCAGGCAGACTTATCGTACGCCGAAGAACCCGTACAGATCCTGGAACATAAGAAAAACAGTTACGGAATCGGGCAGTATCGTTAGTGCGCGTTCTGTGGCGGAACCACGCGGTCGAAGAATCGACGTGGGAAATCGAATCTGAGATGAGGGAAAGGTTTCCCTCATTATTCCTTAGCGGTAGGTTCTATTCCTAAGTTTCGGGACGAAACTTTCTTTTGGATGGTTATGATGTAATGCCCCGTTCCCCCTATTCGGGGAGCGCGACCAAGAAATACTTACGACCGTCCGAACGGGACAGATTGAATCAAGATCCTTTCCTCGTTATGGATTGGTTTCTTCGGAATCAGGTCCCATATTCAACGGATCGTGCCTCAAGGATGGACTCGGCGGCAGAGTCGAGAGGGGCCTTTCCGTTGCGCTGGTTTCCTTGCCCGTTTTCGTGCCGCTTGGTTGCTTTCTTGTTGGTTTTATGACTTACGTTTTCTTGAACGGTTTTGATAGAATTCATTGTTTTCGTTCTTAGGATCTCTCAATTTCATATCGAACCTCGGAGACCGAAGCAGGAGATATTGATTATCTGTTGGTACGTGCAGGTGATCGGGTAGACGACGCACGCACGGAGTCTTAAAGTTCTTCCTTTCTCTCCTAGTTCTCCAACTTGTGAGTGGCTTTATTTCGATTAGCACCCTTCTGCCAAGTCTTCACTCTAATAATAATTGACTCATTATGCATCCCGCCCCAACGATATCATAATAAGAATAAAACTGAGTCAAGAGAAAGATGAGTTAGACTTGAAATACTTGAAATGCTTGTCACTTAGAATGTTCAAACGATCTCATTGATGCATGCTTGTTCGTTATGCATTTACATATTCATGCTTCAGTTGTAGCTAGAACTTGTTCAATATAACTGTACGGATGTATTGTGCAAACTATATTGAAATGCAATCACTTGGACAGGAAGACTATGCCAAAGTAGATGTATACATTCTTGTGGTTTGAATGCTTTATCTATTCATTTAGTATAAATGCTTAGTTCGGTCGGACAACTTGTGCACAATGTTTAGTTCCTGCGAACGGCGCCTGGGGCACTGGGGCCGATTCGTTCCGGAAGGAACTCGGATAGCTGCGCTAGTAAGACTAGCACGGGTAAGGCGGGGGAGGCCTTGTAGCGGGGCTTGCTACCCGAACTGCAAGGGTCACCGCTTACTGTAGCTATTGTCCACGGTGGCAATGATATGCCATGACCCAATGTTCATATTATTTCTGCATTGCTTGCTCAAACTAATGGTGTCTTCTTGGCAGGGAAGAATATGGTAAGTGTTATGCAGACAGTTCATACGGGAAGGTAAAAGTTACCTAACGGTAGCATATTTGTTCTATAAACCGCATATTCAATGCTTGCATGTAAATTAAACTAAGTCAAGATAGAAAGACCACAATAACATTGCATGTTTCATATGAACAAACTTGGATTTGGTTAGTTGGGCTAGCTCGCCCTCACCAGTACTTTCCATAGTACTGACCCTCGTTGCAGCAGGTTCCCCGAGCCCGAGCGACGCGGCGAGGAGCTGAAGCTTCTTCCTTCTCCAACCAGTCCAGTATCCGACGCACTCTGTCCATGACTTTTTTGAAGCTTGTACAAAGCACTTGGAGCAGACGCAACCCTTATATGCGGCTCCGTGGCAAGGCGATAGCTTCGCCAGCAGGTGCCTATGTTGTATTATTTTGAAGTTTTAGTAAATGATGTGATGTATGGGAACGGTTATCTCATTTTGTATCCAAGTTGTAAGCCCGTGTGGCATCCTTCTCATTTTGGGTCAAAGAGTCTGTAAACAGATGTTCATTATCAATAAAAAGGAAACTTTTATATGCCTCAATGTGTGTTATCTTATTTACGTACTGTGTTGCATATGTTCTAAATATCATTACTATGCCTAGGCCTTGTGCACGCGCGCCCTACGCGTGCACGACATCACGCCCGGGGGACGATTATCGATTGGGCAAAATCGGGGCGTGACAGGAACAGTGCACTAATAAGAGCATATACATATCGTTCTATCAAGGCATTGTAGGGTCCAGTGGCACAAGGCAAAGGTAGCATGCGAGGGTCTGAATATAAGCAATGTTTCATTTCTATGTTCTAACATAAGCAATAAAAGTTGGGATTATTCCCTTAGCTAGGTGCATTGTATTCTTATTAGCATGCAGGGGGTGATTCACCTAGCGACTAGCATGAAACATCCATATTTTAAGTGTGCTGGCTAAGTAAAGACAAGTTCATCGTAGCCACCCACCTTAGCGATGATTCGCCTCGTTTGAGCGATACTCCGAGCGAGCCTCTGAAAGCCCAAGCCGAACTCCTGTAGGGACAAGTCTGGATATCCTTTGCCTCAAACGAGTATTCTCGCTGAAGCAAAGTGGGTCGGGACATTGCACTTTTGTCGTTTGAATTGGCAGTCCGCTTGAGTGGAACGGGGTGTTACATCCCCTACCCCGCTGAAGTGTCATTTTGGTAAACGGGATATGAGCCATAGTGCTTATATTTCTACATGAGTCATGCACATGTGGACCAATAAGAATAGACTCCTACAACTCATGTGCACTAGTACACTCTATTCCTATTGGTCAACATGTGCATGACTCATGTAGGAATATGAGCACTATGGCTCATATCCCGTTTACCATATATATATATATATATATATATATATATATATATATATATATATATATATATATATATATATATGAGGAATCAAGATCCCTCCATTTTTATATCTCCCAAGCATCCCCCATACTTAGGGGTGAGCATCGGTTCGGTTCGGTTCAAAACCGAACCGAATTAGTAAAACCGAATTCGACCGAAAACCGAATAAGGAAAACCGAAACCGAACCGAATTAGACCATAACCGAACCGAACCGAACCAAAATAAATCGGTTCGGTTTTCGGTTTATTCGATTTTTCGATTTTGGACCGGTTTTCGGTTTATGATATATTCGGTTTTCAGTTTATTCGGTTTATTAGTATATACCTATAGTATATACCTATATATATTTAGTATATACCTATAGTGTGTGTGTATATATATATATATATATATATATATATATATATATATATATATATATATATATATATATATATTTTCTTATTCGGTTTTCGGTTTTGGACCGAAACCGAAACCCAAAACCGAAACCGGAAAAGAAAATTTAGCATTTTCAAAACCGAAACCGAACCGAATTTTTTTTAAACCGAACCGAATCTCTTATTCGGTTCGGTTCGATTTTCGGTCCAAAATCGAATAATGCTCACCCCTACCCATACTCACACCGTTGGATGGTGATTCTAACCATGTTATATTAAATATTTTTTGTTAGTTAGTTGCTTAGTTTTAGTACCTTTTAGGACATTAGAGCTGTTAGTAGATTTAAAATTTTGAATTTGATAGGACATTTAGTATATATCTATACTACTATATAATAATAAATTTTGGCTTCACCATAATTTTTTTCTCTAAATATGTTCTTACTTAACTTTATTGTTCATTAGATTTAATGAAAGCAGCTAGATTATTATGTATAGGAAAAAAATAAAAAAAAATAAAATTTGCTTTTATGGTGCATCTTGTGCTTCCCAAGTACAAAATAATAATAATTAAAAGGTGGTTAAAATACGTACCACTCACATGCATATGTACTAATAATATATAATTTAATAATTTTTCACTATATCTTCAATATCTAACATCCAATATCTTAAAACCCAAATATATGCTACTAAACCTTCGCCCATACAACAATCTTATTTGCTATTAGAGTTAACTATCCAAATGGTACCTGAGACATTTTGGTGATCAAAATTTATTTTTTTGGGGTTAATTTCATACCTAAGTTTTACATTTTGATTTAAAGAGTGTCTGAACTAAATTTCGTTGGTACTTTTGGATGAAAATCGATGAAATAGAAATATAATAGTCACGTCTTATTTTTCATAGTTCTTTTGTCAAGTTTTTATTTTTGGACTATCATTTTCAGAAGAATATTGGTGTTCGAAAAAATTCTACGTAAACAAATACTTTTTGTCGGGTACAAAGTGACGGTTCTACAATCAATCATAGCTGATGTATCGACTCGTCATGATAAAAATAATCCTAAAAATACGACACGTGACCATCACATGTTCATTTTTAACGATTTTTATCCAAAAAGTACCAACGAAATATAGTTTATGCGCTATTTAGACCAAAATATAAAATTTAGATACCAAATTAAAAAAAAAAAAGAGTTCAATCACCAAAATGTACCACGACATTACTCGAACATTATTTAGACAATTAACTCTTGCTATTAACTTCATCATTGTTTGGAATGTTTATGTTGAAGCGATGCATTTCTATTTACATTGGCTATTTCTAAAAGTACATCAAAAGTTACTTAGGACAGTCGGACTGTCAAAATTTTCAGTCCTATCTATTGGAATGACTGTAAAAAATTTCACAGGACTAAGAACTTAGAACTACCACAAAATTTGACAAAGACAGCCAAAATATTTGACAGTTATTATACTCTCCGAAAGTAACTTTTATATTCAGTTAGAAATGGCCTATACATTTGACATCCTAGGACAGACAGACAGACATACATAGATACATCCACGAGATGAGATCCCCCACATGCCCATCTTCTTCCTTCTCCCGCCAACTCCTCTCCCACCTCCGCTGCGGAGACCCCGTCTCCGTCCTCAAGCTCTTCCAGCGCATGCGTTCTCTCTCCATCCCCATGGACTCCTACACCTTCCCTCCCTTGCTCTCCTCCTGCTCCCTCCTCCGCCTCCCCTCCCTCTCCCTCCAGCTCCACTCCCTCCTCCTTAAATCCCTCCCCCCTCACTCCTCCCCCATCCCCTTCACCTCCCTCCTCAACCTCTACTCCGACCTCTCCCGCCCCTCCGACGCTCTCAACCTGTTCGACGAAATGCCCCTGAAGGACCCCGTCTCCTGGAACTCCGCCATCTCCTGCCTCGTCCGCCACTCCCGCCCCGCCGACGCCCTCCTCCTCTTCCGCTCCATGATCCTCCGTCGCCTCCCCTTCACCGACTTCACCCTTTCTGCCGCCCTCAAGGCCTGCGCCGCCGTGCGCGCCCTCCGCCCCGCCAAGCAGCTCCACGCCCGGATCACAATCTCCGGCCCACCCAACGACGATTCCTCTATCACCGCCACCTCCCTCGTCGACCTCTACTCCGCCTGCGGCCTAGTCGGGGACGCCGTTCAAGTGTTCGACACCCTGGAATGCCGTGCGAAAGACGTCGCGATCCACAACGCGCTGCTCGCCGGCCTCGTATCGAACCGGAAGTACGAGGACGCCTTCTCCGTCTTGCGGAAGATGACGCCTTCTCCGAACGGGGTCCTCGTCATCGCGCTCACCACCGCCCTCGTCGCTTGTTCCGGCTCTTCCAATCTGGCTTACGGGAGGGAGATACACTGTGCTGCGGTCCGTAACGGTTTCGGTCGGGACACGATGCTCTGCAATGCTGTGTTGGATATGTACGCAAAGTGCGGGGAGATAGCGGCCGCACGGACGGTTTTCGACCGTATTTGCGAGAAGAATGTGGTTTCTTGGACCGTCGTCATCGATGCCTACGGCTGCCAGGGTCTCGGAGCGGAGGCGTTAGAATTGTTTCAGAGGATGACGGAGGAGGAAGAAGAAGGTGGTGTCTTGCCGAACGACGTGACGTTCCTGTCGGTTCTTTCGGCCTGCGGCCACTCGGGCTTGGTCAAGGAGGGAGGGAAGTGCTTCTTCTCTATGAAGGAGAAGTACAGGATCGACCCCGGACCGCAGCATTACGCTTGCTACATCGACATGCTAGGACGAGCGGTCATGACAGAAGAAGCATGGGACGTTTTTTGTAGCGTCGATAGATTGACAAGTGCGGTCTGTGTGGCCATGCTTAATGCCTGCAAAGTTGGTGGTGATTTTGCTAGAGGGGAGGTTGTGGCCCGACATGTTTTGGAGCTGGATCCAGAGAATCCGGGGATATATGTGTTGGTTTCCAACTTTCATGCAGATGCTGGAAGGTGGAAGGGGGTAGAGGACCTGAGAAAAGCAATGAGGGGCCAAGGGCTGAGAAAGGAGGTAGCTAGCAGCTTAATAGCAGCTGTCTGAGTTATATATGGCCTGTGGTTGATGGAGCATCAGGAATGTCATTATGATTGAGGTCTTGAAGCAAACACAATGTTTTACAACTTCAAAGAAAAAAAAACAATGAAGCCAAAGGTAAATTCTTTATCATTCCAATAGGGTTTTTTTTTTTTTGGTAATTAACAATAGAAATTTGTAATTGACTTAATGACATATCTTTTGTTGAGGTTGGTTGTAGTAACCCCTGAACTATGATGTTGGAAGCAAGGTTTAAAAACTCGGTATCGGTATCGGACAATTTGTACGAGTATCCGTATCGGTAGTATCGGCAGTATCGACGGTATCGGATCGGAGTATCGGATTTTTTGGTATCGTCTGTATCGGCAATATTTAAATAATTATTAATAAATTAGTAAAAAAATAGAAAAAATAATTTACATATTTATGCATTATTTAAGTGTTTTTTGTTTTATTTTTATTATAATTGAATAAAACAATAGTCATAATGTGTATGTCTGTTAGAAGAATTTGCCTCTATTTATAGTTTTTTTTTGTCTATTATTTTGGTTCTTTATTATTGTTCTCTGTTGAATTTGATATGTCTGGAATCAATTTCTACTTTTTTTTTAGCTTTTTGTAGAACATCTACTTTGTTAAAGTTTCTGTGATGATCTGATTTGATCTGATTTTTTCCCGTATCGGCCCGTATCGACCAGTATCGGCCTGTATCGGCCTCGTATTGGCCAGTATCGGTCCCGTATTGGCCGATACAGTTCGATACGAAATTTTTTTGGCCCAGTTTCGGCCGATACCGATTTTTTTTGCCGGTATCGGATCGGCCAAGGCCAGATCCGATCCGATACGGCCGATACGTATCGGTATCGGTCGATACTTTAAACCTTGCTGAGGACACAATTCTTCTTTGGTTCCGGAAAGGTGCAAACCCAAAGGGAAGGTATGTAGTTCAATCTTTTGCTTTTGTAGCTATTTTTGTGTGTGTAAATGGGTAGAAGAATTGTTGTTCTGTGACAGAAGAACAATGAAATATAATTAATAGTAACGTTAGCACATGCAAAGCAGCAGCTTGTGGTAGTAGCAGTCTGTCCATGAAGACCTTACTGAGTGCATGTCATCTTAGCCAATACTAATCATGATGACATCAAGGTTGAAATTGTCAAATATTACGCTATTGCTGAAAGCTTTTAATTTAGGCTAAAAAAAAAAGGTGGTAACAGGAAACATGGATACGGCTATTGGATATGGTCAGGATACACACTAGCAAAAAAACCATGCACCACACGGCTATATAATCTAACAATCTAAACTTTATTTTTGTTCGTACCTAAACATATCATACCTATGTTAAACCTTGCACAGTTGTGTAATCTTATTAGGCATAGCTAATCATGTAATTCTTATATTATGCCTTGTCCGGTTTGATATGTAATTTAGGCCTATCATTTGAATCATGTAGCAATTTTAATTTTAATTTCTGGTTTCGAATAGTTAGACTACAATTTCAAGCTAGATCGATTCCTAGTTACATACATCTTATTTGGTCCATATATTATGTAAATTTAAAAATTCTAGATTTGGATAAATTTAGAATCATGCGATAATATCTTATTAAGATATGGGTTAGGCTCCACAATAGGAGGATTATAAAATTAAGTTATAATTAAAATTTTATTAATTTGGATGAACTTAGAATCATGCAATGGTATCATATTAAGATACAGATTAAGCTTTAGATAATTGGAATCTATGTTGTATTTGGCGCTAGGCGAGGGGATAGACCACCCGCCTCGCCTAGGTGCTGTCCAGGATTCCTGCATGCTTCCATAGTTCCTTGTTGTTCTTGCTATCGAAGAAGAAACATAAGAAGAAATCGAAGAAGAAGAAATCAAAGAACAAGAAACATGAATTTTTTTAAGAAAAATAAGTTAAAAACAGAAAACAAAGAACAAAGAACAAGAACAATAAATCGAGACATAAATCACAAATTTAAAAAAATAGAAGAACAACGGGAGAAGAAGAAGAACTCGAGATAGAAATCACAAGTTAAAAAAAAAAAGAACAACTGAAGAAAAAGAAGAACCGGAGAAAGAGGAACCATAAATTAAAAAAACATAGGATTGAAGAAAACAACATAAAACAAAAAACTAGTCTAAAACAGAAAACAAAAGACAATTTGAAGAAGAAGAACAAGAAGAAGCAGTAGTACAAACCAAATGAAGAAGAACATTCCTGGATTAGAGATTTGAACTTGTTCTTTTCTTCTTCTTTATCTTTCCAACTGCAACATGTTTTCTTTCTTCTTCCTTTTTCTTTCTTTTGCAAAGCAGCAACCTCTTTGGAACATAACCTAAAGCCCAATCAAAAGACTCATATGGAATTTACATTTATATCTTATCAGAATTTTTTTTTCGTCTTTTTCCCCTAGGCGATCATCGCCACACCCAGGGGAATTTTTCCCATGTCGAGGCAACTCCTCACCTACCTACATGCCTAGACGTCGCTTGTGACAACATATGTTGGAATAGTGTAAATTTTAATATTTAAAATTTATTAGTTTTAGGTAAACGTACAATCATGCAACCATATATTGTTAAAATCAAGGTTCACAGTATCGTGATCGGTTTCAGACCCTTATGAGTATCGATACCAAGTTTCCGCTGTTTCATATCAGAGTTTTAAAGTTACCGATTTTAGAAGCCAAAATATATTAAGAAACTTTTACATAACTAGAAAAAATATTTTATACATTTAAGCATGATCTTGTGTATTATTTGTTGTTTCCTTAATTTTGAATGGAATAATATTCGACATTGTTGAATTATTTACTCATAATAGACATTGTTACGAAGGTTGTGTATTTATACTGTACAACTTCAACAAACGATAATAATTGTAGTATGAGTACATGAGATTTTATTGACAGTCGAGCATGTAGCTCTATGACACGTTCAAATCATTGGGTTGACATTATTTTTTTGTTATACTTTTTTTTTAGTTTTATGCTAAATTGACCGTAAAAGAGATCCACAACTTTGGTCTCGGCCTGTATCAGTATCACCGAGTATCGGATTGGATATGCCAGAACTGACACGGTACGACAATATGTATCGGTATCGGACGTTTCAATATCGGACGGTACTACAAATCTTGGTTAAAATAAGATTAAGCTCCACGATAGTAAGAATATAAAATTTTAAATTTTAAATTTTAAATTGAAATTTCTGATTTGGATAACTTGAAGTTATGCATATATCTTATTAAAATATGGATTAATATAACTCGGAATCGTGGCACAATGTGATGCGAGCAACCTCCCAAAATTGCTCTAACTTCATGAAAAATTCTCAAACGTGATGCAGGCTCCCTGACTACGTACCCATATATGTGCCTCTGTCTGTCTTTGGCACCAACATGAAGATTGGCATAAAGTTAAAAACATCTCTTAAGAAATTTGTTAATTCTTTGGCATTCTCGTGCTCCATAACTGACCCCATTCTAATGGGTGAAGGCTTAGATGATGATGATAAATGATAAGAGAGACAACAGGAAGGGGTTTGGGGTGGTAGGACTCGCAATATATGAAGGAAAGCATTGATGATGTTGGAGATGGAAGAAGACGGAGGTTGAAGTCTTGTTTTTTACGATGGGCAGGAGGAAGGAAGGAGGCACACGAGTTAGGTTTTGTAATTGAAAGAAAATTGGAACAGGAACTAGAGATCAGGTTAAGTTAAATGGGTGAAATGTGGTTGGGTGTAATATGAAGCTAGTTAGATGTGCACACAGTTTGTTATATTCTTATGTATCCTATCTCATTCATAACCATTTTGCTCAAGTTGAAACATCTTGATATTAGATACAGTGGCTTTTAGTTATATATGACCTCTCATCCGTAACTGTGTAGCTTAAGTTGAAAATCTACACGTTAAAGACAGTTGCTTTTTGTTATATACGACCCCTCATCCGTAAGCATATAGCTCAAGTTTAAAGGGCTAGACATTTAAGACAGTTGATTTTAGTTATAATATACGACCCGAACCATACCCGGTATTTCCTTCTTCAACCTTTGAACCTTAGATAAAATGATCAGGGTGGTTTTCACATTTGTTCCCTTCCAAAACTGATGAAATTTGAGTCATTCATCGACAATATCTCATATGAATCCTACCTTTCCGACATATCAGAAACGGGTAGTCTAATTGATGGATCTGTTCTGGGTTGTTCCCCCTTTCCGCTCTTTCTTGTACTGCTTCTATTATATGTCCGAAAAAAAGTTCAATAGATAACATAGAAATCTTGTATTAAAGAAGGAAAAATAGGAGAGGCATTTTGATAATTGGAATGCTTGTTTAAATTATACTATGCATTTTGATAATTGAACTTCTTCAGAACTATATGGAAATATAAAACAGAACTAATATGAACTCTAAGCTATGTTGGACACGGGGAAATGGCATCCATATATGTATTGTGTCCGTATCCGTTTTTCTTATCTGAATTCATGCAACATAGGGGATTATATAATTACCTATTTGAAAGTGTCCATATCCTGTATCCATATCATGTTGTTATCCGTCTTCGTACAACACATTCCTGAAATGGAAATTGCATAAGCATTGAAGTGCACTCTAAAATCTTCTATCATTTGCCAAAAAGGTTGGTTATAATGAATAGGGTTTATTAATCAGTATTTGCAATTAGTATTTCTGAGTCCACATGGACATGGACATGGACATGCACACAAGATAACACAATTACATGAGCCTAAGGCTATCAATTAAAACTAGTTTGACCATTTGGAATTATGTATGAAGTGTTTCTTATGAAGATCTGTTAAATATTCTTCTCCGAATTCATCTAAGCTTGTTGTGATTCTCGTACAATACACGATACGTATTGCGATATGATTTTGTATCGCGAGATATGATACACCGATATGATATATTTTCTGTTTTTGGATTTTTTTCCCCTTCTTTTGGGTGGTTCTTTCGACAATGTTTATTATTTGACGTTGAATGGATAAATTTATGGATGTTAACAAACTTATAACAGTTGTCTAACTTGTGCTTTAGTTTCACTTGTAGTTAACTTTATAATGGTTGTTGATTGTCAGTTATTGATGCTTGATGATACTCTTTATTGATGCTTAATATGTTCAATTTATCCTTATATATTATATTAATTTTTCAATGTATTTGTCAATGGGATTATGTATCTTAAAATTCGATACATGATACAATAGTCAAGCAAATCGATACACGATACATATCATGATATGACAACATAGATTCTAAGTGATCTATATAATTGAATTCTGTATAATGTATTTACTCTGTGTAATTTAGACTTTAATCTTGGTTGGGATTTTCCATTCTATATAGTGGAGCCTTTTCTATCTGGTCGGTTTCCACTAACCTTGGATTCCTAATAACAATGGTCTCGATATATTGTCTGATAATTTTATATTTGAAGAAAAAATAGATAGCTGGTGTGATAACACAAGTGTTAACCATCTTTCACTCAAAGATAGAGCAGTCTATCTTGCTGCGACTTTACCTTCCTATTGCACACATTCAAAGTGAAAAGGCAGTGGATGGTAAAGAGAGAAATTTGGTTAGTCATGCCCTTCTTTCAAGAATCTATGAGAACGATTTAGTAAAATATTGAGTTATTCCTAATGTTTTCAAATAGTCTTTATGTGCACTAACATAGAATGAAGTTTTTAGACTGTTGGTGGTATATTAAGTTGTACTTAGTACTAAATGCTTTCTCCATGGTGATGGTTGACTTCAGATGGTCAAATGTGTTGTCACTCCTAGCAGCTTGTATTATATAACTTATTTTGTAACCCCATTGCAAGAATGTGTGTGCTTGCCCAAAGAAAAAGATTGGATAGGATTTGCCATAAAAATGATCTCATATGGCTTAAAATCTATCTAGAACCGATCTAATTCTCTGTTTGGGATATTTTCCTATTGAGTTAAAAAACGGATCTATCTTATCTTTAGCACATAGGAATACCAGGATCAGTTTTCCTATGACAGTAAATTTCTTACCTAATTAACATGATTATGGTTCATCACATATAATTGAACTTGAATCTGACCCGAATATGTACCTGACAAGAGACCTAAGACTAGAGACTTGCATGGTTACGGACAACTCGTGCACGAGGTATTTGATTGGATTTTTCGGACGATCACCGGGGCACCGGGATCGTACCGGCCTAGGAGGAATGTCTGGTGTATTGTGTGCCAATTTCGGTTATGGTATGCGACGCCGTTTTTGGGGCATGGCAATAACACAGTATTCGGGCCTTGGTAGAGCATACTACCTTGGACTAGTCATCTACCCTTCTGATAGTCGTTTGTGAGTGGGCGGAATGACGTGGAATGCCTTATGTTCCTTGTTCCTTGCGTTGCACCCCATTTCCGTTCCGGGCGAAGGTGAGCTTCCGTCCTCGGAGAAACGAAGCTCCCGTCATCGGGGAAACGAGCTCCAAACGAGCTCCCAAGTAAGAAACGCCGAATCGAAGATTCTTACTGAGATTCGTTGACCTCCTAGGAGTTTCTGACTTCTAAGATCTGGAACACCTGAACGAATATCTGTAATTTGAACACCTGTGCAATCTGTTGCAACACTTCTGAGTATAACACATCTGAGTAATTCGTGTAACTCGTGCCCTTGAATCAGGAACCCGCTCGTGACACGTGTTTGCTTATGTGAATCCTTAATTATATATATATTCGTTCTCGGTTTAACTTGGTTGCCTTGGACAGGGAAGGACAAATGGTAAGTTGGTAATTCTCGCCGTGTTACTCTTATATCGCACGTCGCACTGCCACATGAGTTAGGCTTTACATTATGCCATGAAACTGATCCTAAGGCAAGACTAGAAAGACAACTTAATAGATGGTGCACGGAACCTATATAACGTGTTTGGATTTGTCGAGCGGACGAGAAGTCTCCCCACCAGTGCATTCATGTATTGATAACCCACCAGATTGCTTGCAGGGTACGGGAGAACCTCGTTCGGTGTGAAAATCCCTCATGCGCACTAAGGCGTGGAGTTCGCTCTATTTCGGGTATTTTCCTATTAAGTTTTCACCTGGGCGGCTGCATAGTCCAGTTGTGGATAGCTTAAATGTACATGCTCTCATGATTCTTTTTTCTACCATTAAGACTAGCTTGACATGTGCGGTTGAACTTATGTCTGAATTCCAATCGCTTCCTATCAATTTGGATCCTCTGATACATGTCCAACAACTCTGGTGCTTAGATAGTCGGATTTGTTAAATCCATTAGTTAGAAGGTGCAATGTTGTGCAAGTCTCTTGGTGTATTTGTTACGTGGATTCAAAGAAGTAATATTTTTGTTTTCTCTTTTGAGAACTTTCTAATTCTTGTACAATTATTTGATGCTGCAGGCAAACATTTGTGAAAGCCCTGGAACCTTTTGTTAACTGGCTTCAGGAAGCTGAAGAGGAAGAGTGAGTTGAGAGAGAGAGAGAGAGAGAGAGAGAGAGAGAGAGAGAGAGAGAGAGAGAACTGGGCCTGGTGTTGTTCTAGGAGGGGCTTGCATCAAACTTATATTCTATAACTAAGAGTCTATTCGTGTGGGATTAAAAATACAACTTGTAAGTGCATTCATAACTGTTATCAGAGTTTGGTGTTTTTCTTTCATGCGATGATACCCGAACAGATGTATTCGCTTACTTGCTCTCTGGATCTGCATTTCATGTATGCCCTTAATTTGAAGGGAGCTTTGAGGATGCTTATGTTTCAGACAATGACTACTAATAATATGGGGTGCCCTAGAAGCAGTTTTTTCCGTGTTTTGCTTTTTAAAGGTACATGAAGAACAATGTGTTCAGCCTGATATGCTTCTACTCTTTTTTGTCTTACGTTGGCAGGGCAGTGAGAGGAGAGGAACGGAGAGGAGGCTGCTCCTAGGTGGTTTAGGGTCCTGGGTCCTGCTTTGAGCAACTCCATGGCAGTAAGAAAGTTGGTCCTTTGTGGAACGTACTCTCTCTCAATCCTTTAGTAGTCATGGCGACGAGAAGTTACCTTATGGCAGTGAGAAGTTACCTTAATGGCAGTGTTTGTTTTATGAGAAAATGGAAAAAAGGGAAGGAAAGGAAAAATAAAATAAAAAATGATTCTTTGGTTGATTAGAAAGTTTGAAAAGAAAGAGATTGAAATTCTGAGGGAGGGAGAGAGAGAGAGAGATCTGTATTGTTGGAAAGGCGCGGTTTCAACCAATGCGGTTGGAATATGGTACGGGACCTAAATATACGTCTGGAGTGTAGCAGTTGGTTGACCATGAAGTATTAAGATGCTTTATTACAACATTGTTAGCCCTCCCCCTGATTCTCGTAGAGAGAGAGAGAGAGAGAGAGAGAGAGAGAGAGAGAGAGAGATTGACCTCAGGAGGAGATTGATAGACAGAATAAAATTCCATCATTTATAAGATTTATATTAGTTTAATAATTGTAATCATGTTAGTTCAACAAGCAAAACATTTTTGTGTTGGAAACATAAGTTTATATGCCCTTAATTTTTTTAAATTTGGCAATGAATAGTTGTTGGATTACATGTTATCTTATTTCTTAATTTTTGTTAAGTACCTTAACAGAAATATAATTACACGTAAAATCCATGTGTCATATTCATGTTACAAATTCTTATTTGAGTTTTTGTAGTTGAACTGGGTTACACGTAAAATTTATGTGTCATATCCATATTGCAAATTCTTATTTGAGTTTTTCGTTAACCTTGGAAATTCTGTGAAGATGGACTAGTCTATTGCTACACATTTTCTGTACTTGGTAGTATACAAAACTGAAATATGGGTGTTATTGTTTACATTTAGTTTAAGCAAATGTTAAGGACACTACACAAGTTTGTTAGGAGATGACACATGATAGGGGGATTGCACACTTAAGTCAATTTTTTTGTTAATGGTTGTCCAAAATTTGATAAGAGGACAATACATCAAAATTCTAATTTCTATCTTTCTTCTCTAACAACCACACATCGACATACTTATCTTCCAATCCTAATTCTTCTGAACCCTAATTAGAGATGACACTAAACAAGCTCCTTCCCAATCAAGTCTCCTTCTATTTTTTTTTCAATTCTTGGTTTTTTATTTTTGAATGTTAATTTTTATGTTGATTTTCTGTGTTTATTTAGTAGAATTTAATCTTAGGATTCACCAATGGATGTTTTAAAGAAAATTTGAATCAAAATTTAGGATTTTCGAATATAAGAATCTGATACATTTTTGTCGGAGACGACATTGGACATCCAAAATTTTGGCAGTCCTAAAATATCAAAAAAAATTAAATTTTAATAGTAATAAACATTACAATGAATCTAATTTTTTAGTATTGCTAAAATTTTGGCAGTCTTTCGTCGTCCCAAGTAGGATTATTTCGATTTTGAAGCTTCAAACTCCATTAATGGAGTTCGAAACTTCAGAAATGAGACTATGAAGAAACTATGCAAAATAAATGGATTAAGATTTAGGAATTTGTAAAGAAAGAGGAAGACACATTTTTATATTTTATACTTTAGTTTGTGTTGTTCCCTAACAAATTTTAAATGACATTTTGGTAATTTTTTTTTTGACATTTGTGTCGTCTCCTAGTAAACTTCATAGTGTCCTTAACATTTGCCTTAGTTTGCTACTCTACACTATAGAATATTATAATGAGACAATGATGAGTTTCTCCCAAAAAAAAAAAAATTGAAAACGGAAAATTTTGATCCATAACTTCAAATTTCTTTTTTCAGCTGCCTACTTTGTCATTAATGATAGTTAACAAGTCATAAATTTATTTTTTGTAAGACATGTTATATATATATATACCCCAATTTTTTGAATCCTCAAACATCCCCTTGTTATCAACCGTTGGATCTTGTTTAAGTCATATAATTTTAACTATTGATTTGAATGATTTAAATCAACAGTTAAGATTACATGACTTAAACAAGATCCAACAGTTGTATATATATATATATATATATATATATATATATATATATATATATATATATATATATAAGTCATCTAAATCTTAGCCGTTGATTTGAATGGTTCAAATTAATGGTTAATATTAGATAACTTAAACAAGATCCAACAGCTGTGATCATGAGAAAATTTGAGAATACATAAGAGTGGGGATCTCGATCCCTCCTCATATATAGGGAAAACGAGATATGAGCCATCAAATCATATTCCTACATGAGCTATGTACATGTGGACTAATAAGAATTAAGTGTACTAGTGCACATGTCATGTAGGAGTCTATTTCTACTGGTCCATATGTGCATGTCTCATGTAGGAATATAAGCCAATGGTTCATATCCCGTTCACTCCCGTGTGTGTGTGTGTGTGTGATGGGAAACCCTAACCCTAGCATAGGAGGTGACTTCAAATTTGCAAGCACGTGGGATCCGGGGATAATCGACGGAGGAGGGAGGCGGGCTGCCAATAAGGGTGGCCTAGATGGCGGAGGAGGGAGGCTGGCTGTCACTGAGGGCGGTCTAGCTAGTAGCTTAGAGGAGGGGGGGGGGGGGGTGGACGACCGTCTCCAGAAGACGCTCTAGTCGAAATTGCGGTGGTAGCAAGGATGTTAACGGAATGGGTCCGAACGATCTTGGCGAGACAGATCTGCTACCACCGGATACACTCAGGCCGGGGGAGCGTTGAGGGGTGGTGGACTGACGGGAGGGAGGCCATTGCAGCCGAACAAGATGGCGCCATGAACGATCTTGGCGAGGACGACTACTTCGAGTATTAGGTTCTGGTCGGTAGGCGAAGAAACTGGATCCGCTGCGGGTGACATCTCAACTCTAGCCATCACATGGAGGCCAAATTCAATGAATTTAGATAAAAGGAATGGAATCCTTGGAGAGTCGAGGGATGACCCTAGTATCGGGGGACAACATCGGAGCAATGCAGTGGGCACAGGCAACCCCTCTAGAGCCGAGGCAATTACACCTCTCGCGAGTAAGTCGTAGGAGGATATTTGTAGGCCTGGTATGGCTAACTCTAATGCGTCGATGGGATACGTGGAGCCTAAAAAGATGGGAAACAAATTCAGAGTATCTTTTCATGCTGAAGAGATTGCAGAGGTGACAGAATTCTAGAGGAACACCCTCATTCTATATGTACTAGACGATAAACCCTTCTACGAGCATATTAGAGCTTATGCTCACCGAGTTTGGCGTCCGAAAGGTAGTATAGAATATTTTGCTAGGGATAACAGTTTCTACTTCGTTAAGCTTGGGATACGGGAGGATGTTGAATGAATAATCCAATGAGGGTCGTGGACGCTTGATATAAGACTTATTATCCTTAAAGAATGGACTCCATAGTCGACTTGCGAGAAGGACGTCCTTAATGCTGTACCGATATGGATCTGATTCCCTAGATGCCAAATACTAGAGTGTTCCGCTTTTGATAAGACTGGCTAGTCTTATTGGCAAGCCTATCAAAGCGGATGATGCCACTTCGTTCATATCCAGGCTGATGTATGCAAGGATGTTCGTTGAGATAGAGGCTGGAAGGGACCTAACACGGGCACTGGAATATGATGTGCCTAGTGGTGAGGTGCTCGAGCAGGTTGTGGAGTATGATTGGGTTCCTCTGAGATGTTCTCATTGTGCATGCTTTGGTCATTCGTCTACAACGTGTAAATCTGGAGTCACTAAGGGTGGCACCACATATGGTTGCTCTGATCCGGAGGATGTCCCCTGTCTTCAAGTATCGGAACATACCGGGGGGGGGGGGTCACCAGGTGGGACGCCAGGTACAGGTCATATGGAAGAAGATATGGTAGCAGAGGCCACAAGAGCAACCAATATATTCGGAGGAGAGATGGATACTCAGTATGTTGATCACAACCAGTTGATTGTGTTCAAAGAGCAAAGGGGGGTCGTTACTAGAGGTATGAGTGCTGCACTTAATCGAGGTTCAAATAAATCCCAAGTAACGAAGGCGGACGTCTTAACTAGCAGAAAGAGACATGCATGACCAATATAGGATGATGATGCAATGAGGGGTACTGGCACATCATCTGTTGTTGTGGAAGATTTATTCAAGGATAATACTGCATGGGACTCACTATTGGAGAGGGTAGCAGGGACTGATACTACTACTGATGTGGATGCTGTCATGAATCAGGATGTTCCAATAACTCTCCCTGTTGTTGGGCCTGGCGACATGCAAGGGGATAACATTGATTATTAATGTCTATCTGTCACGTCCCAATACTAGAATACGGAGACAGACACAACTAGCACACAACTAGCTACCCCGTACAAGGTACTATACTTCGTACGACGATCACGGCTGTAACTAGACAAGGGGTGCATGCTGCAATTAGGTCACTTAGGGTCACACGAATATCTATGTCTCAATCAATTAAACAAAAAGCAGTAATCATAGAGCATATATGATAAAGCAATAAGACGTCCCAAATGCTAGCTCCGTCCAAATCCCGATAAAGCAGAAAATTTTATAGGGTTTTTTCTTCTTCTTCTTCGATCATGGATCCCACTCTCGTCATGATCTTCCAGGCAACGCTCCGTCCAAATCCCGAGGAGCGGAAGGCGGCGGAGAGGAGTCTTGGCCAGGTGAGAAACCCTAGCTAGCTTTCTCCAATCGATTCCGGATTGTATCCTCTCCAGTTTTAGTTGGATGATCAGTGTACGGTTCGTAAGTGTCGAAAAATGGCATTTTTTGGCAGTGTAGATTCGGCCGATGCTTCGAACCAACGTTGTTCAGTAGCCGATTGAATTTTGTGGGAATCCTTGATTGATTACTATAAGCCTGTGGTTGATTCTAGGTCTCAAGCGGGCTCATTGCCTCCAAATTTGCGTTTATTATGATTATATTACTTATCGGCACATGAAAGTATGATGTATTTTTTTTTTTTCTAATTTGGAAGATGGATTTATCGTTTGAAAAAGAATTGTTTGGTTAGAGCAACTTGCACTCATGAATGCTCGATGGATTATGGGACGATCACAGATGAATAAAAGATTGAATTTTGTGAGAATCTTCAATCGGGTACTTTGTAGTTTTAATAGAGCAAGTTGCGGTCAACTCTCTTGGGTTATCGACCTCTTGATAATCGTACTTTGTCCTTTGCTCCTTTGTTTCCATCCGATTACAGCATCCTACAATTTACTAATATTTGACGAAGCAAATCAATACTAATGTCCTTGGTCCTCTTATTATTTTCAAAATTCCAATTTTAATTATCCTCTCAATTATAAAAAAAATGACATTCTTCTTGCTCACAGTTGTTCGTGATAGAGATGATTGTAATTGTTTATAATTTTTTACAAGTGATTTCAATTTGTGTAAACTAGTCTGGACATTTGAAGATACGTTTTTATTTTTTGATGAGAATATAAGGTAATGTTTTTCGCAGGATGGATTGTCGGCATTTTTTTTAGTTTTGCTTGTAGTGAGCTTCACATTGCATCTACTAGTTGATAAATATCTTTTCTAGTTGATATAGGAGTTGAAAAAGACGCAAACAAAGTTACAATTTTTTGAATATACTAAGAAGGTTCAAGTTAACTAGTCTGAGACCATTTATGCTATAATGAGATTGTTAAGTATTTCAATTGTTGGCTATAGTGCAATAGCGCTGGGAGAAATCTCCATTCTATTATAAAGGGGGCTAGCAGCATAATGTGCGGAAGGCAAACATTCGTGATGAGACAATCCAAGAATGTTGGTGCCTGGAGGAGTTTGGCCTGTGTTATTTACTCAAGTCTGTGTTTGGTTTGGTGGAAAGTGTGGGAAAGGAAAGAAATATGAAACCCTTTCATGTAGCAAGGGAATGCCATGGTTTAGGATCTTATTTTCTTTTCCCTCACTCTCTCAGCAAGCAAAAACAGCATGATTGGCCAGAAAACAAATTAAATCTATGACGATGATTTTCACATATTTTGAACACCTAAATATCTCTCTTTCAGCTTATAATATATAAGTGCTTCTTATGTTCAGATTCAGTATGCACCACAACATTTGGTGAGGACTCTGCAGATTATAATAGAGGGCAAATGTGATTTGGGTGTGCGCCAAGTTGCCAGTATCCATTTCAAGAATTTTGTGGCCAAGAATTGGTCACCTGATGAGCCTGGTATGTGTAAATGAACAATACACAGTTGTTGATTACTTGACAGTTCCTGGGACGTTCATAAGCTATTGTCTTTGTTGTTTATAGGTCATCCTCAGAAAATCTCAACGGCTGATAAGGGCATAGTGCGGGATACTATCCTTCGTTATATCACTCAAGTTCCACCATTATTGAGGTACATTATCTTATCACAAGACCACATGAATGCTAATTGATCCACGTAACCCTTTGAGGCCATCGAACAATGCTGACTGGTCAATAAAACTCTCGCTTCGCTTTTCAATTTTTTCTAAGATGTATCGTTTTAGAATGTTCATTAGTGTGGAGAAACTGTGTGATTTGGCGTCGGCTGCAGGTTCTATCTTGACCTTTTAGATATAGGTTTTGTGTTCTCGGACATCGTCGATTCTTTATGGCTGCATAACTCCTGTCAATATGTATTATTTTCAAGTGTTCAAGCATTGTATTTCATTCTTATAATATTTCACATTTTTTCTGTGTCCTTCACTGCAGTTATTGTATGTTGAAATTGTCTTTATGTCTATTATCGGGAATCACAGTCTGTTGATAATTTGCTTGCCTGGTTAGCCAAGTTGATATTTTAACTCTTCTAGAGTTTTGAGTCAGATTTTCATAATGTTTTGTTCCCCATATTGGAGGTCTTGTGGGAGAGGACTGATGTAAACATTTTGAATCTAACTCAAATATGTAGTTGTATTGTGTACGAACGTTCAATCTTTTCCCTACATATCGCAATAACAATTATTTAGTTACTATAATTCATTATCGTTCAGGTGCTCTTGCGTAAAGTTGGCCTATTATGATAATGTATCATATGTTTAATTTCATATGTTTGTATGCTATGTAGAGTGCAGCTTGGTGAATGTCTTAAAACGATAATTCATGCTGACTATCCCGAGCAATGGCCTGCGCTTCTTGATTGGATAAAGCACAACTTACAAATGCAGGATCAACAAGTATTAGGACCTCTATATATATTGAGGATTCTTGCCAGGAAATACGAGTAAGTATGCCTTTTCTAGATTCCCTGATAAAGTTTCTGTGGTGCCTCCTAGTTTCTATTGTGTTCAGAGGATAACTTAGAAATAAATATACAGAAAATCAGTGTAACAAAAAAAAATGTTTTAGTCATCCAAATATGTGAAATATAAACTTCAGATTTCATGTCATAGTGGCATACCTCCTGGTCACTGTCAGCTATACGCTTACGGTACTCTTTATACTAGCTTGGCGACATATAATAATTATTTTCTGATGGCCTTCCCTGAAATTTCATCTTTTACAATAGAAGTTATATTCCACCACAATACCAGTTCTGTGATTCTCTCATCTTTTGAAATGGTAGACATTGTGAAGTAATTGATCTGTATTTTAGATGTTGATCACCCTTTTACATGTTAGTGAATAAAACTTGACTTGGTTAACTCACTACTGCCTTGGTTGCAAAAGAAAGAAGAATTGCTTCTGGAAGAAGTATTTGAAGTCAAAAGAAATACTGAATCTTGGTAAGTGGGTAGGTACTTGGGAACGTCTTAGTCCTATTCTAACACGGGAACTTGAATTTTCAATTAGATCTGGAAAATTATATTACTTATAGCATTTTGGTTTATTTACATATGCTCGTCTAAACTGCTCTTATTGTTCTCAATTTCTTTGAAAAGGTTCAAGTCGGATGAAGAACGAACACCAGTAAATCTCATTGTTTACGAGACATTTCCACCTTTGCTGAATATATTCAACAAGCTTGTTCAAATTGCAAACCCTTCTATTGAAGCAGCAGACTTGATCAAGCTGATATGTAAAATATTCTGGTCATCAATATATGTATGTCTCCGTAATATGACAGTTCATAGGTTTATACAGTGCTCTATTAATATCTAAATATTGCCTTTCTGTTTGTTTTTGAACTATGTTTTAGTTGGAGATTCCTAAGCATTTATTTGATCCCAATGCATTTAATGCTTGGATGCTTCTTTTCTTGAATATGTTGGAAAGACCTGTCCCTTTAGAAGGTCAACCAACAGATCCTGATCTTAGGAAATCTTGGGGCTGGTGGAAAGTTAAGAAGTGGACAATTCACATCTTGAACAGACTTTATACTCGGTGAGTACGTCCCTATTATTTTAATATATATTTTCCGTTACCTTTTTTAATTATTTGGTTTATGGGACATTGATTTATAGGTTTGGTGACCTGAAGCTACAAAAATCAGAGAATAAAGCTTTTGCCCAAATGTTTCAGAAGAGCTACGCTGGGAAAATTTTGGAATGTCATCTACGCTTGCTCAATGTGATCCGTTTGGGTGAATATTTACCTGATAGAATTATAAACCTAATTCTTCAATATCTCAGCAGCAGGTTCATCTCTAACTGATTCCATTGCTCTTCCTTGAAACTAAAGGCTTCAAAGTAATATTCTGCTATTGCATACATGCATATATTGTTCCTATCTAAAATTGCTGTCATCTGCATTGTGAACATTCTTCTGCGACAAACTAACAATTTTTGTGCACCTCCATCCATTTTAAAACTAATTCTGGTTCATGGGTTCTTGGTTCACCATTCAATATTTCTACCAGGTTTCTTGAGACACCTTGTGCCCATATCTTTAAAGTTCATCTTGTTCAAGTTGATGTAGGCATGTCTAGTGGATTAGGGGGATGCCATAGCCAATCTTTATATGGAATTTAGGGAACATACTAATTTCGGAAGAAGATTGATTAGGTGAACCAAAAGGGTATGAAAGTGGCAATTAAAGGGTTACTGAATAGATGATATCAGAAGACCTTTTTGGGAATATATTTGCAACTATAAAAATGTATTATATGTAATGTTATCATAGAAACTCATATCATTAACACTGTCATATCAATAACTAAGGATTCTAAGGAACTGAATGAAAAAGCCTCATTAGGGAATGTAATGAAATGTATTTTTTGACTTTCAGCTGCTTGATATACAATAAAATCGTTGACTTGGAAATCTTGATTAGGAGAACATCATGTGCTTTGTATAATACAAAGTTCTTTCCTTGCTTTCAAATTTAACTAAAAGTGCAACATTGATTTCTCTTCATACAGAAAACTGCTTTCTATCTTCTCATTGTTTCGTAAGACATATTAGAGTGGAAGTTGTCTCATGAAACTTTATGGGAGTCCAAGTTCTGTAGGTAATTAATTGCAAGCCTTAAAGATTGTGGTTCAATCTCAGGCATGTTTGGCAACATCAAACCCCAGGTTCCCATGAAATAATGGAACTATTAGGTTTCATCAGATAGCATGAAACCAATAGAACCAGACTAGAGGTTACAAAAGTTTGGAAAGATTGAACCTTGTGAACACATTTTTGGCAAGTGGCCACAATGGCGTATATATTTTGAATGCTCTGCAAATCATGTTCGGCCTTGGATTCCAATGGAACCATGTGAGAGAAGAGACTCATTGGAGGATTCTCAAGTAAAATAAGATCATATTGAGGTTTTAGTGGGTCCAAAAACACGATATTTCATGGTCGCAAAAAGCTTAGCTGTCAAAGGAGTGTCTCACCACTTTAGAAACCTTATTATATCAAGTGAGTCGTGTGACTAAACGTGCAAGGCCACGTAAAACCTGGTTTGGTTTCTTGAGCTTTCAAGGTTTCATGGTAGGTTTTGTGTTACCAAACACACCAGTTTTTTGTTATGACTATCGCTATGCAAGGTTTGGTTAGACTGCTATGCAAGGTTTGGTTAGACTGCTATGCTCCAGTTTTTCGTGTTTATGATTCGGCATATATATGTGGAAACATGTTTATCTTGAGGGAAGCGTCATTTGGACAACAAGATTGAGTTATGGGCTTGTAAAGTCCATCGATGTTGACCACAGTTTTTGAAGGGTTCATGCAATCCCTTCTTTACATTATGTGTATATCTTCTGTTCCTATGTCAAACAAAATACGAATATTTGGTGGTTAACTGGCTGTTCCTGTTTTTATTTTTATTTTTGAAGTATCTCAAGGAATGCCATGTATCAGTTGCTGCAGCCCCAACTAGAGATAATTCTTTTTCAGATAATTTTTCCACTTATGTGCTTCAGTGATACTGATCAGAAGCTGTGGAATGAAGATCCTCATGAGTATGTTTGGAAGGGCTACGGTTAGGCTTCATAAACTTCAGTTATTTTACATTAGTTTGGGGGTACGAAATCCATTCTTTAATATTTGTATTTTTTATGAGAGAGCTTTTATCCAGAACTTCATGCTTGTGTGTAGATATCATTGAAGACCTGTACAGTCCTCGGACTGCGGCCATGGACTTTGTGAGTGAACTAGTGAGAAAACGTGGGAAAGGAAACCTTCGTAATTTTGTTCACTTCATTGTGGAGATATTCAGAAGGTATGTCACCGAACAATATCCGTTAATGCAAGATTATCAATAATTATCCGTATGAAATCTTTGTTTGACTCTTTCTAAATAACTTTTTGTCAGATATGATGAGGCACCCATTGAATTGAAACCATATCGTCAGAAGGATGGTGCTCTTCTTGCTATAGGAACATTATGTGATAAATTAAAGCAAACTGAGCCTTACAAGTCAGAGCTAGAGCGTATGCTAGTGCAACATGTTTTTCCTGAGTTCACAAGCCATGTTGGCCATCTTAGAGCAAAGGTTAGATATTTCCTAAACTTAAGGACCCTTTTGCCTTTATATACTTTTCTTTCAACTGACCTGTGCTTTTTGTTACTTGAGTATCAGGCAGCATGGGTTGCAGGCCAATATGCCTATATCAATTTCTCTGATCAAAATAATTTTCGGAAAGCATTACATTATGTTGTTGCTGGGTTAAGGGATACTGAACTTCCTGTACGTGTTGATTCGGTCTTTGCATTGCGCTCCTTTGTTGAAGCATGCAAAGGTATGTTTTGCTTATTGGCTTCTCCTCACATTCTTTCTTTTTACTAAAATAGTATAACCTTATTCTGCTGCCTTATACAGATCTAAATGAGATCCGTCCAATTCTTCCTCAATTGCTTGATGGTATGTTTTATTGCATTTATTTATCTATTATATTTAATTATTTGGGTTCTCATACATTCTTAAAATGCCATGTGCAGAGTTTTTTAAACTTATGAATGAAGCTGAAAATGAGGATTTAGTTTTCACTCTTGAGACTATTGTGGACAAATTTGGTGAGGAGATGGCGCCGTATGCTTTTGGACTATGTCAGAATTTGGTATTGTAACTAGTGGAGAACACTAAATACTGTATTTTGGTTCCTTCGCCTCCATGCTCTGACCATCAGTTTCATCTTTTTCTTTAAGGCTACTGCGTTTTGGAGGTGCTTGGATATATCTGAAGCCGATGACGACGCTGATGATCCAGGTGCTTTGGCTGCTGTTGGTTGTTTGCGTGCCATAAGTACTATTTTGGAATCAGTGAGCAGGCTTCCCCATCTTTTTGCCCAAATTGAGCCTACACTTGTACCAATCATGCAGAGGATGTTGACTACAGACGGGCAAGGTATTCATTCTTTAAAATTCATGTTCTACGTATCATCTTGATTATTGCATGATATAAATATTGTTTGATGGGTTTGTGTTCTTGTCTATCCTGTCATCTTCATATGTTCTATCAATATCTGTTTTATTTTAGTCATGGCTTATTCAGCTGGCATAACTACTACACTTTGGTCCCTACATATTGTCTTGATTATTTTTATTACATAAATACTGTTCATTGGGTCTGTGCACTTTTCTAATTGTGCAATTTGTTGCTAGTAGTAACCCTAGCAGCCCTGTGAAAGGGGTTACCTTAAACCACATAACAAGGTACAGTCGGTATTTTGTTTGTTTGATGTACAGGCAGATCCGCTTTTTGGTTTTGTTTGAGCTGACATGGAATTGAGGTACTTACTCTTGAATCAGTTAACACGAAACAAATGTTCTGTTTTCTATTTGGCAAAAGATCTTAACCCTTTGTATTGTATCTACAAAAATATTTCTCCTTTGTTGCCTGAGCACCTTTGAGCCATGGGTATGAAGTTTCATCCGTGTCTCTCAAAAGAATACATGGTAAAACATGGGCCTGGAATTGGGGTCAAACTTCAAACTTTACTTCATATGAAACAAATGGCTGATTCAGCGGACCATACTCGTTTTAGTGGGTTTGGCATGAGTTTCCCTCATTCAAAGATACTCTTTGCCTATTTCTTGAGGTCATTTTCTTGGTTTTTCACGTCTTATGTTGGTCAAACTAGCCATCCTGTCTTATTAAATTATTTATATGTAAGCTATGTTAAAAAGGAAGGCTTGACAACTGCTTTAAACTAAAGATGGCAGCACAGCTGCTTGAGTAGCCTGTTTTAGGAGGTTGTAGCTTTTGTGTCTTTGACGAGATGTCAAAAGCACCTAGGTATTACCGTGTCTGCCTCTATGAATTATCTGCCGCTGCTATCAGCCGCTGGTGCCATCCCCATCCCTACTACTGTCAACATCTTTATCTCTCATCCATATACAGTTGCCATCCAATACATCACCACTGTCACTTATATGGAGAGGAGTGTTCATCCTGAGAGATGGGAAGAACCACAAACACTATGGAAGTGATTTTTTCCTGTGTACCCATATTTTCCCCTTGTCTGCTTTCTTTCTTTCCCTGTTTTCACATCTGAATCTGATGGGGTGCCAGTGCGTAGGCAGCCTAGGACCAGTAGGCTGCTGAATTCAAGGTTTATTCAGTTGCTTATAGTAGCATTCTCAATGAGTACATTGCTTTAGTAGCATTCTCAATAAGTACATTGCTTGGTAAAGTGTATTCCAAGCGAGTTACTTCTGAATATTCATCCACAGGAACAGTTATGTTTTTTATCCCCTCGTGCAAACTCTTCTGTTATGCATAATTTTTTTCACAAGCCTATGTACACATCTAGGTACAATCAGTTCAATTATTATACCGAAAGTACAGCCAAAATCAACTCCAATCCCCGTACTTTATTATTTTGATCCATTTCATATTCTAGTTGGGAGCTACTGCAAGATGCATTGCTTTACTTTGAAACATGATTACTTATATTCCCTTTTCTTCCTTGAATGTTCCACAGAGGTTTTTGAGGAGGTATTGGAAATTGTATCCTATATGACGTTCTATTCCCCAACAATATCCTTGGAGATGTGGAGTCTTTGGCCTTTGATGATGAAAGCACTTGAAGATTGGGCAATAGACTTCTTTGAAAGTAAGTTTGTAAAAATTGTGAATATTCTCAGCAACATTGTTGTTTACCTTTCAAGCATTATACTGTTGTGCTTATTGGCAGTGGCTAACCCATCTTTCTAAAGTTTACAAAGGATATGTATGGGGTGTTTATAAACTTTATATACTAGTGTAGGTTTAACATAATGTTCTTGTTATTTTCACATAGTTTCTATGTTATAGAATAGTTATTGTATGCATGAAACTTCTACCCCCTGCACAATGTTTTGAGAATTAAATTTACTCACCTGCTGATTGTTCTAATTTCAGATCAATTTGTGGTTTGAGCATACATTTTAAAATTGTAGCACAACCAGTGTTCTATAAATAGGCATAGGCACCCGGTGCCTTCCGAGTGCCCCCCGACGCTCGATTATGCATGTTTTCGGGTTTTATGGACATTGCCACAATTTTCAGCAGTTTTTTTTGGTTTGAATCGCCTAGAACTAGGCGGCCGCTTGGCAGGCTAGGCGACCACTATCCGCCCGCCTAGCGCCTAGCTACATTTACAATCTTGATCACAACTAATCTTTTGATGCTTTAACTTCACCATTAAACTCTCAGTTTATTCTAGTAATCATATCTAATTGTGTCGCATAGTGGTAGCTGATAAGTTGATAATATACCGTGCTAATTTCTGGTTTATCAAATCAATAGAATACGATATCAGATTGAACCTTATACCTTGTTTCATTTCTTCATTTTGCAAGGGAGTGAGTCTTGAAGGTTCTGATAACCTAATAGGCTAATACATGTTTTATCTATATATTTTATTTCAGCTGGATATTGAATAAGATTTACTTTATTTGTGAAATCAATAATGATCAGTGTGCGATCTCAAGTTCTTCTAGGTTTATGATTCTTTGTTTTGGTTGATGTTTTTCCTTTGCTATTATTTTACTTGAACTGTGTAGGAGGCCTAAATTTGGTTTGCATCATACTTTCATGCTTACATTCTTACATTTCCTTTATTTTGAGGTTGTCATTCCTTCACTCTCTGGATGAATGTGTCATAGAGATGAATGTCATTCCATGTACCAAATTGTACCATCTTACCTCTTGGTGTATACTCTTTATAGAATAGGGAGCTTAAGCTGCCATCAAAACGGTAGGTCTATCCACCTGTCAAGTGCCAACTGGTCACCTAGGTTTACGACATGACCTTTTCCTGCTCATAGCTACTTTGGCCAGGAATTTGGCACCAACATAAGAGGGTTGACGTCAAGTTGACAGCATGTCATAAAATCTTTGCCAAAACTTTTATGGGGCTTTCTTATGCTCCATAGCGACCCTATTCTCTTGAGAAAAAGCTTGGATGATGATGACAATGATGATTCATTTCACCTTTTCTAGTTCTTTCCAAATGCCAAAAGTTGGCAGAACACTTTATAATATGCTCTACTGGTGGTATCTTGAGTTATTCTTTTATCGATAAGCCATCTAAAAATACTATGCCATTTTGGTCACTGGCAACAAATATTTATGATTGTGTTCATGCTTGTAATCACAACGTGGCAATATTTTTAGCCTCAAATGTCAGCTCTTTATTCTTCTCTTCATTTAATCCTATCCAGTTGTTGGTTCTGTTTGTTTCAACATTTCATAAACCCTAAAACTTGAAGTTGTGTTGTGTTCCTTTATTCCATGATTATGCAAGGATAGATGATGCCTCTGTGTATTGTTTCCAAGTTGGATAATTGAATGCTATGCTAATACGGATGTTGTACTGCTACAAAATTGTTTCTAATGCATATTCTCTTTTTTTCCCCTATGTGAATGCACCATGAATCTTACTGAGCTATTCTTATGTAGATATTCTTGTTCCGCTGGACAACTACATATCTAGGAGTACGACACACTTCCTTACTTGCAAAGATCCTGACTACCAGCAAATCCTGTGGATTAGGCTTTCATCTGTGAGTCACTGAAGCACATGGTTGTCGTTAAACTGATTACATAACTTTCATCTTTGATTTTATTACCTAGGCTTGCTATTACACACATAAACATACTTGTTCATCGGATTGGAATCACTTTACTGATCTTCTTGCCAATATTTTTCTTGTTCAATGCAAGATCAACATAAACAACAAAATTATAATTACAACAAGGCCTTCATCCCAAATTTTTGGGTGCGATACATTAATTTTTGATTCTATTCAGCTCTAAACAAGTCCATCTCCTTTGTAACATTACTAACTGCCTTGCCAATTTTACTGCCACAGTACCATATTCTACCTCACTTCGCTACTTGTTTAACATTGCATTATACTATTCCAATGACTTTCTCATTCTTTATTGATAATAATGTACAAGGGTCTCTACTTTAACCATATGCAGATTATGTCAGACACAAATATGGAAGACACTGATATTGAGCCTGCACCAAAGCTTATTGAAGTGATCTTCCAAAACTGCAAAGGTCAAGTGGATCAATGGGTAGAGCCATATCTCAGGATTACAATCGATCGACTGCATCGAGCAGAAAGGCCATATTTGAAATGTCTCTTGATGCAAGTGGTGAGAAATTATGTTTTCTGAAGCACTACTAAATGCTCGGTTCTCTCCTTTTTAGTCCTAAATAGTTGAGGCTACATTAGTGTGCTAAGTGTAGTCTTTACTTCTTTACATGCATTTCATATATTCTTATTTGCTATTATAATTAACTGATGATTATTGTTGAGGAGTTAGCACAATTATAAGTATAGACAAACAACATAATCTGATTCGGCTGATTTCTGAAAAGAGAAGATTTTTTTTTTTAAATATGTCTTTGGATGGGGCTGTTTTTAAAATTAAAAGCATGATATGAAGTAATTCTATATGAAGTAATTCTACATAGGAGAGTTCTAAATAATAAATATGGGCTGCCATGTCCCCATCTTTTCTTTACTCTTAAAACTATTTCACGAAGTGTGAAAATTAGAGAACCTTTTCGTATTAATAGAGTTCCACAACTCCTACCTTGTTTTCGAATATGTTGTTTTGGGTGCTAGGCGACGCCCAGGAACTTGGGTACATCACTGCTGCACATATAGATATTTGACCCAGACTACCGTCTAGGCGCGCCTAGGCGACCGTCTAGGCGCCCCTAGACGACCATCGCCACAACCATGGGAAAATTACCCAGGTCGAGACGGTAGGTTTTTACTTGCACGCCTAGGCTGCCTAGGCGTCGCCTGTGACAACATTGAATATAAGTTGGTGCGGTTCTCTATTCATACAACAAATTGTAGTTGGTTTCTGTTCGTTTTGTATCATTTGGAGCTAAGCTAAATACTGTACCTTATTGTATTCTATGCTATGTTGCACGGATACAAACACGGATATGGTACTGACACGATCCGTACACGGGTATTTTCTTGTAGGTACTAAGTAATCACTTATGTTTGCATAAATACATATATGGGTCCGGACACGGGAACATAGATTCTAAATCTTTTATTGATGCTACTTGCTGCCTTGGGTAACTAGGACTGCATAGAATAAGGAAGCTGACCCTACTTCTGGATTCTTCTCTTGTCTGTGACTCTGTCAAGTATAACTTCAAAATGTTGAGACTATGGTTTTTTGCTTGTGCTCTTGCTACTGACTTGTACGTTTTTGTAAGTTTCTTATGCCAAATCAAAACTGACCTATGGATTTGGCATGTTTCTTTATTTTGTGAATGCTGAATGAAGAAAAATTCACTAACCCTTAATGATGGAGAAGCCTTCTTTTCTGCAGATTGCTGATGCTCTTTACTACAATGCTTCCTTGACACTTTGGATACTACATAAGCTTGGTGCAACAGACGTTTTTAATCTATGGTTTCAGATGCTACAGCAAGTTAAGAAGAGCGGAGCTCATGTGAATTTTAGAAGGTAAGTTTTTGGTCCACTTGTCTTTTCTGTCAAAGTACAACTCCGTTGCTCATTTATTAGATTGTATTATTTTTTCGACCGATATGATAACTTTCTGTTGATATGGTATGTCGGGTGTCATATTTAAGTATAGTATAAGCACATGGGAATATCCTGAGAACATATTTGGGATGCCAGAATATGTCACATGATATTCCATTATGAGATTATTGTCATAATGATTGAGATCATTGTATTAATGACTGTAAGACTATATAATGCCAATGAGACAATCAATAATATTATCAACTAATTACAACATGGTATCAGAGCCAATTTTCCACAAACCCTAGCCGTCACCAAGCTTCCACAAACCCACAGGAGGATTTCCTAGATCTCCTCCACCGAACTCTTCCACGCCCCCTTTCTTCCCTTTTCCGCCTTTCGCAGGCCGCCCTTCGCTGTTGCTGCCCCGTCCCGCTACTGCTGCGGCTACTACTGCTGCGGCTGCTGCTGCGACGGCGGCTGTGACATGCGTGCTGCCGCCTCCTCCGCACCAGCACGAGACAACGCCTAATAGGGATGCCTAGATCTGAAAAAAGGGGGGACATGTTCGGATCTAGGAGCGGACGACGAGGACGAGCGTGAGTTTTGGAGCGGACGTGACGTGATTGGATAGACGACGCATCGATGGAGGAGATCATCAAGAAGCTAGATTCTGCAGAGGTGGCGACGTTGATGAAGTTGTTGTCGATGTCGGCTGGTGAGAACACGACACGAACGTCGTCCGAGTTGAAGCTTCCCTCCATCGATCTGAAATTAGATGGACCAGCCACCTATCTGAGTTGGTCACGACGGGTGAGAAGAACCCTCGCAGGAAAAAACATGGAGGGGTTCCTGACGGGCGAGACGACAGAGCCGGACGAGGGCTCGACAGGACGCGATGAGTGGAAGTCCACTTATATGGTGATCTACACCTGGCTTCTCAACTCCTTAGTCCAGTCTATTGCCGCCACAGTAGACGGTATTGAGATGGTGAAAGATGTGTGGGAGAAGTTGAGAAGGACCTATGATGGTGTGGGGAACAACTTACGGGTCTTCCAGATAAAGGGGGAGATTGATGACACCGTACAGAGAGAGAAGACGGTGCAGGAGTATGCCACGGAGTTGGAGCGTCTGTGGTTGGATTATGATCACTCCTCAGATCGGGCAAGCTGTGGGGACCCTAAGTGTAAGGAGAGACAAGTGTGTCTGCAGGAGAGGACGATGAAGTTCCTCAAAGGGCTGACTGCATCTTTCGCACAGAGGACGGCCCTACTTCTAGCCCAACCAAAGATCCCTAGCCTTGAGGAGGCTATCTCAGCCATGATCCAGGAGGAGACGCATCAGGCTGCAAGCCGGGACAGGTGGTCCCCCCGAAGCAAAGTCAGCACTAGCGATCACCAGCTCAGGTAACACAGGATCTAAGGGAGAGCCCTGGCAGCATAACCGACAGTGCTACAACTGTGGGGAGATGGGTCATCATCGGTATGCTTGTACCAAACCACCTAGGGAGGGAGATTCAGGTGGTGGACGAGGACCGTTCGGCGGACGAGGATATAATGGAGGACGTGGTCGTGGTCGAGGGGGTAGACGAGGCGGCCGAGGAGGTTATCGGACGAACCTCCTGATATCAGAAGGGAACGGAGAAGCTGATGGCACCTTTACTGTGGAGGACCAGGCACTGGGAGACATGAGGAGTAGAATAGAGGAGGCGTCCACCTCATTCTTTGTTAGGGGCAACGCTGCCATGTATGTCCATCCATCAGAAGGTACTAACGGATCACTTGCCCTTGCGTCTATCTCTTCCCTTAAATCATCAGACTGGATTATCGACTCGGGAGCATCTCGGCATGTGACGGGGAATGCTAGTGAGTTTTCTTCCTACACTCACCTAGCATCAGCAGACAGTATTCAGACAGCTGATGGCACTTTTCAGCCAGTGGTCGGTAAGGGTACTGTTAATTGTACAGGTTCAGTAAGATTATCCAATGTTTTACATGCTCCATCCTTTCCAGTCAGTCTCTTGTTTATTAGTTCTATAATTCTCCAACTTAAATGCATTGTTTCTTTTGATATTCCTAAGGTGACCTTCCAGGAGAAAGGGACAGGACGAAGACTTGGGACTGACACTTGGCATGAGGGACTGTGGTACCTAGATCGAGAAGGACTGGACTCAGCATTGATATCTATGGCAGAGAAGGCTGGCATGGAAGGACTGCAGCAGAGGACTGAGGATACCTTGATACTCCATCATCGGAGGATGGGACATTCTTCCTTTGATACTCTAAGTTAGTTGTATCCAGAGATTTATGCAAAAACAAATAAAGAGAAATTAGTATGTGATGCGTGCGAGTTAAAAAACTTATTAGGAGCTCATATGTTGGCACGGGTCATAGGAGCACTTTTGCTTTTGAGGTAGTACATTCTGATGTCTGGGGTCCATGTGCTACTAACACTATGAATGGTTATAAGTACTTTGTTTCTTTCATTGAATGTGCCTCTCGTGTTACCTGGTTATATTTGATGAAAAATAAGAATGATGTACCTGCTTGTTTTCGGGATTTCCATTAGCATGTCCAGACTCAGTACAAAGCAGTTGTGAAGGTACTGAGGTCTGACAATGGAACGGAGTATACCAACATGACGCTTGCAGAATACTTGTCAGCACACGAAATACAGCATCAGACCACATGTGCATACACACCAGCACAAAATGGAGTTGCAGAAAGGAAAAACAGATACCTTCTGGAGGTCGCAAGAAGTATGATGATCGACATGAATGTCCCACAGTCTGTGGGGGCATGCAGTGTTGACAGCAGCTCAACTCATCAACAGGATGCCCTCGAAGGTCCTCGGATGGAAGTCCCCATGTGAGGTATTGCAAGGCAATAATAGTGGGATACTCCCACTGAAGGTGTTTGGGTGTGTGTGTTTTGTGAAGGACAACAGGCCATCAGTTGGAAAACTTGACCCTAGAGCGGTCAAATGCATCTTCGTAGGCTACTCGGCGACCCAGAAGGGGTATGTGTGCTGGAGTCTAGTAGAGAAAAAGAAGTTTGTCAGTATGGATGTCCACTTTCGGGAGCATGAGCCATACTACCACCAGGACGAAACTTCACACAACACGCCTAATACTGCCAGTATTAGGCGAGAGGGGGAGATGGAGAACTTGGTGGTAACTGATTTAGAAGTTTGGCATGGAGGCACGAAGAAGGGACAAGAAGGTGAAGGTGTTAGGCCTACGGCTCAGGGAGAGTTACTTACCTACAGCAGGAGAGAGAAGCAAACTGCAGGACCAGTACCGCCAGTGCCAGTGCCAAGTCCCTTGCCTGCGTTCGTCCCAACTCCTGAGGCACCGACATCAACCCCCCTTCAGGTGATACCCCCTTCTTCACAAGATATCATTCCTCATACTTCTACTCCTCCCACACCACTATCTGTACGGAGGACCACTCGCAGCAATGCAGGAAATCCTCCAAACAGATATGGTTGGGATATTGCTCGGTTTGTTTCTTATGACCATTTCTCTTCTTCTCATGGAGCATTTATAGCATCTTTGGATAGTATTACTGTACCTAACAATTTGGCAGGTTGCCAAGAACGATCCAAAGTGGAAAGCGGCAATGCACGAGGAGTTGGGAGCTCTGGAGAAGAACCACACTTGGGAGCTTGTGAGACTGCCAGAGGGGAAGAGAGCAGTTGGATGCAAGTGGGTCTTTACTGTGAAGCAGAACCCAGATGGACAGGTTGAGCGCTACAAAGCTCGACTCATAGCCAAAGGATACAGTCAGACGTACGGCATCGACTATGACGAGACCTTTGCACCAGTTGCAAAGATGAGCACTGTCAGGACTCTGATTACTCTGGCAGCGAATGGTGGATGGAAGCTATACCAACTGGATGTGAAGAATGCATTTCTTCACGGAGATCTAGTGGAGGAGGTGTACATGGAGATACCACCAGGATTTGGCACCAATCAGACAGTAGGCAAGGTCTGCAGGTTGAAGAAGTCCCTCTATGGACTGAAGCAGTCTCCTCGAGCGTGGTTTGACAGATTCAGAAGGGCGATGATAGGGATGGGATACCAGCAGATCAATGCTGATCATACTGTGTTCTTCCGTCGGAGTGGAGGCCACATCACCATGCTTGCGGTGTATGTGGACGATATGATTATCACAGGAGATGATGAGCAGGAGATCGCCCAACTCAAAGGAAAGCTTGGCAAGGAATTCGAGGTGAAGGATCTCGGCCTTCTTCGGTACTTCCTTGGGATTGAGATTGCTCGAGAAGCAGAGGGGATTGTTCTCTCTCAAAGGAAGTATGCACTGGACCTTCTCAAAGAAACTGGGATGTTGGGGTGCAAACCTGCAGCGACACCAATAGATCAGAGGTTCAAGATTGATGCTGAGGCTGGAGAACCAGTTGATCGGGACAGATACCAGAGACTGGTTGGCAAGTTGATCTATTTGAGCCACACACGTCCTGATATCTGCTTTGCAGTAAGTGTGGTGAGCCGCTACATGCATGACCCACGGAAGGGTCATATGGATGCAGTGTACCAGATTCTGAGGTACTTGAAAGGTGCTCCCGGGAAGGGACTAATATTCAGGAAGAACAATCACGTGAGAATCGAGGGCTACTGTGATTCTGACTGGGCTAGTTGTGCTGATGACAGGAGGTCTACCTCGGGATATTGCATATTTGTAGGAGGTAACTTGGTCTCCTGGAGGAGTAAGAAGCAGTCTGTGGTGGCCAGATCGACAGCTGAAGCAGAGTACAGAGCTATGGCCTTGGGAGTTGCAGAGCTGCTATGGTTGAAGAATATGCTGGTGGAGCTGAAGCTGGATCAAGGAGCCAAGATGAAGCTGTGGTGTGACAATCAGTCAGCTATTAGTATCGCCAACAATCCAGTACAGCATGACAGGACCAAACACATCGAGATTGATAGATTCTTCATCAAAGAGAAGTTGGATAGTGGATTACTGGAGCTTGGCCATGTTCCAACCAGGGATCAAGTAGCAGATGGACTAACCAAGGGACTCGCCTCAGTGAGCATGATTAGAGGATGTGACAAGATGGGCTTAGTGAATATCTTTCACCCATCTTGAGGGGGAGTGTTGATATGGTATGTTGGGTGTCATATTTAAGTATATATAAGCACATGGGAATATCCTGAGAACATATTTGGGATGGCAGAATATGTCACATGATATTCCATTATGAGATTATTGTCATAATGATTGAGATCATTGTATTAATGACTGTAAGGCTATATAATGCCAATGAGACAATCAATAATATTATCAACTAATTACAACACTTTCAATGGTCTAATTTTATATGAAGGGAACATGATAAGAAGGTTTGCTGTTTGGGGTTGACTTCACTTGTTGCGCTCTCGGAGGACCTATTGCCAATGAAAGCTTTAGCACGTGTTTTCCAAACGACGCTAGACTTGCTTGTCGCTTATCAGGATCAAGTAGCAGGTATCTATTAATATTTCAACATTAATGTTTTGCTTCCATTTAGTTTCTTCATATTATTGATAAACCATTTACACTCTTCAAATTATTGATAAAAAACCTATTTATATGATCGATTGGTATAGAACGACATGGAAAATTCAAAAAGAAAGAAAATAAGGACACATTTATATGCTGCATGTGCATATGCCCTTATGCATGCATCAAGGTTCAATAACTCAGTATTGGTATAGGTCCCACTTTATGAGTATTGGTATCAATGATTTCATATTTGGAGTATCACACATTTGGGTTTCAGGACTTGTAGTTCTTTGAAAATAATTTAAAATGTGAAAATATAAAATCTTTAGGCATAATTTCATGCATTATTTACAGGAGTTTGTTGTAAATTTCAGTGAAATACTGGTCAACATCACTAAATAACTTAAAAACATTAGTATTTTTGCTTATTGACATGTTTCACTAACAAATATAATGATTTTTTTAAATTTTGTTATTACAATTACATAAACAGAACATGTATTCCTTTTCTATATAATACTATGAAATTATGAGGCAAATTCTTGAATAAATTATTCATAATTTTGTATCAAGCTCATGGATTAACATTATTACATTGATCAATTTTTATTGATGTCCAACAGTAGGAAGATGTTTGAACTAACAAACATCCAATATTATTGTTATCTTTAGCAATATAAAATTATTAAATCTCTTTAATACATTACTCGACGAATATAAAATATATTTTTTGGTTAAATTTACATATTATTGTATAACAACGATATTTTGTCTAGTAAATGCAATAATTCTTATAATATATCTTCAACATTATAGTTGGCATTTGAATTATAATTATTTAGTACTTTAATATTATAAATAACTTTTAGTATATCAATATACCCTACCTGTAATGTATTAACTTATTTAAAGTGAAAAATATGAACCAAAACTAGGTATTTAACTCTGCCAAACCTGATTTGTGTTTAATGCAATAGATCTCAAACCGACCCTTTTACGCCCCTAATATAGAGGTTTGGAACCGGTTAAAGTAGATCGCACCTGGTGTGACCCGTTAATAATTCGGGCTAAATCAACATGAACCAGATCCCACCTAAGTTACAAGGTCTGGCTTATTAAAACAGAACCAAGGTTCAAGAACTCGGTATCGGTATCGGACAATTTGTATGAGTAGCCGTATCGGCAGTATCGACTGTATCGGCGGTATCAGATCGGAGTATCAGATATGTTGGTATCTCGGATGTATCGACAATTTAAATAATTATTAATAAATAAGTAAAAATATAGAAAAAATAATTTACATATTTATGCATTATTTAAGTGTTTTTCATGTTGTTTTTTAAATTAGAATTGAATAAAACAATAGTCATCCTTGTTGAATGGTTTATCTGCGATATATAAGTTTTCTTCCTTTACATATTTTTAGTTACAATCTTACTATGTCATTATATTCGTACTAATTGAATCTTGTATTGTTCTGTAGGTTTCAATTTTGACGAGCGCATAGAGGGAGGCACAAGAGATTAGAAGAAAATAAGCAATGCAAATGGCAGGATGAGATAATGAGACAAGTGACAAGACCCATAATTATATTTGTCGAGGAATCGAGATATTTTTTAAAATTTTTGTAAATAAATAAAGATTTAATTGTATTCAGAAATTTAGTATAAGTGAATAGTTATAAATTGTTACAATGTGATCTATGACACCAATTATTTTGTTTCATAATATATCGAAATAAAATTAGCAACAAGATTTACATGTTTAAATTTAAAAGTACGACAAAAAATCACTTGGCCAAAAAAATTCATTGGGACTGGCCTATCCCTTCATTTAAATTTCATGAATAATAGTCTTTTTACAATAAGTACGAACTACAATAAGGATACAAATACGAAAATGAATACAAATACAAAAAAATACAAATATATCACTAAAATTGTTCATAATTATCATAATCGTCCCAATATGGTTCTTGGTTATGAGGGTAGTAGCGACTGATATCTGTATTATGAAAAAAAATTGTCATGAGGCCATCAAATGTTGAATGTTGTTCCATCTCTGGAGTGTTGTATGGATAATAACTTGTGCATGAACTATCATATGTATTGTTGTAATTGTCTGAAGGAGTAGGTACATCATGATGGCTAGATCCTCCAGCATATGTATCATCCATGCGGTGCTCTCTAGGTTGATAATCACTTGGCCAGTCTTCAGAGTATTCATGAGACTGATCTCCAGGACTTTCATATTCATTAGTATTGTCAGCACCAGCAGCGAGTGTAGCTCCATTGCCTCCACTATCAGTAGTGTCGTTTTTATCGCTGTCAACCTGTCGATATTGTACATCTGGTGTTTTCTTTCTTTTTCCAGGCCTTCGAGCATTTTCGGTAATATCTTGTGGATCGACATCCAAGTTATCATCTAACCACTCATTTTCTCTGCCATCTAAGAGTGGTGTTTCCCTTTTTCTAGTCCAAGCTATGAGTGGATATTCTTCATGAAATATCTCATCCAAATCAATAATATTTTGTTCATCTCGTGATCTTTGCATATTTCGAACCCTCAATCTCATATTATAATGGACAAAAACTAATTTTTCTAGTCTTGTCATTAAAAGTCTATTACGGGGACGAGTATGGATGAGAGAAAATGTTGTCCAATTCCTTTCACAGTTGGAAGAAGACACTGTTTGACTTAGGATGCGCAAAAATACAAAGAAATATCGTTACAATAATAGATACTATATATTATCTAATTATATTGTACATATACACTAAGTTTTATATATATATAGTTATATAAACTATAATGTTACACACAATAATATAGTTATATAAACTATAATGTTACATACAATAATAAAAAATTTGTTACATGCATTAATAAATATTGTTAGATAGTATATATATAATCATATATACGATAAATAAATTGCAATAATATAAAACATTACATAGATAACAATAACAGGTAGTATATATATAATTTTTTTAGATAACAATAACATTACATTGCAATAATATATAATAATAATAATAATTAGATAGTATATATATAATCATATATACGATAAATAAATTGCAATAATTTAAAATATTACATAGATAACAATAACAGGTAGTATATATATAATTTTGTTAGATAACAATAACATTACATTGCAATAATATATAATAATAATAATAATAATTATATATATATATATATATTAGTCAATTAGTATTGATACATATAATTAATATGGCAAGTTAGAACACAAAATTAATATTGCTTTGTGGCTAGCGGGCTAATGATAGTATTGCTTCAACCGAAGCAGCGGTCACGAGTTCGACTCTTGCTAACAGTTCAAAATTTTATTTTTTCCTTCTCAAATCAGAATCGATATGGACCGTTAGATTTCGGACGTGGATAGCTGACGTGGACGTTGGGATTAAAAGTGTGTTACTGGCTGTCACTCACGATTGGTTTTTTTTTTTGGGTTGTATATCAGCGGAATCGGGGAGAGGAGAGAGAAGAGAAACTCTCTCCACCGGCACCACCGCGGTCGTCCACCACCGCGTCCACCACCGCGGTCGTCACCACTCCACCGTGCGGGGTGAGACCAGCTCGAAGAGGAGAGCGTCTCCACCCGTCCACCATCGGTTCTCGTACGTCTGCGGCGGCGGTTGCCGTGACGACGGTTGCCGCGGCGGCGGATAAGGCGGGTATTTCGAAGGAGGAGCTACGCGTACCTTCTGAAATTAGTTAATTTCTTCACAAACTTCTACAAATTTTTCTGAATTTCTTTTTCTTCTTTGTTGTGGTATTTTTTTGTAGAGAACTTTGATTTATTTATAGAACTTCTACTAGGAACTGTTCGAAATTTCTAATATTTGATCTGATGTCTCTGCAAAGATTTTTGTCTAGCTAGTAGCTTAGAGGGGAGGGGGGGGGGGTTGGACAACCGTCTCCAGAAGACGCTCTAGTCGAAATTGCGGTGGTAGCAAGGATGTTAACGGAATGGGTCCGAACGATCTTGGCGAGACAGATCTGTTACCACCGGATACACTCAGGCCGGGGGAGCGTTGAGGGGTGGTGGACTGACGGGAGGGAGGCCATTGCAGCCGAACAAGATGGCGCCATGAACGATCTTGGCGAGGACGACTACTTCGAGTATTAGGTTCTGGTCGGTAGGCGAAGAAACTGGATCCGCTGCGGGTGACATCTCAACTCTAGCCATCACATGGAGGCCAAATTCGATGAATTTAGATAAAAGGAATGGAATCCTTGGAGAGTCGAGGGATGACCCTAGTATCGGGGGACAACATCGGAGCAATGCGGTGGGCACAGGCAACCCCTCTAGAGCCGAGGCAGTTACACCTCTCGCGAGTAAGTCGTAGGAGGATATTTGTAGGCCTGGTATGGCTAACTCTAATGCGTCAATGGGATACGTGGAGCCTAAAAAGATGGGAAACAAATTCAGAGTATCTTTTCATGCTGAAGAGATTGCAGAGGTGACCGAATTCTAGAGGAACACCCTCATTCTATATGTACTAGACGATAAACCCTTCTACGAGCATATTAGAGCTTATGCTCACCGAGTTTGGCGTCCGAAAGGTAGTATAGAATATTTTGCTAGGGATAACAGTTTCTACTTCGTTAAGCTTGGGATACGGGAGGATGTTGAATGAATAATCCAATGAGGGTCGTGGACGTTTGATATAATACTTATTATCCTTAAAGAATGGACTCCATAGTCGACTTGCGAGAAGGACGTCCTTAATGCTGTACCGATATGGATCTGATTCCCTAGATGCCAAATACTAGAGTGTTCCGCTTTTGATAAGACTGGCTAGTCTTATTGGCAAGCTTATCAAAGCGGATAATGCCACTTCGTTCATATCCAGGCTGATGTATGCAAGGATGTTCGTTGAGATAGAGGCTGGAAGGGACCTAACACGGGCACTGGAATATGATGTGCCTAGTGGTGAGGTGCTCGAGCAGGTTATGGAGTATGATTGGGTTCCTCTGAGATGTTCTCATTGTGCATGCTTTGGTCATTCGTCTACAACGTGTAAATCTGGAGTCACTAAGGGTGGCACCACATATGGTTGCTCTGATCCGGAGGATGTCCCCTGTCTTCAAGTATCGGAACATACGGGGGGGGGGGGGGGGGGGGGTGTCACCAGGTGGGATGCCAGGTACAGGTCATATGGAAGAAGATATGGTAGCAGAGGCCACAAGAGCAACCAATATATTCGGAGGGGAGATGGATACTCAGTATGTTGATCACAACCAGTTGATTGTGTTCAAAGAGCAAAGGGGGGTCGTTACTAGAGGTATGAGTGCTGCACTTAATCGAGGTTCAAATAAATCCCAAGTAACGAAGGCGGACGTCTTAACTAGCAGAAAGAGACATGCATGACCAATATAGGATGATGATGCAATGAGGGGTACTGGCACATCATCTACTGTTGTGGAAGATTTATTCAAGGATAATACTGCATGGGACTCACTATTGGAGAGGGTAGCAGGGACTGATACTACTACTGATGTGGATGCTGTCATGAATAAGGATGTTCCAATAACTCTCCCTGTTGTTGGGCCTGGCGACATGCAAGGGGATAACATTGATTATTAATGTCTATCTGTCACGTCCCAATACTAGAATACGGAGACGGACACAACTAGCACACAACTAGCTACCCCGTACAAGGTACTATACTTCGTACGACGATCACGGCTGTAACTAGACAAGGGATGCATGCTGCAATTATGTCACTTAGGGTCACACGAATATCTATGTCTCAATCAATTAAACAAAAAGCAGTAATCATAGTGCATATATGATAAAGCAATAAGACGTCCCAAATGCTTTCTCAAGATGTTCTAGAGACCAACTGTACAAAATAAGAGCTGGTGGAATATCAAAAGTACATGATAGTGATCAGCTACAGTCTGATTTAATATAATAATGTAAGAAAAACTAAATGTCCAGACGTGCCGGCTAACATGTGTCGGTGGCTAAATGTCCAAAAGATAAAATGTACAATGACAAGCAGGGAAGAAGAAAATCCAATCGTTATTCTCGGCGACCATGTTTCTGGTACGCGCCATGAGTCGGAAGAAAGTATGTTGGATCCTCGGGTGTTGGCTCGAGACCTGGCCATACAAAACCAGTGGGGTTAGACCCCAAATAGCAAGTACACAAAGGAAGCACGAAAAAATAGAGAAACAAAAACCCAAGCCATAAATATATAATAATATATATAAGGTTATGCGTCGTAACTTAGGTCCATGGCATATCCTAGCACAAAGGACCAACCCTACAACCAAACAAGAACAAGGGTTGAATCCATCACACTATGATAGTCCATCTCCCTAGGCTACTAACAGAATAATACAATCACAATCAAGTCCAACTAATAAGATCGGCCAATTACTTGTACGACTTGCTAATTATGGAGTCTGAGGTTATCTCAGAATAATGCATAATAGGTATCCTCATATCACGCCATTGCCGAACATGAGCTAACCTAGCCACATAGAATGATTATACAGGCACTTCACGAATTGTATTAGTTCTCCATAGGGCCACTGTGCTAGATCACGGTATTAGCGGTTCCAATGTTCCTATAGTGAAACAGTAGCTCGACATTATTTATAATAGGTCAAATACTGTACTCCACTAAGGTGGATGATATACAATATCTGTGGTGGCCAGTCCATAGCGCACTTAGAACAATAGCTCGACATTATTTAAACTATGTTGTAAGATAATAAAAACAAAAAAGTGACACATCCCATAAGTAAGATGGCCTTGGGTCTATGATTTCTATACCCGACCCGTGTTCGGACTTTTATTGTTTATGTATTTCATCAACAACTAAATTCTATTTTTCTTTACCTTTGGATCAGATTTGGGTTTAGATTTCGTTAAGCATCTTATATCTGTCCCTGGTATAGCTCCAGTTATTAGTCAACTTTCGACTCTACTGCTGTATTATGTTGGGGCCCAGGTTGGAATTAGGTAATTTTAGGCGTTCTTGGTCAGTTTGTTTTAGGTTAATATGGCAGTTCCATCGCAAGTCCACAATGCATGTTGTCCTCTGTTGTATTACCTGTCACGTTCCGATTTCGTCGAATCGCTAAGTTGCCACCGGACGTGATGTCGTACAAGTCTAAATTGCACTTGTATTAGACAAGAATGTGCATTTTAATAATTCTTTTGAATACAGGTTCAAATCACATTGCAGAAGAAAGTTGAACACAAAAGTATAGGAAAATAATAATTTTTCATTAATAACTTGCAACAAAATACATCAATTTTAATGCATTTGATATGCCTCTCGGCTACATTCATGAAACAACATAAAGTCTAACAAGCTGCCATGAAATAATACTTGACGTCTCATACATTACGTCCTCATATACATTGAAACAAAAATGTCTCCAAAATGAACCGACTTCAAAATACTTCAAAATAGGAGGAGCATTAAGTCGTCTCTCCGAACTTCAGCTAGTACTGTACACCTGTGATGTTGGGGGTCAACATACGTAGGAATGCACTGGTGAGCAGGACTAACCCACTCATCTAAACCGACATTGCTTATTAAGAGAAGCAAGCATACATTCAAAGTTATCTTGCTATATAGAACTATGATGATTTACAGTTCATGTCGCCATCATACTTGAAAGCAGTAACATAGAATCATATAAATTATCAGCGATATCTTACCACAACCGATGTACCCGTCCTTGTATGAAAACAGAGATAATACTTACCGCCACTGCAAAAGATAATACGTTAGCATGCGACCTGTCTATATGCGGTGTCTATATGCGGTCATTGGTGAAATCGACACCACAAAAGGCTATTACGTGAACTGTGTTATTGTGACGCGTCCTTTCAATCTGACTTGCAAGCCCTACTGGAGGTTCCGCAATACCTTGTGCCGAAGCACGTTTCACATAATTTTTTCTAGGTCGATTCAATTCCATTATCCCATATTCTGTTTCGAGGAAAGTCAAATCTTGTGCACAAGTTGTTTATGACTATGCAAATGCGTGAACAGTTTAACTATAAAACATATGCATGGCATGGAATTGAAATAAGCAATATAATCTATGCTCATGCAACAATTCACTTCTTCTCGAATCTGTATGTTTCGATTGACGACCCATAGGCCCCAAACATTTCGAGGCACCATGCCACAACCAACCATCCCTGGGTACTGCACCCCTTCCAAGAGTTTCGTGGCTTCAAACCACAACTGTTCGCTTCACATATGAAGCTCTATTTACAAGTCTCGTGCATAGATGCACTCAACCGATACACTTATTCCATGCTATACTCTTAGTGGTACAATATGCATTGTGGCTATTGTTTACTTGTTACATTATACCATGCATCATCGATTTAGAACGTTTCGAAGCAATCAAGAATTCGTTGACGTGAAGGAGTAGAAAAAGAGGGTTAAAATCACCCACCGAATAGAGAATTTGCTGAGAGAAGGAGACTCGCTTCGCAATGATCAAATGTCAGTTACACGCGCTCATGCAATGGCACCAACATCGTATTAGAATCCTTCTTCTATCCTTTCCTTGGTCGTTTTTGTTGTTTGGTTTTGATGAATATGTTTTCGTGCTCATGCAATGGCACAAACATCATATTAGGATCCTTCTTCTATCCTTCCTCTCGGAATTCTCGGAATGAATGCAGAAATCGACACGAAAACACATTCATCAAAACAAAGCCGGACGAGGGGGAGAAACACTCATACTCTGTTTTAGATTGTGAACCCAAACGAGAAGCTACCTTGCCATCAGTTCTTTACATTCAGAAAATCTTGCGCCGAAGGCCCTTTTTGATTAAGAATCTTGAAAATGTTATGCGAAGGTTCTTGCAGTCGTTGGAGCTCTTTGAGGAGAATGAGAGAAAGAAGCTTGCTATTTTTACAGCTCTTGCATTCTACCAAAAGCTCTCCGGGCTTCTCCTGAAACGGTCATGCAACCCTTGCTCAAGGATAATCTCGTGGCCAAAGGACTAGTACTCTCATTCATTACTGATTTCTTCCGGGAGTATTTGATTGATAACAGTGTTGATGACCTTATATCGCTCTTGAAGCGCGAAAAAATGGAGGATAATCTTCTTGACTTCTTTCCAAGCGCAAAGCGCTCTGCTGAAGGCTTCTCTGAGCATTTTACGTAAGTTCCTTTTGGTTATGATTGATAAGTTGGATGTAAAAACAGTCTTTAGTAAACATGTTGAACCTCTTTGGAACCTTGATATTTGCTGACTAGTATCAGAATTTTCTATAAGTTATTTGAATCTGTATCTTTTATTAATATGTTTTTTAAGAACTTGTACCCTAATCAACTCTGGCTGTGCTTTGCTTTGGTTAATATCTTAACTCCACCCGTGCTTTGCTTAATAGTTTCCATGGCAGTGCCGAACCTGGTTAAAGGAGGGTTACATTAGATAGTCAACGAACAGTGTAAAACATTATATGACTGAGAGGATATGAAATGGAACATATACCCAAAATCAAATCCTAGGCAAGATGTTATGACAATGCCGGAAAAACAAAAGGTTTTATGTACTGTCCTAAACCGGTAAGTCTCGGGTCGGAATTTGAGGGTCCAAAACTGCCAAAACATCCAAAATCGACCGACTTAAACCGCCAAAACCCTCTGAAATGGCTGAAACCAAAGTAACGGTCCAAAACAGACCTTAATGAAGATTTCAACCTCGCACAAACCTTCATTTAATGTTTTATCATGTATGGATATGGACGGAACATCAACTTTGAAAACTAGCATACAATATGATACAATATTAAATATAAATATATAGATTAAGTATGTACCTCAGTTTTTGTTTATCTATAAAAAGAACAAAGAAATCAATAAATGGATAGGATTGAAAGATTTAAAAACACATTCAATTGTGTTTCACTATAAAATAACGAATGGTAGGAGCTACTCACCCTAGAAAGAGAATAAGAGATGTATATTAAAAAGAAAGAACACCCATAATATAAGTGCATTTATATTTCATATCTTCCAAACATTGTTTCACCATCTCACTGTTCTTATGCTTTTGTTCTTCTCGACTCATTGATAGACCATAGATAAGGGGTGTGTTTTAAAACCTAAGATACAATGGTTAGTGTACCCAGCATATATGATATCCTGAAGTGTAGGAGAATCTGATTCAATATGATTTGATATGGGTACAGAACCTCTACTGAAGTATCCTTGCAACATAGATTTATAACAACGATTGTGTTCGAAGGGACAAGTGCATATATGATATCCTGAAGTAAAGGAGAATCTGATTCAATATGATTTGATATGGGTACAGAACCTCTACTGAAGTATCCTTGCAACATAGATTTATAACAACGATTGTGTTCTCTGTCTTGACTTGGGGATGCCAAGGATGACCATTTAAATAAGCTTTAGTATGTATTCATGTCTTTCTGCGAATTGCAATGGCTTCATGATGTACACCTATTTCTGACCACTGGGTATTTCTTGGTTTCCTTCTGTTCACAACAGTACAACACTTGTTATGTCATTTGTGTCCTTGATTTAAAAACTGAGCTCCAGTTCAAGATACTGTGAGCTGTACTGTAAGTACCTTTAGCCAGTAGTTGTAAACCACTACCCATGTTCCAAACCAAAGACCTCCTTGGGAGGTTTGAAACTGCCTGGATGATCCTTTTGTAACTTTGTTGAAGCATAGATATGATGATGTTGACCTCGAGCAGTTTCTACTATGAACAATTATTATCATGTCAACCTCTACGATCATATAAATCCGACCATAAGGAAGAATAATAATGTATGGAATATTTCAACAAACTTAATTTGACAACCCCGTTGACGACTTTGTATCCATACGTAACCCGTTGTGCGGAACTTAACGGTAATATTTCTGAATACCTACATTTCATATGATTGTAGTTCACAACTTTATACTCCCATTGATGTCATTCTAGCTGACCAGCTGTATTTCTTGAGATAAATGAATGTTTTTGGAAGTGTTTTAACTTGTCAGTAGCATTGGGTGAGTGGGAGAAGGCCTGAGTTAGTTTTGGTAATTATTTTTGTCGTGATTGTTTCACATGATGATCTTAATCTTTTTAATGGTGAATCTTCAGGAAAGAAGGATTGGTAGCTCTTGTCGACTACAATGATAAGAAAATGTTTGAGGTCAAGTTGAAAGAGATGAAATCTGCACTGACAACCCAGATTGCAGAAGAGAGAGAGATATCAGAAGTCACAGAAACTGTGAAACAACGAGTTAAAGATACTAAGATTCCTGATATTGAAGTTGTACGCATTTTATGGGATGTCTTAATGGATGCTGTTCAGTGGTCTGGGAAGAACCAGCAGCAGAATGCCAACTCTGCACTTCGTCAGGTAGGCTCCCTTCTTCTGAGGAATACAGCTGTTCTTTGATTTCTAAAAACATTTCTTTGTGTTCAGAAGGTTTTCTCTGTTAATATCTAGAAAATTAATATTTGCCTTTAGGTGGTAAAATGTTGTTTCGCATCGAATGCAGGCATGAAGTGTTTGTTCATTTTCTCCGTTTATATTTTTCCTCGTCACAGTATTTAGATATAATCGTCGAAGTCTCAGATACATAGTCCCTAACATGTTATTGGGAATGGATAAGTTAATTTATTGTGTAATTGTTACCCGTTGTTTTACACTCCCTTATCACGTTGTCATGGTTTCACTGGACAGTTGACGTTTTTCACTGTTACCTGGGTAACCTTTGACATGTTTGTAGGAACATTCTTATAATAACAAAGTTATACCAAGGACTGGTTTCATAGCTTGTATCTATTTACTTGCCCTTTTAGACTTGCTATAGAACTGATCTTAACCCGATAATTTATTTTTTATATGGGCCTTGTTTTACAAACCACAAGACAAATAAATTTATTGATATATTCATTTTCTATGCAACATCTACGTGAAACAGGTGAAAGCTTGGGCCAAACTTCTGAATGCATTTTGTTCAAGTGGAAAGCTGGAGCTTGAACTCATGTACAAAGTGCAGATACAATGTTATGAGGATGCCAAACTGATGAAGTTATTCCCTGAGATTGTGAGGTCTCTTAATGATCAGGATGTGCTTGCTGAGGACCAAGGTTTAAAAACTCAGTATCGGTATCGGACAGTTTGTATGAGTATCGGTAGTATCGGCAGTATCGGCGGTATTGGATCGGAGTATCGGATTTTTTGGTATCGGCTGTATCGACAATATTTAAATAATTATTAATAAATTAGTAAAAAAATAAAAATAATAATTTACATATTTATGCATTATTTAAGTGTTTTTTATTTTATTTTTATTATAATTGAATAAAACAATAGTCATTATGTGTATGTCTGTAGAAGAATTTGTCTCTATTTATAGTTTTTTTTGTCTACTATTTTGGTTCTTTATTATTGTTCTCTGTTGGATTTGATATGTCTGGAATCAATTTCTACTTTTTTTTAGCTTTTTGTAGAACATCTACTTTGTTAAAGTTCCTGTGATGATCTGATTTGATATGATTTTTTTCCGTATCGGTTCCGTATTGGTCCTGTATCGGCCCGTATCGGTTCCGTATCGGCCGATACAGACCGATACGAAATTTTTATGTCCCAGTTTTGGCCGATACCGATTTTTTTGGCTGTACCGGATCGGCCAAGGCCAGATCCGATCCGATACGGCCGATACGTATCGGTATCGGCTGATACTTTAAACCTTGCTCCGTACGCCATCAAAACGTCACTTTGTGCCTTTCGCCAGAGCTCGAATCGCTAAGCTCTACGGGAGTTAGCTCCTATAGAAATTTCCAAAGAGTAATAAAAAACATAAATATTTCTTTGAAAATTTGAATTAGACATTCTAGGAAAATACCAGACATAGGCCACCACAACCCATATGTCCATATACCACTACAAAACATAGTTATATATTGAGATATATACTTTGTGGTTTTTCGAATGTGGAACTAAATTTTCTAGTGGTTAAGCAAAAAAACCAGCACCCTTGTCATGATAATAAGATGATAACGCTTACTTTTTTTAAGGCAAATTTATATGGTACATACCTTGGAATAGTGCACGAGTTATTTATGTAGGGCAAAATAACGTAGGTATGCAACTGGCACTAGTACAGGAGTTTGTTTTGTTTAAAAGAAGTCACAATGGAGATCATATGCTTCCAACCAAGGTTTAAAGTATCGACCGTATCGGATCTGGCCTTGGCCGATCTGATACCGGCACAAAAAATCGGTATCGGCCGAAACTGGGCCAAAATTTTTTCTTATCGGTCTGTATCGGCCGATACGGGCCGATACGGAAAAAAATCAGATCAAATCAGATCATCACAGAAACTTTAACAAAGTAGATGTTCTACAAAAAGCTAAAAAGAAAAGTAGAAATTGATTCCAGACATCAAATCCAACAAAGAACAATAATAAAGAACCAAAATAGTAGACAAAAAAAATATAAATAGAGGCAAATTTTTCTACAGACATACACATGATGACTATTGTTTTATTCAGTTATAATAAAAATAAAATAAAAATTACTTAAATAATGCATAAATATGTAAATTATTTTTCTATTTTTTACTAATTTATTAATAATTATTTAAATATTGTTGATACAACCGATACCAATAAAATCTGATACTCCGATCCGATACCGTCGATACTGCCGATACTACCGATACGGATACTCGTACAAACTGTCCGATACCGATACCGAGTTTTTAAACCTTGCTTCCAACATCATAGTTCATGGGTTACTACAACCAACCTCAACAAAAGATATATGTCATTAAGTCAATTACAAATTTCTATTGTTAATTACAAAAAAAAAATCCTATTGGAATGAAAGAATTTACCTTTGGCTTCATTGTTTTTTTTCTTTGAAGTTGTACAACATTGTGTTTGCTTCAAGACCTCAATCATAATGACATTCCTGATGCTCCATCAACCACAGGCCATATATAACTCAGACAGCTGCTGTTAAGCTGCTAGCTACCTCCTTTCTCAGCCCTTGGCCCCTCATTGCCTTTATCAGGTCCTCTACCCCCTTCCACCTTCCAGCATCTGCATGAAAGTTGGAAACCAACACATATATCCCCGGATTCCTGGATCCAGCTCCAAAACATGTCGGGCCACAACCTCCCCTCTAGCAAAATCACCACCAACTTTGCAGGCATTAAGCATGGCCACACAGACCGCACTTGTCAATCTATCGACGCTACAAAAAACGTCCCATGCTTCTTCTGTCCTGCCCGCTCGGCCTAGCATGTCGATGTAGCAAGCGTAATGCTGCGGTCTGGGGTCGATCCTGTACTTCTCCTTCATAGAGAAGAAGCACTTCCCTCCCTTCTTGACCAAGCCCGAGTGGCCGCAGGCCGAAAGAACCGACAGGAACGTCACGTCGTTCGGCAAGACACCACCTTCTTCTTCCTCCTCCGTTATCCTCTGAAACAATTCTAACGCCTCCGCTCCGAGACCCTAGCAGCCGTAGGCATCGATGACGACGGTCCAAGAAACCACATTCTTCTCGCAAATACGGTCGAAAACCGTCCGTGCGGCCGCTACCTCCCCGCACTTTGCGTACATATCCAACACCGCATTGCAGAGCATCGTGTCCCGATCGAAACCGTTACGGACCGCAGCACAGTGTATCTCCCTCCCGTAAGCCAGATTGGAAGAGCCGGAACAAGCGACGAGGGCGGTGGTGAGCGCGATGACGAGGACCCCGTTCGGAGAAGGCGTCATCTTCCGCAAGACGGAGAAGGCGTCCTCGTACTTCCGGTTCAATACGAGACCGGCGAGCAGCGCGTTGCGGATCGCGGCGTCTTTCGCACGGCATTCCAGGGTGTCGAACACTCGAACGGCGTCCCCGACTAGGCCGCAGGCGGAGTAGAGGTCGACGAGGGAGGTGGCGGTGATAGGGGAATCGTCGTTGGGTGGGCCGGAGATTGTGATTCGGGCGTGGAGCTGCTTGGCGGGGCGGAGGGCGAGCGCGGCGGCGCAGGCCTTGACGGCGGCGGAGAGGGTGAAGTCGGTGATGGGGAGGCGATGGAGGACCATGGAGCGGAAGAGGAGGACGCCGGCGGGGCGGAAGTGGCGGACGAGGCAGGAGATGGCGGAGTTCCAGGATACAGGGTCCTTCAGGGGCATTTCGTCGAACAGGTTGAGGGCGTCGGAGGGGCGGGAGAGGTCGGAGTAGAGGTTGAGGAGGGAGGTGAAGGGGATGGGGGAGGAGTGAGGGGGGAGGGATTTGAGGAGGAGGGAGTGGAGCTGGAGGGAGAGGGAGGGGAGGCGGAGGAGGGAGCAGGAGGAGAGCAAGGGAGGGAAGGTGTAGGAGTCCATGGGGATGGAGAGGGAACACATGCGCTGGAAGAGGCTGAGGACGGAGACGGGGTCCACCTCCGCTGCGGAGACCCCGTCTCCGTCCTCAGCCTCTTCCAGCGCATGTGTTCCCTCTCCATCCCCATGGACTCCTACACCTTCCCTCCCTTGCTCTCCTCCTGCTCCCTCCTCCGCCTCCCCTCCCTCCAGCTCCACTCCCTCCTCCTCAAATCCCTCCCCCCTCACTCCTCCCCCATCCCCTTCACCTCCCTCCTCAACCTCTACTCCGACCTCTCCCGCCCCTCCGACGCCCTCAACCTGTTCGACGAAATGCCCCTGAAGGACCCCGTATCCTGGAACTCCGCCATCTCCTGCCTCGTCCGCCACTCCCGCCCCGCAGACGCCCTCCTCCTCTTCCGTTCCATGGTCCTCTGTTGCCTCCCCTTCACCGACTTCACCCTCTCCGCCGCCCTCAAGGCCTGCGCCGCCGCGCGCGCCCTCCGCCCCGCCAAGCAGCTCCACGCCCGGATCATAATCTTCGGCCCACCCAACGACGATTCCCCTATCACCGCCACCTCCCTCGTCGACCTCTACTCTGCCTGCGGCCTAGTCGGGGACGCCGTTCGAGTGTTCGACACCCTGGAATGCCGTGCGAAAGACGCCGCGATCCGCAACGCGCTGCTCGCTGGCCTCGTATCGAACCGGAAGTACGAGGACGCCTTCTCCGTCTTGCGGAAGATGACGCCTTCTCCGAACGGGGTCCTCGTCATCGCGCTCACCACCGCCCTCGTCGCTTGTTCCGGCTCTTCCAATCTGGCTTACGGGAGGGAGATACACTGTGCTGCGGTCCGTAACGGTTTCGGTCGGGACACGATGCTCTGCAATGCGGTGTTGGATATGTACGCAAAGTGCGGGGAGGTAGCGGCCGCACGGACGGTTTTCGACCGTATTTGCGAGAAGAATGTGGTTTCTTGGACCGTCGTCATCGATGCCTACGGCTGCTAGGGTCTCGGAGCGGAGGCGTTAGAATTGTTTCAGAGGATGACGGAGGAGGAAGAAGAAGGTGGTGTCTTGCCGAACGACGTGACGTTCCTGTCGGTTCTTTCGGCCTGCGGCCACTCGGGCTTGGTCAAGGAGGGAGGGAAGTGCTTCTTCTCTATGAAGGAGAAGTACAGGATCGACCCCGGACCGCAGCATTACGCTTGCTACATCGACATGCTAGGCCGAGCGGGCAGGACAGAAGAAGCATGGGACGTTTTTTGTAGCGTCGATAGATTGACAAGTGCGGTCTGTGTGGCCATGCTTAATGCCTGCAAAGTTGGTGGTGATTTTGCTAGAGGGGAGGTTGTGGCCCGACATGTTTTGGAGCTGGATCCAGAGAATCTGGGGATATATGTGTTGGTTTCCAACTTTCATGCAGATGCTGGAAGGTGGAAGGGGGTAGAGGACCTGAGAAAGGCAATGAGGGGCCAAGGGCTGAGAAAGGAGGTAGCTAGCAGCTTAATAGCAGTTGTCTGAGTTATATATGGCCTGTGGTTGATGGAGCATCAGGAATGTTATTATGATTGTGGTCTTGAAGCAAACACAATGTTGTACAACTTCAAAGAAAAAAAAACAATGAAGCCAAAGGTAAATTCTTTCTCATTCCAATAGGGTTTTTTTTTTTTTGGTAATTAACAATAGAAATTTGTAATTGACTTAATGACAGATATCTTTTGTTGAGGTTGGTTGTAGTAACCCCTGAACTATGATGTTGGAAAGTGAGGACACAATTCTTCTTTGGTTCCGGAAAGGTGCAAACCCAAAGGGAAGGTATGTAGTTCAATCTTTTGCTTTTGTAGCTATTTTTTTGTGTCTAAATGGGTAGAAGAACTGTTGTTCTGTGACAGAAGAACAATGAAATATAATTAATAGTAACGTTAGCACATGCAAAGCAGCAGCTTGTGGTAGTAGCAGTCTGTCCATGAAGACCTTACTGAGTGCATGTCATCTTAGCCAATACTAATCATGATGACATGAAGGTTGAAATTGTCAAATATTACGCTATTGCTGAAAGCTTTTAATTTAAAAAGGTGGTAACGGGAAACATGGATACGGCTATTGGATATGGTCAGGATACACACTAGCAAAAAAACCATGCACCACACGGCTATATAATCTAACAATCTAAACTTTATTTTTGTTCGTACCTAAACATATCATACCTATGTTAAACCTTGCACAGTTGTGTAATCTTATTAGGCATAGCTAATCATGTAATTCTTATATTATGCCTTGTCCGGTTTGATATGTAATTTAGGCCTATCATTTGAATCATGTAGCAATTTTAATTTTAATTTTAATTTATGGTTTCGAATAGTTAGACTACAATTTCAAGCTAGATCGATTCCTAGTTACATACATCTTATTTGGTCTATGTAAATTTAAAAATTCTAGATTTGGATAAATTTAGAATCATGCAATAATATCTTATTAAGATATGGGTTAGGCTCCACAATAGGAGGATTATAAAATTAAGTTATAATTAAAATTTTATTAATTTGGATGAACTTAGAATCATGCAATGGTATCATATTAAGATACAGATTAAGCTTTAGATAATTGGAATCTATGTTGTATTTGGCGCTAGGCGAGGGGATAGACCACCCGCCTCGCCTAGGTGCTGGCCAGGATTCCTGCATGCTTCCATAGTTCCTCCTTGTTCTTGCTATCGAAGAAGAAACATAAGAAGAAATCGAAGAAGAAGAAATCAAAGAACAAGAAACATGATTTTTTTAAGAAAAGTAAGTTAAAAACAGAAAACAAAGAACAAAGAACAACTGGAGAGGAAGAAGAACTCGAGATCGAAATCGCAAGTTAAAAAAAAAGAACAACTGAAGAAAAAGAAGAACCGGAGAAAGAGGAACCATAAATTAAAAGCAGCAACCTCTTTGGAACATAAACCTAAAGCCCAATCAAAAGACTCATATGGAATTTACATTTATATCTTATCAGAATTTTTTTTCCGTCTTTTTCCCCTAGGCAGTCGCCAAGGCGCACCTAGGCGATCATTGCCACACCCAGGGGAATTTTTCCCTTGTCGAGGCAACTCCTCTCCTACCTACATGCCTAGACGTCGCTTGTGACAACATATGTTGGAATAGTGTAAATTTTAATATTTAAAATTTATTAGTTTTAGGTAAACGTACAATCATGCAACCATATATTGTTAAAATCAAGGTTCACAGTATCGTGATCGGTTTCAGACCCTTATGAGTATCGATACCAAGTTTCTGCTGTTTCATATCAGAATTTTAAAGTTACCGATTTTAGAAGCCAAAATATATTAAGAAACTTTTACATAACTAGAAAAAATATTTTATACATTTAAGCATGATCTTGTGTATTATTTGGCGTTTCCTTTAATTTTGAATGGAATAATATTTGACATTGTTGAATTATTTACTCACATTAGACATTGTTACGAAGGTTGTGTATTTATTTATACTGTACAACTTCAACAAACGATAATAATTGTAGTATGAGTACATGAGATTTTATTGACAGTCGAGCATGTAGCTCTATGACACGTTCAAATCATTGGGTTGACATTATTTTTTTGTTATATATATATATTTTTAATTTTTATGCTAAATTGACCGTAAAAGAGATCCACAACTTTGGTCTCGGCTCGTATCAGTATCACCGAGTATCGGATTGGAAATGCCAGAACTGACACGGTACGACAATATGTATCGGTATCGGACGTTTCAATATCGGACGGTACTACAAATCTTGGTTAAAATAAGATTAAGCTCCACGATAGTAAGAATATAAAATTTTAAATTGAAATTTCTGATTTGGATAACTTGAAGTTATGCATATATCTTATTAAAATATGGATTAATATAACTCGGAATCGTGACACAATGTGATGCGAGCAACCTCCCAAAATTGCTCTAACTTCATGAAAAATTCTCAAAACGTGATGCAGGCTCCCTGACTACGTACCCATATATGTGCCTCTGTCTGTCTTTGGCACCAACATGAAGATTGGCATCAAGTTAAAAACATCTCTTAAGAAATTTGTTAATTCTTTGGCATTCTCGTGCTCCATAACTGACCCCATTCTAATGGGTGAAGGCTTAGATGATGATGATAAATGATAAGAGAGACAACAGGAAGGGGTTTGGGGTGGTAGGACTCGCAATATATGAAGGAAAGCATTGATGATGTTGGAGATGGAAGAAGACGGAGGTTGAAGTCTTGTTTTTTACGATGGGCAGGAGGAAGGAAGGAGGCACACGAGTTAAGTTTTGTAATTGAAAGAAAATTGGAACAGGAACTAGAGATCAGGTTATGTTAAATGGGTGAAATGTGGTTGGGTGTAATATGAAGCTAGTTAGATGTGCACACAGTTTGTTATATTCTTATGTATCCTATCTCATTCATAACCATTTTGCTCAAGTTGAAACATCTTGATATTAGATACAGTGGCTTTTAGTTATATATGACCTCTCATCCGTAACTGTGTAGCTTAAGTTGAAAATCTACACATTAAAGACAATTGCTTTTTGTTATATACGACCCCTCATCCGTAAGCATATAGCTCAAGTTTAAAGGGCTAGACATTTAAGACAGTTGATTTTAGTTATAATATACGACCCGAACCATACCCGGTATTTCCTTCTTCAACCTTTGAACCTTAGATAAAATGATAAGGGTGGTTTTCACATTTGTTCCCTTCCAAAACTGATGAAATTTGAGTCATTCATCGACAATATCTCATATGAATCCTACCTTTCCGACATATCAGAAACGGGTAGTCTAATTGATGGATCTATTCTGGGTTGTTCCCCCTTTCCGCTCTTTCTTGTACTGCTTCTATTATATGTCTGAAAAAAATTTCAATAGATAACATAGAAATCTTGTATTAAAGAAGGAAAAATAGGAGAGGCATTTTGATAATTGGAATGCTTGTTTAAATTATACTATGCATTTTGATAATTGAACTTCTTCAGAACTATATGGAAATATAAAACAGAACTAATATGAACTCTAAGCTATGTTGGACACGGGGAAATGGCATCCATATATGTATTGTGTCCGTATCCGTTTTTCTTATCTGAATTCATGCAACATAGGGGATTATATAATTACCTATTTGAAAGTGTCCATATCCTGTATCCATATCATGTTGTTATCCGTCTTCGTACAACACATTCCTGAAATGGAAAGTGCATAAGCATTGAAGTGCACTCTAAAATCTTCTATCATTTGCCAAAAAGGTTGGTTATAATGAATAGGGTTTATTAATCAGTATTTGCAATTAGTATTTCTGAGTCCACATGGACATGCACACAAGATAACACAATTACATGAGCCTAAGGCTATCAATTAAAACTAGTTTGACCATTTGGAATTATGTATGGAGTGTTTCTTATGAAGATCTGTTAAATATTCTTCTCCGAATTCATCTAAGCTTGTTGTGATTCTCGTACAATACACGATACGTATTGCGATATGATTTTGTATCGCGAGATATGATACACCGATATGATATATTTTCTGTTTTTGGATTTTTCCCCTTCTTTTGGGTGGTTCTTTCGACAATGTTTATATTTGATGTTGAATGGATAAATTTATGGATGTTAACAAACTTATAACAGTTGTCTAACTTGTGCTTTAGTTTCACTTGTAGTTAACTTTATAATGGTTGTTGATTGTCAGTTATTGATGCTTGATGATACTCTTTATTGATGCTTAATATGTTCACTTTATCCTTATATATTATATTAATTTTTCAATGTATTTGTCAATGGGATTATGTATCTTAAAATTTGATACATGATACAATAGTCAAGCAAATCGATACACGATACATATCATGATATGACAACATAGATTCTAAGTGATCTATATAATTGAATTCTGTATAATGTATTTAGTCTGTGTAATTTAGACTTTAATCTTGGTTGGGATTTTCCATTCTATATAGTGGAGCCTTTTCTTTCTGGTCGGTTTCCACTAACCTTGGATTCCTAATAAGAATGGTCTCGATATATTGTCTGATAATTTTATATTTGAAGAAGAAATAGATAGCTGGTGTGATAACACTGATAACACAAGTGTTAACCATCTTTCACTCAAAGATAGAGCAGTCTATCTTGCTGCGACTTTACCTTTCTATTTGACACATTCAAAGTGAAAAGGCTGTGGATGGTAAAGAGAGAAATTTGGTTAGTCATGCCCTTCTTTCAAGAATCTATGAGAACGATTTAGTAAAATATTGAGTTATTCCTAATGTTTTCAAATAGTCTTTATGTGCACTAACATAGAATGAAATTTTTAGACTGTTGGTGGTATATTAAGTTGTACTTAGTACTAAATGCTTTCTCCATGGTGATGGTTGACTTCAGACGGTCAAATGTGTTGTCACTCCTAGCAGCTTGTATTATATAACTTATTTTGTAACCCCATTGCAAGAATGTGCGTGCTTGCCCAAAGAAAAAGATTGGATAGGATTTGCCATAAAAATGATCTCATATGGCTTAAAATCTATCTAGAACCGATCTAATTCTCTGTTTGGGATATTTTCCTATTGAGTTAAAAAACGGAGCTATCTTATCTTTAGCACATAGGAATACCAGGATCAGTTTTCCTATGACAGTAAATTTCTTACCTAATTAACATGATTATGGTTCATCACATATAATTGAACTTGAATCTGACCCGAATATGTACCTGACAAGAGACCTAAGACTAGAGGCTTGCATGGTTACGGACAACTCGTGCACGAGATATTTGATTGGATTTCTCGGACGATCACCGGGGCACCGGGATCGTACCGGCCTAGGAGGAATGTCTGGTGTATTGCGTGCCAATTTCGGTTATGGTATGCGACGCCTTTTTGGGGCAGGGTAATACACAGTATTCGGGCCTTGGTTGAGCATACTACCTTGGACTAGTCATCTACCCTTCTGATAGTCATTTGTGAGTGGGCGGAATGACGTGGAATGCCTTATGTTCCTTGTTCCTTGCGTTGCACCACATTTCCGTTCCGGGCGAAGGTGAGCTTCTGTCCTCGGAGAAACGAAGCTCCCGTCATCGGGAAAACGAGCTCCAAACGAGCTCCCAAGTAAGAAACGTCGAATCAAAGGTTCTTACTGAGATTCGTTGACCTCCTAGGAGTTTCTGGCTTCTAAGATCTGGAACACCTGAACGAATATCTATAATTTGAACACATGTGCAATCTGTTGCAACCCTTCTGAGTATAACACATCTGAGTAATTCGTGTAACTCGTGCCCTTGAATCAGGAATCCGTTCGTGACACTTGTTTGCTTATGTGAATCCTTAATTTTATATATATTCGTTCTCGGTTTAACTTGGTTGCCTTGGACAGGGAAGGACAAATGGTAAGTTGGTAAGTCTCGCCGTGTTACTCTTATATCGCACGGCGCACTGCCACATGAGTTAGGCTTTACATTATGCCATGAAACTGATCCTAAGGCAAGTCTAGAAAGACAACTTAATAGATGGTGCACGGAACCTATATAACGTGTTTGGATTTGTCGAGCGGGCGAGAAGTCTCCCCACCAGTGCATTCATGTATTGATAACCCACCAGATTGCTTGCAGGGTGCGGGGGAACCTCGTTCGGTGTGAAAATCCCTCATGCGCACTAAGGCGTGGAGTTCGCTTTATTTAGGATATTTTCCTATTAAGTTTTCACCTGGACGGCTTCATAGTCCAGTTGTGGATAGCTTAAATGTGCATGCTCTCATGATTCTTTTTTCTACCATTAAGACTAGCTTGACATGTGCGGTTGAACTTATGCCTGAATTCCAATCGCTTCCTATCAATTTGGATCCTCTGATACATGTCCAACAACTCTGGTGCTTAGCTAGTCGGATTTGTTAAATCCATTAGTTAGAAGGTGCAATAATGTACAAGGGTCTCTACTTTAACCATATGCAGATTATGTCAGACACAAATATGGAAGACACTGATATTGAGCCTGCACCAAAGCTTATTGAAGTGATCTTCCAAAACTGCAAAGGTCAAGTGGATCAATGGGTAGAGCCATATCTCAGGATTACAATCGAGCGACTGCATCGAGCAGAAAGGCCATATTTGAAATGTCTCTTGATGCAAGTGGTGAGAAATTATGTTTTCTGAAGCACTACTAAATGCTCGGTTCTCTCCTTTTTAGTCCTAAATAGTTGAGGTTACATTAGTGTGCTAAGTGTAGTCTTTACTTCTTTACATGCATTTCATATATTCTTATTTGCTATTATAATTAACTGATGATTATTGTTGAGGAGTTAGCACAATTATAAGTATAGACAAACAACATAATCTGATTCGGCTGATTTCTGAAAAGAGAAGAATTTTTTTTTTAAATATGTCTTTGGATGGGGCTGTTTTTAAAATTAAAAGCATGATATGAAGTAATTCTATATGAAGTAATTCTACATAGGAGAGTTCTAAATAATAAATATGGGCTGCCATGCCCCCATCTTTTCTTTACTCTTAAAACTATTTCACGAAGTGTGAAAATTAGAGAACCTTTTCGTATTAATAGAGTTCCACAACTCCTACCTTGTTTTCGAATATGTTGTTTTGGGTGCTAGGCGACGCCCAGAAACTTGGGTACATCACTGCTGCACATATAGATATTTGACCCAGACTACCGTCTAGGCGCGCCTAGGCGACCGTCTAGGCGCCCCTAGGCGACCATCGCCACAACCATGGGAAAATTACCCAGGTCGAGACGGTAGGTTTTTTACTTGCACGCCTAGGCTGCCTAGGCGTCGCCTGTGACAACATTGAATATAAGTTGGTGCGGTTCTCTATTCATACAACAAATTGTAGTTGGTTTCTGTTCGTTTTGTATCATTTGGAGCTAAGCTAAATACTGTACCTTATTGTATTCTATGCTATGTTGCACGGATACAAACACGGATATGGTACTGACACGATCCGTACACGGGTATTTTCTTGTAGGTACTAAGTAATCACTTATGTTTGCATAAATACATATATGGGTCCGGACACGGGAACATAGATTCTAAATCTTTTATTGATGCTACTTGCTGCCTTGGGTAACTAGGACTGCATAGAATAAGGAAGCTGACCCTACTTCTGGATTCTTCTCTTGTCTGTGACTCTGTCAAGTATAACTTCAAAATGTTGAGACTATGATTTTTTGCTTGTGCTCTTGCTACTGACTTGTACGTTTTTGTAAGTTTCTTATGCCAAATCAAAACTGACCTATGGATTTGGCATGTTTCTTGATTTTGTGAATGCTGAATGAAGAAAAATTCACTAACCCTTAATGATGGAGAAGCCTTCTTTTCTGCAGATTGCTGATGCTCTTTACTACAATGCTTCCTTGACACTTGGGATACTACATAAGCTTGGTGCAACAGACGTTTTTAACCTATGGTTTCAGATGCTGCAGCAAGTTAAGAAGAGCGGAGCTCGTGTGAATTTTAGAAGGTAAGTTTTTGGTCCGCTTGTCTTTTCTGTCAAAGTGCAACTCCGTTGCTCATTTATTAGATTGTATTATTTTTTCGACCGATATGATAACTTTCAATGGTCTAATTTTATATGAAGGGAACATGTTAAGAAGGTTTGCTGTTTGGGGTTGACTTCACTTGTTGCGCTCTCGGAGGACCTATTGCCAATGAAAGCTTTAGCGCGTGTTTTCCAAGCGACGCTAGACTTGCTTGTCGCTTATCAGGATCAAGTAGCAGGTATCTATTAATATTTCAACATTAATGTTTTGCTTCCATTTAGTCTCTTCATATTATTGATAAACCATTTACACTCTTCAAATTATTGATAAAAAACCTATTTATATGATCGATTGGTATAGAACAACATGGAAAATTCAAAAAGAAAGAAAATAAGGACACATTTATATGCTGCATGTGCATATGCCCTTATGCATGCATCAAGGTTCAATAACTCAGTATTGGTATAGGTCCCACTTTATGAGTATTGGTATCAATGATTTCATATTTGGAGTATCACACATTTGGGTTTCAGGACTTGTAGTTCTTTGAAAATAATTTAAAATGTGAAAATATAAAATCTTTAGGCATAATTTCATGCATTATTTACAGGAGTTTGTTGTAAATTTCAGTGAAATACTGGTCAACATCACTAAATAACTTAAAAACATTAGTATTTTTGCTTATTGACATGTTTCACTAACAAATATAATGATTTTTTTAAATTTTGTTATTACAATTACATAAACAGAACATGTATTCCTTTTCTATATAATACTATGAAATTATGAGGCAAATTCTTGAATAAATTATTCATAATTTTGTATCAAGCTCATGGATTAACATTATTACATTGATCAATTTTTATTGATGTCCAACAGTAGGAAGATGTTTGAACTAACAAACATCCAATATTATTGTTATCTTTAGCAATATAAAATTATTAAATCTCTTTAATACATTACTCGACGAATATAAAATATATTTTTTGGTTAAATTTACATATTATTGTATAACAACGATATTTAGTCTATTAAATGCAATAATTCTTATAATATATCTTCAACATTATAGTTGGCATTTGAATTATAATTATTTAGTACTTTAATATTATAAATAACTTTTAGTATATCAATATACCCTACTTGTAATGTATTAACTTATTTAAAGTGAAAAATATGAACCAAAACTAGGTATTTAACTCTGCCAAACCTGATTTGTGTTTAATGCAATAGATCTCAAACCGACCCTTTTACGCCCCTAATATAGAGGTTTGGAACCGGTTAAAGTAGATCGCACCTGGTGTGACCCGTTAATAATTCGGGCTAAATCAACATGAACCAGATCCCACCTAAGTTACAAGGTCTGGCTTATTAAAACAGAACCAAGGTTCAAGAACTTGGTATCGGTATCGAACAATTTGTATGAGTAGCCGTATCGGCAGTATCGGCGGTATCGGATCGGAGAATCGGATATGTTGGTATCTCGGATGTATCGACAATTTAAATAATTATTAATAAATAAGTAAAAAAATAGAAAAAATAATTTACATATTTATGCATTATTTAAGTGTTTTTCATGTTATTTTTTTTAATTAGAATTGAATAAAACAATAATCATCCTTGTTGAATGGTTTATCTGCGATATATAAGTTTTCTCCCTTTACATATTTTTAGTTACAATCTTACTATGTCATTATATTCGTACTAATTGAATCTTGTATTGTTCTGTAGGTTTCAATTTTGACGAGCGCATAGAGGGAGGCACAAGAGATTAGAAGAAAATAAGCAATGCAAATGGCAGGATGAGATAATGAGACAAGTGACAAGACCCATAATTATATTTGTCGAGGAATCGAGATATTTTTTTAAATTTTTGTAAATAAATAAAGATTTAATTGTATTCAGAAATTTAGTATAAGTAAATTGTTACAATGTGATCTATGACACCAATTATTTTGTTTCATAATATATCGAAATAAAATTAGCAACAAGATTTACATGTTTAAATTTCAAAGTACGACAAAAAATCACTTGGCCAAAACAATTTATTGGGACTCTGGCCTATCCTTTCATTTAAATTTCATGAATAATAGTCTTTTTACAATAAGTACGAACTACAATAAGGATACAAATACGAAAATGAATACAAATACAAAAAAATACAAATATATCACTAAAATTGTTCATAATTATCATAATCGTCCCGATATGGTTCTTGGTTATGAGGGTAGTAGCGACTGATATCTGTATTATGAAAAAAATTTGTCATGAGGCCATCAAATGTTGAATGTTTTTCCAAATCAATAATATTTTGTTCATCTCGTGATCTTTGTATATTTCGAACCCTCAATCTCATATTATAATGGACAAAAACTATTTTTTCTAGTCTTGTTATTAAAAGTCTATTACGGGGACGAGTATGGATGAGAGAAAATGTTGTCCAATTTCTTTCACAGTTGGAAGAAGACACTGTTTGACTTAGGATGCGCAAAAATACAAAGAAATATCGTTACAATAATAGATACTATATATTATCTAATTATATTGTACATATACACTAAGTTTTATATATATATAGTTATATAAACTATAATGTTACATACAATAATATAGTTATATAAACTATAATGTTACATACAATAATAAAAAAATTGTTACATGCATTAATAAATATTGTTAGATAGTATATATATAATCATATATACGATAAATAAATTGCAATAATATAAAACATTACATAGATAACAATAACAGGTAGTATATATATAATTTTGTTAGATAACAATAACATTACATTGCAATAATATATGATAATAATAATAATTAGATAGTATATATATAATCATATATACGATAATATAAATTGCAATAATTTAAAATATTACATAGATAACAATAACAGGTAGTATATATATAATTTTGTTAGATAACAATAACATTACATTGCAATAATATATAATAATATATATATATATATATATATATTAGTCAATTAGTATTGATACATATAACTAATATGGCAAGTTAGAACACAAAATTAATATTGCTTTGTGGCTAGCGGGTTAATGATAGTATTGCTTCAACCGAAGCAGCGGTCACGAGTTTGACTCTTGCTGACAGTTCAAAATTTTATTTTTTCCTTCTCAAATCAGAATCGATATGGACCGTTAGATTTCGGACGTGGATAGCTGACGTGGACGTTGGGATTAAAAGTGTGTTACTGGCTGTCACTCACGATTGGTTTTTTTTTTTGGGTTGTATATCAGCGGAATCGGGGAGAGGAGAGAGAAGAGAAACTCTCTCCACCGGCACCACCGCGGTCGTCCACCACCGCGTCCAACACCGCGGTCGTCACCACTCCACCGTGCAGGGTGAGACCAGCTCGAAGAGGAGAGCGTCTCCACCCGTCCACCATCGGTTCTCGTACGTCTGCGGCGGCGGTTGCCGTGACGACGGTTGCCGCGGCGGCGGATAAGGCGGGTATTTCGAAGGAGGAGCTACGCGTATCTTCTGAAATTAGTTAATTTCTTCACAAACTTCTACAAATTTTTCTGAATTTCTTTTTCTTCTTTGTTGTGGTATTTTTTTTAGAGAACTTTGATTTATTTATAGAACTTCTACTAGGAACTGTTCGAAATTTCTAATATTTGATCTGATGTCTCTGCAAAGATTTTTGTCTAGCTAGTATCTTAGAGGGGAGGGGAGGGGAGGGGAGGGGAGGGGGGGGGGTTTGACAACCGTCTCCAGAAGGCGCTCTAGTCGAAATTGCGGTGGTAGCAAGGATGTTAACGGAATGGGTCCGAACGATCTTGGCGAGACAGATCTGCTACCACCGGATACACTCAGGCCGGGGGAGCGTTGAGGGGTGGTGGACTGACGGGAGGGAGGCCATTGCAGCCGAACAAGATGGCGCCATGAACGATCTTGACGAGGACGACTACTTCGAGTATTAGGTTCTGGTCGGTAGGCGAAGAAACTGGATCCGCTGCGGGTGACATCTCAACTCTAGCCATCACATGGAGGCCAAATTCGATGAATTTAGATAAAAGGAATGGAATCCTTGGAGAGTCGAGGGATGACCCTAGTATCGGGGGACAACATCGGAGCAATGCGGTGGGCACAGGCAACCCCTCTAGAGCCGAGGCAGTTACACCTCTCGCGAGTAAGTCGTAGGAGGATATTTGTAGGCCTGGTATGGCTAACTCCAATGCGTCGATGAGATACGTGGAGCCTAAAAAGATGGGAAACAAATTCAGAGTATCTTTTCATGCTGAAGAGATTGCAGAGGTGACATAATTCTAGAGGAACACCCTCATTATATATGTACTAGACGATAAACCCTTCTACGAGCATATTAGAGCTTATGCTCACCGAGTTTGGCGTCCGAAAGGTAGTATAGAATATTTTGCTAGGGATAACAGTTTCTACTTCGTTAAGCTTGGGATACGGGAGGATGTTGAATGAATAATCCAATTAGGGTCGTGGACGTTTGATATAATACTTATTATCCTTAAAGAATGGACTCCATAGTCGACTTGCGAGAAGGACGTCCTTAATGCTGTACCGATATGGATCTGATTCCCTAGATGCCAAATACTAGAGTGTTCCGCTTTTGATAAGACTTGCTAGTCTTATTGGCAAGCCTATCAAAGCGGATGATGCCACTTCGTTCATATCCAGGCTGATGTATGCAAGGATGTTCGTTGAGATAGAGGCTGGAAGGGACCTAACACGGGCACTGGAATATGATGTGCCTAGTGGTGAGGTGCTCGAGCAGGTTGTGGAGTATGATTGGGTTCCTCTGAGATGTTCTCATTGTGCATGCTTTGGTCATTCGTCTACAACGTGTAAATCTGGAGTCACTAAGGGTGGCACCACATATGGTTGCTCTGATCCGGAGGATGTCCCCTGTCTTCAAGTATCGGAGCATACGGGGGGGGGGGTGTCACCAGGTGGGACGCCAGGTACAGGTTATATGGAAGAAGATATGGTAGCAGAGGCCACAAGAGCAACCAATATATTCGGAGGGGAGATGGATACTTAGTATGTTGATAACAACCAGTTGATTGTGTTCAAAGAGCAAAGGGGGGTCGTTACTAGAGGTATGAGTGCTGCACTTAATCGAGTTTCAAATAAATCCTAAGTAACGAAGGCGGACGTCTTAACTAGCAGAAAGAGACATGCATGACCAATATAGGATGATGATGCAATGAGGGGTACTGGCACATCATCTATTGTTGTGGAAGATTTATTCAAGGATAATACTGCATGGGACTCACTATTGGAGAGGGTAGCAGGGACTGATACTACTACTGATGTAGATGCTGTCATGAATTAGGATGTTCCAATAACTCTCCCTGTTGTTGGGCCTGGCGACATGCAAGGGGATAACATTGATTATTAATGTCTATCTGTCACGTCCCAATACTAGAATACGGAGACGGACACAACTAGCACACAACTAGCTACCCCGTACAAGGTACTATACTTCGTACGACGATCACGGCTGTAACTAGACAAGGGGTGCATGCTGCAATTAGGTCACTTAGGGTCACACGAATATCTATGTCTCAATCAATTAAACAAAAAGTAGTAATCATAGAGCATATATGATAAAGCAATAAGACGTCCCAAATGCTTTCTCAAGATGTTCTAGAGACCAACTGTACATAATAAGAGCTGGTGGAATATCAAAAGTACATGATAGTGATCAGCTGCAGTCTGATTTAATATAATAATGTTAGAAAAACTAAATGTCCAGACGTGCCGGCTAACATGTGTCGGTGGCTAAACGTCCAAAAGATAAAATGTACAATGACAAGCAGGGAGAAGAAAATCCAATCGTTATTCTCGGCGACCATGTTTCTGGTACGCGCCATGAGTCGGAAGAAAGTATGTTGGATCCTCGGGTGCTGGCTCGAGACCTGGCTATGCAAAACCAGTGGGGTTAGACCCCAAATAGCAAGTACACAAAGGAAGCACGAAAAAATAGAGAAACAAAAACCCAAGCCATAAATATATAATAATATATATAAGGTTATGCGTCGTAACTTAGGTCCATGGCATATCCTAGCACAAATGACCAACCCTACAACCAAACAAGAACAAGGGTTGAATCCATAGTTTAAAGTATCGGCCGATACCGATCCGATACGGCCGATACCGATACAGTTTGGCATGTCCCGATCTGATACCGACCGATACCCGATACTGACCGATACCGACATTAGAGGTCTCTTTTTCAGTCAATTCGGCAAAAAAGTTGAATTAAAAAGACCAATTAGAAAGGATGTAAAAGCATAGTAAGTTTGTAAAAACATATAAAAGAGAAAAATTTATCTCTCACATATAAATCAATCGACAAGGATGACTACTATTTCATTCTATATCAAAAATACTAAAAAACAATACTGAAAATACTTTAAATTATGCATAAATGTATAAAATATATTATCTAAAATGTTAATAATTTACTAATAGTTGTTTGCTTTCCGATACCAAAAAATTCGATACTCCGATCCGAAATCGCCGATACTACCGATACCGCCGATCCCGATACTCATAGGAATGGTCCGATACCGATTCCGATACGGATACTTTGAACCTTACTTGAATCCATCACACTATGATAGTCCATCTCCCTAGGCTACTAACAGAATAATACAATCACAATCAAGTCCAACTAATAAGATCGGCCAATTACTTGTACGACTTGCTAATTATGGAGTCTGAGTTTATCTCAGAATAATGCATAATAGGTATCCTCATATCACGCCATTGCCGAACATGAGCTAACCTAGCCAAATAGAATGATTATACAGGCACTTCACGAATTGTATTAGTTCTCCGTAGGGCCACTGTGCTAGATCACGGTATTAGCGGTTCCAATGTTCCTATAGTGAAACAGTAGCTCGACATTATTTATAATAGGTCAAATACTGTACTCCACTAAGGCGGATGATATACAATATCTGTGGTGGCCAGTCCATAGCGCACTTAGAACAGTAGCTCGGCATTATTTAAACTATGTTGTAAGATAATAAAAACTAAAAAGTGACACATCCCATAAGTAAGATGGCCTTGGGTCTATGATTTCTATACCCGACCCGTGTTCGGACTTTTATTGTTTATGTATTTCATCAACAACTAAATTCTATTTTTCTTTACCTTTGGATCAGATCTGGGTTTAGATTTCGTTAAGCATCATATATCTGTCCCTGATATAGCTCCAGTTATTAGTCAACTTTCGACTCTACTGCTGTATTATGTTGGGGCCCAGGTTGGAATTAGGTAATTTTAGGCGTTCTTGGTCAGTTTGTTTTAGGTTAATATGGCAGTTCCACCGCAAGTCCACAATGCATGTTGTCCTCTGTTGTATTACCTGTCACGTTCCGATTTCGTCGAATCGCTAAGTTGCCACTGGACGTGATATCGTACAAGTCTAAATTGCACTTGTATTAGACAAGAATGTGCATTTTGATAATTCTTTTGAATACAGGTTCAAATCACATTGCAGAAGAAAGTTGAACACAAAAGTATAGGAAAAAAATGATTTTTCATTAATAACTTACAACAAAATACATCAATTTTAATGCATTTGATATGCCTCTCGGCTACATTCATGAAACAACATAAAGTCTAACAAGCTGCCATGAAATAATACTTGGCGTCCCATACATTACGTCCTCATATACATTGAAACAAAAATGTCTCCAAAATGAACCGACTTCAAAATACTTCAAAATAGGAGGAGCATTAAGTCGTCTCTCCGAACTTCAGCTAGTATTGTACACCTGTGATGTTGGGGTTCAACATACGTGGGAATGCACTGGTGAGCAGGACTAACCCATTCATCTAAACGGACATTGCTTATTAAGAGAAGCAAGCATACATTCAAAGTTATCTTGCTATATAGATCTATGATGATTTACAGTTCATGTCGCCATCATACTTGAAAGCAGTAACATAGAATCATATAAATTATCAGCGATATCTTACCACAACCGATGTACCCGTCCCTGTATGAAAACAGAGATAATACTTACCGCCACTGCAAAAGATAATACGTTAGCATGCGACCTGTCTATATGCGGTCATTGGTGAAATCGACACCACAAAAGGCTATTACGTGAACTATGGTATTGTGACGCGTCCTTTCAATCTGACTTGCAAGCCCTACTGGAGGTTCCGCAATACCTTGTGCCGAAGCACGTTTCACATATTTTTTTCTAGGTCGATTCAATTCCATTATCCCATATTCTGTTTCGAGGAAAGTCAAATCTTGTGCACAAGTTGTCTATGACTATGCAAATGCGTGAACAGTTTAACTATAAAATATATGCATGGCATGGAATTGAAATAAGCAATATAATCTATGCTCATGCAACAATTCACTTCTTCTCGAATCTGTATGTTTCGATTGACGACCCATAGGCCCCAAAAATTTCGAGGCACCATGCCACAACCAACCATCCCTGGGTACTGCACCCCTTCCAAGAGTTTCGTGACTTCAAACCACAACTGTTCTCTTCACATATGAAGCTCTATTTACAAGTCTCGTGCATAGATGCACTCAACCGATACACTTATTCCATGCTATACTCTTAGTGGTACAATATGCATTGTGGCTATTGTTTACTTGTTACATTATACCAGGCATCATCGATTTAGAACGTTTCGAAGCAATCAAGAATTCGTTAACGTGAAGGAGTAGAAAAAGAGGGTTAAAATCACCCACCGAATAGAGAATTTGCTGAGAGAAGGAGACTCGCTTCGCAATGATCAAATGTCAGTTACACGCGCTCATGCAATGGCACCAACATCGTATTAGAATCCTTCTTCTATCCTTCCTCTCGGAATTCTCGGAATGAATGCAGAAATCGACACGAAAACACATTCATCAAAACCAAGCAACGAAAACGTCCAAGGAAAACTACAATGAAAATGTATTAGGAAATGAGAGCTCATTCGCCGAGATTTGATCATCTGCATTTAGGACTCATTCCAACAAGTCAATCTATGAGTTGGAAAATTTCTCAAGCATTCTTGCAAAACCGATTAGATGCCAAAATATTTTTCCAATACTCAGTTCCGACTGAGTCAAACTAGCCACAAGTCCATCACATAGTGCGCCGTCCGGAGCAGGGCACTACATTACCACTGAATTGTTTTGATCTACATGCAATCTTACTGTTTACTACAATTACAAGAACTCATTTTCTATTACTTTTTATAAAGAAACTCCATTTCTATCACCATTAGGTTTTTGGAACTTTGCTACTCATTCTAGCTATTCATTGTTGAACAAGTCGGCTACGCTCAGCAATGCCATTCTATTCTCTCATTTTAATACAAGTAACTGAATCAGTATTCGGCATTTTCTCATTAACTGTAACAGTTGTCCTATTATTTTTCTTTCGAATATATACTCATTATTTGCAGTTAGATGTTGTAACTTAATATAAAATACAGGTTGTCTTCACTGGAGGTCGCACTCAACCTGGTACAACAAAGCCGGACGAGGGGGAGAAACACTCATACTCTGTTTTAGATTGTGAACCCAAACGAGAAGCTATCTTGCCATCAGTTCTTTACATTCAGAAAATCTTGCGCCGAAGGCTCTTTTTGATTAAGAATCTTGAAAATGTTATGCGAAGGTTCTTGCAGTCGTTGGAGCTCTTTGAGGAGAATGAGAGAAAGAAGCTTGCTATTTTTACAGCTCTTACATTCTCCCAAAAGCTCTCCGGGCTTCCTCCTGAAACGGTCATGCAACCCTTGCTCAAGGATAATCTCGTGTCCAAAGGACTAGTACTCATTCATTACTGATTTCTTCCGGGAGTATTTGATTGATAACAGTGTTGATGACCTTATATCGCTCTTGAAGTGCGAAAAAATGGAGGATAATCTTCTTGACTTCTTTCCAAGCGCAAAGCGCTCTGCTGAAGGCTTCTCTGAGCATTTTACGTAAGTTCCTTTTGGTTATGATTGATAAGTTGGATGTAAAAACAGTCTTTAGTAAACATGTTGAACCTCTTTGGAACCTTGATATTTGCTGACTAGTATCAGAATTTTCTATAAGTTATTTGAATCTGTATCTTTTATTAATATGTTTTTTAAGAACTTGTACCCTAATCAACTCTGGCTGTGCTTTGCTTTGGTTAATATCTTAACTCCACCCGTGCTTTGCTTAATAGTTTCCATGGCAGTGCCGAACCTGGTTAAAGGAGGGTTACATTAGATAGTCAACGAACAGTGTAAAACATTATATGACTGAGAGGATATGAAATGGAACATGTACCCAAAATCAAATCCTAGGCAAGATGTTATGACAATGCCGGAAAAACAAAAGGTTTTATGTACTGTCCTAAACCGGTAAGTCTCGGGTCGGAATTTGAGGGTCCAAAACTGCCAAAACATCCAAAATCGACCGACTTAAACCGCCAAAACCCTCTGAAATGGCTGAAACCAAAGTAACGGTCCAAAACAGACCTTAATGAAGATTTCAACCTCGCACAAACCTTCATTTAATGTTTTATCATGTATGGATATGGACGGAACATCAACTTTGAAAACTAGCATACAATATGATGCAATATTAAATATAAATATATAGATTAAGTATGTACCTCAGTTTTTGTTTATCTATAAAAAGAACAAAGAAATCAATAAATGGATAGGATTGAAAGATTTAAAAACACATTCAATTGTGTTTCACTATAAAATAACGAATGGTAGGAGCTACTCACCCTAGAAAGAGAATAAGAGATGTATATTAAAAAGAAAGAACACCCATAATATAAGTGCATTTATATTTCATATCTTCCAAACATTGTTTCACCATCTCACTGTTCTTATGCTTTTGTTCTTCTCGACTCATTGATAGACCATAGATAAGGGGTGTGTTTTAAAACCTAAGATACAATGGTTAGTGTACCCAGCATATATGATATCCTGAAGTGTAGGAGAATCTGATTCAATATGATTTGATATGGGTACAGAACCTCTACTGAAGTATCCTTGCAACATAGATTTATAACAACGATTGTGTTCGAAGGGACAAGTGCATATATGATATCCTGAAGTAAAGGAGAATCTGATTCAATATGATTTGATATGGGTACAGAACCTCTACTGAAGTATCCTTGCAACATAGATTTATAACAACGATTGTGTTCTCTGTCTTGACTTGGGGATGCCAAGGATGACCATTTAAATAAGCTTTAGTATGTATTCATGTCTTTCTGCGAATTGCAATGGCTTCATGATGTACACCTATTTCTGACCACTGGGTATTTCTTGGTTTCCTTCTGTTCACAACAGTACAACACTTGTTATGTCATTTGTGTCCTTGATTTAAAAACTGAGCTCCAGTTCAAGATACTGTGAGCTGTACTGTAAGTACCTTTAGCCAGTAGTTGTAAACCACTACCCATGTTCCAAACCAAAGACCTCCTTGGGAGGTTTGAAACTGCCTGGATGATCCTTTTGTAACTTTGTTGAAGCATAGATATGATGATGTTGACCTCGAGCAGTTTCTACTATGAACAATTATTATCATGTCAACCTCTACGATCATATAAATCCGACCATAAGGAAGAATAATAATGTATGGAATATTTCAACAAACTTAATTTGACAACCCCGTTGACGACTTTGTATCCATACGTAACCCGTTGTGCGGAACTTAACGGTAATATTTCTGAATACCTACATTTCATATGATTGTAGTTCACAACTTTATACTCCCATTGATGTCATTCTAGCTGACCAGCTGTATTTCTTGAGATAAATGAATGTTTTTGGAAGTGTTTTAACTTGTCAGTAGCATTGGGTGAGTGGGAGAAGGCCTGAGTTAGTTTTGGTAATTATTTTTGTCGTGATTGTTTCACATGATGATCTTAATCTTTTTAATGGTGAATCTTCAGGAAAGAAGGATTGGTAGCTCTTGTCGACTACAATGATAAGAAAATGTTTGAGGTCAAGTTGAAAGAGATGAAATCTGCACTGACAACCCAGATTGCAGAAGAGAGAGATATATCAGAAGTCACAGAAACTGTGAAACAACGAGTTAAAGATACTAAGATTCCTGATATTGAAGTTGTACGCATTTTATGGGATGTCTTAATGGATGCTGTTCAGTGGTCTGGGAAGAACCAGCAGCAGAATGCCAACTCTGCACTTCGTCAGGTAGGCTCGTGACCTTCAGGTAGGCTCTGTAACTCGTGCCCTTGAATCAGGAACCCGCTCGTGACACGTGTTTGCTTATGTGAATCCTTAATTTTATATATATTCGTTCTCGGTTTAACTTGGTTGCCTTGGACAGGGAAGGACAAATGGTAAGTTGGTAAGTCTCGCCGTGTTACTCTTATATCGCACGGCGCACTGCCACATGAGTTAGGCTTTACATTATGCCATGAAACTGATCCTAAGGCAAGACTAGAAAAACAACTTAATAGATGATGCACGGAACCTATATAACGTGTTTGGATTTGTCGAACGGGCGAGAAGTCTCCCCACCAGTGCATTCATGTATTGATAACCCACCAGATTGCTTGCAGGGTGCGGGAGAACCTCGTTCGGTGTGAAAATCCCTCATGCGCTTACGCTCTATTTCGGATATTTTCCTATTTAAGTTTTCACCTGGGCGGCTGCATAGTCCAGTTGTGGATAGCTTAAATGTACATGCTCTCATGATTCTTTTTTCTACCATTAAGACTTTCTTGACATGTGCGGTTGAACTTATGTCTGAATTCCAATTGCTTCCTATCAATTTGGATCCTCTGATACATGTCCAACAACTCTGGTGCTTAGATAGTCGGATTTGTTAAATCCATTAGTTAGAAGGTGCAATGTTGTGCAAGTCTCTTGGTGTATTTGTTACGTGGATTCAAAGAAGTAATATTTTTGTTTTCTCTTTTAAGAACTTTCTAATTCTTGTACAATTATTTGATGCTGCAGGCAAACATTTGTGAAAGCCCTGGAACCTTTTGTTAACTGGCTTGAAGAAGCTGAAGAGGAAGAGTGAGTTGAGAGAGAGAGAGAGAGAGAGAGAGAGAGAGAGAGAGAGAACTGGGCCTGGTGTTGTTCTAGGAGGGGCTTGCATCAAACTTATATTCTATAACTAAGAGTCTATTCGTGTGGGATTAAAAATAAAACTTGTAAGTGCATTCATAACTGTTATCAGAGTTTGGTGTTTTTCTTTCATGCGATGATACCTGAACAGATGTATTCGCTTACTTGCTCTCTGGATCTGCATTTCATGTATGCCCTTAATTTGAAGGGAGCTTTGAGGATGCTTATGTTTCAGATAATGACTACTAATAATGTGGGGTGCCCTAGAAGCTGTTTTTTTCCGTGTTTTGCTTTTTAAAGGTACATGAAGAACAATGTGTTCAGCCTGATATGCTTCTACTCTTTTTTGTCTTACGTTGGCAGGGCAGTGAGAGGAGAGGAACGGAGAGGAGGCTGCTCCTAGGTGGTTTAGGGTCCTGGGTCCTGCTTTGAGCAACTCCATGGCAGTAAGAAAGTTGGTCCTTTGTGGAACGTACTTTCTCTCAATCCTTTAGTAGTCATGGCAGTGAGAAGTTACCTTAATGGCAGTGTTTGTTTTATGAGAAAATGGAAAAAAGGGAAGGAAAGGAAAAATAAAATAAAAAATGATTCTTTGGTTGATTAGAAAGTTTGAAAAGAAAGAGATTAAAATTCTGAGGGAGGGAGAGAGAGAGAGAGAGAGATCTGTATTGTTGGAAAGGCGCGGTTTCAACCAATGCGGTTGGAATATGGTACGGGACCTAAATATGCGTCTGGAGTGTAGCAGTTGGTTGACCATGAAGTATTAAGATGCTTTATTACAACATTGTTAGCCCTCCCCCCTGATTCTCGTAGAGAGAGAGAGAGAGAGAGAGAGAGAGAGAGATTGACCTCAGGAGGAGATTGATAGACAGAATAAAATTCCATCATTTATAAGATTTATATTAGTTTAATAATTGTAATCATGTTAGTTCAACAAGCAAAACATTTTTGTGTTGGAAACATAAGTTTATATGCCCTTAATTTTTTAAATTTGGCAATGAATAGTTGTTGGATTACATGTTATCTTATTTCTTAATTTTTGTTAAGTACCTAAACAGAAATATAAGTACACGTAAAATCCATGTGTCATATTCATGTTACAAATTTTTATTTGAGTTTTTGTAGTTGAACTGGGTTACACGTAAAATTTATGTGTCATATCCATATTGCAAATTCTTATTTGAGTTTTTCGTTAACCTTGGAAATTCTGTGAAGATGGACTAGTCTATTGCTCCACATTTTCTGTACTTGGTAGTATACAAAACTGAAATATGGGTGTTATTGTTTACATTTAGTTTAAGCAAATGTTAAGGACACTACACAAGTTTGTTAGGAGATGACACATGATAGGGGGATTGCACACTTAAGTCAATTTTTCTGTTAATGGTTGTCCAAAATTTGATAAGAGGACAATACATCAAAATTCTAATTTCTATCTTTCTTCTCTAACAACCACACATCGACATACTTATCTTCCAATCCTAATTCTTCTGAACCCTAATTAGAGATGACACCAAACAAGCTCCTTCCCAATCAAGTCTCCTTCAAAATTTTTTTTTTTCAATTCTTGGTTTTTTATTTTTGAATGTTAATTTTTATGTTGATTTTCTGTGTTTATTTAGTAGAATTTAATCTTAGGATTCACCAATGGATGTTTTAAAGAAAATTTGAATCAAAATTTAGGATTTTCGAATATAAGAATCTGATACATTTTTGTCGGAGACGACATTGGACATCCAAAATTTTGGCAGTCCTAAAATATCAAAAAAAAAATTAAATTTTAATAGTAATAAACATTACAATGAATCTAATTTTTTAGTAGTGCTAAAATTTTGGCAGTCTTTCGTCGTCCCAAGTAGGATTATTTCGATTTTGAAGCTTCAAACTCCATTAATGGAGTTCGAAACTTCAGAAATGAGACTATGAAGAAACTATGCAAAATAAATGGATTAAGATTTAGGAATTTGTAAAGAAAGAGGAAGACACATTTTTATATTTTATACTTTAGTTTGTGTTGTTCCCTAACAAATTTTCAATGACATTAATTATTTTTTTGACATTTGTGTCGTCTCCTAGTAAACTTCATCGTATCCTTATCATTTGCCTTAGTTTGCTACTCTACACTATAGAATATTATAATGAGACAAAGATGAGTTTCTTCCAAAAAAAAAAAAAATTTGAAAACGGAAAATTTTGATCCATAACTTCAAATTTCTTTTTTCAGCTGCCTACTTTGTCATTAATGATAGTTAACAAGTCATAAATTTATTTTTTGTAAGACATGTTATATATATATATATAAAAGTCATCTAAATCTTAGCCGTTGATTTGAATGGTTCAAATTAATGGTTAATATTAGATAACTTAAACAAGATCCAACAACTGTGATCATGAGAAAATTTGAGAATACATAAGAGTGGGGATCTCGATCCCTCCTCATATATAGGGAAAACGAGATATGAGCCATCAAATCATATTCCTACATGAGCTATGTACATGTGGACCAATAAGAATTAAGTGTACTAGTGCACATGTCATGTATGAGTCTATTTCTACTGGTCCATATGTGCATGTCTCATGTAGGAATATATGCCAATGGTTCATATCCCGTTCACTCCCGTGTGTGTGTGTGTGTGTGTGTGATGGAAAACCCTAACCCTAGTGTCACGACCCGCACCCTGATATTCGGACACGAGTACGTGGTTACGCCCAGCCTACGCTGCAGAATCGACGGTAGAACGCTGTCTGGGTCATTTCTAACTATCTAACATCTCAACAGTATAATATGGTACCTGTCAAACATCTCAACTCCAATCGGAGGAGCAATATGATATCTCACAAATATATCAATCTCAATCACAAAACAAACTGAGGAGGAAATAATGCACGAATGGAAAATAGCGAAGGAAAGAAGATACAATCCACAATATGAAATAATAGTACATCTGTGAAACTCCACAAAATAATAGTCTAATACAACATCTAAACAAAACTAGACCTCCTCGGTCACGGGTACTATGTCCTCTGGCTCTAGGGAAGTGTCCTCTAAAGTCTCACCCTCCTGAGGTCCGTAATGTGTGGGACACAACTCCTCTAGCCAATCATCTGGAAAAATATATCCAGTCAGGATTGGAGCGAAGTACATACCTCTGAAAGCAGTTTCAATAACATAATCGAGCATATATAACAAGCAATAGAAAAATGATACAAGATGCACGAGTAGAAAGAATAAACTGTACAAGTGAACAGGCAATAGGCACAATAAAGCTGAAAGTAAAATACAAGGATAACTGCAAGTAGAGAACAAGAAATACTAACTATGTGTTTTAGAGTGAGAGTTCGTTATGTGATCAGTTTAGGTTGAACATGAGGTATATAGGTAACTCCATTATACGTGAGGTGTATAATTGACATGCACATGAGATCAAGAGGGCTTTGATCACATAACCAACTCCTACTCCCCCTCCCCAACCAATACTCATGGATCCAATCACGACACGTTACGTACATGATCACGATAGTCACACTAGCACACGAAATAATGGATGCACAAGAAGCACATGAAAGTCAATACCCGATGCACACGATAAAATACATGTCATTGGGTACCCGTTGCACACGGTAGGGGATAACACCTCCTAACGGGATCCATATAGCACCAGTCCGTGAAATTACTGTGTCGGGAATCAATGTATACTAATCTAGAACATGCATATATACAACATTATGAATTAAAAACAATCAGAGAAATGTACTCGCCTGAAGTCCTGAGCAAAGTGTGTCTCTCGATGCCCAAGCTGGTATCTCACAACCTATATATGGTGTGTTGCATCAATACAAGGTTCAAAGATGGAAATAAATGAAGTTGAAGAAGTTCTAGGTCAATACGCCGTTTCTAAGTCAAACCAATATATTTCTAGGTTGTAAGAGTCTAATGCTAGTCACTAAGTCAATATACTATGAAGCTATGCTATGCTAGCTAAACTAATACACAATAATGCATTCAAAGAGCCGTATCTTACGATACGCAAGTTTTCTAATATAAAAATAGATTTTTATATATATACATAAGTCACATATAGCAACAATATCTCAAAACAATAATTATGATACTTTGGCCTTGTGCCAATGCGTATCGCAAATTACCCTTGATACCCACGCTCAAATACCCTGTCATTGGCCCATACCTTGGGGATACCCTGGTATCCCAAGGCAACTCAATTCCTAGTATGACTAATACAAAATATAACTACTACTATAATATCTAGTTACTAACAAACAACAATTACAAGTATATATATACATATACTTATACTTATACTAACTACTAATAACAACAACTAATATAAGTATATATATAGCTAACTAGCTACTAGCTATCTTAATGAATCCTTTACATACAACTAATCTTAACAAGTAATTACATAACTCCCTAACTATCTGGACTAGCAAATACCTGTGTATATAATTCACTAATAGATATCACAATAGTATATAAGCTACCTAGCTAAATACCCAAATACTTTATATAATCTACCTAACACTTACCATATATAAATACCTAACTGACTAAGACTGAAACCAACTCCAATTGAAAATAACTTAGACTGTGCATTCCTACACAAGGGAAAAACTGAACTGTTACTGTGTACCCCTGCACTGTGCAGATACTGCACAGTGCACTGGCTGTAGTTCATCCTCAGGTGGGTCTTCATGTAGTCCATCTGTACAGGTAATCTTCAGTGATCAGTTGCAGCTTAGTGATCTTCAGTGAGTCTGTGTTCAGATGTTTCAATTGATTTCAAGTCATCAGTTGAGGTAAGTATCTGTACTGCCTTCAGTCTTCAATTTGCTGTCTCCAGTGATCTTCAAAACCTGTGCAGTGCCTTCAGGTGATCTCAGGTACTCCTTAGTCTGCATTCAGTCTTCGGCAGTGAGTCTGAGTATCTGCTGATACTTACTGTGCTGATACCCAGTCTCAGTTCAGTTGGGTCTTCAAGCAATCTCCAGTAATCTGTTCACAGTTGCTGTCTTCAGTTAAGGATCTTCAGTCTAGGTGGTGTTCAGTGCAGGTAAGTCTTCACCTTCACTGAATCTCCTTCATGACTTATGCAGTTTGTTGCCTTCACTGCAGCTGTTAGTTCCCTCAATGGTTCTCACTGTGCTGCAGTCATTTCTCACTGTGCTGTGTTGCTTTACCCTGTTGCTGCTCTCTCTCCATTAGAGGTGCAGACTATACAGTGACTGATGCAGTATCACTGTGCCTGTGTCCAGTCCTCAAGGGATCCTCTGCACACAGTGTGGTGCACTGATTGCTGTGTATATACTGCTAGCTGAGCAGCTCCTCCTCACACACAAACTCAACACATACACTATAAACACTACACATACAAACATATGTTCAAGCACATACACTTAGACACATCTAAGTATACATATATACTCTTACATGTCACACCCCGATCTCCCGCAGGCTATTTCGGCCGTTCCCGCTAGGTGGGAATCACCCTCGCCAGCGCTCCCGCGGAACGATCGCTTTGACCCATCCGAGCGTGATGCCGCACGAGCGTGATCCACGCCCGTGCAAGGCCATGGTTCATTGGCTGGCGGCAAGAGTTCTAAGCCACAGAGTTGTACAGATTGTCCGAGTGCAGCGGAGTCATGAACGCATAGCGATTTGGTAACAGGTTCACTGAGTCGACAATATAGCGGAAGCATTGAAACACAAGTTGAAGTAAAGCAAGCTCTTTGATTGATATGAACAAGTGTTACAGGCGGCGTATAGCCGAGATTACAAGTCGCTCAAGCCTCTCTCTCTCTGAAACAGTAAAAGCGTGCCAAGTGGCTACAACTGTGGAATGATTGTACAGGCGAGTTCGAGCTATGTTCCAACATTATGTCTTGTATATGTGCTTCTGTTCCGGACGCACCGTTGTAAGGCTTCAGAGGGATCTCCTGGCCTTAGCATGCACGAAGGAGGCATCCGCACCGAACGAGGTTCTCCCGCACCCTGCATACAAACTGGTGGATTATCAGTACATTGAATGCACTGGTGGGGAAGCTACTCGCCCGCTCGACAAATCCAAACACGTAATACAGGTTTCGTGCACCACTATTAAGTTGTCTTTCTAGTTGCCTTAGGATCAGTTTTATGCAAATATTGAATAGCCTAACATGTCGGGCAGTGCGCCGTGCAACATGAGAGGAAACACGGCGAGACTTACCAACTTACCATCTCCTTCCCTGTCCAAGGCAAACATTGTTAATTCAAGCACGGGCAAGTATAACATTCAGGAGGCATAGCATATGCAAACACGAGGGTCATTTTATAACATGATCGTTCAGGTGTTTAGTTGTTCTTGATGCGATGCAGTGACTCGCACGCGGATAGCCGCTAAGCGAGGATGACTTATCTATATGAACACGAGTCGCTGGCAGAGCCATTACTGGACGTAGTCGAGGACAAGAATAACATGCTACGCGTGTACACGAGGCACACGAACACGATGCGTTGCAAGCTATCCTCCCTGCACACGAGACTACACACGAGCTCCATCCGGACCGGATCGGCCCCAGTGCCCCGGTGACCGTCCGTGGAACTAGTCCGCGACATGCAAGTCAGGGTGAAACCAATCTCAGGCAACACGATTTATTTGACCAATCTCAGGAAATACGATTTATTTGACCAATCTCAGGCAACACGATTACACGACAAGCAGTATTGCATGATTCATTTAGCTATTGGATATGCACAGTCTCCTGGGCTGATATAAGCCCGCACACGAGGGAGACTTGCAGGGAGATCCGAATACCTGAATGAGTCTTGCCACTGGAGTATGATTCATTTACTTGACATGATGCAGTCCCCTGGATCGGGAACTGCCTTGTTGACCTAACGGTCCCGAATACTTGCGGGTTCATTTAGGCACGGAACGACTACGTAGTAGTCTCCCGGGGTTTGGATGAAAACACGGTAACATTCAAGCAGACAAGCATGCGTTTCTAAGGAACATAAGCAGACACGTTGCTCGGACCCGAAGGTAAGCCGAGAGATGAAACCGTTAAGGGACTTAGCATGCGAGGGTCTGAATATAAGCAGTATTTCAATTTCCATGTTCTAGCAAGCAATATGAGTTGGTATTATTCCCTTAGCTAGGTGCATTGGATTTATTAGCATGCAGGGGTGATTCACCTAGCGACTAGCATGAATATTCCAGATTTTATGTGTGCTGGCTAAGCAAAGACAATTTCACCGTAGCCACCCACCTTAGAGATGATTCGCCTCGGTAGAGTGATACGTCTGAGCGAGCCTTTGAAAGCCTAAGCCGAATTCCTGTAGGGGCAAGTCTGGATATCCTTTGCATTCTCTTTGAGGCAAAGCAGGTCGGGACAGCTGCACTATTGCCGTTTGAAATGGCAGTCCGCTTGAGCGGAACGGGGTGTTACATCCTACCCAACTTAGAAAAAGTCTCGTCCTCGAGACTTACTAAGGACAAGCAGTAATCTAGGGTTGAGGCAATCCTAGACAAGTCGTTGTACTTATTTCATTTGGATTTTTTTTTTCACTTGCACAAGCTTTAAAATCAGCATATCGCTTAGACTGGATCGTGCGCACTTTCGAAGTGCACTTCTAGCGTGAACACGTCAACCAGCTCAGTGATAGCGAAGTCTTAGCACTCAAGTTTCACCTTTCCTAAAGTCTTGGATGGTGCACTAGTTCAAGGCGTCCCTCGAATAGATACATTCAACCAAACTTAGGGTTAGTGAAAATCGGACAAGCTACTAGCGATACTCTCAAGGGTTCGCACAGGTTGGCACAAAGGCCACTCGCAGCACACAAGCAGACAAGCAATCATATCATTCAAAACGTATTTTGAAAGTATTTAGACTTATTGTTGGAACATCCCATCGAGGCATTGAGAGAGAGCGTGCACATAACCCACGAACGAGCTTTTGAAACAGAGATATCAAATCAAAGTCCAAAGGCGTAGAAGCCAGGCTCTGATACCACTATGTCACGCCCCGATCTCCCGCAGGCTATTTCGGCCATTTCCGCTAGGCGGAAATCACCCTCGCCAGCGCTCCCGCAGAACGATCGCTTTGACCCATCCGGACGTGATGCCGTACGAGCGTGATCCACGCCCGTGCAAGGCCATGGTTCATTGGCTGGCGGCAAGAGTTCTAAGCCACAGAGTTGCACAGATTGTCCGAGTGCAGCGGAGTCATGAACGCATAGCGATTTGGTAACAGGTTCACTGAGTCGACAATATAGCGGAAGCATTGAAACACAAGTTGAAGTAAAGCAAGCTCTTTGATTGATATGAACAAGTGTTACAGGCGGCGTATAGCCGAGATTATAAGTCGCTCAAGCCTCTCTCTCTGAAACAGTAAAAGCGTGCCAAGTGGCTACAACTGTGGAATGATTGTACAGGCGAGTTCGGGCTATGTTCCAACATTATGTCTTGTATATGTGCTTCTGTTCCGGACGCACCATTGCAAGGCTTCAGAGGGATCTTCTGGCCTTAGCACGCACGAAGGAGGCATCCGCACCGAACGAGGTTCTCCCGCACCCTGCATACAAACTGGTGGATTATCAGTACATTGAATGCACTGGTGGGGAAGCTACTCGCCCGCTCGACAAATCCAAACACGTAATACAGGTTCCGTGCACCACTGTTAAGTTGTCTTTCTAGTTGCCTTAGGATCAGTTTCATGCAAATATTGAATAGCCTAACGTGTCGGGTAGTGCACCGTGCAACATGAGAGGAAACACGGTGAGACTTACCAACTTACCATCTCCTTCCCTGTCTAAGGCAAACATTGTTAATTCAAGCATGGGCAAGTATAACATTCAGGAGGCATAGCATATGCAAACACGAGGGTCATTTTATAACATGATCGTTCAGGTGTTTAGTTGTTCTTGATGCGATGCAGTGACTCGCACGCGGATAGCCGCTAAGCGAGGATGACTTATCTATATGAACACGAGTCGCTGGCAGAGCCATTACTGGACGTAGTCGAGGACAAGAATAGCATGCTACGCGTGTACACGAGGCACACGAACACAATGCGTTGCAAGCTATCCTCCCTGCACACGAGACTACACACGAGCTCCATCCGGACCGGATCGGCCCCAGTGCCCCGGTGACCGTCCGTGGAACTAGTCCGCGACATGCAAGTCAGGGTGAAACCAATCTCAGGCAACACGATTTATTTGACTAATCTCAGGCAACACGATTTATTTGACCAATCTCTGGCAACACGATTTATTTGACCAATCTCAGGCAACACGATTACATGACAAGCAGTATTGCATGATTCATTTAGCTATTGGATATGCACAGTCTCCTGGGCTGATGTAAGCCCGCACACGAGGGAGACTTACAGGGAGATCTGAATACCTGAATGAGTCTTGCCACTGGAGTATGATTCATTTACTTGACATGATGCAGTCCCCTGGATCGGGAACTGCCTTGGTGACCTAACGGTCCCGAATACTTGCGGGTTCATTCAGGCACGGAACGACTACGTAGTAGTCTTCCGGGGTTTGGATGAAAATACGGTAACATTCAAGCAGACAAGCATGCGTTTCTAAGGAACATAAGCAGACACGTTGCTCGGACCCGAAGGTAAGCCGAGAGATGAAACCGTTAAGGGACTTAGCATGCGAGGGTCTGAATATAAGCAGTATTTCAATTTCCATGTTCTAGCAAGCAATATGAGTTGGGATTATTCCCTTAGCTAGGTGCGTTGGATTTATTAGCATGCAGGGGGTGATTCACCTAGCGACTAGCATGAATATTCCAGATTTTATGTGTGCTGGCTAAGCAAAGACAAGTTCATCGTAGCCACCCACCTTAGAGATGATTCGCCTCGGTAGAGCGATACGTCTGAGCGAGCCTTTGAAAGCCTAAGCCGAATTCCTGTAGGGGCAAGTCTGGATATCCTTTACATTCTCTTTGAGGCAAAGCAGGTCGGGACAGCTGCACTATTGCCGTTTGAAATGGTAGTCCGCTTGAGCGGAACGGGGTGTTACATTACACATATATATATACAACCACATCTGTATATATATATATATATCTATAGATATACACTAGTCTACATCAACCCCTATATATATATATATAAATATATATATACATACAATATATATATATAGATAACTATATATATCACTATATACTCTATACACAATAGACACACACCTATACACTAATCTCAAATACACATATACACCAACATATATATATATAGATCTATACACAAGGTTATATAAATATAGATACTCTCCTATACACACATAGACATACATATAGACATAAACCCAATTATACTATTGTATACTCTATATAATACATAGGTAGTATACACATATATAATTATATATGCATGTATAGTACAAAAGCCAAAAACACAAACACATGGAGTGCACCGCACCCGTATCACACTTTTCTATGATACGCTTGCGACACGGCCCCCAACTCACAACCAAACGTATCTCGGAGGACACGTACATGCCTAATACATATATTATGAACAATACATATATAAATTATAGTGTCTACGTGTCCGTGTCACCATATGATATGCACATGGCCCCGTGTCGGAGGAAAACCCCCAAAATCGACCGTTTCGTCAAATCGACGAGATTCGGCCCACACGTATCCAATTGTGGACACGACATAAGCTACAAAAAAACAATCAATGGTCAATTAGATCTATTAGATCCATTGACAAGCACTACATGTGCCAATTTCGGAATTCCCCCAAAATTGGCACCAAAATGGACATAACTTCCACCGTAGGTCTCCAAATGATACCAAATCAAATCCTATGGGTAACCTATGCATGTGGGATGGTTTCTCATGGTAAAATATCAGATCTATAGCCTATAGGAAGGGGGAAAACTGATTTATACCTATTGGGAGATGGATTCCCAATGAAAAGGTTCCAAATGATAAGTTGCTCTTCTCCTTGTAGATCTTGGCCTCCTCCTCCTTGTTCCTTGCTCCTTGCTTGTAGATCCTTGATGTAGAGGCTTCAATGTTGAATTTAGAAGGAGATTTGAAGAGAATTGATGGTGAATTGATGGTGAATTGATGGGGAATTGATGGGGAATTGGAAGGGGGAAAACTAGATCTAGAATTTTGGGGAAGAACTAAAATGAGAGTACTCTCTCTCCTCTCAATTATGGCTGGACAAAAACCCTTCCTCAAGCAATGTACAAAGTCAAAAATACCCCTTGGGGCCTCTCATGAAGAAATAATTAGGGAGGGAAGGTTCTAGTCTAATGGTTTCACTAATTAATCATGTTTCTTAATCCATGGGCCTAATTCAAGGGCTCAACTTAGACTAGTCCAAAAGTTTGTTTTATGCTCTCTAATTAAATGGTTAGGTCTACTACACAAGCCCAAAATAAGTCTACACTAGCAATAAATAAAATAAATAAATTAGTCGTGCACAATTATTAATTATAATAATCCTAAAATAATTAATACCCATGATAATTACCAAACTACCCTTAGATGAAAATGTGAGGGTGACACCTAGCATATGAGGTGACTTCAAATTTGCAAGCACGTGGGATCTGGGGATAATCGACGGAGGAGGGAGGCGGGCTGCCAATAAGGGTGGCCTAGATGGCGGAGGAGGGAGGCTGGCTGTCACTGAGGGCGGTCTAGCTAGTAGCTTAGAGGAGGGGGGGTGGACGACCGTCTCCAGAAGACGCTCTAGTCGAAATTGCAGTGGTAGCAAGGATGTTAACGGAATGGGTCCGAACGATCTTGGCGAGACAGATATGCTACCACCGGATACAATCAGGCCGGGGGAGCGTTGAGGGGTGGTGGACTGATGGGAGGGAGGCCATTGCAGCCAAACAAGATGGCGCCATGAACGATCTTGGCGAGGACGACTACTTCGAGTATTAGGTTCTGGTTGGTAAGCGAAGAAACTGGATCCGCTGCGGGTGACATCTCAACTCTAGCCATCATATGGAGGACAAATTCGATGAATTTAGATAAAAGGAATGGAATCCTTGGAGAGTCGAGGGATGACCCTAGTATCAGGGGACAACATCAGAGCAATGAGGTGGGCACAGGCAACCCCTCTAGAGCCGAGGCAGTTACTGTAACACCCCGTTCCGCTCAAGCGGACTGCCATCTCAATCGGCAATCGTGCAGCTGTCCCAACCGGCTTTGCCTCGATTAAGAAACAAAGGATATCCAGACTTGCCCCTACAGGAATCCGGCTTAGGCTTTCAGAGGCTCGCTCAGACGTATCGCTCTACCGAGGCGAATCATCGCTAAGGTGGGTGGCTACGGTGAACTTGTCTTTGCTTAGCCAGCACACATAAAAATCTGGAATATTCATGCTAGTCGCTAGGTGAATCACCCCTGCATGCTAATAAATCCAACGCACCTAGCTAAGGGAATAATCCTAACTTGTATTGCTTGCTAGAACATGGAAAATGGAAATACTGCTTATATTCAGACCCTCGCATGCTAAGTCCTTTAACGGTTTCACTTCTCGGCTTACCTTCGGGTCCGAGCAACGTGCCTGCTTATGTTCCTTTAGAAACGCATGCTTGTCTGCTTGAATGTTGCCATATTTTCAATCCAAACCCCGGGAGACTACTAAGTAGTCGTTCCGCACATGGAAGAACCTGAAAGTATTCGGGACCGTTAGGTCACCAAGGCAATTCCCGAACCAGGAAATCTGCACCCTGAATGAATAAATCACTGAATCACAGCTCGAGGAGCAAACTACTGAATCAACTGGCCTGGCAATCGATATACGACTGTGAACAATCATGCCTGTACATTGAACATGATATGTCCTATCCTGAACTTGATCCTGTGCCTAGCCAGACCTGAATACAGACCTGCATGTCGCGGACAACTCAGAAACGAGGCACCGTTCCACGGGCGGTCACCGGGGCACTGGGGCCGACCCGATCCGGATGGAACTCTCCTGTTTAGTCATCCTGTGCAAAGACGGAATGGTGTGGAGCGTATCCTGTACTCTCGCTGCACCCCATTCTCGTTAGTGACTAAAATTGGTAACTCTCCTGTTTAGTCATACTGTGCAAAGACGAAATGGTGTGGAGCGCATCCTGTATTCTCGCTGCACCCCATTCTCGTTAGAGACTAAAATTGGTCCTTTATGGCTATGCCAGCGACAACTATTCATATAGATAAGTCATCCTCGCTTAGCGGCTATCCGCGTGCGAGTTACTGCATCGCATCAATGAATGACTTAACACCTGAACGATCATGTTAAAACGACCCTCATGTTTGCATATGCTATGCCTCCTGAATGTTATACTTGCCCGTGCTTGAATTAACATGTTTGCCTCAATGTTTGCCTTGGACAGGGAAGGAAATGGTAAGTTGGTAAGTCTCGTCGTGTTTCCTCTAACATCGCACGGCGCACTGCCCGACACGTTAAGCTGTTCAATGTTTGCATGAAACTGATCCTAAGGCAACTAGAAAGACAACTTAATAGTTGTGCACGGAACCTGTATTACGTGTTTGGATTTGTCGAGCGGGCGAGTAGCTTCCCCACCAGTGCATTCAATGTACTGATAATCCACCAGTTTGTATGCAGGGTGCGGGAGAACCTCGTGCGGTGCGGATGCCTCCAACGTGCGTGCTAAGGCGTGGACAACACTCCGAAGCAACGGTGCGTCCGGGACTGAAGCACATATACAAGACATAAGTTGTGAACATCGCCTGAACATCGCCTGTACAATCATTCCACAGTTGTAGCCATTTGGCACGCTTTTACTATTTCAGAGAGAGAGGCTTGAGCGACTTGTAATCTCGGCTATACGCCACCTGTAATACATGTTTCATATCAATAAAGAGATTACTTTACTTGTTTCGATGCTTCCGCTATGTTGTCGACTCAGTGAACCTGTTACCGATCGCTATGCGTTCCTAAACTCCGCTGCACTCGAACAATCTGTGCGACTCTGTGGCTTAGAACTCTTGCCGCCAGCCAATGAACCATGGCCTTGTACGGGCGTGGATCACGCTCGTGCGGCATCACGCCCGGATGGGTTAAGCGATCGTTCCGCGGGAGCGCTGGCGAGGGTGATTCCCGCCTAGCGGGAACGCCCGATTGCCTGCGGGAGATCGGGGCGTGACATGTTGGTATCAGAGCCTGGCTTCTACGCCTTTAGACTTCGATTCGATATCTCTGTTTCGAAAGCTCGTTCGTGGGTTATGTGCACGCTCTCTCTCAATGCCTCGATGGGATGTTCCAACAATAAGTCTAAATACTTTCAAAATACGTTTTGAATGATATGCTTGCTTGTCTGGTTGTATGCTGCGAGTGGCCTTTGTGCCAACCTGTGCGAACCCTTGAGAGTATCGCTAGTAGCTTGTCCGATTTTCACTAACCCTAAGTTTGGTTGAATGCATCTATTCGAGGGACGCCTTGAACTAGTGCACCATCCAAGACTTAAGAAAAGGTGAAACTCGAGTGCTGAGACTTCGCTATCACTAAGCTGGTTGACGTGTTCACACTAGAAATGCATGTCGAAGGTGCGCACGATCCAGTCTAAGCGATATGCTGATTTTGAAGCTTGTGCAAGTGAAGATCCAAATGAACAAGTGCAACGACTTGTCTAGGATTGCCTCAACCCTAGATTACTGCTTGTCCTTAGTAAGTCTCGAGGACGAGACTTTTTCTAAGTTGGGTAGGATGTAACACCCCGTTCCGCTCAAGCGGACTGCCGTCTCAATCGGCAATCGTGCAGCTGTCCCGACCGGCTTTGCCTCGATTAAGAAACAAAGGATATCCAGACTTGCCCCTACAGGAATCCGGCTTAGGCTTTCAGAGGCTCGCTCAGACGTATCGCTCTACCGAGGCGAATCATCGCTAAGGTGGGTGGCTACGGTGAACTTGTCTTTGCTTAGCCAGCACACATAAAAATCTGGAATATTCATGCTAGTCGCTAGGTGAATCACCCCTGCATGCTAATAAATCCAAAGCACCTAGCTAAGGGAATAATCCCAACTTGTATTGCTTGCTAGAACATGGAAAATGGAAATACTGCTTATATTCAGACCCTCGCATGCTAAGTCCTTTAACGGTTTCACTTCTCGACTTACCTTCGGGTCCGAGCAACGTGCCTGCTTATGTTCCTTTAGAAACGCATGCTTGTCTGCTTGAATGTTGCCATGTTTTCAATCCAAACCCCGGGAGGCTACTAAGTAGTCGTTCCGCACATGGAAGAACCTGAAAGTATTCGGGACCGTTAGGTCACCAAGGCAATTCCCGAACCAGGGAATCTGCACCCTGAATGAATAAATCACTGAATCACAGCTCGAGGAGCAAACTACTGAATCAACTGGCCTGGCAATCGATATACGACTGTGAACAATCATGCCTGTACATTGAACATGATATGTCCTATCCTGAACTTGATCCTGTGCCTAGCCAGACCTGAATACAGACCTGCATGTCGCGGACAACTCGGAAACGAGGCACCGTTCCACGGGCGGTCACCGGGGCACTGGGGCCGACCCGATCCGGATGGAACTCTCCTGTTTAGTCATCCTGTGCAAAGACGGAATGGTGTGGAGCGCATCCTGTACTCTCGCTGTACCCCATTCTCGTTAGTGACTAAAATTGGTAACTCTCCTGTTTAGTCATCCTGTGCAAAGACGAAATGGTGTGGAGCGCATCCTGTATTCTCGCTGCACCCCATTCTCGTTAGAGACTAAAATTGGTCCTTTATGGCTATGCCAGCGACAACTGTTCATATAGATAAGTCATCCTCGCTTAGCGGCTATCCGCGTGCGAGTTACTGTATCGCATCAATGAATGACTTAACACCTGAACGATCATGTTAAAACGACCCTCATGTTTGCATATGCTATGCCTCCTGAATGTTATACTTGCCCGTGCTTGAATTAACATGTTTGCCTCAATGTTTGCCTTGGACAGGGAAGGAAATGGTAAGTTGGTAAGTCTCACCGTGTTTCCTCTAACATCGTATGGCGCACTGCCCGACACGTTAAGCTGTTCAATGTTTGCATGAAACTGATCCTAAGGCAACTAGAAAGACAACTTAATAGTTGTGCACGGAACCTGTATTACGTGTTTGGATTTGTCGAGCGGGCGAGTAGCTTCCCCACCAGTGCATTCAATGTACTGATAATCCACCAGTTTGTATGCAGGGTGCGGGAGAACCTCGTGCGGTGCGGATGCCTCCAACGTGCGTGCTAAGGCGTGGACAACACTCCGAAGCAACGGTGCGTCCGGGACTGAAGCACATATACAAGACATAAGTTGTGAACATCGCCTGAACATCGCCTGTACAATCATTCCACAGTTGTAGCCATTTGGCACGCTTTTACTGTTTCAGAGAGAGAGGCTTGAGCGACTTGTAATCTCGGCTATACGCCGCCTGTAATACATGTTTCATATCAATAAAGAGATTACTTTACTTGTTTCGATGCTTCCGCTATGTTGTCGACTCAGTGAACCTGTTACCGATCGCTATGCGTTCCTAAACTCCGCTGCACTCGGACAATCTGTGCGACTCTGTGGCTTAGAACTCTTGCCGCCAGCCAATGAACCATGGCCTTGCACGGGCGTGGATCACGCTCGTGCGGCATCACGCCCGGATGGGTTAAGCGATCGTTCCGCGGGAGCACTGGCGAGGGTGATTCCCGCCTAGCGGGAACGGCCGATTGCCTGCGGGAGATCGGGGCGTGACAGTTACACCTCTCGCGAGTAAGTCGTAGGAGGATATTTGTAGGCCTGGTATGGCTAACTCCAATGCCTCGATGGGATACGTAGAGCCTAAAAAGATGGAAAACAAATTCAGAGTATCTTTTCATGCTGAAGAGATTGCAGAGGTGACAGAATTCTAGAGGAACACCCTCATTCTATATGTACTAGACGATAAACCCTTCTACGAGCATATTAGAGTTTATGCTCACCGAGTTTGGCGTCCGAAAGGTAGTATAGAATATTTTGCTAGGGATAATGGTTTCTACTTCGTTAAGCTTGGGATACGGGAGGATGTTGAATGAATAATCCAATGAGGGTCGTGGACGTTTGATATAAGACTTATTATCCTTAAAGAATGGACTCCATAGTCGACTTGCGAGAAGGACGTCCTTAATGTTGTACCGATATGGATCTGATTCCCTAGATGCCAAATACTAGAGTGTTTCGCTTTTGATAAGACTGGCTAGTCTTATTGGCAAGCCTATCAAAGCGGATGAGGCCACTTCGTTCATATCCAGGCTGATGTATGCAAGGATGTTCGTTGAGATAGAGGCTGGAAGGGACCTAACACGGGCACTGGAATATGATGTGCCTAGTGGTGAGGTGCTCGAGCAGGTTGTGGAGTATGATTGGGTTCCTCTGAGATGTTCTTATTGTGCATGCTTTGGTCATTCGTCTACAACGTGTAAATCTGGAGTCACTAAGGGTGGCACCACATATGGTTGCTCTGATCCGGAGGATGTCCCCTGTCTTCAAGTATCGGAACATACGGGGGGGGGGGGGGTGTCACCAGGTGGGACGCCAGGTACAGGTCATATGGAAGAAGATATGGTAGCAGAGGCCATAAAAGCAACCAATATATTCGGAGGGGAGATGGATACTCAGTATGTTGATCACAACCAGTTAATTGTGTTCAAAGAGCAAAGGGGGGTCGTTACTAGAGGTATGAGTGCTGCACTTAATCGAGGTTCAAATAAATCCCAAGTAACGAAGGCGGACGTCTTAACTAGCAGAAAAAGACATGCATGACCAATATAAGATGATGATGCAATGAGGGGTACTGGCACATCATCTATTATTGTAGAAGATTTATTCAAGGATAATACTGCATGGGACTCACTATTGGAGAGGGTAGCAGGGACTGATACTACTACTGATGTGGATGCTGTCATGAATCAGGATGTTCCAATAACTCTCCCTGTTGTTGGGCCTGGCGACATGCAAGGGGATAACATTGATTATTAATGTCTATCAGTCACGTCCCAATACTAGAATACGGAGACGGACACAACTAGCTACCCCGTACAAGGTACTATACTTCGTACGACGATCATGACTGTAACTAGACAAGGGGTGCATGCTGCAATTAGGTCACTTAGGGTCACACGAATATCTATGTCTCAATCAATTAAACAAAAAGCAGTAATCATAGAGCATATATGATAAAGCAATAAGATGTCCCAAATGCTTTCTCAAGATGTTCTAGAGACCAACTGTACAAAATAAGAGCTGGTGGAATATCAAAAGTACATGATAGTGATCAGCTGCAGTCTGATTTAATATAATCATGTAAGAAAAACTAAATATCCAGACGTGCCGGCTAATATGTATCGGTGGCTAAACGTTCAAAAGATAAAATGTACAATGACAAGCAGGGAAGAAGAAAATCCAATCGTTATTCTTGGCGACCATGTTTCTGGTATGCGCCATGAGCCGGAAGAAAGTATGTTGGATCCTTGGGTGCTGGTTCGGGACCCGGCCATGCAAAACCAGTAGGGTTAGACCCCAAATAGCAAGTACACAAAGGAAGCACAAAAAAATAGAGAAACAAAAACCCAAGCCATAAATATATAATAATATATATAAGGTTATGCGTCGTAACTTAGGTCCATGGTATATCCTAGCACAAAGGACCAACCCTACAACCAAACAAGAACAAGGGTTGAATCCATCACACTATGATAGTCCATCTCCCTAGGCTACTAACAGAATAATACAATCACAATCAAGTCCAACTAATAAGATCGGCCGGTTACTTGTACGACTTGTTAATTGTGGAGTCTGAGGTTATCTCAGAATAATGCATAATAGGTATCCTCATATCACGCCATTGCCGAACATGAGCTAACCTAGCCTAATAAAATGATTATACAGGCACTTCATGAATTGTATTAGTTCTCCGTAGGGCCACTGTGCTAGATCACTGTATTAGCGGTTCCAATATTCCTATAGTGAAACAGTAGCTCGTCATTATTTATAATAGGTCAAATACTGTACTCCACTAAGGCGGATGTTATACAATATCTGTGGTGGCCAGTCCATAGTGCACTTAGAATGAATCTCTATGGAAAGGTTCGTTGGCATGATATCGGGATACCATTTTCTTCCAATGTTACTACCACTTTTAGTTGCCTAATTAACCCTATATTGTTTGAAATATGAAGACGTGGCCACATGAGAATTTTTCTTAAGATGTCGTACAAGGTACGAGCACGCTAGATATGGATCCATGAAAATTCAATCTGGATTCACCCGAGCGTGTATGCAACATTCAATAAATCAATATCCTAGCTACGTTGGGTACTTGACTCGCATATCATGTCCGTGCTGGAAGAAAAATATATTTATAGTATCACGAGTTCAGAAATTTGGAGGCATTCTCAATGCACAACCCAAATATAAATCACTTAACACGTAACACGGTATGTTGTACCTCGGTGCACAGATCATAAACAATATCAGGCATTGATTGTATCAGCATGAATACAGTATTCGAGTCCAATTACCAAGATCATAAGCATGAGTTCTAGCACAATGTCGAGATTACTGAGTCCATTCTCCCTAGAATCATAACACAAGCAAAAACTAGGATCAACCACAATAGAGGATGACAAGAAATATTCCAAATAAAATAAATGATCCAAACAAGAAAGTACTACGTGTACACAGCGAGTCACTAAGGATAATACGTGTCTAAGTCGTGCACAAGAAGGTCAGGCCGCATGAACCAACTGGCCGCATGCTCGGGCAAAAGTTCATTGCTTGGGACAAGTGTCAAAGTGATGGGCAATAAATGAAGTGTCAGGAAAGTGACATAAAGGTGATTGATGTGACAAGGCATAAGTGTCAGAGAGAAAAGACAAAATGTCACGACCCGCACCCGGAAGTTCGGGCACGAGTGCGTGGGCACGTCCAGCCTACGCCGTAGAGTCGGCGGTAGTACGCTGTCTAGGTCAATCCATAACTACTAACTAGCTCATTCACAACAACATAGGCAAGATGAGAATGAAACTTAAGATTGCAACTGAAAATAAAGGTGACAACAGATTCAAATGTTTAAGTACAGAGATTCAATATTCAAATCGGGGACAAACCCGATAAATAAGCTAAGAATGGAAATGAAAGATAGCTACTACTAGCTACTCAGCATCAGGGGTCTCCTGGGTGGGTTCTGGCTCCTCATAGGTATCATCAGTCCCCTCATAGGGACCATAATAGGTAGGGGCAAGATCCTCATCATCGCCTAAATCAACAGATCCAGTCAGGAAAGGAGCAAAGTACACAGTGCACAACAATGTTAAACTAAATATTTTATGACAATTAAACATTGAATATCATGTTAAGGAAATTGCATAAAGGAATGTTAATATCTCAGAGTCAAAACTATAAACAGGAATATGAGAAAACAGAAGTAAACGAGCAGGAAAAGAAACTACACAGTCAGCAAGAATATAACAGGACCAGAAGTTATCTGTATGAAACTTCCGTTTTTTTTAGAATACTTAGTTGGCATGTAGGGGTTTATAAGGCTAATTCAGCCGTCATGAACGGCTATTAGTCATGAATAATCGAGATCCGGCTGATGGACAGTCGTGTACCAACAGCTATTATTCACGGCAAGGGGAAGGGTAAACTACATGCCTTTCAGTATTCTCCCACCCGACATGAAAAACAAGACGTGAATTCCAATACTCAAGACATGAAAATCTAGCATTTCTAACACTAAGGGTAATCATCAAGGTTACTAGTAAAGCAGGAAATTAATTATCACAATATATAGATTTAACTTGAAGTGCAGGTACTTGCCTGTTGTTTGGATCTGATTAGTTAGGTTCTTGGGAGAAAAGTCCAGAGATGAGTCCAAAAGCTGAAACAGACATTACCATCACTCTCAGAAGATGTCAAATAGCTAGAAACGCCTGTCCTTGGGTCCAATTTGGAGACAAAGGCAGAAACGGTAATTTCGGGTCAAAAGGGGGTCCGCCGGTGGGCCCGCTTTGCACCGAAAAACGTGTCCAGGTCAACGGTCTCCAAATTCACCAAACTTAGTGTCAACAGGTCAGGAACGCTGATACGAACCCAACGGAACTTCCAGTTTTGGATTCCGATGAGCCGAACACAAAATCGCCCGTCGAGCGGGGCCTATGGGGCCCACGACACGCGATTTCGTCAACGTTCTCAGAATCGAACCAAACTTGACCCACAGGACCAGCGTATCGCTACGAGTCCGATGGCGCAAGTTAAGTCTCGATCTGACGAGTGTGCACAAAATTAGGGTGAATTGCAGAAAAACCAGATACGGGGCGATGTCCGCGGATACGCGTTGATTCCGGTGTGCACGCACACCCGAATCAGCTTCCGCGAAATCTCACACGTCCGTATCGACGGTGCGTACGTATCTGTGAAGACCGCACGCGACCAAGTCGTCCCGTTTGGCGGGGCGTACTCAGTTCCGGGGATAAAACAGGGTCTGGTTTTTCCTGTTTTTGGATCGCGGTGTGCGATCACCACAGGCCGCGATGTCCCGAACAGTTTGTCCGAACACCGAGAGGGTCATACAGGCTTCACAACGCAATTTACGGAATTGAAAACGGAGCTACGAGGCGAAAGTTACACGTACCTGAAGGGGACCCGGAAATCAGGGTCGAGACGTGTCCGTGTCGTGTCCGACACGGAATCCCCAAATTAGGGTTAGGGTTTCTGGCGATGGCCGCAGACGGCGGAGGCCGGCCGGAGATGCGCCGGAGGGGGCCGGGGAAGGTTCGCCGGGGCTGGGCGGAGCCGGTGGACGGCGGCGCGCGGGGAGGAGGGGCTGCCGGAGTCGGCTGCTCGCGTCTCCGGTCCGCTGCGGGTCGACTTCGGCTGCTGGCGGCGTCTGAGGCGGCGGAGGAGGAGGAGCAGAGGAGGGTGGCAGCGGCGGGCGGTCGAGGCGAGTGGGTGGTGGCTCGCCGGCTGGAGGGTGGCCGGGGGAGGACAGAAAAAGGGGGGCCGGCGTTAGGGTTCCGGTCGGGGAAGGTTTCGGGTTGGGGAAGAGAGGGAGGCGGAGGAATTTATAGGGCGGAGGGGCGTTGGGTCAGCCGGAGGTGGCGGGGGTCGTGGCGACCGGGCCGGGAGAGGCGGAGCGGCCAGGCGACGTGGCCGGAGCTCCGCCGAAAAATGCGCGGGGAGGAGGGAAGGTGGGGGAACTGGTCGCCGGGTCGGGCGGCACGCGGGTCGGGTCTGTCTGACCCGACCCGACCCGGTAGTGGGTTGGGCTGGGCCAGGAACTAACGGGCCGGTCCAATGGGCTGGGCCGGCCCAAAGAAAAGATAATAAAATAAAATAAAATAAATAAATAAATAAATAATTAAATAATTAGATAATTAATTAATTAATAAAAAATAGTTTTTAGGCATTTAAAAATAGGTCTGAGGCCCAGAAAAAATCCAGAAAAATTACCCTAAGTCCAATTTTTCATTTTACACCCAAAAATATTATTTTCATAATATTTTAATATTATTTGTTGCTAATTAAAAATCATTTATTAATTGAAAAGCTTGATTTTAATTACAGAAAATTTCCAGAAAATTCCAGAAAATTGAGAAAAATCCAAGATTTAATAATTTGAGAAATTCAGGGGGTTTACAACCTACCCAACTTACAAAAATTTCGTCCTCGAAATTTAAGAATAACAGGGCACGAAAAGAAAGGCCGAGAAATAAAATACACCTCAGGGTTCAAAAAGATAGGGGTATCGCTCTCTAATCTCGTCTTCTTGCTCCCAGGTGGATTCGCCGGGAGAATGATGCTTCCAAGCTACGCGAACCAGGGAGATAACCTGGTTCCGTAGGACTTTCTCCGAGCGATCCAGTATCTCCACGGGTTGCTCTTGGTAAGTCAAACTTGGGCCTACTTCGAGCTCTGAGTGATCCAAAATGTGGCTGGGGTCTGACACATACTTCCTCAGCTGCGACACGTGGAAGACGTTATGGACTCCTTCCAGAGAGGGTGGCAATGCCAGACGGTATGCCACTTCTCCGATTTTCTCCTGAATGCCAAAAGGTCCAATGAATCTTGGGCTGAGTTTTCCACTCCTTCCGAACCTAATGGTGCCACGTGTCGGGGAAATCTTTAAGAATACCAGCTCTCCAACCTTAAAATAGAGTCATAATCAAGTCTTAGTTCCATAAGCAAATATTTAATTTGACTTGAATTTCATAAATTTAATTACCTCAAATTCCAAGGGCCTTCGGTGGCTATTTGCCCAATGTCGTTGCCTGTCTTGAGCCACTCGAAGTCTGTCCCTTATTTGCTTTACCTTCTCAGCTGAATCGATCACCATCTCTGGTCCCAGCAGGGCTCTTTCTCCAACGTCGTCCCATGATAGCGGGGTACGACATCTTCGTCCATACAGAGCTTCAAATGGAGTCATCTCAATACTTGCTTGGTAACTGTTATTATAAGAGAACTCCACAAGATGTAGGTAGTCTTCCTAGGATCCTCCAAAATCCAGAACACATGTACGGAGCATATCTTCAAGTGTCTGGATTGTACGTTCCGATTGTCCATCGGTTTGGGGATGATAAGCTGTGCTGAATTTGAGTTGAGTCCCCAAACTGGCTTGTAAGCTCTTCCAGAAGTGAGAGGTGAATCTTGAATCTCTGTCGGAGACAATACTTACTGGAACTCCATGCAGCCTAACAATATGTCTGATATATAAATCTGCCAGCTTCTCTGTAGATAGCCCTACTTTGAAAGGTAGAAAATGTGCAGACTTGGTCAGTCTATCCACTATCACCCAGATTGCATCCTTACCACTAGGTGTCCTTGGAAGTCCGGAAACAAAATCCATTGTGATATGTTCCCACTTCCACTCCGGAATGGGTAGTGGTTGAAGCAGTCCTCCAGGTCTTTGTCTCTCTGCCTTGACTTGCTGGCACACTAAACAACGAGATACGAACCTGGCTACTTCTCTTTTCATGCCATGCCACCAAACATGCGTTCTCAGGTCCTTGTACATCTTGTTGGCTCCTGGATGTATAGAGTATTGCGATCTGTGCGCCTCTTGCATAATTTCTTCTCTTATGTCTCCTTGAGGTACACATAATCTATCGCCAAGCCTCAGTGATCCATCTTCATGAATTCTGAATTCTTCTACTAGTCCAGCTTGCACTTGACCTCGAAGGCTTCGCAGGCCTTCGTCCTGAAACTGAGTCTCCTTGATCTTGTCCATTAAAGTAGACTGAATCTGCAAGTTCATCATTTGGCCTTCTTTTCCTGGGATAATTACTTCAATACCTAAACTTTCCAAGTCCTCCAGCAGGTGTCTGTCCATAGTCAAGTACATCGCCATAGGATACCTGCTTAGAGCATCAGCAACTACATTTGCCTTCCCAGGGTGATATTGAAGAGTGATATCAAAGTCTTTCATTAGTTCTAGCCACCTTCTTTGCCTCATGTTTAGTTCTTTCTGGGTGAAGATATATTTTAGACTTTTATGGTCCGTAAATATTTCTACCCTTTCTCCATAAAGATAATGCTTCCATAATTTGAGAGCAAAAATGACAGCTGCCAATTCTAAATCATGAGTTGGATAATTCTTTTCATGGGGTCGAAGCTGTCTAGAGGCATAGGCTATTACCTTCTTGTTCTGTTCCAGTACACAACCTAGACCTTTTCCAGAAGCATCACTATAAATAGCGAAACCTCCGGTTCCGGAAGGTAAGGTCAGAATAGGGGCAGTAGTCAGCCTTTTCTTCAATTCCTCAAAAGCACGCTGACATTCATCAGTCCAGGTGAACTCTTCATCCTTTCTTGTTAATTTTGTCATGGGCTCCGCAATTCTAGCAAAGTCCTTTACAAACTTCCGATAGTAGCCAGCTAGGCCCAGGAAACTTCTAATCTCAGCTACAGAGTCTGGAGTGGGCCAGGATTCTACTGCAGCTATCTTCTTAGGATCTACTGCTATTCCATCTCCAGTCACAACATGTCCCAAGAATTCTACTTTGTCTAGGAAGAAAGCACATTTAGATAATTTTCCATAAAGTTTTTCCTTCCTTAAAGTCTCCAATGCTAACCTCAAATGTTCTTCATGTTCTTCGGGGGTCTTGGAGTAGATCAAAATATCATCAATGAAGACCACTACAAATTTGTCTAGGTATGGCTGGAAAACTCTGTTCATTAGGTTCATAAAAACTGCTGGAGCATTCGTCAACCCGAACGGCATTACTAAGAATTCGTAGTGTCCGTTCCGGGTATTGAAAGCAGTTTTAGGGATGTCTTCCTTTCTCATCCTTACTTGGTGGTAACCAGACCTCAAATCAATCTTGGAAAATACCCGAGCTCCACTCAACTGATCAAATAAGTCATCTATCCTGGGCAGGGGATACTTATTCTTAATTGTCAAGGCATTCAAGGCCCTATAGTCAATACACATTCGGGATGTTCCGTCCTTCTTGGGCACAAATAATACTGGAGCTCCCCAGGGTGAGACACTAGACCTAATGAAGCATTTGTCTTCTAGTTCTTTGATTTGCTCATTTAGTTCTATTATCTCCTTCTTGTTGATTCTGTAGGGATTTTGAGATACTGGTGCTGCTCCTGGCACTAGGTCAATGGAGAATTCAACTTCTCGGTCTGGGGGTAGGCCTGAGAGATCTTCAGGGAAGACATCAAGGTATTCAGAGATGATAGGTGGCAATTCTTCTGTTACTAGGGCTCCACAAATTATGTTATTACCCATTTCTCTAGAACCTCTAGCAAATTCAAATTCTGGCTTGCCAGGGGGTCTGAAGATTACACTGCCTCTGTGACAGTCTATTGTGGCATGATGTTGACTTAACCAATCCATACCCAGTATAATGTCAAAACTGGGCACTGGCATTACAAGTAGTCTAGCATACAGTTCTCTTCCACATAATGTAATAGGACAATTGTTACAGGCATCACTAACCGGGATGATTCCTCCACCGGTAATGATCTTATAACAATTCCTAAGGGGTTTAGTGGTTAAGCTATGCTTCATAAGGAAATCTACTGACATGAATGAATGAGAAGCTCCAGAGTCAATTAAAGTAATAGCTGGTATTGAATTTATAAGCACAGAACCTGTGATCACGTCTGCTGTGGCCTCAGCTTCTTCCAGAGTCATTGCATAAGCACGGCCTTGCTGCGGTGTACCCCTCTGTTGCTGCTGGTGCTGAGCAAAGCGTTGTTGTTGTGTTGGAAGTGGGGGTCCCCTCTGTTGTGCTGCTGGGGGCCTGGCCTGGACTGGAGCCTTTGGTGCAGCGGGGCGTCCTTGAGCAGCAGGACAGTCCCTCAATTGATGTGCTGGGGAGCCACAATAGAGACAGGCACCTAGCCTCTTTCTACAGTCTTGCCAAGTGTGGCCCGGTTTTTGGCAATAGTTGCAAGGGGGAGCTCGCTGGTTCTGTCCCTGAGCCTGGTGTTGGGGTGCTGGAGCTCGAGGGAGAGGACGCTGAGTTTGCTGCGGGGCCCTCTGTTGTTGTTGTTGTTGCTGTTGTTGAAAAGGGCGTTTATTGGGTCCCGTATTTCCGGTATCTCTTTCTCGCTTCAGTTTGTGTCCCCTATCTCTCTCTACGCCTTGTGCCACGCTCAGGATTTCTTTATAGGTACGAGCTCGGCTGGTGGTTACAGCAAGGCGAATATCCGGAGACAGCCCCTTCTTGAATCTACGGGCCCTGTCCTCCGGGGTACGAACCATGTACTCCGCAAAGTGGCTTAACCTGCTAAATTCAGCAGTATATTCATCAACAGACAGGTTACCTTGTTCCAGTCTCTCGAATTGGCTTTCGAGAGCTTTCCTAGCCACTTCGGGGTAGAATTTCTCCTTGAATAGCCTTTTAAATTCTTCCCAGGTGATGTCGGGAGCAGATAGTTGGGGTTCGTCTCTGAACCAGGTTCGAGCAATGTCGAACAGTTGCAGGCTTGCGGACTCCACTTTGAGGTCATCAGGGACCCGGGCAGTCTTCAGGAGTCTCTCGACATTCTCTATCCATTCATCGGCATAGAGAATGCCCTCAGTTCCGTAAAATTCCAGGGGTCTTAGATTCTTGAAGTCTTTGGCACTCCCTGGCCTCTTGAGTGACGACTCCTGGGGCTTAAGGGCTTCTGAGAGGCTGGTCCGCAGAAGTGCCATCTGTTCTTTCTGGGATTCCACCAATCCCTGGAACACTCCTAGCAGTTGTGCCCCATCTAGGGTAACTGCCGGGACAGATGGAGGCGGCGGGAGTGCAAGAGTCTCGGGCACATTCTGCTCAGCTGGTTCTGATGTGCCTCCTACTGTGTTCCTGGTCTGGACCATTCTGAAAGATTAAGGGATAGGAAGATCAGAATACTTGGAAATCAAGGGCGATAGAAAAAAATTGAGCAGCAATGATATCAAGAATTAAAATAAGGACGCTATACTGTGAATGAGCTTTTCCTAGAATCCTCAATCTTATTCCATACCCTGTCCTAGGGTATTACCCTATTTTAGGATAGGACCTGCATGGGCCACCATAAAAATGTGTCACGACCCGCACCCGGAAGTTCGGACACGAGTGCGTGGGCACGTCCAGCCTACGCCGCAGAGTCGGCGGTAGTACGCTGTCTAGGTCAATCCATAACTACTAACTAGCTCATTCACAACAACATAGGCAAGATGAGAATAAAACTTAAGATTGCAACTGAAAATAAAGGTGACAACAGATTCAAATGTTTAAGTACAGAGATTCAATATTCAAATCGGAGACAAACCCGATAAATAAGCTAAGAATGGAAATGAAAGATAGCTACTACTAGCTACTCAGCATCAGGGGTCTCCTGGGTGGGTTCTGGCTCCTCATAGGTATCATCAGTCCCCTCATAGGGACCATAATAGGTAGGGGCAAGATCCTCATCATCGCCTAAATCAACAGATCCAGTCAGGAAAGGAGCAAAGTACACAGTGCACAACAATGTTAAACTAAATATTTTATGACAATTAAACATTGAATATCATGTTAAGGAAATTGCATAAAGGAATGTTAATATCTCAGAGTCAAAACTATAAACAGGAATATGAGAAAACAGAAGTAAACGAGCAGGAAAAGAAACTACACAGTCAGCAAGAATATAACAGGACCAGAAGTTATCTGTATGAAACTTGTGTTTGTTTTTAGAATACTTAGTTGGCATGTAGGGGTTTATAAGGCTAATCCGGCCGTCATGAACGGCTATTAGTCACGAATAATCGAGATCCGGCTGATGGACAGTCGTGTACCAACAGCTATTATTCACGGCAAGGGGAAGGGTAAACTACATGCCTTTCAGTATTCTCCCACCCGACATAAAAAACAAGACGTGAATTCCAATACTCAAGACATGAAAATCTAGCATTTTTAACACTAAGGGTAATCATCAAGGTTACTAGTAAAGCAGGAAATTAATTATCACAATATATAGATTTAACTTGAAGTGCAGGTACTTGCCTGTTGTTTGGATCTGATTAGTCAGGTTCTTGGGGGAAAAGTCCAGAGATGAGTCCAAAAGCTGAAACAGACATTACCATCACTCTCAGAAGATGTCAAATAGCTAGAAACGCCTGTCCTTGGGTCCAATTTGGAGACAAGGGCAGAAACGGTAATTTCGGGTCAAAAGGGGGTCCGCCGGTGGGCCCGCTTTGCACCGAAAAACGTGTCCAGGTCAACGGTCTCCAAATTCACCAAACTTAGTGTCAACAGGTCAGGAACGCTGATACGAACCCAACGAAACTTCCAGTTTTGGATTCCGATGAGCCGAACACAAAATCGCCCGTCGAGCGGGACCTGTGGGGCCCACGACACGCGATTTCGTCAACGTTCTCAGAATCGAACCAAACTTGACCCACAGGACCAGCGTATCGCTACGAGTCCGATGGCGCAAGTTTCGTCTCGATCTGACGAGTGTGCACGAAATTAGGATGAATTGTAGAAAAACCGGATACGGGGCGATGTCCGCGGATACGCGTTGATTCCGGTGTGCACGCACACCCGAATCAGCTTCCGCGAAATCTCACACGTCCGTATCGACGGTGCGTACGTATCTGTGAAGACCGCACGCGACCAAGTCGTCCCGTTTGGCGGGGCGTACTCAGTTCCGGGGGTAAAACAGGGTCTGGTTTTTCCTGTTTTTGGATCGCGGTGTGCGATCACCACAGGCCGCGATGTCCCGAACAGTTTATCCGGACACCGAGAGGGTCATACAGGCTTCACAACTCAATTTACGGAATTGAAAACGGAGCTACGAGGCGAAAGTTACACGTACCTGAAGGGGACCCGGGAATCAGGGTCGAGACGTGTCCGTGTCGTGTCCGACACGGAATCCCCAAATTAGGGTTAGGGTTTCTGGCGATGGCCGCAGACGGCGGAGGCCGGCCGGAGATGCGCCGGAGGGGGCCGGGGAAGGTTCGCCGGGGCTGGGCGGAGCCGGTGGACGGCGGCGCGCGGGGAGGAGGGGCTGCCGGAGTCGGCTGCTCGCGTCTCCGGTCCGCTGCGGGTCGACTTCGGCTGCTGGCGGCGTCTGAGGCGGCGGAGGAGGAGGAGCAGAGGAGGGTGGCAGCGGCGGGCGGTCGAGGCGAGTGGGTGGTGGCTCGCCGGCTGGAGGGTGGCCGGGGGAGGACAGAAAAAGGGGGGCCGGCGTTAGGGTTCCGGTCGGGGAAGGTTTCGGGTTGGGGAAGAGAGGGAGGCGGAGGAATTTATAGGGCGGAGGGGCGTTGGGTCAGCCGGAGGTGGCGGGGGTCGTGGCGACCGGGCCGGGAGAGGCGGAGCGGCCAGGCGACGTGGCCGGAGCTCCGCCGAAAAATGCGCGGGGAGGAGGGAAGGTGGGGGAACTGGTCGCCGGGTCGGGCGGCACGCGGGTCGGGTCTGTCTGACCCGACCCGACCCGGTAGTGGGTTGGGCTGGGCCAGGAACTAACGGGCCGGTCCAATGGGCTGGGCCGGCCCAAAGAAAAGATAATAAAATAAAATAAAATAAATAAATAAATAAATAATTAAATAATTAGATAATTAATTAATTAATAAAAAATAGTTTTTAGGCATTTAAAAATAGGTCTGAGGCCCAGAAAAAATCCAGAAAAATTACCCTAAGTCCAATTTTTCATTTTACACCCAAAAATATTATTTTCATAATATTTTAATATTATTTGTTGCTAATTAAAAATCATTTATTAATTGAAAAGCTTGATTTTAATTACAGAAAATTTCCAGAAAATTCCAGAAAATTGAGAAAAATCCAAGATTTAATAATTTGAGAAATTCAGGGGGTTTACACAAAAGTACAATAAAGTCGTGCAAAGACTCAAAAGTCGTGCAGAGGCATGTGGCCAAAAGAAGAGACGCATGACTCGAGGCCGCAAAATCTCCTTGATGCATGGACTCTGGGCGTATGGAATCAGGCCTTAGTGAATTTCCATGCATTCAAGGTACTATGCGTTCGACTTTTGAAAGCATGCACAAACAGGTATGCGTCCAACAGGATGGGCACATGCTGGAGGGGGCGTATGTTGTTGGGCCGCATGGTACTCCATCGTCCCAGAACAACAAGTTCGGCTATAAAAAAAATGCAAGAATCCGAAAAGGCTAGATCTGCTATAAAAATTCTCATCTCAACTCCAAATCAAGTCGATCAAAAGCCAAACTGTTCGAAATGAAGTGCTCCATCACATAGAATAATAAGTTTTCGAAACAATAAGTTTTTGAAGATCAAAACCAAGAAACTCAAGAACATCCACACTCATAAAATCCAGAACTACACCATTCCATCCACCAAATTCAAAAATACCAAGTTCTAAACATGCTTAAAATTATACAATAAATATAATAGACCAATAATATGGAGGGTTTCTTCATTTCTCATGCAAGGTGTAATTGCCTATGAAGGGAGGGAAAACCTAAGAGAGAGAAGAAAAAGAAAGAATGAAGAGGGAGAGAGAAAGAAGTTGGATTATATAGCTAGGGTTTGAGATTTAGACCATAGGTTCAACCCATGACCAAACCAACCCAAACCAAGACAAACCAAAGAACGAGTCTAGTCTCGTGCAACCAAATAAATAACATGCTAGTGAGAATAATACGTCCCAAATACGTATATTGGAAACGGGGAGTGACACTATCATCTCTTGGAATGTTCGTGGAGCATGTTCTTTAGGTAGATTGAAGAAGATTTGCACATGTTTGAGGAAAGCGTCATGTACTATAAATGCGCTGCTGGAGACTAAGATAAAGACAGAGCATTTACTGGTGAGGAGAACCCTCCCTCACTGGGCACATCTACATAATCTCTCCTTGTGTAATATGACCAGGATCTGGGTTAGATGGGATAATCGTAGTTGGATCATAAAGTGGTGCTTATGACGGAGCAGTTGATAGTAATACATCTCTCAAACAAAGGTGGCTTCAATTTAATTTTTGGCACAGTATTCGGTCACAATGATAGGCTGAGGAGGGCAGATTTGTCGAAGGAAATTATCCATGTTAACGGAGTGGCGGAGGTTGCAAACCTCCCTCTATTACTCTTGAGGGATTTTAATGCACTCATGTATCGGAGAGAGAAAGTAGGAGGAAGGCCTGTTCCTGACCCCATTCTGCTTGACTTTCAACAATGCTTAGTCCGGACTTCAGGGGATAGAGAGGTCTGGACATATCTGGACGTTGCACAACAAATCTATTCACAAGAGAGTTGCTTGTCAGCTAGATAGAGCCTCGGGGAACATACAGTAGTTTAGCATGTTTCCATATTCGATAGCAAAGGGAATGGAGGTGGGGACTTCTGATCATTCTCTTATACAGATTGCATTCACAAACCCGCCACCTTGGAGATCCCGACCTTTCAGGTACAATAATAGCTAGCATCTATCTCCAAGGTATATAGAGGTGGTGTCCTGGGGCCTACAGACATCTAATGAGGGGACTACACAATTCAATATGGTACGGCCTCTGAAGAGGACAAAGGCTGTACTTTGTCGCTGGGTTCACGAGCGACCCAGACCATTGCTGGAGTATTTGGAGGAGTTACGAGCGGTTCAAAGTGCACTATAAGAGGACATATTGGACAACGACCTGGCGGCTCGGGAGAAAACACTTATTCAGGAGGTTGGACTATGAAGGCTACATGATGAAATTCATCTAGCTCAACGGGCTAAGTGCTCGTGGCTGAAGGATGGGGATAGATGCTCAAATTTTTTTCTACGATGTGGTTCGTGCTCGCCTTCGTGCTCGCCAGCATCGTAACAGGTCTAGCCATCTTTTGGACCCGAAGGGCAAGTTAGTTGACACGCAAAAGGCATACGGGAGGAGGCTATCATGTACTACTTTGATTTGTATAACCATTCTGATTATACTTCTAATTTTTCTTATCTGGTATGCAAGAGACTTTTACTCCGTATGCTAATATCATGTTGCTAGCCCCAGTCAGATTGGAGGAGGTGGATGCTATTATCATGGGCGCTGATCCCAACAAAGCTCCTGGGCAGACGGGTTTAACAATAAATTCTTCAAACTCCATTAGGACGTTCTCAAGCTACCGGTGCTTACAGCGGTGCATGAGTTCTTCACGCCGGGGAAACTTTTGAAGGAACTCAATCATACCTTCTTGACGTTGATTCCAAAGAAGGAGGGGACTACGTCATTGGCCGACTTCCGTCCCATTGCTTATTGTAATTATTTGTACAAAATAATTACACACCTGATGTGCACGAGGATGGAGGGATTATGCAAGGTCTAGGCTTGAAGAACCAAGCAGCCTTCATCAATGGGAGATCTATTGCAGAGTACGTATCGCGTACGCGAATCACACATTTCCAAATCACACATTTCCACTTTCGGACAACCAAACAACCCCTCAGCCAAAGAGGAAGAAATGACATTACCAAAGCAAAATCACTCCATAACTGCACTACAGTAGCCCACTTGCGAACTACGTATTGAAAACAAATTACGCACATGTTAAACTCAAAACAATAATAATCAGAAATACTGTAAACCAAAATCAAAGGGAAAATGCAGATCGAAAGCCAGCAGCAGAAGAAAGAAAAACCAAGATGGAAAATATTTTACATTGACGCTTCATTCTGCAACGCAATACATAATTCTTCACATGATAGGGAATAACAAATTCCAGTTTTCGTAATATTCTTCCAGTAGATATTGTTTAGAGAAGACCAGTAGGCCATTTATCTTTTGAGAACCATACAAAGAACAGTTTCAGGCCGAGGTACCGAGATATATTGTGTAGCAACGAATTGGGAGACCCACTATCTTGGTGAACTATGGCATTACTTTACTGTATCTATTGCATAAACAAGATCATCAAATTTTGCTCCTGTTACTTCCTTCACAACTTTGCCGTCCTTGAGAATCTTGAAGGTTGGAACAACCTTTATTCCCAATTCTTTCGCCAAAGGCTGCACCACAAATCAAAACCATATAGTTTACAGGAAAAGATGAGAGAGAGAGAGAGAGAGAGAGAGAGAGAGAGAGAGAAAAACTACATCAAGGTAATTTTCAGATATGGCTTGAAATTTAGGGGCCATCACCTTGCAAGGACCAGACCTTCACCCATAAAGTTCCATAACTATATAGGTTGTACAAAATTTATATGCAGAGATTCAAAGAGCAGTGCTGGTGCTGCAGTATCATTAAGGTGTATTTATACTACAGGCGTACTCATGTTTACTATCATTAATTGGATTAAACAACAAGGTTGTCAATTTTGGAAAATATGACAGAAATACTAATCTGGCAATTAACAGGATCCTGGGTATGAAAACAGCAGGAGCTTCGTGGCACTGGTACGCCCCTTTTTCTTTTTGGTATGCCCTTTTTTTGGGTACGAAAACAATGAGCAACAACAGAATGCGGACACTAGATCCATCCAAAGATGATATCACAACTAGCTATCATATATCCTTTAGCTTGGACAATTTTTTTTTTAAACATTAGATTCAGTATAAATCAGAGTAACCCTGAACCAAAAGAAAGCCCATGACAAATCGTTCCCTTCTTGATATGGATAGAAATCAGCTCATGGTTACGTTCTGTATTGTAGAATGTATCAAATTAGACCTCGTACTAGTTTAAGTTAGATAATATCAATAGTTGCAAATGTGTGTTTAAAATTTTCCAGAGGGTGCATCCTGTGCAAGTCCAAGAATATCAAAGATCAACATGATCTTCAGGATGAGAAGTGGTCAAAATCTAGTTATATAAATGTTTTTAACTTCACTAAGCTAAAAGTGTTCCCAGGGGTTCTTAGCCAAATATGATTGAATCCACTTACATTAAAAGATTTTTCAGGAGTTTTTAAGGTAAGCTATATCTTTAAGTAAATTATTTTACAATTGTGGACAAGATCTCATATGGTTTAAGAAATTATGCCTTCTGACTTCCAAATAAATAACTATGCATTATCCAATGTCACCTAGAATGCCGAATGATGTGGAAAGACGAACTAAAAAGGGAAAGTGGCATGTCACTCAGTGTAATTAATTAGGTCCGGCTACCTCCGACATGATTTTTGGGCGTGTGACACAATTTTAGGGTCCTAAGTTGCCGTTTGAGTCCATTCATATTACAACCAACTAATGTGATATTTAAATTAGGTAGTATCGGACCATGCAGAGTACCATGCAGAGTGGCAATCAAGTGTTCCATAGTAGTGGTATCACTTAATATTGAGCGTAGGTTGTGTCAGGTCTAATTTTTAGTCTTAGACTACTGCGCGACCCACATTTATGTAATTTGTGTAAATCGACCTACACATAGGTTGTGATATAAAAAATTAATATACTGAGCGTACATAACCTAGTACGATAATTCGGATTTACTTTGAAGTAGGTAAATATCCCGTGTCGGATCCAAAAAAGAATTTACGACCGATTTAGGCTAATTTAACTTAAAATTCAGCGTTTTTTCCTTGAATGAGTCCCATACCAACCATTCGAAATGTGAATGCATAATCATGGAACAAATAAATAACTTTTGTATAATTCAAATATCGTGTCGGAGCCTAAAACTAAGCGACACGAGCAATTTTCAACCATTTAATAAAATTCAGCCTAGCAAACTTTCATTTAACACAATTTTATGATTTTGATAGTATAATTTGCATGTAACTACTTGATACTTATTATCTTAGGGTTCGGGCGTATCTGAAACCCGAAAAATCTTTCTTAACTCATTTTGAGCGATTTTTATAAAAATCAACATAACCTTATTCAATAATGTAAATTTGACCCTTGGACCCTTAGAACTAATTCTAAATGTAACACTAATTACTAGTGATCGCATGACCTAAGATTTTAATGGCCTCACATGCTTATGTGTTTATTCTTGATAACTTCCTAACCTATCTTATAGTTCTTTGTGTTGTGATTTGAGTATTGCTTTAAATGTGTATGCTCGACATAGCGAGGTAAGCATTCTCGGTAAAAATTCTTGTAAAATCCTCCTGCAATTTCATAATTATCATACATATTTATCTGAGGTAAATTTCGATGTGAGAATATCAACCGGGGGAATAGTGTGAATTCTACATAGGGTTATTGCGAGTCAAATATTTGCATTTGTGACAGGTTTTTCATATTAAGAAATACAAAAGAGACTTGTCGGTTTTTTTTTTTTTTAAAAAAATCGGGAGATAAACAATTCTTGACCCGGAATTCGTCAAATGCAAAATTACCATATTCTTAGGATTAGCTGTATTCAAAACTGAATTACTTTAGGTTACTTACGAACTACAAATAACTTTAAAATTCTTAGGGATTGGATATGTAGACTTTTAGGATGCGTAGGACATGGGATACAAAATGAAACCTAAATTTCAAGCTTATATTTTAAAGCAAGGATAATCACTGCGGTAGGTATTCCTTAGTACGGTGTATTCGCATCGCGTCATGCTTTTCTGCGCACATGTATCCAAATACAGTCTTCTTCTTGCAAGATAATAATAGGTAGAATTGCATATATGATTGTTTGTGTTTCCTATTACAATAAAAATATAGCCAAATGTTGATCAAAAGTACCTTTTTCGTAAGGCCTTGGGAAGAGAGGGTGCAAGACTTAGCCAGCTTTCCTTTTCTGGACTTAGAGGTGAGCATTATTCGATTTTAGATCGAGAACCAAACCGAATAAGAGATTTGGTTTAGTTTGAAAAAAGATCGGTTTGGATTTGGTTTTGAAAATATTAAAATTTCTTATTCGGTCAAAAAGCAAAAACCAAATAAGAATTATAAAATTAAATAAATATCCCCAATTCTATATATATCTTAGAGGGGGAATGTGTATATATTGAAACAACAATTCTATGTATATTTTTTGAAGCTCAACTTTGATAATTTAACAAGTCTAACTTTTGGCCTAATTTTGAAATACAACAATTGTATCTATAAAAATTCGTATTTTTTGATATAATTTAACCACAAGCCTAACTTTAGGCCCGACCAACGATAAAAATAATCCAATCGAACTAACCGATTAAACCAAGTCGATTATATCGATTCGGTTCGATTACGGCTAATTTTGGTTCGGTGTCGATTTGGATTTTTAGAATTTGAATTTTTCGGTTTTGACTATTTCAGTCCAGTTGAAACCGAATAAACTGAATGCTCACCCCTAGATCGACTGACTCCATCCCTTACCCGATCTTATGTCAAGTGAGGTTGTTAACTCGATCTCGTATCAATTAAGATTCTTAACTTGATTTAACATCGATTAAGATTAATTATTAATTCATCTTTTGTCTACAACTTATGTAAGAACGATCCTAAGGGCCGTGTCGATCCTATCCACCACATGGTCCCGGATAAATAAAATTATTACTGAAAAAAATTGACACATGTGACTAATAATATTATCCAAACAACATTTAATATAGAAGTGTTTATTTATTTGTAAAGTGGTTGTTTGTGAATGGAATGTGTTTGTGACCGAGATGTCGAGTGTTAGGACTTGTAAACTTTGATAGTTATGATTGTTAAAATTTCTTTTAGTGTACCTTGGAGTGTTACGATCGTAGGCTTTAGTAGTAAAGATGGTTACATCTCTTCTTTACCTACCGAATCACATTTTCATCCTCAATTGGTTCACATCCATATTTTATTTCTCCGAGTGTTTTTGGTCCGAGACTTGTATATCATTTGACGACCTAGTATTTGTTCACTAGGTGCGGAAAATGAATCCGAGGAGGCTACTCCATTGTATAGCATCGTGAAGAGTAAAAACAAGAACAAAATTGTTGGAGCTGAAGGCGAGTACCTTGGTTCCATGAATTGATATCAATATATATATATATATATATATATATATATATATATATATAAAGCCTTAGATGACCCGTGGTAAACCTATCAAAGAACTTTATAGGCAAAAAATACGAATGCGGGTACTGGACTATTTGTACGTCGCTTAGCCTGTGATGCTTGTTGTGTACTTGGCTCGTCGTATTCTATGAACGGAATGTGACGTTTTTAAGCGGTGGCCTATGGAGGTCGGGTCTATAACTATTTGAGGTTTAGTCTAAGATAGAAACTCTTGAAAAGTACTTTAGGATAGGAATAGTTGATAGATTATAACGATGGAAAATAAGTTAGTTATCCAATGTTAGGAATTACTTCCTTAATAAGTATTTTGTAGATGTGAACCCTACATATTTCCATTTAAGAATCCTAACCTAAAACCCTAAGTCAATAGGATTGAAGTGATATTCGAGAAAACCATGGTAGTAGTATTATAGAGATAGGCCTATACCCAAGAGTTAAGTAACTTAGTCCAAATAGAGTGAGCTAGTATTCCTGATGGAGTAGCTTGGCGAGAAATGATAGAGATTTCCCTAAGGATCTTAAACTTAGTACCATTAAAAAACCTAGAGTTTGGATTAATCTAGAGTTGCCTTATGAGTAGGGTTAGAAAGGGAGTTGGTTGTGATATTGTACTAGAGTTACCTTGCCGGTAGGATTAACCTAGTCGGTAGGCATTTACAACATATGGCATATATATAGTAGTGATTTCGGATATGCATAGACATTAGACATAGATGTAGCTTATAAGGATTCTTGTAGATATATATTAGCATATTGATTATATTCAAGTTTTCTTATTAGTGTGATCTTTCGACCACCTCGTGCTTTACTAAACCACTTTCACATCTTCTTCTCCTAGCTGATTTCTTCCAGTTATTAACACCTTAACCGTTCAAAAATTTCAATCTTTCTTGAAATTTTGTATCTTATCCTCAAATTTTAAATCCATGCATCTTGAATCATATCCATTGTACTTATTGCATATACTTCTTGCGCTTGCCCAAAAAAAATCCTATACCAATTGCATGGAGAACCTGAGTAGTGAGTACGAGATTGTTCGAGACTAGAAGAAGCTAAAGGTTCTAGAAGATTCGGTTAATGGAGCACATGCATCATTCAAAGACTATAACTTCTTCTCTTGTTATCATTTACATAGACGTGACTTTTCTATTTGGTTCTCAATATCCTTCTCATTCCATAACTTTCTCATTTATAGCCTCTTGTCAGATTTTATTTCCTACTCGATTTCCTCAACCCTGGGTTGTTGTTCTCTAATCCCATATAGCTTTATTCATGTTATTTCTTTTGATTAACCACTTGGATTTTTTTGAATAACGATTAGTCAATTTTGAAATGTCAAAGGGCAACATGATAATCCATCAACCAATTTTATAAGGCAGTGGGTTAATCAACTGAGTTTTCATTCTTGACATTCTAAATAGCTTTAAAATTATTCTTACAACATTTTTGATAATTTGATAAAAATTTGTTATCTTATATTCTTCTTCTTACTCAGAGTTGGATTAGCTTACAGTAGTTTTACTATAGGCTTTATAGTATGACTTATAAGACCGGTTTTAATTCAAGGATATTTTCTTGTAGAAAAATATTCTTGAACAATATATTTCTTTGGCAAAATCTATTTTCACATTTGCAAAATCTTAATTATAAATGAATGGTTTAATTGTATTTCAAGATTTCTTAAACAATTGTCAAGGATAACACAACCAATTTTCCTTCATAATTCTATTCTCTACTCTTTCAATAGACATCAATGACGTGGTAGCCTTCATAATTCTATTCTCTACTCTTTCAATAGACATCAATAACGTGGTAGCAAAGAGTTGTAGTCATATGATCCTAACAGTGAATTGTACCTTGTTACAGTCATATACGCATGACAAGGAAACAAGATTACTATAACACATCAGAAAACAAGAAGAGAAGGAATATGATTATGAATGGGGACATATACACGGTTATGGGTTGAAGCGGCATTCTAAAAATATTATTTCATCATGAAATCTTAGTCATTTGTTGACTGCATTTTTCAAGATTCATTGTCTTTTTTGGAATTATATTGAACAAGTTTTGAACTATTTTGTTGAATATTACTTCAATTGTGTAAGGTGGGTAGTAGATTCCTATATTGATTTATCCAATGGTTTGATCCTTAAAATATTTATTTAAATTTTGACGAGCAAATTTTTGTAATATGAGTAGAGTGTAATAGCCACATAAAAATATGTACATCCAAAAAAAAAATTGTATTTATGTAATTACTATAACTTTACTTTAAATTTTGCATTTGTAGAAAAATGTAATTTTTGTATTTCGGTACATTAAGAATAGATTTTGATTTGATTTCATGAACAAAATTATGTATCTACTTCAAACTTATATCTCGAGTAAATTTTCTATTTTATTATGTCATTGTGTCCCTATTTTATTTATGTAATTATTGTATCCATATCTGAATATCATCCCTAATTGTTATTGGTTACCATTGGTATTAATATTATCCTTATCTTTATTATTACTATTTTATTTATTTAATTATCATGCATATGTATTTATTTAATTTCCTAATTCCAAGCCTAACCCAAAGCCTATTTACCATAACCATAATCCTTCCTTAAACCTAATCCACGTACCCCTATCTAATCCTCGCCTAATTCCTCCCATAATCACACTTGAATTATTTTTTGTATTTTTATAGTTCATTTTACCCAAGAACCTTTTCAATTTCATCTTTTTTCATTGGTTATGACACCTCACATGGTTAGGTAGGCTAGGTGTCATGGACCCAAACCATGATTTACCTTTAGTCGTCGTTTCCCCTCCTTGTCATGACTTGACTCAAATAAAGAAAGAGAGAATGTGAAGTAAGAAAGAAAGAATGAGAGAAACATTGAGAGGAACAAGGAAACAAAAAGAAGAAGAGGAAGGGGGAGAGGTTGCTAGCTGCACTCATTTCCCCTCCTTGTCATGACTTAACCCAAATAAAGAAAGAGAGAATGAGAAGAAGTATGAATGAAAGAAGAGAAAGAAAGAATGAGAGACACATTGTGAGGAAGGAAACAAAAAGAAGAGGAAGGAGGAGAGGGAGCCAGGCGACCAGATACTAAACAGGTTGGCTGACGGTAATAAGGGCCAACAGTCAGCAGAGGTAGAGGTAGAGGTAGAGGCAGAGAGAGAGAGAGAGAGAGAGAGAGAGAGAGAGAGAGAGAAGGAAAAAGGAAATGAGGAAGAAAAAAAAGGAGAAGAAGAAAGGAAGAAGAGGGAATTTTGGCTCACCAAATCCCGAGGAAGCCCCTTCCATTCTTGTAAATTTTAAATCATTTTCATCCCAATTCCATAATTGTTAGTCTAATATGCCATATCTTAAAATTATTTTTGATTTCAAGTACGAACACCACATGCTAGAATCCCTAATTTTATATGCCCTAATCCCTAATTGTACAAGTGTAATTGCTTTAGGTTTTATAGTTTGAAAATTGAATGGGTGTGATTTTGATTGCATAAGTATACATGTTGTCATTCCAATTTGAATTAATTCACATCTAATACAAATCCTATGTGCCTTGATTTTTGAAACCTATTAGCATGATAGTTCTAAGTTTTGTGAAATTATAATTGAATGTATGTGTGTCAATGTGTGAGTACATGATTACCTATGTTTAAATAACCATGAGTAACTTGCTAACTACGTTTAAATTCATTCGGAAACCTTGAATTGTAGTTTTTCTAGAAAGAGCTCCAGCTCGACTCAATAACTTGAAAACCTTGAGTAACTATGTTTAAATAACCATGAGTACCTTCCTAATTAACCTCGAGCTAGAACATGGTTTTCAAGAAAGAGCTCCAGTTCGAGTCAATAACTTCCAAGAACAAAGGAACTGAGCTTCATATGCCAAGCTTGACTCAGCTCAATTGCAGCCCTAGTTCCAATTTACTTCTCAGAACCAAACAACACATGAATGTTCCTAATTTTTCTCATTTATTTGAACTATAAAAATATATTCTTTGGGAGAGTAATCCAAGTAATTACCTGACTACTCGTTCAACATCCCCGATCGAGCGGTTGATGAAACTGAGTAATTTAAACCTTGCTCTTAACTCATAGTGATGACCAATGTTGCATGGACACAGAAAGGACACGGTGACACGGAAAAGCCATCTATTTTGGTGTGTCATAGTGTATTTTAGAGTGTTGTGTCTAATATGTGATTGTGTCTAATATGTCTGATATGTGTCCAACATAACACTAGCAAAGATTTTTGGATTATCCGTGCTTCCTAGGTAAAGACCACATTTAGAGTGTGCTTGGCAATTGTGGGGATTGCGGGTTATGAACGATTTTGAGGGGTAAGGTTTTAGTGGTTTTAAGTAGTCTTTTAAAGAGTCCAATCCACACTTAGTAATTCATTAATGAACGGTTCTGAATTTTTTTTACAAAAATAAAATTACATATATGTCCATATATAAACAAAAGCTCTCCCAAAATTTTATTTTTGATGTCGAAGTTTGCTTGATGCATGATTCTTGAAGATATTTTTATGGGGTGTGTGTATCTTACAGTGTTCGACTTCGACAATAACCAAATAGGATTTGCGAAGGCTGCATGAAGAGGAGGTTTTTGTACACCGCCTCCACTACTTAATTATATTTGAAGTGTGTAGCAATGTAATACTTGATTTCTGCATATCGTAAGCATTTGTTATAGAAATTTGATTTTGGGATTTCAAAAACTTTGGGTATTAATAGTTATAATTATGTATATTTTTGGCGAGAATATAAATGGAATAAAATAATAAAACTCCTCAAAATCCATCAATTTAGAGTGTTTACAAAGATACCCAAAATTAAGTTACACCAGTTTTGGAATATTTTTGAGCCGACCAAATCCGGCGTCTCAAAAGAATTAGCAAGCAGAAATTTTTAAAACACTTTAGTCGGTTCAAAAACACTCCAAAACCGATCAAAACACCCGTACCAAACAGACCCTTAGAAAATAATTAACAAATACCAAATATCCAATCAAGAATTAAAGAAATTACTCAAGAAATGAGAATGACGAAAATTAAATAACCATTGGGTGTACATGTCAAGAACTACTAGCTTGGGGCCAGCTGCCTCCACGAGGGGCCAGAAGGTGTCCTTGTTCACCTCCGTCACCTGCCCCACCGTCACCGCAGCCGTCTCCAGGCTCGACCGGACCGACACCGGCCCGACCCCCCTCCCTAAACCCCTCTTCTCCACCCGGCCGGTTCTTGTCCGCAAGGAAAGATCGGCCGAGAGCGCCAAGGACCGGTTCGGAGAGTAGAAGACGTGTCGTCGAGAAGAAGAAGAAGAAGAAGGTGAAGAGGAAGGAAGGAAAGAAGGAGACGGAGAAGAGAGAAAAATCTGAAGCGCCATTGATAGGAGAATGGGAGGAAGAGAGAGGAGCGATATTTAGTGAGGAAGAAGAAGGGGGGACTGGAGTGGGAAATGACGCAGATGGACTTGGAGGTGTGAGGTGGTGAAGGGAGTGATACTGTGATGGTAATGGGAAATGTTTATTATGGTGAGGGTGTTTCTGGAATTTGAAGGGATGGGGTCTCTGTGTGTGTGTGGTGAGGGAGTTCCGTTGCTGCCCTGTGGTATTGCTGATGCTTTTTTGTGGAATTTGAATGTTCAGGAGTTTTTTTGTTTGTGCAAATATTGTACAGATCCCTATCATATTTTCAGTGCTCTTTCCAGTCACTATTATTTATTCAAATGTAGGGGTGGGCGTTCAGTTTATTCGATTTCAACCGAACCGACAAAACTGATTAAACCTGTAACGACCCGCTCCGTTCAGTCCGGAGAGCCGATTCAAACGACGCAAGTACAACGACCCAACCACCTTGCTCGACGAGATGACTCGCTTGATGCAAAGGTATTCAGACTTGGCCATTCAGCAGAAGTTCAGACTTAGACTTTCAAAGACGCGCTCGGAGTCTCGTTTGGCTGATGCGATACATCGTTAAGGTGGGTGGCTCTGGTGAACCTGTCTTTGCTTAGCCTGCACATCTAAACATACGGACGATACATGCTAGATCACTAGGCAATAACCCTTGCATGTTAATAAAAGAACTCAACGCACCTAGCTAAGAAAATAATTCCATCTTGTATTACTTGTGTAGAACATGAAAATGAACTTGGAATCATACTTAAACTTTCGCACCGCACTTCACGCTTGTGCTAGCCGTACTGCTTATGTTTCAAGTAGACCCTTTGCACGATCAAGTATAGTACCTTAGCTTCATGTTGCAATGTCTATCACACAGTTTCATGCCACAATCTGATAACACGATGCACGTCTTGATTCACCTAGTTTCATCTGAAGCTTATCAAAATAGCTGTTTTGTGCAAGTCTGAACATGAAAGTATACGGGACCGTTAGGTCACCAAGCCAGTTCCCAAACTAAGGGACTGCAACATGACAAGTTAAGCAAAAGAGATATGAACAAGACAACTCTGGGAGCAATATTCGTTCAGTACAAGATTAGGCGGCTCTGGGAGCCAGTAAGTTTGTGAACATGAACAAGACTTGAACAAGTACATGCATGACAAAAGATCTGGGAGACTTGTGGATACGCATGGTCACGGACAACTTGTGCACAAGGTAGATTATTAAATCTAGTTTCGCGGACGGCCACCCGGGCCAATTCGATTCGGACAAAACTCATGTCATGGTAGTCGTATGTTAGTGGGTGGGATGATGTGTAGGGCCTCGAGTTCCTTGCGTTACACCCCATTTTCGTCCCGGATAAGATGTCATGTAGATATTCTTGTACCCCACGCATCTAATCGTCCAGAGACTACAACTCGGTCCTTTATGGTTATGCTAGTGACCTTTCATATAGATTAAGTCAGCTCAATTGTGGCAATCCGCGTGCGAGCCAATGCATAGAGGCAAGTAATGAATGCACGAAACTCAACGTGTAGCTCGTTAGTTGTCCAAGGTACATAATGCACACCACATATGTATATTCACAAGAACGGAGGCACGGTACTCTATACCGTTCAAGTACAACGCGCTCGAGTCGAGAACACAATTGTAATACTAAGTTGTATGCACACTCTTTTGATTTATTTCATGTATTATATGCTGGTTAACGTGGTTTACCTTGGACAGGGAAGGCCGAATGGTAAGTTTGTAAGTTTTGCCATGTTACTCTTATATCGTACGACGTACTACAATACGAGTTAGACTTTATAGTGCCCCGCTCCTAGCGGTTCACTATATAAGGCTTGTGGCTCGATTGACTCAGTCAGAATTGAGTAATGGAAAAACCTTTCGGCATAATCGACCACGGACGAAAGTAATGAACCTTTCCAATTAATGGATCAGTTTCGGTTGGAATGAGTCCAATAGTTTTCATTGGATTTTGTTGGCTTTTTGGTTAGATTTTCACTGCTTGGTTTTGATGAATGCGTTTTCGCGATTGGTTTTAAATGATTGATTATTTTTTCCATTTTCAGCGATTGCATGCATTTATTCTAGAGAACTCTAAGAAAAAGAAAGATAGTAGTATGACCAAATATTGGTGCCAATGTAGATAGACGTATGACCGGAGCCTGATCGAGCGAGCGTTCTCCTTCTCTCGATATTTTCTATTTGGTGAGAGGATCTGTCCCTTCTTCTCTACTCCTTCTTGCCAATAATTATAAATTTCTCTTATAACCTTGCTAAGTCCAATGATCGATAAAGCCACTAATGCTATAATTTTAATACTACTGTTGCATCTGGATGCGACACAAGTAGAGAACATCTTCATAACTATCAAAAGTATGCTATACTATGCTATAAAAAATCAATAAAGAAAGGCAGGCATGGACTGTTTAAGTTCCTATAAAGAAGAGAAAGAATGCAAGTAAGTATGGGCTGTATAAGTCCCCAAGCGAGATAAGTATGGACTAAGAAGTCTCCATTGAGAATAATACTGGCTGTGAATATTTCATTACTTTACCATGCAATTGTTTGCCATGAACAAAAAGTTATACAAACCTTTGTATTACAAACTTATTGAAGAAAGAAGAGTACAATAAATCATATACAAGAATCTAAAGTACAATAATTCCGGGAAAGTATAGCTGTAAAGATCTGATCTGCGGTCGATCACTTTACTCCTTGGACTACTTAACACCATAAGAGATGCACACATGAACACTTGAGAACTTAAAGGCAAGAAAACTCGGGCAACACTAGCACCAAAAAGCTTCTTTCTTCCTCTCTTTCTCTCTGTCCGTTTCTTCGTCCTTCTCTCATCATGGATGAAGAACTGGTCCTATATTTATAACCTTCAGGAGCATGCAGTTATAAAAGTGTGTGCGCACTTTGGGCAATTTGTACTGTATTTGCCATTGTGTGCGCACTTTTGAGAGTTTCATAACCCATATTCTGCTGAGTGGGTTCACAACATGCTGCCTTTTTGACACGTAGCTTTTCTATACGAGAAAAAGTGTACATCATCGAGATAATTATTTGTGCATGTCTCACAAGAAACAAGGCATGAAAGACACGTAATGATAACTGCTCACTGTTAGTTAAGATGTTTGGCGCACAATTAAAAAAGTTTAACGACTTTGGCGTGCTTCGACGAAGTTTGACGACAACGGCCATACTGGCACACTTTAAGAAGATTTGAATATTATGGCTACAACGACGCACTCTGATGATATTTAAAGATAGTGGCTGCACTGGTGCACTTTGTAAGAGTTAGGCACAACGACGCACTCTGTAAGAGTTTGGCACTACGATGCACTCTGCAAGAGTTTGGCACAACGATGCACTATGTAAGAGTTTGGTCATACAGTCCACTAAAAAACAACCTGGGCCTGCGTGCTAAAATTCTTCTGCAATAATGACTCTGATCTTCTTGGCTGTTGTGCCAGTCTGTCAGATTTATTTCATTAAATATGGGGAAAAAATATAAGAATTGTGTGCCTTTCTTTGTAAAGCTGGACTAGAGTTCGTCTCCATTCTGTTTTGAAGAAAGTGTGCCATAATCTGGAGCATTGATAGAGTGCGCTACTCTTCTTATTAATCTGTTTTGTAAAGGAGTGCGCCATTCTTCCTTTGAATCTACTATTATTTGGAGGTATATTTTTTATGCTTCTGCAAGACCCCCTTCAAAGTTTTCAAATTTTTTCAAAGATAAATTCGAAATACTTTGAACTTAGAAGCATGAAGGGTAGGTTCAGGTTCTATGTGCACCTTTAACGTAGCTGTTCAATGTACTACTGTCATTACCGCATAATGAAACAGTCTGATATTGATGGTTAGACTTCTAACGAATCATCCTCCAAATCTTTTTAGGTTTTTGAGATTCATCATACAAAAGCTGCCTCGAGGAGATGAACCGACACCCACCATTGTATATGTGTGTGTGTGTCTATATATATATATATATATATATATATATATATATATATATATATATATATATATATATATATATATATATATATATATATATAGGTCAGGGTTTAGCATATATGGTGAACTTGCACTACTAAACATGGCCCCAAAAAGAGTTCTTGGATGGGCCATGACCAAAAACTGTATCTTATCGACGTGTTCCACCCTTCACGGTTTCAGGGATGAGGACCACCGTTTCTAGGGAGTAGGCTCATGTTTCCTCCATGGCGACTTCTGTTTCTTTGTCTTCTCCTAAGAAGAGAATGCGAGAGGAAGACAAACTAGATTTGGCTCAAGACATTATATCCTCTTATGGTTAAGCATTGGAGGACATTACTAGGCCACTAGAGCCGATTCTGAACTATGAGTCTTTTCCTTTGACCAAGGATGAAAGGGAGGTACTGAAGACTAGAGAGGATAGGCACCGTTTGTTCCACTGATTAGGCATACGTACTTTAAGGGATATTACATAGATTATCCGTGAGTGTGACTCTCCCTAGCTGTACTCTGCAATCTCTTTCTCTTTTTTTGTATGGGCCATAGTGGCCGGGCTATGTAATCCCCTTCTTCTTTTGAAAGAAATGCATTCCCCCCTCGTTCTTAGTAAACACTATATCATGGGAGTTGTGTGGTATTTCAAGATGAGAACACGGACATATTGCACTCACCCTTCTGTACACAGGCTTAACTTGAAAGAGGAGAGTCATCACGCGTATTATGGAAGCCTAATAGTTTGCTGACGTTGCTAAACCTTCAGCACAAACTTTGTTGACCTGTTCAAATTCTTACCCCAATCTCTGATATGACATGGTCTTTAAGGCAAAGCATGCAGCATTATAAATCTGGGACGTCTCTCTTCACACACACACACACACACACACACGCGCGCGCACACACACACACACACACACACACACACACATATATATATATATATATATATATATATATATATATATATATATATAAGTGCAAAGAAAGCTCTTTATTGAAATTGAGTCTTCACCAGAACAAGGTCTTCAACAAGCCAAAATAGAAGTTTTACGTCGACTACTTGCATCGTCAGACGTCTGTGTTCTGCATGCTTTTGAGATATTTGTAAATAATTTAGAAGACTCTGATCCTTCCTCTTCCTAAGTATTTGTGTTGTTATTTGTTTTTATCATTTTCTATCAATAAAGAAGTTTTCTTTTCTTTTTATGACCTGAATGATGATTCCAAAAATATAACATATTTAAAAGACTTTTGTGGACTTATTATCCATTGTGTACCTAATATTAGATACATATAATAAGTTAAAAATTATAACACTATCAGAGGTAATGTGGACGTGATAGATTTTTTAATTGAGATCCCATTGCATATATTTGCTCAGAGGTGATGTGGATATGACAGAATATTTTAATGGGGGTTATTTTGTGGACTCGATACCCATAACATACTTATACCAAGTATGGGTAGCAAGTTCCAAGATAAAAAAATACTATCAACAATAGTGTGGATATGATGTGTTACATGTTTGTGAGGAAAATAATGCAGAGATAAAAAGGACATGATTATTTTCTTTAGCAGATTTTACTCTACTGGAGAATTTTGAGAACCCATTACCCATAGCATATTCAAGATTCTTGAATATAGGTAATAGTTCGAGATTTAGAAAAATCGTCTTTCAGGATATAGTCTGCCGGGGATACAAATATCATGTTGTACATGATTTTGCTGGGGAGAAAGAGCACAACTATGGCTCAGACATAGTACCTCATGAGAAATTTGTCATTAATGGGCATCATCATCAAATCTCTGTTAGGCTTTGCAAGCCTATAAGAACCATTGGAATAAACCATTTCCACCATAAGAGGACCTTGCCACTTAGCCTGGAATTATCCTTTGCTTTTATGAGTTGGGTTCATTGGTCTTCGCACTGTGAGGACAAGATCACCAAATTGAAATATTCTCTCTTTGACTTTTCTGTTAAAAGTTTTAGAGATATGGGCTTGATATAAATCGATCCGCTGTTGAGTATATATGCGTTTCTCATCCAATGCTTCTAGTTCGTGGAGTCATAATCGATCATTATTTTTCACTGTCATCTCATTAGCGAGGGCTATTTTGAGAGAAGGGATTTGATTCTCAAGATAAATGACTGCTTCAGATCCATAGACCAAAGAAAATAGTGTGCAGCCAGTTGGAGTTCGTACTGTTATACGGTAGGTCCATTAATATTCGCCAAGCTTCTCGTTCCAATCGCGTTTATTGGATGACCCAAACTTTTTGAGGAGCTTGATTATTGACTTATTGAAGGCTTCAACTAAACCATCTGTTGCGGGATTGTATGTAGTGGACGCTACATTCTAGATTCAATTCTTGTTGCATAACTGATAGAATGACTGACTAGCAAATTGCTGTCCAAATGGTACTGCTTCAACCCATTTGGAGAAGTAATCGGTTATTGCTAAAGTAAATCGATGACCTCTAGATAAATGAGGGCTAATAGGGCCAATAATATCCATCCTCCATGCTTTGAAAGGCCAGGTTACAGCCGTTGGATGTAAGAACTCTGACGACTGGTGGAGGAAATCAGCTTGAATTTGACATGCTCTGCACTTGCGAGCATAATCTACAACATCGGCTACCATGGTAAGCCAATAGTAGCCCAACCTTTTGATCTTATCATGTAGCTTAGGACCTGGCTGGTGTGCTCCAAAAACACCATCGTGAGCTTCAAGAAGCACCCGTCTTGCTTCAAGGTCTGGAAGGCACTGCAGTAAAAGCCCGTCATATGAGTGACTATATAACGTCCTGGATGCCGGATCATAGTAAAATCAAAGATTGCGTCTTCAAATAGAAGTAGCTTCTTTTAGGTCATCTAGAAGGATTCTATAAGCTACATAATCTATAAAAGGGAGTCTCCAATCTTCAGAACTAGGAATGGACTTCACCTCGAAGCTACTTTTGGTGTGTAAATTATTTTTAGCACATAATAATTCTTGACCGCTCACTACAACAGAATATTGTCTTCTTAATGGGATAGCCAAGGACGCCACTAGACCAGCAATGGCATTTGTCTCCATATTCTGTAGACGAGACACGTGCTCAATATATAAGCCGATGAAAGTTGAAGCCAACTCAATCGTTGCCTCATGATAAAGAACACGATCTTCATGGCGAACTTTAAACTCTCCTCTAACCTTATTGACAATCATCTTATAGTCACCATAAGCTTCATGATATTGTACATCCAGTTGCTTGGCCAACTGAAGACCAATAAGCAAAGGATTATACTTTGCTACATTGTTAGAACATGATTTTCTGAGGGAGTATGCATGACGTATGAGCAACTTGTCAGGAGAAACAAGAACTATTCCAACCCAGCAACGATATTGCCCTTAGGTCCTATTCTTGATGCGCCATCAAATAAAAGTTGCCTAGTGTCATCTCCCATTTCAATATTAGACTCCAATACTTCATCTGGAATATCATCATATAGCTTAAGTTTCTGGTACAGGATGAGCTGCTAGGAAATCAGCAAGTGTTTGGCCTTTTACTGTCTTTTGCAGAATATATACCATGTCGTAAGGGTATAGTAGCATTGCCCATGTAGCCAGACGAGAATTGAGGGCACTTGGTTTTGTCATTAGTATTCAGAGTGGATTAACTCTGGATATAACATGAATTGTTTGACCTGTTACATAGTGACATATTTTTTGGATGGCGAATACCAAAGCAAGGCACTCATTTTCTACCAGATTATATCTGTGTTTAGCTCCTACCATCATGCGACTGAGGTAGTAAATGGCTTGTTCATGATCTTTATCACTCTTTTATGCTAATAAAGCGCTTAAAGAGTGGTCCATTGCTCGAACATACAGCAAGAAAGGTCTTCCCACCACTTGAGCTACCAGAATTGGCGGATTTGTCAGGTACCGCTTGATATCATCAAACGCTTGTTGGCATACATCATTCCATACAAAAGTTACTCCTTTATTCATAAGCTAGTGAATGACTGGCATCATCGAGAGAGATTTGATATGAACCTCCTGATATAAGCTATCTGACCTTGCAATCCATGAATCTCTTTGAGGTTGCGAGGAAGGAGCATCTCAAGGATAACTTTGGCTTTATCTGGGCCAAGGTGAATTCCTTTAGAGGTTATCACAAATTCGAGAAAATTGCCACTGGATGTCACTACCCAATTCTAAAAATAGGATTTTCTTTTATTTTAATTTGATAAATTGTGTATTGATCATAAATATTTGTATTAATATTTAATTAGATGCATGTATTTATTTTTATTGTTTATTTAGGGTTTTGGCTAGTTTGGACCCATGTCAGACCCTAGTGGACCCTTGTCAGAACCAACCAACACCCTTGTCAGACTTATTTATTGGTTTAGAGTAGTTATTTATATTTTAATTAGTTAGTGGGAGTGATTAGGGTTTAGTTAGAATGCTTTTGGAACCCCAAACCCAAACCCTAATTAGCATGACTTGTAGGAAGGGGTATTGTGGTCTTTGTGTTAGGCTTCAAACCCTAACCCTAACTTTTCCTATATGGCCGCCCCCCTTCCTTTTCATTCCTTTCCACTTCACTTCACTTTCCCCCCTCCATTCTCTTTTCTTACTTCCTTCATTTACTTTTCTCCATTCCAAGTAAGTAATTTCACCTTCCCTCTCTTCCTTTATTTATTTCTCTCATTAATGCAAACTCTAATCTTCTATTCTTTCTAACCTAGGTGTGTAGGGCCTAGATTTGGTGTAGAAGCTTGGTTTAGAGGCTTGGTGTGGTGAATTCTAGGGTTTTAGGAGACTTTGGCCTTGGGATTCCAACTCCTAAGAGGTAAACCCTAACTTTTCTCTTAGTGATTACTCTAATATAGTGTAATTAGTAGCTTAGAACCTTTCTAGACCTTAGAGATACCCATGAAAGGAAGTTAGAACTTGTTTGGATGGGTTTGGAGACTTTGACATAGGGTTTTGTGTCAATTTTGGGTAAAATTTGAGATTGGCCCATTTTGGATGTTGTCCTAGGTTAGACGGACCTAGGTAGATGTGCTTAGGTATCTTGTATCGCGAAGTTTTGGGCGTTTCAGGCGATTTAGAGATTTTTCTTTGACATGGATTCCACACACATGTGTAATTTTGCCATTGACCTAGAATCAGAGAGTTAGCATTTTTGTGAGATTTTAGACATTGATTAGAACTCGTGGGTACATTTTAGGTCAATTCCGATTGGGTTTGGTGTGCGTTTCGTGAGATATCACAAGCCGTACTCCAAGTGTTCGTTGAAATGACCAAATAGCCATTTCGACTTGGTTTCTAGGTTTCGGGCTTGTGCGCGGGTTGGTTTAGCCTTGGAGAGTGTGTAATAGAGTTTACGAGTTTATATATATATATAAGCCAAGTCAGAATATATAAACTCGTAAACCCTATTACACACTCTCCAAGGCTAAACCAACCCGCGCACAAGCCCGAAACCTAGAAACCAGGCGATTTGTCTTCTGCGGAGCATAAAGAGCTCACGTCTGCCTATGTAAAACTAGGCAGCGTATTCCTTCGTACACGTAAAAGCGGTTTACGCAACGAAAATGGCAGTAAATGACAGCCTGGGTTGCAGTATCGCGCCATCATTATAGCCGTCGCCTGGGTAGTCGAGCAGTATTCCTTTGTCAGAAGTCCAGACGTCAGGTTCATTGTAGGATCTGACAGGTTCATTTCGGAGAATACGAAGCGTTCCTCGTACACTTCAATGCTGTATTGAAAGCGGATGAGTTTTACGCCATAAAGGCGATGAAGTACCCTATTTACGCTGAAGCAGCCTGGACGTACTACATTACGCGGATGGTCCTTGAGCTTATATTTTATGCTGTGCTCAGCGGAGAAGCTCTATTTATACGTTGATGGCTCTGAAGTCCTCTGTTTACGCTGCTCTGCATCAATATGCTGCGTATAACTATCCAGCATATTTTTCATGCTTCTACAAGATCCCCTTCAAAGCTTTTAAATTCCTCGTAATTTGAAACGCTTTGAATGAAGCATTAACCGTTCCTCGTAACTCAAAATGCTTCTGAATGGAGTTTAAAATGGTCAAGGCTGACACGTTCTTTCAAGGCTGTCTTTATGGCGAAGTTATTTGAGGATCGGTGTGATCTCTCTCGCCTATAAAAGGCTGAGGAGTTAACCTGTTCTTCCCATATTTCTTTCACCACACAGAGATGATCGCCGGAGTTCGTCGGGTCGACCTGAGGAAGAAGAAGACCATGTTCTTCCAGCATGTAAGGAGCTAAAAAAGATGGCATCTTCGAGCAAATGTTCTCTGCAACGATGGATCATGGAAGGATATCATAGCCTCCTTTGCTCGGGATAATCAACAACTTTGTATGGCGGTTCTTCCGGAGAGAAAGGAAGGGTCGTATTTCGCCATGCTGCTTGCAAGTGGCACCTTCTCCCGTTACCTCCGGGGACAAGAGCAGACAGACTAGCTCTGTCCAGGATTGAGTTGGGTAAAATATCTTAACTCAATCTGTCACGGCGTTGGATGTAAGAAAGCAGATTTAGTTTTTGCTTTTCTTCTGTTGGAGGATGGGTCTAGGCCCATCTTTGTATCCTCCCGCCGTTGACCAATATGTCAGTCAGTTTGCGGCAACCGACTGACTGCTGGAGAAGATGGACGAAGGATTCCGCCCATGCGAGAACCTGGCAGAACATATTCTGGGCACGATCTTCAGCCGACGATGGGGAAGTCCTTTGTAGACGGGATTTCCTTCATATGTAATCATGAAAAATAAAGAAAACCCTTGTAGACTAGATTTCCCTCATATATAATCATAATTTTAATTTTAATAAAATCGTCTTTCTTCTCTGTATATGATCATCTTGCCATACTTTTTTTTGCTGTGAAGTCTGAATATGTGTAGCTTCGACACGTCTAATAACTTTTACGCCGACTCTGTTTAGAAAGAGTGCTAGGTCCTATCTTGTCTTTTACCCATAGCTAGGGATGCGCAGAAAGCCGTTTTAGCATTCGAGTGTTCGAACTGTCCTGCTGTTTAGGAATGAGGAACCACGTAGAATTCTGAACTGTTTACTTCTGATAAACAAAATTTCTGTTCAGACATCATCTTCAAGAATGATTTCTCAAAAATCCCTTAGAACAGAACGAGAAATGGCTGTCAAACTGAGTTGCCATCTTGAATCTGTAGACAAAATATTCAGACTGGAGTCTGGATGAACTTCGAATCGACCCCTGAAGAAGAGTATTTTCAATGTTGAACTCTGTATGCTTCGGGTACTTGGGATATCTTCTGGTCAAGAAGGAGTATCTTCTGTGTGAACTCCTGAAATTGACCGCTTTAAGGATCGTTCAGATGTACGCGTACTCTGGCCGGCATATCTTTCAGATGTGCGGAAAGTCATGGAGCATAAAATCATAAGTTTGCAGCCTCTGAGCGTAATCTAAACGCCACCGAGCGTGAAATCATAGACTTATAGTTCCTGAGCGTGAAGTCGTAGGTTTGTAGCCTCTCGAGCATAAAAGCTACCGAGCACAAAGGCATCCGGGCATAAAACCATAGACTTATAGCCGTCGAACGTAAAACCATAGATTTGTAGCTGTCGAGCGTAGAAAGCTCCTTAGCGTAGAACTGTAGATTTGTAGCCTGTGAAAAGGAAATCTTTCGAGCGTGAAGTTGTGGATCTGTTGCCTCTGAGTGTAAACTAAACGTCACCGAGCGTGAGATCATAAATTTGTAGCTGCTGAGCGTGAAGTCGTAGGTTTGTAGCCTCTCGAGCATAAAAGCTTACCGAGCACAAAGGCATCCGGGCGTAAAACCATAGACTTATAGCCTGCGAGCGTAAAATCGTAGATCTGTAGCTGTCGAGCGTAGAAAGCTCCTTAGCATAGAAACCACGAACCTGCTTTGCGCAAAAACTTTTCGAATTCGCTGACTGTCCGCCTTCCCTGAGTAATAGGCTGACGTAGTACCCAATCATAACCAAATATTAATTAGGATATTTGGTTCGGGATTCGAGGAGTCCATCCGAACTCTATATATACCCCAAGTTTCTAAGAGAAAAAACTTTTCACCCGTCTTCTGCGAGAGAAAGCTTTCGACTGTTCGAGTTCTTCTCCGTTTCTTCTTCGAGTCTTCAAAGTTTCCAGTAATGGCCTCGAAGCAAACTTTCTCCACTAAGGGAAAGAAGGTTGATTCTTCTTCTCGTTCCTCCGCTCAAGTGAGAGCGACTCCCGCCGGGCAAGGCGAACTTCCTTCTGAACGAAGCTTCCCGCCGACGAGCAGTGCACCCGGACTGAAAGGTAGAGCTTTTGGGACGAAAAAGAATGATTGAAAAATCCTTCGCACACGTTGTACGTGACTGCGCTAGGTCATCTTCTGTGTTGATAGCCTCTTTGAGGAAGATGATACACGGAGACGTTTCATCTTTTACGCCCATATTTCTAATGTGTCAGCGTAAAAACTCCATATTTTCGCAGTCGAGCGTAAAAGCTTCGACTGTTCGAAAGTTGGCGTATAAAATTTGAGTGTTTACGCTTTTGGATAAAAATTCTGGCGTAATGACTAAATTTAATCAGTCTGGCGTAAAGCATGGACCGTATACTGCCAATCTTGAATTTTACGTTTAGGAAATGGATTCCAGCGTAAAAGCTCAAGTTTTACAGTCTTGGCGTAGAGCACAGACTGTTGATTTTTGGTGGATGCTGCAAGTCCTGTAATGTCTAGTTGTAGGAACTGATGTGTTCTTCTTGCACTTTTTGCAGTTAACTTGCATGAGTCTCCGCTAGCTGAAGTGATGGGTTCTGCCGCCGGGATGCTGCACTCCAACTATCTGGAGGATCTGTTACACGTGACATTTCCTATCTCCGGACCCCAGTATCCCGAAGGAAGAGAAATTTTGATATCGGCTCAGGGCGAATGAACGCTGCTGAACTTGATCAACGGAGAGCCCCTGACGTACATAGACGGGGAACAGTACCTAAAGACGGCTTTCCTCTTCGGGGACATGATTGACAAGAAGTCCCAGACGAAGCCCAAGAGAGAACTCTGGGTTTTCCCTGCCGAGGGTTTGGTCTTGTATCTACCCAAGATGCCGAGAGACTATCATATTTCGGCCTTCTTCCATGCCACACATCCTAGGAGGATGTCGTGGACGCTGAGTCCTGATCTTCACGGCAAGCCGGGGAAGATCTTTCATCTGAAAGGAGCTGACCAGGGGTCATTTGTCAGCCGCCCTTTCGGCTCTGTGACGATATTCTGGGGACTGTACCCGGGCAGTGTCCAGAGTGAAGACAGTTTAGTGATCCAACCGGTCCAATTGCCGACTTTCTGTAACGATTTTATGGGGCGCGGGGGAGTATACCCTAAGGTGAACCCTCGGTGCGGCGGGTGGATCATCCCTACAAATCTTCGATGGGCTCGTTTAGTTGATTGGGCCCTGAAGTATTTTCAGACCGAGTTGGAGAGTATTAGTCTGTTTGCAGCTATGAGTGCCACCAGTGTTGGGTTACCTCCTAACCCCAACCTATTTCTGGCACTGATGGAGCGATATATTTCGCTCACCGGGACTTTCGCCACTCCACTGGGGGAGTTGGGATTGGCCCTCCATGAGATGGCAGAGATCTCGAGACTGCCGATGGAGGATACTCCGTATGAAGAGTATGTTCCTACGAACCAGGAGCTGGGGGATTTAGACCCTCGGGTAGTGGAAGTGTACCAGGAGCTGATGTGCCACTACCTCGCTTGCACCGCCTTTTATGGTGAGCCCTCAGATTTGGCTCACATCAACAAATGGACGTCCTATCTCTTCTTTCACCGGTCCAGGACTGCTAAGCCGGAGAAGGTATTGGAGGGCAAGGATCTGCCTGTGAATCCTCTGAGCGTGCTTAATGCTCAGGTAGTCGACGACCTCATGGTAGACGCTGGTGCTCCGGACCGGCTCCTCGACGAAGGGACGGGAAAGTATCCTGTAGGCACTAAGGCCTATAGTTATTTGAGGCACTGCCGCAGGCCTCTGTCTAGGGAAGCTCAACTGGCTGGCTTCCTCTCCATATGGCTGCGCCGACTGGTGGTACCTGGCATCGCATCTGCGGACCGCATTCACCGTAATACGCTATGGTCTGTAGTGCGTCTGGTGTTAGGGGCAAGACTGGGCTTGCTTCCTGCCATGGTATGCCGTATACAAGCTGGCCTGAGGGCCATGACTGATGGGCTGCTCACCGATAAAACTCGGCACGATAGCTTTTCCAGGGTAGAATTACCATACCTGTACCTGATGGGATGGCTAATTCTTCATAACCCCAGGGTTATGTCTCCCGGCTCTGGCAGTAGTTCGGGAGCTAGCTTCTTGTTGAACTACCAGAAGTCTTCCTGGAATATGAACACAGTTATAGACTGTCGGCGGGTGCTGGGCTTCAGTCACAGTTGGAAGCTCTTCTGCACTGTCCCCTTTGTACATCGTAATCAATCGGGGATTAGGCATGAGGATTCGGGTAGAGAGAAGACCAATCTCTCTCCTGAAGCTTTTAATTGGTTGGTCTGCATTAGACCTTTCCATTTACTATACAGAAGCGAAGACCATTGCTTCTTGGAGCCCTACCTGCCTAGTCGGTTTGCCAGGCAGTTTGTGTATGATCAGTTGCACGTGGGCAACGCCGTCACCAGCTTCAGGTCCCGAGGTGGACTCATTGATGGAGCCAGAGGGTGGCGATATTTCCTCATGGGTTGCACTGGAGCAATTTTCACTGTGCCGATTATCACACTCTCCACGGAGCTGCGCATCTTGCACTCGTATGCCCAGTTCTATGTGGCAACAAACACCTTCCATCGCGATTTTGATATGCATGAAAGTTTTAGGGTGCCCTCTTCCCAGTCTGGGGGAAGAGTCGAAGTCCCCTCGATTTCTTCCGACGAGGGTGAGGAGTCCGTCAATCCGGATGAGCCTCTGTTGGCGGTATCGAGGGGTGAAGTACCTCTGCCTGCAGGGCCTTTGGTAATTTCTGGGAAGCGAAGGGCTCCTGCTCCGAAGGAGACTTCCCCTTGCAAGAGGAAGAAGATGGTTGATCGTCCTCTCCGGATTCCTGGTATTGAGGCTCCTGGAAGTGAGCCTGCATCTCCCCATGTCGGGGATGATTCTTTGATCGGAGGTTCCTCGCCTTTTAGAGAGGGACCTTCTACAGTTTCGGCTGGCGGTGCCGGAGAATCTCAGCTGGAGGCTGCTGTCGCTGCTACTGCTTCAGGTAATGGAACGAGGTCGTCTCCGGGGCTGAGTATAATAAGATTTTGTATACATTTATCCGGATCAGCATCGGGAGAGACCCCTGCCGTGCCTGTAAGCGCACCTAGCGAGATTACAGCCGATGAGCCTCGGTTGGAATTTGAGGAGGACCTGGAAGACTACTTGCCAGCGTCAGTTAGCAGACCCCTTTCTCCAGGTATGACAGCTTGCCTAGCATCATTAAGAAATGATTTAGCTGTACAGGCTGCAGATGCAACATATATGCCGTCGGCCATGGGTTAATATCGTCTTCACGCCTATTCTTTAGGAAAATTAACATTATGTTGATATTAACTTCCTTTTGTCTTCTTTTTCAGGGGAAGATCTCTTCGGGGAGGGCAGTGTAGATGCGCCCTTCGGCTCTGTGTCCGGTCCTGGTGGCGACACGGAGGTACCTGATTTTGAAGAGAAAATATCTTCGGGTGCTGGCTCGCCTGTCGAAGAGACTCCGACATCTCAAGAGGAGGACGAGCCTGTCATTGCGACAATGCCTCCTTCGAGTACGCCGGTTACTTCGTTCGGTGTTGGCGCTTCTTCTTTTGTCGTACCTCCTGTTGAGGTGACGACCGTGGAAACATCGTCTGCGGTTGTTCTTGGAGGGGAACTCGACACTATCGCGGACACTCCCAGCGTCCATTCGAATCTAGTTGCGCTGACCGAGCAGTACACTGGCATCTTCTACACCACTTTAAAAATGTTAATATCAATGGTACTGGCGAAGAATCTGGGCTTTGCGTCGCTAAAGAGGTCCTCTCGGTTTTCGATAGAGGCGGTCAGGGAATTCGGCGACACTGGGGTAGCTGACACCCTGGAGGCGATGGTTAATGGTCTGGAGCAACCCATTAACGAATATCTGCGGCTATCTCGAGACAATATTGAAGCTTTGGTCCAGGCTAGATACGACTCCTTGACTGCGCATCTTGTTGAGAAGATGGAAGGTCTGAATAAACTCATCCAGACAAATCAGCAGAAGATGGATGAAGGAAAAGTCGTCTTGGAGGAGACCATTGCTCTTCAAACGAAGTGCCAGGCCGAGCTTGACGAAAATGTAGCGAGGGTCCGCAAACTGGAGACAAAGCTTGCTCAGGCAAAGGAGTGGGCTTCTCAGTCGTCGGAAGGTCTAGATGTGGTGAATGGCCGACTGGTCACAGCACAACAGAACTTGGCGAGTGCAGGAGTCGCCCGTGCTAGTTTCCTTCGGGCTAGAGCTGAACTGTCCCTCCTGATTAATGACGAGGCACGACTGGAGCGGGTCCGCGCTGATGTCTTGGATTCCAGGGCTGAGAAGATGGCCGTACTGGCGCAGCAGCTTCTCGACCTGACTGCTCCCCCTTCATGATGTACTTTTGCTTTTTAATGTACTTCTGCTCTTTTTAGGAATAATAAAGAGGCTTTTCATCTGACTTTGTGGACCCATCATTTCGGAATGTAAATGACTGGTTTGGGTGAAAGTGATATCAGAGGTAATATGGAAGTGATATACTCTCGGTAAGCTTTAACAGGGCATATCTATTCAGAGGTTATATGGACATGATATAATATGCTTTAACAGGACATATCTATTCAGAGGTTATATGGACATGATAGAATATGCTTGGACTAAAGTTTGTACACAAAACACTATCAGAGGTAATATGGACGTTATAGGTCTTGAAGTTCCAAATTAGTTAAACATATCTATTCAGAGGTAATATGAACATGATAGAATACGATCCAACTAGTTTCGTTTTGGAAGTAGTTTTGTCAGAATGAGGTTTTCGCCATATTCCACTTGAGCAGAGAAGGTTTAAGCATAGTACCTTTTCAGGAATTTGCTATTGATAGGAGCTATTATGAGGTCTCCATTGGGCTGGGCTAGCCTGTAAGTGCCGTTTGAGAACGTTGTCTCGATCACGTAAGGGCCTTCCCATTTTGGCTGGAATTTGCCCTTACTCCTGTGAGTAAGAATCATCGGCCTTCTTACTGCTAAAACTAGCTCGCCGACTTTGAATACTCTTTTCTTTACTTTTTGATTAAAAGTACTGGAAATGCGTGCTTGGTAGAGCGCTATGCGCTGTTGAGCTTGGAGGCGTTTCTCGTCTAATCCTTCTAGCTCTTGAAGCCTTAACAGGTCATTCTTTTCTTGAGTCAACTCATTAGCCATGGCTATCCTGAGTGACAGAATTTGAATCTCGATGGGGAGAATTACTTCACTTTCGTAGACCAATGAGAATGGTGTGCAACCTGTCGGTGCTCGGACCGTTGTGCGGTATGCCAAGAGACATTCTCCCAGCTTCTCGTTCCAATCTCTCTTGTTCAAAGAGACAAACTTATTCAAGAGTTTGATAATGGTTTTGTTGAAGGCTTCCGCCAAACCATTAGCAACTGGATAATATGCCGTAGAGGCGACATTTTATATCCGATTTTTATCGCAAAATCGATGAAACGCTTGGCTGATAAACTGAGGTCCATTGTCATGGATTATCCTTCGGGGAATTCCAAAGTGATAAATAACGTGATGCTTGATGAAGCTGATCACATTAGATGTCTTTACCTCAGCAAGAGGGATCGCCTCTACCCATTTGGAGAAATAATCCGTGATGGCCAGTATGAACCGGTGACCTCTAGAAGAAGACGGGTGAATAGGACCAATGATATCCATACCCCATGCTTCGAAAGGCCAGGATACAATCGTAGGATGTAGATGTTCGGACGGTTGATGTATGAAGTCTGCATGAACCTGACAGGCTCTGCATTGTCTGGCATACTTGATTGCGTCTGCGATCATAGTGGGCCAGTAATAGCCCATTCTCCTGATACGATCCTGTAGCTTAGGACATGGTTGATGCGCTCCGCATACGCCGTTGTGAGCTTCACGGATAATCCGCTGTGCTTTATCATCAGAGAGACATCTCAATAGCAATCCGTCGTAAGACCGGCGACATAGGCATTGTGACGATGCATCAAAGTAGAAGTACAATGATTGTCTTTTAACGGATATTGCTTCTTTAGGGTCCTCCGGCAAGATTCCGTATGCTACGAAATCTATAAAGGGACTTCTCCAATCTCTCGTAGGAGGATCGGTGTTCACAGCGTGGCTGCGTTCGATGTGGAAGTTGTTCTTCACACAAAATAAATCTCTGTTAAGAAGGATTATCGAATTCTGCCTTCTTATAGGAGTAGCTAAATCTGCAGCTAGACTGGCTAGGGTATCAGCTTCCAGATTCTGAGATCGAGATACATGCTCTAGGAAGAATCCTTTGAATGTCATGGCTATCTCGACCGTTGCTTGGTGATAGGGGATGAGGTCTGGATTCCGGACTTCATATATTCCTCTGACTTGATTGACGATCAGCAGAGAATCACCGAAAGCTTTCAGAGATTCGACGCCCAGCTCTTTAGCGACCTGGAGCCCGATTAGTAGAGCGTTGTACTCTGCCACATTGTTAGAACAGGGCTCGCTAAGAGAATATGCTCGGTAGATGACGAGCTTGTCAGGAGTAACTAGGACAATCCCTACTCCTGAAACCACGTTTCCCCTGGGACCAGTCCTGGAGGAACCATCAAAGAACAGTTGCCATGTATCACTTTCCATTGTGGAATTACATTCCGCAACTTCGTCGGGAATGTCCTCGTACAGTTTGGAGGTCTCTGGGATTGGATGAGCAGCTAGGAAGTCGGCCAATGCTTGGCCTTTGACGGACTTCTAAGGGACGTACACCATGTCATATGGTGTTAATAACATCGCCCAAGTCATGAGTCAGGAATTAAGAACACTTGGCTTGTTCATCAGTACCCTAAGAGGGTTGATCCAGGAGATGATGTGAATGGTTTGGCCAGTGACATAGTGTCGCATTTTCTGAATAGCGAATATCAGAGCCAAGTATTCTTTCTCCACAGGGTTATACCGGTGTTCGGCCCCGACCATCATCCTGCTGAGGTCGTAGATAGCCTGCTCGTGACCCATATCGTTCTTTTGTGCGAGAAGAGCTCCCAGAGAATAATCCATCGCTCGAACATACAGCACGAATGGTCTTCCTATGACGGGAGGCACCAGAACTGGCGGACTAGTGAGGTAGCGCTTGATATCCCCGAACGCTTGCTGACAGGCTTCGTCCCATTCGAAGGATACACCTTTCTTCATGAGACGAGAAAAGGGCTAACATCTCCCGGAGAGGTTGGATATAAATCTCCGGATACAGGCCAGACGACCTTGAAATCCCCTGAGTTCCTTCAGATTGTGGGGCGGTCGCATTTCTAAGATGGCCTTGACTTTATCAGGGTCCACTTGAATGCCTTTGGCGGTAATGACAAATCCCAGAAATTTGCTACTAGATACCCCCAGAAAGGGCTTTGTAGGGTTCATTTTGAGTTGATGTTGGCGCATTAATTCAAATACTGTCTTCAAGTCTTGGATGTGATTATCCTTGAAGCGGCTTTTGACAGCTACATCGTCCACGTAACACTCCACTGTCTTGCGTAAATGCTCATGGAATATGTTACTCATAGCCCGTTGGTACGTAGCCCCGGCATTCTTCAATCCGAAGGGCATGACCGTATAGCAATATACTCCCAATGGTGTCCGGAAGGCAGTATGCTTCTCGTCTTAAGGATGCATCTTGATCTGATTGTATCCTAAAAATCCGTCCATGAAAGACATACGTTCAAAACTGCATGTATTGTCAATCATGACATCTATGATGGGAAGAGGAAACTCGTCCTTGGGGCAGGCTGCATTCAGATCTCGGTAATCAATGCAGACTCGTACTTTCCCATTCTTCTTAATGACCGGGACAACATTGGCGACCCAGTCGAGATATTGTTCTTCCCTGATGAAGCCGCAGGCTATCAACTTCTTGATTTCAGATTCAATGGCGTCCATCATATCCGGGCGGAACCGGCGTTGGTGCTGCTTCACAGGCTTTGAATCGGGCAATATATTGAGTTTATGAGTAGCCACCTTTTTATCAAGGCCCAACATGTCCTCATAATTCCATGCAAAGACGTCGATATATTCTTTTATCAGCTGGATAACTTCTTCCCTTTCAGATGAGGAAATATTGTTACTGATAAATATCGGCTTTGGCGAAAGTTTATCCCCAACGTCAATCTGGATAACTTTATCTTCAGTGGGAGGTTCTCTTTGTTCGAAGCGGAACTCCCATTGTGTATCCATTTGCTGAGCCCAAGCATCATTCTCAAACAGTTCAGATTCTTGTTCATCTGATTCGAAGGAATCCGTCACTACCATATTTACTGATAATGTTCGCTCGAGAGCATGAGATGAGTCAGAGGGCGACGAGCCATCTTGAAAAGAGGAAAAGATATCCTCGTTTGACTCGAAAGCTGCAAGGGAGGCGGCATACCCTAACCCGAAGCGAGTTTGTTGATAGTGGGGATCGCCGAGCAGCGGTATTCGTCTGCCTTTCCCGTAGTTGAGACCTGGTTCCAGCTTCAAGTCGTAACCCATACTTCGCATGATCTTCAAAGCTTGCAGGCTGTACCTGTGAATTTGTATTTCACCAGCATCGTCATCGAAGGAATCTTCTTGTATAGTCCGTTCGTTGCGCATGCGGCCGAAGACTATTGAACGCTGACCGTTGCGGACAGGTGGAACAATGAAGATAGAATCCTCATGCGATCCATATGTCATGGTGACATTGGATGATGACGCCACTTCCCATATGTACGGATGATAGGAATCTATAGCTGCCAAGAATTTTTGTGCTATAGGTTCTATATCGTCATGGGAGAGGATTCCTGATTTGGAATCCGAGCGTCGATATACTGGAAAAAAGGTCCTTTATTATTATCCGAAACCGCATTCCTGGTTGCATTTACATCACTCGGCTGCCTGTTGCGCCGAAGGTTGATGACCAAGGGTGGAGGCTTCTGGTTTAAAGTGATCACTAGAGGATCACCCCCTTTCCCTGACCTGGTTTGGTTCAGTCGGATAGCTATAGGCTCTATGGCTTTTGGACGGGTAGTCCGTCCTTTCACTTTGATTGACAGAGGTTGCTTGGCAGAGGGTTATTCAGGCTCCCGGTGGGATTCCTTCCCTGCTTGGGCTGACACCTCTTCCGTGTAGTCATGAGAGTATAACACGGCATCAGAGTAGTAGGATTCTACTCCTTTAAACGGGTTCAGGTCAGCAACCTCCATTTGTACCGTTCCTTGAGTGTCTACATATTTGAAGCATTAATGTAGAGTCGAAGGAACGATATTGTGGTCGTGGATCCAAGGTCTTTCCAGCAAAATATTGTAGGACACCTCTGAATCGATGACGTAACACGTAGCTACTGATCTGAGGTTGCCAATCTGGATCCTCAGGCAAATTTTCCCCAACGGCTTACTTCTTCCGGCGTTGAAATCCATGATTGTAGTGGTGGTGTAAGCCAATTCGCTGGTAGGAATCCTCAGCGGTCTAAGCAGACTATGAGGAATGATACTGATTGATGATCCCGGATCTATGTGAATTCGGTCGACCTCCATGGAACCGACGTACCCGGTGTAATAGAGGGGTCTGTCATGCCTGTTATGTTTTAACAGCATGTCATCTTGAGTGAAAGTGATATTTGGGACCACCTCCATCACACTGTGGCATTGAGGATATGCCGTAGGTTCTTCGTCAGGGGACTTGAGCTGGGTCAAGTATGCATCCGCCTGCATCAATGCTTCACTCAGGGCTAGACGAGTGTCTTGGGAGAGCCTGAGTAGCTCGAAGATGGACAACCTGGTTGGTGTATTAGCCAGTTGGGCCAGGATATCGAAGTTGTACGGCTTCTCTAAACCTTTGTTTTGAATGTTTTTTACAGGTTTATCGAAGCACACTTCTTTTTGCTTCCCCTTGTCCGCCGAAGTTGGTCTCAAAGGACCGGTCTCTGGTATGGCGGGCTCTAGTTCTGAAGGCTTGGCAGCTGAAGCGTCTGCCGGTGCATCTTCCTGACTCGCTTCGTACTCCTTGAGGTAAGCCTTCCCTGAACGGGTTGCTGTAGCCAAAACCTCGTCTTCGTCTGAGGTCGAAGAAGTTGCAACCATATGGCATGGTTTTCATTTGGAGTTCTTCCTGGACTTAGCCTTAGTAGCATTAGTCTCTTTTTCGAGCTCTGACACCAAATCTGGGTGAACCCACATAATCTCGCCTCGTTGGGTAGTTAGGGGTAGCAGGTCATGATTCTGACCCCTAGCCAGAGGGAGATTAACGATGTTCATCGTTGTCCGGGAAATAGGTGTAACACCGTCCGGGACTTCTTGGGGAGGCAGATTGCCAAATTGCAGAGAGATCATGTTGGCCGTGACCGTCTTCTCGCTGTTGCGCAGAGTGATGGCCTTAGCATCGATCAGCTCCTGGATCTTCCTTTTCAGTATGTAATACGCCTTTGTCGGGTGGTGTACGTATCTATGGAAGATGCAGTACTTGGGGTTGTTAGTACTGTCGACTTCACTGGGCCGCCTTTCCTCCGGAAGGGTGATCTTGCCACTTTTGACGAGATACTCGAATATACTCGGAATATCGTCGTCGTCGAAAGAGTATACTTCGATGGGCCTAGAAGTCCCAGGTTTTGTCTGCGTGGTTGCCGCAGTCTTTTGTCTGGACGTATTGATCGCCAGAGCTTCTTTTCCTTTGGAACTATGAGGATGGTCGCTGTTGGGGGATGACCTCTTGTCACTACCACATTCCGAAAACAGGGGTATTTTCGACTTTTTACAATATTTAATATTATGGTAGTTATAATTAAGTAATTACGTGATAATTATTTGTTTTGAATAAATATGTGAGATGTGTAATTTAATATATATTATATACAGTGTTCATTTGTGTTTGAGCTGGTAGATTTGACCTAGAAGCCCAATAGGTGAAACCTGTCCCAAATTGTGGAATTTTGTAATTAATTGTTTTATTTATAAATTATTTATTGGAGATTTTAATTAATTACCGTATTTATTTAATTATTGCGCATTGCCTTTGTTTCAATATTTGGAGCAGTATCCTGACCTTTGTCTTCCAACAAATTTCACAATCTTGCCCTAGACATGCCCGCTTTCCATTCTGCTATTTTTTGCAACTCATATTTATGCTCTCTGTACATTATTTCTGGCCGCACAAAAATCGTCGCGGACGTTATTTAATAAATCCCTATTTTGTATCGTTGTGCGTTCCAATCAAAATTGGAGGCAATCTTGACCTATTTTTCGTGCGGCCCAAATTAGGGTAATATTCTGTTCTGAGTCTTCTTCATTATTGGTATTGATGACCTGACCTGATTTTGGCCCCATATACTCCTAATTGATTTTAGAACTCAACTTGCATTTTATTCTATTTAAATTGAGGATACCATTTTAACCAATTCCGAAAATCCTAATTTAATTCCAGTGCCCTGCTAATTGAGCCCGTACCAAATCTTACAGCGCCTCCTGACCCTACAAAACACCGGACACCGAATCGCCCGCCAAATTTAGTCATTTTATGTGTTTGTGCAATTTCCCGAATTTAAGGGGCTAAGTTGCAATTATTCAATTGTAGGAGTCATCACCCCATTGGCCAAGACCAAATGGAAGGGTTATTTATTTGTGGACCAAATTGCACTTTTCCCACTCTACTTTACATGAAAATAATTTTTCTCCATATCAAATCCTGGCCACTCAATTAAAGTGGGTACATCACCACCCTTCATCCACATCTCACCCCCTCCTATTTAATGTACTATCAAGCCCTAATCCCAAAAATTTAACCTAGGGAAACACACCTCCCCAAGCCTCCACCTCCCTCTCTCCTACGTATGTAATTCTTCTTCTCCTCCTTCCTTTCTTCTTCTCTTTTTCTTCTTCTTCTTCTTCTTCTTCTTCCCTTCTTCTTCTTTCTTTAGTTTTAAAAATTCAAATAGAAGAAAGAGAGGGGGGAAACCTGGGTACTGTTCACCCCCCATACTGTTCATTCCCGGCGGCATCTCCCTGCTCCGGCGGACTCCCTACTCCACTGAACTCCTCCCGCTGGGCCCGGCTGCTCCCTCCATCTCCTCCTCCCATCATCCATCCATCCATCCATCCATCCATCCATCCACCATCAGCCCGCCGACTTCCCTCCTCCTCGTGGCTCATCAACTTCGGCCCAGGCCAACCCCCCCGACTGTTCCCTGCTGCTACTCCGGCGGCGGCCAACTTCTCATTCCCGGCGGCCCTCCACTCCTCCACGTACAGACCACTGCACCCAGGCCGACCCCACCTCCGGCACCGGCGCTCCTCTGCTCGACCACGCTGCTCCAGCCACCCCCGAGCACCCCGACTCCCTACTGCCCACCACTCCGGCAAGCGGCCGACCTGCACTCCGGCAACTCCTCCCCCCTGCCGTGCTCCACCACCTCCATCATCCTCCCTGATCTCACTTCGGCGCGGCTCGCCGAGCTCCGCCCACTGTTCCCTGTACCTCCTGTTGTACACCTCGAGCTGACCTCTGAACCACCCTGTAAGCTCCTCTCCATCTCCCTCCTTCATCGTTTTTCTATATACTTATATGCATGTATGTGTACGTATACATAGGTATGTACGTATGTGAAAATACGTATATGTGTGCGTGTAGTATATATATATATATATACGATATATGAATAGGTATAAGTATGTACTTAAATTAATTGTATAGTATGTATTTAATTCAATGAATGGTATATGTGTTTAATGCAATAATGTGTATGAATTTATTTTATATTTATAGAGTATATATATAAATTAGTATAACATATGTATTCAATATATATGTATATGTATATTACGTATTTAATTAATGTTTAAAACGTATATGTATATAAATAGTATTTATTTAATAATGTATACATATATTATTTATTTAATTAAATGTTTAATACATGTATTAGCATAGTATATATATATATTTTAGTATATGTATGTATATATTAATGTATATATATAAATGATATATGAAAATGTTTTACTAGTATATATATGTATAAACGTATTTTGGTACATATGTATATGTATATACATTTAATATGATTTATATATATATACATATTTAAATGAATATGTATATGTATATTTATTTTAATATATATATGTAGGTATTTTGGTATAAAAATATATAATATTTAGTATATGTATATATATTTTGTATATATATGTACTTAATATATTTTCAAATATGTATAATTAGTATAAATGTATATATATATATCTTGTACATACAATTAATGTATTGTATATGTATTTAAGGTGATGTACTAGTATTAGTATATATTTTAATAATAACATTGACAATATATATATATATATTTTAAAATGTATTTTTAGCATATGTATGAGTATACATATATAATGTTCAACTAGTATAAATCAAATATGTATTTAAAAGGCAATATATATATATATTGTAAATACATTTAATTGGTGTATGTATAAATATTGTAAGTATTAATAAGTGTAATGTGTTTTATGAATCCCTACTAGATGACCATAGTTGACTAGTGCCATACCCGGCACGGACCTGAGTTCGATGTTTTGTGTTGTGTTAGTATAACGCCTGATGCAAATGTTGTATTGATATATTTTAGGACTGTTGGATCCTCCAGACGATACTCTGGGACAGGACATTGGTATTGACAGCTAAGGACCCAAGGCGAGTACATTCTCTGATTAGTTTCTAATTTATGATATCTCCTATGTTCACTGTATCTAGTGTAAATATCCATGCTCTTGACACGCTGGTTACACGGATTGGTATACACGGATCTCGTCATGAGATGTTATTCCTTATTCATGGTGTAGCTTGTACAAGACTTGTTTTCCTTGTTATCTTGTGCATGTACAGACACTGATTCCCAGGGAGATTTGCTAGCTTCCTAGGGAATCCCGTGCCATAGCGTACCATGATCGGATCTACTATACCAGTCGGGGGTGGGGAGTATTTTAGTGTAGATATGTGATCATACCCAACTTTTCATGCATCATAGCTCACCCCACATCTCACGTCGGGTGCGGCCTGACCATCTCCATGCTTCATAGCTGTTACGTGTGATTAGCCTGACCTCTACATGCATCATAGCTAACCAACGGTTAGCCTGACCTTACATGAATCATAGCTAATCACATGTAACCAGCCTGATCAAGTTCCCAAGCCGATCACATGTTAAAGCTAATACTCATACACTTAGTCATAGGTTCTTGCTCATGGACATATTGTTTCTCTCCTGCATTTACTTACAGTATTTCCAGTATTTCTTTTATTTCTCGTATCTATACATGCTTCTGGTATATTTCCATCCAGAACTGCTACATAGTTTATATCATTAATATAGAACTGCTATTTAGAGATGTACTTTGCTCCTTCCTGACTGGGAAAAATATTTTTCCAGACTGTGACCTTAGTAGACTGGTTTCTGACACACTTGGGAATTGGAAGTTAATGATTGCAGGTATGATTATTTTGTCGTTAGACTTGTCTTGTATTTCTTACTTGCCTTGATATCTCATCGTGCTTCAGTTTATGTGATTGAGTATTTCTAGCATTATTTTATGATATCCACGTCTCCTTATGCAGTTGGGTATTCACGTGAGTTTGATTAGATAGTTACATGACCTAGACAGCGTTCTACCGCCGATGCTGCGGCGTAGGCTGGACGTACCCACGCCCTCGTGCCCCTAAACCGGGTGCGGGTCGTGACACGTTTTTAGTGGTAGCCCATGCAGGTCAGACTTCGCTAGTTGTGCGATGTCGTAGTAGTGCGACGTCATAGTTGTACTACTGCGTACCTGCTATAGAATATAGGACATAGGATACTAGGATGAGAGAGGATACTCAATCACTATTTATTTGAGAGATTCCTGGGACGACCCTTGAGAGTCTCATTATAAATTTTCTAATTTAAATCCTTCCCCCTTGTTCCCGTCTGCTCTCGCTTGTTGTTATTGAACTTGATCCTTATTGATCAGTTATTAAATTAAAATCTTGGTATCATTGTTGAGTTTGATTCTTGTTGACCAGTTGTTAAATTTAATTCTTGGTATCGTTGTTGAGTTGATTTCATATCGAGATGAATTTTACGGGCTAAAATTTACGGTATCATCTGATGACATATGTTGATGAGGACAGAGAGAAAGGTAAAACGTCTACTTTGGTTATGGACCCTAGAGTTTATCGCAGCCATATTAGCTGTAGTGACGAGAACGTAGGAACCTGACTTGGATGTACATACTATAGTTATGAAACTTAGAGTCTCTCGCAGCCATACCGGTTGGCGTGGCGAAGATTCTAGATGACATAATTATAGAGTTGCATACCTTAGTTACGAAACCTATCGTTTATCGCATCTATGCTTACTGGCGTGGCGAGGATTCTGAGTGTCATGATTTCAGACAGACGTGTATGATTATCAGGTTGTATCTTAAATTGGTTCTTAAAGTATCATCTCAAGACTTATCTATTTATGTTATTCCAGGACTTTGTTCCATCGCTTCTTTTCTTTACTAGCAGTAAAGATACCTTCAGTCTTTAACCCAGTTCTTTTGAGCCTTATTTCTTTAAGGATCCTTGTTAGTGTGATAATTAGTGACTTGCAATTTTGGTTGTGACTTGTATTAGTTGACTGAGTGTGACTTGTGAGTTGTAAGTATTTCTTAGTTGGACATGTGAGCAGTAGGCTTTAAACTAGAGTTAGCCCTTAGCATTGTACCTTGTACAAATGGTTCTAGGATAAGTGTCATTAGAGACTGTGAGTAGAAGGAGAGAATAGAGTATCAGTGATAGTTCAAGAGTTAGTATCAGAGCTAACATACCCGCCCTGGATAATCATGATTATGCACTTGAGTGATCTATGTAAACAATTAGGTATCAAGGAATAGTATTAAGGATTAATGGGGCATAACGTTCAATTTGATGATTGATATCGGGCGTGTTAAAGGTAAAGAAATTTATATGCATGAGGAGTTATAATGAGGTGTCATGAGTAGAGAAATATTGGAATAGGTAATAAAGATGGTGAAGCGTATCACAGATTAGTGTAACAGGCTATGAAAGGTTAAAAGGAAATACCTATACAACCATCGAGATGAGGAACCATATACATGCCCATGAGAGTAAAGAAACATGAGTGTTATAGCAGATACATGTAATCATGAGTTATAATGAGCTTGATGAGATGATCCATTAATGAAGCTAGTGATATAATACCAAGAGTGCTCATGGTTCTATATCGAGGATTAGTCGAGAATAACGTTAATAATAGTAAGCACTCTGTGTGATGATAATTAAATGATATACCAGTTGACTTAAATTGAAATCATGAAAGAAAATACAGGTGATGATAACTTTGATCATTGGAGGTAATAGTACAAGTGATTCAGGCAGTACAATTTTAGTACACAATTATAGACACTAGATGCATTGAGTGCACCTTGAGTATCAGAGACCGTGAGCACTGATATGTATATTTGTGGAGTTGTAAATTAAAAGTGGAAAAAAAAAATTATTTTTAGAATAATTGAGGAGTTGAGATTATGTCAAAATCTTTTTGAGGATTTCAAATATGAATTCAATAAACATGGTTAAGGCTACAAAGATTTTAGAAGTGATTAAATTTATTTCGATGTGAAGTATCTGATTTTGAGGAGGTATATGCATTTTTAAAGTTGTTCGAGAAGTTAAACCTTGACGATTATTTTGAGGATTAATTTTATGGTAGATGAGAGATATGAATATTAATATATGAGTAGATGATATACATGTGTAAGGATCTGGTGATTTGAGCATGATTGAGATGGCACCGCAGACTGACTTGGGTGTCCATCTAAAGTTGTATTGGAAAGAGCAGTATTTAGTATGGTGTTGCACTTGACGTATATTTGAGTGATAAGAACGACTAGTATGAACAATTATAGTAGGAATGGGAACTGACAGAGGGTATGGTACTAAAGAGATAGAGGTATCAACTTGGATGCATTATTGAATCATGGTTATATTAGAGATTCTTGGCATCAGATTTTGGCAGTAATAGACAGGTGTGTGCAATACAGATATATTCAGGGATCTTGTGGATTAATGATTAGTTGATATGGGTACCAGAGTACAGGAATAGAAATTAGTTAGTGAATATGCTAGAGTTAAGTGTATGTTAGAGATAGGAGATACTGCAAGAATATGTTAGTAGGTTCCTTCTTTCTTTCCTCATGTTTTTTTTTTCGTCTTCTGATGATTGATTCCCTAGTACTGTAGCTTGCATTCATGATTTTTGTTAGAATGTAGTTAGTAGTACACCCTGATACAGAGACTGTAATACCATGACAAAAGACACCATGACCATACATATTCCCCTTAGGTTGCATGTTGTATGATTGTAGGAAAGATTTTCTTGGACCATGATTATCGAGGTTTGACCGTGATGAAGATTCATGAAGGAGTTATGACTTGACAAGAGAGGCAAGATGATTAAATTCGAGGATAACCATTGATTTAAATAGAGGGTTAAGAAATTAACATGGCAGAATTTATGATGTATTAATTCCAGGAAGAATGTGACATGTTTAAATTGGTTATTAAATTTGGAAATTCCGGAAGATTTATCAATATTTTTATTTCATTACAAGTTATGAATTTTAAAATGTTATATTTGGACGTTGCGATTGGAGAACCCTTAAGTATTGCATTGTTAAGTATTTTGAGGAAAGAGGAAATCGAGGAATAAAATCATTGATGGATTAATATTTGAATTCAACTTTTGGGATGAGATTAACATTTTCTATATGTGCATTGATTAAAATCAAATTAGAGGAGTGGATATTAAATTCTGAGTATTGAACTAAAAAAAAAAAAAAAAAAATCGGAGGAATTTGAAAAAAAAAAATGGACTTTGATTCTATTTCGAGGATTTTTCAGGTTATGCAATAATTTCAGAATTTTGACAAATTGTGAAAAGACATTGTGGATTGTTACCTAATTTCATGGATGATGAATTTAAAATTTGAGGGAAATAATAATGTGTATGAATAATACTACCATGAGGATTTTAAATTTTAAGGACGAAATTCTTTTAAGGTGGGTAGACTTGTCACTACCACATTCCGAAAACAGGGGTATTTTCGACTTTTTATAATATTTAATATTATGGTAGTTATAATTAAGTAATTGCGTGATAATTATTTGTTTTGAATAAATATGTGAGATGTGTAATTTAATATATATTATATACAGTGTTCATTTATGTTTGAGCTGGTAGATTTGACCTAGAAGCCCAATAGGTGAAACCTGTCCCAAATTGTGGAATTTTGTAATTAATTGTTTTATTTATAAATTATTTATTGGAGATTTTAATTAATTACCGTATTTATTTAATTATTGCGCATTGCCTTTGCTTCAATATTTGGAGCAGTATCCTGACCTTTGTCTTCCAACAAATTTTACAATCTTGCCCTAGACATGCCCGCTTTCCATTCTGCTATTTTTTGCAACTCATATTTATGCTCTCTGTACATTATTTTTGGCCGCACAAAAATCGTCGCGGACGTTATTTAATAAATCCCTATTTTGCATCGTTGTGCGTTCCAATCAAAATTGGAGGCAATCTTGACCTATTTTTCGTGCGGCCCAAATTAGGGTAATATTCTGTTCTGAGTCTTCTTCATTATTGGTATTGATGACCTGACCTGATTTTGGCCCCATATACTCCTAATTGATTTTAGAACTCAACTTGCATTTTATTCTATTTAAATTGAGGATACCATTTTAACCAATTCTGAAAATCTTAATTTAATTCCAGTGCCCTGCTAATTGAGCCCGTACCAAATCTTACAGTGCCCCCTGACCCTACAAAACACCGGACACCGAATCGCCCGCCAAATTTAGTCATTTTATGTGTTTGTGCAATTTCTCGAATTTAAGGGGCTAAGTTACAATTATTCAATTGTAGGAGTCATTACCCCATTGACCAAGACCAGATGGAAGGGTTATTTATTTGTGGACCAAATTGCACTTTTCCTACTCTACTTTACATGAAAACAATTTTTCTCCATATCAAATCCTGGCCACTCAATTAAAGTGGGTACATCACCACCCTTCATCCACATCTCACCCCCTCCTATTTAATGTACTATCAAGCCCTAATCCCAAAAATTTAACCTAGGGAAACACACCTCCCCAAGCCTCCACCTCCCTCTCTGTCATGCCCCAGTCCCAAAATACCGTGGGACCGGACGCGTGGCAAAGGCCAGCAGTACGCACCAATGGACCAACTCAATATAATGGATCCATCAGGGCATACTTAACCTGTAAAACAAGTCTACGACAATCACGGCACGACTAATCTCATCCACACAAGATATAAAATATGATCCACAGAAAAATAAGAAATGTAAATCATCAGCAAGTCTCACAAAGTACTCCGGGGAACAACCCGATAAATATCTAGTACAATGGTTCAACAGACCAGAAAGTAAATGACTGGAATAAATAATAATAGCTGAGCGTGATCATGGATGCTCAAGAGAAGTCTTCAGCTAAGACCTCGTCCTCGGATGGCGGTACAGCTCCTGGATCAGCTCCTGCTCCGGTCCCGTATACCTCGGGATAAATCTCGTCCTCAAATCCTGGGGACAAAATCCGGATCCAGGTCCTCAGGGGACATAGCAAGGTACAAGAAAGCTCATGCCAAAATGAATAAATAAACAGTGCAGCAAATAAATGACTAAATGAAGCAATAGGGTAAATATGTAACTAATCTAAGTGAAATGCAAGTGAGAGCAACACTAAAACTCAGGCTGAGCCACTACAAGCTCTGTGTCGGGGAGCCGGTAGCGGTAATAACCGGTAGTGGGTCTAGCTCTGCTACGAGAGTCTACGACCTCTCAATAATAGAAGATATATATATGTAAACAGCCTGTGGCATGTGTGTCTCTCCCCACCCAATGTAACCACGCGTATCATGACCATAACGTCTCATGCCCATGTCAAGCGCGATCATAACTAATGCACAAGTCAATAAAGTATCTAAGAATATAATGTCCATGTCCTGTATCCTATACAGAATTACCACGAATATCTCGAGAAAATCCTGTCTCATGAATAGTGTCAAGTGTCCTGGGCCATAGGGTACTTGATAAGACAAGTACGAGAATATAAAGTGTCACGGATGTCCATCTCTAGATGACCGTACCCAACACTGCGTACAGTGTCGGCACCCGACTGATAATCGGACGCTAAGTACGTCACACGGTCCTAGGTTAAGCATGTACAGTAATATATATATAAAGCAAGGAAAATAGATAACTAAGCTGCAGAGTTTGGCAAGGTACACTTGCTTGATGTCCGAATACCAACAACTGTCCCTGTATCGGTGGATCCGGTAGGTACTACTCCAAAAGCTGTAATAAACATCACCACTAGTCTCAGAAGATGTCAAATAGCTAGAAATGCCTGTCCTTACGTCCAATTTGGACACAGGGGCAAATAGGTCATTTCCGGATTAAAGCGGGGTCCCCATGTGGGCCACTTCGCACCAAAAAGCATGTAAGGGTCAAAGGTCTCCAAATTCTGCAAACTCAGTGTCTACAAGTCAGGAATGATGACACGAACCCAACGGAACTTCCAGAATTGGATTCCGATGAACCGATCTCAAAATCACCCGTCAAGTGGAGCCTGTGGGGCCCACGATACGTGATTTTGTCAACGTTCTCGGAATCGGACCAAACTTGGGTCACAGGACCAGCGTATTGCTACGAGTCCGATGGCTCAAATTTCGTCTCGATCCGACGTGTGTACACAAAGTTACAGCGTGTTCCAGAAAGGACGTATACGGGGTGTCGTCGGCGGATACGCGTTGATTCCGGGGTGCACACACCTCCGAATCGACTTCTGCGAAATCTCACACGACCGTATCAACGTCGTGCACAGTTCGGTAAAGACCGCGTGCGACCAAGTCGTCCCGATTGGCAGGGCAAACTCAGTTCCGGGGTGAAATAGAGCGTTGTTTTTCCTGTTTTTGGATCGCGGTGTGCGATCACCACAGGACGCGATGCACCGAGCGGGTTGCACGGGCACCGAGGGGGTTATGCAGTCTACGCCTAGCAATTTACGGAATCGAATTTGGAGTTACGATGAGGGAGAAAACGGTACCTGTTCTGGGCCCCGTGAGTTCTGTTTTTCACGTCTCCAAACGTCCACGTCGTGTCCTGCGTCTCGAGTTGCTGGTACCGCGTGTCTGCTGCGAGTCCAGACTAAGGTCCTGATCTGAAGGGCTTCGCCGGGGGTCAGCCTCGTGGTCGGCTAGGGCTCGGCGACCGGATCTCGAGCGACGGCCGGCGAGGGTCGAAGGGTCGAGGGAAAAATGGTCTGTCGTCGGTTCTGAGGTGAACTCGGGGGAGCAGTTCGAGGGATGATGGGGATGTCGACGCCGGAGAGCGGCGGCGTTGCCGAAGGGTCGAGGGGGAATCGTCGACCGAGGGGAGGTCGGGCTGGGCGGTCGGCGGGTCCAGGGAAAAGCACGGCGGAGGGAGATGATGGGGATGTTGCTCTGTGATGGAGGTCGACGAGGTTGCTCGAGATGGTAGGGAAAACTGGTGGCGGTCGGTGTGGCACGGAAGCCGAGGCGGGGATAGGGACGACGAGGCAGTCGGGAACGGTAGGGAGGTGGATTCGAGGGTGCGGGGAAGCTAGGGTTTCGGTGGGGCGGACGGCTAAGGCGTTGGTAACGGGCTGTCGAGGTCGACGAAGGAGGTGGGTGGTCCGGTGAAGCTAGGGTTTCGTCGAGGCGACCGAAATCTGGAGAAGGCGGCGCTGCTCGGGCACGTATATCGAGGAAGGCGGCTGCGGCTACGCGAAGTCCGAGATGACTTAAATAGTCGCGCCGCCGCCGGAAATACTGTTCAGTTGGGAATTAGGGTTTCTATCGGGTTCTCGGGTCGGGTTGGTTTGGTTCGGGCTTCGTTGGGTTCGGTTCACAATCCTATAGCTTTTGGTCCTCGTTTCGTTGCTTCGGTGTCCAATAAATTCACCAAAAAATGCCATGCGTCCGGTTCTCCATAATACACAATAAATTTTTACTTCCAGAATATTTTAACACCCATAAACTGCCCGTAAAATTCTTTAACTCATAAACACCTCGGTTCTTCATCCAAAATCCCGAAAACATTCAGAAAAATTTTATAAAAAAATTATCTGAAAAAATAGGGTGTTTACAATCTTTCCTCCTTAAAAGGATTGCGTCCTCGCAATCAAAGAATAAGCTATCAAAGAAGAATTATGGAATTATAAGATGGCCTAGTTTACAACTGCCTCCTCGAACAAGTGGGGGTATCGCTGGCGCATACTATCTTCTCGTTCCCAAGTCGATTCTCCAGGAGAATGATGTTTCCATGCTACACGGACCAGTCTGATTGTCTGTCCCCGCAATGTTTTCTCACTGACGTCGAGGATGCCAACTGGTTGTTCTTTATATCTCAAGCTTGGGCCCACTGCAATCTCTGAGTGATCGACTACGTGACTTGGGTCGGTCACGTACCTTCGCAGCTGGGAGACGTGGAATACGTCATGCACTCCCTCTAAGGATGGAGGTAATGCAAGACGATAGGCCACCTCACCAACGCGCTCTAGAATGTCAAATGGCCCAATATACCTTGGGCTCAGCTTGCCTCTGCTTCCGAATCTGATAGTACCACGAGTGAGCGAAATCCTCAAGAATACGTGATCTCCTTCTTTGAACTCTAGGGGACGTCTATGCGTATCTGCCTAATGCTTCTGTCTGCCCTGGGCTGCTCGTAGATGATTCTGAATCTGCTTTACCTTTTCCACTGTTTGCGTTACCAATTCTGGACCCAGTATTTGACGTTCACCAACGTCACTCCAACATATAGGCGATCTGCACTTCCTTTCGTATAAAGCTTCAAATGGTGCCATCTGAATGCTGGCCTGATAACTGTTATTGTAGGAGAACTCCACTAAGTGCAGATGATCTTCCCAAGATCCTCCAAAGTCTAGCATACATGATCTCAACATGTCCTCCAAGATCTGAATGGTGCGCTCCGATTGTCCATCTGTCTGCGGGTGGTATGCCGTGCTGAATTTGAGTCTGGTGCCTAGGCTCTCTTGCATGCTTCTCCAGAAATAAGATGTAAATCTCGAATCTCGATCTGATATGATACTAACAGGCACTCCATGTAACTTGACAATTTGTCGCATATACATGTCGGCTAGTACCTCTGTGGACTGTCTAACTCTAAATGGCAAGAAGTGTGCCGATTTAGTGAGTCGATCCACTATCACCCATACTGCATCTCTGCCGCTGGGGCTCCTTGGGAATCCTGTGACAAAATCCATCGTGATGTGCTCCCATTTCTATTCCGGTATCGGGAGCGGCTGTAACATACCTGCAGTCCTCTGATGCTCTGCCTTCACCTGCTGGCAGACTAAGCATTTTGCCACAAATCTTGCGATCTCTCTCTTCATTCCATGCCACCAGTAATACTGTCTCAAGTCTCGATACATCTTGGTTCCTCCTGGGTGAACAGAGTACATAGAGCCATGTGCTTCAGTCATTAACTCCTGTCTCAATTCTCCATTTGGAACATACAGGCGATTTCCAAACCTCAATATCCCGTCTTCGTGAATGCGAAGTCCTGTCTGTATGCCGGCTTCTGTCCTTTCTTTGAGTCTTCGGAATCTAGCATCGGTGGGCAATGCCTCCTTAATCTTCTCCACGAGTGATGAATGAATCTCAAGGTTAGCCATCAATCCATTCTGTCCTGGTACGACGACCTCTATCTGCAGCTCCTGTAAATCCCTCAATAACTCTGGCTGCATTGTCAAGAAATACGCCGTAGGCTTCCTGCTGAGTGCGTCTGCAACAACATTCGCCTTTCCCGGATGATACTGCAGATCTATGTCAAAATCTACCATCAATTCAAGCCAGCGTCTCTGCCTCATGTTGAGCTTCTTCTGAGTATATACGTACTTCAGACTCTTGTGATCAGTAAAGATTTCTACCCTCTCTCCATAAAGATAGTGCCTCCATATCTTCAATGCAAATATCACTGCTGCTAGCTCCAGATCATGTGTCGGGTAGTTCTTTTCGTGGTCCTTTAATTGTCTTGACGCATAAGCAATGACTTTGCCGTGTTGCATCAAAACACATCCTAGTCCACTGCCTGATGCATCACTGTAAACAACAAAACCTCCTGACCCTGAAGGAAGAGTCAAGACCGGTGCTGTTGTTAATCTTCTCTTCAGTTCTTCAAAAGCCTTCTGGCAGTCTTCTGTCCATATAAACTCCTGGTCCTTTCGTGTCAGCTTCATCATCGGTTCTGCAATCCTCGAGAAATTCTCTACAAACCTTCGGTAATATCCCGTAAGTCCAAGAAAACTTCTCACCTCTGCGACTGATGTAGGTGTAGGCCAAGTCTCTATTGCCGCAACTTTCTCTGGATCCACTGAAAGTCCTTCTCCTGATATGATGTGTCCCAAGAAAGGCACTTTGTCCATACAGAACTCACACTTACTGAGCTTGGCGTATAACTTTTCCTGCCTCAAGGTCTCTAACACGATTCTGAGATGCTCCTCGTGCTCTTCATGGCTCTTGGAATATATGAGAATGTCGTCGATGAATACAACTACAAATTTATCCAAGAACTGATGAAAGACTCTGTTCATCAAACTCATAAACACTGCTGGTGCGTTGGTTAAACCAAACGGCATCACCAAGAACTCATAATGCCCATACTTCGTCCTGAAAGCTGTCTTCGGGATGTCTTCTTTCCTCACCTTGATCTGATGATAGCCGGATCTAAGGTCAATCTTTGAGAATACCCTTGCACCACTCAATTGATCGAAGAGATCATCAATGCGTGGTAAGGGATACCTGTTCTTGATGGTTACAGCATTTAGTGCCCTGTAATCAATGCACAACCGTACCGTTCCATCCTTCTTCGGCACAAATAATATGGGTGCTCCCCAAGGTAAAACACTGGGCCGAATGAAACCCTTCTCCAAAAGATCATCAACCTGCTCCTTCAATTCCACTAACTCCTTAGGTGCTAGCCGATATACTGATGAAGTGATAGGCTCTGCTCCTGGAGTTAAGTCTATTGTGAATTCTATTTCCCGATCAGGCGGTAAACCTGGAAGATCATCAGGAAATACATCCACAAATTCTGATATGACTCTTGGGTAACCTGTCTCCCCTTCTACAGATAGTACCCTAAGAGTAGGCTGAACTCCTTGCTCTACTGCTCCTCGAGGAAACTCAAATTCTGGATGTCCTGGCGGTCTAAATATAACCCGCCCAAGTCGGCAATCAAGAGTCGCATGGTACTGACTTAACCAGTCCATACCAAGTACGACATCATAGTCAGGCATGGAAAAGATCAGAAATTGAGCTCGCATCTCTCGTCCACAAACTACTACAGAATATGATCTACAGATGTCACTAACCGGAATAATTCCACCTCCCGTAAGAATTCTCTTCATCTTCGGAAGGGGTACGGTAGCTACTCTATGGGTGGCTACAAAGCTAGCTGCTATAAATGAATGCAATGCTCCAGAATCAAATAATGCTACAGCTGGTAATGAAGCTACTAAAATAGTACCTGCGATGACCTCGCCTGCTGTAGCCTCCTGCTCAACAGCTAATGGGAATGCCTGTCCTCGTCCCTGAGCTGGACCTCTCTGCTGCTGCTGCTGCTGCTGGAATAGGGCTGCCTGTGGTGCCAGGGTTGGTCTCTGCTGGTTCCCTCCGGGGGCTGGTGGTCTGACCCCACCAACTCCTGTCTGTTGGGCTCCTGCTGCTGGATAAGCTGGTCGTGGTGCAGGCAATGCTAGTCTTGGTGCTCCGTCTCGGCGTTCGGAACAGTCCCTGGAAAAGTGCTGGCTGGATCCGCAGCTCAAACATAGTCCCAACTTACGCCTGCATTCCTTCTCAATGTGTCCTACCTTGCCGCAGTGGTGACAAGTAGGAAAAGGTCTGTCCCTATGTGCTGCTCTATCTGGCATACCCCTCTGGGTTCGCTTTGCTGAATCCCCATATGCTGGCCTGGATGGTGCTGATGTGATAGGCCTCTTCAGGGTAGACTCCCTTCTAGTGACGCGCTCCAAGCGTCGGGCTGCTGCAAGGACATCGGTATAAGAGGTAGGTGCTACCGATCCAATCACTCTCTGAAGCTCAAACTTTAAGCCGTCAAAGAACTTTTCTGCTTTCTCTTCTTCCGTTGAAATCAATGTCGGGGCAAAGCGACTCAGGCGAATAAATTTCGCATTGTACTCCTCCACTGACATGCTGCCTTGGATAAGGCGGTTGAACCTGTCTCTGAGCTCTGACCGTGCGACTGCCGGGATGTACATCTCTTGGAAGAGTCTAGAGAACTCTTCCCATGTGACTCTGTCCTGTCCAAGTCTCCTCTCTTCTGCTAGCCACCAGTGATGCGCATTATCAGTTAACTGCATTCTAACTGCAGTCATCCACTTCTCTCTTGGAAGTTCAGCGGCTTCCAACTGATGCTGAATGTTTGTGAGCCACTCATGAACTTCTGTTGGCCCTTCTTTACCAGAAAATGTGCGAGGTTTGAGGTGACAGAAATCAGTGATAGATCCCGTCGCTGTTCGCCTCGTTGGGGGATTTGCCTGCTCCAATGCGGATACCAGGCTGGTCCTCAGATTCTCGGCCTCCTGCCGATGGGCCTCCTGCTGAATCTGTTGCTGTGCTTGCATCATAGCATACATCATCTGGAACATCTGTTGCCCGTCCATGGCTTGTCCTGGCGGGAATACTGGCATCTGGGGAGTGAACTGTGGTGGAGGTGGGATGTCATCTCTCCGGAACCTTGGATTAGGCTGACCGGTTTGATCACTCTGTGATGCTTGTCCTCCATCCCCTGGTGTCACTCCGTCTCCATAAGTAACCACAGCGTCGTGTAGCGTATCCAAAGGAATATCCTCTCTGTTCCCGGAATCTATTGCTCTGCAATCAAAATATAAACTGTAAGAACGCTCAGAGGAATCAATACAGGATGCAGTTCAAGTAACAAATTTCGAGTTCGATATAGAGTTCAACAATGGTTAAATAATGGATGAGAACCTAGAACTTATCCTATCTATAGGGCAGGCTGGTTCGGTCCCTAAGTTGAAACCAAACAATTTAGTCGTAGACCTGTATGGGCCACCACAAAAACCATGTCACGCCCCAGTCCCAAAATACCGTGGGACCGGACGCGTGGCAAAGGCCAGCAGTACGCACCAATGGACCAACTCAATATAATAGATCCATCAGGGCATACTTAAGCTGTAAAATAATTCTACGACAATCACGGCACGACTAATCTCATCCACACAAGATATAAAATATGATCCACAGAAAAATAAGAAATGTAAATCATCAGCAAGTCTCACAAAGTACTCCGGGGAACAACCCGATAAATATCTAGTACAATGGTTCAACAGACCAGAAAGTAAATGACTGGAATAAATAATAATAGCTGAGCGTGATCATGGATGCTCAAGAGAAGTCTTCAGCTAAGACCTCGTCCTCGGATGGCGGTACAGCTCCTGGATCAGCTCCTGCTCTGGTCCCGTATACCTCGGGATAAATCTCGTCCTCAAATCCTGGGGACAAAATCCGGATCCAGGTCCTCAGGGGACATAGCAAGGTACAAGAAAGCTCATGCCAAAATGAATAAATAAATAGTGCAGCAAATAAATGACTAAATGAAGCAATAGGGTAAATATGTAACCAATCTAAGTGAAATACAAGTGAGAGCAACACTAAAACTCAGGCTGAGCTACTACAAGCTCTGTGTCGGCGAGCCGGTAGCGGTAATAACCGGTAGTGGGTCTAGCTCTGCTACGAGAGTCTACGACCTCTCAATAATAGAAGATATATATATGTAAACAGCCTGTAGCATGTGTGTCTCTCCCCACCCAATGTAACCACGCGTATCATGACCATAACGTCTCATGCCCATGTCAAGCGCGATCATAACTAATGCACAAGTCAATAAAGTATCTAAAAATATAATGTCCATGTCCTGTATCCTATACAGAATCACCACGAATATCTCGGAAAAATCCTGTCTCATGAATAGTGTTAAGTGTCCTGGGCCATAGGGTACTTGATAAGACAAGTACGAGAATATAAAGTGTCACGGATGTCCATCTCTAGATGACCGTACCCAACACTGCGTACAGTGTCGGCACCCGACTGATAATCGGACGCTAAGTACGTCACACGGTCCTAGGTTAAGCATATACAGTAATATATATATAAAGCAAGGAAAATAGATAACTAAGCTGCAGAGTTTGGCAAGGTACACTTGCCTGATGTCCGAATACCAACAACTGTCCCTGTATCGGTGGATCCGGTAGGTACTACTCCAAAAGCTGTAATAAACATCACCACTAGTCTCAGAAGATGTCAAATAGCTAGAAATGCCTGTCCTTACGTCCAATTTGGACACAGGGGCAAATAGGTCATTTCCGGATTAAAGCGGGGTCCCCATGTGGGCCACTTCGCACCGAAAAGCATGTCAGGGTCAAAGTTCTCCAAATTCCGCAAACTCAGTGTCTACAAGTCAGGAACGATGACACGAACCCAACGGAACTTCCAGAATTGGATTCCGATGAGCCGATCTCAAAATCACCCGTCAAGTGGAGCCGGTGGGGCCCACGATACGTGATTTTGTCAACGTTCTCGGAATCAGACCAAACTTGGGTCACAGGACCAGCGTATTGCTACGAGTTCGATGGCGCAAGTTTCGTCTCGATCCGATGTGTGTACACAAAGTTACAGCGTGTTCCAGAAAGGACGGATACGGGGTGTCGTCGGCGGATATGCGTTGATTCCGGGGTGCACACACCTCCGAATCGACATCTGCGAAATCTCACACGACCGTATCAACGTCGCGCACAGTTCGGTAAAGACCGCGTGCGACCAAGTCGTCCCGATTGGCGGGGCAAACTCAGTTCCGGGGTAAAACAGAGCGTTATTTTTCCTGTTTTTGGATCGCGGTGTGCGATCACCACAGGACGCGATGCACCGAGCGGGTTGCACGGGCACCGAGGGGGTTATGCAGTCTACGCGTAGCAATTTACGGAATCGAATTTGGAGTTACGATGAGGGAGAAAACGGTACCCGTTCGGGGCCCCGTGAGTTCTGTTTTTCACGTCTCCAAACGTCCACGTCGTGTCCTACGTCTCGAGTTGCTGGTACCGCGTGTCTGCTGCGAGTCCAGACTAAGGTCCTGATCTGGAGGGCTTCGCCGGGGGTCAGCCTCGTGGTCGGCTAGGGCTCGGCGACCGGATCTCGAGCGGCGGCCGGCGAGGGTCGAAGGGTCGAGGGAAAAATGGTCTGTCGTCGGTTCTGAGGTGAACTCGGGGGAGCAGTTCGAGGGATGATGGGGATGTCGACGCCGGAGAGCGGCGGCGTTGCCGAAGGGTCGAGGGGGAATCGTCGACCGAGGGGAGGTCGGGCTGGGCGGTCGGCGGGTCCAGGGAAAAGCACGGCGGAGGGAGATGATGGGGATGTTGCTCTGTGATGGAGGTCGACGAGGTTGCTCGAGATGGTAGGGAAAACTGGTGGCGGTCGGTGTGGCACGGAAGCCTAGGCGGGGATAGGGACGGCGAGGCAGTCGGGAACGGTAGGGAGGTGGATTCGAGGGTGCAGGGAAGCTAGGGTTCCGGTGGGGCGGACGGCTAAGGCGTTGGTAACGGGCTGTCAAGGTCGACGAAGGAGGTGGGTGGTCCGGTGAAGCTAGGGTTTCGTCGAGGCGACCGAAATCTGGAGAAGGCGGCGCTGCTCGGGCACGTATATCGAGGAAGGCGACTGCGGCTACGCGAAGTCCGAGATGACTTAAATAGTTGCGCCACCGCCGGAAACACTGTTCAGTTGGGAATTAGGGTTTCTATCGGGTTCTCGGGTCGGGTTGGTTTGGTTCGGGCTTCGTTGGGTTCGGTTCACAATCCTATAGCTTTTGGTCCTCGTTTCGTTGCTCCGGTGTCCAATAAATTCACCGAAAAATGCCATGCGTCCGGTTCTCCATAATACACAATAAATTTTTACTTCCAGAATATTTTAACACCCATAAACTACCCGTAAAATTCTTTAACTCATAAACACCTCGGTTCTTCATCCAAAATCCCGAAAACATCCGAAAATTTTTTATAAAAAAATTATCTGAAAAAATAGGGTGTTTACACTCTCTCCTATGTATGTAATTCTTCTTCTCCTCCTTCCTTTCTTCTTCTCTTTTTTTTCTTCTTCTTCTTCCCTTCTTCTTCTTTCTTTAGTTTTAAAAATTCAAATAGAAGAAAGAGAGGGGGGAAACCTGGGTACTGTTCACCCCCCATACTGTTCATTCCCGACGGCATCTCCCTGCTCCGGCGGACTCCCTACTCCGCTGAACTCCTCCCGCTGGGCCCGGCTGCTCCCTCCATCTCCTCCTCCCATCATCCATCCATCCATCCATCCATCCATCCACCATCAGCCCGCCGACTTCCCTCCTCCTCGTGGCTCATCAACTCCGGCCCAGGCCAACCCCCCCGACTGTTCCCTGCTGCTACTCCGGCGGCGGCCAACTTCTCATTCCCGGCGGCCCTTCATTCCTCCATGCACAGACCACTGCACCCAGGCCGACCCCACCTCCGGCGCCGGCGCTCCTCTGCTCGACCACGCTGCTCCAGCCACCCCCGAGCACCCCGACTCCCTACTGCCCTCTACTCCGGCAAGCGGCCGACCTGCACTCCGGCGACTCCTCCCCCCTGCCGTGCTCCACCACCTCCATCATCCTCCCTGATCTCACTTCGGCGCAGCTCGCCGAGCTCCGCCCACTGTTCCCTGCACCTCCTATTGTACACCTCGAGCTGACCTCTGAACCACCCTGTAAGCTCCTCTCCATCTCCCTCCTTCATCATTTTTTTATATACTTATATGCATGTATGTGTACGTATACATAGGTATGTACGTATGTGAAAATACGTATATATGTGCGTGTAGTGTATATATATATATATATATATATATATATACGATATATGAATAGGTATAAGTATGTACTTAAATTAATTGTATAGTATGTATTTAATTCAATGAATGGTATATGTGTTTAATACAATAATGTGTATGAATTTATTTTATATTTATAGAGTATATATATAAATTAGTATAACATATGTATTCAATATATATGTATATGTATATTACGTATTTAATTAATGTTTAAAACGTATATGTATATAAATAGTATTTATTTAATAATGTATACGTATATTATTTATTTAATTAAATGTTTAATACATGTATTAGCATAGTATATATATATATTTTAGTATATGTATGTATGTATTAATGTATATATATAAATGATATATGAAAATGTTTTACTAGTATATATATGTATAAACGTATTTTGGTACATATGTATATGTATATACATTTAATATGATTTATATATATACATATTTAAATGAATATGTATATGTGTATTTCTTTTAATATATATATGTAGGTATTTTGGTATAAAAATATATAATGTTTAGTATATGTATATATATTTTGTATATATATGTACTTAATATATTTTCAAATATGTATAATTAGTATAAATGTATATATATATATCTTGTATATACAATTAATGTATTGTATATGTATTTAAGGTGATGTACTAGTATTAGTATATATTTTAATAATAACATTGACAATATATATATATATATTTTAAAATGTATTTTTAGCATATGTATGAGTATACATATATAATGTTTAACTAGTATAAATCAAATATGTATTTAAAAGGCAATATATATATATATATTGTAAATACATTTAATTGGTGTATGTATAAATATTGTAAGTATTAATAAGTGTAATGTGTTTTATGAATCCCTACTAGATGACCATAGTTGACTAGTGCCATACCTGGCACGGCCCTGAGTTCGATGTTTTGTGTTGTGTTAGTATAACGCCTGATGCAAATGTTGTATTGATATATTTTAGGACTGTTGGATCCTCCAGACGATACTCTGGGACAGGACATTGGTATTGACAGCTAAGGACCCAAGGCGAGTATATTCTCTGATTAGTTTCTAATTTATGATATCTCCTATGTTCACTGTATCTAGTGTAAATATCCATGCTCTTGACACGCTGGTTACACGGATTGGTATACACGGATCTCGTCATGAGATGTTATTCCTTATTCATGGTGTAGCTTGTACAAGACTTGTTTTCCTTGTTATCTTGTGCATGTACAGACACTGATTCCCGGGGAGATTTGCTAGCTTCCTAGGGAATCCCGTGCCATAGCGTACCATGATCGGATCTACTATACCAGTCGGGGGTGGGGAGTATTTTAGTGTAGATATGTGATCATACCCAACTTTTCATGCATCATAGCTCACCCCACATCTCACGTCGGGTGCAGCCTGACCATCTCCATGCTTCATAGTTGTTACGTGTGATTAGCCTGACCTCTACATGCATCATAGCTAACCAACGGTTAGCCTGACCTTACATGAATCATAGCTAATCACATGTAACCAGCCTGATCAAGTTCCCAAGCCGATCACATGTTAAAGCTAATACTCATACACTTAGTCATAGGTTCTTGCTCATGGACATATTGTTTCTCTCCTGCATTTACTTACAGTATTTCCAGTATTTCTTTTATTTCTCGTATCTATACATGCTTCTGGTATATTTCCATCTAGAACTGCTACATAGTTTATATCATTAATATAGAACTGCTATTTAGAGATGTACTTTGCTCCTTCCTGACTGGAAAAAATATTTTTCCAGACTGTGACCTTAGTAGACTGGTTTTCGACACACTTGGGAATTGGAAGTTAATGATTGCAGGTATGATTATTTTGTCGTTAGACCTGTCTTGTATTTCTTACTTGCCTTGATATCTCATCGTGCTTCAGTTTATGTGATTGAGTATTTCTAGCATTATTTTATGATATCCACGTCTCCTTATGGAGTTGGATATTCACGTGAGTTTGATTAGATAGTTACATGACCTAGACAGCGTTCTACGGCCGATGCTGCGGCGTAGGCTGGACGTACCCACGCCCTCGTGCCCCTAAATCGGGTGCGGGTCGTGACACCTCTTGCCTCTATCGGAGGTAGAGATCATGATGCCATTGTCACGCGCCTTGCGATTGTTGTCCTCGGCGGCTACCGCTGAGATGATGAACGAGGGCCAATTATGGAACTGATATGGTCCTGTAAATATCGATATCACGGGAAGAAGGTTCTTCCTGCAAATATCCACCAATGCTGAGTCTGGAACTCCTGGAGGCATCTGTAAAGTGGCTTGACGAAAACGTTTGATGAAGGTGCGAACATCCTCTTTTTCCCTCTGCTTGACTTCGATGAGAGAGGACATAGACATGTCCATTCCTCCCTCGTAGAATCGTATGAAGAATAGAGCTTTGAAGTCTTTGAAGGACGTAATACAGTTGTCCGCCAGGCTGCGGTACCACTGGTAAGCCACTCCCGAGAGACAGCCCTTGAACACCCGAGTGAGGAGGGCGTCATTCCCTTGTAGCAACACTGTCATCATACTGAAATAGTTCATGTACTGACTTGGTGATGTTTTTCCCTCGAATAGAGCCATGGTCTGTGGCTTGTATCTAGGAGGGAAAGGGACCTCTTCCCAGATAGCTGGGTAAGGCTGGTTGATTCCCAATTTCTTGAGCTGATCTTTGTGCTTCAAGGCATCGAATTGGGCTTTCAACTCCCGTACTTCCTGTATCAGATTTTTAGCCGGTAGCGGGACCACGAAGTGGTGAGGAATTGGTTGCATTAACATATTCTCCGAGTGAGAAAGCGGAGGAACAGCTGATTCTTGATCTAGAGCAGGCTCTTGGATCGTGTTGGATGGTGGTAATTCCACCCCACACGTGTCTGAGTTGGCGGGACCGATGCTTGAGCCATAGCAGCTGTGTGTTGAGTCAACATCATCTGGTGCATGTTCTCCATCATGGATTATATTTCTTTCAGAGATGTTTCCAGTATAGTGATGCGTTGTTCCGCGTTCTCTGACGGCGAAGCTTCTTCGTGTTCATCTCCAATGGCATAAACTCCCATCTTCCTGGGCGTCATTGAAGGATGAGTATAGGTTGCTGTAGAAGTTGACTCTATATTTCCAGTATCTGATTCGGGAAACTGGCGACCCCCAGCTTCGGAATCAGAAGAGTACGAAGCCAGTTGTCGCGACCTCGAACGAGTGTTTTGGAATACCCCAGCTTTGGTGTTCCTTAGGAGCATGTTGAATCTCCTTCGGCTTCGAGTTCTAGAGGACGGAAGTCTTGAGCTCGACCTTCCTCCAGGTATATGTGAAGCCATGTTCACAGATGCATGCGTGGGCTCTTCTTCCGGGAAAGATGGAGAGTAGCTTAACCGGTCGAAAACCGACCATTTCGCTTCAGAATAGCAACAATTAATTACAATCCTATGACTATTACAACAGTGCTCACTAGGAGGCGTAATAGACATACTGGAAGATCCCCTCTTCTTGCGTTTCTGGATTAGATACTTGCGCAGGTCAGGAGGAGTTACAGAAGAAGAAGATGATGGCCTGTTCCTTCTGTTCACATCGGTAGGCATGCGGATGTTGGGAACCATAGTCTTCCCTGTGCCACCCGTATACAACAGGTTGGCTATCTGGGTGGCGGATAATCCCCGAGGAGGGTATCTTTCCGCAAATGGAGCCTTCTTTACGCTTAGGGGCTTCACTTGCCATAATTGGGAGCTCTGCTCTGATTGGCGTAAAGCTGAGGATGTCCTCAGTCGGCCGTCAGCTTCTCGCGTAATTCGGAGGGCGGGCAGATTGTTCCCTTGCTGGCGTAAAGGCCGAGAAGTTGAGTAGTCCGCCGCTTGGTTTCCCTTGTGAAGATTACAGAGATCATCTGGTTCTCCGTAGAGGGCAGATGTTATTTTATGCGCGGAGCGCGTTTTGTACTTCTGGTTTGGCGCTGAGGCATTGTCAGAAGTTTTGTCTATACCGCCAGGGGCGGGAGACTGAATTATATGCGCAGAGCGCGATGTGTACTTCTGGGTTAGCGCTGAGGCATTGCCCGAAGTTTTGTCGGTCCTGTCTGAGACAGGCGACTGAATTTTATGCGCAAGGCACGAGATATACTTCTGGGTTAGCACTAGGGCATTGCCAGAAGTTTTGTCGGCCCTGTCAGAGATAGGCGACTGAATTTTACGCACAAGGCGCGGAGTATACTTCTGGGTTAGCGCTGAGGCATTGCCAGAAGTTTTGTCAGCCCTGTCAGAGACAGGAGACTGAATTTTACGCACAAGGCGCGGAGGGAGTAATGCTACAACCTCATTGGTCAAAGAGATCGGAGAGATCGGAGAATCCACAGGAATGGTAGAGGATATCTTGGTCATCCAGACCTTACGCAGCTTCCTGTTGTTTTGGACAGAGAGAGAGTGAGAGCTACCCCCTGTTCGGAGCATATCTTCGTAGGCAGACTGGTCGAACTGGACGACAAGTGTCTTCTTCACGGATCCCACGGATACCGTATCGTGTTGAGCAATTGCTTCCTCATCAGAAGAGAAAGACGTCCCCAGCAGAGTTGCCATCTTATTGTCTGATAAAATAAACGAAAGGATCGTAAAAGAAAACGACGGGTTCTTTATTACGAAAGAAAACCCTTTCCTTCTTTGGTTTACAAACAAGCTTGTACAATGTTAATCCTATACGAGGATGTGGGAGTACAATTTATTTAATCTGGGTAAATATTGCTATGGGTGTCTTATCTGCAGTCGATCACTTTAGCCCTTGGACCACACGATGATGAAGAAGTGCCATGGAGAACGGAGAACAGCTTCGAAGGTTGCGAAAGAGGATGGATGCACGATGCCAAAGTCGTAGATCACTACTCTTTGCCTGAGCTCCGAATTCTTCTCTCTCAAAGATTCTGCGACCTCCCTTCAATCTCCAATTTTTTGACCTTTGGTTCGATCTTTTTCTGGAGTTCGACCCTTTTTATCTTCAATTTTTCGACATGGTTTGATCCTTTTTTTGAAGTTTGACCTTTCCTCTGTTGATCGAGGTCTCTATTTATAGAGTTTTAGTGACAGTGACCACTTAGTCGATGTAGAAATCGAGTAGTAGAAAGTACAGCACCCTTTTACACGACGGTTAAAATAACCAATGCCTGCGTATAGATGATCTTTTGAATAAGCGAGTGACGCGTGTCCAACTAAGGGACAAACGCGTATAACTGCTGCGAAGATCACGACGTAAAAGCCACGTAGGTAGGTATCCCTCGTGTAGAAGAGGTTGTCGTAGAAGCCAATGTCTGTCACCATGGCGTATAAGCCAAGTAGGCATAGAAGCCAGGTAGGCGTAGAAGCCTGATGGCATAGAAGCCGAGTAGGCACAGAAGGCCGGATGGTCATAGAGGCCGAGATGGCGTAGAAGTTGAGTGGTCATAGAGGCCGAGTATGCGTAGGAGCCGAGCGGGCGTAGAAGCCGAGATGATGTGGACGTCTTAGCCGGAATTACGGCTTTTGGAGATATAATAAAATCTCTGGCATTAAATGCGGAGATCTGCACCCATCCTGTGCATTAAATGCAGATGCTTGTCTTTAAGATTTGCCATTATTCTGCGCATTAAATGCAGATACGTGCCTCGAATCCTGTACGAAGTGTTACTGCTGACGTGGCAGTCTGTTTGTCTTCTGCGGAGTGTAAGGGGCTCACGTCTGCCTGTGTAAAACTAGGCAGCGTATTCCCTTGTATGCGTAGGAGTAGTTTACGCAAAGGGGATGTCACTAAACGACGGTTCGGTGACATTTAATCAAATTTCCTGCATTAAATACGGAGATCCGCCATCATCTTGCGCATTAAATACAGAGGCGTATTTCGATGGTCTGCCACCCTTCTGTGCATCAAACGCAGAGATGTGCCTCGGGCATCTGTCAGTATTCGGCACATTAAATATAGAGACGTGCCTCGAGAGCCTGTCACCATCCTGCGCATTAAATGTAGAGACGTGCCTCGAGTCCCGTACGGAGTGCAGCTTTTGACGTGGCAGGTGGTTTGTCTTCTGCGGAGCGTAAAGAGCTCATGTCTGCCTGTGTAAAACTAGGCAGCATATTCCTTCGTATACGTAAAAGCGGTTTACGTAACAGAAATGGCAGTAAATGACAGCCTGGGTTGCAGTGTCGCGCCATCATTATAGCCGTCGCCTGGGTAGTCGAGCAGTATTCCTTTGTCAAAAGTCCAGACGTCAGGTTCATTGCAAGATCTGACAGGTTTATTTCGAAGAATACGAAGCATTCCTCGTACACTTTAATGCTGCATTGAAAGCGGATGAGTTTTATGCCATAAAGGCGATGAAGCACCCTGTTTACGCTGAAGCAGCCTGGACGTACTACATTACGGGGATGGTCCTTGACCTTATATTTTACGCTGTGCTCAGCGGAGAAGCTCTATTTGTACGTTGATGGCTCTGAAGTCCTCTGTTTATGCTGCTCTGCATCAATATGCTGCGTATAGCTATCCAGCGTATTTTTCATGCTTCTACACCAGGCATCGACGATTGTTGCGACCCTGAGATATAGGAGGAGCCTGTCCCAACTGAGGAGACGCTGCTAGCGCCCTAATATAGCTAGATAAGTTTCACTGGGTTTGTTCCCAGTTGGTTTTGGATGACTGTATTATTTTAT